>JAPDNY010000007.1:129039060-130395801 GCA_029375565.1 Gekko gecko
GATGACTCAGTGGTTAGACTCCAGGGAGCCAATACAGACATGAAGAGAAAGCCCATGAAGGTCTACTTGTGTTTGTCATTCAATGGAATTTATTCTCAGGAAAGTGTCCTTAGGACTGCAGCCTTTATCCCCTACTCCCACATATTTTTATTATCCCCTTATGGCCAAACAGGTTTTGCTCATTCTGCAACCAAAACAAAACCCCTCTAAGATTGCAATCCCACTAACACTTTCCTGAAAGTAAGCCTCATTGAATAAAATGGGACTGACTTCCAACTACACCTGGCTTAGGGTTATCCCTGTAATAAGCAAAGGAAGGATAAGTGTATACACCAGGAACAATGATCACTCTTTCAAACCTTCTTCATCTCTCTAAAAAATCCATTGCCCAGTCCCCTCCTTAGTTGTATTACAAGAACAATTAGCAGCTTTGTAGTACCATAGAGATTGCTCTGGATAAATGTTGGCCCTCCTTCAAATCCACATTTCAATACAACAATAGATCAGCCACTCTCAGACGCAGGAAGAATTTGCTTTTCTGCTTCCTATGGATATGGCATCCATAGAGCTACACAAGAGCAGGTTCACGCTGCGTGCTGTCATATAACAGAGCAATGTCTAATCCAATTAAAATGGCATGCTGTATTTTCAGAGGAGAAATAATGGATTGCAGCATCTGTGAACAAGTTTTTCTTGGGTCATTGTCCTTCTGTGCATTTTGACTGATAATGAAGGGAATGGGTGCCAGGATTACAGCTTCTAGTAGAGCATGCTATTTTTTATGATGTCTGTAGTATCTTGCCCTGTCTCCTTGATATGAAAGGAAGACCTGCATAGATCTCTCTTTCCCTCTTTGTATCCCATGAATACCAATTTTACACTGCATGATGGCTGTTCCACACATCTCTTTATTAATTTTTATACCCTCCGTGATCACTATAATAAATCATATATTTCCCTTCCATCAGACAGAATGGACAGAGGTGCTGGTGCTTAGTCATTCATATCAATTATCCTGAGAAGGCCCTATGCCTTATCTATGGCACCTTTTTATTTGCTTCTTTCCACCCACAGTGACAGAGCTTGCATTCCTTCTCTTCCCATGACTTCCTTTTGATTTTGTGATTTGGATATAATAAGCAGAGAGGCTTTCACATTTCACAATATTTGTAAATTTCACATTTCACATATTTGTTTCAAATATCCATTCTTTAGTTTTGCTTCTTCTCATGTGAACAGAAACCCAAATCCTTATAAGGATTAAAATATGAACCAGCATGGTGTAGCGGTTAATCAACAAGGATCTGGGAGACCAAGTAAAAATACCTACTCTTTCCATAGAAGTTTGTTGCCAGACCTTGGGCCAAGTCACTCTCTCTCGGCCTCACCTAACTCATTGAGTTATGAGGATAAAATAGAAGAGGGGGGAATGAGGTTATAAGCAGATTTGGGCCCCACTGAGTATGAATAGCTAAACACATCTTTAAAATCCATTTTGTTTCATTTCAATACCCCCCCCCTTGCAAATGTATGCATTTGCTATGCAATTTGTACTTTAGTAAATCAGTGCTCACGGAAGACAAGAGCCACTGGAAAAGACAATAATGCTAGGAAAAGTTGAAGCCAGTAGAAAAGAAGAAAACCTAACATGAGAGAGATTAACTCAATAAAGGAAGCCACAGCCTTCCATACTGGAGCTCTGACCACATACTTTTTCATTAAAAGCAGAAATAGTTGCAGGGAAGCCACAACCTTCAGTTTGTAAGACCTGAGAGAGGCTGTTCATGATAGGATGTTTTGGAGGTCACAGGGTTGCCGTAAGTTGGAAGTGACTTGACAGCACGTAACACACACTATATATATATTATACTGTACATGGATCACCTTGACCTGGATAACCCAAGCTAGCCCAGTCTCGTGAGATCCTGGAAGCTAAGCAGGGGTTGGCCCTGGCTAGTAATTGGATGGGAGACAACCAAGGAATCTCAGGGTCATGATGTGGAGGCAGGCAATGGCAAACCACCTGTGAACGTCTCTTGCTTTGAGGACCTTACAGGGTTGCCATTAGTCAGCTGAGACTTGACTGTGCTTTCCACCACCATACGGGTATAAACAACCTACTTTTGTGAATGTGAATTCAGTATAAATTGCAAATAAATTGTAGTGAAAGCCTGTAAAAGAAACAAATGAATCTACAATCTCAGCAACAAAAATGAGTGCACTGAAACCATTCAGAATGCCTGTATATATATATATATATTTGTGTGTGTATATGTGTATATTCACGCACATAAATATACACACATACAACTAAGAAATGAAAATGGCAGACGTGTCTATCCCTAACTGTAAGGTATTTGCTCTCTAAACAAATCCATCCATGCCACAGCTAAACCTCTTCAAAATCAGACTTTTCTTACTCTAGAAATTCTCACCTTCCCATCTTCCTTGATCACATTATGCAGGCAAATTAGCTTGAGCTATCTGCTGATATTTAATAAGGTGACAAGAAGCCATTTTTCAAGGAGTCATAGTTTTCAATCCATTTCTTCTCTAAAGTACAAGCACAAAGTACTTATCAGCTCCTATTGTTTTGCTCATCAGCACTGAGTTTATCATTATTGCTGTGTCAGTGTTACATGATAATCCTTATTTCTATCCTACATTGTAATGCTCATCAAGCCTTAGGGTCAGGATAAGCAACCCATTAATCATGCTCTCCCCAGAACCTGACAAATCCTCTCTAATTTGGATCTGCTTCTGTTGTATCTGGTTTGTATTTAAATAGGGGGAGGGGGAAATAAGATAGAGTGGATTGAAAGAGACAATTATACAAGCAGCATCTGCAACAACAGCAACAAAAACCCCTTTAGAGCTCTTTATTATCATAATTGTATTTGAAATCATGTTGTATTTGTTGATCCCTCTGCCTAGACATAATGTAAAAATGAATGAAGGTGATGGATAAAAGGGTAGAACAAATGCTTAAATTCCCACCTAATTTTCTTCACTTTACAATGTACAAATGCATGTAATTTTGTGGATTTTGTTTCCATTTTTTTTCCTACAACATCTAGGGACCCAGCAACATTTTGTGTCCCTCAGTATAAAAACAGAAAACTGGATTTTCTGTAAGATTTCCCTTAAAATATTTACTGGGATCTCAGGGAGTTTCTAGGATTGAGCATGGATTTATTTTTTTGCTCTGTTTAGTGGCATGTCTCTGGGCTCTTTGACCGACTACACAATAATATTAGAACTTAGCTATGCTAACTGATAGAATATCCATGTTTGAAGGCAGAGTGTCTCTGGCTGGGATCGCATGCACCTTTAGATCCAACATAGGTGTGAATGCCTGATGGATATAAAGGGAGCAATCAGACAGCAACATCTGGGAAGCATCCTGCAGTCATTGGCAACCTATGCTCCTCCGCCACAGAAGTGGAGTTAAAAGACACCAGGGAAAGTCTGGAGTTAACCGAATACAAGGAGCCATGGACTAACTTTCTCTGTCTGATTGCTCAAGCATGCTTTCATGCTGTCGGGATGGTCTGATCATTCCATCCTGACTCTGTGCCATTGTTTTTTCTCCTCCTTCGCAGTATGTGCATCATCACAAACTCCATATGGAGCCTCAGTTTGGAGGTGTGATTCCTCAATTTCTTGTTTAAACACATGGCAAACAAATGGCAAAAAAAATCCTACTCACCCGTGATCACACAGTGACAGGCTGAGCCTGCAGCTTGAAAGGGCTGTGTGATCTTGTAACTGTGTGTCAAATTCCTCTGGAGGAAATAGCCTCACTTCCCCTCTGCTTCAACTGGCGTGTGTGACCACAGCCTCTGAGTACCAATTGCTAGGTCAAAATGGAAGTTATAATGTGGTGTGAATGGGTCATGCTGCTTATTCTGTAAATGCTGGGTCTTTTTTTAAGTTTGGCAATATAAAATTATCATGACAAACATTTTGGCAAGGTTCACTACAAGGGGTCTCATAATTTGCTATCTTTTCCTGAGCTTTCTTGGAGACTCTAGCACCTTCTGAGAATTCTCCATGTGGCCCAGCCCCACTGTATAACCGGGATGTACATTTTCCAGCAATCTTGCTAAAGTTAAGCAGGTCTGGGTCAGGTTTGTTCCTTGAAGGAAGACTTCATCTTGACTACCATTATGGAAGAAAGCAGTAAAATGTAATAAAAACAGCACTTGGAAACACCTAAGCAAGCGTGACAGGCTTAGATAAATGCAGAAAATCAAATCACTGGACACTGTGATTTTCCTACTCATAGCCCCTTATATTTGAAACAAAATCTTCTCATCCAGCTGATGGTCACGTAGATGAATGGTGAACCATGGAACCCTTATGTGTCCATAGTATTCATATGTTAGTCTGCTGCACACAACAGCCGCACATGTTCACTGAATGCCTGGGGAGGGAGAGAGGGAGGGAGTGCACAGTCCTACCTTGCACACAATTGTCTGGGCACCTGCAGGAGTGGCAGCATGAAGGAAGTAGCTGTGCAAGGTCTCCCTCCCAGTGATCAATGATGCTGGTTCTGGAATGTTGCTGATTGTGGTAAAGTAGAGTTTGTGTGGCCACTTCCTTTGCATGGTTGCTCCTCCAGATGACCGGGTGATTGCATGGAGGCAGGGGGCATGGCCAGCACATTCTTTGCCTCCTCGTGTATTCAGTGAAAACTTGAACCTGTTGTGTGTGTGTGCTGTGGGCTAATGTCTCTTTCTATTATTTATTCTGAAGTTTTGGTGGAAGATAACAACTATAGGGTGACAGGTGATAGTTCACTTTACTTTCATCTAAAACATCACTATGGGGATTGTATTTCCAAGCACTCCACTCTCACTTGAGAACAACTTCCATTCAAGTACCTATTAGGAACACCCAGCATGTAGAATAAAGTTTATAGCTTTTTAGACATCAGGGAAGAAGTGGATTTTATGGAAAGATTTGAATGAGGATTAGACAGTGTCTTAAATGGGCATTAAGAGCTTATCTTGTTTTAGATGATCAACTGTACTGTACAAGCTAATTTTCTTGGGAAAAATTATGCTTCTCTGTTTAGAAGTCTTCATCTCCTTGCTAGCAATAATAATATTAGCATCTTGCCCTCAAGGCCAAGGGTAGGGGGCTTCCAATCCACATGCAAAGTTCCCTTCTTGTAGAAGAGAACAAGGAAACACCACACAGCTAGTACATTCTGCCTATTGAGAAGGACTTTAGACTCATTTTTCCAGGACTTGTTAGAATATTTGTGTAACTAAGGAGAATTGCAAAGGCCATGATTGACATGGACATGTATGTTTCAAAGAAAAAAATCAAACCGGCTCTTTGGGGTGTGCCCAACATTGCTCTGCATTGTGCATCAACGTAACTGATACAAGAGTTTAAAACTGATACCTTTGCAAAAATCTGGCATGAAACATCCCTGCCCCTCAGAACACACTGCTAGTTAATTAAATCAAAGTATATTAAATGATGCAATACTTAGTTGGCTTTTTAAAAAGGTTAGAAAAAGCAAGTAGATAACACTAGCATTGCTTGATAGCATTGATAGTGCAAACCGCCATGTTTAACAGCAGTTTATTCCAGAATATCAGATGCTGCGGACAAACAACGGGGGAGAAATACTGCTTTAATGAAGCCATTTAGCTGGCTGCTGTTGGAAACAGGGTGCTGGACTCAAGGGATCCACGGCCTGTTCCATCATGGATCTTCTTTATTTCTTGTGTTTTACATTCTTATTGATCAATGGTTTGCATGAACCACATTCTCCCTAATAGGAACATATGAAGCTGCATCATACTAAGTCAGACCAATGGGTCTATCAAGATCAGCACTGTCTGCTGTGAAAGCAGTGGCCCTCCAGAGGCTAAGCAAGTCTTTCACATCCCCTGTTACCTGATCCTTTTAACTATAAATGCTGGTGATCGAACTAGGGACCCTCTGAATGCAAAGCAGGTGCTCTACTGCTGTGAAATGCCCCCCATGGCACCCAATCCCAGAAAAAAAATGTTTTCAGAATTGAAAATCAGAAGCTCTCACCGCTTCACCCTGAATTTAAATAGTTAGGTGTTACAACATATCCAAAATTCCAACAGAAATTGAAAGAGTGGGAAACCTTGGAAGGAGTCGCAAAATATGAATGATTAAAAAACTTTTTGTAGGTCAATACAAGAGACTTCAAATAAAGGGAAAGAACAATTGAATTGATTTGCCTTATGCCACTCTACAAAAAACTTAACAACAAAAAGCAACATATGACTGTCTTCTTTCTGCTCCCCTCATTTCATGCCATTTCCTCATTAAGTTCCTGAAAATCATTTTCCTAAAACATTTGTTGCTCCTGGCTATAGGCTTTTGATCTGATATTCCTTTCTTTATCACTTTGCCTTCACTCTCCACAAGATACTTAATTGCTTCATTTATCACTAGTACGCCTGATTTTTCTGTCATATTCAAGACCTACATATTTATTGTTGTAGGAGAAAGCTAAGTTCTTGAATGAAAAATATAATTTTGACAAGCTTCCAACATTATTATCATTTTATAGAATAGTATGGCTGAGCATTATTAACTGTCATAAAGCAACAATTCAAAGCTAAACATTTCCCAAAGAGGATCATGAGATTATTGTTTCCATATAAACACTGAAATGAGTTTTGCATAGCCCTGTGCAGATGTTGTTCAATGAATGCATGAAGGAGGGGGAATCAACTCCTTTTTTATTATGAAAAATTCTGTTAGAATTTCTTTTCCCCTTTATTCCATTGCCCATCCACACTTAATGCTTATTTAGTAAATGGATGCTTCGAAGTGACCACAGGAAAGTGACATCACCATAGCAAAGTGGTTATGTAAATCCACCCTAAGAAAACATCTAGAAATGACAGTAATTTTGTTGGTGTTTAGACTTATTATCTATAAATTCAAAAGTTTCTGACAAATTGGACAACATCAGAGAAATATCTACAAATAGAAAGGCTATCAGGGTAATAATATGAATGTAGTTCTCTGCTAGTCCATAAAAGACTAGAAGAATTATTTGCAGAGGGAGCAATTAGAGAAAATCCAAGTTGGAAATATTTACTTAATTAATAACTTATCAATTATTAATGTATCCCAAAGCTGGAAAGCATTTATTGATGTTATGATCAAGTGAACTAAAGTATTCACAAAAGGGAATACTTCTTTGTGAATGAAAAGCTCTTGTAGAAAAAAAGAGGGATCAGCAGAAATATATCTGGGGGTGGGGGATTCTTTGGACAAATATAGCAAGTATCATGCAGGTACAAGTACCTAACATTAAAATAAGAATGGAAATCAAAGGGCAGGGGAACACCGACAAGGACGACCCAGAGAAACATAGAGAACAAAAAAACCAAAAACCGTGCAAAGGAAATCTGTTCCAAACACTGAGATCAAAAAAAGGAAAAGATCAAATACCAACCATAGGTATACTTCAGATGTATGTAAGATCTGATGAGCATTATACAAAGGCAATGCTATTTTTAGTGGCTCCAAATTCTATACTGTGCCTGCAAATTACATCTCAAGAAGACAACATTAGAGACATGGAGACAATCTTTTCAAAAGTTGTAGGGATTTACATGAGAAATCTTCATGCCAGACAACAAGATGTGGCTGCTTAATTAGTTGCTTAAAAAGTGGGAAACAATGCTAAAGGAAGAATGGAATCACAGTGTTAATGAGATTCAAACAATACAGATATGATGGACTCCAGATAAAAGACAAACGCCAGTATCTCTGCATTTTAATCAGCCAGATCACAGTTTTTGATGAACATGCCTAAGGGACTGTTCTGTGCTCTGCTTCCAGAGTGAGTGAAAGGAAACAAAATGAGCAGTTTTATACCGCACACTTAGTGACAGATGATGCACTCTTTGGGATTAATGTTAGGAAAATGGGGGTAATGATCTTCACCCCAGTTTAACAAAGTGCTTGCAGCAAACTACCTGAAAATTGTTACCAAAGGAAGTACTATCCCACTGAAATCAATGGTCTCTTGTTTTAAATTAGTGAGATCTGGGTCCTCTGAACATCTAAATTTGATAGTAGAACAATTACAAAGTCACCACCTGTAAAACTGCAGCTAAATTCACTAGAACTATTTTTGGTAAGACACACTGTCCCATATGCCTCCTTATCCAGTGACTCATGTGTGCTTATTTCTGAATGCAAATGTTGTACTATTTCTAATGGAGTTATCGTATCCTCTACAAAGAATCTGTTCCTCTGTTGCAATGTGCTTATAGGCTACGTATACACATTATAACATTGCTGCCATAACAAGTATTTGGGGTCTGGATGTCATAACTGGTGAAGGTTCTACATAATTGCAATAAAACGCCACTTTACACTTTGCCCTCTATATCTGGAGAGACAGGATCATGGACCTAGTTTATAGCATTCATTCACTCAATTTATTTGTTGACCAGTCCTGATAGCAGAACATGCATGGGACTCCAGTCCTCAAACAGAGCTCTAACACTGTCTTGTTTTCTGAGTTAAGAATGATCTGTAAGAACAATGAACATTTTCTGGAGTACCAGGAAATGGGTCCCAAAAATTCCTGGAAATACCTGGGAGTAGCCAGGAACATTGGGAGCCAACTTTTTAAGGCTCCCAGGACCATTCCCCTCCTTTAATTTTATTGGGTGCCTGTGTCTTGCCAGGGCTTGGTATTGGCTTATTAGATTGGTTTGGCTTGGATTCTGTCCTTTGAAAATGGTTTTGTTGGTCCTGCAACATTGTGTTCTTTGCCCAAGTTACTTTGCATTGAGTTTCTGGTTTGCCTTGGATTCTCTGGCTCCACATTGGCTTGGATTCTTGGGTTCCACACTGATATGGATTATCTGATTTGTTATTTGTTGGGCTTACAGCAACATTCATTGTTAAATCAGTTTAGTTTGGAGGATTTTATGATTTCTTAAACCAAGTCTTGAACTATTAAAACCTAGCAAATATAAATAAATAAAACCCCTATCTTAAAAACATCTCCCTTCGATATTTATCTGCAGCCTCTGGAAATCTAGCAACAGAATAAGTATGTTTAAAATCTGAGTTCTCTAAGAGGTATTGAATTTTGATGTTGCCTTGGGCTGTGATCATACACACCTTTAGATCTGACATAACTGTGAATGCCTGACGGATCTAAAGTGCATGATCAGACAGCAACATCTGGGAAATGTCCAGCAGTCATCAGCAGCCCATGCTGCTCCACTGCAGAAGTGGAGTTAAAAGACAAAGGGGAATGTCCAGCTTTAACTGGTTCTGACAGCTACAGACAGCCTTTCCCCGTCTGATCACTCAAGCACTCTCTCAAGCCATCGGGATGGTCTGATGATTCCATCCTGACTCAGTGCCATTTTCCCCCACCTTCACAGTCTGCACATACTCCATGGGGAACCTTCAATGCAGAGGTGCAATTCCTCGTTTATGTGCATGGGAAACAAAAGGCAACCTCCCCCACTTGGTCACATGCCATCTGATTGGGCAGTGATGGGCTGAGCCCGCAGCTATAAAGGGAGGTGTGAACTCGCAACTGTGAGTCAAATTCCTCCAGAGGAAATAGCCTCACTTCCCCTCTGCACCAACTTGTGTGTGTGACCACAACCTTGGAGTCTCTGGTTTGACATCTATTTTGTTAGGCTTGCCACACTGCCTTGTGCTTCTGCTGGAATTTCCTGGTTCTGTGTTAGTTCTTTGGGGTTGCTAGTTCTGTCTGCTTTGGGAGGCTTTTGGCTAGTTGTTGCTTTGCTTAGTCTTGAATGTTTGGTTACTGTTTGTCCTGGAGAAAACTTGGAATTTCTCTCCCCAAAGGAAACAATGGATGGTGGCTGGAGGCCCCTTGTACAGGGGCCCATAGAACTGGCCCTCTTGGTCCAATTCACTTGAAACTTGTGGGTTATTTAGTGGACCAACAGATTCTCTGAAATTTGGTGCTATTAGCTTAAATACAGCCTCTCCAGCCTCCTGGAAAATTTCAATGTAGAGAATAATATCAAAATCCACACTGCAAAAAAGAGGGGGGGATCCGAAAACTAAACCAGTATTTGGAACCCAAATATCTTCCTGATATCCAGGTCTGAAAAATACCGATTTTTTCCCCAAGGTGCACATCCTTAGTTATCTATGCTGCGCCATTGGGAATAGGGAAAGGGGGAAAATAATGCTACATTTTTAATTCATTGTTTTGTGAACCCTAAGTCTTGGCTTTTCCTCATTCTCATTATTCTTGCTTGTGTGCTTCGGGGTTTTGTTTTCTGCTCCACATGTGTTTTTCACTTATGTGTTCCAACTGCTTGGGGGGGGCTATTCTGCATGTGTTTTGTTTCCTCTAGTGGTCGATTTGATATTACATCACCTTATGTTCGGTATAAGAACTCATATATTTAAACTGTAGGTTTTTTATGCTGAACATAAAATGATGTATTATCAAATCAACCACTAGAGGGAGCAAAACACAAGCAGAACAGCCCCCCCAAGCAACAAGAACACACAAGCAAGATAAATGAGAATGCAGAAAGTCCAGTAGAAATGTGGAATGCAAATCTAACAAAGAAGCATTTTCTTCCTTTTCCATTCCACCAAAGAGAAAGGGTCTGCAAGGAGAGCTGGTCATGAAGAAGAATGAGGACAAGCAACTTCTACCAGTTCTGCTGTCTAGGTGACCTTCATTGTTTCTCTCTTTCTCCTTTCTCACAGTCAGTCCACAGATGAGGCCTCCCTCTGGTAAGGCAGAGCCAGAAAGCTTTCTATCAAAACAAATTCCCAGATGGTTAGAGGCAAGTTAGTTAGGGGGCAGCTTCTGTTGCTGCTTCTACCTTTTACTAGCATGGTGAGTTTGAGAACAGCCTCCTGACGATGACCACCAGTCTTGGCTATAGTATTGCTTAGGTGAATTATACAGGGAAACTGTTCCAGCACAACATGAAAGACTGTGCAAACTGATAACGTGGTTATCTAGAAGAGCAAATTAGCCTTGTATTCATGACAGCTAAAGAAATGAGTGTGGTCTGTAAGTCAGATGCCTCGATAGAAGTGAAAAGGGGATTGCAGTGAGTTGAACCAACATGGGTGTGTCAGTTATACCAATCTTCTCACCTATCTGCATGAAAAGTGTAATGGACATAATGCCTTAACTAAATCCATCAACCACCACCACCCCACACACATTTTTCTTCTTGGGGGGAAAGTTTGATAAAACAAAACAAAAAAAAGCCAAAAGTATGGAGGGAGGATGGGTATGTTGTGTAATTCTAATTAGGAAAAACATGTTTTTCTTCTTAAAATCATACTGAATCTTTCCAATTTATAAAACAGAGGGTGAGGGTTGTGGAGGAAGCAAATTAATTTTCTATTTGTGTGTTAGTGATAGTCTTTCTCTTAAGAACAGTGAATCACCGCTTTTCAAATATTATAAGCAGATGGGCCATCACTATAGCAACTGCAAAAGACATCAGGTCAAGCGATTAAAAACCATTTACTCTTGGTGACCTATACCTTGTATCCCTCACCTGCAAATGTCTAAACATGCTGGGATCCATGTAGAGTATGCAAAAGGTGAAAGGCTTATTGTACAATTGCACAGTAAAATATATTTTGTATTTTAGGGAAATAAAGGTCAACTGCTTTCTTTTTCTTTCAGCTTGAACCTCACACTAATAAAAATAGGATAGGCCAGCAGACAATAGTGGATTCTGATGCTGTTTCTGAGGCCTGGTTTGCATATTTAGAGGGCTGGTTCGAAGATTTGCAATCCTCCACTGCAGCATACAGATAATGCAGCATGTGAGAAGGACACTCCTCACAGCTGCATGATCATGCAAGAGCTCCTTCAATGTGGTTTTTCCCCTCATTTAGGATGGTCCCAGCAGTGACAGAAAAGGCCCTTGCTGGCCTAGCAAACGTCTAAATGATGTTCCTGATCATTATAGATGGTGTCTGTTGTTAGAGTTCAGGACTATCCTTGAACCTATGAGCACTTTTTTAATGCAAGAAAGATTATCCCTTCTGATTAGTTCAGAGAACTTTCAAGATGAACAAGACTTGCTGGCAGTCTTTTGGAAGAGCTACTTTTCACAAGCATTGTTACAGGGAGTAGAATTTCTTTTCCTGAAATTCGCCTTTTAAAGATATAGTCATTGATTCCTTGTATTTTTATTTTTTTCTTTTGAAAGAAAAATATATTTAATTCCACTTTGATTTCTCTGTGTAGTTTTCTGTTACACCTCTATATACCCTTTTTTTACTTCAGACTTTGCAGGGTTATATTTTTGATGCTACACACAATAGGTGCTCGAGTACGAGGGTAGGAAGTTTTGGGAAGACATTACCTGCCTTGCAGCACTGGCAAAATGGAATGCCGACATTTTGTAGAACCTCCTTTCCTGCCCCTCCTGTCTTCAAGTTTATCTTTTGATCAAAATGGATTGCTGTATTTTAGTTAGACACAATTAGCAAAACTCCTCTTAGCAATGTTTTTACCCAAGGCAGCCCCCAGAGATGCCTGCCCAGGGTCTCCTTGAAAATCACCGTAGGCAGCTTCTGTCTGTTGCAGACAGTTCTCAGAATTCCCTGTCCCAAATCTACTTTCCTGCTGAAACAAGACAATTTATTTGTTTTATTTATTTATTAATCACATTTATACCCCGCCCTCCCCGCAATGCATGCTCAGGGCAGCTCAATCAGTACATAAAATACAATTAAAACCATATAAAACAATTCTGTTATTAATAGGACTAGGAAAAGGGTTACAGAAGCATGAGGTTTAATGCTATTGTTTAATAGTTTAATGCCATTGGCTGCTGACCAGTTTGAATTGGCAGTGTCTGTGTGCAAAAACCCAGTGCAAACCAGGCATTCATGGCTGTTCAGCACAAACCAAACACACCAGACATAGGAAGTTTTACTGGCATGCATGTTTGTGGCAAAATTTGCAACATCCTTACTTTCTGAGTGTGTTATGTGCCATCAACTCATTTTTGGCTTCAGGCAACCCTGTGAATTAAAGACCTCCAAAATGTTCTATCATTAACAGTCTTGTTTAGGTCTTGCAAAATGAAGACCGTGGCCTCCTTTATTGACTTTTTACCAGTCTGAAACTCTCAAAATACATCACACTTGGAAGGTCCCCCAGTTATGGAGTCCGTCAATGGCCTACCTTCCTTCCTTCACTTGGGATCCTTTTGATTGCCCTCTAGAAATGAGCCCGAACTATTTTGTTTTGTTGCACTATTTTTGAAAAGCACTTCAGTTTTTGATGTTTCTGAATATTTTCCCTATTTTCATCCAAATCCTGTGCATCAAACACAGATGAGGAAGAGCTCTGCAAAAACAAATGGGACATGATGGCACAGTGCATGAGCTAGTCCATAGGCTGCAGCTGAAGGAAATTCCCAAGCCCTGATGCCGTGTTGCACAGTCTACTTCACAAGGAGCAGCATATCATATGAACTACTGTATTTCTCCTGTTTACCAAACCAATGATTTCATTAAGCATAGGGAAATTTCCCAAAATGTAGGTCTCTAAGCTCAGCTGCCCACTGATCAAATTTGTTACCTTATCTAAAACATGAGGAAACAAGAAATAGTTTTTCATTTCTAAATAACTTTAAAAAACCCTTGCTAGGCACATGTCTGGTGAAACACTTGTAGCCATGGAAGAGGATCTCCATAGGGTTCAGTCTAGCCTTTTTTGTTCCCTCCCTGTCCATGGCTCTTTCTTGCACAAGAGTATGGACATGCATGTAGTCATTCCCTTTAAAGTGAGATTTATGCATGCCTCCCACATATAGATCCAACCACCTTGCTGGATCTTGCAGGGCCATATGTGCTGAAAACTATAACAGGATTCTGTTAGGTCTTATGAAGAATCTATGAGGTTCTCTACATAGAGGAGATGGGTTAACTCCATTCATTAGTGCTTGGATACTTACTTACTCACATACTTACTTAATAAAATTCTGTGCTGTAATACTGCCTTTCCATCCAAATAGGGTTCTCAAGGCAACAAACATCAGAACATCAAAACTTATGGGAATTAATAATTATTATTGTATGACAGAATAAGTAGTATAGCCAGGAGACCCTAAGATTGTCAGGCATCCAGAAGTTCTAGCTCTTTTAGTGTTATGCACCACTAGGTGGTAAGCTGGACTTGTTTTTAAGGCAAGAGATTTTTCAGAGGTGGTTTGCCATTGCCTGTCTCTGTGCCACACCCCTGAAATTCCTTGGAGGTCACCCATCCAAATACTAGCCAGGGTCAACTCTGCTTAGCTTCCCAGATTTGACAAGATTGGTCTAGCCTGTGCTATCCAGATCAGGGCTAACATGGGAGAAGGCAATCTTTCAGATATGCTGGCCCCAAGCCATACAGGGCTTTAAAGGTAAATTCTAGCACCATGTATTGAGCCTGGAAGCAAATTGAGAGCTAGGATAGATGGAACAAGACTGGAGTGACCATGACTCTCTCCAAACAACATTCTGGCAGCAGTATTCTTTACCAACTGTAGATTCTGGACAGGCTTCAAGGGCAGCCCCACATAGTGTGCATTGCAGTAATCCATCATAGATGTTACCAGGGCATGCATTACAGTGGCAAGACCTTTCCCACCTGCAACTAGCCATGGATGGCTCACCAGCCAAAGCTGCTGAAAGGTGCCCCCGGCCACTGTTGCTACCTGTTTATCCAACAGGTGGCCAGCTCCTGCAGCAGCCCCAAGCTACAAACCCAGCCCTTTAGGGGGAGTACAACTCATCCAGAACAGGAGATATCCCAGTTCCTGGGTGTTATGTATTGGGATTGAATCATCCCTGATTGAATCACCCCAGAGACTAGCTGAGCTTGGAGCACAAGAACAACAGCTGACCAGGACTCTGGAATAAACCAGTCAAGTAGTAATGTTATGTAAATGTAAAGCCACTGGGAGTGGGGTGTGTTTGGGTATGGCAATTGCATGCTATTTAACAGAGCTGAGGCTCTGGAGTCTTGTCTGGTAGTTTTGCTGAAATTACTGAATAAACCTGAGCTGATCACTGCCATGCATCTAGAACTCAGTATTTAATACTGGGTCAAATCTTCCCCCCACCAGTAGCACCTCCATTTTGTTGGGATTAAGTTTCAATTTAGTAGTAAGTAATGACTGTGCCCTGTGTGATAAATACTCTGCATCTTAGTGTTGAATTTTATTTACATCACAATGGACTTCAAGCATTCTTGTCAAGCTGTTTAGGAAATCTCAAGGAACAGTGTCCTTGCTTGCTGCTAGTCCACTTGATCAGCAAACCCTTACTATTCTAATCTCAGTTTATTTTTGTTTCGGTGGCCTACTTAAAGGCAACATGAAACAATAAATTATATTTTCCACAGGGAGAGAAAGAGTTGGGAAAACTGAAATTAGAACTGCTGCCTGGTTAAATAAGTATTCTAGTCTTCACAAAGTATTATTCCAAAAAAAAAAATGTTCCTTTCTCTCCAAGGATTCTCTTTTCCCCTTTAGGTTATGACCAGAAATTATTTTGTGATAACCACACAGTATTCTTCCATCTGAAAAGTTCTTTTTGTATTATGAGCTTTGTTCTACATGTGTGGGTAGATGCTTTTAAATGATACCTTTTATCCCACTAATTTAGCCAAAAAGCAGATACCATAAGGAATCCTGTACCTACCTAAAGCATGGGGTTGTATCCAGTGACTCCTTTCTGATGAAGATCCCCTTTTCTGGGTCAAGATTCCTCACTCAAGGAAGTGATTGGATACAACCCTTCCTTTTCCCCTTCTTGTCTGTCTGTCAGTCTCACCCAGTCATATATGCACAGAGGGAGGGAGGGAGATGCATGCACTCCACTTAAATCTAGACATGACCAGTGGCTGCTCACAAAGCAGATGCTGGTGTTTGCCTGTCCCCCCTCTTCTTGGATGAAGCACGAGGGAGAGCAAACCAATCATGTCTCAGCGCAGGAGTGCTGGCCAATCAAGGGCAAGCTCGTCAGCCAGATCTGGGGGCAACCGCCCTCCCAGGGCAAGCCTGTGGGCTTTGCAGTCCGGGTGACTAAGTTGGGGGCCTCCAGGGTCAGGGAGCATATGAGAAGCCTTAAGGCTTTGCAGCCATGGGCTGGAATGTGATATTCCCTCCCTTCTAAGCACTGGCGTGCGGACCATGAAGAATAAGGTCTGGAAGGATCCTGGACCTGAATCTGAGCCGGGGTGGGTTTGCTCTGTTAGGAAGCTTGCTTTGCAAGCCCACAGCAACCCATGCTTTAAGATATTGGTGCAGATCAGCTTATATAAATAAAAAAATTCCCAGTTTAACCCATAACTTGTGTTGTGTTTCATTCAAGGGATGGGTGGTCAAGTTCAGTGACTGCCCATACAGCAGGCACTGGGATTTGCCTGCCCCCCCTCTTCTTGGATGAAACAAAAGGAGTAGCAAACCAATTATGGATCAGTGTGGGAGTGCTGACCAATTGGGTATATGTGGATGTACACCTGCAACAAACCAGTGCTTCTGATCATGTGTATTGCAGCTGGAAAACATGTTTGTTGCCCTATTTATCTTCAGGTCCAGGGCATTCTGCCCTGTTAGGTGGCACTGAGGCTTCTTCCCCACCAAGGGTTGGAGGGGGAAGGGTCTGATTCTGTATAGGGTGGTATTTGAGGTTCCTAGCTGCCAGATTCTTTAAGGGACACAGGGGCTTGATTCAGTAAGAGGCCACTTCAGGTGTTCTTCCCCACCAGTAGGGTTTAAGGGACCAAGTACCTAATTGTGGAGGGGGGCCATGGCTCAGTGGCACAGCATCTTCTTGGAATAGGGCAGAGACTGACAAAGAGAGAGATCTTGGAGTCGTAGTAGATAACTCAATGAAAATGTTGAGACAGAGTGCGACTACAATAAAGAAGGCCAATGCTATGCTGGGGATTATTAGGAAGGGAATTGAAAACAGATCAGCCAGTATCATAATGCCCCTGTATAAATCAATGGTGTGACCTCATTTGGAGAACTGTGTACAGTTCTGGTCACTACACCTCAAAAAGGATATTACAGCAATAGAAAAAGTGCAGAAAAGGGCAATTAGAATGATAAAAGGGTTGGAACAATTTCCCTATGAAGTGTTTGGGGCTCATTAGCTTGGAGAAATGACAGCTGAGGGGTGACATGACTGAGGTTTATAAGATTATGCATGAGATAGAGCAGGTGGAGAAAGAAGTACTTTTCTCCCTTTCTCACGATACATAAACTTGTGGGCACTCAATGAAACAGCTGAGCAGTTGGGTTAGAACAGATAAAAGGAAGTACTTCTTCACCCAAAGATTGATTAACACTTGGAATTCACTGCCACAGGAGGTGGTGGTGGCTACAAGCATGGATGGCTTCAAGAGGGAATTGGATAAACATATGGAGCAGAGGTCCATCAGTGGCTATTAGCCACAAGGTATAGATAGGAACTCTCAGTCGGGGGCAAGTGATGCTCTGTATTCTTGGTGCTGGGGCGGGGTCAACAGTGGGAGGGCTCCTAGTGTCCTGGCCTCACTGATGGACCTCCTGATGGCACCTGGTATTTTTGGCCACTTCAAACCAATTGAAGGGAAGGCAAAAGAACTTTGGCTAGTTAGATGATAAGCTGCTGCTGGAATCCCCAGGTAAATTATAATAGTTATATTATAATATTTTATCTTAGGTGAGTAGAAATTAGTGGAATTCAGCCATATACAAACACCAAAAAGTGAAGTAAACCAATAAGAGTATATAAAATTAAATTACAAGGGAATTTCTTAGGATAAATATTTGTGTACAAGAACATACCTAAATGATGCAGAATTATATGATTTCTGTAGCTTCTTGTGTATAATGTTTAATTTCTTGAGGAAAATCCACACATTATGCTACAAATAAATTTTCAGTGACACGGAATCATATGACTATCTATATAAGCCTAAACAAAAGCATCATCTGCCAAAGTTTAGCACTTTTAAGTCCCATTGACATCATCAGGAGGAATTTAGCCACATACTTAATTGTCTTTTGTACTGAAAAGCAAAGGGATTCAAATGTGCTTAATTCTGGCTGGATTGCACTCAGTGTTTCTACCTAATCCCTAGATCCATCATTAATTCTTGAAGTATGTCCAGAATACTACTAGAAAGCAGAACATTATGTGACAAAAATGTACTGGGCTATTTTCTAAGCAAATCACAACATCCTTTCTTTCAGGGTGTTCCCCTAATCACAATTTGGAATGTGAACAAATTTCAAAATGGATTAATCTCTGCTTTGTCTGTCTCCAAGTTGTCTTGCTCATTGTTGTCTGACCAAATGATATATTGAGGAGGACTTTAACAAGCTATGTTCAGCCTGAAATCCGGACGCATTTTCTGGACTGCTGCAACCCAGTTCCACTTCTGAAAAAGGCTTCCTATAAATAGGCATCTTCCTAGGCAGTTACACAGGCTTGAGAAGATATATATCCATATAACTTGCCATTGTTCCCACTAGAATTTGTAAATGATTGATGGGTTAAATAACTACAAAACAAAGTCTTGTGCAGGGAGAACGCTTCACACAATAATGTAATGAGAACTTGTTACCTTTCACATCTTGCGTAAGCCATGTAGGATGTATGACACATCCCCAGTCCCTAAAGTCATGGAGCTACAAGTCCTATTAAAACATTGTCTTCTCCGGATGGGTGCTGCAATCCAACCTGTCCAACTGAGTTAGATATTTTTCCTATCACCTGCATAAATACGTAGCTGTTTATATGGATTATCATGTGTGGCAGAAGTTGATAGATCCCTCTTGTTGTGACAATCCCTCTTGTTTCCTATGTAGACAGTTTTAAGATGGGGAGGAAGGCAGGACTCCAGTGTGAAGCAAGCAGGGGAAAATATCCCTGCAATTCTATAGTGAGATAGCAAAATATCTGTAGGGTAGGAGATCTGTTTTCCTTTCTTCCAGTCCCCTGTGATCATAAAAACCTGCATATCGATAAGTTCATTTTTTAAAACACTTGCAGATATGGCAACATCTCTCCCAAAACTCTTTTCCTTCTTTGCAAAACCCCCCCTAAACAGCACAGCAAAAACAAACAAAACAAACAAATTGGAGTTTCTGTGCCATGACATAAATGTGCTCCTGGTGGCATGCTATATGCTATTACTATTAACCATCACTTAAATTAGTGCTTCTGTCTATGTGTCTGACATTCTGAGGTAGTGCCCTCAGATCTCATAAATCATTTTGCAACTCAGAAGTATGTCTCTGGACAAAGTTATTGTACCAGGTAGTTCCAGCTCATTTCTTTAGCATTCCAGTGGGCCCCCTAGAATGAAGATCAAACTGGAAATCAATAAGATGGCACATAGCTGTCAGCTCCAGTTGAAAATGAGGTTAACATCCAAAACTGAGCAAACAACTGTAAGTTGCAAAGAGTCATCCCAGGGTCAGTCATTTTAAACGAGCCTTCCACATCACTGTCCCTAATCGAATTGAAATGAGATATATATTCACAGCAGTAGTTAATCTCAGGCACCTATACATTTGCAAACAGTTTGCATCTTCATAATGCTTCTGAAATGTCAATATGTTGACCTGGACTTTTCTATTAAATGTACGTTTTGGTTTATATATACTATAAATTCATCTGGCATCCCACCCAGGGTGAAATTTAACACTTGTAAGTGGATATTGAACAGTATCTACCACAGGGAACAGGCAGAGCAGCTTGAATCAATTTCCTTATTTCCAGCATACTATATGATAGTCTGGAGTCTATATTTAATATATTTTTGTGTGACAAATAAACCTGACAGTCCTTTTAAAAAAAGCACAGCTCTTGTTTTAACAGTTTCTCACTGCGGTTTCTAGTTTTTTCTTCAAAAATAGTCTGGTTGGAACAGCATGTTTCCTCTCACTAACCACAGTTTTAGCTCTAACACCTCCAGAGATGAGTTGCTATAATCTCATTCCAGGATAGGCTGGGAACCATTCCAAAAACCCTGAAGGATTCTGGGATACACTGATTCCTCATGCTTTAGTTTGAGTAAAGGTAAACAGGGTAAAGCATTCTACCCACCATAACTGAAGCTGTTCAATACAGCTAGGTAGGGAAGAAAAAAATGTTTATATTGAAGAGGGAAAAAAATCTTAAAGTAACATTTAAATTTCAGTCACAATGCTTTCAGGTAATTGTGAAGGCCCAGCAAGAACTGGAGCAGCTGAACTTGTGGTTGCTGCCATTCTTGGCCCTTTTCACATTACTTTTATATTCTGGATGGTATCCGTCATTGGGCCGGTTCTGAGTAAAGTGATACAAGGACAGGTCTTTCACATAGGAAATTACTTCCATTAAAGACCTTTCCCTGAAATTATGTATGTCAAGTCTTGGATGCAGTCACTCTCACAAACACTCCTGTAAGAGGTTCCAAGCATAGGCAGCTTTTGTGTCAAAACTGGGTCCCTAGACACCAGTTTCACCAATATACTATAAGCAAGAAATCCCACATATGCGAAGCGACCAACATTGCTCCCATTTGGCCTGCTGCACATCCGCCCCTGCACTTGCAACCACCCCTAACACCTGCAAGCTAATGGTTACATTATCTAGAAGATCCCCAGACTACAAGGACACACAGAACAATGAGATCATATACTTCCTAACACCCTCTGGAAGCCCCTGCATGAGAACCATTACAAACTGGCATTAACCAAGCAAAACAGACATCCATATACAGCCACTCTCCCCCCCTTCCAGTTCCCAGCAGCGATGATAAACAATACCAGAAAAGAGCAAGGTTGCATGCAACATAGGAACTGTAGAAAAGTACATCTAAATCCATAACACAACCAATTAAATAATGAAATGTGGGGCAATAATCCCTAATACAACAGAACATGAGTGTAAGAAACAGGAAATATCTGGCAAGTGGGGCCTGAGCTTGACAATCTGGCCATTTCACAAAGTGCTACTTCCCTTTCTCACCCTGCTCATGCATGTGACCTTCTTCAGCTGTTGGTGTTTTTTTAAGGCTTAATGGGAGTGCTGAGATGCTAAAAAAACCCAGAGCAGTTCATCACCATAGCGGTTTCATATACAACAGTGGTCTCAACCTCATTTGCAATTTTCCCTTCTCAGGCAGATGCAGTTTTCCCCCCACTCTCTTCCACAGAGGGAGAGGGAGAGGGAGAGGGAGAGAGAGGCAGGCAGGCAGGTAGGCAGGCAGGCAGGGATAAATTGGGTTCTGGGGAGGGGGAATTGCAGGTTTGTTTAGGGGCTGCTATGGCAATGGAATGCTCTTTTTTTAGTGTCTCAGCACTCCCATTACAGCCTTCCAACTTCCTTCCCCCCCCCCCAGCAATGGCTGCGTGTGCACAAGAAGGGAAAGCAGCATTACAAGAAGCACTCCAGGGAGAACTTCATACAGCACCCCATAGCGATTGAGAAATGAAAGACGGAATTGAGAATGGAAGAAAGCAGTTTTCAACTAGCACACCTCAGGCAGGCCTCCTGAATGGGACATAAGCAGGATTGTCTGAAAAGGTAAATATAATCTGTCAGCAGCTGGTTACTAAAACAAATATGTCTGAAATGACAGAAATATTCTGTTAATAGACAATTCCTGAAATGGGATAGGCAGTCTGAAAAGGGCCCTTGTTGGATTCAGAACTTGTGGACCATGAAGATCCAATCTTGTTGAATCTCTTACTGGCATATAAAAAAAAATGACTTGATTACAGATAGACTTAGAAGTGGAGACAATTACTACGGTCTTGAGAATATGGAGATTACCTCCCCTCAAGCACTTAGACCAGGGGTGTCGAACTCATTTGTTATGAGGGCCAGATCTGACATAAATGAGACCTTGTTGGGCCGGGCCATGTGTGTCACCACTTGGGAACAGTGACTATAATGTTATTGAGTTCAACATTTGTATAAATAGGGAATTGGCCAAAAAGACTGAAACAACCACTTTTAACTTTAAAAGGGGTAACTTCTCTGATATGAGGGGACACATGAGGAGGAAACTGAAAGGAAAAGTAGAAAGGGTCAAAACCATTGGGGAAGTTGGAGACTATTTAAAACTACAGTCCTAGAAGCTCAGAAAAAATATGTACCGCAGGTTAGGAAAGGCACTAATAGGTATAGAAAAAAAACTGCATGGTTAACGAATAAAGTAATGGGAGCTGTAAAAGGTAAGAAAGATTCCTTCAAGTGCTGGAAAGCTAGTCTCAGTGAGGTTGATAAAAGGGAACGCAGGCTGTGATAAGGCAGGCAAAAAGGAAATATGAGCCGCATATAGCAAAAAACATAAAGACCAACAATAAAACTTTCTTCAAATACATTAGAAGCAGGAAACCAGCCAGGGAGGCAGTGGGGCCCTTGCATGATCAAGGGGTAAAAGGAGTAGTGAAGGATGATAGGGAAATGGCTGAGAAGCTGAATGCATTTTTTGCCTCTGTCTTCACTGTGGAAGATGAGAAGTGCTTGCCCACTACAGAACCACTGATTTCCAGAGGGGTGTTGAAAGACCCGAGTTAGATTGAGGTGATAAGAGAGGAGGTCCTACGACTCATAGATAACTTAAAAACGGATAAATCACCAGGCCCAGATGGCATACACCCAAGAGTTCTGAAAGAACTCAAATGTGAACTTATGGATCTCCTGAAAAAAATATGTAATCTTTCATTAAAATCTGTCTCGATTCCTGAGGATTAGAAGGTAGCTAATGTCACTCCCATCTTTAAAAAGGGTTCCAGAGGAGATCTGGGACATTACAGGCCAGTCAGTCTGACTTCGATACCGGGTTAATTGGTGGAAACTGTTATTAAGGAAAATATTAGTAGGCATATTGATGAACAAAAACTATTGAGGCAGACTAAGTATGGGTTCTGTAATGGAAGATCTTGTCTCACTAACTTGTTAGTGTTCTTTGAGGGGGTGAACAAACATGTGGACAAGGGGGACCCAATAGATATTGTTTCCTCATCAAAGGCTCCTAAGTAAGCTCAAAAATCACAGGATAAAAGGACAAGTCCTTTTGTGGATCAAAAACTGGCAAATTAATAGGAAACAGAGAGTGAGTATAAATGGGCAATTTTCTCAGTGGAGGGTGGTAAGCAGTGGGGTACCACAGGGATCAGTACTCAGTCCAATGCTTTTTAACTTGTTCATTAATGATTTGGAGTTGGGAGTAAACAGTGAAGTGACTAAATTTGCGGATGATACAAAGTTGTTCAGGGTGGTGAGAACCAGGGAGGATTGTGAAGCACTCCAAAGAGATCTGTCGAGGTTGGGTGAGTAGGCGTCAACGTGGCAAATGGGGTTCAATGTGGCCAAGTGCAAGGTGTTGCACATTGGCACCAAAAATCCTAACTATAAGTACACATTGATGGGGTCCGAACTGGCAGAGACTGGCCAAGAGAGAGATCTTGGAGTCGTAGTAGATAACTCACTGAAAATGTTGAGACATTGTGCAACTGCAATAAAAAAGGCCAATGCTACGCTGGGGATTATTAGGAAGGGTATTGAAAAAAAATCAACCAGTATCATAATGCCCCTATATAAATCAATTGTGCGACCTCATTTGGAGTACTGTGTACACTTCTGGTCACCATGCCTTAAAAAGGATATTATAGCTTTGGAAGAAGTGCAGAAGAGGGCAACTAGAATGACAAAAGGGTTGGAACACTTCCCCTATGAAGAAAGGTTAAAATGTTTGGGGCTCTTTAGCTTGGATAAATGATGGCTGAGGGGTGACATGATCAAGGTTTATAAGATTAGCATGGGATAAAGCAGGTAGAGAAAGAGGTACTTTTCTCCCTTTCTCACAATATAAGAACTCGTGGGCACTCAATGAAATTGCTGAGCAGATAAAAGGAAGTACTTCTTCACACAAAGAGTGATTAACACATGGAATTCACTGCCACAGGAGGTGGTGGTGGCTACAAGCATGGATGGCTTCAAGAGGGAATTGGATAAACATATGGAACAGAGGTCCATCAGTAGCTATTAGCCACAAGGTATATATAGGGACTCTGGGGCAAGTGAGGGTCTGTATTTTTGGTGCTTGGGGGGGTCAACAGTGGGAGGGCTTTAGTGTCCTGGCCCCACTGGTGGACCTCCTGATGGCATCTGGTATTTTTGGCCGCTGTATGACAGAGTGTTGGACTGGATGGGCTGTTGGCCTTATCCAACATTGACTTCTCTTATGTTCTTAATGTAATGCCAGGTAGTGGAGATGTAAACTTTATAAAGGACACAAACACAAGGGTTTTTTTTTTACTTAAAATAAAAACATGTTTAAACCATTAGCACTCTTGCAATGTTTTGTTTATTTAACAGTGCCTGATAACTGACACCTCTTGCTTTGTATTATTGCATCAAAATGTCTGTGCTGTTGCAATCTCAAGTATGCTGTTCAGGTGTGTATCTGTAAGCTGCAGACCTACGATGATGCAGCAGCAGCAGAACTGGAAAAATAAGCAGAAGACAGCCAGTTCCACTGCGGGCCTGATAGAGACCTTCTGGGGCCTGATCCAGCCCCCAGGCCACATGTTTGACCCCTGACTTAGACAGTACATTAATATGCACCCACACCCTTCTGCTACCACAATGTGAGATCATGCAGGAACAAATGGATGAATGGGTGATTAGAGCACCAGAAGAGCAAGTGTCTGCTACAAACTGGCTAGCTGCCCTGGAATGTCTGAAAATGTTGGCAGAGCCTTCGGATCTTTATCTGACTATATATATAAAAAGACAAAACAAATGTAAAGCATATAGGATAGGTGTCGAAGGCACTAAAATAAAATTTACCATTTTAGAGTTTGACAAGCCCAGGGTGGTTTTGTCCTGTGAGATTTGAATATTCAATGAACATTTGACTATCTCTTATCTGTGTCAACATGTTCCATTGAGCAAGAGTCAATTGCACACATCCAACAGACTGCATCTGGAGATAAGTGTGTGAACCTTAAAAAACAAACATACATACAAAGAAGCAGCTTCCCCCTTCTCCCAAACACTCAATCGGTGGGATTTCAGTTGTTAAAAAAGAAAGAAAGGATTCCATCTGTGTAGCCCCAGCAGCTATTTGGACTTGGGCTTCAGAATTGTGCCTGCAGAATGCATTTGAAGGTAAAATACTCCCTTTTATTACTATGACTTCATCAATTACATAAAGAAAGGAGTAATTTGTCTCATCTTTTCCAGTAGGAGCACATTAGACATCCATATCCTAATAAAATTTATTATAAAAAGACAATGTGAGGTCTAACACTGCCATTAATGCAAGGAGGAAATGATGCCTAGAATTTATTTCTGTCTTTTGTGCTTTTATGGGGAAATGAAATCTGTTTGCTAGGAGTTCAATCTTTGGTAAATACACTTATGCACTTTAAAAATAAAACTCTGCCAAAATTTGTTGACCACTTTAGCTTACTCTAAATAAATGATATACTTGTGATTTATTATTCATATTTAAATAATGTGGGTATTTACTTATAGTTGGCAGCAAACAAGAGTTTACTGCAGTGCTTAACAACAGCTGCTGCATGGAGCATTGAAGACAATTAAGGAGCTGATAAATGTGAGCTTTTCAAGTTGGCGTTGATAAAGGAGACTATTAATGAATTAACTATGTAATTGTTTTCTTTCCTCACATATAAAAGGTTAAAACTAACTCGCTGTTTAACATACAAGTAGATGTCAAAAGAAACAACAAATGTCCTGACCTGAATAGCCCAAGAAAGCCCAATATCATCTGATCTTGGAAGCAAAGCAGGGTCAACTCTGGCAGAAGAAGAAGAAGAAGAGAAGAGAAGAGATTGGATTTATACCCCGACCTTCACTACCCAAAGGTGTCTCAGAGCAGCTTACAAACTCCTTTCCCTTCCCCTCTCCACAACAGACACCATGTGAGGTAGGTGGGGCTGAGAGAGCTCTTGACAGAAACTGCTCTTTTTCAAGAACAGCTCTTATCAGAACTATGGCTTGCCCAAGGTCATCCAGCAGGTGCAAGTGGAGGAGTGGGGAATCAAACCCGGTTCTCCCAGATTAGAGTCTGCACACTTAACCACTACACCACTACTACTTGGATGGGAGACCTTCTTGAAATACCAGAGGTGGGAGGCTGGGGCAGGCTTTATTTAGCCACCTCTCTAAATATCCTCCCAGTAGGGGTCAGTCACCAGAGGTTACAATGACTTCCAGATGCACACACACTCACACACAGACACACATAGACAAACATACACATATAAAGAAAATACCAAAAAATACCAAAAACAAACAACAAATGACCTAAAGTTAACCCTAAGCAAGATGTCACCAGTGTAATCCACCACTGAGTGATTTACAGATTAGATTGTTGTAATTAAACCTAGGGGGTGGGGAGGCTGAAAATGGTTTGGAAGCTCCAGCTAGTTCAGAGCATGGCTGCCAATTTACTGGAAGGGGTCAGTTGCTGTCAGCATATAATTTCATTTTCTTAAAAAAATAAATCTTAATTTGAGAGTTTGTTTCCAGGCCCAACTTAATGTACTTTACAAAGCCTTATAGGCTGAGTTCAGACTGGCAGTTTGAACCGGGAGCCAGTCATGGCAAAAAAGCCCTGGAACAGACTGTTCTGGGTTTTCCCAGTCACACTGTGCCGACTGATGCAGGAGCATACCGGGAGGAGGTGCGCGGGAGCATTCAGACTGCTGGCTTGGAGGCACGCTGTAAACAGCTTTTCCCTGGTAATTCGACTATGTGTGCATGTGCGCATAAGCGCATCCAGCCAATTGGGGGAGGATCCTGTTGTGCCAGCACCACATTGGGTGGTAGAGTGGAGCACAGCCAATCATATCGCTGCTGCCTTATGCGCAACGCACAGTGCTCCCGGCTTTTTGGGTTGGCGTTCACACTTCCTGGTGGCAGAATGAAGCAGGATAAATGGGTTCTCAGGGATTTGCTACCACTTTCACCAGGTATCTTTTAAATGTGGGAGCGAAGTGGAACAGCATGGTTTCACTACGGGTGGTCGATGCCAGGCAGATATGCCTGTGTGAACACCCCCTTTAATCCGCTTGTGAAATGTGGCTGAAACGTGGCTATAGCAGGGCAAACTGCCAGTCTGAACTCAGCCATACAGTAAAGAACCAGGGTACAGAATAGCCTCTTTCTATATTGTCATGCCCAGACACTGAGATGATCTAACAGGCTCTTCTCTGTGTTTCTCTGAAGGGAGGAGAATTGGCATGAAGCGAGGAGGGTTGCCATGAGAGACAGAGAGAAAGAGAGCTTTTTCTGTAGTTACTGCCCCATTCATCACTTCCACTCATCAGGAGCCAAAGATACACCCATATAGGCAAAAGTTCAGCTGAGTGTCTCAATTTATCTTTGGATTTACATGTACTGTGGTGGTGATTTAATGCTGACTATACTCTTAGGTTGATGATTTTGGGTTTAGGTAGGGTTGCAATTCCAAGTTGGAAAACTCTTGGAGATTTGGGGGTGAAACCTAGGGACAGCAGGGTTTGGGAAGAGGAGGGAACTCCACAAGATATAATACAATAGAGTCCACTTTCCTGAGAAGCCATTTTGTTCAGGGAACTGATCTCTGTAGCCTGGAGATCAACTGTAATTCCAGGAGAATGCCAAGCCCCACCTGGAGGTTGAAAATGCTCACTGGTAACCCTTATTGACTCTCTCATGGATTACTGCCTTGATGTGGTGAGGGGGCTTGCATGGTTTGATGAGGCTGTGGGCTACACCACAGGGGGCCACCCAGGATGGACAGGCCACAGCAGAGAACTCAGACCAAATGTGATCCACTGGAGAAGGAAATGGCAACCCACTCCAGTATCTTTGCCAAGAAACCCCATGACACCAAAAGATGAGCCCCTCAGTTTGGAAGGTGTCCAATATGCTACTGGGGAAGAGCAGAAGGCAAGTACAAGTAACCACAGTGAAGCAGCTGGGCCAAAGTCAAAAGGATGCTCAGTTGTGGATGTGTCTGACGGTGAAAGGAAAGTCCAATGCTGCAAATGCTGCATAGGAACCTGGATGTAAGATCTATGAATCAACGTAAGCTTGATATGGTCAAAAATGAGATGGCAAGACTGAACAGCGACATCTTGGGAATCAGTGAACTAAAGTGGACAAGAATTGGCAAATTTAACTCAGAAGACCATTATATCTACTGCTGTGGCCAAGAATCCCATAGAAATAATGGTGTGACCTTTATAGGCAACAAGAGAGTGCGAAAGGCAGTAATGGGATACAAAAATGACAGAATAATCTCGGTCCGAATCTAAGTCAAACCATTCAACATCACAGTAATCCAAGTCTATGCCCCAACCACTGACGCAGAAAACGCTGAAGTGGACCAGTTCTATGAAGACCTACAACACCTCCTAGAACTAACACCAAAAAAAGATGTCCGCATCATCATAGGGGATTGGAACGCTAAAGTAGGAAATCAAAAGGTAACAGGAATAACAGACAAGTTTGGCCTTGGAGAACAAAATGAAGCAGGGCAAAGGCTAACAGAGTTTTGTCAAGAGAACATGCTGGTCATAGTGAACACCCTCTTCCAACAACCTAAGAGGTGACTCTACACATGGACATCACCAGATGGGCAACACCGAAATCAGATTGATTATATCATTTGCAGTCAAAGATGGAAAAGCTCTATACAGTCAGTAAAAACAAGACCTGGAGCTGACTGTGGCTCAGATCATGAGCTACTCATTGTGAAATTCAGACTTAAACTGAAGAAAGTTGGGAAAACCTCTAGGTCATTCAGGTTTGACCTAGATCACATCCCTTATGAATATACAGTGGAGGTGAAGAACAGGTTTAAGGGACTAGATTTGATAGTGATAAAGGACAAAAATGGTAGGGATGCAACAGAAGCAGAAGAAGTTAGGAAAAGATGGCAAAAATACACAGAAGAACTATACAAGAAGGACTTCAATGTTCTTGACAACCACGACAGTGTGATCACTGACCTCAAGCCAGACATCCTGGAGTGTGAAGTCAGATAGGCCTTAGAAAACATTGCTAACAACAAAGCTAGCGGAGATGATGGTATCCCAGCTGAGCTACTCAAAGTCTTAAAAGATGATGCTGTTAAAGTGCTGCACTCAATATGCCAGCAAATTTGGAAAACACAACAGTGGCCACAGGATTGGAAAAGATCAGTTTACATTTCAATCCCAAAGAAGGGCAATGCCAAGGAATCTCCAAACTATCACACAATTGCATTCATTTCACATGCTAGCAAGGTCATGCTTAAGATCCTACAAGCTAGGCTTCAGCAGTATGTGGATAGAGAACTGCCAGAAGTACAAGCTGGGTTTCAAAGAGGTAGAGGAACTAGAGATCCAATTGCCAACATTCACTGGATTATGGAGAAAGAAAGGGAGTACCAGAAAAACATCTACTTCTGCTTCATTGACTATGCTAAAGTCAGGGCTCTTTTTGTAGCAGTAACTCCTTTACATATTAGGTGACACACCCCTAATGTAGCCAAACCTCCAAGAGCTTACAGAGCTCTTCTTTTTTTTAAAAAAAATAATTTATTTATAATTTTAACATCGATACACATACCACCTTCAATTTAACATATGAATATACATGTGTCATTTTTGCCTCATATTAACCACCCATGAATTGAAGCCCTTCCATCTACTTTCAAATAATTCATAGCTATTCTCTTGTAATCTCACGCTTAGTCTGTCCATTTCTGCCATTGACAGCAATTTCTCAATAACATCTTTCTTCGAGGGTACATTCACCTCTTTCCAACACCTGGCCCATAATATCCTTGCTGCAGTAAGTATGTAAATAATTATATATTTATTGTTCCTATTACATGTCTCTGGGAGAATATTTAATAATGCCATTTCTGGTGATAATGGCGTATCAAGCCCAGTTACTTCTCTAATGATCTTGTTAATTTTTCACCAGTATTTCTGTATCTTTTCGCACCTCCACCACATATGAAAGTACGTGCCCACATATTTTTTACATTTCCAACAATTCTTACTGGCCTTTGTGTAGCATTTTGCTGCCCTATCAGGTGTCCGGTGCCACCTGTATAGCATCTTATATATGTTTTCTTTGTAAGGGATCGCTCTCATTAATTTGATAGAGTCCCACACTTTAGCCCACTGTTCTAAATCTAAAGTATGCTCTAAATCCTTCATCCATGCAATCATAGAACCTTTTACTGTTTCCTCCAAAAGATAATTCAATATCAACAAATTATATAGTTTTTATCATTGGTAGATAGCCAAATTTTATCCAGCTCATTCTTATTTTTGAAGAAGCCAGTTCTAATGTCTTTGTTATATCTTGCCTTCAACTGCATAGTGTCCCACCACGTTAGTCTAATATTTTGTTCAACCAATAGTTCACCGCTTTTTAATTCATCCTTTTTATCTAACAACTCCTCGTAAGTCACTTTTTTCCATTTCTCGCATAAAGTTGTCTTCGTAATTGCTTCCAGAGCTCTTCTTACAGGGGCTACTGTAAGCTCTTCGAGGATTGGCTACATCAGGGGTGTGTGGCCTAATATGCAAAGGAGTTCCTGTTACAAAAAGAGCTCTGGCTAAAGCCTTTGATTGTGTGGATCACAACAAACTATGGCAAGTCCTTGAAGAGATGGGAGTACCAGACCACCTCACATGTCTCTTGAGAAACCTGTATAAGAAGTGACAGTTAGAACCGGATATGGAACAACTGATTGGTTTAGCATAGGGAAAGGAGTACAACAAGGATGTATATTGTCACCCTGCTTATTTAATTTATATGCAGAATACATTATAAAAAATGCCAGCCTGGATGAATCACAAGCCAGAATTAAGATTGCTGGGCAAAACATCAACAACTTCAGATATGCAGATGATATCACTCTGATGGCAGAAAGTGAAGAGGACTTAAAAAGCCTCTTGCTGAGGATAAAAGAGGAGATTGCAAAAGTTGGCTTGAAATTCAACATCAAAAAAACTAAGATCCTGGCATCCAGCCTCATCACTCCTTGGCAAATACAAGGGGAAGTCTTGGAAGCAGTGACAGACTCCACATTCCTGGGGTCCAAGATCACTGCAGATGGTGACTGCAGCCATAAAATTAAAAGACGTCTGCTCCTTGGGAGGAAAGTGATGGCAAACCTAGGCAGCATAATAAAAAGTAGAGACCTTACCCTGCCAACAAAAGTCCATATGTCAAAGCAATAGTATTCCCAGTAGTAATGAATGGTTGTGAGAGTTGGACCATAAGGAAGATGGAGCGCCAAAGAATAGATTCTTTTGAATTATGGTGCTGGAAAAGACTCTTGAGAGTCCCTTGGGCTGCAAGGAGATCAAATCAGTCAATCCTAAAAGAAATCAACCCTGACTGTTCCCTGGAAGGCCAGATACTGAAGCTGAAATACTTTGGCCATCAAATGAGAATGGAGCACTCACTGGAGAAGACCCTAATGCTGGGAAAGATTGAAGGCTAAAGAGGAAGGGGATGGCAAAGGATGAGATGGTTCGTGTTGTCAATGCAACAAACATGAAATTAAGCAAACTCCAGAGCACAGCGGAAATCAGGAGGGCCTGGCGTGATGTGGTCCATGGGGTTGTGAAGAGTCAGACTCAACTGTGCAACTGAACAACAACAACAACCCTTATTGATAAGGGTTTTTTTTGTTTATTTTAAAATATATAAAGTATAAAATTTTCTATCCTAAAACAAACCAACAGAATAAAATGAATCATGATAACCATATAAAGGACCATATAAAATTTAAAATGTTAACCGTATAAAACCATATATAAAACCATATAAAATTTAAAATATTAAAAATCTGTCAAATGATAACAAACTGCCTAAAACTCGGTAACATACAGTTTGATGAGCTGTTAAACGAATAAAATTTCATAACTTTGGCACAACCATTGAAAAAGCTTGGTTTAGAGTATGTACTTGATAGGCCACCTATGAACAAGACCCTCCCCTTAATCTTCCTTTAGTAATCTTGGTAATTAGGAAGGCTTATATGAGTCGGGATGGGCACGAACAGTTCATGGCATTCCTGGTTCATGAGCCACAAACCAGCATGAAATTTTAAAAGAGAAATGAACTGGTTAGGTTTGTGATGCAGCAGAATGACACCCTGGCATGCTAAAGACACCAAACTCATAGGAGATCTCTGGCTGACTCTCTTCTACCTGCGCTCCAACTTTGGTGAGTTTGGATCTATGGGGTCTCAGTTACGACCCTCCAAATTTGCCCCCTTCCTCCATTATTGCCAATAGAGGGGGGGAAACACAGCAAAAAAGCAATAGAAGCCCAGAAGAACAGAATCAAAGTCTCAGAGAAGCTCTGCAATAGAAACTGAAGGTGGAGGGCATTTTTGCAGGCCCAGCAGAACCAGTGCAATTTGCCCAGCAGAACCAGTACGAATGTGGCAGCACAAACAAAATAGGACTAAGATCAAACCAGAGAATCTGCAGTAGAAACTGAAGGGGGTTTACAAGCCCAGCAGAACCAGTATAATGTATTCATGCCCAGCAGACTCCAGTGCTATTGTGGCAATGCCAGCTCAACCAGACTGATGTCAAGCACAGAATCACACTCCAAGCAAGAGTTTTTTTTTTTTTTTTGCAAGCCCAGCAGAACCAGTGCAATGTACTAGTGCTGAGCAGAACCCAGTGCCAATGTGGCAATGTCAGCTCAATCACAATCCAAGCAGGGGGGGGGGCATTCTTGCAAGCCCAGGCAAACCAGTACAATGTACAGAGTACCCAGTGGTACCAGTGCAATCACAGACTGGAACTGCAAGCTTAAAAGGACTGATCTCAAAGCACAGAGTCACAAATTCAAGCAAGGGTGTGTGTGGGATTTTGCAAGTTCCATACAAGAAAATAGGAAGTGAACACAAAGGAATGCAGGCAAAGGGGAGGGGAACCCTCTTGAAACTGACATTACTATTTTGAAACTGACAACACTGTTTGGTAAACATTTTGTTTGTATCCATTCACAAACCATATGAACCTCCACAAAATGCTTGAAAGTTCATGAAAAGTTTGTGCCAGTTGACCTGCCACAAACTTCAGTTCACAAACCACAAACCAGCCAAAAATTGTCATGAATTTCAGTCTGTGAGCCGGTTCATGCTCATCCTTACATATGAGAAAAGGCATTTCCTAATACTTGTGGGTCCTAAACCATGTAATGATTCACTGGTGATAATGTTCAAGGCTTAGACTAGTTCAGATTCTGCTAGCCCACACCATTATTTTTTAAACAAGCCAAGTTTCTCCATCTCCAAGTGAAATAAATGATGACCGTGTGCCCATGAGGACTCTTCCACAGATATTGCTATTTCTTTCTTTTTAAAGAAGTGTTCATCCCAGTTGGTAATAAAACACTGAACAATATTTTTTTCAGTGTTATATAGACTGACACTGTGTTCACATATTCGCCTGCTCAATCTCATTACCTCCAGTAAATAGTGTACATGCTGGCTGCTGAATGTTTTGCTCTGAATCATGAATTTCATCACAGGTTCTCACTCTCAAAAATACATATCATAAGTCATCTCTTGCATAACAGGCTGAAAGGTTTCTCTCTAGCCTTGTCCCTTCAGCAAATACAGTTTACTCTAACCAATTCTCCGTTCACCACTTTACAGTAGCTTTCAAGAGGCTGTGCAGAATGCCTTGGATTTTTTTTTTTTTTTAAAAAAACCTCATAAGCCTTTCCCCTTACAGAAACAATTCATTTCATGGCAGCAATTGCATCCAACATGGCTCACAATGTTCTTGAAAGGTGTTACTGGTCAGGCCTTGTGCAGGCCTGCAGTGTGAGAACACATTGTCTTGATCAAAATCTCTGCTGAACTAATTCAAATAATGTATGACTGATAATGATTTTTAATCTGCAACAAGGCCCCAAACCCAGAAACTCAGAGCCAAATAGCACACTAAATGGGGGTGCAGGATCAGTGATCAGGTCTCTGAACACTGAAAAGCAGATGCAGGAAGTCCAATTCAGTTATAGCTGTGGGTCTGTTCTCCTGCAGAGACCACCACCCCCAAGCTGCTAATACAGGTACGGGGAAGCTAATTTCTTTCAGTAAACCAACATGGATTCAGTAAACCAACACAGATGCAATTACCTTCAGCAGTGTATTTCCCCCAGTTCAAACAGGACCAATTTTATTTTATCATTAAATATCAGGAAACATCCAACCACTATTAACGCTGTTAAATTGATACTACTTTATTCCATTAACCACTGATAGTCGAAACTAGGCAAAATATAATGGTGTAAAAGCACTTAAGGTACATGCTCACTCATTGGTAAGTCTCCGGTAAGGGAGCTGTACAGTAGTGCAACAGCCACCACCAATTAATTCTTCTCTGAGCCATGGCCTTCAAATTGTACTGTTTCTTTATCTCACAGGATTCACGTCATTTATAACAAATATTATGTGGAAATATCCAAACCCACATGACAATCCTACCCTTCTGCATGTTGAGGGCATGAAGAAGGGGCTACTCATGGCAATGTTCCATCACTATTAATTCACTGACAAATTATGGTACCAGGATGCTTGCAGATGCTCCAACCCCACATTACCTGCATGGAGGACCTTTTTTCACTTTGAGTCAAGGAAAACAGGGAACAATTCCACAAAAGCAGCTGTTCCGCCCTTGGTCCGCTGTTTCCCCTGATTGTACTGCTCAATTTCCCACTATTTGCTGTGCAGCTGGATTTTGACCCGCATCAAGAAGATGTGAGGGAAACTGGGGGAGGTGGGTGTCAATATGCAGCCGTGCAGCAAATAGTGGGAAATTGAGCAGTACAGCCGGGGAAAATGGCAGACCGAGGGTGGAACAGCTGCTTTTGTGGAATCGGTCAGGGTGTAAAAATACTGTTTGAAAAAGCACTGTGTAGTTTCTTATCATGTGGAAGGAGCAGTCGGCAGCTCATATAATCAAGCATGGGAGCCCTGTTCACTCTATAGCTGCTGTGCATCAAATTGTATATGTACCCTAGATACTCATGATTTTTGTGGGTTCTGGCCCATAGGCCCTTTGTGAGAAAGGTAAGCATATTTAAATCAAGGGAACTTCAGCATACATTTAAGTGTTAGCAGCTATTACCTCTGTAACTTGGGAACAAGTCTCATTGAATTCAGTGGAAAGTACTTCCAAGTTAATATGAATGGCACTGGTCCCATTGATTTCCATTTCCACTGATTTCCAACTACATGCTTAACTTCCTTGAGATTATATGCATCACATCTATACTAATATCAGCACTGCTGTTTGCCCACCTTTTCTAAAAAAACAACAACACTGAAGATTGTCCTAATCTGTTAAAATTTCATAAGAATTCTTTTATTTGATATTTTTTGCATAAAAAGTAAAAGATGGTTACATTCCATAATCATTTGAGTTCACTAAGTAAAATGAATATAATTGCTGTTTTGGAGAATTAAGCTTCATCCTCCTTTGTGCTAGCAAGCCACTGTGAAACTCCTGCAACTAGAACCTGTATATTTTCATGTCTTAAAAAAGCAAAACAAAAATAAACAAACAAAAACTTGAAAGATTGGTACCTTCAGTACACGATGCAGATATTTGGCTTGTCTTCCTATGTTTGCACAGCTGTGCATCATCCCTTTAGTCATCCCATTGTTCTTCTTACTTGTTTTATTTCTGCAACATTTTCATAAATCAATGTATCAGAGTCACTTTCAGAAGACTTATGTGCTCTACCATCAAACTCAAGGACCTGCGAAAGTCACACTCACAGACTACTGTAGTAAGCAAACATTTCCTGTCTATTGACAGTGCTATAGCTATTGCAATGGATTTCAAACTTCTCAGAAACTCGAGAAATGACATTCAAACAGCTGAGGTATATTTATTTGGTTAAAGACTATGTAAACCGATTTGGTCAAGCGTTCCATAGCAGCTGCTGGTCGTAGGCAGTTCACTGGTGGGAACTGTCCTCTGCCACTGTGGATCAATCCAGAGTGGAAGGAGTGCATCTTTACTGGCTACCACTGGCAGACAGCAGTGTATGCAAGAAGCATACATAATGCTTGGTCCATAATGCAGGTAGGCAGTTGTTCACTAGCTAACATCTGCTCAAAAAATCAGTTAATTCTTTTCAGCCTTCCTGTTCATTTTCAGTACTCTTTTCATACCATTATCTCTCTCTTTTTTTGTATTTTTCATATGTACATATGTGTGTGTGAGTGTGCATGGACCTGGAAGTCATGGTAGCCTCTGGTGACTGACCCCTACTGGGGGCCTAGAGGATTTTCAGAGAGATGGCTGAATAAAGCCTTCCCCTGCCTCCCGACTGCTGCTATTCCAAGGAGGTCTCCCATCCAAGTACTTGCCAGAGTCAACTCAGCTTCCAAGTTCTGACAAGATAAGGCTTGCCTGGAGTATCCAGGTCAGGGCTATACCACTATCTTTTAATATTCCTATTCCCTCCCTGGTTGTTTCTCTTTTTCTGATGTATGTAAATAATTTTGATTATATTTATGTGCATTAAGCTGTTTGCTTCTCATATTCATTCTTTACTAGCCTTATTGTCAATTTATACTTGGGTTTTTTCCATTCTCTTTTTAATTTTTTTTCCTTTGCCCTTCTTGACCTTTCTGGCTTTCCCCTTCAATTTCCTTTTTACTAATCCTATCAACTTTGATGAGCCTCTTCTTCTGAAATTAACTGGGACTTTGTTGGACTCTCTAGGTGATTTTGCACTCACTCACTCAGATACGTGCTAAATTTGATAGCATTGTGGTAATTGCTCCAAAGTTTAACAACAATTATGCAGGACTGAGGCGGGTGCTAGGGGGTCCCAGGGAACTACTCAAGTTACATGATTTGATTTCATATGATGTTTGGTTGGATGATATGATAGGAATTGTTGTCTTGGGGGACCATGGTGGCTTTTGGCAGCTCACAATTATCTCTGTAACTACTCCTGCCCATGGGTTCTCCCCACTGAGTACTAATTCAACTGTTCTAGGTTACAACTGTTATTAATACCTTGAAACTTTGGCAGGATCTTCTTTACATTTAAGGATAAATGAGGGCACTCATTATCACAACATTTTCTCTTCCCAGATTGTTTTCAAAGCATTATTTGAAGTTTCAGGGGGGGAATGGCACACTCCAAGTACATTGCTATCTACAGTTGTTCAATGACTAATTTGCTTCTCCTAAACCTTCTACTTCATTGCACTCAGTGCCCTCCCTGATGTGTGGAACAATATCATTGCTAGACTAACCTATGCTGTCCTTTCTATAGATTTTATATCCATGGGTAACAGTGTCCTATTGATATGCACTGTTCCACCAGGTTTCTAATATCCCCAGTACAGCTGTGTTCTCTTCCATTATCAGGCATTCTTAACTCACTCTCCTTGGCTTTGTGGCTTCTATCAATAGCATATAAACACATTTCTATTTTCCAGGGGCTGGTTGTGTTAGTGCCTTCAAGACTAATAAATCTGTAATGGCACAAACTTTTCTGGCCCATTAAAGCTGTGCCATAATAAATTTGCTAGTCTTTAATATGCCCAGAACTCTTTGTTCTTCTAAACCTCTACATTTTTAATAATAATAAGAGTTGGTTTTATACCCCACCCTTCACTACCTGAAGGAGTCTCAGAGTGGCTTACAATCCCCTTTTTCTCCCCACAACACACACCCTGTGAGGTAGGAGGGGCTGAGAGAGCTCTGAGAGAACTGTGACTAACCCAAGGTCACCCAGCTAGCTTATGTGGAGGAGTGGAGAATCAAACCCAGTTCTCCAGATTAGAGTCCACTGCTCTTAACCACTACACCACACTGGCTCTTAATAGTCTTAATTATGTATTTGTTGATAAGGTTTATATTTTGCCCTTCTACAAAAGCTTCTAAAAAAGCACTCAGCAAGGTTAACAACATAAAAGTTAAAAAGAATAAATACTGAATCATGGAACAGGTATCATCATCATTATAGATAACAACAATAACAGTAATAATAGCAACAACAACAACAACAATAACAACAATAGCATTTGTATTATGGGAACCAGTGTGGTATAGTGTTTAGAATTTTAGACTAAGAGGATCTGGGAAATGTGGATTCTCATCCCCACATATGCCGTAGAAACTTGCTGGGTGATGTTGGGCCAGTCTCACACTCTCAACCTAACCTATCACACAGAGTCATTGTGAGGATAAAATGGAGAAGAGGAGAATGGAAGAAGAAGAAGTAGAGTTGGATGTATACCTCAGTCTTCACTTGGAGTCTCAGAGCAGTTTACAATCTCCTTCCCTTCCTGTTCCCACAACAGACACCCTGTGAGGTAGGTGGGGCTGAGAGAGCTTTGAAAGAACTGCTCTTGAGAGAACAGCTCTGGGAGAACTGTGACTGACCCAAGGTCACCCAGCTGGCTGCTTGTGAAGGAGTGGGGAATCAAACCCAGTTCTCCAGATGAGAGTCCACCACTCTTAAGCACTACACCAAACTGGTCTTTTTGAGTTCTCACACACAAAATCACATCAGGTTTTTTCAAGTGCTGGCAAGAATAATTACCCAGAACTTACCAAGAACAAGTGTCTTTCAGGTCAAGCTTGGTGAAGAAGAAGAAGAAGAAGAAGAAGAAGAAGAAGAAGAAGAAGAAGAAGAAGAAGAAGAAGAAGAAGAAGAAGAGGAGGAGGAGGAGGAGGAGGAGGAGGAAGAGGAAGAGGAAGAGGAGGAAGAGGAAGAGGAAGAGGAAGAGGAAGAAGAAGAGGAGGAGATTGGATTTATGCCTTGCCCTTCACTTGGAGTCTCAGAGTGGCTTACAAACTCCCTTCCCTTCCCCTCCCCACAACAGACACCCTGTGAGGTAGGTGGGGCTGAGAGAACTCTAACATAAACTGCTCTTTCAGGAACAGCTGTGCCAGAGCTTGTGACTGACCCAAGGTCACATCAGCAGGTGCAAGTGGAGGAGTGGGGAATCAAACCCGGTTCTCCCAGATTAGAGTCCGCACACTTAACCACTACACCAAACTGACTAGGGCCCTTAGGTAGTTTTCAGAATAATCAGGAGAAAAATGACAGCTGTGAATACTCATAATGTGGGGAGCATTGCAAAGCCCTCACAGTCACTAGCTGGAAATTCTTTTTGTAGTGTGGGGAATCAGGACCATGTTTACTGCCCCCCAGTTACACTTACCAATGCAACATGTCATGAACAGATCATGTAGAGTGCTGAACTTACATTTGCGGGAACAAAGTTCAAATCCCCACTCTGCCACAAACCTGCTAGGGGACCTTGAGCCACTCTGTCTTTCTTAGCCTATATTATCTCCCAGGGTTGTTGTGAAGACAGAGAGGAAGAGCTCTGAGAGTCATAAAAATATACTAAAATAAATTTCTGTTTTTCCATCTCACTCTCACAGGATGACAGAGTGCAGGAATCAGGCATATATATGTATGCATAGATACTTTAAATCCCATATTATCTCATATGTGTGGTAAGGGGAGATGCATGCACAATGCTAATGCACTCATCCATAATGTCTGGCCAGTGATTGTGCCAATCAGTACCGAAACATGTAAATGTTGGGAAGATTCTGGAATCTTTGGTAATCGTGACTTAGCCTTGCCAGCCTCCTCATTCCCTTGGAACAAAAATATTCCATTATGCCCATTGTCTGGCTGCTCTTCATAATGTAAATAGGATAAAGGTAACACCTTTAAACAACTAGAACACTGGGAATACTCTATAGGATGCTTATTTAATAAACTAGAATGAGAAACTTTTAAATTAATGATTCCCTGAGCATCTCATGTAGTGAAAATGCTAAATGGTCCCCCCCCCCGATACTTAAAACACCTCTAGATGTGTCACTGCACCATAAAGAAGAAAGAAAGTGTGAACAATAAGACAAAGGCAGTGAAGAAAGTCTTTTTTTTTATTTCCTTGGCCAAGTTTCAAATGAGTTTTCAAGGGCAGACTGTGCTTCTAACATGACGGAAGGAATATGCTTTCAAGTCTGTACCACAGAATTAGTCATTTCAACTTTCTGTATTAGTTACATTTGTTGGTGCTCTCTCTCGCTCTGTGAGTCCTCATGCTTAATTTAATCTGGTTGAACTCTCTCTCTCTCTCTCTCTCTCTCTCTCTCTCTCTCTCTGTCCCTCCCTCCCTATAATGTGTGTTTTAGCATTCTTATACCTTCTCATAATTTTAGCCCTTGGAAAATATAGACTATTGTTGTTGCACTATAATTGAGACACCATTTGTTAAGGAGGAACTGCACGGCGAAAATGGAAAGGGGATAATTTTGTTCAGTATCATCAAAGATATATCCAATCATTGGCATTCTTTCATTCCTCCCTCTGTCAAGCAAGTGTTCATGAATGATAGATATTCTCAGAGTCAGCATTCTTGCTCCTACTATTGGCAGAGAGGCAAAGACTGCTTAGGTTACAGCTTAGCATGACATCACCTTTTGGATCCTCCAAAACACTGGCAGACGTACATGAAGAGAAAGTGTTGACTTTCCAGTGCTATCCAAGCCAGGGAAAGAGACAAAGGAGGAGGAAGAAGAAGAAGAAGAAGAAGAAGAAGAAGAAGAAGAAGAAGAAGAGGAAGAGGAAGAGGAAGAGGAAGAGGAAGAGGAAGAGGAAGAGGAAGAGGAAGAAGAAGAAGAAGAAGAAGAAGAAGAAGAAGAAGAAGAAGAAGAAGAAGAAGAAGAAGAAGAAGAAGAAGAAGAAGAAGAAGAAGAAGAAGAAGAAGAAGAGTTCTTCTGGATAAACTAAAAGTACATACTGGTTAAGCTTTTATTCAAAAGCTTATTGTAAAAAACCCAGGTAGCCTGCAACACTAGACCAACAGACTACATAGTGTTACATACATACATAAACCTTTATTGGCATAACTACATAATGTGTATAGATAAGGTCTTGGGTGCTGAATCTGGCAATGCAGTTCTTCTTCATGGAGAGCAGGGTTGCTTCTATAAGGATGATGAATGACCTCCAGATGTCACCTAGAGATCTCCCTCTATTACAATTGATTTCCAGACAATCAAAATCAGTTCCCCTGGAGAAAATGCCTTCTTTGTAGGGTGGACTATATAGCATTATACCATGCTGAGGACCCCCTCCCCAAACCCTGCCATCCCCAGACACCACCCCAATCATTCAATTTCTGGCTTTTCTCTTGCTTTGCTCCAGTCTTTCCCAAACCCAGTATAGGGTGTGTTCAGATGCTCCATTTGAACCACCCTTGGCACACTTCAGTAATGGATTTTATGCCTGTGTTCATATGCCCAACATCTGTGCACCGTCCCCAGCCATTGCTTTCTGCTCAAACCCCCTTTAAACCAGAGTATTCTGATACCACTTACCAAGTGGTGTTTTCCTGATTCTCTGGTTTCAAGCTGCTCTTTTCTGATGTCTGATCGCTTCAACCCCCTCCCCTCTGGGAAGCTGCCTCAGGCTTCCGCTTTTCGTCCGCCATTTTTTTTATGCCTTGGCAGTGTGCACTTGGGCAGAGCTCCGCTCCTAAGTTAATAAAAGAAAAGCTTAAATGGTGCCTAGTTTAAGCATTTAGACAAGTCTGTGATCTCAGGGAGGCCAGTTTCAGGGTAAAAGTTTAAAGAGAAATGTTCATTTAAAGTTTAAAGGAACGTTTGGAAATCGCTGTTCTGCACATGTGTGCAAATTTTAGCTCTAGAGAGGGCTGCTTGTGCGCATGCTCAAACTGAGAGGAAAAAAACCCCACCTGCGTGTGGACGGCAGAGAACCTGGAACAAGGAGGTCGGTGTGATCGCAATTCTCCAGGTTAAAAAAAAATGCATCAGACCAGAGCAATTTAAACCACTCCAGCATGCTGTCTGAATGCATCCATAGTTTGATATATATATATATATATATATTTTGGGGGGGGATATCAATGCAGCTTTGCACACCATGTGAACAGGAATGTGCCCATTTACATCAGCATCTGTACCTTTCTGTTATAGGTCTTTGTTATTTTTAACAACTGCAGTTGCAATAATGTTGGGAGGGTATATTTGTCTCAAAGCCAGAATCAGCTGGTGCTGGTGCCAGTTGGTACTGGGAGTGCCCTAGGCAGATGATGCAAATGAAGTGGACAGGTTGAACAGGGAAGGCTGGTGTCATTTGGATGTCCACTGCCTCAGCCAAAAGCCTGGCAGATCAGCTCAGTTTTGCAGGCCCTGGAGAACTGTAATAAATCCTGCAGGGCTCTTATTTCAACTGGAAGCATGTTCCACCAGGCAGGGGCCAGGGCTAAAAAAGCCCTAGCCCTGGTTGAGGCAAGGCAAACATCTTTCAAGCTAGGGACTACCAAACAGTGCTGTTAAGAAGAGTGCAAGGCTCTTCAGGGCACCTATGAGGAGAGATGATCCCATAGGTATGCTGGTCCCTGGCCTCACAGAGCCTTAAAGATTAATACCATATCCTTGAATCTGATCCAGTGCTCAACTGGCAACCAATGCAGTTAGTGCAGTACTGGGTGAATGTGAGATCACACCGATGTCTCAGTCAGCAGGAGTACCAGTGCATTTTGTACCAGCTGAAGCTTCCAGATCAGACACAACGGTAGACCACATAGAGTGAGTTGCAGTAATCTAACCTGGAAGTGACCATTGCATGGATCACTGTCACAAGATAATGAGGAGAGAGGTAAGGAACCAGGTGCCTGACCAGCAGAAGATGGTAGAAGGCTGATCTGGCAGCATTGGTGACCTGGGCCTCCATAGAAAGGGAGGTATCCAGAATCACCCCTAAGCTCCTCACCATTGGGGTTACCACCAATGGTGCCCCCCCCAAGGGGTGGGAGTTGGATTTTGGATCCTGTTCCCCCACAACTCAGGTACAGGACCTCTGCTGGATTCAATTTCAGCTGACTCTGCTGCAATCAACCAGCTATGCCCCCCAATTACCTGGCCAGATTTTCTGGGGCAGAGTCAGGATGACCATCCATCAGCAGATGCAGTTGGGGGTTGTCAGCATGCTGATGACAACCCAGCCCAACCCACCAGATTAACTGGGTGAGGGGGCACGTATAGATGTTAAATAACTTTGAGGAGAGGATCACCACCTGTGGTATGCTGCATACCAAGAGGAAACATGGAGACACCATCTCCCCAAGTGCCACCCTCTGTCCCCAACCATGGAGAAAGGAGGACAGCTACTGCAAGACAGTCTCCCATATACACACATCCAAATGAGGTTATAGATGCAGTTCCAGAGATACAGTGAGAAAAAACATTCATCATACAACTTTGACTTTGTTTCCCATTACCAGGCCACATCTCTTGTGTAGCATACTTTGAATTAACATCCTCCTTCACCTGTGGCAAGGTTGGGAGCTACTCAGGGCCCTGGTGGCAGCAGAGGAGGCCAGGACAGGAGCTGAGCTAGGCCCAACATGGCTCCCTGCCTTCCCTAGTGCTACCACTAGGACCTTAAAAAAAAAGAAGTGGCCCGGGTTTCTCTCAACCTCTCAGAGGCCCTGCATTATAACAATCTATTGTTTTGTGATCATCTGAATTGTAAAGCTTTCATTTTTAAAAAAAGTGTCAAGCTCTTTTCATTGTGAAAATATACCTTTCCCATTCATCTCCATGATGAAAATGGCTAAAAACTTTTAAAGCATTTTTAATTTATGCTGGGAATTCAGAGGAATTAGGTGGTTGTCCCAATGTATAGTTATACTATTACAATTCTATAGTGTTACAGCAATTACCTTTTTGAAATGTATTTATTTAATTCAATTTTTTATCTCATCCTCCCTGCAAACAGACTCAGGGTGGGTTACAAAGTCACAGTATCTCAGCAACAATAGTTAAATAATTAAAACAATAATTTAAAACAATAATAGAAACAGCAGTCAAGTTTTGTGTTGCTATGCTCAGTTTAGGCTGATCATAGTGTCAGTGATTTCAGTAAGTAGGCCAAAGATGCATTTTGGATGTCTGCCTCCTCAGCCGAAAACCCGACAGAACAGCTCCATTTTACAGGCCCAGCAGAATTGTAATGGATCCCACAGGGACCTGATCGTGAGCTTGTTCCACCAGGCTGGGGCCAGGGCAGAAAAAGCCCTGGCCCTGGTTGAGGCTAGTCAGACATCCTTGGAGCTGGGGACAACTAGTAAATGTTGGTTGATTGAGTGCAGTGCTCTGCGGGGTACATATGGGAGAGGCGATCCCAAAGATAAAAACTCTAACAACAAGCCATGGGGGATGTGACAGGCACAAGGGATGATGGAGGAAAGTGCAGAAAATAGTTCTGAGTGATTGCTTTATTGTTGTTGCCATGGTAATGACTGCACAATGGGGAAGTACTCTAGGTCTATTCATAGGCCATAGATCGACCTATAGCTTTGAGAGCCAGTTTGGTGTAGTGGTTAAGAGTGGTGGACTCTAATTTGGAGAACCAAGTGTGATTCCCCACTCCTCCACATGTAGCCAGCTGGGTGACCTTGGGTCAGTCACAGTTCTCTCAGAGCTGTTCTCTCAAGAGCAATTATCTCAGAGCTCTCTGAGCCCCACCTACCTCACAGGATGTCTGTTGTGGGGAGAGAAAGGAAAGGAGAGTATAAGCCACTCAGAGACTCTGAGTGAAGGGTGGGGTATAAATCCAACTCTTCTTTTTTTAGAGAAAACATTTAAGACTGGAACCTTCATGTTCAAAGGTGGCATACATCTGTATACTGGCACCTTCATGCCTTGCTTAGAAACATAGAGCTGGAAGGGATCCCTAGGTTCATGCAGGAAATTCACAGCTACTCCCCCACAAACACACTCCTCCAGCGATCCCTGCTGTCTGTTTACTTGTTGGATGGCTTCTGTTGGATACCAAAGGCTGGACTAGTTCAACACTGGACTAGTTCATCTTTGGTCTGATCTAGTAAGGCACACATTCTGACCACAGAAATGAAGTACAGTTTATGATCAAAATGGAAAGGACAGCTTTTTCTGTTGGCAGTATGTAGATATGTAGGGAAGCAGAGCACAAGTTTTTTAAAGAATAAAGTCAGTTTATTAAGAAGAGGACAAACTTTGTAAGCAAGAGGAGGGGGGGGAGAGAGAGAGAGAGAGAGAGAGAGAGAGAGAGAGAGAGAGAGGGAGAGAGAGAGGTCTAACTGTCTAGCTAAGAGGAGAGTCATAAGAACATAAGAGAACCCAATGTTGAATCAGGCCAATGGCCCATCTAGTCCAACACTCTGTCACACGGCAGCCAAAAATACCACGTGCCATCAGGAGGTCCAGCAGTGGGGCCAGGACACTAGAAGCCCTCCCACTGCTGCCAGCAACCTAAACAGTTTTCAGCAGGAGCAGGAAGGAAATCTAACTGAGCCAGTCAGGAGACAGGAAGTAAACTATTTGAAAATAGCAGGAAGTCCCTATTCTCACTATGCTAACTAGTTGTTCCCTCTGCTGCCCCCTGCAGGATGTTCTTGTTATCTTCTCTATCTATGCACAGTAGACCTTGCATATTCCACCATTTTCCACATATATCTGTTTCTAATTTTCATAAATCATTTTTTTTTATAAACAGAGTAGAAATGGAGGGTGTTTTTTATATAGCATTGAATGTGGTTATTAGAAATATTATAGGCTCATGGGACTTAGAATATAGCAACACTGAAGCTTTAAGAGATGATACTCTCTAAGTTTCTTTTTACTTTTTAAAAATAATCATTCACTTAAAAAAATAAAAATAAAGATCCTTTTAACTAGTGGGTTTTTCATTTTAAAGGTATTCCCCAGTCATTGCACCAGGAAATCCTGGACATTAGTTAATCAAATGAATCTGCCAGTGTCAAAAGAACATCATCAAAGTTCAGTTTCAAGAAGAGCAAATGGTGAAATATTCATAAAGTTGAATGTGGTGCTACACAGGAGACCTTCATTTTGGAAGCATTTGATTAGACAGTTTTCAAATGTTTTAAATTACATCAGGAAGAAGAAGAGGAACAATTGCTTATCCAGTTTATTAAGCACAGGACAAGAAACAATGAGTTTAAGATTCCAAAAGGGATCAAAGAATAGGTTTCCTTTCAGAATCTGAATGAGATGAGCAAAGAGGCTTTGGCATCTCCTTCACTGAAAGTTTTTATAAAGGAAAACCCACCACAAAGCACCCCCCCCCCATGCAAGGTTGGGGGGAGCATAGACAGGGCTGAAAATATTTCCCCACTGTGTGTTTATATTGCTTAGTTCAGTTTTCACTTGAAGGCTCAGTTTGATTATACTGTGCTTACCAGGGCTCTTTTTGTAGCAGAAACTCCTTTGCATATTAGGTGACACATCCCAAATGTAGCCAATCCTCCAAGAGCTTACAGAGCTCTTCTTATAGGGGCTACTGTAAGCTCTTGTAGGATTGGCTACATTAGGGGTGTGTCACCTAATATACAAAGGAGTTTCTGCTACAAAAAGAGCCCTGGTGCTTACTATGATTGTTTAGTTTAGCCGTGGTGCCATGTGAAAACAGAATTGAGCAGCCACTCCAACCAACTATGATTAGATAGGGTCCATCAAATAGGGTCTGATGTTGGAACTCAAGTTAATTTATTTACTACAATTGAACCATGAGGAAAGGCAGGGTATAAAGGTTTTAATAAATTAATAAATAATAAATAAATTCATCTTAACTATGATTTTACCTGCTGTACATCTGTCAAGTTGACATCCAGGCTAATGGTTTAACCTTGGCTTTTTCCTGGCTTGGTGCCAAGAAAAGATAATAAACCAAACATTTGCTAAGGAAAACTGGGATTTGATCATCTGTGAGCTGAATTCCTGTTTTCACAAACTAATCATAGTTTTTTTTAAAACAAACAAACAAACATTTTTGGTGATCTGAATTGAGTGCAAGTGTGTGTGTGTTTGTGTTGTGAAAGAAGGGAGCACATCCACAATTAGACAATGTTCCCTGTCTTGCCAGATGTCAAGGGAATGAGCTTTCTTCCAGTAAAATTCCATGTGCAAGATTTTTTTTCTGTTCTCAGCTCAGCAAATAATGGTGTCAGCAATTTGGTGAGAGCAGCCCTCTCCACACTGGCCATTAGGGACTTAAGGCCATTCCATAGGCATCTAACATCCCTACTAATTAATTCATGGATTGCAGCTGTAAGGGTTGGGAGGGGGAAATTTTGCTTAACTTCCAGAATGCTCTCTTGGGAGTCAGGACAGTGTTTTGATTGGTTGTAGGATCAGTGGCCTAAGTTTTCTATAAATGTAGACTATCTTCATAGGGGTCACTCCCTTATTTCTTCTTTTTAAAAAAGATATCTGTGTCTTTTGCATCCACTGTGTTCTTTTGCCATTATTATGCTGCTTGAATTGTATCTGCCAGTGCTTCAGGAACTTAACAGCCCTGCTGAAGTACCATCAATAAGTGTATTTAGGAAGTTAACTTTGTTGTTTTTATGTATTTTTGAACTCTCACTGGAACGGTATTGTTTTCATCCTTTATTTTCTTAATAAGAAAGCTTATTTAGCTTTATAGTGTGTGTTGCCATGAGTTGACTGGTCCTGACCAAGAGTAGCATTGGTTATATGATCCGAAGAGGGTCTGGTTCCAGGGTCTTGGGCTGGAGACAGGGGAACAATTCACTCAGCACAAGGCAGGGCAGCCTTGACACCAGGCTATAATGTGCAGCCAGTGAAAATCCTGCAGGACAAAACAAGGCTCCTTGTCCGGCTACATAAAGAACAATGAAGATAAATGTATTTTATTTCATGTATACGCTGCCTTTCATTCCAATGGAGAGCCAAAGTTGTTGAGGTTTCGGTTTCCGGCGTTGCGAATGGCGGCCACCTTTTGGGAAGCTCCCAGAGGTGGTTAGCCCACACGCAGTTTGGGGGGGTCTTTGCAGGTTTGCAAGACCCTAGTGAGCCTTAGGTAAAGGCTCCAAACCGGGGGCGCTTGGGGAGTAGCCTCTTTGCCGGCAGTCAGCCGGGAAATTGAGGCTTTCTCCCCGCCCCAATCGGCCCCGCTGCGGTGTGCCCGTAATGGGACTTAGCAACGCCACCGATTTCCAACAGGAGTGAGGAACAGCGATGATTTAAAGCAAAAGAAGAAACGGCAGGAACCGTGAGTTGGAGGTCTGAATTTGAAGCGAAACCCGAGCCCTTCCCCCGTAAGCGAATAAGCGGCTGGGAGGAGGGGGAATTCCCCCCCACTGAGAAGCGGGATTTGCATAAGAAAGCTAAGGGGGATGAAAGGGAAGAAGGGTTGGTGAAATTACCTTTGGGGTGCCATTGAAGCGAATGAGTTAGCGGGACTCCTGAGCGACGCGTCACAAACTTTTATAAAGTAAACAAATACAAGAAATGTCTGCCATGAAGAAGGTCCCTTTGAAAATTGAGAAGAAGGGAGGCGGGACTTCCGGTCCGGGTAATCCCCCTCCAGAGCCGACTGTCAGTCAACAGACAAGTGAGCTACTGCACCCTCTGCTGGTCCAAATACAGAAAATCAGCGAAACCTTAACTAATATGGAAGGTGTTCTCAACAGTCAACAGAGGCAACTAACAGAGACGTCAAAGAAGATGGAGGAGATCGCACAGAAATGTTTGGTCTCGTCGGAAGACATCGGAAAAGTGAAGAAAAGGGTCAACAAGTTAGAAAAGCATCAGGATGTGCAAGAAAAAAGAATTTTGATGTTGCAAATGGAAAAATCGAATCTGACTCTTCGATTTCAGGGCATTAAAGAAGAAGAGAAGGAAGATCTCAGATCTATACTTGCGAATGCCTTGGCACCCGTAACTGGCAGAGATCAGCGTGAGTTAAAAGAAGAAATGGATAAGGTCTATAGGGCCTACTCCACATTTACAAAAAAATAATCTGCCAGCAGAAGTGGTTGTCAAGTTTGTCAAGCAGAGTACCAGAGATCAAATCTTGCGTGCAGTTGCAGCGGTGCCCTTGAAAATTGGGGAGCAGACCATCAGAATATTGAAAGATGTGCCTTATGAAATCCGGATGAAAAGGAAAGCTTATAAAGGATTGACCACTTTTCTACAAAGAAGACAAGTTATATACAGATGGACCTATCCTGAAGGCCTTTTGTTCAAGTACAAGGATAAAAGAGAGAAGATTGACTCCATCTTCAAGGCGCAGGAATTTCTGAAGAGACACGCCAGTCCAGAGGAAGAGGCAGCACTCGCAACGTGGACAGATTTGAGCAGTGAAGATGACAGCGGCCCAGAGGAGGGAGGTGCCGGAGCGGGAGAAGTGAAAATCAAAGGTGGCCCATCCTATAACTTGAGGGATACCAAAGGAAGACAACCTAAGAAATAACTGTTCGGGAAACATCAAAAAGGAGATGACTAATAATTAACCCCAAAGGACATTACTAACCTCATTAACAGAGTTATTTAGAATTTTGGTTAGATGAAAAGAAGACTCTCAAATCACGGAGATTGCCAAAAACTGTATCTATATTGATTTAAACTAACCTTTATTAACAGAATACTCACTCCGCTCTTTTCTTTATCCCTCTATATACCCTACCTTTTTCTATTTATAAAAAGAATAAATTCCTCTCCTTTTTAGGAGGGTTTTGATAAAAAAAAAAAGAGAGCCAAAGTTGTTGACATTGTCCTCCTCTCTTCCATTTCATCCTTATAACAAGCCCTGAGGTAGCTTAGATGGAGAGCGTGTGACTGGCCAAATTCACCCAGCTAGCTCTAGACTACATTAGTTCTCTTTCCGTTACTGTCTTGAGAATGCTGTTCATAGCAATACGACATATTGGTGTTACATAGCACTGTACCATCTTCTTGTTATATGGCTCTAAATGGCTTTGTATATAGTACTGAGACTGATGTATGGAGGAGTGATTTCAGCTCATACTTTATTAGTTAAATGGAGAACTTGAGATACTTACGGGATCCAAAGGTCCACTTATATTCCCGTTCCAACCACACCCAACACACACACCCATTCCCGTGATAGGTTTATTTACATTGCCACTGTCCCTCATTGGTTCCCTTTAGGATCCGAACTGGCCGATTGACAAGTTCTGCTTCTATTGTTGTGGATGCGAAGCTTGGCTTGTCTGCATGGCCATGTGTGTGCCTGACCGCCTGTGCAGTCTCTCTTGGTACACAACACCCCTCCCCCCCTAGGTCCAGATCCCCCCTAGCAGATATAGTCCCTGAGATAAGTGGGCTTCCTCCGCTCCCTAGTGGAGCGTCATACTTCAGGAGTTAGGACCATGTTCTCTGGGGTTGTTATCGCCGGTGCCGTGGATGACACTTCATCTCTTGGGTGCTCAACAGGGGCGGGTGTGCTACTTGGCTCCTGGCTGCTGGTTGGCTCCACAGTGTCATTGTCATCAGCTTGACCCTGGCAGCATTGGAGTAGATGCCTCGGGTTCTCTGGGGTCGGGGCCCTCGCATTCACTGTTGTCAGGGTCCACTGGAAGTAGACGGCGGTGCAGCTGATTGATGTGCCATTTCAGTAGTTGACCATCTTCACTGAGGACCTCATACGAGAGTGATTCCACCCGGACGACCCTGGCTGGAATCCATGCGGGACCCTGTGAGTAGTTCTGGGCATACACGGGATCCCCTGGGAATAAATCTCGTGGGGCCTCCTGGTCTTTGGGGGCTGTGCCATGTTCTGGTGCCTGGTCTGGGTGGAGGTGGTCCAGCCGTGTCATCAGGCACCGTCCCATGAGGAGTTCAGCTGGACTGCAGCCAGTTATGGTGTGGGGAGTTGTGCATTGGCCAAATAGGAAGGTGGCTAGCTTGTAGTCCCAGTCCCCATGGTCCATGTGGCACAGGGACTCTTTCATGGTTCTGACCATGTGCTCTGCCTGGCCATTTGTTGCAGGGTGGAATGGGGCAGAGCATATGTGCCTTATGCCATAATACTGCACAAACTCCTGAAACTCAGCAGAGGTGAAGGCTGTGCTGTTGTCAGTTACCAAAGAGTCTGGTATACCCTGGGAGCTGAAAATCTGCCACACTGCATGGATGGCTGAGTGGGATGAAGTGGAGGGAGCCGGCACTACCTCCAGCCGCTTAGTGTAAGCATCTACTAATATAAAGAAGATCTGGACTTTATGGAATTACATCTCTCCCTCCCCTCTTCAAAGTCTGCCTTCCCCAGGCTCTCCCCCCAAATCTTCAGGTATTTCCTAAACCTGAGCTGGTAACCCTAAGTCTACAATTCTAACTAAAAAACAAAACCAGTAGTGACTACAACTGCATGAGAATAAACCAAAACACAGAAATATCAGAGTGGGGAACACACACAGCCACTGTAATGTATTCAATAAATACACTATATACCCTATCCTCTTACATACCAAAATGCCTCTGAAATGCTGTCCCTGAGTGACAAAGGATCCCCAAAAATGGCATGGAGGGGGTCAATGGTCTGCCATGGGAGGGGGAATCAACAAAAATGAGCCCCGGGAAAGCCGGCGCTGGGAGGGAGGGGGTGGTGGCTAGACCCCCCGCCCCCTTCCTGGCTTTCCTGGGGACCCCGCAGCCATGAAGCCACAGGAAAGCCGGCACTGGGAGGGAGGGGGCAGGGGTCTAGCTGCTGCCCCCTCCCTCCCAGCGCCAGCTTTCCTGAGGACCCCACAGCCATGGAGCCCCCAGGAAAGCTGGCGCTGGGAGGGAGGGGGTGGTGGCTAGACCCCCGCTCCCTTCCCGGCTTTCCTGGGGGTCCCGCAGCTGCGAAGCCTCCAGGAAAGCCAGCGCTCTGCCGCTGCCCCCTGGTCTTCAGGCCCCACTGGGAGGTTGGCATCCCCTGTGGGGGTGCCCTAGGCTGTCCTGCATAGGGCGCCCAGACACCTGGAGCTGGCCCTGACTATATCTCAAGTTTTTTCTAATTCTTAAGTAAAGTATGAGCTGAAATCACTATGCTGTGCTTCAGTCTAAGTACTTTATAAGAAACATCTCCTGTCCCTACAGGTAATGGAGACAATAATACATCAACCAGTGATAGTTACTGGATTAATACATGTGAATTGTTGGAAAAGCTTGAAATGCACAATCTAAATGCTAAATATTATTTTCTTCTCCTTTCTCTTGCAGGGAAAAATGTGGGTAAACATTTTACTAGGCATTGGTTAACATCTCATAAGGCCACTAGGGACCAGGTAATGGAGTTAGGGTTCCCAGATCACCCACAATCTTTGGAGACCTTCTGACAGTCCTTTTCATTGCCTGAAAGGCAAGCAGGAGAAAAATGGAGGCAAATAGGAGGACACCAGCATCACACCACCATGTGACATTATGATACTGAGGGGACACTCTAGGATTTGCCAGAAACTCTGTGCTTTAATGGGTGTAACTTTCCCTACCCCAAATATTCTGGGGGGGAGGTCCAGGATGTGGCCTGGCAATTCTATCTGGAATGATAGAACCTGGGAAGTAGGAACAAGCAGGCGAGCATGCAAGCATGTAGACACACAGGGTAGCAGGCAATAGAGAGATCAGGTGAGTAGAAAATTCAAAGCTAGCATACTGTTGTTCAGGCAGAAGTGGAAGCTCACTTGGAAGTATTTATTGGAAGCCATAGTCAGCAGATCCACTGAACAAGCTGGTCTAAGTTGGGTGGGAGATATTCACTGGAAGAGAAGAGGACATTCAAAAAGTCTTCTTCCAAGTTGTGGATGCAACATGAGTCTAACCCTAACAGAGAAGAAACCATGGCTGCAGGCTTACCAAGAGTCTGTTTTGTGGCCACAAGTCTTGGCTCTGGAAGGGAAAAGGATTGTATGTTCCTCTTGCAGTGTTTTCCAGGGGTGGCAGGTGGAACTTGGATACCTTCCATATGGCTGGCCAGTGTCTGGCCACTGGGAGCTTGTGCCCAGTGGGGCTAGGGCTTGGAAGGAGGCAGACCTGAGAAGCCGGGACACAGGCACACACAGGGTCCTGGTTGCGGCACCGGGGGAGGGGGAGGAGGGGGCAGCCAAGGCAATCCTTGCTAGGCGGAGGGGGCAGGCCAGCAGCAAGCATGGGAAGCTTGCACGTGCATGACCCGATGCTGGCCCTATCAGAGGGTCCTTAGAGTTGGGGGGTGGGGGTGCCCTGGCTGTTACTAAAGGCAGTGCTCCACCCAGCTCACCTTCTTTTCAGCATCAAGTGACTTGGCCCACTCTCCCAGTGCTTTAGTTTGGCATAGTTTGAAAGAGTTTGCATGCAGGCTCGTTTCATTAATTTCACTTGTCACAACTTGGCAATATCAGCATGGGACTAGTTCCATTATCAGGAATGCCAGCCTGCATGTCCATTTTCCTGAGTTTGGGGATCCTCATAAGGGATCTTGGCATGAGGGTCAATTGGTATGCCCAGCTCGGGGGATTACCCTCATGCACAGGTGGCAGGGGAGACCACCTCTGGGTGTCCGCCTTTGTGGGATCCGGAGACCTGTCACTCCAAAGTTACCTGTGGATCATCGACTGGCAGGAGGGTCAGTCGATGAACTAGAACTGATACCCCATGAGGTGCCAATGCAGGCTACAGCCGTAACCAATAAAGTTGTGGCCAATTTTATTCTACATTTCTCTGAAAAACTTTGTGTGTGGGTGTATTATTTCAACTGAAGTGTAAACAGGGTTAACATGTGGTTGGGTAGGGAGGGTCTCTTTGCCTTTGGCCCCCATGTCACCCCTCCCCTTAGCGCTGGGGCTGCAAGCACAAGCTTTGGTGGTCCACTCTTCCCCTGTTTAAAGCCTCAAGCTCCTCCATGCAGTTGTTCATGGAAAACCCTCCCTCCTCCCTTCCGTCCCCCATTTTAAGATTGTAAATGTGGTGATTCTTGCACTGTTCATTATGTCACAGCTTCTAGTGGTTTCAGGCATTGGGCTGGATCCATGGGGGAGGGGCTGTGCCTGCATGCCCATCTCTGCAGGCTGGGGGCCTCCTTAAGGAGTCTTGGGTTCCCCATTCCTCCACAGAATGGGTTTCATTCCCCACTCCTCCACATGAAGCCTGCTGGGTGACCTTGGGCCAGTCACGGTTTTCTCAGAAATCTCTCAGCCCCCCCAGGTGACTGATGTGGGGAGAGGAAGGGAAGGAGAGTATAAGACACTTTGAGTCTCCTTATGGTAGGGGGAAGCAGAGTACAAAAAACAACATTTCTTCTTCTGTTGTTATGTTCTGCTTTCCTTTTGCTTCCTGGCATCCTTTCCTACCCTTAAGACCACAAAGGTTCGCTGCAATGTCATCAGCATGACCCGGCCTAGTACTATGACCTGGCAATGTTGTCTTTTACTGCCCCCTGCTGAACATTCCAAGAAGCAGTATAGATTGTTTGTAAGCAAAACCATTTATATGTTAATGTACTGCACTGTTTCAGTAGAAATAAGACAATAAACACAAGACTGGGGGTGGGGGTTACTTTTTAAAGGAAGACAACAGATTCATAAACAAAACAAACTTCAGCCTCTAACTGGGAAGGATATAATGTGGCTTCCAAGGCATTTCAGCAAATGACACAGACTTGAATCTTTTGGAGTAACTTTAACATCACAGCCGTGAATAATTACACTCTTTCTGTTCTAAATGGGATTCTGTAGCAACCTCCCTTTTTCTTCCTCTAAAAAATGGGTCAGTATAGATCCATTATTCCATGTCTTCTTTTTCCCACACAAGGTGTATATTACATGAATATTTGGCTCCTGTGTCTTAAAGCCACATATTTAAAATAATAACTGATGGTTGCTCTCTGCAGAGCAGCCCAGCATCATGTAAGCCAAAAAATGCTGAGGCAGCTTTCTTGTAAGACTCATCATCATGTTAAAGGGAGTTCTGAGCCGAATGCCCAGATCTCTTTCCTGGCTGTGATTCCAGCATTAATATTATCTCTGAAGTTGGCAGTTAAAGAGGTCTTACAGAACTTCAAACTGTAGTTCCTAGCATCCAAGTGAGGCTTGGAGATCTCCCAGAATTATAACTGATCTCCAGACTACAGAGATCAGTCCCCCTGGGGGAAATGGCTGCTTTAGCATTGGGACTGTATAGCATTATACCCTGCTAAGATGCCTTCCCTCCCCAACTTCCTCCCCGCCTGGCTTCACCTCTCAAATCTCTAGGAATTTCCCAAACTGGATCTGTTATCAGGTTCCTAGTCAAATCACTCTTCACACGCACTTTCGTTAGAGAATTGAGATGCTATGGGTTCTGACTCTTTGTCAGGACTGAGGTGCAAAGGCGGGAAAGCCATGTATAGTCACAACCCCAAAATTCCATTCATACACATCAGCATTACTGCATTACTACAAAGACCATGAAAGAGTACAGTCAACAACTAGCCAGACACAGACTCTACTTCAAGGACACTTCCTGTGTGAAAGATGTCTTTGAGGCCCCATAGAAGAGTTACCAAAGCCAGCCTCCCTAAATTACTATAAGCACTCATCCCCCCCCCCAGGAAGGGCAAGCGATAAGAGTGCAGGGAATAACAAATGGTTGGGTGCAGGGAACTAGTGGGATACAGAAAGCCCAAATACACTGGTTAGAAATACAGCAGATACAGTTGGTGAAATGCCCCAGTCTGACACCTGGCAATCCTCAAACACATGGTTTTAGATAGAAATTAAACTCTGGAAACATGCAAGCAGCTGTTTATAAAGGCTTACAGATGACCGTAAGAAGCCTTAGCAGCACATAGAATGGCTCAAATCAGTACTTTTACAAGGACAAATCGAAGCATGATGCACATGATTCTGGGGCTCATAGTGGACCCCCAAATAGTATATTGTCAGGATTTCTGTAGTTGCTCTTTTCCCCTAGCATTCACAGCCATGAATTCCTGCCATGATTCAATTTATATAATAAATAAATAAAATACTCCATATAGAGATCAAATCTTGCGTGCAGTCTCAGCGGTGCCCTTGAAAATTGGAGAACAGATTATCAGAACTCTGAAAGATGTGCCATATGAAATTCGGATGAAGAGGAAAGCGTATAAAGGATTGACCAACTTTCTACAAAAGCACCAGATCACATACAGATGGTCGTTCCCGGAAGGCCTAGTGTTTAAGTACAAGGATAAAAGAGAAAAGATTGACTCTATCTTCAAAGCACAAGAGTTCCTGAAGAGGCACGCCAGCTCAGAGGAAGATGCAGCTCTCGCAACTTGGACAAGTAGCGAAGATGACAGCGGTCCAGAGGAGGGAGGTGCCGGTGCGGGAGGTGGGAAAGCTAAAGAGGGCCCATCGTATAACCTGAGAGACACTAAAGGAAGACAACCAAAGAAATGATTGTTCATGAGACGTCTGAAAGGAGTTGATTAATAACTAACCCCAAAGGACACTACTAACCTGATTAACAGAGTTATTTTGGATTTTTGTTAATCTAAAAAGAAGACTCTTCGACCACGGTGACCGTCAAAAAATGTATCTATACTAACTTAATCTAACCCCCATTAACAGGATACTCACTCTGCCCTTTTCTTAGTCCCTCTATATACCCTACCTTTTTCTATATATAAAAAGAATAAATTTCTCTCCTTTTTAGGAGGGTTTTTGCAAAAAAATAAAAAAAATAAAATACTCCATATGAGCTCAAGACCACACACTTTCCATGCCTGTAATAAGATTTCATTTTCTTAAAACTGGTAAAATGAAACCAAACTTGAGAGTTCTGTGCACAGTTTATTGTAGTACAGAATCGGGGGTGGGGGTGTTAATTACTATGCTGTTTGAAAAATTTACTATGGGATTCAAGATTTACAGAGTATTACTCAGAAATGGGGAACCAGGAGAACAATGCTGTTAATAAATCCAAAGCGGTCACCTTCAAGTCCTGGTGTAACCATATCAAAACTGTGGAATAAATTGACCACAAAAATGGTGAACATTCCAAGAGATGTTCCTGTACTGAAAACAGCAACAAAAGTTACAGATGGTCTTAATTCATTTCAGATGAAAGAGGCAGCTTCCTAAACCAGTTCAAAAGGGAAAGCAGAAGTCATATAGTTTCTGCCTGATATGTCAATATTATTTTCACTGGTAATTTGGCTATTGGGGGAGAGTAAGTTTAGGGATTTTTTAAAACTGTCTTTGGATACTCTGGGTGTGATGAGCTAGACAAATCTCTCTTCCTTTGCCTTTGAATTGAAGAAAGTTGAGTTGTTCTATAAAACAGGGATGGGGGGGGATCAGCTTGGGCAGCCTCTCTTCCATATATCTGTTTACTTAATTACCAAAAATGTAATCTGCCCTGGACACCAAGATCAAACTTTAACTGAACAAATACATTCAGATTTTGTTTTGGTTGTTAAACCAGTAGATAATGCTTCTCTTTAATGTATATGGGTCTAATTTGAGTGGAGCTCATTTTCTTTTACTTCTCTCAGTTCAGCAATAAAGTCATAATGCAGAGCATCCAATTCAGTTTCTTCTGGACTCTGCTGTCCAGGAGCTGCTTATAATTTAATGTGAGGGCTGTTTGTGAGCCAGGAGCTATTTTGGAACAAGGGAGATTCTTCCTTTCCAAGTAACACAAGTCGCTGAATAAGGTGAGGTCCCCAACTATACATGTACAACAGAATAAAAATTATTTTGTCCAAAAAGGAGAACTGAAAAGAATGAGAAAAGAACAAAAATGTGTGTGTGTGTGGGGGGGAAGACTGCACAAATTAGACAGTTGCAACAATAGTCAATATATTCTTACTTTAGCCCACTTGTGACCTTGGGAAAATGATCTTCACTGGGTACAATTGCACTTTGCAGGGTGTGAACTATAGGGAAGGGGATATTACTGATTTGGATTTCAAAATATCCAGCCAGTCTGTTTCACTCTGCATTACTCTGCATATAATACTGTACCTAATCTGTTATTTTGGAAGGGCTTGCAGCAGCTGCTGCTAAGTCATTTATCTCAAATAACCTGTGTGGTGTGACAGGTCCAAGATAGCAGATTGTCCCAGAAATGATAAGAGTGGCCACACGCAGCACAAAGGGCATAAGTGCACAATTCTTTCATTGCTGAGTTGACCACAGAAATGTTTCATCAGCTGATTAATTGGATCTCTTCTCCTTAAAAAAAAATAACATTATTCGGATGGATTTCACAAGGTATTTGTTACCATCCCATTGCAGGCAGGCAGCAAAAACAAAAGATTCAGTGTAGAGAAATATATGTAGCAGGTGGGCTGAATTCTTCTTGGGGGGCTACAGTTAACATAGCCGGGGTGGATGATTTCTTTGTTTTTAACTTTTCTGCAGTTATGAATTAATAGAAGTGGATTACAGGAATTGTTGTTGTTCAGTTGCACAGTCGAGTCCGACTCTTCACGACCCCATGGACCAGATCACACCAGGTCCTCCTTTCTTCCGCCGTCCTCTGAAGTTTGCTCAATTTCATGTTCATTGCATCGGTGACAATGTCTAACCATCTCATCCTTTGCTGTCCCCTTCTTCTTTGACCTTCAGTCTTTCCCAGCATCAGGGTCTTCTCCAGTGAATGCTCCCTTCTCATTTGGTGGCCAAAGTATTTCAGCTTCAATATCTGGCCTTCCAGGGAACAGTCAGGGTTGATTTCTTTTAGGATTGACTGATTTGATCTCCTTGCAGTTTAAGGGACTCTCAAGAGACTTCTCCAGCACCACAAGTCAAAAGACTCTATTCTTCGGCGCTTGGCCTTCCTTATAGTCCATCTCTCGCAGAATTACCAGCCCTCTATCCAGACAGTCTTCTGATCAAATCCTCTAATCCTTCTCATCTATCTTTGCCATCATAGCCTGTGGACTTCCTTGCTTTTTTCTAGATTTACAGCCATAGATGACTATGAAACCCTTGCAGTGTTGATGTGTGGTAGATCTAATCATTTTGGCTGATATTGATCAGGTTCCAAGGTTCCATCCAGGCTGCCTTCTTCAAATTACTGTTCCTCAACTGGTTTTGATGCCCTCTGCCTTGAGGAGAAGAAAGCATCAAAAGTTTGGCTGTTAACATAGTGAAATACTCACTTTATATTCAAAGCTTTCTTACCAGTTTATGCAACTGTAAGAAAAAAATGTTCTTTGTATGAAATTGTAAGTTACTAGGGATGGGTATGAATTGGCTCGCAAACTAAAGTTCATGATGAATATTGCTGGTTCATGGTTCATGAACTGAAGTTCATGGCAGGTCAACCGACATGAACTTTCCACAAACTTTCAAGTGGTTTGTGGTGATTTGTGAATGGACGCATTTCCAAGCAGACTATGTCTACTCAATCTAAATGTTTACCAAACTTCAAAGCAACAGGGGGGCAGAACTTGGAGGGCATGTAGAGGAGGATCAGGGGGAGGTCCCCTGCGCTGAGTTTGGTGTCTCTAGCTTGCACAGGGTCTGTTCTATACGCTCCTGAACATGTACCTGTCATTTCCCCAGAAAGCACTTTTCTGGGGGCATATTCTTTGGAGAGCCATAACTCAGACCCTGTAAATACAATCCTCACCAAACTTGGAGGTCTGATAGAGGAGAGTCAGCTAGAGATTCCCTGTGAGTTTTGTATCTCTAGCACACTGGAGGGCATTCTATCGCATCATGAACCTCACAAACCTCACATTATTTATGAATGTTCTTATCATGATGTTGTTCACCACCCTGAGCCATATGTATTCAGGAATAGGGCAGTCTATAAATTGAAACTATAAATAAATAAATAAATACTTCCAGATGAGAAAAATTGCTCATATATTCTGAATTATTGCCAAGAAAAGCACTTGAAAAATCCAAAACTAATGAGAAACTATTTATGGTTGATAATCTATTTGGCATTATGGATGTCAGTTGTCCCAACAAAACTGATCATTATTTCTTCTTTAAAGGGATTTATATGGAGGACTTTATTTATATATGGTGCTGCCACTAAAGTTACTCCAACAACTCCAACAAGAAAGTTGCTCCAACTCCACATTGATTAGGACAAAAAACCTTCAGAGTAGTTTAGGGGGAAGAATAATAAAATCTGGAGGTGGAGATCCATAGTTTGGTGGGGATGGTGAACAGTGTAGCAACTTGTTCCAGGTAGATTAAATTTCTGGCAAGAGCAGATGTCTATCATCCTGCCCTACTAACTCACTTCAGAGAGCTTCTGAAGCTGATAAAGCTGACTTTTATCAACACTAAGCATCTGTAACACCATCTACTCTACTGCATAATGAACTTGTTATACTTTGGCATGTGAATGCCACCTTGAGACTATTATACTGTGCATTTGTAGCTGAAGCAGTAAATTACAAATCGGGGAGTTTCCGTGGATATAGCATTTCTTGACAGTTACAGGAACCTGGTTTAAGGACAAAGGTATATATTTTATTGAAGAAGTCAATACAGGTGTTGAATCCTTTGGCTTGATGGGTCAGTACCTATGAGTATTGTTAGAGAATGCATGAAAAAATTAAGTTTAGAGGTTCTGAGCATTTTAAACCAACATATCACAAGAGTCTGAATATGCACAGAATGTGCTTCTGTTTAAGCCAATTGCTTTTATTTTATGTCATGAAAAATAATGACATTTTACACAGAGCTAAGAACTTTTCCAGGAAATGGTGTTGGATTCAAGTTACATCAGTATATGAACACTGATATTCCAAATCAGATAATTATGTCTTTTGAAATCATCATTAGTTAAGACTTGAGAATATCTTGAAATGGGAAATGTTTTACTAATGGAACAGAATACATCTAAATATATGACAACCATGGGATCAATCGTAAGCAGCTGTACTCAGAAGTAATTCCCCTTTTATTCAATGGAGCTTACCCTCAGGAAAATGCTATGAAAACTACAGCCTAAAAATACTAATGGGCTGATCCACTAATGACATGTAGCACAAGATGCTTTGCCTCAACACAGCACCTAAAATCAGCACTCTACAAGTGCTTCACAGAACCTCTTCACTCATTACATTTTGAAGTTGCACAATTAAGACTTTTAAAGTGTATACCTAAACATGCAATGTGAATGTGTGAAACGGGTGTTGAATAAAGGTGTTTCAACCAGGAAATCTTCTAAGAAATAATACATAAAAATAATAATAATATTTAAAAATGCCACAGAACTACATAATTTTTTTTAGAGACATTAAAACTATGACCCTGTTCCCCTTACAAAAATATTTTCATGAACATGGAAATCCAAGGCATCTTGTATCATTCTCCTTTCCTTCATTTTATCTTCACGATAACCCTGTGAGGGTAGGTTAGGCTGAAAGTTGCCCGAGGCAACCCAGTGAGCTTCCATGACAGAGTGGGTATATTACCGGTTAGACTGGCTGTCTATATACTGGTATAGTAGATAATACTATATATTTTTATATAATATATTAATATGTTTTGCACACATATATGAATAGATCTATATCAGGGGTGGCCAAACTTGCTTAATGTAAGAGCCACATAGAATAAACATCAGAGAGCCACAAGACATGAACAGGTATTACATGTTTTTACTGGGAAATATGCAAATTTGCTTTTTATTAACATTAAATGAGACTGCCAAAAATAATAACAAAAGCGGTATAAGCAGATATTGATAATATTTATTTGTCCAATGATATTTATTTGCTAATGATACTTAGCTTCCCCAGCCACCCTGCCGAGAGCCGCACAATATGTATGAAAGAGCCGCATGCAGCTCCCAAGCCACAGTTTGGCCACCCCTGATCTATATAGATCTGTGTTGTACATGCACTTTTAATTGTTTTTTTAAAAATCCACTTTGAGTTTCAGTAAAGAAGGTGGTCTGGAAACAAATTATGGAAACCAATTGGACCATGGGCTTTGAGAGCTTGGCTAGGGATGTTCCCCCCATGTAGTGATAGGCTTTGAGTGCTTGAATTATCAGAGAAGCTCGAGTATTTAAACGTTGTGTAGGTGTTGCTCAAGGAGAACAGGTGGATATTGATCTGAATGCACTGCATTCTTAACAACAGTACAGTAACATAATCTTCTTCATATACAACCCTTAAAAGTTTAAGTAAAAGAAATTGTTGAAGAGGATTGCCCATAAATTACAGTGACAGCTGAGGTGATTAAAGCACATGCTTTGATTGCAGGCATTAATCTACAACTTTCCCCACGTTTAATTTAATTATACCCAGGTGTACATTTCTTTTTAATTTATTAGTTTTGTCAGTCACTGCTTGCATTGTTATATGATGGCGTTTGTAAAGGTGCAGCACAGCTATGCAGGCTGACATGTTGGAGATTAAAATGTTAAATAAACATATCCAGGCATCACAATCACCTTCTCAATGTCAAAAAAAAAATCAGTTTAGGGTCATTCCATACACTATGCAGTAGTTAACTTGAGTCTCCACTGAAGTGTCAAATCAGTCCACACTTACATGTACTAACATTCACTGAAACCAATTGGCATAACTCAGTGTTGAGATGTGGCCCAAGGGAGCCATAGGCAGTCCTGTCCCTCCGATCAACATAGCTATATTAAGCCCTTTTCAGATGTTACCACTGTGAGTGCTAGGAAACAGGCTGCCAACCATGTATATTGGAAACACATACACTACCCACAATGCTCCCAATATGTTCCACTGCCAAAGGGCAGTACATGGATTTTGCAGGCACGTGCAGCCTTTGTATATGCAACATGAAACCCTGATTTTTCAGCATTCTAGTCTGCTTCTAAAGGTAAAGGTTTCCCTTGCTCGAAAGCTAGTTGAATCTGACTCTAGGGGGGGGTGCTCATCTCTGTTTCCAAGCCGAAGAGCCAGCATTGTCTGAAGTTGTTTCTGTGGTCATGTGACTGGCATAACTAAATGCCAAGGCACACGGAATACTGTTACCTTCCCACGGAAGTGGTACCTATTTATCTACTTTCAATTTCTTGCTTTCAAACTGCTAGGCTGGCAGGAGAGTCTGCTTCTAGCTAGAGATTTAATTTCTGGACATTTTGAAGCCATGGGAAGGACTTTTTTGTTATTTTTTCCCCCTGGGAAATAATGGTAATTATAGAGAATGGTGTAGTGGTTAACATGTTGGAACAGGATCTAGGAAACCCAGGTTCGAATCCCCACCCTGTTATGGAAGCTTGCTGGATAACTTTGGGCCAGTTACACACTCTCTTGTTGTGAGGATAAAATGGAGGAAAGGAGAACAATGTAAGCTGCTTTGGGACTCCAATGGGGAGACTGGGGTTATAAATAAATACATGCAATACTTACTTTCCTATTAAATCTTAAGTTATTTTGCTGACTTAACAATGTAAAATGCACCGTTTACAATTTAGCTGACATATAAAATTATATCATGTAGCATATTTTTGAAATTGAAAAGTATAAATGTCTTCATATTTATAAGAAAACTTGCAAATATATCAGATATTTGAGAAACAGTTGCAAACTGCTAAATCCTAGGTTCCTGCAGCACATATATTTTAACTTTTTCTTTCAACTAAGAGGTAGGAAAACTAAAAGATATAGGAAACAAATTCTGTATAAACAAATGAAGTGGTATTATTTGGACAGAAACACTCTCATGCAGCCATAAGGATAACTACCAGCATATTTGGATAATAAGTTAAACTTTGTAATATGGAAAACATTAAGCTGTTCAATGATCTATTATCATTAAACTCGTTAGAGCAGATTCATTGTTGCAAAAACTTTTAAAATAAAAAACCTTGAAAATGTATATGTCTATGATATACATTATGCAATGCTGTAGATTGTTTTATTTCAAATTTTTATAGTACACATTTTGATTAGAATCGTGCCTTTCATTTCAGTCATTTCAAAAGAAAAAGGGGGGAGGAACAGTTTGTTTCAGTGCTCACCCAAATTTCCCAGTTTTTCCATTGGAGAAATTGGAAAAGTTTGAGGACTTTTTCATGCTATATATTTTTAATCAGAAAAACCTTGTAGTAAGAAGTATTTCATTCCTTCTAAATGAGAAAATAGTTCATAGGAGATTTTTTGCTGTGCTTCCCCAAATTTTCCAATTTTTCCATTTGAAAATTGAAAAGGTGGAAGGTTCCTCCTGAATTGTTCCCCCAGCCTTCACATTTCTGCTTCTACTAAAGCTGGAAATCCTCATGCTGCTCCTTTTAGACAGCATGGCAACTGTGAGTATTGGGAGGAGCAGCAAGGCCCAGGGCAGAGATCCATTCTTTTAGCATTTGCCAGAAGGAATGGCAGGCTCTAAATAAAAATAAATATTTTGGCAATATAAAGCTTTTAATAATACTCAATCTATCCGCCACTGAAAAGTCTTTTTGATGCAAGAGTTTCATTTGACGTTTAGCCTCCTTATAAGCTTTGTCAAAATTAACTTGAATCAATTGTTTCAGGTCCAATTTAGCAGGAATTTGTATACCAAGGTATCTCCATTGAGAGTCTTTCTATAGAAAAGATGTTTGATGTAAAAGTTGTTATTTGATGTTTTTTAGAAATATTAATAGGGATTATAAAAGATTTATTGAGATTGACTTTTAATCCTGTTAAAGATTGAAATTTTTGAAAAATTGAAATCAAAGTTGGAATTGAACTATTTAAACTGTGAAACATAAAGAATCAAATCATCTGCATATAGACTAATCCGGTCGTCTGCTTCTCCAATTTTAATACCAGAGATATTATGATGATCTCTAATTAATATAACCAGTGGTTCAATTACCAATGTGAACAGCAATGGAGAGGTAGAATAGATGGAGTTTTTAGACCATCTCAACAACATCCACCTGAACATACAATTCTCCATGGAAAAAGAAATCAAGGGTAAACTCTCATTTCTAGATATCACAGTCATCTACAAAGCTAACCTTTTTTTTTTTGGTAAATACATTTTATTATTGGATATATTTTCATGTTCATACAATTTAAACAAACCAATACATATCCATTTTCTTTCACCCTCTCCCCCCAAACAAGGCTTCCCGCAATGCTTCAACCCCATAATGACTCTCTATTTAGTTACATTTACTACTAAACTTATTTTCTTTTACTAATGGTAACAATTCAAAGGTCTAAATCTCTTTCAATTTCTCCTCAATAGCTATCAAAACAAATCAAACCACGTTTGACATCCCAATTTTTCAACAAGTATTCTTGAAAGTCTTTCCAATCTTCGAAAAAGGTTTCGTCTTCTTCGTTGTTTAGTTTTCTTCTTATTTTGTCCATTTCTGCCATAAACAAAGTCTTTTTAATCCATTCCCATGTTTCAGGTATCTTATCTCGTTTCCAACATTGAGCAAAAGTCAATCTAGCTGCTATAATCAAGTACCATAATAATGTTCTCTTGGTTACATTTACTTCTTCCATTTTAAGACCTAGCAATAACATCTGTGGGTCTTTCTTAAAAGTACATTTCAGAATTTTTTGTATCTCATTGTGGATCTTAGTCCAATAACATACTGCTTTATCACATGTCCACCACATATGGTAAAAAGACTCTTCATTTTTCTTACATTTCCAACATTTGTTAGACATACTTTCATTTATAATAGCAATTTTTTTGGGCGTCATATACCATCTATACATCATTTTATAACAGTTCTCTTTAACATTTACACAAGTTGAAATTTTCATTGACTTTTCCCACAAATATTCCCAAGATGTCATAAGTATCTCGTTATTAATATTTACTGCCCACTTTATCATTTGCTCTTTTACTATTTCATCCTCAGTATACCATTTCAATAAAACCTTATACAGTTTTGAAATCATTTTTTTACCCTTTTCAATCCATACAGTTTCAATTTCAGTATAATTTTCTCTAAAACCATGTTCTCTTTGTTTTAAATAAATCATAAATCTGTCTATCTACAAAGCTAACCTTCAATTAGGTCACAAAGTCAACAGAAAACCAATTCACATGGATCGTTATTTACACAAAAACTCCAAACATCACCTTCAGCAAAAAAGAGGCATAATCAAAATTTTAGTAGACTGTGCAAGACAGATATCTGAGCCGCACTTTATCAACAATGAACTAAATCATCTAAACCATGCACTTCAAGCAAATGGCTACTCCAAGAATGAAATAGAAGAGTGATTAAATGGTAAAACAAATAACTGAGGAAAAACGGTCTCCCACAGGAAAACTGTTTTTGCCGTATATCAAAGGAATCGCTAATCAGATGGGAAAACTTATGAAAAAACACAACCTAAAACAGTATTCACACCCACTAGAAAAATACAACAGATGCTACAATCGGCAAAAGACAGAAGAGACCCCCTCACTTCTACAGGAGTATATCGCATACCCTGCAGTTGTGGACAGGTTTACATTGGGACCACACAGCATAGCATCCAGGCAAGAATAAAAGAACATAAAAGACATTGCAGATTTGGCCAGCCTGAAAAATCAGCAGTGGCTGAACATAGCCTAACTCAAACAGGACACAGTATCTTATTCCAGGACACTGAAATGCTGGACAACATATCCAATTATCATGTCAGATTACACCAGGAAGCCATTGAAACTCATAAACATAAACACAACTTCAAAAGGAAAGAAGAGAGTTTAAAAATAAATAGGGCATAGTTTCCTATCCTGAAAAACACAATATGTTCTACATCTTACAACAGCACTACAGATAAGATTAGAATTTCAACAGCCAATCCATGTGCAAAAGAATCTCCTCAGGAAAGCTCCTCCATTAGCATGTCACAGCCTGGGAAACCCCTACAAAATAATGACTTAGCCCTATACCACCTTCCTGAGTAGATATAAATTACCTGCCTATCATTTTTCTTCTCACATAGACACAGAGAGTACTCCATCTTTCTGTGTTATACCTCTAAGGATGCCAAGCACAGCTGCTGGCAAAAGTCAGGTACTACAATGCCAAGACCACGGCCATACAGCCCAGAAAATTTACAACAACGAATGAACTCCAGCCATGAAAGCCTTTGACAACATATCTTCTTCACTTTGATTCCAGTTAGGCTGGCTTTGGGCATTGCTGACTATAGGGCCTGTTGCACCCATGCCAACATGCCATAGAGGAATGAGATGGCAAGTCCAAACACTTTGGGAACAACCAGACTGTGGGATGACTCCCTGACCCATCCCTGTCAGCCACAAGATGGATATGGAGCAGTAATTGGGGCACACCTCTTGTAGATAGTAGAAGGCAACATGGCCCAGTCCTCCCAGAAAGAGCTGCAGGTCCACCACAACCAACACCGCTTCTGGAGCCTGAACATTCAGACCAGCTGCATCCACCAAGACATCTTCATGGCATAACTTTCAAACAGTTCTGGGGTATGTTCCCAGGCTGAAATAGTGCAAGGATTTTCTCTGGTGGCAGTTCGGCATGAGGGCAGTGGTGGCCCCATACCAGCTCTCACCACTGTTACAGTGGCCCCAGGGCCTTGTGCCATCATATCTCTGTTACACCAGCATATCTCAGAAGATATGCTGGCATAGTGGCTACTCAGTTCCCTAAAAGCTTTTCCCCACTCCCAGGATAGCACTGGTAGACTGTGAATGAGTGGACTGCCGAAAGCTACCTATTGAGTTCATGACAAAATCTCAATATTACCAAACTATCTGACTAAAACAGTCTCTATTTAGTGAATGCTGGGGGTATTTAGATGTTATGAGCAGTAACAGTAACATACCATTTTTCCATGCAACCAAAATTTCATAGCTTTCACCAGCTCTTCTCTGACCAGTGTACAGTGTGCTTAAAACAACAGGACACGCAGCTGTTGCTGTTATTGATTATTTCCACATTGGCACGGATGAAGCACAGGAAATGAAAATTATTACTTGCTGGTGGGTGAGTAACTGTCAACAGCTTGGCCCACCAGCTCTATTTTCTCCCTCTCGGCTGAAAAAGAAATCAGTACAGTAAAATGCCTAAAGTGAAGGAATATTTGACAGAAGAATGAAATAATGTTTTTCATCCTAGCCTCTCAAAATTGTCCATAGGCAAACAAACAAATTAAAAAAATCTACACACAGCTTGGACAAAAGCCATCTGGGAAAGATACACTAAAAAGTGAAGGAGAACCTAGCCATTTTATTGAAGCATTCTTGTGCATGTGTAATTGCTATGAGATTTGTTAAAAATGACTGCACTTTGCTAAATATACTGGGTGACACCGATGAGCGTGAATTGTAGTACATGATGAAGCTCCCATATTAAGGGATGTTAACGCAATAAAACCTGCCTAAGGAATACATTTGCTGCACATCATTGCTATTAATTGAAGTGGGATTTTTGGAATGCAATAAATATGTATTAGTCCTGTTGTGGAATGATAAGTGTAACGGCTTGGTACCCTTGGGAAGCAATGATAGGAGGGTTAATTATGGCTAGTAAATGGATGGATGATTGCATGCCATATCATGCCAGCCTCCAAAGAGGAGGAGAGATACATTAAGCGGGGCTGGCAAAACTTCCATTTTATAGTGGGTGTACTTTTCCGCCTAGGCTCTTCCAGAACGTTATGCAATATTCCTTTACTTTTAATCTTATCTCAATTACGGAAGGCAGTGCTGAGACACTTTGGGACAATAGTTGCAATTTTAATTCTCTAACTAGATACTTTTTTTTGATAATTTATAGAATGGAACAGATGCTGCAATTCACATGGCGGCTGGCTGGCATGGCTTGTACTACCTCCTTATATTGTGTACTATATTAAAATACTCACTAGGAGAAGTAATACCTCCCAACAGGACACTAGTCATGAAAGGATGATACAGGAGTAAATTTTGCCAGAGTGACAATGATATGGTAGAATTAAGGTAGTTTCCTGATTGTATAGCTTTAGATCAACAAAACAGGGTCCTTACTACATGTTACCCAACCCTCCTGTCTGCCTTATCCTTTCTAACTGTGTGAACTGCTCCTGGTGCTACATCTAGCCTTGTGTTTATAAGAATAATGGGTGATTAGAAGTAACCAACTCACGCTTTGTCTGCAACTGAATGTGAGTCAGTAGATGGTGCCATCAATTTAACTACCCTCTAATTACCAGCAGTTTATATTGCAGCTAGAGGCATGGAGGAGACTTGCTACTGTGGCATTTAATTGACATGAGCCTCTTTGCCTCTTTTGAGTAAAAAGAAAAGTATTTTTTAAATATAACTGTATGTGACCTCTCTGTATCTCCACATTTGCTGCTAAAACCTGTCTTGATTGATGTATCGTATATTTTCTTGATTATGATTTGGCAACCCACCACTCTTTTAAGCATCTACCCACAGTACAGATATTCAGTGGGTTCAGTTTCATATGAATATGTGGAACTATTTTGATGTTTGTTTGCTTGCTTAGCTCAGGCTAGCCCAATCTTGTCAGATCTTGGAAGCTAAAGAGGGTTGGCCTGTTTTTGGTCAGTATCTGGATGGGAGACCTCCAGGAAATACCAGGATCATGAAACAGAGGAAGACAATGGCAAACCACCTCTAAACATCCCTTGCTTTGAAAACCCCATGGGGTTGCCATAAGTCAGCTGCCACTTTAAGGGGGGAAAATGAGAGAAGACAATAGGGATCTTACCAATGAGAGAAGATAATAGGGAGGATAGTCTTATTCCTCTTTTCAGCCTCTTCATGTGAGTATGCAAGTATAATGTGACACCTTTTTTTCTCTCTATCTATCTTACAAAACCAAAAAAAGAGAAATGAGTTGACAGAAAACGTGTATTGTATAATGTGTAACAAGGCCCCAGATCTGGTGAAAGCTGGTGGGTGCCCGTCTGTTTACAAACAGATATTCCAGATTTTGGCTTTCTAGAAGTCAGTAAAATCAACAGACCCTTTTCCTGAAAATGAATACAGATTTACACGGCAAACACAAAAAATATGTGCATATGAAGAGATGATTACTATGAACAAAGTCCCTGAATTATTTTAAAGTGTCTGGCAGGCACACATCTAGGAGTTACAGCTTAAAAGGTACAAATCAGTTCATCTCAGGCCATTTTGTAGGATAACCGCAAAAATATTTAGGGAATGAAACCTGCCACATCCATCTGCTTGCATAAAAGGAAAGGTCTTACACGGAACACTTGCCTTTTTCAGTTTTTTAAGACGTAAAATATATTTTCAAAGTAACTTAGCTACCCTCCTGTTCTTGTCACCCTGCAGAAGGGAAAAGATCTGAAACTGCATGTGATTCTGTTACACAACTCTGCTAAGGGAAGGAACTGGAAATCTGGGCCAGCTAAGCAAGAACTGCTGAGCATTTCCCCCTTCCTTTGTCCAGGTGTTTAAAGCCCAGAGCTTGACAGAGGCATGAGCCAAAGGACTCATTGCCTGTGGCCACATTCAGGCTCTATGGACTTTGAAGTAGATCTTCTCAGAACTTGGGCTAACAGAGATGGCAGTCCATTGTACTGTCCAGAAGGACAGTGGCTTGGTTTGCCTTCATTCGGTGCCATCTGTTTGCAGACAGATCTTTTTTTGTGTGCTGCTACTGATTTGCAGGCCTGGGGCATCTTGGGGCTAGGCCCCCTGACTTGCTGGCAAGGCCCCCTGAATCCCCCTGCAGCCCAGGGTATCACGGCCTTCTCCCCTGGATTAATTTGATTAGCCAGTGCCGCCTAAGAAATTTAAATGCCCCCTGACTTTAAAAAATCCCGGTGTGTTTTCTATATATCTGCAAAGTGCTTTGCACATGTTGCAGAGGAAGGCAATAAAAAGAATGTGAGTATGTAAGTGAGATTCACAGTAGATAATACTGTGGGTTGATTTGCCCCTGCCTCCCCCTTGTTTCAAATAAAGTGTGAGGCTCCATTGGCTGCAGAGAAAACTGAGCACCCTATCAGATGAGGGGAGCTGCCCATTTTGCCCTGCTGCTGTCTCTCACTTTAGCATTCTCATTGTGGCTGACCCATCCACACTCCCTTGGAGTAACATGTGATTTGCTGGTCACTAATATAGGGACAAACAGGAATTGGGGGGAAGGGTTCTTGGAAATTGGTTTTCCCCATTAAATAGACCTCGTTTTATAACTGGTTAGGCCACAACTAGTTGGCAGGAATGGGGCAGATTGCTTTAAATACATGATGGAAGGTGTGTCCAGAACAAACCATCACATGCTTTGCAGCTGGGTGAGCTGTGCCCTTAGAGCTGAGCAGCATTTTTTGAACTTGGTAGTAGCCTTGCAGCACATCAGGGGAGAGGGCTGAAGCTGGGCACCTCTCTGCACGTAGCAATGTTCAGGCAGTGATAAGCAAGGCCAGTGGAAATGGCAGCCAGATTTAGAGCCAGGGTGGAACTGTTCAAAAGGCAGTCCATGTGGATCCCTGGGGCAGCCCACCCTCAAAATCAGTGAAATAAATAAACAAGTTGAACTTGCCCTTGGTGTCTCGACTCTTCATTTGGGAAGTACCGGGCGAATAATTAAAGGTAATTAAAGATGGATCCCTGGTGCAGCCCTCCTTCAAAATCAGTGAAATAAATAAACAAGTAGAACCTGCCCTTGGTGTTTCAAGGCTTCATTTGGGGTATGCCAGGGCAAATAATTAAAGGTAAGAAATTTGATCAGATAAGCTAAGTATGTATTTTCTTTATTACAATTTGGCAACACATTGGTCTTTTGAACAACTACTCACGGTACTAATGTTCAGCGGGATCAATTTTGTATGAATATGTGGAACTCTTTATTTAGAATTTTTAAAAAATAGAAAAATCCAGGGGTTAACTTACCCAGGCATCAGGGGGAAATAGTCCCACTACCTTAAAAGAAGCTAACTCTGCAAGATAGGTTCTGAAGGAAATGTTTAGCAGGAACAATTACACTGTTGTAAAATGATGAATTTGGGGGTGGCAAATCTGGCACAGTTTTAAAGCAAATAGTAGAAAGACACATTACCTGTGGAACTTACTACTATTAAAATTTGTGATGATGCCAGCATTTTGATCCAGGGATTACTGGTGGGCATGACAACAGTGTTGCCCCTCTTTTGTTAAATAATTTCAGTATGTAAGAGGTTTAGAATCACCAGGGATAAGAATTTTCGACCCTGATCCATGTTCCCAAGGCAGTTGTTGACAAATTAAATTGCCTTTCTCAACAGCCAAACCACTGGAAATGGGAAGTGGCCCATGGATCCTGATGAATGGGTGTCTTCCAGCCAGATGGCACTGGGTTAGTGTTGCCATCCCCCTGATGGGTGTGGGGTTTCCCCCACTTTCAGGGGCCCCAATCTGTTGTTGGCCAGGTGGTGACTATAGAGTTTTTGGCCAAATGCTAGAGCATCCCTTGTACAATGTGCCCAGCACGATGATGTCACCTCTGGGTGATGTCAAAGCATGCATATCAGAAGATCCGGGAACCTGGACTGGAGCCCCCTGCTAGCAGCCAGGTAAGACTTGGCAACTCTACATAGGATGAGTTTGAAAGAAAAAAATGTTAGTTGAAAATACTAATGAGAAACTAGGTTTTTGTTCTCAGGAATGAAGCAGGATCATTCACATCTAAATATATCTTGAATAATTACTGAGAAATCCTAATTCATTATTTGGGAATAGGCTGAGGGTGTGGATGGTTTCTTTCTGAGCCTTCCTCATCCTCAGTGAGTGTGATGTCATATGGAATTACACTCAGTAAGGCCCCATCTCCACTGGCCCTGTGTTCTGTCGTTATATTGTGGAACTTGTTTTCCTGGGCATCAGAGAACGCCCTGATTTGGTGTCAAGATGAAGGGAAAGAGAGAAAACCCAACAAAATTGAAACTTGATGGCAATGAGGGCTATCAACCATTGATTGGTTAAGACTTCTGAATCAAATCCAAATTTCAAGTTTATGTGCATTCAGATATACAAACTGAGTTTATGACCATACATGGATTAATTCCATTAATTTTAATTGAGAAACCATATCTACATATACAAAGGAATGCATAGTTGAATTGGTGCACAGTTGCCACAATATTCTGCCAGGGCAAACTACAGATGCAACATTTGATGCAAACTAAAGATGCAACATTTGAAAAAATGTTGAGAAAGCAAACAAAATCTAATTATGATTGCTAGATTACAAAATTCCATTATAAAGAGTCTTCACCCATCCATGTTTTTGAACACGGAAAGAAAACATTAACACAGATTGCTCTTTAAACTGTATAGGGACTTTTCTCTCATCAGGATATTCCATTAAATGTCTTGGGCTGAATGTACCAACTGTCTAAAAAGTGGGCAAAAATTTAACATGATCTAGGAATAGTTAACTTAAGTGACATTTCTACATATTACTGAATGTTTCTGTCTGGGAGAAATATCTATGGTGCTTTCAAAAAAGCAAAAAGAGCTTTGACAAGGTTGCAGGTTTCTCAAGAGGGGTGTATATTACTACCAAAGACCTATAGAAAATATTAGGGTGTGCTCACACATGCAAGATAAAGTGTGGGGGGGAAACGAGGCTATTTCCTCTGGAGGAATTTGACCCACAGTTGCACAGTCACACAATCCTTGGAAGCTGTGGGCACAGCCTGCCACTGTGTGACCAGACACAATCACGGGTGAGTTGGGGTTTGTGTTTTTTTGCTGTTTGTTTCTGATGTGCTTACACAAGGAATCGATGGATCACATCTCTGCACTGAAGGCTCCCTATAGAGTTTGCAATGATGCACATACTGAGAAGGGGGGAAAAAAACCAATGGCACGGAGTTGGGATGACCTGATCAGACCATCCTGACACCATGAGAGCACGCTGGAGCAATCAGACAGGGGAAAGTCCATCCACGGCCTGTCGCAACTTGTTTTCTACTGGATTTCCCCCGGTGTCTTTTTACTCCGCTTCTGCGGCAGAGCAAAACGGGTTGTCGATGGGTGTGGGGTACTTCCCAGATATTTGTGTCTGATTGCACCCTTTAAATCCACCCAGCATTCACGCCTATGGCAGGGCTAATTGTGTGTGTGAGCGCAGCCTTAAAGTAGTTTCTTTCTGTCAAACTGTGTCTGCTACCTTATTCTACACCTTGTTCCATTTGGAGACAGAGTTTGGTGAAGAAACTCTGCTAACAGACCCAAGTTGGAATTATTTAACAATGTTTCTTCAAGTATTCTTCACATCTCTGAACTATTATGCTGTTGCAGTTTCAGTTTAGTTTATTGTAATTAGCCATTGGCGGTTACAAAATTACAAAACACAAATTGTGAATTATGCTGTTGCATGGCTTCTTGTAGCTCAGATGAGATGGATGGATAGATAGTTGGATGGACACCATTCATTTCATTGGAGCTGTTCAGTGAAAGTTCTGAAAGGACTCTGCGCTTAGAAAGCAACTAACTCTTTAAAATATTCCTTTATCAATTTTCCCCAGAGGGTCTTCTGAGAGAGTGACTGTTGGCTTGCTTTCTCTTTACCCTATTCATAGGGAAGTGCAACAACTGCCTAATGTTCAAGCTCCCTGGCTGTTGTCACAATGCCTCTTGTTCTCCAATCACTGCTTTCTCAAGCAGGCTGCACGCATCAAAGAGAAAAGATGCAAACTAAAAATTGACCTGCTTTGCAGAACTCCAAGACTGTATGTTTCACTGCTTAGTATCTCAGGCATAACATGTAATTATTTTCACATCTCTCTGAAACCAGAGAATTAGTCATAGATTGCATTAATACTGTGATCTAGCAGTGGCAAAAGAGCACTTGGTGGGGGGGGGCTGCTGTTTGGAGCCAGCTTAGTGACATTTAGCATCACAATCCTTTCAGACCTTGCAAAAGATTATCAAACAATTCCATCCATGTAGAAAACAATTATTTTCCAGTTAAATTTGCCAGACACTTTTCTCTCAGTTCAACTCCTGTCTTTATAGACCTGACAAGTTAGTTTAAGTTGTGGAAACACCACAGGGGAGCCGAGGCTGGATTACCACTTTTCCTACACAGTAATACCACCAAGGACACAATAATTAAAAAGTTCATTAGATTTGTGCAAATACATTTCCAAACATTGCCTTGCAGTCCTAGGGGCAGGGGAGGGAGCAAAGGAGAGGGAGAAGAATAACACCAAAGACACAACTGAAGATCGAAATAGGTCACAGCTTTTATCGAATACAACTGTAGGAGCACTGGCGCAGCTCAGGGATGGATCCAGCACTGTGTGACCTGCCTGTCACTCAATATCACCCCATTCCCCTAGCTTGCTCACTGTGGGAGCAAACCTGAAGTGGCAAGCCATGGGATCCCACATGGCCTCAAGCCACTGCATGGTTCCCTTGCCAGCTGGTGGTGAAAGGCAGCTGACAGCCCCTCAGCTGGGTATGCTGCTGTACTGTTCCACCTCCAAGACCCCTTAAGGGAGTCCCCAAAAGGAGGGAGGCAGACATGCAGGCACAGTCCTCTCCCCCCCACATGGATCCAGCCCAATGCCCAAACTGCCTACCCAAGGTGTGACAAGAATACCATTAGTAAAGACTAACAAACTTTGCCAGAACACAACCAAGCAAGACCATGAGGGAGCCTGGGAGGGAGAGCCAGAAGCAAATGAGGCTGAGACCCCAGCAGCAGCTTGGATAAATTGGGCAGGGGCAACCCAGAGAAAAGCCTCTGTACTCAGGTCTGCCTGGACATCTGTCCCTCCCAGGCTGGCCCCAGAGAAGCCAACTGACTGGCTCCAGAGAAGCTGACTGGCTGCTGCAGGGACCTGCCCCTGGGCTCACTGACTCCAGCTTAAGGCCAACTAAAAGCTTTCCTTTGGTCACACTTCTTCTCCATGACCAGAAATGTGGCCTCAGATACAAATTGGAAAATCAAGTAAAATAAGTACATAGATTTGTTGTGTATATAATTCTTATTGTAGATCCTTCCTAGTTACATAAAATATAACTAGGACATCTTAAGGCATAGGTAATGTGCATATGAATGCTTCATTATACAAGTAGTATATTCTACAATGTAATGAACAGTTATTAAACCGTAAGTCCATAGAGGAGAAAGAGAGAGACTGAGAGATGCAGAAGGTTCTTATATGGCTGTATGTACTGTCCCTGACATACATTGGACAAAAGCAGAAAGTATGTGCAAGTACTCACCTGCACAGAAAACCAGAATAACTATAGCAAATAAAGATTAATGAACATGGCAAATGGGAAAAAAATGCCTAAATAGACCCCCACAAAAGCAATTTTGCAACAACAACAAATGCCTAAAATCTAATCTTCCCTGATTCACTTCTAAACAAACCATCTTTCAGCCCTTCCTAAAAGCCAACAAACACAGTAGGCAACTTCCTCACCTCCTTTGGATGGGCATTCTTGAGATTCCTGACTACAGCTGAAAATGGTTGACAGCAGAGAGAGGCAAGATGGCACAACTAGTATGAGCTGCTGAGAAGAACATAACTAGCGTACAAGAGAGAGACTTTTAGATGCCCAGCCATGAAGGGCTTAAACACAACACTTCACATCAAACTTGGAAATAAACTGGTAATGAATGAAGTTCTAAAAATAGGTTCTATATGTTTATACCAGATCACTTTTGCTATTAAATAATCTGCCATATTTTTTTCACTAATTAAAGGGTTCAAATTGTCTTTAAGGTCAGCTCCATGCAGGGTATGTTACACTGAGCGAGCCTTAAGATTACTACTAATCTACTTCCTAACACTTGTGCCTCAAATTACAATCTATGTATAGGGATTGCTGAGTAGGGAAGGACACAAACCGGGAAAATGCAGTTCATTTTGGTTCATGGTTTGTGGTGTGCCCAGTTCGTGAGCCATGAACCAGCACAAACTTTAATTGTTAAATGAGCTGGTTCAGTTTGTGGGATTTCTGATGCAGTAGAATGCCCCAGTAGAATGCTAGAGACACCAAATTCACAGGAGATCTATAGCTGCCTCTCCTCTACCTGCCCTCCAAGTTTGGTGAGTATTAGATATATGAGGACTGAGTTACCACTTCCCAAAGAAGGTGTCCCAATCCTCCATTGTTTCCAATAGAGGGGGGGGACAGCAAAAAAGCAAGGGCAATAGAGGCCCAGCAGAACAGAATCAAAGTCCCAGAGAATCTCTGCAGTAGAAACTGAAGGGGGGTATTTTTGCAAGCCCAGCAGAACCAATACAATATACTAGTACCCAGCAGAACCCAGTGCCAATGTTGCAATGCCAGCTTAACCACAATCCAAGAAAGGGGAGGCACTTTTGCAAGACCAGCAGAAATAGTACAATGTACAGACTGCCCAACAGTACCAGTGCAATCACAGAGTGCCCATCAGAACCCAGTGCCACTGACATTGCAAGCTTAAAAGGACTGATCTCACAGCACAGAGTCACAAATTCAAACAAGGGGGTGGGATTTTGAAAGCTCTGTGCAAGAAAATAGGAAGTGAACACAAGGGAAGGCTGGGAAAGGGGGAAAAACCCTCTTGAAACTGACATGACTAGTTTGAAACTGACAACAGTGTTTCCAAGACCAGAGAATCATCTCATTGCTTTGAACTTTGGTAAACATTTTGTTTGATCAGAGACAGTCTGTCTGGAAATGTATCCATTCATGAATCAACAGGAACCTCCATTAACTGTTTGAAAGTTTGTAGAAAGTTTATGCCTGTTGTCCTGCCGCAAACTTCAGATCATGAACCACGAACCGACCGAAATTCATCTTGAACTTTAGTTTGTGAGCTGGTTCTTGCCATCCCTATTGCTGAGGAATGAAGATGTGAGCAGGCTAACTCATACATCCACAATGCATTAGCCACTTACCCATAGCCAACAAGGCTATCAAATCAGCAGGAAGCACTAGTATAACCTGCCATCTCAAGTATCTTTTTTTTTCAAAAAGGTGGTTCTAAATTGGTTAAATTACAAAGGCTCAGCTGCTTATTAACTGGCTTTGTAATTTTACCCTATATATTCCCAAGGTAGTGATGATCACATCAAAAGGATCATCTTCTATACCCTTGTGTCTAAGTATTAATTATCAAAACCGGTGTTTCAACTGGACAATGGCTGATGTCTTTGGTAGTGTAAAAAACTGCATTGGAATTGCTTTTTAAAAATCTCTAGCAGCTAAGGGTTCTCTGACACAAACAGTTACACAAACAGTTTAGCTGGATCACAACCTAAGTGCTATAATCATTGGGGGATTCCTGTACTGACAGCTCAGCTAAAATAGGGCAACATAGATCCTCGTTCCTGTGATTACCTCTGGGCAGTCCCACTGGAACATCCTCTCTCAATACTGCCAGACATTAATCAAACTAAATGTCAAGTAAGTTCTGCAGTATCATAAAAAGGATGAACTCAAACTCCACTGTTTGGGAGAGACGTCATGCCTTAAAGGATTACGGGTATCTAATGAAAGCACTGCAGAAAAAAGAAATGGAGTGAGGAAATCTAAAAATACTTAGAAATCCTTTTTAGTAACTGATATATTTTTTGACTTACAGTGATAGTTTTGGGGGGTTATTCCACTTTCTCTGTTATGTTGTTGTTGTTGTTAATTATTATTTCTCTGTTATGTTATGTGAAATCCAATGGTAGACAAATTGCTGCCTCCATAATTTTTATGTTTCAGCGTTAATAATCAAGAGGCTACTTTTGTTTCTGTAACTGTAAGGTGTTGCATCTCACTTTTAAAGACTGGCGGGGTGGACTGTCTATATTTGGCAAGTCCTTAATATGAAGATGGGCAATGACAGGGTTATAGTCATCTTGGTGCAGCAAAGTATAATATGTAAAAGTCTGCTGCAGGGTCCTTTATGTCTTATTTGGGCACATTAAAAATGTGTGGTGACAAAGGCTACAGCTCATTCACCTTGTCCTCTAGATTCTCTTTTTCCCTTTCTTTTTCTTTTCTGAGCTTCTTAGCAGTCTGTGGGATTGTTGAAAGGGTATCTGTGGCAAGAAGTATTCTTAACAGAAGTCTGGTTTCCCCAGTGGTCTTGCATAACAGTTAAGCAATGTTTCCCAGTGTTTTCTTGCTGTATGAAGAGCTTCCTTCAAAGGATTCAAATCTCATTGTTCTTCTTGATAAGGAAGGACTGAACCTCTTGTGATTTGAAGATGCTGACAACTCCCTTCAGACAGAAATTATTTTGCATCACAAAGAGAGGACATACCCATTGTAATGTATAATAAAAATTAGAGTTGTGCCAAATATTCCTCAGTTTAAGATTTTGGCAAGAAATTAGTAATTCCTGTAAAAAAAAAAAGATAAGCCACTTACGGAATGATCCAGCCAGAGCTAAATATTTTTTCAGAGTTCATTAATTTTAATGGGAGGGGTTTAAGCATGCATTTAACTCTTCCACTGAAATTAATGATGCTCTAAAATGCTAAGTTTGGACTGGACTGTAAGATATTTACATTTTACCAATCTGGCTTGGTGCCATAGTGTCCCCTAATGGCCATTGCTGACTGGAGGAATTTAGAACTCTATGATCGATTTGAAAACTATTGATGAGTTTGTTTATAGATTTAGAGCTAGTAATTATGTGACCATTGTACTTAACACTGGTTGTATCACTGTCTTGTTGGTATTTGTTAGGGTGCACCTAATGCTGCTTCAACACCATTTCATTCTCCACCACCCCCTTTCTGCCTGCAGGGTTGGTCACCCCACCATTCACATGGGTGATCCTACTCAAGCAGAGCTCATGTAAAAAATGGACAACATCATGATGTGACATAGTCAGATGTCATTGTATGAGAACAAAGAGAGCAAGGAAAGCTGAGAGCAATATATACAAACAGAAGAACATTTTCACACAAAAATTGCTGGAAACTGCTATCGAGAAATTGTAAATTACTTACATACTTATTCTATTCAATTTGTATCCTGCCTTCCCTGCAAGTGGGCTCAGGGTGGGTTCCATCATAAAATCCACAGTATAACAAATTGACAGTTAAAAAAGATCTAAAACAGCAATCAATATAAGAAGAATGGTGCCTCAACAGATCTCAGCAAGAAATAGTTGGTTCCCAGGTGGCCATTCAGATCTGAGGTAACTGGAGGAGAGGCCAATTAGGAGGTGGGTGCCAGCTGCCTCAACTAAAAGCCTGGTGAAAGAGCTCTGTCTTGCAGGCCCTGTGGAACTATAATAAGTCCCGCAGGGCCCTGATTTCTAATGGGAGTTCATTCCTCCAGGTTGGGTCAGGGCCAAAAAAGCCCTGGCCCTTGTTGAGGCAAGTCAGACGTCCCTGGAGCCAGGAACCACCAGGAGATATTGATTAATGGATTGTAAATTCTTGTGTGGCTCATATGGGGAGAAGTGGTCCCAAAGATATGCTGGCCCCTGGCCATATAGGGCTTTAAAGGTAAGTACCAGGACACTGAACTAGAGCCAGTACTCAATAGGCAGTCAGTGCAGTTCCTGCAGCACCAGGAGGATACGTGTCTGCACAGATAATGAAATCAACACCCATGTTCTGGAGCAGGATCAAGGGCAGCCCCATGTAGAGAGATTTACAATAATCTAGCCTGGAAGTGACCATTGCATGGGTAGCTAGGTCACAGGGCTTAAGATATGGGACCAACTGCATGATCTGACTCAGATGGAAGAAGGCAGACCTAGCAGTGGCAGTGACCTGGGTCTCCATAGTCAGCAAGGCATCCAGGAACATCCCCAGGTGTTTTACCCTCAACATCAGCTTCAATGGTGCCACATCAAACGTTGGAAGCCTGATTCCCAGTCCCCAGCAACCTCCATCTTCGATGAGTTCATTTTCAGCCTGCTCTGTTGCACCCATCCAGCCATGGCTTATAATGCCCTGTCCAATTTTTTATGGGGCAGAGTATGGGTGTCCATCCATCAGTAAATAGAGCTGGGTGTAATCTGCATATTGGTGACAACCCAGCCCATACCTCCGAATAATCTGGGTGAGGGAGTGCATATAGATATTAAATAACATGGGGGGGGATTGCTCCCTGTGGCACACCACATTCTAGTGGGTGTCACTGAGATAATTATCTCCCAAGCACTACTCTCTGCCCCCAACCTTAGAGAACTGCACTGCAAGGTGAGTCCCCATATCCCCAAATTGGTGAGGTTTGCCTCATCTTTAGTAAAAATTAGGGATGAACATATTACTGTAGCCACATCCCTCTTAGAGTTCTGTCCTTCTCATGGAATTCAGTCAAAAGATCTCTTCAAGTTCACAGACTTCAACAGAGCAGACCACCAGCCCTTCTGACCCATCACTGTTTAAAAATAAATTTTCTCTAGCATCTGCAGAAATCATAGACACTATGGAATACTCCCTCAAATGCATAGGAACACATCTATGGGATCTTGCAAGTTAGTGACCTTGATATATGCATTTCCATGGACTAAGTTTTCCAAAAGCTTAAGAAAATCATATGAGTGCATTTACCAAGACCACTAAATTGTAAGATCGCACAGGTATGCTTTGGTCAGTGAAATCCTAAAGGGAACTAAACCCTCTGAAGCTTGTTGATTCAGAGTACATCATAGTAAGCTAAAGATCTGAATTGGAACTCAGAGAATATTGCCCAGAACTTTGCTTTAAGATATGATTCTAGTACTGACAAGGCTTCTCCTGCAGTCATTTGGAACAATCCATTGACTCCAGTGGAGCATTTAAACATGCCACCTCTTGCATGGTTTTACTAGCATCAAGGATAGGCTCAGTCTCTAAATAAGCATATACTTCTGACAAAGTATCTAGCTTTAGCTTTATTTCATTAAGAAATGATTGATTCAAAAGTTTCTTTAATGAGTTTGCCTGCTTGAGGGAAAACTTAAAACCATCCACCCCCTGACTATACTAATGACATTCAATAGAAACATTAAAACTTATTTTTGCAGCATCAATTATATATAAACAGCATATAAATGGCATAGAATACCATAATAACATAACAATGGCATAAAACCAAAAACAAGCTGAACATTTGCCAAAGAAACAGGTGGGACAAAAATGGTCTGCCAGGACATAGACAAAAATTATAAGAAACAAAAAATCCAAGTTTACACATCCCCCATTCTTACTAACTCTCACTCCTCCCTGGCATGACTCCTGTTCTGTCCAGATTTCCCCTTTGTCATGATAGTATTAATATTGATCTAAGAGAGTTCTGCTGCAACTGATTTCCTACACAAGACTATACAGTAGCAGAAGGGGACTGAAGAATATTTGTACCCCAACCCAGCAGGTGGTATAATTCATGTTTATGATCATACTCTCAAGTTACACATGTTTCCACTTACATGCAGTTGTTTCAGTTAAGGGTACCCAGGATCCTCCACATCCATCTCACCCCTTCCTTCATACCCCTACAACAAATTAATCACATCATAGAATCACAGAGTTGGAAGGTGCCATAAAGGCTATCTAGTCCAACCCCCTGCTCAATGCAGGATCAGTCTAGAGCATCCCTGAAAAGTGTTTGTCCACTGGTGGGGGAGCTGATTCCACTGTTGAACAACTCTTTCTGTAAAAGTTTTTCCTAATATCCAGCCAGTACTTTCCCACCCTTAAACACAATTTAAACCCATTATTAATTTAAACCCATTATTGTGAGTCCTATCTTCTGCTGCAACAGGAACAGCTCCCTGCCCTCCTCTAAGTGAAAGACTTTCAAATAAAGAGAGCAGTCATGACCCCCTCAACCTCCTCTTCTCCAGACTAAACATTCCCAAGTCACTCAGCCTTTCCTCACAGGGCTTGGTCACCATGGTTATATTGTGTTGTAAGTGAAAAAATATTGAAAATTTGGACATATCCATTATTATTAATTTACCTGTTATACACTTATTAGTCATCTACGTGAGATGGGATGAAGTTGATCATTGTTCAGTAGAGTGACTGGTTTGGTGACAGCTGATGTAAATCAAGACTTTGCTCATATTTTCAAAATTGATTTAGCATTTTTATTTTCACACCTAGGTAACAAGATTTATGGCACTTCAGTTTGGTACACATCTAATTTGATGGACATGTTTGAGGAAGAAAAATAATGCAGCAAATTGATATGCTTATCAAAGTGAATCAAAGGACTTAAAGGGACATGTCACTGTAACATTTAGCACAAGTAAATGAAATGATAGACTTTCTCCACTCCATCTCTGCACTGACACTTCCAGTTATATCTAACGTTCAATGACAAAAGTGTGTGATGGACTTCACAAAGTCAGGTGCTAAGTGAGGGTGATTTTCAATTGACACTTCAGTGTTACTTTTCATTACAACATGAGAGTTCCAGCTCCCTAGACATACATAGTAAATCATCTATTTTTTTCTCAAAAAATGTACGATGCAATAGGAATAATAGCTATTCCAAGTTTTTACAGCATTGGATTAAAGGATGACTGGTGATCTGCACGTATCATTTACAGTATATGTTTTCTGACCAAATGTATTGATCACTGATGAGGCCTTGGTGCTGACTAACTTTAGAGATGTATTAAAAACTTCCCATTTATTTCCACTGATATTGCTCTCTTTCTGAAGACAGCCATTGCCTGCCCAGGATGTATCACATAGCCATCAATACATAATTTCTGAATTAGCATCCTTATTCTTGTTTCATGCACAGTGTGGTTTCCTGTTTAATTAGCATAGACCTGGCTCATTGAAGTTTTTTTTAAAAAATCAGGATGGACAAAAGAAAAAAGAAAGTACCTTTTCAGACAGCATGTAATCAACTTCTTCTTCACCCAAAGAGTGATTAACACATGGAATTCACTGCCACAGGAGGTGGTGGCAGCTACAAGCATAGACAGTTTCAAGAGGGAATTAGATAAACATATGGAGCAGAGGTCCATCAGTGGCTATTAGCCACAAGGTATAGATAAGAACTCTCAGTCTGGGGCAGGTGATGCACTCTATTCTTGGTGCTGGAGGGGGCAGCAGTGGGAGGGCTTCTAGTGTCCTGGCCCCACTGCTGGACCTCCTGGTATTTTGGTATTTTGACAGAGTGTTGGACTAGATGGGCCATTGGCCTGATTCAGCATTGACTTCTCTTATATTCTTATGTTCTTAATGGTGGAAGTTGCTGCCATAGAATTTGGTGATGGACAGCTTAGATAGCTTTAAGAGTCAATTAGAGGCAGTCATGGATGATTGGCCCAGCTACGGCTATTAGCCATGATGGCTGAATGGGACCATGGTCAGAGAATGTAACTCTGAATGCCATTTGTTGGAAGCAACAGCAGGAGGAGGCTTTGGTGTCTTAACCTTGCTATGGGCCTTCCAACACATCTGTTCAGCAGCTGTGGGAATCAAGATGCTGGACTAGATGGAGATTTTGTCTGATTCAGCAATGCTCTTCTTATGTTCTTATGAAATGCAGGCAGCATTACATTGTGGGGATGAATGGATAGCCTCACTGTTGCTCCAGGCACCCATCCAAAGAAGACACAAAACAATACCTTGGTATTAACTAGTTTATTTAGTTAAATTGGTCTGTGTAATATTTCTGGTTGACTCACCCTAACTCCAAACACAACCAGTATTCCCTGCCAGTTTTGTTTATCATCATCTGCACACAATGTGACAAAAGGTGCCCAGCCCCTCCCCCCTCATCTGATATGCCACACATCCACTACCAGGTTTGGAGAGCTGTTGCTCAGCACCAAGGGCTGCCTCTTTCCAGCTGTACCCACTACACAGCCAGTGATTTGCTGTTCTGGACACTCCCTCCACCACATCAGATGCCTCAGGGTGCTTGCCAATAATCCCTACCTCATGAGATCAGCCAAACAGATCCCTGCCAAAACTGTTTATGGCCTACACAATCACTGACCAGTCCATTTAAAGAAAAAATACTGTCACCCTGACATCTAGAAGCAGGTGAAAAAAGGCATCCAGATGCCAATTTGGGGAACTCCCCAAAATCCCTGCTTGGCCTCATGGGTGACTGGCTAGTCCCATGACATCTAAAAGGGAGGGTGGGTGGGCAGGAAATGTTTGCTTGAAGGAGGCATGTCTCAGATGTATAGCCACTAGGGCTGCCATTCCCCCAATGGGGGTGGGTTTGCCCACTTTTGGGCCTCCGGATCTGCTGGCCCAGATTTGGCCAGTGGGGGAACCTCACCCCCAAAGTGCTCAGTTCATGGCAATGCACCCAGCACAATGATGTCACCCAGAGGTGACGTCATTGTGCAGGGCATGTAGCAGGGGCGGATGTCAACTGTGAATATGTAATACTCCCTTTGAATACTGAAAGTCATTGACGTTCACTCTACCCCTAACACTGTAGTGTATCCTCCAAATTAATTTATTCCACTGGCAGAATATGAGAACGTTTGCTTCGTTTATGGGCCTAACATATTTGGGTAAGATGTACTTAAATATAACATTCAGAAAATTATAGAATGAGGTCTAGATTTGTATGATGCAGTGAACAAGTATGTCGTTACCATACCAGCTTTTCCTATCCCTTACATCTTGATGAATGAGTCCTTTATTCCTCCATGTTTTGCATTAGAAATAAGTAAACAAGTCTCAGGTCAGCACAGAACAAAAGGCAAAGGTTAAGGAGAGGTAGCAGGACAACACCTAACTCATTCAGCCTAGCTGGATGAATAGAAATCCTCTGTAAGATCTTGGGAGGAAAAAGTCCCATATAGAAATGGCATTCAGATAATAAACAATAGCAAATATTATCAGCATCACTGAAAGATAAAGCAAAAAATGGTTTGATTCCTCCAAAGCCTTATTCTTTACTAGACTGGGATTCCCCCTCCAAAATGATAAAATGTTATTTCTAAATGGTATTATCTGAAGCTACAGATTCTTTATTTGCATTTCCTTGCATATATCTTAGACTTACCAAGTTATTAAAGAACATGCTATAGGACAAAACCAGTTTCCAGGGAAGACAATTTATTTTCAAATGACCTTATGCACAACTGAAATGCTAGGATGTTTAACATATTCACTTTCTTTAAAGCAGAGAAATGACAATAATGTTATTCAAACAGAAGTGATCATGAACCGTATAATTCCACAGTACTACCACAATTAGGCCATATGATTCCAGTCCAGCTCATAGATAAATACCGGCTTGGATCCCACAGAAAGAGAAAATCCTGTTACTGAAGCAGACTTTTCTTGCTCTCTCCCACTGCTGCATCTCAAAATACTGCTTTGTGGGGGACAGAGGACCCCCAGGAACAGCATGAAGGTGATTGCTCCCCTTTTCCACTTGTGGAAATTCTCTATGGCAGGGCCGGATCATCCATTGGGCGAACTAGGCGCTTGCCTAGGGCGCCCCTGGCCTCAGGGGCACCAAATGGCGCCCCACTCCCTCCCCCAAAGTGCCCGCTGTCGCCGCCACCACTAGACCCCCGCCCCCTTCCCAGCTTTCCTGGGGGCCCCGCAGCCACAGAGGCCCCGGAAAAGCCGGCTCTGGGAGGGAGGGGGCGGCAGCTAGACCCCCCACCCCCTTCCTGGCTTTCCCGGGGACCCTGCAGCCGCGGAGCCCTGGGGAAACCAGTGCTCCGCCCCCAGTCTCCAGTTCCCACCGGGAGGTTGGCATCCCCAGTGGGGGGCGCCCCAGGCTGTCCTGCCTAGGGCGCCCAGACACCTGGAGCTGGCCCTGCTCTATGGGATCCAACTCAGACTGTGTTCTGGAACAGAAAAATGATATGTCTAATAAGCCCAAGTACATGGGTCAGACTCAGATTCTCTTCTGTACGTAGAGGGCTTCTGCTTACAAAAGAGTGATTTCACATCTCAGGACTCATCATTCTGGAGTATTTATTTCAGCATGTCCAAGAGTTTGCAGAACAGTTTAACAACTATTTGAACAAGCAGAAGATGAAAACTTCTATCAGACCTACCTATTATAACTCCATGTGAACTTCTGCATGTCTTAATTCTGTTTATGTTTGGATCCAACTCTTTAAATACTAAGAACTAAAGAGCTATATCAAGAATACCCAGTGACTTGTAGTACCCTGCTCTTGTTAAGTACTCTACAACATAGTGTGTGTTGAGGAATAACTGCTCCTGAATCACTAACCCCATTGCACTGTGTCTTGGATCATTGCTATAGGCCAAGTATGAACATGACCTATTAGCCCAGACACAACCCATCTACCTTCCAGAGTCTCTACATTGGTCTTAGAACATAAGAAGACCTCTGCTGGATTTGGCCAGTGGTCCACTCCTTTTAAAAGCCATCTATTCTTGTGGTCATCAGAACATTCACTGGCAGTGAATTCCACAATTTAATTTAATAAGGATTTCCTTCTTACAGTCCTGGGACCTACTTCACTGGGTGCCCCCAATTTCTATTATTATAGGGAGGGGGGGAGAGAGAGATCTTTTATCTCCACCCCATGCATAATTTTATAGACATCTCTTATGTCCCCCCCCAATCATATTTTTTTTTTCTAAACTGAGAAGTCTCAGGTTTTTCTCATAGGAAAGCTGTCCCAAAACCTTTAGTCATCTTAGTAGAAGGGTATTGTTAAGCACCTGCTAAGGCCACACTACATGGCCTTACATGGGCTTGTGGACTAGAGTTTGCTTCATGATCCCACCTTGAGGACCTGCTGTACTCTATGAGACATATCCCATTAATATAGGCACAGGGGTTACAGGCTGCATGACATGGGAGGGAAACCATCTGTACTATTCACTACGAATATTATTACACCAACAAAGCTACACTGGAAGTAGCTTGCAGAATGCATAATTTTATCCAACTTGAAAACAGTGTACATAATACACATTTGCAGGCAATGGTTCTGCCTTGTGCCCTGAGACTGAAAAGAATAAAGTCTTTTGAATTTCTTTCTGAAAAATCCCATGCTTTTGCTCAGCAACTTTTTGTTCTCTAGCTATAAAAATCTAGGGTCATGCTCTCTCTAGAGGGTTCCATGTTTTCTGTAAGGAACACTGTCACTTATCGTATTTTATGTTAAAAGGAAGATTTCCTTTCCCTTCCCTTTGTCTTGGGCAACAGGTCCACACAGGCAACATCTGAATAGTCATCCACTCCCAAGCTTTTGAAGACCTAGTGCCCTTTACTTGAATAACTTCCCTTAAAACAGCATGGCATTCTGTATTATGAAGCCAGAGGAGAAAAAAATGTAAAAACCTTAAGGCATCTCAACATGTGGCTTTGTGCTTTGCTTGTATGTTGAACATGTCCCACAAATATGTCAAGAGAAAAGCAAGCAGCAGCCTTTAATTTTCATGATTACCAACTCTGGCTTCTTCACATATGACTTTTTTGTGAACAGAGATTCCCTCCCCCCTTATCATCTGGGCACCTTATGACAGTCAAATCAGAGTGCAGGATTAAGAGGAATTCTGACAGCAAGCATTCTTTTCCTTGCCTCTGATAGGTGGAGCTTTCAGAAAGAAAAGCAACCTTTGTTGATTTCCTCCCACTTCTCTGAGGGATATGCATTATCACAAAAATATCTCAGAGCCTCCTTTTAACCAAGAAATATGACATCTCTGCAAATGAGAAACTATTCCTGCTGCACGTACTATGTGTCAGGACCCAGCTTATTATATTTTGCTGGTGTGGCTGTTTTTCTAATGTGTTGCCTTAAACAACTTATACTTTTTCATATAAAGAAATGCAAAGGGCTTAATTTGTTCAGAAGAACAGCTGCTGTTTTCATTAGGAACATGAAAAGCTGCCTTAACTTTAAACCACACTATGCAATCTTCACTGCTAATTGTCAGGCCATTTTTCCTCCATGTATTGCTCAAGTTTCAAAGGTTATTTGAGACATTAGCAGGCCTGTTTTTGCCCTTGCTTAGCTTGTGTTGCAGAACTATTGAACAATTTTGCTCCTTTTCCTCCACTATTCCATGCTTGGCTCAGTGTTCTCTGACAGTCATTACTGAATACTATGAGTGACAGATTCAATGTGCAGAAAAATGTGACAAACAAGGTCAAGAGATGCTGTTATATCAGCACCTTTTCTAGCTTACCTTTTAAAAACAAGGGAAATGTTCGAAAGTGACCAACAATCAAGTGCCTGGTACTTCTTCTTTTTTTAGATGAATGGGCTAGAAGTAAAACTACACATATATGTCTTATTTTTACTACTGAATTCCCATTCTTGGCAACTTCCATCCATTTTCTCTCATTTCCTTTGGCTTATGATGCCACTGAAGTTAGAGGAAACAGATAATTATGTGTTGTCAATTAAGACCTAAAATGTGGGTATACCTCAGGTGATAATTAAAATGTCCCTGTAAACTTGAAAACAACAAACTGTCTCTTCAGAACTCAATAAACACCTCAGCCTCTTTTAAATGCAAAACCAATTTGGATTCTTTTATACTCAGATGCCATGTTGATTCTTGTTTGCAAGACAAGTTTTTATAAACATTTCCAAATGTGAGAAGGAACAAATCCTTGAAGTTTCAGATCATTTATGTGCTATATTATTGTTAGAAAAGAGTCTAGAATTAGTCCTGCAGTATATTGGCAAACAAAAACAAAACTGAACATATTTATTCCATAGGTTTGACATTCAAATCACACTTTGTAGTAGATTCTCTCAAAAACCACTAGGAAAGAAAATGTAGTATGTATAATCAACTATGGTTTTATGTTTAGAGATCATTTGACTTTCTATCTCTGACACAATTGCTGTCACTCAGCTGTCACCCTGTGACTTAGGCCTGAACACCTTGTAGCTCACAAAGCTTAACCCATAGCTTCACTGAGAGCTTGATAAACACCATGACTTTTTTGCATATCTATGATTGCAAAACTTGGGAACAATAAAACATCTGGCAAAATCGAATGAACTATATTCAGATAGGTGGGTCACATTTTGTTGTTGTTGTTCAGTCGCACAGTCAAGTCCAACTCTTTGCAACCCCATGGACCACATCACACCAGGCCCTCCTGTTTTCCGTCATGCTCCGGAGTTTGCTTAATTTCATGTTCGTTGCCTCAATAACACTGTCTAACCATATCATCCTTTGCTGTCCCTTTCTTCTTTTACCTTCAGTCTTTCCCAGCATCAGGGTCTTCTCCAGTGAGTGCTCCCTTCTCATTTGATGGCCAAAGTATTTCAGCTTCGGCTTCAGTATCTGGCCTTCCAGGGAACAGTCAGGGTTGATTTCTTTTAGGATTGACTGATTTGATCTCCTTGCAGTCCAGGGGACTCTCAAGAGTCTTCTCCAGCACCATACTTCAAAAGAATCTATTCTTTGGCACTCGACCTTCCTTATAGTCCAACTTTCGCAGCCATACAGTACTACTGGGAATACCATTGCTCTGACCATACGGACTTTTGTAGGCAGGGTGAGGTCTCTACTTTTTATTATGCTGTCAAGGCTTGCCATCGCTTTCCTCCCAAGGAGCAGGCATCTTTTAATTTCATGGCTGCACTCACCATCTGCAGTGATCTTGGATCCCAGGATTGTGAAGTTTGTCACTGCTTCCAATACTTCTCCTTGTATTTGCCAAGGAGTGATGGGGCCGGATGCCATGATCTTAGTTTTTTTGATGCTGAATTTCAAGCCAACCTTTGCACTCTCCTCTTTTACCTTGAGCAAGAAGCTCTTTACGTCCTCTTCACTTTCCACCATCAGAGTGGTATTGTCTGAATATCTGAGGTTGTTAATTCCAGCTTCTGAATCATCCAGGCCAGCATTTCACATGATGTACTCTGCATATAAATTAAATAAGCAAGGGGACAATAAACATCCTTGTTGTACTCCTTTTCTGATGCTAAACAAATCAGTTGTTCCATATCCTGTTATAACTGTCGCTTCTTGACCCTCATACAGGTTTCTCAAGAGACATGTGAGGTGGTCTGGTACTCCCATCTCTTTAAGGACTTGCCATAGTTTGTTGTGATCCACAAAATCAAAGGCTTTAGCCTAGTCAATGAAGTAGAAGTAGATGTTTTTCTGGTACTCTCTTGCTTTCTCCATAATCCAGCAAATGTTGGATTACTGCCGTCCTATTCTGTCAGTGAGGCAGGTGATAGAGTCCTAGAGTTGAAAGCCTTATAGAAACATCTAGTTCAACACACTGCTCAGTTCAGGAAATTCAATGCTTGTACATGTACATTCCGACACACGGGTCACTAGAGTTATGTTGAAACCCTTCAGCAAGAGAGAGCCTTCTCCCCCAAGTAACTGGTTCCATTGTCAAACTATTATCACCATTAGGATATTTCTCCTAAGATTCAACTAAAATCTACCCTCCTGTAGCATAAGTGAATTCAATGTAGTGTTGTCCTTTGGAGCAGCAGAGAACAAGTCTTTCTTTTCCTCCATGTCAAAACCCTCAGGTAGAAGAAGAACACAAATGTTTCTCTCCTCACTCTCCTCTTCTGCAGGCTAGAATTACAGAGTTTCTTCAAGCTTTTCCCATAGGATGTTTCTTGTACCATTAGCTATCTTTGTTACCCATCGCTGAGTCCATTACAATTTTCTTTCTTAAAGCTCAGTGTCCAGAAATAGTCCAAATGATGCCTGACTTACACAAAATAAAGCATAACTATTCTTTTGACTTGGATTCTATTCTTGGAGCCTACGACTGCATTAGCCATTTTTGCAGCTGCATCACACTACTGACTCATGTTACACTAGTGATCAACCACAACCCTGAAATCTTTTTTCACCATGTATGAGTTCTTATAATGCATCAAGCATAGGGCAAGGCAGGGCTGAGCAGTTGGTCTTTATCAGCCCTGGGTGGAAAACTGTCTTCCCTGGAAGCAAATAATGTGTGGTCCTTATCACTGCAGATCATTACTAACTTGTGAATTACAAACAGCATCAAGCACATTATCCCATAATGCAAAATAAGATTCTGTTCATGCTATCGGCTCAAATCCTTTTTATTCCATACAGAACCCATAATTACATAGGTATATAAAGAGCTCAAAAGAATGGTTTAAGATCCCTTGGAATTGTGGGTAAGTCCAAGGATGTCTTAAGAGCCTAGACAGGAAAAGAAGCTCTGAGTTAGGGTGATCATGTCATGGAAAGATTCTCAAATAAGAATGAGATTAAATTTCAGAAGGTGAGTATCCCTTTTTTGTTGTTTTGTTATTAAAAAATCAACACAAGAATCTTTATTTTGATCACTCCCTGCTTTCTAAATTCCCGGGCAGGAACATATGGGAGAGGATGGTCATTCAGATACTCCAGTCCTAAACCATATAGGGCTTTAAAAGACAAAAACAACACTTTGAATTGGGCTTGGGGCAGCTAGTGGAATTGCTATAGTATTGGGGCCATATGCTTCTGGGTAGCTGGCCCAGACCAGCAGTCTAGCTACAGAATTGTGCACTAACTGCAGGTTCTGAACAGTCTTCAAGGATAGCTCAATGTAGAGCACATTGTAATAGTCCAGCCTAGATGTAACTGTCAGGTCTTCCAGTTAAGACACTCTCCACAACACACTTAAGCAGTGGTAGTTTATTGAGATATGCTTACTTCAGGAAACAGGCTCTGTGTCAAAGTGACAAAGGTCTGAAAAATCCTCTATTATAGGTAATACAAACTACACCCCACATCTCACGCGTATGTCATCATTCAGACTAGCATTGGGGCACAGCTTAAAGAAAAGTTATGGCTTCTAAAAGCATCCGCTCTAAACACCCATGCACTCCCCTCAGGAATTCCCTCCCCCCATAACCATGGCAAGCAGTGAAGTGGAACAAGGTGAAACGAAACTAAAGCTTGACAGTAACTAAGGCATGGATCACTGTGGCCCGATCTGCATCTAGCATTTGCTCCACTGTCTTACCAAATTCACACTGGAACAGGAATTCCCATCTACATTGCATGCCACTTTCACTTTGATTGAGTGTCGCATTTTATGGCAGTGTCCAGACTGCATGCTGCTTTCACTTTGTTTGATCTCTGGTTTTATAGTGGCTGTCTGCATAGATTTATGGCTGTTTTATGGCCATTTGGGGGTGACTCTGCAGTCACTACAGTGTTGGCCTGGGATAGTTGAATGTGGTTTTGAACTGCATCTTTTTCTGTTCCAGTGTGGGTTTGGTAAAACAATGGAGCAAATGCTAAATGCAGATTGGCTTTCTAGCTAGATCTGCCTGAACCAAGAGCAGGCACACCTGAGGCACCAGCTGAAACTGGACAAAAGCCCTCTGGACAACCACAACCATCTGGTTTTCTAAGGTGGCCACTGTGTCAAATTGCACTCCCAAATGACTGTGAAACTGGCTTTTGAAGGGGAGAATAATCCCATCCAAGACAGAAATATCTGAAGTCCCTGGTCTACCTTTTTACTAACCCAGGGAACTTCTGTCTTGTCAGGGCTAAGTCTCAGCTTGTTCAATAGTCATAGAAAACAACAAAAACAAGGAGGACAGAAACCAACAACAATACAGTGTACAGTATCAGAAAGACATGAAAGCAGTTTACTGGTTTATCCTCTCTTCTTACTTCATACCAAAAATTCTGGAAACATTTTCCCCCATATGTGTATGAGCACAATAAACCAGGCAAAGTTGTGTTCCAAACCAGGTAATTATGAATTTCATTAGCATCACTGGCAGGGATCATTTTGTAGAAAAAGAGGTGCAGGAGCTCATTAGCATAACTTATTAGCATAACTTATTTGCATATGCCACACCCCCTGACATCACTGGAAGTGTATCAGAAGGCAACACCCACCACTCAGGCTCCATTGGACTGTTTTGGATTGCTAGCTATGGGGACACACACGCAGATCTGTCCTCACAGAGGAGGGAGACCTTTTACCTGAATAAACCTTGGTCTTAAAGGTGCCACTGGACTCTTTTGGATTGTTAGCTGGGGGGGGGAAACATGCAGATCTGCCTTCAGAGAGGAGGGAGAGCTTGTACCTGAATAAGCCTCGGTCTTAAACATGCCACTGGACTCTTTTGGATGGCCAGCAAGTGCAGGAAAGTGTGTGGCTGCTTGTGGGTCAAGGAGGGCAGCACAGAGAATGTGCATGGCCTTGAACAGGTAGAGGGCCAGGTGGTGGCTGGGCAGAGGTGCTGGAGGAGGCACTGGAGGTGCAGGAGGCCAGGGCGGAGCTTCTTGCAGGCCTCATGGGAGTAGATGGGGCCCACCTTGCAGAGCTGCCATGCCAGGGCCAGCATGAGGATGGGCAAAACCTGGGCAGGCTGGGTGCCATGGCCCAGGCAGTGGTGGAGCAGCTCAAGGGCCAGCTTGTGGCAGTGCTCTGCTGGGTTGGCCAGTGGTCTGGGAAAGGCGAGGGGGGCTGCTGGGAGCAGGGGGCAGGGCTTGCTGCATGTGCCCACCCCCTGGGCTCCTTACTGCCAGAGCTTCGCTCCTGTGTGCTCCTGCAGGAAATGAGCCCTGCAAATGAGAAAGATGGTACAGGATAGTAACCATCCATCTTTCTGTCAGATGTCTAGACTGTTATGGGATCTAGGGTCATGATGCGCAGGGCTCTTTTTGTAGCAGGAACTCCTTTGCATATTAGGCGACACAGCCCTAATGTACCCAATCCTCCCAGAGCTTACAGTAGTCCCTGTAAGAAGAGCTCTGTAAACTCTTAAAGAATTGGCTACATTAGGGGTGTGTCGCCTAATATGCAAAGGAGTTCCTGTTACAGAAAGAGCCCTGGTGACGGGCAAGCTCTCTAGAAAGTTCTTTGAGCACACTTGGGTACATACCATCTGGCCCTGGGGATCTGTACTCATTCAATGCAACCAGGTGCTTTTCAACTACATCTATATCTATATGTATATCTATAGCTATACATACTGTATATATTCCTACTTTTTCTTTCATTCCTTTTGGCGAATGTACAGGGATTACTAAGAATTCCTGGGGGATAATGCATTTTTTTCACACTACTCATTGAACATCTGATTAGTTTTCATGTGAAACTGACAAATCATTTGTTAAGAGCTGGAGCATCTTGACCTATCTAGGTTTATATTTGCTTTACAAATCAGTTGAAACAAGAGCCACTTTAAGCTTCATGTGAGAAAATGCCTTTTGTTCTGAAAACACTGCTCCCTAATCCCGAAAGCTGCTGCTGCAGCAGTCTCATGAAAAGCATCATGGTCTGTTTTTTTTCTCTCTCTTGCAAATACTTCTCATTTCATGTTTTAGGATGAAAAATAAAATATATTTTCCATCTGTGATTTGCTGGCATGGATGAGGTGGGAAATTGCTTACCTTGGAGTCTCATCTTTAGGTTCTTATGATACAGCAATACACTAGGGGATATAAGCCTACATGCTTTGGTTTATTTTTCTCTTTTGCTTCTGTGTGATCTGGGTAGAGAAATTGTATGTGAACAGGGAATGCAGCATCAGTTGTGCTTGTAGGTTATCACTTGTTAGTCTGAATTAAGGATCCATCCTCACATTTATCCCTTGAGGATTAAATAGCCTGCAACATCATTTAACATTCTTACTGTTCTAGGATATTTAGGTTGTGTAACAGGGATTCTAAGGTTTGTGAGCTTTGTGTATGGAAGTGTTCCTGCTGAGCTAGAAAACAGAGGAGATGGGCGGAAAAGCTCAGTCCCCATTTTTTTCTGCTATAAAAGACTGATTATTCAAATGATTTTGATGTCAACTTAAGCTGTAAGATAGCTAAATCTATACATTGAACAAATCTGTTTTATCATCCCCTAGGCATTCTCTCTAGATCCAGTGGAATGGAACAGCATTTTCAGTAGAACAGAATGATTTCAACCACAAGGGGGAAAAACATAAAACAGTCTTTCTGTAAAGAAAACAAAACAATGACATTGTTGTTCCAGAGAACTTGGGTGGTTTATACATATTGTCTTTGCCTCTCTGTGCTTTTTTCCCCTCACAAGCCAATCTTTACAGAAAAAGGATGTCTCTCTGGAATTTCATACCTGCCTCCTACTGCTCCAGGTTAGTCCTAATTTCACTGGTTAGATTGCCCAAACAAGTGTCAAACTCTGTCTCTAGTTTGCCATGATTTGTAAGGAGAGAGAAATTCCCAAGGGTGTGTGTGAATGGTGAAGTAACCGGGGGTTATTTTATTTTTAGTTGGCAAATGTAGTTAGTTTTAGCAGGAGCCCAAGGTTGGGTTCCTGAGCCTGACGTGTTGGCCACCTGCAGGCTATTAGTTGGTTACCTAGCCTGACTCTGGGGAAGGGGATCAGGTGAGCCTGGTTAAGCCTAATTGGCAGTTAGTGCCGGTGGTCAGAGCTCCAGTGTGGTTAAAATTGAAGTCCTTCTTTAATTGGTTGTTGAACTTAGTTCCTGGATGCTATAGGGGGTTTGGTCTTTTTTGAAAAACCTTGACTCTGCCTGATGGATTGAGCTTGTGGAGATGCACCCTGTTTAACTGATATAAACGGATTGCTGGGGTTATACTATTCAAGGTAAATTAGATAGGGGTTGAGCCATTTCTTGTTTTGGTGCACAGCATACTAGTACTACTTTGCCTCCAAATAAAATTTTGTTACCTACCTGTGTGGTGGTGTGTCTGGGGGTCTGCAGAAGGGTGTTTCAGTGTTGTTGTTTTTTCTTGGCCCTACCAATAGTCTCTAAGTGAGACTTTGGACCCTGGAAAGGGTTGGGATCCCTGCTGGAGGTTTTAAAGACCGCCAGGTTGGTCACTGCCTTGCCTTTAACTAAGGTGGGGCAGTGGCACTACAAATGGCTTAGTGCAACTTAATGTAACTCTTATTTTATTTATTTATTTAATTTATATCCTGCTCTCTCTGCTGAGGCAGGCTAAGGGTGGCTTACAGGGTGTATAAAACAATTAAAACAAGAATTAAATAAAATCAGAACAATACAATTATAAACATAATAAAATATAAAGTGCTAGTTTGTACCAAATGGTGAGCAAAAGCAGCATCCTAATGCAACAGCCAGCTGACATCTCCCTCCCAAGCTACCTCCTTAGTCCAGGAATGCCCTTAAAGCCAAGACTGTGCCAGCTTGCCTTATAGATAAAGAAACTGTATATTCACAGGTGTGTGTGTGGGGATAGTGAGCACGAAATCTAGGTAGGGCAATTGTGAAGTGTGATTGGATACAGGGGACAGGAGGCTCTGTTTGAACTGCCTATATCTTTGGATTTTCCTGCCAAAACCTCAGTTCTGACACAGTACTGAACTAGCCTGGAACATGATTATATCTCAATAAACAAAGTGTTAGCCAAATAGAAGCCAGGTGTTGGGTAGCTAATTAAATGGATTATCTTACTTACTAATGATCCTGGCCAGGGTAGACAAAAGGTGGGAGACAGTCCCTGATTAGCATCAGGAAGAATTGCTACATATTTGAATGACTGATTGGTTTATCCCAGTATCTTGAGGGACAGAGCCGGAAAGACAACGAATTCAGACAAAGAATTACTGGAGACAGAGTTATCTGCCAGGTGGCCTCTGAAAAGATTTTAGAAATGTAGATACTTTACCTGATGGAACCCATTGTTATTCCATAAGCATAATCTCTGCTGGGTGGAGGAGGAAGACTGGAGACTTGCTCTGAGTTCATCTTATGAAACCTGAAAATGGAGAGCCCCTTTTCAAAGCTGTGGCTAACTGTGTTTCAGAATCAGGAGTGCCTTCTTTGGCCTGAGTTTTGTGGGTCTCTGGGTCAGGTTGGAAAGTGGAGTGCCCCTGCTTTGGGGCTACCCAAGAGTAAAGGCAGTGCCTCTGGCAACAATTGAGAGTGTTGTTGAGAATAACTCTGTGAAGGAGTCTGACAGCAAGAAGCAACTCTTATGAGGGCTGCCAAAAGGCCTGGAGGGGGGAAAAAGTCCTCTCACTTTAATAGAGGCTTAATGTGTGGAAATATAGAAATGGACAGGTGAAAATTTTGGCAGCATGGAGTTAAATAATATCACCATTAAGGGACACATTCTATCCTACATCCCATCCCATTAAGGGACAGGACATGGGGGGAGCAGTCAGCAACCATAGCTCTCTTCCAACCTGGGGGGGGGGGTTCCAGCCATGCTTCCTTGATTCTGCAAGCAAATGGTCTTTTCCTAATCATACTGTTAGGTGGGATTTAGAGGAGTAGCACCACACAGAGGGAAAGTTAATAAAAGACATTTCCCAGAGGTTGTGAACAAGTTTTAAATGCTTATTTTAAAGAGAGAAAAAGGGGAAAGGAGAAAAGGCAAAAAGATCCAAAAATAAAATAAAATGCTATTTCTAGTTAAAATAATACCAGCAACCTCTTTATTTACCTATCTCTTCTAAGGCCTATTATGCATGGGTGTTTTCCCTCACTGTGCATGTCCATTGGGTTTTCTTTGTCATCCTGCATTGATTTTCCTCCCTTCAGTGCTCAGTTTGCTTTCTGGTTGCTGTTTCACTGGGTTTTCTGCTTTTGGGTCAATTTTTCCATTGTTTCGCTTCCAAACCAAAGGTAATTCAAAAGCATACATATTCCCTTGGATTTCCCCCTTGCCCTTTTACCACCCCTCAAGGGACACTCCCTGACCACATCAAGGTCATTCTGCCCTTTCTTCACCTTCCACCATCCTCCCTCCTTCATCAGTGTATAAGCTCTATTTCCCCCTTATTTTTAAATTTTTAATTTTTTTGAAAAGCTGCATGAGTCTAGTGATAGTCTCAGATCACTGAATTAAAAAAAAAAATGTTGGAAGGAGTTTAAAAGGAGCTGTGCAAGGTTTAGTTCCCTGCCGGTATTGACTTAAAAGTGGGATCAGAGAGGAGGCAAATGGCAGCATCCCCAATTGGGGGGGGGGGAGATCTCAGTGCTGCATGCAAAAGGGGGGGGGATCATCAGCACAGAATGAAATGGACACGAGATATAAAGAGAGAGAGAGAGACTGGGATGGGAAGCCTAAAGCTTTGAAAACATTTTTGCCTTGAATGCTTTAGTGAACAAAGTTCAACAGGGGAACCATTTTGGCAGTCTCTGGAAGCCTAACATTAAAATGGTGGCTGAGTCTCATAGACCTTCTGTGAGCCACTGAACTTAAGAATCATTTGGGATCAATCCAATTGGAAGAATACTGCAGTTGCACAGGATAGGCTTTAAAAGCTGTCAAGATCATGACCAGTGTGAAGAATCAAATTAGAGGATCACAAAGAGAAAACTATGCAAATTTGCAAGGAAGAGGAGGAAATTAGTATTATTATGCAACTGTGCTAGGGCATCACTGAAAACACTCCCCATTTTTTTTCTTTTTTTTTTTGATAAAACTCTCCTAAAAAGGAGAGAATTTTATTCTTTTTATAGGAAAAGGGTAGGGTAGACAGCTGGAGAAAGAAAAAAGAGATGGAGTGAAAATATTCTGTTAATAAGGGTTAGTTTTAGTTAGTACTATTTTTAGCATCCATCACGGTTAGAAGATCTTCTTTTTAACAATCCAAAGTCCAAAATAACTCTGTTAATACCGTTAGTAAAGTCCATTGGGGTTAGTTATTAAACAGCTCCTTCCAGATGTTACACGAACAGCCGCTGCTCAAAGTGTCTTCTTAAGTCTTTTCAACTAAAAGTTGAGTCCCTTTCATCTTGATGACTCCCGCTGCGTTACCTCTTCCCCCTGGGTCGTTGTCTTCTTCGCTGCTTGCATTCATCCCAGTTTTGAGTGCTGCCTCCATCCTGCTGGCGTGTCTCTTCAAAGGTTTTATTGCTTTAAAGATGAATTCCATCTTCTCATTTTTTTTTTTTCAATTAAGTGGCACAAGAATAACAAAGCTCTCCAGAGCTTCTGCCAGAGGACTCCTTCCCCATACAAATTGCAGCCCTGTGCAAAGCGTGGTGAAGTTGCAGCCGACTTTGCATAGATGCACGTACACACACATATTGCCAATGATCACAGCAAGTGTTCCCTCTAAGCTGAGTTAGTGTGAGCTAGCTCACAGTTTTCTAGCCGCCGGCTCACACATTTTTGTCCTAGCTCAGGAAGGAGGGCTCCAGAGCAAACTAACATGCAGTAGCCAAATTGCTCACTGACAACTTGAATGCCAGTAGCTCACAAAGTAGAACTTTTGCTCATAAGACTCCACAGCTTAAAGGGAGCATTGATCACAGCTTGCAATGCCAGTGTCTGTGGGTTCTACAATGCATTCTGTACACTCAACATGTTCCCCCATATTATGAGATCATGTGACTCTTTCCCATCCTTTAGTATTTGGCAATATGGAAAATTGGGCTTCACAGCTGCTTGTCAGCTTTGGAAAAAGCCTGGTCAGTTTTAACAGTAAGTTTTCCCCCTTTGCCTTCCTTCTTTTCTGTTCCCTTTCATTCAATGAACTAACACTAAAACTCATGTACAAAACCTGAACTATGAGGATTTAAATGGAAGGTGCAGCCATGCTAGGGCAATTGCATAATTTTTTAAAAAAACTTTGTATGCCACTCCCCCTACTTTACAAGTGATGTTCCACTCCAATTTAGAAAAGTGCATTTTTTAATTGTAGCTGCAGAATAAATACATCAGAGGGAAAAGAATGTTGTACAAGTTGGGCACAGAATCTGAAGTCAAGCTTAAAGATTTACTGCTGTGAAAATCTTCAGTAGGATGTCCATGTGTAATGGGCCTAAGGTTCTTATAGCACACTGGAGTGGGAAGGGGCTCCAGAGCAAGGAGAAGGCAAGAGAGATCATCTTGCACAAGCTCCTTTCTATCATGCATCCTTTGCATTAAATCCTGTAGTTTGTTATTACAGAGCTCTTCTTACAGGGGCTACTCTTCTCACAATTAACTATCAAAAAACTAAAAATGTGGCCTTTGGCAGTAGATCAAAACCCAGGAACTGGGCAATAAATGGCCATCAGATAGAACAAGCTGATAGTTTTAAATACCTGGGCGTAGTTTTACAGGCCTCCAGTTCTAGGGTGGCCTGCTCCATGGAAGATTTTTAGGACCACCTTTCTCATGCTTTACATTACAAGAAAGAGTCCAGTCCAAATTTTTAAGAGCTGTTCTGCAAGTTCCTAACTGTGTATCCAATGCTTGGATACGACTGGAGTCTGGGAATCTTAGAATTGAAGCTAGGGTATGTATTCTATCCATCTATATGTGGCAGAAAGGTCATTTCAGTCCACAAGGTTTGCTTCCCCTGATATTCCAGGGTGATTTCCAATCCAGTTGGATCAAGACAGTTCATTATCATATTCATAGAATTGGCTTCTCCAGTGTTCCCGCTAAGCTGAGTTAGTGTGAGCTAGCTCACAGTTTTTTAGCCTCCAGCTCACATGTTTTCCCCTTAGCTCAGGAAGGATTGGCTCCAGAGCAAACTAACTTTTGCCACAACCAAATTGCTCACTCACAACTTTAATGCTAGTTGCTCACAAAGTAGGATTTTTGCTCACAGGGCTCCAGAACTTAGAGGGATCATACCTCAGCTACTTTTATCCTATGGATTTGAACAAGCCAAAGGGCTAATTAAACTAAGAGCTGAGGATATCGAGTGACAATTTGACATCTCTAAGGCTTCCAAACTCAGGGTGTTATTAAATATCAAAAACACCACTGAGCCGGCAATATATTTGACTTCAGTGGAGGGAAAGAATTCTAGAAGGGCATTTGCCCTAGCTAGATGTTCTGCCCTTCCATCTGCAGTTATTCAAGGCAGGTACAATAAAAACCCCTACTCTGAAAGGCTATGCCCATGTCTTTTAAGCAAGATTGAATCAGTAGAGATATACGTTCTTCAGGTGTCCATTTTACAGGGAGGCTCATCTTAAAATTATTACCCCATTAGTCGATAGGACACCTGGGCACATTAATACAAGCAAAGCAAGGCTTTACTGGCTCCTGTCAGATAAGAATACAGAGATTACACATTCAGTCACTGAGTTTTGTGCATTACTTCTTAGATTGTGGGAATCGCATTTTAAAAGTTCTTAAATTCGGATTTCTATTTTTGTATATTATGACTGTTTTTTCTCTCCCTCATATATTATGCTTACTCTGTATGTTGGTCTTAAGACCATAATAATAAACTACTGTTACAGGGGCTACTGTAAGCACTTGGAGGATTGGCTACATTAGGGGTGTGTCGCCTAATATGCAAAGGAGTTCCTGCTACAAAAAGAGCCCTGGAACTTATTACTGTAACACAGATAGTCTCAGCTTTATTTGAGATGTATTCCATCTTTAGTTTTGCTTCCAAAACAGTGCCTCACTTGAAGAGAAAAAAAAGAGTATAACAACAGCAGCAGTTGAAGATGGCTGGGCAAAAAGGCTTTAGATGTTTTGCAGCACTCACTGAATTCCTTTTTTTTTTTTTTTTGTATTGAATTCTTTTAGCTTTTGGCACCTGATTCTACTAGACTTTGCTGGCATTCTCTCCTACCTCATAGATATCTCCTCTCACAGTAAGGGTGCTTGCATGCATACATGATCTGTAATCCCAATGAGTTCTCCCCTATAGGCTGTCTATATTTAACACAGTGGGGTCAAGAAGAAATTGCTTCTGGGTGTGAAACTTTATTACATGCCTCTCATAATCTGCCGTATGGGGAGGAAGCTTCTGGATGGGTGGCTATTATACCCATCTACTGCAAACAAATTTTCTAACTGCCAGCAATCTCCCTATTATGTTAGGTAGGGGGTGATAAGCAAAAAGTGTGATTGCAATTCACTTTAACGTCTCTTCACACATGCAGTATGCAGGTTGGGTTTTGGCCAGATTGGGTTTTGGTAACTGAAAATAATGTAATTTTAAAAATCCCTTTGATGTGCAACTATCAACTAGGAGGGATTCCACATTAAAAATTTACATTTTAATCATATCTACCAATTGTCAAAGAGAGCCTTTGTCCAACCCGTATCTCTATGAATAATAGTGGTGAAAGTCTTGTGGCAAGATGACTTTTACTCATTTGACTTTGTAGCTGTGCAGATTTTGGAACTAATCCAGGTGAAATGGCTTGACCACCTGTGCCATATGGCTTCACAAAGGTTGCTATGAACCATATGTCAGGAGAACAGGCCACGTAGACTTCAAACACATTGGATGAACTACATCAGCAGTAATGTGAAGGCAGACTCAATAAACCTTCAATAACATGGACAGGGATCATCAGCATTTAAGTTAACTGCTGAAATGGCTGATATCTGGGTCCCATTGCCCAGTTGGGGAGAAGCAAACTAATGCCTACCTGCATAATTCATTCAGTATTAATACAATTAAAGTAACATAAAATCAACAATATTCTCTGGTTAAGACCAGCAACATATGCATGAAATAATCAGCACAGTCCTCCATTTCCTACCCCCTTGTCCTCATAGAAAGAATCAATCTGCAATATATTGGTATGATTCTTTCTTTTTTTTTAAGTAAAGAATAGGTAAACAATTTTGATTTAAAAGCCTGTCAGCCTGCATGCAATCTTTGGAGAAGCAGACAATCTGTTCTATTCATATGCAACTGAACAGGCAAAAATCACTTCCTCTTTTAGACAAAGGTTGTCATTGTTTATGGGCAACAGATAATTTTCCTGAATATAAATATGCAGTTTTCACTACATGAAGAGAAAATATCAGTACAATTAATATGTAGGAACACTGGAAAATTTTTATAAGAAGAAAGAGAAAGATAGAAAGACACAATTATAATTATGTCCATGTACTTGTATTTGCCCCATGGTGTGTTGCCCAATTATGCATTTTAGTTGAAGAGAAGAAACCTTAGAGATATTTTTATATTAATGGCAGACTTCTAAGCAAGAACAGACACTGTGAATCAATGTTCCCTCTAAGCTGTGGAGTCTTGTGAGCAAAAATTCTGCTTTGTGAGCTACTGGCATTAAAGTTGTGAGCAAGTGATTTGGCTACTGCCTGAGCTAAGGAAAAAATGTGTGAGCCAGAGGCTAAAAAACTGAGCTAGCTCACACTAACTCAGCTTAGAGGGAAGACTGCTGTGAATGCTATGTAGGAAGCATGTAGGTATGCAGTCAGCCTAAAACATAAGAACATAAGAACATAAGAACATAAGAGAAGCCAATGTTGAATCAGGCCAATGGCCCATCTAGTCCAACACTCTGTCACACAGCGGCCAAAATATACCAGGTGCCATCAGGAGGTCCAGCAGTGGGGCCAGGCCACCAGAAGCCCTCCCACTGCTGCCCCCTCCAGCACCAAGAATAGAGTGCATCACCTGCCCCAGACTGAGAACTACCATCTATACCCTGTGGCTAATAGCCACTGGTGGACTTCTGCTCCATATGTTTATCTAATTTCCTCTTGAAACTGTCCATGCTTGCAGCTGCCATGACCTCCTGTGGCAGTGAATTCCATATGTTAATCACTCTTTGGGTGAAGAAGTATTTCCTTTTATCTGTTCTAACCCGACTGCTCAGCAATTTCATAGAGTGCCCACGAATTCTTGTATTGTGAGAAAGGGAGAAAAGTACTTCTTTCTCAACCTGCTCAATCCCATTCATAATCTTATAAACCTTGATCATGTCACCTCTCAGCCGTCGTTTCTCCAAGCTAAAGAGCCCCAAGCATTTTAACCTTTCTTCACAGGGAAGGTGTTCCAACCCTTTTATCATTCTAGTTGCCCTTCTCTGCACTTTTTCCAATGCTATAATATCCTTTTTGAGATGTGGTGACCAGAACTGTACACAGTATTCCAAATGAGGTCGCACCAATGCTTTATACAGGGGCATGATGATACTGGCTGATTTGTTATCAATTCCCTTCCTAATAATCCCCAGCATAGCGTTGGCCTTCTTTATTGCAGCTACACATTGTGTAGACATTTTCAGCGAGTTATCCACCACGACTCCAAGATCTCTCTCTTGGTCCGTCTCTGCCAGATCAGACCCCATCAACATGTATTTATATTTAGGATTTTTGGCTCCAATGTGCATCACTTTGCACTTGGCCACATTGAACCCCATTTGCCACGCTGACGCCCACTCACCCATCCTCAACAGATCCCTTTGGAGTGCCTCACAATCCTCCCTGGTTTTCACCACCCTGAACAACTTTGTGTCATCTGCAAATTTAGCCACATCACTGCTTACTCCCAATTCCAAATCGTTAATAAACAAGTTAAAAAGCATCGGACCGAGTACTGATCCCTGTGGTACCCCACTGCTTACCACCCTCCAATGAGAAAGTTTCCCATTTATACTCACTCTCTGTTTCCTATTTATAAGCCAGTTTTTGATCCACAAGAGGACTTGTCCTTTTATCCCATGACTATTGAGCTTACTTAGGAGCCTTTGATGAGGAACTGTACCAAAAGCTTTCCGGAAGTCAAGGTAAATAATATCTATTGGGTCCCCCTTGCCCACATGTTTGTTCACTCCCTCAAAAAACACTAACAGGTTAGTGAGACAAGATCTTCCCTTACAGAACCCATGCTGAGTCTGCCTCAATAGTTTTTGTTCATCAATGTGCCTACTAATTCTTTCCTTAATAACAGTTTCCACCAACTTATCCGGTATCGATGTCAGACTGACTGGCCTGTAATTTCCTGGATCTCCCCTGGAGCCCTTTTTAAAGATGGGAGTGACATTAGCTACCTTCCAGTCCTCAGGAATGGAGGCAGATTTTAAAGAAAGATTACATATTTTTGTCAGGAGATCCACAAGTTCACATTTGAGTTCTTTCAGAACTCTCGGATGAATGCCATCTGGGCCTGGTGATTTATTAGTTTTTAAATTGTCCATCAGTCGGAGGACTTCCTCTCTTGTCACCGCGATCTGATTCAGGTCTTTCAAACCCCCTCCCGAAATCGGTTCTTCTGGAGTGGGCAAACACTTCTCCTCTTCCACAGTGAAGACAGAGGCAAAAAATGCATTCAGCTTCTCAGCCATTTCCCTATCATCCTTCACTACTCCTTTTACCCCTTGGTCATCCAAGGGCCCCACTGCCTCCCTGGCTGGCTTCCTACTTCTAATGTATTTGAAGAAAGTTTTATTGTTGGCCTTTATGTTTTTTGCGATATGCTCCTCATATTCCCTTTTTGCTTGCCTGATCACAGACTTGCATTTTATTTGCCATAGTCTGTGTTCCCTTTTATCAACCTCACTAAGACTAGCTTTCCACCGCTTAAAGGAATCCTCCTTACCTTTTACAGCTTCCCTTACTTTATTTGTTAACCATGCAGGCTTTTTTCTATACCTATTTGTACCTTTCCTAACTTGCGGTATATATTTTTTCTGAGCTTCTAGGATTGTCTTTTTAAATAGTCTCCAAGCTTCCCCAATGGTTTTGACCTTCTCCACTCTTCCTTTCAATTTCTTCCTCACATGTCCCCTCATACCAGAGAAGTTACCCCTTTTAAAGTTAAAAGTGGTTGCGTCAGTCTTTTTGGGCAACTCCCTATCTGTACAAATGTTAAACTCAATGACATTATGGTCACTGTTCCCAAGTGGTGCAATCACTTTTACATCTCTCACCAGGTCTTGGGTGTTACCTAGGACCAAATCCAGGATCGCCTCTCCCCTGGTAGGATCTGTGACCATCTGTTCCACAGCACAGTCATTGAGAGTGTCTAAGAACGCAATCTCTTTTTCCCGACTAGAACTCATATTGACCCAATCAATGTGTGGGTAGTTAAAGTCGCCTATTACAACACAGTTATTTCGTCTAGCCGCTATCTTTAATTCATTCATCATGTTATAATCCTCCTCTATCTTTTGATCTGGTGGGCGATAACAAACTCCCACTGTTAAGCCTCCTTTTGGACCCACTATTTCAACCCATAGCATTTCCAGAAGTGAATCCAATTCTCTTACCCTCTCAATCTTACTGGACGGTATACCCTCTCTGACATACAGAGCCACCCCACCTCCAACCCTTTCCCCCTATCCTTCCAATATAATTTATAACCAGGAATCACCGTATCCCACTGATTTTCCTCATCCCACCAAGTTTCTGAAATACCCACAATGTCTATTTCCCCCCCAACACCAAGCATTCCAACTCCCCGATTTTACCTCGGAGACTTCTAGCATTTGTGTATAAACACTTATAGTTTCCCATGTTTGTTAAGCCCACAGCCTTCCTCTTGCTGCCTCGAGACCTTGCCAGGCAGTTCCTATCATTAGCCACAGTCTCAGTGGACAATTGTAATCAATTTCCTTGTACAAAAGTAATAGCTACCCCTTCATCTCTTTGAGATGAGCCATCCCGAACCAGAGACTTTTCATCTCCTGTCGGCTTTCCCCCATAACCAACAATGATTTGTATGTCACAAAGTTTGAGATAACTGGGACTCAACCTCCAGTCACATGAATACCTCAATGGATTACAGACGTAGGTGAGTGAATTCTGCTTTTCATAGTAGTCTCCAAAAGCCTAGAAATAAAGACAGTTATGGTGGCCCAATTGGGATACAAGTATATTTGCAAAAGCAAGGTGTAAGATGCTGCAGTTATCCAGGAAGATGTTGATGGTATTTTTAATAAACATACAGTAGCTTTATTCAGGAGAAATGAAGGAAGGAACGCAAGGCCCACCCGAGTCTTTCATAGCAGTTCCACTAGCCAGTTTATCTACAGACATGAATTAAACCTGGACTGGAATTGCTCCAAATATCTTGGAACTTCCGTCCCTTCCCTCCCATTAACAAAACCATACTTTCACTGCTTTACTGTAACTAAGAAACATACTAAATTTTCACCATATATTTAACTTTTCTAGAATCTAAAACATTGCCCTCACTAGAATGCTAAATAATAAAATAACCTTTAAAATGTTTTGGGCAATTTCGATTTGTCTACAGTGAGTATCTTCAGGCCTGGCTGCCTGCCATCTGGAGAAACCTGGGTAGATCAGCCAGTGTGGGACATGGAGCTGTATGACTTGCTGTGCTCACTTCTGGTAATGCCAGATCATCATCCAGAGATAGCAAATGAAGTCCCCTCAGGGTTTTAAAATGGGAAGCACTTCACATGAATTTATGTTGTCCTTGTTGGGCTGTAAAAATGGCACCTTGCATTTCTGTGACTGAGTAGAGGTGAGGTATATTTGGCAGAGAAAGTTTGTCTCTTGGCCATAAATTCCTTCTCAGAATTTAATGTGAGAATGTGCTGTAGTAGCTAATGTAGAACAGCTTCAAGTCTGTCATCATGTTCAGATTGAATTATCCCAAACACATTAACATCATCACTGAGGCTGAGCACTCCCACTAGTCCAGACAGGGATTTCTGACAAATCTCGGCAGCAGAAGAGATGCTAAAACTCAGTTGTTTGTAGTGCTGGAGGCCAACATGAATGTTGAATGAGGTGATGGATCTGGATTCTGCGTGAATTTCTAGTTGGTGATATCCAACATTAAGATCAAGTTTGGGAAATATTTTTGCTCCATGCATGATGATATCACCCACTGCACGTGTCGTGTGACATTCTCACTTTATGGTTTGGTTGGGCAGGTGCATATCCACACAGTCTAATTTTTCCTGGTTGTTTGGGTTTGGGAGGAACCACAACTGGTGAGACCCATGGGGTAGGATCTTTCACTTTCTCAATTATGTCAAGATGGGTAGCCGTGTTAGTCTGTCTGTAGCAGGGTATAAGCTTTCACAAGTCATTGTTCACTTCTTCAGATAACTGTTGCAGACCATATAAAAAAATCAGGGTATGAGCTTTCATGAGTTACTGCTGAGTTCTTCAGATATCATACCTGTCCCTGACACATATTTTGTTAATTTTTAAGGTGCTACTGGACTCTTGCTCTTTTCAATTATAACAAGTTTTTTCTAAACGTTCTAGTTCCTCTGACACTAGTTTTCATGCATGGCATGGAATGTGTCTGTGTAGTAAAACTACAGACTTCATAGTAGTATCAGTATGCAGCTTAACCACTTACCTATGCCACAAAACATATTTGTGTTCAGTTGAAGAATCATATCCAGATGGAATGGATGCATGTTGTAGACCATAGAAAAAAATCAGTTCAATAGGTGTTCCATAGCTGAGCAGGTTATCAATGCCACCTGCTGCAACATAGAAAGCAGCTGTCCTTTAGCAGTCTTGAAAGTGCTGTTGTTTTTAGAATTCTCCACTGATTGCATGAATCTTCATATTTGTCTGTGGTAGTGGGTGTCATGGTTTTCTTCTCTCACCCCAGTCCAGGGATGAGAGTTAAAAACCAAGTATTCAGTAACAATTAAACCAACCCCAGGAGAATGTCTGTACACTCTCCAGGCTTTACCAGTAGTCACTGCCACCAGGATCTCTCACAAAAGGTCCCCACCCAAGATCAGGAGCAGAGATCCCAACTCCTGCTTGGTCTATAGGACTTAACAACTTTACCAGCTCTGTACCAGGGCTGCAAACAATTAAAACACAGTGGTAGCCGCATCAGCAAAGACAGCTTAGGCACAAGACTTAGTCTTAGAGATCAAGTTGCAACAGAGGAAACAAGTGTAGATAATATTGATTATATATTATCTTTATTCAGTGCAAAAGCATGCATATAATATGAGACTAGCAAAAGGTAAGAAAACAAATGATATCTATAGCTTGTTCAGCTCTAACTACACAATAGAGGCAGTGTTCCCTCTAAGCTGAGTTAGTGTGAGCTAGCTCACAGTTTCTTAGCCTCCAGCTCACACATTTTTGTCCTAGCTCAGGAAGAAGGGCTCCAGAGCAGACTAATTTATTCAGTAGTCAAATTGCTTGCTCACAACTTTAATGCCAGTAGCTCATAAGGCAGAATTTTTGCTCACAAGACTCCACAGCTTAGAGGGAACATTGAATAGAGGTATTCCATAGTTACCAGGCTTTCAGAGGTATCAGATGATTCAGTGTGCAAATAGTCCACGGTCTCATCAGGGAATCTTGAGAAGGAACTACATGGTGCTGTTGGCAGCTAAGTCCAGCTCGGCTGCCTAGCAGTAAAACTCCATGCAAGCAAGTAACCAGTCCAAAAGGAACTCTTTGTTTCCAGAGAGGAACTAACTTTTCCCATAGGGTCATTACAGTTATATCCTCTTCTCCATCACCACCAGGTATGGCCATTACCCAATAGGGAGAGAGTGGGTGGGTGTGCCCAATCTCCGGTTAGCATGCATTGCCAGGGTCTACGTGCCACATGTCATGTCAGAGAATGCCTTTGATGTGCTAATGTACAGGACATAGCTCTTTCCATGCTTGGGAAGGCGCCTGCATGTCTCTCTGCCCCAGCAAAGGTGTCAAAGTGTCTTGTATATGGATATGAGGCCGGGCCATTTGGTAGGCCATCTGCTCAGGTGACAAAAGTCACATTGAAGTGTCACCAGTTAAGGCCATCTGGCCCAGGCAGGGAGAATTTCAGAAAATACTTTTTTTCTGTACAGTGGGTTTGTTAATCAGCATATCATATGTTTGTTTAGTCATACCACTGACTAAGGCACCAGTATCTATGGGTATCTCTATTTCTTGTCCCTGCAGGAATATTTTGAGTTGCGGTTGAACACTAGTTTCATTTTGTGCCTTGTGCACTGAAGAGATGATGAAAGTATAGACATCATCTTGTTTTTCAGTGCTGTGATGTTCATTACATGGACTCATGCCTGCTCCAGATTCATCAGAATCAACTACATTAATAGTCTTTTGTACATCTGGATTTCTATATTGAATGGTGTAGTAATTTTGCTAAGCAATTGTCATTTTGACCTACAGTGCTGCAAAGCCACATTTGTGCCACATTTGTGACAAGCATTTCCTATGCCTATTCATAGGGAGAATGTCCTCCACAATAATAGCATGAGGTGCCTAGTCTCTGTTTGGCTCATTCCATCATGGGCTTAGCAGCCATTGTTGCTCCTTCTGTGCTAAAAAGCAGTGTGAGCCTCCATTGTCTGGGCTTGTATCTCTGCTATTTCATAGTCATAAGCTACTATGGAAATCTCACCCTCTTCCTCCCTTACACACAGGATTTTTCCCTTTAGTTTTTTCTTTTTTTGCTTTCTGAGCAGCACCCACATCTATTTTCTTCTTTTTTGTTCGTCTATCACTGTCCCACCCAGTCACATTATTATATATTTTGATGCTGTCCCAGCCCAGGGACTGGAGGGAAGAGACAAAACCACCTGCTAATATTCAACTCCTGTAATGGCACACAAGAGGGTATTGAAAGTTCAAAAATAAACTTGGAGGTGAAGAAGTCAGGTGTAATCAGAGGCAGGATGTAGGAGGTGAACTAATAATAAAAACTGAGGTAATAATACTAAATCAAGCTAATATGTTGCCAACAATTAAATGTTTTTGCTTTTCAACAAGGTCTTTGAAACTTTGAGGAGAGAGGCTTCCTTTCAGTTTCTGCTTTAACTCTCAAGCATAGTTTTCTGAGTTTCACTGTCACTCCACATTTAGAATACAGGAATGTATAACAAAATCCCCAGAATTCTTCTAGATATAGGGATCAAGGGATCACTTCTCTCTTTAGAGCTATCTCCCTTTTCACTGGACAGGGATTACTTCTCTTCACTAGAAGCTCTGTCCCTATTTGGCTTGAACAGGGATCTTCTGTGATACTCTCACTTCTTCAGCCTCTTTTCCCAGTCTACCATCAGTGCTAAACTGTGTCTTCTTCAACTGTCCGTTTCCAACTGTCATTTCTTAACTGATGCTCTCCACAGAATTCCATTCAAACAGCCTGTCACTCAAAGGTTCTCAGACTCTGCTAGGTATTAACCCTTGACAGTCTGTCCCAGCTATGTCTAAGATCTTAGGAACTATCAGGTTTGGATCCTCAATATTTGCCTTCTGAGATGAGGAAAGACACCTCCCTGAGTATTTGAACTCGCACCTCAGTATGTTGTTGAATTCACAGGATGCATTTAGGTGTTTCAAACATGTATGAATTTCATCCACGCATTGTCCCTGCTTCTGTGTAGCCTGGCAAGATTTATGCACTTCAAAATCAATGTTCTTCTTTAGGGGGAAATGTTTTGTTACTGCCTCATTTGCTCTGTTATAATTATCATCCCCACCAGTGTCTGGAAGGATTATGAAAATTAACAATAGGGACAGTAACTCAGGCACTAACAGACTTGTAAACAAAGTACAATGTTCATGACTGTAGGGTACAAACGTAGCACTAATAACAGCAATTTATTAATACATACAAATGACTATTGTAAGATAACAGGCATGTGTTACAATCCATCAAAATTCAAAGGTTCCCCTCCTCAAGAATGACAAATCAAGTGTAGCAATTCTACCTATTTCTTCCTGTGGGAGAGAACCCTAAGGCAATAATCAATCCAGTTAACAAATACTCTTTCAGACAAGATGAATAAAACAGTAACAAATCCAGTTCACAACTCCTCTTTCAGATATGATGAACAGTAACAAACTAGTTCACAACTCCTCTTTCAGATGTTGCCAGCTCTGTTCCCCTTTCAAATTAATCTTCATCAAACTTACTCTTAATTTACAATTCCAAATAAAGTGTATCAGTAAATTTCCAAGCTACAATCGCTTAATTGAAATAGCTTAATTGAAATATTTCAATGTATTTTTAACTTTTTATTTTTATTTTAAAAATAACATTAACAATAAACAATAAATATTAAACATTAATCCATAAATAATAAAATAGAGTAGAGCAGTATTAGGATTACAGTAACATTTAAGATATCAAAACAAAGCTATAACTTTAAGCTTTTCTGGAATTGCCCATTGTGGTTGTGGATCTCTCTCTATATAATTCAAAAATGGGAACCATTTTTCCAGGGGAGAAAAATGATATTTTGGGTTTTTAGCACATCACATGTTGTCAGTTTCTCCACGATAAGGAATTCCCATACTTTAATCTACCATAGATCTATTGATGGTAGGGTTTTATTGTTCCAATAAATCTGTTTATTATTTAAATTGTTTAATTTGTTTTTAAAAGTCATCTAAGTTAGAAATATGTCAATCAAGCTCACTCTTGGTATGCACACAAAACCATGTGTGCATTAATTCATGCACAGAATCAAACTTTGTTCTGTTGTTTCAGACTAACATGGCTACCCACCTGAATCTATCTTGGCATGGCTAACTGACCTCATGACTCCATGAGTTCACATTGAAAATACTACACCTGACCAGTAAGTGACCACATTGTGGGATGAGACCAAAGAGGCCACTACTCACAATCAAAATCCCAAATTTCCTCAGATTAAAGCATTGGCTGTTTTGACAATAGTCAAGGCTGATGGGCAGATAGCATTAGAATGACTCGTATTTATGTTTGTCATAAGAACTGTAAAACTGGAAGAAAGCTGGTTGTGCTTCACAGGTGAAACACAGTGCCTTCTCTTTATATGTTGCATATATTGTAACTCTCTTCTAAATGCTATTATAATCCCTAGCCTGTATCTGTGGTATCGTTACTGCCTCAGATTGAAATAATCATACAGAAATAATAGTGTTTCACTCAAGAGAGATCTTGTCAATAGGGAGTTCAACTGTTACTAATTTGCATTCAGTTTTGTTGTAGTGCCTGCAGTATTTTTAGCTTTCCAGTTTGGTTCTGGTTTTGAACTAATGTAAAAAAGTTGTTTGGTAGATAGTTCAGGCACTTTGAACCAGTTTTGAATGAGTTTAGATGCATTTCAAGCAGCATACACGTCTGCTTGCAACGTAACCCTGTAAAACAATAAATAAATAAATAAATAAATAAATGAATGAATGAATGAATGAATGAATAAATAAATAACTGGGCAGGAAGGTCTGTTTAATGGGGGGGATATAATTATGTTTAGCAGTTTCTACCTGATAATTTTATTAATCAATTTGTAACTTTGCCTGAAGCCTTCCTGCATGACTGTGCCTATCCTCTGACCACTAAAAGGGGAGACTTTACTTCCATTATAGAATCACTCTATATTTCTGGTTTGATTTGTTTGTAAACATTGCTGTTTCCCAGTGCTTAGGTTACTTATTGAACTATATGCAATATCATTGACTGACTTCTTTTCACTCCTTATGCCTTGCTTTTACTAATAATCTTTATTGCATATAGGGTTGTGGGTTTTTTGTAAACTGCCTTCTGCAACAAGAAGCCACAGCACGTAAAAAGTGCTTAACAGACAATATGCAATTATGCTACTCTAGGAGAATGTTTCCTCTTAAATAGTGGCCTGAAGGGAAAACTAAGTTTTAGGCCTAATGACTTAGGCAAGGCCTTGAGCATTTTAATAGCTTAGAACAGCTAAGTGCTATCTTAAACCACTTTGAAAGTTGAACTCTCTTTCCTCCTCTTCTCATGGTCTTCCTTTGGTTTTAAATAACATCTTTCCTATCTATGCTACCAGGTCTCTCACTATTTAGATCTCCCACTGGTAAAATAATAAGAGTTCCCAGTGAATCCTAGAGCACCATGGTGATGATGATGTCACTTCTGGGATAGCCTTGGAAGCGATATCATGGTGTTCCAGAACACCCTCACATACACATACCCTTGCCCTCCGGTCTCCCACTGTGTGCCAACCACTGACTAGCAACCCTATTCCCAACTACTTACTCCCAACTTCCTGCTCCCAACTCCTTTTCTTCAAAAAGCTACTAACTTCACAAGAAAAAAAGATCCCAAACTGTTTAAATATGATAGAATGACACCAACACTGCCAAAGAAACACAAAAAGCTTCAGATCAAGGATCCTCCCAACTGACACCTTGTTACTAAACAATAGCTGTAGGGTTGCCAGTTAGGGTTGCCAGGTCCCTCATCACTCTGGTGGGGAGATTGGGGGGGGGTGATCCAGGGGTGGGTGGGTATGCCCCCAAATCCTACCCCCCAGAGCAACTACCCACCCAGCCAGCCCTCTCCCTCCCCTCCTGCCTGATTTAAAGGGCTTCAGCTGATCAGCAGGGACCACATGGCCCACCCACCAGCTAGAGGGCCCTTTAAACCTAGCAGGAGGGAAGCTGTGACTGCCCCTCTCCCTTCCTGCTGCTAAGTTTAAAGGGTCTCCAGCTGGTCCGTGGGCCATGTGGTCCTCGCCAATCAGCTGAAGCCCTTTAAATTGAGGAGGAGGTGAGGGAGAGGGTGACCAGGTGGGTGGGTGCTCTTGGGGGTGGAGCTTGGAGGGTGGGGCTTTCCCCACTGGCCAGTTGGCCAGGACAGATTGAAGCCCCCAGAAGTGGGGTTTTCCCCTTCTGGACCTGGGGGCTGGCAACCCTATTGCCAGTTTCAGGTTGGGAAGCTCCTGGAGATTTGGAGATGAAGCCTGGGGAGGAACAGGAACTTCCATGAAGTATGTTGCCATAGAGTCCACCCTCCAAAGCATTCATTTTCTCCAGGGGAACTGATCTCTGTAGTCTGAAAATGAGTTGCAATTCCAGGGATCCCCAGGTCCCACCTGGGGGCTGGCATCCCTACCTGTGGAAGAGCAAGCCTCTGGTTGAGCACCCCCCCCCGATCAGTTCTAGACCCAGCCTACTAATCTCTTCTGCTCTCTGGAAAATACAGATTCTCCAAAACTAGGTGGAAAGAGAACCTCCCGGCACTATTTAGGCCCTTATTTTGAACTGGTTGTCAGGTTTTTTTCTGTCCATACTTGTTCAGCTTCAAAGTAATTGAGATATTTTAGGTTCAAGTTCAGTTTTGGTCCACTGAAAATGCTTCTCTGAACTAGTTTTGGGTTCAGTTTTAGTGCAACTCCCTTGGTTGTCAGAAAGAACAGTGAAAGGTTTTCCATATGTAAAGTATTTTGTTATTCAGCCCAAACTTTCTAGAAACTTCTGGAACTGAAAATTTAAAGTGATGAGAAAAAAAGTTTGAATCATCAGTAATGAAAAGTCTAAATGTTCAAAAACCAACAGATGCATTCTTAAAAGCATCCCAGGATGTGAAGTTTACAATTTTACAACACATTTTACACATCTCCATAACCGTTTTTATTTGCTTCAAACTTTTCAGATTGTGGAATTGGCAGTAATGAACATTAAGTGAGAAGAAATATGCTTGTGATTTTTCACATCTTCCATCTCGGTATAAAATGAAGATATAAAATACTGCACTGCCAGTATACCTCAGAAGACATATTTTATACTTTTGTCGTATAAAGTTGATTTGGACTTAACTTTTTGTACCTAGGTATGCATACCAGATCACATAACATATATATAGCACATCAATTGTGAATAGTATTTTTAAATGGCTGATTTTATCAGCAAAACAGAAGAACTCCCCAGAAGCAGTGTAGAAACATGGAACTGCTTAAGCTTGTAAGTTGGAATAAAAAAGCTACATAGATATACTGACACATAAGCATGCCGGAGAAATGTTTAATTTTCCCCCTCCTTTGAAATGTTTAATTTTTCCCCTCCTTTGATCATCAAATGTCCATGCTATAAAAACAACTCACTTTTGGATTATATCCTTCTTTTCCAAACATCATATAAATAGATGGCTACCTTTTGATAATCATGTGCTCAAATTCCTTTGAGTTTTTTAGTACTAGTGGTAAAATTTTGTAGATCCCGGTCATGTGGTAGGAAAAAACACAGCGTGAATCATTCAGAAAGAATGGTTCACATGTATATTTAGTACTTGGGTAACCATAACTATGCACAAAAAGTCAAAAACAAGTCAGTCCTAGAGTGCAAACTTATGGGCAGTTGTTATTTCCCTTCCATGTTCTGAACAATACTTAACACAGTTTGGAAGTTAAATAACAGGACTTGATTACTATTAGTATTGTTAATTTGTACTGAAACTACCAGCTAGAAAAGGGTCCAATGCTGACATTTTCATCTAATCACTCTGGCCGAACCTGTTCATTGTTTAAAGAATTAAATTTGGAAACCTGCAGCCTAAAATTGTTCATATAGAACAAAGAAACATTATTTTCAGTCTCATCTCATCCCAAATCAATTTATATTGATACAACAAGGCTACACATTAAGTAAATGAGCATAGGGTCATTCCATTGCCTAAGTCTGCCTTTCATGGGGTTGGGTTGGGTTGGATCCAGATACTTTTCTGCTGGTGAAAAAGACAGAGGCACCCAAAAGGCAGGCTATGCTGGTGATCATGTGACCTGCACGGACCAACGCCACTGGAATGTTGCTGTGGTGTGGAGGAGTACTGGGCAAGACTGAGTAAAAAAGCTGGCTGGATCCAACCATTGCATTGAAAGCAACATCTATTTTTTCCCCCTCCTGGTAACTGAATAGCAGGGGTATAACATACATAAAGATTTGCTACATGATGGGAAAAGCTTCACATTCAAGTGTGTTGTTGCTGCTGTTAAAGGCGCAGGACCAAAGCCAGTAAAAATGACTATAATGAACAGCTTAACTTGAATAATATACATTATTTTTAGATTAGTATAAATACCACATTTCTTCTTCAGAAAAATTATTGCTAAAACAACAGAAGAAGAGGAATAATTTGGACAGAGGAAGGTTGTTGACTCCATGTAGTCAATTTGTGACTATAATTTGTGAACTGATAAATGATTAGGCAAGTCTCTTCAGATCCATATTTATCTTTGAATCTGTATAACATCCTGTCTTGCTTCAGTAACCCCAGTTTGTAAATTGAGCTACAATCTTGTGCCATGAAAGGGAAATTAAAGAAGACAAGGAAGTGCTAAAAGCAGAGACAGCCAACTACTAAAATAATGAAGGAAAGAAAAGAAAAGAAAGGAACTGTGTCAAAGCTAAAGTCATGGAAACCTAAAAGGATTAGCATGAAATCAACAAGCCATGTTGAAGAAGACGAAGTGGTTGCCAAAGGAGAAGGCAGTCCTGTCCTTTTCACATATGGCTTTTATCTGCCAAGCACTGTCTCTCGCCTGAGCTCCTTGCAGCTGCTAGACAATTTCCATCCTTTAGAACTTTCACCTTTGAAATAAACTTTCATTTGTATTTTGGCTCCAGGGCACTTTCAAGCCTCCCTTCCTGACTGCCCATAGCATTGGTGAAGGAGCCAAAGTAACCACTTTCAATGCTCTGCAACTATTTAGTGAACAGTCTGCTGCTGTCTTGATTCTCAGGGGAAAATCTCTTACCTAGCTCTGCATGAAACAAGCACATGTATGGGCACATTGATTTGCCGCAATTTGACTTCTGGTTGAAGGTTGTCTTTATGTCTTCTGTAAATGGCACTTATGTAGGAATATGCAAAAGAGCTGATTTATCTGTATTTACTATATGGTTTGCTACAGAAGAATTATCACCCAGTATCTAATTTGCTCTTCCTGGGCAAAATAAAGGAAAAAGCAATTGCAGAGCAACTCCAGGCCTTTCTGGATAAATCATCTGTCGTAGATCTCTTTCCGTTTGTTTTCAGACCAGACTACAGGATGCAGATGGCACTGGTGGCCCTAGTGGATGACTTCTGTAGACAAAGGGGATGCCTCTCTGCTACTCTCACTAATCAGCAGTCAAAACAGCAGCCAAAGTGCTAGGAGGTGAGTAAGGAGGTGGAATCTGGGATTGAACCAAAGACTCTTCCCAAACTTCCCTCAGGTGATTGGTGGGAAACCACTATCACCAACCTATCACAGTCCCCACCACTACTTGTAATCAGTAAAACAAAATTTGGGAGAGACAAGGGAGAAGGAGTTCCTTTGCTTAGATTTACAATCCAAAATGGCACACTCTAGAAATAAGCTGTTTATTCTCCAAATAGTTTATATAGTGCAACTGAACAATATTTTAACTAACATTTTTACTACTACTGTTCTCATCCATGGACAGGATATTTTTCAATTCTGTAAGCCTCAACAGGTAGGTGATACCAGTGGCTATGTTGGAACTAGCATCAGTGGTAAAAGGCCTTGGGAAGAGAAAATGATTTATAATATCCTCCACACAGTCCTCTTCCTTATTGGGTCTGTGATGGCCACAGGAAAAATGCTCCTTCTCACAACTAAGTTGTCAAACACCAAGCCTGAGTAATATAGGTTTAAGTGACTGAAGGCTGGACCAATGGTATCAGTGATTCCTAGCTTTACTTCATCTACGTGGCATTGTAAAACGTGTGGATCAAAACAGATAAACAGGCAGACAGACATAACAGCATCATCAGTTATTGGAGTCAGCCATGCAATATTGCCATTGATACTAATGGGTTTTGATTGATTGACTTTCCTACCATGAGAAAATTCAAAAACAAGGTTATAGCATTAAAAGAATGGTACATTTTCCCCCATTTCAACCTGCCTTTCAGTTGTTTTTAAAAATTGTCTCTTCTGTTTTCATCTGCTTTATCATGTCTTTCTGAAATCCTTCATAAAAATTAGAAAACCATTTTTAAAATATCTTTGATGTAGAGAGAAATCTAATTAGAGTTCATTGTTCAGTGTGGTAAGATTACAACAATCTTTCCTCCCTGTGTTCTGATAATACACCTGTGATGCCATGGACTGCAAACGTTTATCTGTCCTTTAATTTACTTTTAGGAAATGTATGTTACCATAAATTATTGCTAGTTTATTTCCTTGCATTTAGAATAGTGCAGCCAGCTCCACTCCACAGAATTTGCACCATCTTGCAATAGTTTACTTAAATCACCAAGGCAGTCAATAAGATGGTATTGATAAAGTCTCCTCATTTTAACACTACTTTATACATTGGATTCATTTGTCATGTTTTCATTTTGTTTTTCTCTTGGGAAACCTAAGGTAGTTTATGTAGGGCAAGGGATAAGCCAACAGCCAATTCAATGTCTTGTTTTGATTTTATATGCTGTCATTATCACCAGTTTCTTTTTTATCTTTCAATGCTGTCATTGATAATTTTTGTTGTTTCTTTTATACTTTTGGTATGTATTTCCTATTTATACCTCATATATGACTAATGTAGAAAACACATTAATTTTAACTGAAAAAAATATGGTGCAAAGAAAAAGAAACTTGTGCAACTAATTAAAGATTCACATGTGCATTTCCTACTAGATTTAAATTTTATGTATATATTTGTTTGTATCCAACTTTTCTCCCTAATGGGGACTGAAAGCCACTCACAATACAAACAAAAACAAAACAACAATACAACCACCTGAACAGGAGAAGAGATGTACATAATGAAATTCCCAAGCCAAAGATATACGGAAATTGCTAGTTTGGGTTATTGCCTCCCCATTTGGAATGACGAGACAGACAACAGATTGGAGTCAAACAAGGGCCACCTTATTAACTATTTAACAAACTATAAACTGAGAAGCAAGAGAACTAAGCGGGTGTGGGCTAGGCAATGCTGGGGTCAGCTGACCAACCTCCTTGCCTTATAGAAGGCAAGCCACCAGCCTCAGTCTTAAGCCACCAACCTGGCTTGCAACCAGCAGCCCAGCCCACTGGTTGCCACCTAGGAGTGTCTACCACTGAAGCTGTACAGCTTGCAGGGAGGAGCCTACCTAAGAGGTTCCCAGAGGAGATCATCCTTTCCAGCCCTGGACCATAAAACCTGAAGGCTGTTCCTGATGACCTCCTTATTCCCAAATGGGAAATGGCTTATGGTGCTCACTGTTCTGCTCCCTTACCTGCACTACTCTGCCACTTGCAAGGCCAAGGCTCTGCTTTGGCTGATGCAGCCCAAGGCAGTCACCTAAGCCCAGCTGTGAAAGAGCTTTCCAGGTCAGCGTCCAAAACTGAAATTTAGTTAGGGGGAACCGTCCTTATGCTGGAACAGGACTCCCTCACCCTTGCCTCTCATACTCAGGTACTGTCGCAATGCCAGCACAGGGTATAGCCTGTGCCAGCCATCTCTGAACAAGGTCCCAGCTGAAATGAAGTGCCCCTTCCCACTTGATCTGTTTTTGATTGTCTAATGGTTAATGTAACACCTTCCCCATGCATCCTAATGTCCCCAAAGTAAAGAGTACGGCCAGCAACATCTTGCCTAGAACTTGCCACAAGCTCGCTAAAACACAGAGCTAAAAAAATGTGACCAAAGAAGCTGCATGCAAAAGGGCTGCCTCATATTCATCTGCGAAGAGCCTAGGCCATTGCGATCTGAGGCTTCTAAGCACTATTGGTGTGAATGGCTCCCATGTGTCTTTATTCATTACATCCTCCTGTGACCAACCCTCCACTATTTTCCAAATATGGAAATTCCTTGTTCTGTCATCATACCCAGTGGCCTTGCTAGCATAAGCGAGGGATGCTAAGTTGCCCTTAATGGAATTTACTGACAAGCCCTTACCTTTCATGGCCATACAGTATTGCATCAGTTGGGACACTGGGATAGGCCAGACTTGTGGAAGGCCAATTTTCTGCCTAAATGTTATAAACTGTTGGTCTGCCCTCCTATATGATCTCTGCATAGACGGGGCGAGGACCAAGCTGATCACTTGTTTAGCTTCAGCCTACCAATCTGCCACATGCCTATGTGCATCCTTACCGGGAACTGGTCTCCTTCTGGGGCCAGCTGACAGAACCTCTCCATCTGTTTTTGAGAGAGAGTGTCAGCGACCCCATGACAGACCCTCAGCACGTGCCTAGCTCTAAACAGTATACTGTTCTTAAACAAAATAATGACAGAGCCTCTGGCATGAGCTGAAGGGTGAGAGCAAAAGGGTGAGGCTCTTGACCTGAGAGCAAAAGGGTGAGGCTCTTGGCCTGTGGCTCTTAGCCTAGGGACTCTCAGCCTAGGGGCTCTGTAAGAAGCCCAGGAAGAGCCAGAAAGCCAGGGACCTTGGCTCCTTGGGTTCCCAGTAAGGTAAGTAGACTTCTACAACAGTAACCATATAAATACAAAGGGTTTTAAAAGGGGGGTTATAGAAAAGTATTTGTTTAAAAACAATTATGAAGCCAGAATGCCAGCAGGGGGTTAGGGGCTATCCAGTGTTTTGCATGGAGTGTCACATGTATGACTATCTGCCCACTGGTCAGAAGTCTTGGGTGTGTGCTCGGTGCAAGGAGCTCCTGATTCTCAGGGAGCGAGTTTGCTCCCTTGAGGCCAAAGTGCCTGACCTGGAGAAGCAGAGACAGTCAGTTAGGTGCATGAAGAAGACTCTCAGGGACTTGTTAGATATGTCCAACTCTGGATCTGGCAGCCTAGCTGCTGCCAGGGAGCATGAGGGTCAAGGGGAAATGGGGCACCATGCTGAGGATAAGGGGAATGTGCCCTCAGAAGGGACCTCTTCTTCAGCTGGTGAATGGGTATCCTTTCGTACCAAGGAACCATCCCTGGGAAGGGTGGGAGGGGGGCTCTTGGTAGTTGGTGATTCGATCCTTAGGCAGGTAGACAGCTGGGTGGTGAACCCACGTACTGACCATATGGTGACTTGCCTGCCTGATGCGAAGGTAGCGGACATTACGTGTGTTTTAGATAGGCTGGTAGATAGTGCTGGGGAGGAGCCAGTGGTCGTGGTGCACGTCGGCACCAACGATGTGGGGAAATGCAGTCGTGAGGTCCTGGAGGAGAAATTTAGACTGCTGGGCAGGAAACTCAAGGCCAGGACCTCCAAGGTAGCCTTCTCAGAAGTGCTACCTGTTCCATGTGCAGGGCCAGAGAAACAGGCCCAGATCAGGAGTCTCAATGCATGGATGAGACAGTGGTGTAAGGGGGAAGGCACTGGGATTTGTTTGTTAGGCACTGGGATGCTCTTTGGGACAAGAGGGAGCTGTACAAAAGGGACGGTCTCCACTTGTCCAAAGAAGGAACCAGGCTGCTGGCGCTCAAAATCAAAAAGGTGGCAGAGGAGTTTTTAAACTGAATAATGGGGGAAAGCCGACAGGAGATGAAAAGTCTCTGGTTCGGGATGGCTCATCTCAAAGAGATGAAGGGGTAGCTACTACTTTTGTACAAGGAAATGGATTACAATTGTCCACTGAGACTGTGGTAAAATCGGGAGTTGGAATGCTTGGTGTTGGGGGGGGAAATAGACATTGTGGGTATTTCAGAAACTTGGTGGGATGAGGAAAATCAGTGGGATATGGTGATTCCTGGTTATAAATTATATCAGAAGGATAGGGGGGAAGGGTTGGAGGTGGGGTGGCTCTGTATGTCAGAGAGGATATACCATCCAGTAAGATTGAGAAGGTAAGAAAATTGGATTCGCTTCTGGAAATGCTATGGGTTGAAATAGTGGGTCCAAAAGGAGGCTTAACAGTGGGAGTTTGTTATCACCCACCAGATCAAAAGATAGAGGAGGATTGTAAAATGATGAATGAATTAAAGATAGCGGCTAGACGAAATAACTGTGTCATAATAGGTGACTTTAACTACCCACACATTGATTGGGTCAATATGAATTCTAGTCGGGAAAAAGAGACTGAGTTTTTAGACACTCTCAATGACTTTGCTATGGAACAGATGGTCACAGATCCTACCAGGGGAGAGGCGATCCTGGATTTGGTCCTAAGTAACACCCAAGACCTGGTGAGAGATGTAAAAGTGATTGCACTGCTTGGGAACAGTGACCATAATGTCATTGAGTTTAACATTTGTACAGATAGGGAGTTGACCAAAAAGACTGACGCAACCGCTTTTAACTTTAAAAGGGGTAACTTCTCTGGTATGAGGGGACATGTGAGGAAGAAATTGAAAGGAAGAGTGGAGAAGGTCAAAACCATTGGGGGAGCTTGGAGACTATTTAAAAATGCAATCGTAGAAGCTCAGAAAAAATATATACCGCAGGTTAGGAAAGGCACAAATAGGTATAGAAAAAAGCCTGCATGGTTAACAAATAAAGTAATGGAAGCTGTAAAAGGTAAGAAGGATTCCTTTAAGAGGTGGAAAGCTAGTCTTAGTGAGGTTGATAAAAGGGAACACAGACTATGGCAAATAAAATGCAAGTCTGTAATCAGGCAAGCAAAAAGGGAATATGAGGAGCATATCACAAAAAACATAAAGGCCAACAATAAAATTTTCTTCAAATACATTAGAAATAGGAAGCCAGCCAGGGAGGCAGTGGGGCCCTTGGATGACCAAGGGGTAAAAGGAGTAGTGAAGGATGATAGGGAAATGGCTGAGAAGCTGAATGCATTTTTTGCCTCTGTCTTCACTGTGGAAGAGGAGAAGTGTTTGCCCACTCCAGAAGAACCGATTTCGGGAGGGGGTTTGAAAGACCTGAATCAGATCGCGGTGACAAGAGAGGAAGTCCTCCGACTGATGGACAATTTAAAAACTAATAAATCACCAGGCCCAGATGGCATTCATCCGAGAGTTCTGAAAGAACTCAAATGTGAACTTGTGGATCTCCTGACAAAAATATGTAATCTTTCTTTAAAATCTGCCTCCATTCCTGAGGACTGGAAGGTAGCTAATGTCACTCCCATCTTTAAAAAGGGCTCCAGGGGAGATCCAGGAAATTACAGGCCAGTCAGTCTGACATCGATACCGGGTAAGTTGGTGGAAACTGTTATTAAGGAAAGAATTAGTAGGCACATTGATGAACAAAAACTATTGAGGCAGACTCAGCATGGGTTCTGTAAGGGAAGACCTTGTCTCACTAACCTGTTAGTGTTTTTTGAGGTAATGAACAAACATGTGGACAAGGGGGACTCAATAGATATTATTTACCTTGACTTCCAGAAAGCTTTTGATACAGTTCCTCATCAAAGGCTCCTAAGTAAGCTCAATAGTCATGGGATAAAAGGACAAGTTCTCTTGTGGATCAAAAACTGGCTTATAAATAGAAAACAGAGAGTGAGTATAAATGGGAAACTTTCTCAGTGGAGGGTGGTAAGCAGTGGGGTACCACAGGGATCAGTACTCGGTCCAATGCTTTTTAACTTGTTTATTAATGATTTGGAATTGGGAGTAAGCAGTGAAGTGGCTAAATTTGCAGATGACATGAAGTTGTTCAGGGTGGTGAAAACCAGGGAGGATTGTGAGGCATTCCAAAGGGATCTGTCGAGGATGGGTGAGTGGGCGTCAACGTGGCAAATGGGGTTGTGATGCACATTGGAGCCAAAAATCCTAAATATAAATACACGTTGATGGGGTCTGAACTGGCAGAGATGGACCAAGAGAGAGATCTTGGAGTCGTAGTGGATAACTCAATGAAAATGTCTAGACAGTGTGTAGCTGCAATAAAGAAGGCCAACGCTATGCTGGGGATTATTAGGAAGGGAATTGAAAACAAATCAGCCGGTATCATCATGCCCCTGTATAAATCATTGGTGCAACCTCATTTGGAATACTGTGTACAGTTCTGGTCACCACATCTCAAAAAGGATATTATAGCATTGGAAAAAGTGCAGAGAAGGGCAACTAGAATGATAAAAGGGTTGGGACACCTTCCCTATGAAGAAAGGTTAAAACGCTTGGGGCTCTTTAGCTTGGAGAAACGACGGCTGAGGGGTGACATGTTCGAGGTTTATAAGATTATGAATGGGATTGAGCAGGTTGATAAAGAAGTACTTTTCTCTCTTTTTCACAATACAAGAACTCGTGGGCACTACCTGAAATAGCTGAGCAGTCGGGTGTCAGAAGCCCTAGCCTAGTCAGCAAAACACCAGGTCTTGTGGTTCAAGCAAGAATAGCATTTATTATAGAGCTGCAATGGAAGGTTACTGAAGCAGGTACATTGTTCAGAATGAATTGGTTACAGAAAGCAAGCGGTTATACAGGGAAGGGGGTGAATGGGGACCCCCTTCTACCAGCCAAGGAATAACATGCGATTGGGAATCGAAAGTTACTACGCTAATGAAGTTCCCAACGCCCCCATTATTCTCAGCAAAGCTGCAGCTTTGAAAGCGATAGTAAAGCTCGCAGCTTGACTCCTCAAGGTCAGAATGTCCAGCCTGCGGAAGATAGGGGTTACCAGAGCCACATTCCATTCTCACACCCTAAGCATAAATCAACAACCCCCGGATTCCAACCTCCCGCCTGTCACGCCACTAAGGCGCCCAGAGCCATCCTCCCCTCCCCTCCATCCATCATGGCAGGGCTACCTGACATGCAGCCCCCTCGAAAATAATCCTACCCCTTTGGTTTATGGGGGTACAACTTGTGAAACACCCGGATAAGCCGGGGGCCAGAACATTTTCCGCCCGCACCCATTCCCTCTGCTCCGGCCCAAAGTCAATCCATTCAACCAGATAAAACAAGCGACTGCGAGAGATCTTAGAGTCCAAGATTTGCGATACTTCATAGTGAGGTTCCCCCCCCACCAGCAGCGGAGGCGGGGTCGGCCGTTGAGGTCACCATTTGTTCTCTTCAGGCGCCCGGCGTAGAAGCCTTACATGAAAAACAGGATGAACAGACTTTAGCGATTTGGGTAAAGCAAGTTCAACAGTTACATTGTTAATCACTCTCACAATCTCAAAGGGACCAATATATTTCCAACCGAGCTTGCGACTCGGTTGAATGCGACGCAAGTGTTGCGTGGACAAATAAGCAAACTCTCCACACTTTGGAATCCAGGCAAGGTTACGTTTCTTGTCGGCCTGGATTTTGTAAGCATTCTTAGCCTCCTCTAGAGTCTTGGCTAACGAGACCCACGCCATCTGCAAGTGTTTGCACCAGTCTCCAGCGTCTCCCGCCGGGAGGTCGGGAGAATTCAGAAATGGCAGAGACGGGGCGTCATATCCATGTACCGCCTTAAACGGGGACATCCCTGTCGACGAGTGCTGAGTATTATTGTAACAGAACTCAGCTAATGGCAAAAGAGAATGCCAATTGTCCTGCTGAAAGTTGGAAAAACACCGCAAGTATTGTTCCAAAGTCTGATTCACACGTTCGGTCTGCCCATCGGATTCTGGATGGTATGCACTGCTAACCCCCCTCTCCACCCCAAGCAGTGACATAAGTTCGCTCCAGAACCGTGAAACGAATTGAACCCCCCTATCCGAGATCACCTTAGTAGGTAAAGTGTGGAGCCTCACTACGTGTTGCAAGAAAGCAGAGGCTAGTTTCTTGGCAGAGGGGATGGAGGCAAACGGAACGAAATGAGCCTGTTTGGTAAATAGGTCCACTATCACCCATATGACAGTCTTTCCCCCGCTAGGGGGTAGGTCCGTAATGAAGTCCATAAAGATCACTTCCCACGGGCGAGCCGGCGTGGGGAGGGGTTGCAGAGCACCCGGGGGTTTACCGGGCCGAGGCTTACTCATCAAGCATGTTTGGCAAGCTGACGTGAAGAGTGAAATATCTTTCCTTAGCCCCGGCCACCAAAACTGTCTTTGTAGGAGCTGGAGAGATTTCACAAACCCCGTGTGTCCAGCCAGCTTCGACCCATGCACCCAACCCATCACCTCCCCCTGAGGGACCGTGGGACAAAAAGTCTGTTATTTTTAGTCCAGCAGCCATGCGCATCCCCGGAAATTCCTTCTTCCCCCTCCACCTCCTCCCTATCCGCGTCCGATAGAGCTGTAGAGAATTTCACCGCCCAGTCATTGGGAGGAGGGTCTGGCGACGGGGGGGAATGTTTGGCCTGCCTCCGAGTGGTTACTGCCCCTCCCAACTGGGAAGGAGTGAAAACCGAGTCATGAATCTCCTCCCTCTTGCTGTCATGTTGAGGGAGGCGTGACAGTGCATCGGCCAGCGAGTTAGATGTCCCCGGGAAGTGGTGCAGTGTGAAATTAAACTTGGAGAAGAAATCAGCCCAATGGAGCTGTTTGGCGTTCAGGGAACGGGGGGAGCGGAGCAGCTCGAGGTTTTTGTGATCAGTCCAGACCTCGAACGGGACTCGCGCCCCCTCCAGCCAATGGTGCCAGGTAGCCAACGCTAAGCAGATCGATCCCGCTTCTTTCTCCCACACCGACCAATTCCGTTCAGTATCGTTAAATTTTCTGGAAACATAGGCAAGGGGGTGCAATTTACCATCCCCACCCTCTTGGAGGATCGCCCCTCCCATAGCAACGTCTGAGGCGTCAACTTGGACAATGAATTTCTTAAGTTCATTCGGGTGGGCTAATACAGGTTCCGACGTAAAAAGGGCTTTCAATTTGTCAAAAGCCCTCTGGCACTCTGGTGACCACTCTAGTTTGGCCCCGGGTCGAGTGCATTCGGGTGGTTTCCCTTTGGTTTTCAATAGGTCAGTCAAGGGAAGGGCCACCTGGGCAAAGTTCGATAGGAACGATCTATAAAAGTTCGCGAATCCAAGGAACCCCTGGAGTTGCCTCCGCATTTTGGGAGGCTCCCACCCTATTACATCCTTAACTTTGTCAGGGTCCATCTCAATTCCCTTTTGGGATATGCGGTAGCCCAGAAAAGGGATCTCCGTTTTGTGAAATTCACACTTAGATAGTTTAGCAAACAGTTTATGCTTGTGCAACGTTTGTAACACTTCCCGCACCAGTTTCACATGAGATTTCAGGTCGGGGGAATACAAAAGAATGTCATCAAGGTAAACAAGGACCCCCTTGAACAAATACTTGTGCAGCACCTCATTAATCAGATTCATGAAGACCCCTGGGGCCCCTTGGAGCCCGAATGGCATGACCAAGTATTCGAATTGGCCGAGAGGGGTGTTGAATGCCGTTTTAAATTCATCCCCCTCCCGAATTCGGACTCTGAAATAGGCATCTCGGAGATCTAGCTTCGAGAAAATTTTCCCCCCAGCCACCGCAGCCAACAAGTCTTTTATGAGAGGCATGGGGTAAGCGTTTGTGTTGGATACTGCATTCAAGCCGCGATAGTCGGTGCATAGCCGCAAGCCCCCGTCCTTTTTTTTCCGGAAAAGCACAGGAGCCGCAAACGGGGAGGATGCTGGCCGTATAAAACCCCTATTGAGGTTTTTGTCAATGAATTTCCTCAGTTCCACTTTTTCTGAGGGGCTCATAGAATACAGTTTTCCCTTCGGTAACTTTTGGTTGGGCAAAATTTCAATTGCACAGTCTGAGTTCCTATGGGGGGGCAATTCGTCGGCTTCCTCCTCCCCAAAGACAGGAGCCAGGTCGTGATACTCGGGGGGAATGCCTTCCAGCTCCGCTTCCGCCACCCCCACCGTCACTAGGAGTTGCCCCCCTGTCATGGGTCCCCACTCACTCCTCCATAAGTGGGACCGGCATTTCTCGGAGATGAAGTTCACTTTCCCCTCCCCCCATAAGACGTGAGGATCGTGATCAAAGAACCACGGGCTCCCGAGTACCAGGGGAAAGCGGGCTGATGGGGTAACAATGAAAGGTCTTTCTTCCCAGTGCTGCCCGAGTCCCACCCGCAAGGGTACAGTCTCATATTTACAGGGTTCTTTCATGGTGGACCCGTCCATTTGAGTAAAAATCAAGGGGTCGTTTAGTTTAACAACTTTTGCCCCTAGTCCCGTTACTAGTGTGGGGTTGATGAGGTCTCTCCCGCACCCAGAGTCAATGAGAGCCCGTACTCTCACATGGGTCAATAGACCCGGGTCCATTAAAGTCACCGTGAGAAAGAAAAGAGAGGGGGGTTTGCTCATTGGGGTTTGCGCCTGGGGGTGCGGGACCTGCTGTTCAGCGCTGTTTACAGCAGGTCCGTCTCGTTTCCCTGCGGCGCGGTCTCGCCATCGGATGAGTCGGATGCCTCGCTAAGCGGTTTGGCTTGCAGGGCTTTCGCCCCCCTCGGCTTCGCCACCGGTTTCAGTGTAGAGGTGTCAAACTTCTTTTTGGCTCCTTTTGGCGGCCCTGGCGATGCGGGTGAGGTCGGGCAGTTCGCGGTGAAGTGGCCCCCTTCTCCGCATCTAAGGCACAGACCTTGCTTCATTCGGAGTTCTCTCGTGCCGTCCCTCGCTTTCGGGGTCGGGGTAGGGGGCTTCCCCCTCGTTGCCGGCGCGGGGCCTCTGGTGACCATCGCTGCGGCGTCATCTAGCTTGATGGTCTTCAGCCGGTTCTCCATCATGATGGCGGCTTGAATCCATCCCGAGAGGGTGTTCGGGTCTTGGGTCCTGGTGACTTCTCGGCGGATCTCCGCATTGAGCCCCAGCTTGTAGTAATCTACGAGGTTCCCGTCCCCTCGGAGTTTGGCTGCACATCTACGGAACTCCATTGTGTAGTCTCTCACCGACCTCGTGCCTTGCTTGAGGCTTCGGATCGTTGCCTTGGCCGCTTTGGTAGAGTGCACATCCTCGAATTGCTCTTTCATGGCCCACATGAAAGAATCGATTTCCCTCAGCTCACGCCCATCAGCCTGGTGGAGCCCCACGTACCAGTCAGCGGCCGCTCCCTTCAGGTGGGCTGCTATGACATCGACCATGTGCTCTTCTCGCTGGAATAGGTGGCCCCACGTTTCGATAAATCGCTCAGCTCGCACGAGAAAGAATGGAAATTTCTCGGGGTCTCCATCAAAATCGGCGTCCAGGAGCTCCGCAGGTTTCGGTGGCAAGAACCCCCAGGGACGGGGGGGTGGTTGCCCCTGCGGCCCTTGCCCCGCTGGTTGGTCCGGCGGGCCGGCCGGCACATTCCGCTGGTCTTGATCCGGCACCGGGCGTTGATCCGGAGGAGCTTGGTCTGGTGGTTCCTCGCGCCTTTGCCGCTCGCGCTCCTCTCGGATGCCCTCCGCGATCATCTGTGGGATGCGGGCGAGGGATTCGTCCAGGAAGCGCATCAGGCGGTCTTGGCTCGGTTCTCCACTCCACCTCCTTCTCACCACGGCACCTTCCAGGCTCTCGGAGTCTCGGCCGGTTTCTTCCAGGGCTCCCGCCGTGGACAGCTTGCGGACCGACCTCTCGGGGTGGCTTCCCCCCATGGATGCTCGCGGGGTCCCGAACCACGTCTCGTGGGTTTCAGCCAGGGGTTTCACCCAGTCACGTCTACGTCCAACTCAGGTGGTCACCCCTCCGTAGGCTGCCCCATACGGGTCTCCGTAAGGCCCTCCAAAGTCGTACTCCTGGCCCCATTGGCCCGGCACGTCCGTGTCAGGGGTCTCTCTGGGTACGTCTTTCCCGGGAGGTTTCTTCTCCTTTTCCTTTTCTTCTTCAATCGGGAGAGTGTCTTCTTCACCGCTACTCATTGTGGAGTCGCGGGTTTACGACCAGTCCCGAAAATTGATGTTAGATTCTGAACAAACTGTCAGAAGCCCTAGCCTAGTCAGCAAAACACCAGGTCTTGTGGTTCAAGCAAGAATAGCATTTATTATAGAGCTGCAATGGAAGGTTACTGAAGCAGGTACATTGTTCAGAATGAATTGGTTACAGAAAGCAAGCGGTTATACAGGGAAGGGGGTGAATGGGGACCCCCCCTTCTACCAGCCAAGGAATAACATGCGATTGGGAATCGAAAGTTACTACGCTAATGAAGTTCCCAACGCCCCCATTATTCTCAGCAAAGCTGCAGCTTTGAAAGCGATAGTAAAGCTCGCAGCTTGACTCCTCAAGGTCAGAATGTCCAGCCTGCGGAAGATAGGGGTTACCAGAGCCACATTCCATTCTCACACCCTAAGCATAAATCAACAACCCCCGGATTCCAACCTCCCGCCTGTCACGCCACTAAGGCGCCCAGAGCCATCCTCCCCTCCCCTCCATCCATCATGGCAGGGCTACCTGACATCGGGTTAGAACAGATAAAAGGAAATACTTCTTCACCCAAAGAGTGATTAACACATGGAATTCACATGCCACAAGCATGGACAGTTTCAAGAGGGAATTAGATAAACATATGGAGCAGAAGTCCATCAGTGGCTATTAGCCACAGGCTATAGATGGGAATTCTCAGTCTGGGGCAGGTGATGCACTCTATTCTTGGTGCTGGATGGGGCAGCAGTGGGAGGGCTTCTAGTGTCCTGGCCCCACTGGTGGACCTCCTGGTGGCACGTGGTATTTTTGGCCGCTGTGTGACAGAATGTTGTACTAGATGGGCCATTGGCCTGATTCAACATTGGCTTCTCTTATGTTCTTATGTTCTAATGTAAATTCCCTTACTAGACCCATGACCCTTGGGGACTTAAATGTTAATGAATTGATAATGTGCACTGTGGCCAGGGTGTCTTACCAGAAATGGACTGACCAGTTAGCAAACTCCTTAGTCCAAATCCCCACAGCTACTACAATTGGGAAAAATTCCAAGAGGGTAAGGTCTCAACTGGATCCATTCCACAGGCCAGTCTTCAGCGCACCAGTGGCCACAGAAATGAACCCCCAAACCAGAAGAGCCCATCACGTCAGATGTGACCTGCAGCTCAGCTTCTACTTGAAGGTCCTCTCTCCAGAAAGATACCCCATTGTATGACTGCATAAAATCCAACCAAACTAGTAGGTCCTCCCTCAAACCATGTGTCACACAAGTCCTGTGATGTGGGAGATGCAAGCCCTTCATGGCATCGCATAAATGTCTGACAAATGCATGCCCTGGTGCCACAACCTTGCAAGCAAAGTTAAGATGGCCCACAAGCTGCTGTAAGTCAAGCAAGGTTATCTTCCTCTGGCCATTGGCCCTATCAAACAGTGTCCGTAACACCTGCAGCTTTTCAGCTGGCAACCTAGACAGCTGCCTCACTGTATCAATTTCAATGCCCAAGAATGTCAACAGGGGAGATGGGCCTTCTGTTTTTTCCTGCACCAGGGGCACAGCTAACTTCCCTGCCAATTGCATAAAACTGGAAAGCAAAAATCACATTGCCCCATACTTGCGCAGCCCATGAATAAAAAATCATTGAAGTAATGTGCAGTGCTACACATTTCCATCCTGAACCACAAGGCCCATTCCAAAAAGGAACTAAACTTCTCAAATACAGAACAACACACAGAGCAACCCACAGGCACGTAGAACTGCCTGTCAAAAGCAAAACCTAATAACTCAAAGTCAACCAGATGAACAGGCAGAGGGCGGAAGGCAGACTTAATGTCACATTTCACAAGTTTTACCCCAAGTCCGCAGCTACGAATTACCTACATTGCCTGATCAAAAGACATATATTTCACTGAACAGAACTCATCAGGTATCATGTCATTCACCGATCCTCCCCCTTGGGCAGGACAACTGATGAATGAGGTGGTACTCCCCAGGGGCCTTCTAGGGGACTACTCCCAATGGTGACACCCTCAAGTTTGGAACGGGGGGGGATGGGAAAGGCTCCAGGACTCTACCCTTCTTACATTCTTTGGAATCCCGCCCCCAACTATGGCTTCCAAACCCCTAACAGACTTCAAATTAGGGGCCCAATGTGGCCTCCTGTCTCCCTGAAATGGTATTCTAAAACCCTGCATAAACCCTTCCAAAAGAAACTTTCTATCCTGCTGGTTAGGATAATCCTGCAGCAGGCACTCAAGCTTCACCACCTTAACTAGGCTGGGACCCTTTGTCAGAGTGGATATTGTGGCCCCCACTGCCCCCTGAGTGCTTGCCTCCCCATGCTCCAAACCAGACCTTCATTTTGGAGTAGCCTGAAAAAGCATGAGGCCTTATGCACAATGGGCATTCATGCTGAAAGGAGCATGATTTTCTACCACAAGTGCCCTGGAAAGTGGATTCCCAGCAAAAAAGGACATTGGTGAGTAGGTTGTGTGGGCTGAGCCCAAGTATTAGACTACCCTTGCAATCTGTGAACAACATGACCACTATTGGAATGCTCATCACCCGTTGACCATGATGTGGACATGAATTGCAACCACAGATGTGGGTGTATTTGGTCCCACTTTGAGGCCAGATTCATTGTTGCCCTCATATGGAAACCCTTGTCATACTCCATCCAAGCAGTACCAGTAAAACCAGTGTATGCTTTGTATATGATCCCCATATACTGAAGTAGGGCAGAGGCCTTCCAAGGCTGATGCTATACTATCACCACTGTGTATATGAGGAAACCAGGGTACCAATTTGCCCAGGTCCGGTCTACCCTACATCTCTTAAAGTGTTCCTTACCCCATTCGTCAAGATCCTCTTTATCTTTTTTGTCAAGCTCCTGAAATAAAAGTGTGAAGAATTTTGTCCCTGGTGTTTGTGGAAAGGTGATCCCCTAAGAGCATCACTACATTCCCACCTGCCAAAATAGCAGCTCATCATCTGATGAAACTATGGCTACAGCCCCCCTAGTGGGCTTCTTGGGGGGCGACTGCTTCCCTTTGGATGTGCTCTGGCCTTTCTTGGGTGCCATTATCACTATAGCCCCAATTCAGCCACAGCCCAGAACCAATGCCTCCAGTATGGTAATCTGCATCCAGTGGGGCTGCATGCTAGAGGCACACAGTCCCACCACAGCCCAGTCGCACTGGCACTTCTCTAGACCCCTGTGGTAATCAGTCCCTTCTTATCCTCAGGACAGCAAACCCAGTGAAGCTACGATCGAGCCTCTCACACACAGTGCTCAACCAAGGCCACAGTCTCCCCATGTGAGCAATGCCCAAGGCCTAGTGGTTGCAGTGTAACCCGCTGCCTGGCCATGCCCCCCACAGCCAAAAGCTACAACAGCCAAGCCCAGAAACCAGTGCCATCATGCAAGGCTCCAGCCCAAGCTGTGTGAGCCCCCTCAGCCACTGCCCAGCTGTGAAGCCAAGCAGGCCACCGGCCACCACACCAGCAGGCCCATGCCTCCATCCAGCTGGCCCCACCAAGTAGGCCACCGACTGCCACCCAGCTGTCCTGTGCCACCACCCAGCTGGCCCCACAAAGCAGGCTACTGCCCACCGCCCAGCAGGCCCACACCACTGCCCAGCAGGCCCACGCCACCACCAAAACTTCGCCACCACTGCACAATCCACCGCCGCTGCTACCGTTGAATCCAGGGCTCTGCCGTGTCCAGAGAGCTCCCAGCCAATCATCTTTGAAGACACGCCACAAAGAACATTTTCTTTCCCCCTTGTTCAGGGATTCATACAATTCATTCCCTTGACTCAATTTGCTTGAAACTTGGTGGTTCTTTACAGGACAGGCAGCCTTTACGCCAATGTAATCTTTGTGTCATTTTGTTGAAAAACAGCTACTCCTGTCCTTGCAAAATGGGGACAGAAAGGGGAATTTTGCAAAGGAAGCCTCTTTCATTTTGTGAAAAGAAGCAAACAGACCACTGCAAGGAAGGATGGAAAACACAGAGTTTTCAGTGGAATGGGAAAAAGCTGTTATCAGTCAGTCACTGTATGAGAAGGAAAATGCAAGCAGGTTTTTTTCTTCTTCTTAGGGCTGTGGCCAGTTGGAGCTCTCCTGCTGGTCTGCTGCTTGACCTCTGTTTGAGGAATCAGTACAGAGAAGTGCAGCTACTCAGGAAGCTGCCTTCTCTGGGGGTCTGTAAAACTGACCCCCCACCTTTGTTCAGTCTGCTTGAAAGTTGGGCAGTCTTTAGAGACTTTAGGAGAACTGTGTTATGTGCAACTTTGGTGCCATTAACAGCTGTCACAGACCCTCATCTACAAAATGGCACTGCAGAAATTTCTTACCTCACCATCCCACTGCAGCCCAACTGCTGCATTTGGGGGCAATGGGGGGGATAAATTAATGCTTCTTCGACAGAAATTCTCCTGCCATAGAAATTCTCCATTTGATTCAACCTTACAGTTGTCACTCAAATTAGCACTCAAGGATACTGGACTCTGTATACAACAGTTAGTGCAATCCTAAACACACATTACTGGATTAAACCCTAGTGAATAGATCCGAGTAGGATTCTGAGTAAATGTGTTTAGGATTATTCTCTGAAACAAATCAAGCATTAAGTGTACAGGTCTCAGACACAGGATCTGCTGTTTTGGTGCTTAGTACAGGGCATGATATACCAGAGACCAGCACATCACCAAGTGTAGCATTATGCCAGCTGAGCATAGCATGGTTACTATCCCTTTATCTACACACAGATATCTTTATGTAAAGTTGGGACATGTGGGCTTTTTGTGAGGTGTAACAACTCTGCTAAAGAAAATGGATGAATCCTTAATTCTGGTCCCCTCCCTCCATAAACAACAGGAGAAGCCGAAGTTGTGCTGCTGATTATCTCTTCAAGAAAGGGTAGTGTGTGGGGGGGATGTGTAAATATATTTCAGGTTGTATATATTCTCTCTAACCACTCACCTAATGCATTTTGGGTCATGCCAGTTTAGTCTACTAACAAAGAGCAGGTTTTATTGCCTTTAGCAGAGAAAAGTAACTAGAGCTGTGAAAGAGCTTGCTGGTGTTTTATTCTCTTTCATGCATTATGAAAAATATCCAGCTACATTCAGATTTCAGACAAAATATGAGCTAGCAGTTTGGGTATATAAAAAAAAGACCTAGTTTAGACTGCTACAAAATTCAGTGTCTATGCTACATAAATAAATACAAAGAAAACAAAGCATCCTTTCTGCCTCTTTAAAAGTACATTGAAAGCCAGTAAAAAGATGATTCAATAACAGCTATTTCCTTAAGTGCTGGAGATAGGCAAGTGGTGCCCATTTTTAAAAACCCACTGCAGAAACATCTAAAAGACATTGTAATAAGTTGCTTGATTTCACTGTATCCTTCTTTCAATCCCTTGGAGGTTGTTTTTTTTTTCAAATCTACATTTATATCTGTCTTAGGTCAGTGATGAAGTTGTAAGTTCATCATCATCATGATCATCTATGGAACATGTAACCAGTTCACTTAGTCTATAGTTAGGTTGAATGGAGATCCATTTAGACCATAGGGTCACATGCATTTTTGCATTTGGTAAGCCATTTTGGGTCCCACTAGTGAAAAGAGTTGGGTAAAAAAAATACTTCAAGCAATAAACAAATAAGCATTTGGTACTCAGACATATAGTACTTCTGAACCCAGAGATCTACCTAATAGCCAAGGCAGTCCTACCTTCCAGTGCTGCTGTGGCTATTAAATAGACAATACAATAAATCCTACACATAGATAACAGAACCACAAAAAATGCTAGAAAGTTTGGGATTTTTTTTAATGCTAGGCTCTACTGTCTGAGATCCAAATTAAATCTTGGTTTAAATGGTTTCTGAATTCATCTGGTGACAGAATATATTATGACCATTAATCATAAGGAGCCTCAGATGAACATGTACAAACTGAGCAAACTCAAGCAGCAAAAGTGAGATTAAAGGCTGAAGCATGATTTTATTTCAGAGATAGGACTCACTCTTCATTCTAATTCATCTGTAAATACCAAATGGGTTATGAAGAGTTTGTGAGGAAATTAGCCATCATTGTGCAATCACAGCTGTTGACAGGTTCGATGTTGTTTACATAGCTGAGTATCAATGATGAAGTCATGGGCTGATTTCCCACAAGCGCTGCTCTGCACTCACTCTTCCCTTTGCCCCGATGATACATGTCAATTTCACACTAAGTGCTGCACAGCTGCATTTTGCCCTGCCGCTTCGCACGATTATCCCCTCATCTACTCAATCCTGTCTTTTGAGGACTGAGTAGATGCAGGGATCGGGGCAAAATGGAAAAGCGAGCACAGAGCAGTGCTTGTGGGAAATCAGCCGTGGTGTCATTCTGCTGAATCCTTATAAAACTCTTGACAGTGTAGTATTGGCAGTGGCAGTGACAAGCTGGCTTGCCTATTGGAAAGCAACCTGAACAGGTCATCACATGGTGTTTAAAATGTATTGTGTCCCATTCACCTGCCCCCTTGGATGAATCCAGAGTTAGAAACAATGATTTGTCATCAGTTTACAATAAGGGATTGTTATTATTTTATGGGATGACACCCACTCTTGTAGCGAAGTGTTTATATTTCTCAGTTTAGAATACTTGTCACATTTTTGTGACATAGAAATATGAGATGGACAGATAGTCCACGAAGCTCCTATTAATGCTGCACCTTCCTTAGGTTTCTGTGGGATGCCTGGTACTATCAGTCCTGTAGTTGCAAAACTGCAAAACTGGTAATACAATGACCACTGGCCTTTAAAGTTCTCTGATTTACATTTCTGGAGATGTATACATAACCAATATGATAGAAAAGAATCATGAGTGGTAGTCCCCTATTAGTGTAATTTGCGTGTATGGAGCCTAATATATCTAATAAAGATCTATTTTGAGATAGCAAAATTCATAGTTTAAGCTTTGAGACATTTGCCAAGTGTTGAAAGCTTGGCCTAGTTTACAATGAGTATTTGGAAAAGAAACCAGACACAGCCTTCTGCTAGGAACGAAGTTTAATAATGTTTTTAACTCCACCACCAACAGGCTGATAGTTTTCCTGCTAAGCAGGAGATTAATGTTTAGGTTACCACATCCCTCCTCACCGAGTCTTTCAAGAATTCAAATGGTTTGAACAAACAGAATGAACAACTAACCAGAGATAACCCAATCTCAGTGGTCAACAGGGAGTAGAAATATTCTTCCCAGCCTTCTGTGGCTGCTACCATCTCCAGGTTCACTCTGCCAGCTTGTTTTCTCTCTTTGATCTGTGACCTCTATTGCATAGGATTTCTAAAGCTGTCTTCAAGGTCAAGTCTGGCACAGCTAGAAGATGGCATTGAATAGCTAAGTCTCCTATGCACCACACAAGCTGATCTCCTAGCATGTCCTCCAACATATTTCCAAATGTACAACTGGATATAAGGTGTTTCAATGTTGCCACAAAAACACCCATGGTTCCCCTGGACTCTGACATAAGACTTATTGATTTAAATTATTGCACAAATATAGAATGCTTTGGGCCATACTAATTGCCCATTGTCTCTTAAACTTGAGCATGAGAGTCTTTATCAAGCTCCTTTGGAGCTATCAGGTCCCTGATAAGTGGAAGAGCCACAGATGGTTAGTAAGATCACAGAGCTCTTCTCTTCATCATCTGTCATATAGCCAGCCTTGAAGAAGAAGAAAATCAGGCATTTAACATACCTACTTGAAGTTTCCTGGTTTAGGTCAAAGGCATCCATCTTAAAATGTGCCATGAGATACATATATTGGTAATCCTCTTTCCTTTCTGTATGATATAATTGGCAATTTTCTTCCTTGCTCACACTCCCTAGCCAGTTGCTGGGCAAATTTCAGGCAAGGCCCTAAATTGAGTAGCTACTTTCCTGAGCATTCAAAGTTAAAACAAACAAACAGACAAACAAAAAACTGTTTGATACTTTTCTTGCTTGGCATATATTTAGCTTCGAAGAGGAAAAGACAAATGGTGCAAAAGAAAGAATCTTTAATGGTGCAAAGGAAAGCATCTTTAACCCCTAAGGTTCCATTCCCGCTATACCTATAGCTAAGGAATAGAACCTTACAAATCTGAAAGATTCCCCCTGATGAAGCTGCATACAAAGTACAATCCTTAAAGATTCTTTCCTTTGCACCACTTGTCTTTTCATCTTCATTTTGTCTTGGTATGGTCCCCTCTTTTCTTTTCCACTTGTACTCTTCCCTCCAGACCTCATCCACAAGGTCAGGGCAGATTAGAGAATGTCAGTGGGGTACTGCAAGATTCTCTTGGCTTATTAAGAGGGCTGCCCATGGCATAGTTTGCCCAGTGGTGATGGCTGCTGCAATTGTATCCTTCTCCCTCCCTTGTCAATGCCTTCCTTGCGAGAGAAAAAAAATGAATTATTTTTACCATTGTGCTATATGTTGAAAACTGGGCTCAGTTTATGAGTATCTGGAAAAGAGACTAGACACAGTCTTCTGCCAGGACCCAAGTTTAATAACATTTTAACCCCATCTCCAACAGTCTGGTATACCTCCTGCAGAGCAAGACATTAACTCTTTGGTTACCACATCAAGGAAGGAAGGATTACAATTGGTTATTTGAACAGTAGCATTTTTTCCTTTTAATTAACTGAATGTAGTGATTGAAACGGTAGTCTCAAAAAGCTGTGACTTTCATCAGTTGACAATGGCACAGAACAGTGGATAATTTGAATTACCAAAACATTCCTTCCATAGGTGGAAGCTTTAAATCGCTGGATAGAAAAATCTTACCACACCCAAGTAATGAGCCTATGTATTACAAAGCAATGTGCTATGGATTTCTTAAAATCATAATCTTAAGAGGCTCAGCAACTGCTTATCAGTTTTAATGTTGTTGTGTTTCCCGCAAGTAAAATTTAAACCATGTATTATATGACTGAAAACAGTCCCCTCTTCCTGGGCAAATTGTATTCCTCTGTCTCTCTGGGATCCTGCAAGCTGACAGATAAATGTGATTATCTGAATGGCAGAACCTGGACTTCTTGTTCCAAAATGAATGATTAATGCATAAGATTTGTGCACTTTAATGGCATCCCCCCCCAGAAGCTTCTTGGAATCTGTTTTCAGTAACTGATTTAACATATAAATTGGGCCAAACTTGGCAAAAATCAGGAATATTTAACAGGACACAGATGGTGCAGTAGAAAGCAATATCCAGAGATTTGGGTGACTTGAGTGTGCTGTAACCCTCCACCAGCTGGTCTGGCGCAAAGGTGAATAAAGTCCTTTTAAGAATCAATGTGAGCCTCTTATGTTGTGCCCAAGTGTTGTGTGTCCAACCAAACTGGCACCCAAAACAGAAGCAATGGTATGTTTGAAAGGATATTTGTGAAAGGCACTTGATAGTTTAGATTAAATGCATTAATGTTTTGTGAATATTTTCCTGTGCTACGTTGTGAAAAGACAAGCATTAGAGACTGAACCTCATGTCCTCCCTGTTTTTCAATTTGAATGAAACCAGAAAAATAAGAGCAATAGAAGGGCCTGAGGCAGGGGAGGCTGGGAAGGGAATGGGAAGGCACTCAATTCCTTTCCTTATGAACTATAATAAAATCACGGTCAATAGACTTTAGTTATTGGAATCATAAAACAACCTTAGCCTCTGTTAACAATTCAGTCCTTTGGGGCTGCAAGTGTGCTGTATGGTTTCTTGGCTTGGGATGAATGATAACTAATTATGGGCTTTGCAGTACATTGGAGAGCCCCATGCTTTGCTGATATCACAACAGCTTAGAACAAAAACCCCAAGCAACATCTAGTGTTTCCATCAGGCTGAATTGAAACATTGATCTTCTCTTTTCCTAATAAATGCGACAACACAAGCAGCAGAGTAGAGTTCTGATGGGCAAAGTATTTCTAGGTTATCAGGAGCTAAAGGCAAGCTTCTAACAGTGCATTATCCTTTTTCTGCTAGGTTATATTTATTTCACTTAATTGTCTTCATGGATATGATTTCAAACAGCTAGCTAATAGCATGCTTGTCCTTAGATGCACATTCCTTCCTCAGCAATTCAGAAAGAAAAAAGAAGAAGCCCATGACAACAGCATTCAGCTCATTCTAAACTTATCAAACGTGCCTTCCCTTGTCATTCCCAGCTTCCCAGCTCATTCTAAGCTTCCCTTGTCATTCCCAGCTTCCCAACTCATTCTAAACTTATCAAACATGTCTTCCCTTGTCTCACAGTGAGTGCAGAATTGAAGAAAGCTACAGATGACCAGGTAACTAATATATCAGTTATCATATAAGTGGTGTTTTAATAATCACCTGGTGCTTTTAATACTTTAAAAATGTGCTGAAGTTCAAAGATCAGCACCTTCAAGATGTGCTGTAAGACTCCTTCAGAACTGATTAATTCACTTATTAATCATATACACAGAGATTTTCAGACTTTCTAAGAATGCTGCCTTCAAAGAGCATGCAATTGGATAGCCTCATCCTAAGACCCTGACAGCAGTGGTGCACCCATGTTGAAGGGGTAGTAGTGTGGTATAGACAGTAACAGTTGGTGTCTTATGGTTATTTCATGGAGGAGAAAGTATTGGCAAACACTCTTCTGATCACACAAATCTCTAGCAACCCCAGTAATACCCACCAATTGAGGAATGGCATGCATATGATGCTCTGTGAGTGGTACACACAGGCACAGCCAGCTGCTGCACACTGATGTGTTCATGGTCTCCTGATGTTATGCTGCCTCTGCCAACCAGCAGAGTGCCAAAGGGCTGGGAGGAAAGAACAGCCAGCCCTGCCACTTCCAAGTAGGCTAGTGCACGACAAGAAGGCTAGAGTTAACACAATTCCTGGAGCTCTGCAGACATGTGTTTGAGTCCTCACTTGCAGCCACATTCTCTTTATCCAGATTGGTCACTGCAGACTAGGGGTGAACACAAACCAGGAAAATGTGGACCAAACTGGAGACTGTCACAAACTAAAAAGGCTTCATATGAACTGGTTTGGTTTGTGAGGTTTGTGATGTGGTAGAACACACCCCTCCCCATGTGCTAGAGATACCAAACTCACAGGGGATCTTCAAATGACTCTCATCTCTCATTCCAAGTTTGGTGACAATTGGATTTATAGAATCCAAGTTACAGGCGGCTTCCCAAAAAAAGAAGATGTGCCCACGGAAATGCTTTCTGGAGAAATGACAGGCATGATTCAGGAAGTTAGGGAGTGTATACAGCATCACTTCCCCAGGCATGCTAGAGACACCAAACTCACAGTGGATCTCTGGCTGACTCAGTTGAGGTACCCACCAGCTAAGGCTTAAACACACAGGTGCAGAGCAGGGGTAAACAACAGGGGTGTATTATTCTAGTTTGCAACTTGGTCTGGATCACAGTGAATTCTTCTAGTGCTAAGGGTGAACTCCAATGGTGAGTCAAGTGCTAGCAACCTCTGACCACATTTTTGTAGTTCTAGTCGGGAAAAAGAGATTGCGTTCTTAGACACTCTCAATGACTGTGCTGTGGAACAGATGGTCACAGATCCTACCAGGGGAGAGGCGATCCTGGATTTGGTCCTAAGTAACACCCAAGACCTGGTGAGAGATGTAAAAGTGATTGCACTGCTTGGGAACAGTGACCATAATGTCATTGAGTTTAACATTTGTACAGATAGGGAGTTGCCCAAAAAGACTGACACAACCACTTTTAACTTTAAAAGGGGTAACTTCTCTGGTATGAGGGGACATGTGAGGAAGAAACTGAAAGGAAGAGTGGAGAAGGTCAAAACCATTGGGGGAGCTTGGAGACTATTTAAAAATGCAATCGTAGAAGCTCAGAAAAAATATATACTGCAGGTTAGGAAAGGCACAAATAAGTATAGAAAAAAGCCTGCATGGTTAACAAATAAAGTAATGGAAGCTGTAAAAGGTAAGAAGGATTCCTTTAAGTGGTGGAAAGCTAGTCTCAGTGAGGTTGATAAAAGGGAACACAGACTATGGCAAATAAAATGCAAGTCTGTGATCAGGCAAGCAAAAAGAGAATATGAGGAGCATATCGCAAAAAAACATAAAGGCCAACAATAAAACTTTCTTCAAATACATTAGAAGTAGGAAGCCAGCCAGGGAGGTAGTGGGGCCCTTGGATGACCAAGGGGTAAAAGGAGTAGTGAAGGATGATAGGGAAATGGCTGAGAAACTGAATGCATTTTTTGCCTCTGTCTTCACTGTGGAAGAGGAGAACTACTTGCCCACTCCAGAAGCACCGATTTCCGGAGGGGGTTTGAAAGACCTGAATCAGATTGCGGTGACAAGACAGGAAGTCCTACGACTGATGGATAATTTAAAAACTAATAAATCACCAGGCCCAGATGGCATTCATCCGAGAGTTCTGAAAGAACTCAAATGTGAACTTGAGGATCTCCTAACAAAAATATGTAATCTTTCTTTAAAATCTGCCTCCATTCCTGAGGACTGGAAGGTAGCTAATGTCACTCCCATCTTTAAAAAGGGCTCCAGGGGAGATCCAGGAAATTACAGGCCAGTCAGTCTGACATCAATACTGGGTAAATTGGTGGAAACTGTTATTAAGGAAAGAATTAGTGGGTATATTGATGCACAAAAACTATTGAGGCAGACTCAGCATGGGTTCTGTAAGGGAAGATCTTGTCTCACTAACCTGTTAGTGTTTTTTGAGGGAGTGAACAAACATGTGGACAAGAGGGATCCAATAGATGTTGTTTGCCCTGACTTCCAGAAAGCTTTTGATACAGTTCCTCATCAAAGGCTCCTAAGTAAGCTCAATAGTCATGGGATAAAAGGACAAGTCCTCTTGTGGATCAAAAACTGGCTTATAAATAGGAGACAGAGAGTGAGTATAAATGGGAAACTTTCTCAGTGGAGGGTGGTAAGCAGTGGGGTACCACAGGGATCAGTACTCGGTCTGATGCTTTTTAACTTGTTTATTAACAATTTGGAATTGGGAGTAAGCAGTGAAGTGGCTAAATTTGCAGATGACACAAAGTTGTTCAGGGTGGTGATAACCTGGGAGGATTGTGAGGCACTCCAAAGGGCTCTGTCGAGGATGGGTGAGTGGGCGTCATCATGGCAAATGGGGTTCAATGTGGCCAAGTGCAAAGTGATGCACATTGGAGCCAAAAATCCTAAATATAAATACACGTTGATGGGGTCTGAACTGGCAGAGATGGACCAAGAGAGACTTCTTGGAGTCGTAGTGGATAACTCAATGAAAATGTCTAGACAGTGTGTAGCTGCAATAAAGAAGGCCAACGCTATGCTGGGGATTATTAGCAAGGGAATTGAAAACAAATCAGCCAGTATCATAATGTCCCTGTATAAATCATTGGTGCAACCTCATTTGGAATACTGTGTACAGTTCTGGTCGCCACATCTCAAAAAGGATATTATAGCATTGGAAAAAGTGCAGAGAAGGGCAACTAGAATGATAAAAGGGTTGGAACACCTTCCCTATGAAGAAAGGTTAAAACGCTTGGGGCTCTTTAGCTTGGAGAAACGACGGCTGAGGGGTGACATGATCGAGGTTTATAAGATTATGAACGGGATTGAGCAGGTTGAGAAAGAAGTACTTTTCTCCCTTTCTCACAATACAAGAACTCGTGGGCACTCCAAGAAATTGCTGAGCAGTCAGGTTAGAACAGATAGAAGGAAGTACTTCTTCACCCAAAGAGTGATTAACACATGGAATTCACTGCCACAGGAGGTGATGGCAGCTACAAGCATGGATAGTTTCAAGAGGGAATTAGATAAACATATGGAGCAGAAGTCCATCAGTGGCTATTAGTCACAGGGTATAGATGGTAGTTCTCAGTCTGGGGCAGGTGATGCACTCTATTCTTGGTGCTGGAGAGGGCAGCAGTGGGAGGGCTTCTAGTGTCCTGGCCCCACTGCTGGACCTCCTGATGGCACGTGGTATTTTTGGCCACTGTGTGACAGAGTGTTGGACTAGGTGGGCCATTGGCCTGATTCAACATTGGCTTCTCTTATGTTTTTATGTTCTAGTGTTCTCCAAGATAACAATCAGTTCCTATAATCTACTAGCACCTCTGGATTCTCAGCTGTCAAAAAAGTAAATCTCTAGCACATTTGTGCTTCCTGTTATGTGATAGTAGAAGATGGATCCTGCCATGCAACAGCAAAAGATATTTTTTTACTTAATGCATTTGCACTTGCACAAGACATTGCACAAAAGCTGCTCTAAAATCAATCACTGATTTTTTTTATTATTTATGATCAAAATGCTCTTTGATGCAGTCATTACAGTCCAGCTTGGAAGTGTAATATGACTTTATCAAATAAATCGAGATGGGTAGCTGTGTTTATCTGTAGTAGCAGAAAAGAGCAAGACTCCAGTAGCACCTTAAAAACTAACAACAATGTGGCAGGGTATGAGCTTTAATGAAGAAGTGAGCAGTGACTCATGAAAACTCATACCCTCCCACATATTTTGTTGGTCTTAAGATGCTACTGAACTCTTGCTCTCTTCTACTAATCAAACAAGGTCATGCTTGAGAGGGGTTCTGAAATGCCCTATGTCTTGTGCAAGTGGAAATGGAAGACAGGTTACAGTCAAGTTGATTTAGCAAAAGGACTACTTCTGTTGAAGTCCTTGGGCAACATGTGGCTTTTCTTATATCATGATGGCTTCACCATCATCTTCAATACAAAACAAATGCCAGAGTGTTTCTGAAAAGCTTATAGAATATTGCCTCAAATCACAGTCAGTGCATTGTATAATTTTTTTTAAAGTTGCTGTTTTAAAATATGAGGTGTGCGGTTCTTTTAGGTCAGGTTTTTTAAAAATTCACTTAAGCTACCAATTTCAGCCACATCAACAATTTGCTCTTGTGAAGCTGACATTAATGGCTTGAATACAGTAATTATTTACTTCCTTGATGAAGAAAAGTCAATAATAATAGCTTTTCAAATCTATAAAGTCATTGAGAGGTTTGCAAGTTCAAGTTGTAGGATGAATCGTTTCAGAAAAAAATTGAAAAAAGAAAGAAGGCTAGAAATGTGTCATTGTTAATTGAAATTACTTAATGAGCAGCAAAGCATGCTATTAACTAATTAATGGAGCCAGCCAATGCTTAGCCACTCTAAGTGCAGTCAATATGCATGACCCAACTTTAACACTGAAGAAATTTTGAAACATAGAATATAACATGAGTATGCTTCACAAAGCATCCTTAAGCATGTTAAGGATCACCAGCTGTGTTTAAAGGCCAGGATTGTACCTAATTAGCTTCAGAGGTATTAGTACATGAGACACATTCAGCACAAACAATGGAAAATGAAGCAGCCCAGAGAAGGAAAGAACCATTTGCCCCCCCCCACCATCAGAATAACAAGACAGACAACAGTTTTGGGATAAAACAAGGGCCACTTTATTAACTGTTAGAATAAATGTAACTGAACGGCAAGGGAAAAACTAAACAAGTACGGAACAGGCAAGGCAGGTGTCACTCTCTGATCAACCTCCTTGTCCATCATAGGTGAGTCGCCAGCTCTGATCTTCTTGAGCCGCCAATCTGGCTCACGACTGCCAGCCCAGCAAACTGGTTTCCACCCAGGAGCACCTACCCCTGAAGCCGTACAGCTTGCAGGAAGGAGCCTGCCCAGGAGGTTCCCAAAAGTGATCATCATTCCCTGCCATGGGCCGTAAAACCTAAAGGCCATTCCTGATGACCCCTTGTTCCCTAATGGGAAAATGCCATAAGGTGCCCACCGGTTCCGCTTTCTTACTCGCACAACCCTGCCACTGCTAAGGTCAAGCCTCTGCTTTGGCCTTTGTACCCACCTAGCAGCCCAAGGCTGCCTAAACCCCTTGCTGCAAGTCTTCCAAAAACAAATCATTGCTCTTGTTTGATAAATGCACCCCATCAATCCTATACAGGTCCTGTAACTCAACCCGTATGCCAGGGTGTGGCAAAAACTGCCCCAAACCACCCTCAAAAGCCTTCTTTATCTGGCGATTCACTTTACGCCTTGCATGGTTGAGGCACTGAGGGTCTCCCAAGCTACACCATATGCCATCACAAGGTCTACCTCAGCTTGGAGAACAAGGGCCTTGCCCTTCATTAAACCTAGATTGTTACCCTCTAGGTGCACCACCAGAACGTGTGGAGGAGGCCCTTGTCTCTCCTCGAATAAAAAGGGATGGAGCCCAGACCATCACATACCCCACCTTCCCAACCATTCAACAGCAGCCCACTCACTAAGGCCCAGTTGGGAACTGATGGGTGTCCTCCTGGCCCAGTGAGCAGCCCAAAAATACATGCTGTGGCCGCAGACAGTGACTCTTCGTCTTGCCCAGTGGCCTGCAGCACCTGAAAGAAGGACTCCATTAGTTACTTAAACACAACATTAAACCTTGCAATCCTGCACATAACTCTTGTAACAATGTGATCTCCAGCAACCTATCCACTGAATGTCGGTATTAGAATACCGTATGGAAGGAGTGGGTTCCAAAGCAGTACCCACCCACCTAATCCCAATTGGACAATCGCTTTCTGGGTTAAAGTCCAAAATTTAAATTTAGTGAGGGGGTACCGTCTTTGTGACAGAACAAAATGCCTTTGCCCTCCCCACACATGGTCAAATATGGACATAAAGCCAACACAGGGCATAATTCCACCTCTGCACAAAGGCCAAATTCAATAACGGAACTCTTGCCAAGTTGGTCAGTTTCCGACCACCTAAGCATGAGCCTTACTTTAGAATCCAGCATGCAACCATCATGGTGGTGAAGTGCTAGACCAGATGTATCTTGGCAAGAGCTGGCAACCAGCTCACTGATCTGCAGTGCCCCCAAAAAGGCAACTAGACATGCTGCATGGAACAGTGAGGCCTCATATCCCTCAGCGCAAAGCTTGGACCACTGCATCTGGAGTCCCCAGATCACTGCCGGTGTCAAAGGTTCCTAAGTGTCTGCAGCCCTCGAGCATCTTACGTATATGGAAGTTGCCCATCTTCTCATCATACTCAGCCACCTTACTGACATAGGTGAGAGATGACAGCTTGCCCCTAATGGAATGCACTGACAAGCACTGACAAGCCCTTATCTTTCAGAGATACACAAAATTGCATCAAATGGGACACTGGGATGGGCCAAACCTGTTGCAGACCAGCTTCCTGCCTAAAGGACACAGACTGCTGACTGCTGTAGGCTTTCTGAATGGAAGGTGTGAGAGATAAGCTTATCACCCTGTCAGCCTCAGCCCACCAATCTGCCATACCTCTACCAGCATCTGAACCAGGAACTGGTTGGCTTCTGGAGCCAGCTGATGGAATCTCTCCATCTGTTTTTGGAAGAGAGCATCAACGACCCCATTACTGACCACTGGGACGCGCCTGGCTTTAAGCAATATATTGTTCTGTAAACAAAGGGGCATGAAGGCTCTTACCAGTGCTATGACCCTAGGAGACTTGGACGTCAATGAATTGATAACAAGCACTGTGGACAAATTGTCACACCAGAAGTGGACTGTATGGTTGGTGAGATCTGCCAATCAAATCCACACTCCTATGACAATGGGAAACAAATCCAAGAAGGTGAGGTCTTTGACCCAACCAGCCTGGAACCATTCCAAACCATACTCAGCACACCAGTGGCCACAGAAATAGACTTCAAAGCTGGAGGAACCTGCAGCTCAGCTTCAACCTGAAGGTCCTGCCTCCAAAAAGACATCCCATGGTATGAATTCAAAAATTATTTCCACATAAGGAAGTCATCCCTTCTTCCCCTGGTAACCCTGGCCCTGTGGTGTGGTAAGTGCAGGCCCTTCATGGACTCACATAGTCCCCTGACAAATGCACAACCAGGTGCCACAACTTCGCAGGCAAAGTAGAGGTGACCCACCAGCTACTGCAACTCAAGCATGGTAATCTTTCTCATTGCCCTATTATCAATAAACATCTGTAAGGTATTTAAATTATCAGCTGGCAACCTAGACCTAACTTATCAGCTGCCCCCCGGTATAGATCTCAATCCCTAGGAAAGTCAAAATAGTAGTAGGGCTTTCTGTTTTTCTTGGGCTAGGGGGACTCCAAGCTCCCCCGCCAACTCCATGAAACTGGAAAGTAAAAACTCACATTGTCCCGTACCCTTCTGTCCCATCAATAGGAAATCATCAAGATAATGGGCAGTACTGCACAGTCCTGTCCTGAAATGCAAGATCCATTTTAAAAAGGAACTGAACCTCTCGAATGCAGCACAGGACATGGAGCACCCCATGGGAAGGGCCCTGTCCATATAAAATTTGCTTTTGAAAGCAAAACCTAATAACTCAAAATCAGCCAGGTGGACAGGGAGAAGACAGAAGGCCAACTTGATATCACATTTGGCCAGTGCCACACCCTGTCCACAGTAGTGCACCACCTGCATGGCCTGATCAAACAAGATGTATCTAACCGAACATAACTACTCCGGTATCACATCATTCACTGACTCTCCATGTGGGTATGACAGGTGATGAATGAGGCAATACTCACCAGAAGCCTTCTTTGGCACAATGTCTAATAGTGACACTCTTAAATGGGAAACCGGAGGGGAAAAGAAAGGGCCAAGGACTCTACCTTCCTTACATTCTTTGGCAATTTCCCCCAAACGATGTGCTCTGTCCCTTTAAAGGATTTCAAGTTAAGAGTGCTGTATGACCTCCTTTTCCCCTGATAAAGTATCCTAAAACCCAACTTGAAACTGTCTAAAAGTTAAACACAATCTTGCCAGTTGGGGTAATCCCTCAACCAGCATTCAAGCACCTTTACTTGAATTGGGCTGGGTCCCTTTGTCAGGCAGGGGGTTGTAACCACTACCTCCTCCTGCATGCTTACCTCCCTTGGCACCCACACAGTCCCTTTGCTTTGGGGCAATTTGAGAATGCGTGAGGCCCCATGCACAATGGGCATTCATGCGAAAAGGAACAAGACTTCCTACTGCATGTTCCGTGGGAGGTGAACTCCCAGCAAAGCGGGAGTCATTGAACCACCCACCTTGCCTGTGTGCAGGTACCTGCCTGACCTTGTGACTTGATGACCCACATGGCTGCTATCCAACCTTTCATTCCCAGATGGCTGGGCTAGAGAAATAGTTTGTAACCAATTAGCCCAGGTCCTGTCAACCGTATGTCTCTTCAGGCATTCCTTCTCGCACTTGTCTAGATTCTCTTTGTGTTTTTTTCTCAGGTTCTCTGTATAAAAGCATGAATACATCTACATATTTGCCTTTAAGGACTTTTTCCCTAGTGGCTGTAGACAAGTGATTCCCAAGGGGCAGAGCCAGACCCTCAAACGGTAGGGCATGTTCCGAGACTGTCTCATATGTCAACCCCCCTGGGTTTGGATAGCCCCATCCAGGCCAAACACCCTGAGGAGGCTGCAAAGATGATTGGGCCATATCCCCCCATCCAGCGTAGGGTGACACCTGTCCCATACCCCACGGCCACCCACCCTCTGGTGTAGCCCCGTGAAATTGTGTTCTGTGGGGCAGAGGACCTAGCAGTACCATGACCACCAGGTCCCCAAGGCCAAGCTGGCCCCCTTGGAAAGTGTTTTCAGCCTTACCTTTGTCCTGAGGAGGTCCCCTGTACAGCCCCAACTGCTGTGTCTCTGTGCCCTGTTGCTCTGACCCAGCAGTTGTCTGTGCATCCTGACCATGGAATCATCCTGCCCCTCTTCAAGGGATGCCAAACCCTCTTCAAGGAAAGCCAAACAAGCTAGTACCCAAGCCTGGAAAGATGTTGTAGAAGCAGTTTTAGCTTGTTTAGCACTCCCTGGCCCCTTGTCCAGTGGAGGATGCCTGCCTGTTTCCTCTCGAGGGCTTCTAGCCTCTCCAGTATGGCCACATTAACTGGGTCATCCTCATCCTTATCAGAGGGAACCAGGGGCACAAGAGGTAAAGGCTGCTGGGGTGGCTTTTGGGGGGCTGACTGCTTGATCTTGGAACAGCCCTGCCTCTTCCTAGGAGCCATTGTGGGGGAATATAATTTCCAAGCCTCTCTCCCTTCAGGCTCCACACTAGGGGGAGGTAAAGGGTTATGGATGGCTAACCCCCCAAATCAAAGATCCTCAAAATGGCCACCTTGCCCAGCCTCCTCCTCAAAATGGCTGCCCTGCTTAACTACTATTCTAAAATGGCCACCCTGTATAGCTGCTGTCCCAAAATGGCCACCCTCAGGCCTTGTCACTCCCTATGTTGCCCTCATAGGGCCTAGGCTTAAGACCATCCCCAGCCTTACTGCCAGGTAGATTCCCAAGGCCCCCTAAATTCCCACCCCCCAACCTAGCTCCCTTATCACTGCCTAGGCTGGAGCTGAGGAACTTCACCAGAGTGGGGCTGCCACCGAGGGCTGCCACCAGGATAGGGCTGCCACCTAGGACCTTTGCTGTGCTAGTGCCCTTGTAGCTTTTTCTGCTGGCTAGAACCACTGCTGAGGGTCACTGCTGACTTCCCTGGACTGTCACTACATGCCAGGAACTGTTGCTGCCTACGGAGCACTGCCGTGGGCTGCAGCTGCCAACAACCTCCATTGAGGACCGCCGCTGCACCACCAGCTACTGACAACTGCTGCTAACAAGGGCCACCACTGAAGACCGCTGCCACCGATTGTCTCCATCACCAAGGACTGTCGCCACGTCTTCTGCTGCCCTGGACCGCCAAGGACCCCACCACTGTTTTCAAACTTTGGGCCTACAAGGTAGGTGGCAGCTTTCCCCCTGCATGCTAGGAGCTCTTACCAGGCCCGAGCATGAGGTGAGACTGGGCAGGAGCAAAGCCTCACCTTTTGTAAGGCTGGATCCACCCCCACCCACATCACAATGCATGGTGTCACAATGCTGTTTTCTGCCCTGTCCTCCTCCAGGGCGGCAAAGCAGCCCCCAGCCTCCAGCGGCGTTTGCCAGGTGGCCTGGAGCTCAATTCTGGCCAAGATTCGTGACAGGTACCACAGATGGCAAAAATATTAAGTCCCACAACTTCAGTTTGATTTTTACTGAAGCACTCATTTAATGTGATCATATGCACAGCCTCTAGTCCCTGTGTCATCTTGACATAATGTGCTGGTATTGGCACAGTGAATTGTGTCCTGGGAGCTCTTAGTAAACAACATATGCTGTCATACCAAACATGATATATTTTGAACTGGTAATGGCAGGACCTAAGGGCTGCTACCAAGGGAGGGTAGAAGCAGTGGCATGACAGATCAGAATCACTGGCATGGTAAGAAGTAAATGAGGGCTAGTACAACTCAAATAACATTTATTGGTTCAGGTTCCTAGTAGAGGGAAGCTCTCTCCCTTTTTAAGTTGGGATGGTAGAGATGGAAGGATGTCCCGTCCCCCCCCCAAATTGTGTGCAGGGTTCAGCCAGATTTTCATGAAGTCCATGTTTCTTTTATAGGAAAAAAAGGGACATTTCAGAGGAGACAGATCAATTTCTCAAGAAGGAGGAGGAGGAGGAGGAGGAGGAGGAGGAGGAGGAGGAGGAGGAGGAGGAGGAGGAAGAGATTAGATTTATAACCTGTCCTTCAGTACCCAAAGGAGAGCAGCTTACAAACTCCTTTCCCTTCCCCTCCCCACAACAGATACTCTGTGAGGCAGGTGGGGCTGAGAGAACTCTAACACAAACTGCTCTTTTTCAAGAACAGCTGTGCCAGAGCTTGTGACTGACCCAAGGTTACACCAGCAGGTGCAAATGGAGGAGCAGGGAATCAAACCCAGTTCTTCCAGATTAGAGTCCGCGCATTTAACCACTACATCAAACTGGCACCAAACAGAAGAGAGATATTTCTCTAGACAGGAAATTTACCTTTTGCTATAAAATCTGGATCCTTCTCATTTTACAAAGTCTTTGTGAAAAGTGGGGAGGGATCATACTGGGCATTGGACATAGTCTCTATAAGCCCTTAAAACTAAGGAGGTGATCAACAGTGTAATGTGCTGCATGATCACCATTCAGTCTTGTCAAAAATGGAGAAGGATCCACAGTGTAACATGCTGCATACAATGTAATGTTTTCCATACAGCTGGGGATGGTCTGTTTTAAAAAGGCAGTTTCCATTCCAAACAGCTCCCTAGTACAGCTCAGTCCCAATAGTTTCTCACTGATAACATATGAACCAACTTGTATCAGGGACAACATACTTCCAACACAATGTTGGCATGAGGGTTTGCTACACCTTACACATTGTTTCAAGTAGTGCCTACTGAATATCTGAAGTAGAATGAAAGCAAAAATATTAAAGGGAAAAATATCTTCCATACTGGATGCATCTATTTGTGTGTCTGTTATTGTCTGTATTCTTCCACATCTATTATCCCAGGTTTAGCTTAATAAGAACATTTCTCTCTATTCTCTCTTCTTCATTTTTCTTGGTTATAGCTTTTGGACCAATTTCAAATTTAGTTTTCCTATATGCAGCCTTTCTGTCTCCCTCAATGTAACTGCACCCCTTTGACTCTCAATTGCATTCTTTCTCTGTAGCCTCTCCTGTGCTTGGCCTTTTTGTCCTTTTATTTCTTCCAGTGATTCCTTTTGAGTTCAAAATAAACATTTTTTAATCCCTGCCATGAACCTTCAGACCTAATATCTTAAATGAATGGCATATCCCAGCTCTTAAAAAAAAAATAGTTAGAAGCAGTCTGCTTCTATTGTAGGAACATGGTGCTCCTTGCAATATTATACATAAAAGTTGAAAGCATGTTTTAGCTGTTATTTTATCTATTTAAGCTTCATATCTCTTTTCCGTCTCTCAATTTTTTTTAATTGGCCCTGACTGCGTATCCTGTAGGTTTCCAGTCAGAAAAGCCTTTTTGATGGCTAACCAGTTTCTGTTATATTAGGCCTAAAATCATAAAGAGCAATCACACTTTTATGTTGCAGCTGATGAACTGTGGGGATACTGCTGCTTTAGAACTACTGAACATTTCTTTCCAAAACCAATATAAAAATGGTGCCTTGGTTTTTGGATGCCAAAGAGAAATCTGTAAAGCAAGGATCTGAAGACCAATTGCAATGGTATATGGTAAAAGCTGCTCAAAATAAAGACTGACTGAAGGTATACAACAAGTCCGATCCTATCCCTTAATGACACAGAAGTGGTTTGCATTATATTATCTCTACCTGACAAAAAAGAAGGTTGGTTTTACACCCCTCTTTTCTCTGCCCTAAGGGGTCTCAAAGTGGCCTACAATCACCTTCCCTTCCTTTCCCCACAACAAGTACCTTGTGAGGTCGGTGGGGCTAAGAGAGTTCTGTGAGCACTGTGACTGGCCCAAGATCACCCAGCAGGCTTCATGTGGAGGAGGAGTGGGAAATCAAACTTGATTCACCAGATTAGAGTCCACTACTCTTAACCACTACACCATGCTGACAAAGAAGCTTTACATTGGGTTTATCAACTAACTAGGAATAAGGCCTGTTGTGGAAATAAACACAATGAGCTCTAGAAAGAGGCTCTGGGAGAGTGCCAAGGATTTGGGCACTCAGCATCAATGTGCTGTGGCAACTTCAGCAGGGTATAATGATACAGAGTTTACCGTTTTCTCCAAGGGACCTGATCTCTGCCATCTGAAGAACAGTTGTAATTTTGAGTGATCTCCAGCCCTCACCTAGAGATTGGCAAAAATTGTTACCCAGGAAGAAATGGCTGGTTTGGAGGGTGGAGCCTATGGCATTATACCTGTCTGAGGTCCCACCCCTCCTCAAACCTCACCCTCTCCAGGTGACCCCTCAAATCTCCAGGAATTTCCCAACTTGGAGTTGGCAACCCTATCTCCTTCCCAGCCAAGCATCAACGTGCCATTATCTGCCCCTCTGATTTCAGCTTTGCATCTCTTCCCCACTGCCTCCTGGAGATCAGGAAAAGTAGTCTTTCTCTGCAATGGGGACCAAAGCAGCTTATATCATTCTCCTCTTCCCCTTTTGACTTGCACAACAACCCTCTGAGGTAGGTTAGGCTGAAAGTCTGTGACTGGTCCAAAATCACCCACTCAACTTCTACAGCAAGAACCTGAATCTAGCAGACCCTGCTCTAAAGCAATGACTGCGACGCCTAGGGCAGCCAACCTCCAGGTGGAGCCTGAAGATCACCAGGTATCACAACTGAACTCCAGAAAACAGATCCCCCCCCCCCAAGAAAATAACTGCTTTAGAAGGTGGGCTGTATGGTATTCTATTCAGCTGAGGCCTCTCCCTTCCCCAAACACTGGTTTCCATAGACTCTACCAGAAAATCTCCAGGAATCTCCCTACCTGGAGCTGGCAACCCTCATCAGGATAGGTCCCAATGAGTTCCTAGAATCCAGAACCTGACAAAGGTTAGTCAAATGTAGGAAAGGGGGCCAATGTTAAAAACTTGATGAAGGAAATATAAAATACATGTATTATTGATCACAAATTTAAAAATATATAAGGGCCCAGTCACACGTTATGTATAAATAACTAATGATAAAATACAAAGGCTTATAAATCTGACCTGACGCGTTTTGGCCTATATAGGCCTTCCTCAGAGGTCAATAGTGAGGAACATATTGGCTATTATAAAAACATATAGTACAATCATATAAATACAGAGCATGAATACAATAAGGACCAGAAGCAAGTTGTTTCAAGATAACCCACCAGGCATAGAGTAAAAAATAAATGAGGCCTCTAATAGTGCAATCACATGCCAAGTGGTTCTCAGATATAAACTTCTGGTCCAGGAAACACCTTCCTATGATTGTAGAGCCAAATAATCCTCAAGCAAAGAGCAGTGTTGGTCAAAAGCTCCAGCAGTTTTAGTTGACCAACACTGCTCTTTGGTTTTTTAAAATTGATGAAAAATCTGTCTTTTTTTTGGGGGGGGTGAATTTAATCCATTGACATTTATAGAAATAATTCTCATTTTACTTTTATTTTTATCCATCTTGATTCTGTGGTTGCGCATCCAAGTTTTCTCTTGCTTGTGACAGCTGGCGTAGTCTTCGGGTATTTGGATTTCTTAAAGCTTTCTTTAAATGTTGCTGAAGTCCCCAAAGCTCCTTGAGGGTGACCTTCTTCTTTCCCTTCCTCTTCTATCTCTTCCTCCTCTATCTCTGAGCTTATTTCTTCAGTTTGAAGTTCCACTCCATTCTTCTTTAGAAAATCTTTTGCCTTGAATGTGGAGGTAATTCTATGTCTTTTGCCTCTGTAAGAAAACATTAAGCCTTCAGGGAGGAGCCATCTGTAAGTAATTTCATTTTTCCTTAAAATTGCTGTAAATTCAAAATATTCTCTTCTTCTTTCTCTGATTCTCCATGGAATTTCCTTCAAAATCTTTATTTCATTGTTATCTATCATCAATGGTGTTCTGTTTGAGGCCTTTAGAATGTCATCTCTGAGTATCATTCTATGAAATCTTACATGGACTTCTCTGGGTAAATGGTTATTCCTGGCATACGCAGAATTCATTCTAAAACCTAAATCAAGCTCATCTAGTACTTTCATTGGCTCTTCTGCTTTCATATATTATGCTAAAATATGGGCCGTCTTCTTTCTAATGTCTTCATCTTGCTCTTCTGGAATATTTTGGAATCTTAGTATGAAGGATGGTTTATCTATCTGTAATATAATCAAATCTTGTTCCAACTGTGTCTGTTTGGTGTCTATTGTTTGTAGTTTATACTCCATTTCTTTTGTTTTAGTATCCATGTTTTCAGTTTTATTTAATTCTATTAATTTCTGTGTGTTATCCACAATTTGTTTCTATAAACCTTGCATCTGGTTTGAAAATTGTTGTGTCATCTCTTTCATTGCTTCTTTAATTGTGTCTACTGCTTCTAAGATTGCACTTTTTATTGTTTCTTGAATTAGAGATTGAAATTCCTTTGTGGATGTAGATGGTATACTAGCAGCAGCTGATCTGGGTACACCTGGTGAACTTGATGGTATTTTAGGAGGTTTGTTAATCCCAGCCATCTCTAGGCTATGTTCAATGACAAGTTCAAAGAATCCTTTCATGCCAAGGGAAGGGGGGAAAAACACCACAACCAGGAACACAATTAGCTTCCCCCTTTCTAGCAAGAAATATTATTTCAACAGGTTTGTTTTGGAACACACTGAGCTATACTAGATATTAAGAGAATCCCTTTTTTGTTTCTTTCCAAACTATAGACCCAACACAAACCACAGAAATGCAATACAATAGCCAAAACCAGATTGTTTCTTTCTCCTTATATGAAAAGTACCAGGAAGAGAAGGAAAGGGGAGGAGGGTGTATAGTCTCACGTAGATTCAAACAACCAGTTCTATAGTAATCCACAAGTTCAAAGATGAGATTTCTATTATTGCTTAGTACTTATATCTTTGTAACTCCAAATCAAAGAAAGGAAAAACCCAGGCTTCTTCCCATACTGTATTTAAAATAATATCAAAGAAGAAGAGCTAATAGATCCACACTCCACCCCACTGAAGGGGAAAAACTGAGAACGTAGAAAGATATCAGAAATTTCCAATCAAAAAATGGAGTATGTTGCAAGATAATATGGGTATCCAAATATCAGGGAATCAAGCCAAGGCACTCCTTTGCTGCCCACAATTATATCCAAGAATCCACAACCAAAATCCCCTTTGCTTGCAGCCAAACTAGAGGAATGGGGGGGGAAACTCCCTCCTCAACTTTTAAATGCTTTTAAAATTTAAAGAGGGAGATGTCTCTTTAAAGAAGAGGCAGACTTTTCTCTATTAATGCAGTCAAATAGTTACTCACAATGAAGTTTGTGCTTGTTGTGCCAGGGTTTCTAACCTTCACCCTTGCTGGGAAGCGACAGCTAGCAGCCCATAGCAATGGGTGTTCTTCTTGATCCTGGAGTTGGAAGCAATCCAGGGCTCTCACCCATCCGTGGCCACAGTACAGGGCCCCTGAATCAAGCCTCTTGCACTCCTTCCTCTTCCCGAGGGAGCATCAGGGTCTCAGAATGTCCATAGACCCCTTACTGAAGATCAAAGAAGCCAGCGGTCCCAGGAGCGAGCCTAGGATGCATCCGTCCCTCCACGCTGTCTTCCAGTGTCCTGGGGTTTTTATTTTATTAGGTTTTGGTATGTAACTTTTAAAATTATTACTCACAAGCAACCTTGAGCCAAGAGGAAAGGCAGGGTAGAACTGTTTTAATGTACAAACATGACAAAACAGCCTTGTGTAACATTCCAGTGCATTTTAGGAATGGCAGACCTCTGCTCCTTCCTGCCACCAGCCAGATGGCCAGCAAGGGAAAGCCCTGCCCCAAGCCCCACCCCCCAAAAGTGGCCACCTGCAGCCACCCCAGTGCAAGATTTAAAAGGCAGGGGCATATGGCCCACTGATCAGTTGGAGGGCCCTTTGAAACTTGCAGGAGTGACGGAGAAAGAGTGATGGCCATGTGTGCCTGCACTCCAAGCCACACATTTGCGGCTTGGAGTGCAGGCACATGTGGCCTCCCTCTACCTCTTCCCAAAAGTATTTCAAGTGACCCTTTGAATGTTTTTGGAAAGAAACAGGACCCTTGCACCTGCACTCTAAGCCTCCCCCACTTCTTGCCAAAAGAAGAAGAAGAAGAAGAAGAAGAAGAAGAAGAAGAAGAAGAAGAAGAAGAGGAGGAGGAGGAGGAGATTGGATTTATACCCCACCCTTCACTACTCAAAGGTGTCTCAGAGTGATTTACAAACTCCTTTCCCTTCCCCTCCCTACAACAGACACCCTGTGAGGTAGGTGGGGCTGAGAGAGCTCTTGACAGAAACTGCTCTTTTTCAAGAACAGCTCTTATCAGAACTACGGCTTGCCCAAGGTCATCCAGTCAGGTGCAAGTGGAGGAGTGGGGAATCAAACCCGGTTCTCCCAGATTAGAGTCCGTGCACTTAACCACTACACCAAAGCATTTAAAGGGACCCTTTAAATCTGATGTATTAGATTCCACAGAAAATTTCCTGTAATAAAAGGGGATCCCTTTTGTTAATTCTCCTTTTCGCGGCAGACTCATGGGAGGGCTCCACCTCCTCATGCTGGGGGTCCCCTGTCTCCTAGAAACAGCATTTTGGAGGCATTTGGGGCAGCAAGGAAGTTGCACTACATGGATGGAAACCTCTTCTGTCAGCAGAGATCTACAATCGGATACATGCCATTTTTTATGTCTGAGCAGTAAAAAAAGAAAAGAAAAATGATAGAATGTTCAGCTTTAAAGAACCGACTTCCATTTGGCATTCTGAGGATGTCAAATAGCTAGTGTCTTCAGACACACACAGACAGTCAGACAAATGTAAGTTATTCACCATGTAGCATTTGTATCATTATAGGAATGTTAATTTTATATAATTAACCTTTTATAATAATTTTCAGTGTCTCATAGATGGGAAGAGTACTCCTTCATTGATAGGTTACCAAATAATCTCTAATGTGAATTTTTTTAAAAGTTCTTTTCAATAACTAATTATAAACATGTATTTTGTGTTTGGGCTTTATAGAGGCCTTTTCACAATATTCTTTATTATAATTAAATACCTCTAATGTGTAAAGAATTCCTATCTCAAATTCTATCGTTACTTGCCTTGTTCTTGTTGTTCATGGCAATTTTGATAATGGAAAATCATTATTCACATTAAAATGTTTGTTCTTCATTCTTCCCTTCCCAATTAGAACCCAGAATTCAATCAAACAGCCCTTGGGGGAAAGCAAATGAAAACAAATAATTTTAAGAAGTGAGTGAGAAAGAGAGAGAGAGCAGTTTACATAAGAGTATTGAAATTAAAGGATGATTTGCACATTTCATGCTTCACTGCCCAACATATGCTGATAAGAGAGGAAAAAACAGGTTCACGATGACATTAACCTGCTGATATGCTCTGGAGAACATGGCTCAGGGGCAGAATCATATAAACAAGGTAGTTTCCCTATTTCATAAAGGGAAACTATTGTCAAGGCCCAAGGATGAATTCCCTCCTGCCCAATCTGAAACTCCATGCGATGATTTTATGTCTCCTGTTATTGGGTGTAACTAGTAGCCACAACAAATGATGTATATTAAACTGCTTTTGGCAATTTAGTCTTTTATTCACATGTGGGCTTTTAATCCTTGCTATGAAGTCCTGTCTGAAGGAGAAACAAGGCTTGGAAGAAACTGAGAAAAATCTGAAGTGAGATTTGGAGACATATAGAGCAATCTTATTGAAATTTCAGTGGAACCTGAGGAAAAAAACACAGCACTCAGCATGGAAATGTGTATATGTCTATTCCATCATCCGAACTATGCTCTGAAACACAGTGGATCTTTTGTAGCTTCCCCCACCTTCTAAATTTCAGCTCTGGAGAGGCTGAAATATTTGAAGTATATTTCTGCATAGCCATACCTGGTACAAAACAGGTCAACAAGCCAGGTTTTAGGAGGAAGAGCACCACTTGGGTCCTCCAGACCACTGAGGTCTGCTTTCTTTTTCACTGACCCATTCATTTCTTCTGATACAGAAGAGACATACTTTTTTTTGCCCCTTCATTCCTGTTGCAATTTTGTTTCTTCCTTCCATTTTCTGCTTTCCTACACCCAATTTCCCCCATCAAATATATTCATTTCCCAACATTACTTGTACTTAACCATTTGGCACTGTGCACTAATCAACATTACACATGTACATTGTACACATGAGCAACCATATAGGTCCATAGAATGTGTAAACACAATAGAAATAAAGCTGTAAAGTGAACAGCAGAAAGCAGAGATTGAACTATTGACCCAAATATAAATTAATATAAAACAAGAAATGCTATAGGAAACATTTGCACATTCCTAGCTCTGGCCCACATTCCTAGCTCTGGCCCAGAGGGGAAGCTTTCAAAGTATCCAAGGTGTGGGGGGGTAATTTTTCATAAATCATGATAGGTTCCAAAGGACCTGTTGGTGACTTCTGATGTTATGATGGACAGCTCAGTTAGTATACAGTAGTGATAAAAAAGTCAAATTTTATCCAAGGGTCTACTAGTAGTACTTTTAAAAAGGTTTTAATGCAACTGCATTTGAAATACTGTGAACAGTTCTGTCATCCCTTCTTTAAAAGGGTATTATGAAGTTGAAAAGGGTGCAGCTAAAGATGACCAAAATGATTCAGGGGATGGAACAGGTTTGCCCTGAGGAAAATACACTTGATATTTTTAGCTTAGAAAAAAAGTTGAATAAGGCTGCAATCCTAAACATGATCACTAGAGAGTAAGTATGGGATAAATATGCTTAGGATTGCACTCCATGGTTATAAGAGCATCAAATAGCAAACACACTCTTCCACACACATACACCATAATCAGGGCTATTTTTGGACTGGAACGCACCGGAACACAGTTCCGGCTGGCTCCCAAGCCTGCCCCGCCCTGCCCGCCCCGCGCCCCCAGTAGAAGAAGAAGTGGCTGCCTGGTGGCAACAAGCACATACAGCACCTGCACTTTGCTGCTGAATTGCTGCCAGTGCCTTGCTGCCTGGCCTCCAGGACTGTTCCTCAGGCAAGCTGGGTAACTGTGGGGGAGGGAGGTGGATGGGTAGGCTTAGGGATCTTTTTTTGGGGGGGAGCGCACCCGCGCAGCTCCAGGAGCTCAGGAGCCAAGCCCTGCCCCCAGCCGGCCTCCGGGGGAGTCTTTCAGGCAGCCGAATGTCAATTTCAGCTCTATTATATCCTATGGGCCATTGAAGTCAATGGTGAAAACATAGGGTATATTCTGGGGGCTGGAGGGAGGGGGTTTGAGGGAGAGGCTCCAAACTCACCGGGTAGCTGAAGAAGCCTCTCCCCAAGATACCCACCAAGTTTCAAGAACATTGTATCAGGGGGTCCAATTCTATGGGCCCCCAAACAGGTTGCCCCTATTCCCTCCATTGTTCTCTATGGTGGGAAAAAAGTTATATTTTCCCACCATAGAGAACAATGGAGGGAATAGGGGCAACCTGTTTGGGGGCCCATAGAATTGGACCCCCTGGTCCAATGTACTTGAAACTTGGTGGGTATCTTGGGGAGAGGCTCCATCAGCTATCCTGTGAGTTTGGAGCCTCTCCCTCAAACCCCTCCTCTCCAGCCCTATGTTTTCACCATTGACTTCAATGGCCCATAGGATATAATGGGGCCTAATTGCCACCAAATTTCTTTCCTTCCCTCCTTTCCTTCTCTCTTTTTCCTCTTTCCTTCCTTCTTCTCTCCTCTCTTTCTTTCTTTCCCACCTTCTTCTCTTCCCTTTTTTCCTCCTTTCCCTGTTTCCCTCCTTCTTCCCTCTCTTTCTTTCCCTCCCCTTTCCTTCTCTTTCTTTCCCTCTTTTCTTCCTTCTTTCCTTCCCTCTGTCCTCCTTCTGTGGCCCAACTCTCATGAGAAGGAGTTTAAACTTTGAACCCCTTCTCTTAGCTCCCCCACCCAGACCAGCTGGGGAAGGGAAGGGGAGGCTTTTGAAGATGCCTCCCCCCCTTTTGCTTCCCCCTCTGACATCACTTCCGGTGATGTCAGGGGGCATGGCATATGCTAATAGCCTAATAGCTCATTAGCATACTATATGTTAATGAGCTCCTGCAACTGTTTTTCTACAAAAAGATCCCTGCCCAGCAGGCACAACAGGCCACATCCAACAGCAGAAACTCATTAGGATTGGCTATATTAGGGGTGTGTGGCCTAACATGCAAAGGAATTCCTGCTACAAAAAAGCCCTGGTTTTTGACATCAAATAAGGTAAACAGAATAAGAAGCAACAGGTGAGTGTGGCTGGATGACCACACTTCGGGTAACATGGGGGTGTGGCATAATATGCTAATGAGCTGTGCTGTTGGGGTGTGGCCTAATAAGCTAATGAGTTTTCTGCTGTTGGGTGTGGCCTATTATGCTAATGAGTTCCTGCTGGGCTTTTTCTACAAAAAGAGCCCTGACCATAATAACAGAAAGCAGAGACTACTGAAATCAGTTGCAGAACATCTAAAACAGACAAAAGGTGTCAGGTTCTCCAGACAGATCACGCAACACAGGGCTTCTTCAGAAGACAGCGTTTAATAGAACAGTTCCAGAGACATGTGTACAAGCTCTGTGTCAGTAATGACGTGTTACAGCAAAGCATACTAGGTTATACTGCATTCAAACAGTCCCCCCAATAGCAGAAGCCAATGATTATAGTTTGTGTCTGTGGCAAGCCTGAGCAGGCAATTAAAGAAAACAACCAAAGACCCGTTAACTTTCCCAGCATCTGGGATTCAAGTGCCTGATACCCAAGGTCAGGTTTTTAGATAGGAAGCAAAACACAAGTATGAGGCAGCTGCACTCCTCCCGCATTCCATGTACATGACATCCATTAATATGGCAGGACTACCTGACAAAAGGCAGGATTCCTTAATAGAAAGTAGGGATGTGCATTTGGCATTTCCAAGCCAAATTAATACCTGAATCATGCCTTTTTGGCATCATTCAGACATCAGTTAAGCTGAATCAGATTCTCTGATCTGATTTGGCTTACTGATAAGAGAATCCTGAATTAATTTGAGAACCCTGAATTTTTCGGCTCCATTATACCCTGTAGGGCCATTATAGTCATGGCAAATCTCCTAGGCTATATTCAGTGGGCGGGGGGGGGTGAGATAGAGGCACCAAATTTTCAGTGTAGCTACTGAAGCCTCTTCCCAAAAGAACCCCCAAGTTCCAAAAAGCTTGGAACAGGGGGTCCAATTCTATGGGCAACCTAAGCAGATGCCCCCATCCTCTGTCTTCATTGTGAAAGATGGGAAGAAGAAGAAGAAGAGTTGGTTTTTAAACCCTGCTTTTCACTCAGTGAAAGGAGTCTCAGTGCTGCTTACAATCACCTTCCCTTCCTCTCCCTACAACAAACATCCTGTGAGGTAGGTGAGGCTGAGAGAGCTCTGAGAGAACTGTGACTGACTCAAGATCACCCAGCTGGCTGCATGTGGAGGAGTGGGGAATCAAACTCAGTTCTTGAAATTACAGTCGACCACTCTTAACCACTACACCACACTGGCTTTCAATGCTTGCCCACTCTAGAACCACCAATTTCAGGAAGGTGTCGAAAGAACTTAGTCGGATTAAGGTGATGAGACATGAGGTCCTACATTTGATGGACAAATTAAAAACTGACAAATCACCAGGCCCAGATGGCATACATCCAAGAGTTCTGAAAGAACTCAAATGTGAACTTGTAGATTTCCTGACAAAAATATGCAATCTATCACTAAAATATGCCTCCATTCCTGAAGACTGAACGGTAGCCAATGTAACCCCTTTCTTTTAAAAAGGTCCCAGAGGAGATCCAGGAAATTAAAGTTGGTGGAATCTGTTATTAAAGATAGAATTAGTAGGCACATTGATGAACAAAAGTTATTGAGAAAGAATCAACATGGATTCTGTAAGGGAAGATTTTGTCCCACTAACCATTTAGAGTTCTTTGAGGGGTGAACAAATATATGGACAAGGATGATCCAGTAGATGTTGTTTACCTAGACTTCCAGAAAACTTTTGATAAAGTTCCTAATCAAAGGCTCCTAAGCAAACTCAGTAGTTATGGAATAAGAGAACAAGTTCTCTTGTGGATTAAAAACTGATTAATTAACAGGAAACAGAGAGTGAGTATAAATGGGCAGGTTTCACAGTAGAAGGTAGTAAAGTAGTGGGGTACCACAGGGATTGGTACTTGGTCCTGTGCTTTTTAACTTGCTCATTAGTGATTTGGAGTTGGGACTTGCGAGTAAGCAGTGAAGTGGCTAAGTTGGCAAATGACACTAAGTTCTTCAGGATGGTGTTGTCCTGCAAGAGCCTTGCACAGCTTCTATAAGGCTATGGACTATAACTGTAAGTTGGACTGTACAATAAGTGTTTTAGGATACTGGACTGTGTGGTAGCCAGAAGCTGATGCTAACCTTCTGAGCTGCAGGCATGTGCCCAGCCGAGGGAAGCCTCACTCTGAAGCAGTGTGCCAAGCCAGATGATGGACCCATGGAATACCCAATGCCTTTCACCCCTACATCCCTGCAGGAAGCAAACCAACCTCCCTTGACACCAGAAGTATGCAGAAAGATCATCAGTTCACTATGAAGGAGCCATGCTCTGAGAAGGAAGCCTGAGCATTCCTGCAAAGACTCCATAGAAAGACTTCTTCTCCATCATGCAGGCACGTTCCCCCCTCACCTGCACCAGCTGCTGCATGTACTCTTCATTGTAAAACAAAAGGACTTACAGCATGAGAGGATTAAGCAGCTATCATGTCCACCCACTGCCCTTTCTGATAACGCAGTTGCTGATCATTGGACCATTATGACTAATGACCGTCGTGGAGCTGGGGCATCATTACTCTTTTTGTTCTTTTGTCTTTCTAAAGGTGTCACCATTAGTTGAATATCATTGCAATCGCCCAACCATTAGTCCTATTCTCCCGGTCATCTTCTGACCATTAGTAACTGGATTTTTCTAGATTTCCTGAGGACTATGTGACTGGTGAAGCATCACCCTCCCAGTCATCTTAGGGTATAAAAAGAGATCATCTCCCCATTGCTCTCTCTCTCACTTCCTACCTACCTGACCCCACCCTACTTTGCTGGCTCCATTCCCAGCACTATTTGGAGTATCTCATGTGCATTGCTGGCCAACACATGTCCCTTTGCCTAATATTTCCCCCTATTTTTGCTGCAGGATTGCCTTGGCGTGTTGGACAGGTAAAGTATCGTCCCCATCAACAATACCTTCCTGCTAATGCAACTGTTGCTGTACCTAGCTTCTTAGTTCTGTATCGTTTGAGTATGTGATTGTTTTATATTGTATGTTTGTGAGAATTATTAGTAAAGAAATCACTATATTTTAAGATCTAGTCTCTGTGTCTATTTCTGGGGACCTGGATAAGTTGGACTCCAGTATACACAGGTTATTGTTCCTTAATTAAAGCCATTGCCATTTAATATTCAAATACCCCCCTTTAGTAATAAATTAAGGCAATTTGGCTAACAGTGGTGAGAACCAGGGAGGACTGTGAGGAACTCCAGAGGGATCTGTTGAAGCTGGGTGATTAGGTGTCAACATGGCAAACGAGGTTCAGTGTGGTTAAGTGAAAAGTAATGCACATTGGATCCAAAATCCTAACTATAAATATATATTGATGGGATCAGAACTGGAAATAACTGACCAGGAGAAAGATCTTGGAGTCATGGTATATAACTAACTGAAGATGTCAACTCAGTATGCAACTATAATAAAAGAGGCAAAAGTTCTGCAGGGCATTATTAGGAAGGGGATTGAAAACAAATCAGCCAGAATCATAATACCACTGTATAAATCTATGGAGTGGCCTTGTTTGGAATATTGTGTACTGTTCTGATCACTGCACTCGAAAAAGATATTATAGCATTGGAAAAGGTGCAGAAAATGGCAAATAAAATGATTAAGGGAATGGAACACCTTCCCTATGAAGAAAGGTTAAAGAGGTTAGGGCTCTTTAGTTTTGAGAAACAATGACTGAGGGGTGACATGATAGGCATTTACAAAATTATGTATGGGATAGAGAAAGTAGAGAAAGAAGTACTTTTCTCCCTTTCTCACAATACAAGAACTCATGGAACTCAATGGAATTAAAGAGCAGTAAGCTTAGAATAGATAAAAGGAAGTACTTCTTCACCCAAAGAGTAATTAACACATGGAATTTACTGCTGTAAGAAGTGGTGGCAGTTACAAGCATAGGCTGCTTCTTGAGTGGATTGAATAAACATATGGAGCAGAGGTCCATCAGTGGCTATTAGCCAGAAGGTATAGATGGAATACTAGGTCTGGGGCAGTGATGCTCTGTATTCTTGGTGCTTAGGGGGCAACAGTGAAAGGGCTTCTGGAGTTCTGGCCCTGCTGGTGGACCTCCTGATGACACCTGGTTTTTGGCCACTGTGTGACACAAAGTGTTGGACTGGATGGGCCATTGGCCTAATCCAACATGACTTCTCTTATGTTCTTATGTTCATGTGGAAGAGTGGGGGATCAAACCCAGTTCTCCAGATTAGAGTCTGATGCTCTTAACCGCTACACCACAAAGGACGGAGGGAAGCCAAATGACCCAGCCATAACTGCACCTTGGCCATTATTCCCTATGGGAGACATTGGGGAAGTGTGCTGAAGTGACTGTTTTTCAAGTGCTGATTGACACTTTCTGCTGAAACAAATTTACCTTTCTGCTGAAAACTCTGGGATCACCAACCTTCATTGTTATGGCCCATTTCCCCCTTTTCATGATGTAAGGAAAATTTCCTTTGGAGAAAACCTCCATCCTGCCCTATATCCGCAGTCCACATTAAAAAACACACAAAAAAACAGTATGTGTGTGTGATTGCATGTGATAAATCAATCATTTAGTTGCAATGAGACACAGTTCTTCATGCTGAATGTCCACTGTAGGGGTACCTTAATTTGTAATGAGTACTGTGACCATTTAAAGAGCTCCTGGAGGAGAAGGAGGTGCCAACAGGGGGCAAGGGTGTAAGGGAGCCCAGGGGTCATGATATTTTTGTTTATGAGTTTTCTCTAAGTTGACTGCTTTGATCAGGGTCACATGTCAACTCCAAGAATATTTTTTAAAAGACACAGAAACTTATTTTACTCATGAGGGGTGGCACAGGTGTATATGTGGGGGGGTTGCTGTTTCTCCTAGCCATTTTCCTGATGCTAAAGAGCCTCAGTGGGAAGTTTTCCACAGAAGTTTGGAGGGGTACATGGAGCAGTCTGAGCACTCCTCCATGGAATTCCTTCTGAGGTGCTTGTCTCCAAAGGTGATTGGCTGGGAGCACTCACCTTTTGACAACTTGCAAGGATCTGATTGGAAGTTCAGAAAATCAAAGAAAATGAGATGCCTGATGGTAAGTACCAAACATGAAAAACAACATGGATTATTGTGTGTGTGTGGGAGGGCTCTCTAAGAATCCCAGTTTTGTGTTACCATTCCAGAAAACCATGCTATTAACCCAAAACCATGATTTTTGTGTATAGTTTCAGCTCAGGAATTTCATAATGCATACCCCATTGGAGTATTATATCAGGGAAAGACAAGTGGCTACATGCCACACTTGATCCCTGCCCAAAAATATCTGGCTGGTCACTGTGGCACACAGGGTGTTGCTTTAGGTGGTCATTTTATTTATTTATTTATTTATTTATTTATTTATTTATTTATTTATTTATTTATTTATTATCACCCTCCCTGCAATGCAGGCTCAGGGTGGCTTCCAGTTGACATAAAAATATATCATTTGATTTGGTGTAACAGGACTCTTCATACGGCTAGGAAAGAAATATGTAGGATTCATTGTGAAGCTTGCTAAAGACTTTGGACACAAAACAGATTGGATTCTGTGGATTGTTTTGAACCCTGGGTCCTGCATGGTCTAATAGCCATCTGGGTTGGAAGACTGCAGTCGGGAGAGGAATGGAATGAAATCACTCCTTTCTTGCTGCTCCAATAAACTTTCCCATGGTCAGAAAGCACTTATGGTAGAAGGAGAATGCGGGGAAGATTCGTGACTGTCAGCATCTTCTGCTGAGAGATGATGGGATCCAACCTATAATCACCATATGAGCAGAAAGGAAGAGCACATCAGAGCTGCTCTCATTAAATGCAGCTTCTGCACTGTGTACTCTGACATTAGGCATCTGATGCGTTCCTCATTTGCAGTACATGGTGTGAAAAATTCCATATATTTACCATATTTATGTTTAACATTTCCAATAATGCCAGTTGCACATTCATGATTATATCTGCATTGGTTCTCATATGTTTCATCATCATGCCAGGAAGACTTCTTTGGTACTTTAGCTTGGAAACCAATCACACACAAGTTCATATGCTGGAAAGTCAACCCAATGTCTAAATCTTGGGCTAGAATGCCATCTGCCCATCCTATTGAAGTCCAGAAAATGTTTGATTTGCTTCAACAGAAACAGAGAATATATCATGACACAACTCTAGAAACTGGCTGTACAAGGAAAAAACATATTTCGATAAAAAAAACCCCTTGTCTGTTCAGCTGGATACAGAAGCATATAAAATTCTGCTTGTACAATTTTTGATAGCAAGGTCAGGAAGGTCAGAGACCTTTCCATATTATTTTGTTTTCCTTGGTTTGTATCATGTAACTTACTTTCTCTCGTTCTTTCTTTCTCCCAACCCCAATTTTTCACACCTAGGGAAAAGGTGTTCTAAAAAGAACCATTAAATTCCTTTGCAACATAATAATATTCAAACACTGACTGTCTACTCACTTTAGACCCCTGTTGCTGGAATAACAAGAGATGTTCTAGGCCATGTGGCTCTTTTTTACAGTGGTGTCATCCCTCAAGTGACATCACTTCCTATAGCATGGACTCTTTCCATATGGTCGAGATTTCTCAGATTACTTTAGCATCACAGTAAAAAACTAAAAGCCTTCATTCTATTGGTGTAATAGGTAGAGGCAAAAATACATTTAGACCCCCAAGCCTCTGCAGAAGCCAGCCAAAAGTGATTTGAGACAATTTTAAAACTTGATTAAAGGTGAATTTCACAATTGAATCTTAGGGTCTGATTATATGAGATGGTAAACGTGAGTTGGGTTGAGGAAACCTCAAACCAACTTACATTTAATGTTTGACCTCACTCACCTTCAAAATAGTCTGTGTGTGTGTTTGGGGGCAGGAAATGAGCTCCTGAGGGTGACTACAGCAACAAGAGAGGTTTTATAACTCTCACACTTCCACCCAAATCACTTTCGCAAGGTAAAGTTGCCAGGTCTGGGTTGGAAAATACCTGGAGACTTTGGGTGTGGATCTGGGAGAGGGCGGGGTTTGGGGAAGGGAGGAGCCTCATCATGGTACAATGCCAAAGAGTCTGCCCTTCGAAGCAGCCATTTTCTCTAGGGAAACTGATCTCTGTCAGCTGGAGATCAATTGTAAAAGCGGTAAATCTCCAGGCCCTGCCTGGAGGCTGGCAACTCTATAGCAAGGAGAAGAGGGCCAGGGGGGGCATGCTATTTCTCCTACAGCTGGTTCTACCTGTATCCTTGTTCTTCCCAATCCTCAACTTTGATTGCTTTTCATACCGAAGTACAATCTAAGGAAGATCTTATGAGCAGTCAGAGACTGTGGAGGGGTCCCCAGTATTATACCCTTAAGTTTCCCAAGACTATGAACTTCAGGAGAATACATTTTTATTTATCCATTTAAAATATGTATACATTTGCCTTTCTTTCAGAAAACAGGGAGCCAGGATAGATAATAATAATAAAGTCAATGTATCAGAAAAAAGCCAAATAATAGCCACTAAAATACCCAGCAATTTCTTTTAACCAAAACATAAGGAATTAGGAAAAGCAAACTCATGAATTGGAACACAGAAACGAAAACAAACAATAAGATAATAAAAAGAAACTCCTTCAAAACTTTGTATGCTAAAAAACATTTTTTAAAGATTTTTTTCCCCAGGAATAAAGGGCTAGTACTGGGTTTCTCTGGTACAGAAAAGCATAGCTGCATTCTTCTGCAACATAGAAATTGCTAAAAGAAAAACAAACCTTTAGCTCTTAGCCTACCAAAACTTTTTTTTTAAAAAAATCTCCACATAAAAGGCTAGTTCGGAAGAAATGGGGGGACGTCTTTCATTTTTATGTTGCAACGTATGGTTATGCTTTTCATTTGTAGAGATAAACCTTTAAATGTTTATTCTTTGGCAGTACTTTAATTCAAAGAGCCCTTCTTTGTCTCTCCTTCAGTTTCATCCTACCCCCCCCCATCTGAATTTGGATGAATATTTTATGTTTATCTTTGTTTTACACTTTAAAAAAATGTATTTTAATCCCTTTGTTCTAGAACATCTTTTTTCTTAAATCACCCATTGCGCACCCATGGGTCTTAGAAAGAAAAGAAAAAACAGCGACAACAACAACAACCCCCCCACACCAAGTCACTAGATACTAAAGACATGGGGGAATTTCAGACAGAGGATATAATCCGGAAGAGAAACGGTTCCCAAACGGTTTCTGGTCTGGCATTTCAGACAGAACCATTTTAGAACCGGTTCTCTACCGGAATGTATTTGTAATTTCACACAGAAACGCTTCTGTCCCGTTCAGGAGACGGGGCTGAAGCGTTTACCTGTCAACCGCTTCCAAGTAGTCGTCGGTTTCTTCTCCCGGACCCGATACGCTTCTTTCCCGCCTTTTTCGCGATCACCGGCTTTTTTTTTTTTTCAAACGTTCGCTTTAGAGCGCTATAGCGCTATAACGATATAACGGAACCATAAAACAGCGCCATAGCGATCCCATAGGAATGCCTGGACTCCACTGGGAGACTTGCGATGGCTACATCTGCCACCTGGAGACAAGCACCCCATTGGATAGAGGCTTCTGGCGGGACATCGGGGCACCACTGATTGGAGAGAGAGATGTTGCCAACCCAGCCATGCCCAAAGAAGTGTTAGGGAAGGGGATGGGTTGTCAGGTTGCCACCTGGAGACAAGCACCCCATTGGATAGAGGCTTCCGGCAGGACATCAGGGCACCACTGATTGGAGAGAGAGATGTTGCCAACCCAGCCTGATGAGCCCCCATCCATGCCAAGAGGCAATTGGCTGGCGCACAGCTGGACCCAGGTATAAAGGGCAGGGAGGCAAACCCCTCATCTCTGTGGGTTGAAGTTGGTGAGTGGCAGGCTTGGTGGGATAGAGTGCTTTTGTGTGACTGTGAGAGACTGATCTATTGGAAGGAGGATGAGTGTGACAAGGGGGGTAGCTTGGACAGAGCAGGAGGTTCTTGACCTCCTTGTATTGTGGGGGGATGAAAGGATGCAGGATGTCCTGAAACTTAACCAGAGGAATCATTCTGTATTCCACAAAATTTCTTTGGAAATGGCCAAACGTGGCCATGACCGGACGGCAGAGGAATGCCGGAATAAAACAAAAGCTATGAGGATGAGGTACAGGCAGGTTCTGGATGAGAATTCCAGGCCTGGTAATAGGAGAAGGTCCTGTCCCTATTTTAGGGAGCTTCACCAGATCCTCAAAGGTGAAGGATTGCTGAGGCCAAGGGGGGAGGTGGCAAGTGCCATCACCTTCCAGGACGAGGTGCCAGGACATTCACAGGACCTCTTTTGCCCAGAGACCGTGGATCTGGAGGACATCAGACCTGGTAAGTCATGTATATAAGGGATGGGGGGGGGGTGAGTTCACTGTCGAAGATGATGCACAGATGACTGTAGTATGCATGTACAGATCTTCCTTGCTTGATTGCTGGGTGGACCTTTCAGTGAAGTGGAATGAAAGTTGTTGCTTCCCTAGTTTTGTCTCGGTCTCTCTGTGGCTTGCAAGAATTCTGAACTGGGGGCTTATTAAAATGGACCTTGTTTATGGGTGCTGTCTACCTTACAGGGATGTCGTTTTCTTCTCCAACTGTATTCTTGCAGTGATAGAAAGGCAGGAACCATTTGGTTTTTGGTTGCCCAAAAAACTCTGTACTGTACCAATTCACCTATGCCAACAGGCACTGCCACAATTGTATTTGATGGGAGGCAAGGCAGCATGTTAGAATTCAGACATGCTTCAAGTTAGAGGACTATGAAGGACAGACAGAAGATTATGCATAGATATAAACTTTTTTGGTCCTAAAGGTGCCACTGGAGTCAGTGTATGCCTATTACACTGTTATTGGTATATAGCTGGTGTGGTCAGGGATTAACCTGGTTGTGTAATCATTTGCATTTTGTTACTTTCATAGATGATCCCTTGGAGGAGGCAGAGGAGGCAGAGGAAACAGTGGCAGAGGAGTTCATTGGTGAGTCTTGATTTAATCCTATATGTCAGCAAGAAATCTGCTCTCTCAATTGCCCTCCCTTCAAGTAAAAGGTGCACATTGCACTTTTATTTTATTGGAATTCTAACTGATTCTAACTACAGGTGTAATGCAAACCTGGGGGACAGGGTGGGTATATAATTCCAACAGAATAAATCACTGTTGTGTTGCTGCAGAACACTGCTTGCCAGGGACATTCACAAATAGGAATTTTCACTTTGCTGTTATATTTTATTTCCCAACAGTTCCAAACACCATCCCTGATGAGGAGGAGCAGCCAGGACCCTCTCATCATGGCAACTGTTCTCCACCAGAACATCATGCCATCCTGGAAGAACCCAGGCAGCTCACAAGAGCATGGAGGAAGCGACAATATGGGCTGTATGCTGTGGCAGATAAAATGATGGAACAATCAGACAGGCAGCATGCTGCGCAGTTACAACAAATGGACAGCCACCATGCTGAGCATATGGAGGCGAGGAGGCAGGAGTTGCTGGAGAGCAGGGAGGACAGGGAGTTGCTCCGTGAAGCCATCTCACAGCACAATGAGGTGCTAAGGAACTGCTCCCAGACTCTCTCAAGGCTCACGGATCTGCTGGAGAGGGAGCTGCAGAACAGGCAGACCTCAGCTCCTGAGAACCGTGGGGGTGGAAGGGGGAAAGGAAAAGTGCGGGGTGTCCAAGGGAGAGACTTTCACCCTAATATTACTAATCTGTTCTGTTCAGAAAGTTTAGTGTTGAGTTGCTTCGTTTATACTAACAGTTCATACTAACTCAGTTCCTAAGGGGGGTTGGGTGGGTATGGGAATCCTAACTTTTCACTATCTGTTCTGAAATAAAAGTTTGCCTTCTTGTTTTGCACTCATAAGACTCTCCTGTGTGGTCTCAATTCTGCCCTGGTATGTGGGTTTTTTCCCCTGCCCTAATATGTTAACAATCTGGGGTTCTCTGGTCATCCCTGCCCAAAGTAATGGGGCGGGGGGGGGCAATGATCCCTCTAAGCTCTGGAGTCCTGTGAGCAGAAATCCTACTTTGTGAGCTTACTGGCATCACAGTTGTGAGTGAGCAGTTTGGCTACTGCATAAATCAGCTTGCTCTGGACCCCTCCTTCCTGAGCTATGGCAAAAACCTGTGAGCTCAAAGGTAAAAAACCTGTGAGCTAGCGCACACTAAGTCAGCTTAGAGGGAACACTGGTGGGGGATGGGGTGGGGTTATCTAAGAAATCACAGCAGAGAGAGACATATCAAGGGATATATCATTTGCTGACCACTTTTTTAAAAAACATTCACCTATTGGAACAAGAAATATCAAAATGTCAAAATCAGATCTATATACAACATGAACTATCAAAAGGTTGCCTGGTCATTCCTGGCTACACCACTGCATTTAGGTGGGGAGGTTTATCAGACTGTATAGTTAAAGGTTTAGAATCAATTCCTGTCCTAAGTGAGACATAACTTGAGGAGCCCTCAATGGTTTTGCATGGAAATACTAACTAAATCATGTGTACATCTGATGAGAGTCATGGGGTGGGGGGGCTGCCAGCTCCTAGTTGGGTAACTCCAGGAGATATTGGGAATGAGCCTGGGGAGAACAGGGATTTCAATGGAGTCCTCCATTGCTCCCTCTAAGCCATGGTGACCTGTGAGCAAAAAATCAGCTTTGTGAGCTTATTGGCATTAAAGTTGCAAGTGAGCAATTGGGCTGCTGAATAAATTAAGTTTGCTCTGAAGCCATCCTTCCTGAGCTGAGACAGAAATGTGTCAGCCAGAGGCTTACAAAACTGTTAGCTAGCTCACACTAACTCAGCTTAGAGTGGACACTGGCTGAGGTGACTACTGGGGGACTCTGTAGGGTTTTCAAGGAAAGAAACAGACAGAGGTGGTTTGGCATTGCCTGCCTCTGCACAGCACCCCTGGACTTCCTGGCTGGTCTAACCAGCCCTGACCCAGCCAAGCCTCTGAGATCGGGCTGGTCCGGGATCCCAGGGTCTTATGCACTGCCAATCCCACCCACGCCGCACCTAGTATTACCAGTCATGTCAATCCCTAAATGCTGGTCATCAGAAGGAGGATCCTCTTTGCTAATCTGGAAGGACTTGGGGCTTGAAAAAGCAAAAGCAGGCTGCCCACTTTTCAAGAAATGCTCTCCAACCGCGCGTTCCCGCACTTTCATTCTCTAATTTTAAATCCTCCAATAAAACCGCGCGATTCCACACATGACCTATAAGAGCGCTATGACGCTATCGCGAAACATCGCGATAGCGAAAAACGCGGTAGCGAAACCCACGTTCTTTAATTTTAAATCTTTAAATCTTTGAAGAACCATGGCAGCCCGCCGAAGGAGAGGAGCTTTTTGGAGCGACGAGGAGGTGGAGGCAATGCTCCAGATCCTTATAGGTGGTCACCTGGGCTCCAGAGTCATGCACAGCACCCACGAGGAGAACCTCAGGCTGTTCTCAAGGGTGTCTGTGACATTGGAGGCCGGGGGTACCATCGAACGGCACTTCAGTGCCGTTCGAAATTCAAGCGGGTCAAGGGGGACTTTTATAGTGCCCTAGAGGCCTGGAGGGGCTTCCCCCAACTAGAGCCAGGCCACCATACTTCGCGCTCCTGGCTGAACTTTGGGACCAGGCAGACCGGCCTCACTGGTCCCATAGAAGGCACGCTTGTAAGTATGCCCCCCCCCAAATGTATCTCCTGTCCTTTCCCCATTCCCTAAAATGCAAGAGTGCCTTAAGGGGGGGGGATCCAGAACCCTTGATCCCATGTAGTTTGCAGGGGGGATAATCTGCTGGAGAATTGGTGCTGGAGCCTGGGCAGACCAGGGACATCACTGAGAGTCCATCCAGTGAACATATGTAAATGCCTGCATTTCCCTTGATCTTGCACAATTAGTAAACAAACAATAAAAGTGCAGTGCTAATCTTGAGTCCAGTGGGATCTTTCAGACCCAGAAAGATTTAGTTGAGGTAGAAGCTTTTGTGTGCATGCACACTTCCTCAGATACAGTGAAGTGTGCATGCACACAAAAGCTTCTACCTCAACTAAATCTTTCTGGGTCTGAAAGGTCCCACTGGACTCAAGAATAGTTTTGCTGCTTCAGAACAGGTACCCCACCTGAATTGAAATGACATGTATGAAAAATTTCCAAAACCAGATGGCAACCCTAGTAAGTAGTGAACTATAAAGGGCTGGAAACTATAAGGTTTAACTATAAGAACTGGTGGTTCAATTCATTTGCATATACCGTTTCTGTAATCCTCTGTAGCAGCCCGTAGGGGCCGGCCTCAGGAGCAGCAGGCACCAGAGGAGGAAGAGGAGGAGGAGGCAGCAGCTGCAGAGCCCCCCTCCCCCTCCAGGACAGGATGAGCCTGTGGCTGAAGGTACACAAATGTTCAGCAGGTTGGTGGATGGGACAGCTGGGGAAAATAATACTGGTCACTCAATTCACTGCTCTGAACTGGTCTTCCATGCAGATGTACAAGAGCAGCCAGGGCAACCTGAGGAGGAGCCTGCGCAGGGAGCTGCAGCGCTTGGTAAGCATCCATCAGCAGTACAGGTGACCAGTCCTGAGGAGGGCTGGAGTTTCTCAACAGCAAGAAGAAGGGGGAAAGCAAATCCCACCCTGAGGCCCACAACCCCCAAGAGGTAGAGAGGGGTGTGTGTAGGGACAGAGGAGTTGTGATTTCATCCTGTTTATTTTCTGTGCCCGGTTGTGCCAAACTAGTATATAGTTAAAATAAACCTTTTTTTAGTTACAAGACCTGATGTGCCCTGACCACGTGGTCCTCCCTACTCTGCACATTACCAGAGGCAAAAGGGAGGCCAGGGAACCAAAATGGGCCCAAACCAGAGGGGTTGCCAACTCTCCAGGGGGTGCCCAAAGATTGTGGTACCCGTTTTCCCAGGTTGGGGGATCAGTCAGAGGAAGATGGTGTGAATTCAGTGAGCAGTGGCACCAAATTACGAAGGGAAATAGCCCCACCAGGCAGTGTGGGCAGGCGAAAACATGGACTTGTGAGCTACAGACCGGCTGCTCAGTCTCCCAGGGCTGAGGGCGGGTCCCCATTTCTTCACAAATGAGGGGAAGGTGGCATGGCAGGCTAGGACAGCCTGTTCAGTCCATGCTGAAAGTTCCAGGTTCAGTCCTAAGGTGTCAGGTGATACTACCCAAGCCTGTGCACCATGAGAATCTCTTCCATTCTAAGAGGATGGAAGCGAATTGGAGGCACCAAAGAAGCTCCCTGTGTTCATGTATCTATTGATCACCTCTGTATTTTCAAAAGGGGGAGAACGGCCACCGGGGCATTTGCAGATGGAGGCGGTCCTGGAGCCCTTCCGCATGGAAGTGCGGGCCAGCTGTGAGTAACAGATGCATGTTTTCTTTAAAGAGGGTACGGTGGGTGGTGATGCATTCTATTCTTGGTGCTTGGGAGGGGGTCAACAGTGGGAGGGCTTCTAGTGCCCTGGCCCCACTGCTGGACCTCCTGCTGGCACCTGGATATTTTTGGCCACTGTGTGACAGAGTGTTGGACTAGATGGGCCATTGGCCTGATTCAGCATTGGCTTCTCTTGTGTTCTCTTATGGGTGGAATACCGTAAAGTCCAGCAATATAAACTAACCACTGTGCCTTTCCCCAACAGTGGATGCCATACACCATCGGCTAGAGGCCGTGGAGGGTGCTGCCAGGCCTCCTGTGAGCCCATCGGTGGTGGAGCTCTTAGAAGCTATCCGCACAGAAATGCGTAACAGATGCATGTTTTCTTTAAAGAGGGTACGGCGGGTGGAATACCGTAAAGTCCAGCACTATAAACTAACCACTGTGCCTTTCCCCAACAGTGGATGCCATACACCAGCGCCTTGAGGCCGTGGAGGGTGCTGTCAGGCCTCCGGTGAACCCACCAGAGGGGGATGCTGGTGGCCACTGATATTTGTATATAGTTTATTCTTCTGTACATAGTTCATTTTCCAACCGTTTATATTTCTTGTTGTATTCTGTTGTCATTTTGTTCTACCTACTAAAACTTTTTACAAAAGGTGAATCATGGTTGTCAGTAAGTGATATATCCCCCTTGATATGTTTTAACCTCTGCTGTGCAATGATACCTCTTGCATCTCTGCTGTGATTTCCTAGGAGGAGTGTAGTGTGATAACCCCCCCAACCCCCTGCCCCATTACTTTGGGCAGGAATGACCAGAGAACACCAGATTGTTAGCAAACCAGGGCAGCAAACTAGGGCAGAGTTGAGACCACACAGGAGAATCTGAGTCTTATGATTGCGAAACAAAAAGGCAAAACTTTTATTTCAGAACAGATAGATAGTGACAAATTAGGATTCCCATACCCACCCAAACCCACCATAAGGAACTGTCTTAGTGTGCAAAAGGAAGCTGCACTTTATTCAGTGTTACAAACCACAGACATCAATGCAGCCCGCACCCTTTGACCCCGTGCTGTGTGTCTGCGATCAGACAGTAGATCAGGGGGGGGAACAGGTAGTACTTGAATGTCCCCTGAGCCCAGGGGCTCAGCAAAGTGTCCCTTTTCTTCACAAATGTTATGGAGAACCACACATGCTGCAGTGATGGGGGTGAAGTCCTTCTCCTGGAGACGTAATCTTTTACTGAGGCATCTCCATCTAGATTTCAGTCTTCCAAATGCATGCTCCACCACAATACGTGCCCTGGACAGCCGCTTATTAAAAAGTTTCTCCATCCGGTCAGTGGGGGTTCTGAATGGTGTCATAAGCCACCCTCTGATGGGATAAGCCCCATCAGCCAGCATCAGTGGGGGGATAGTCACTCCATTCACAGTGATGGTGGGGTTCCCTGGGACAAACACCCCACCATCCATCGCCCTGCAGAGCTTAGATGCCCTGAAAACACTGGCATCATGTCTCTTGCCTGACCTGCCAATCTCAGCATCAATAAAACGGCCTGTGCTGTCCACCGCTCCCTGAAGCAGAATGGAGTGACCGCCTTTCCTGTTTATGTAAATGTGTGCCCGATGAGCTGGGGGAGCCACCGGTATGTGGGTCCCATCGAGTGCACCGATGCAATTTGGAAACCCCAGTCTGGAGAATCCATCCATTATCTGTATGGGAAGAACAGCAATGATATCTGCAATAAGTTTTCAATTTAATACCAGGAATACTAGCTACCTGCTACTTGTGACAATACCTTCAGTACAGACATAGAAATGGGGAACAAATGAAGGCCACTAGGTATATGACACATATCCACATTGCAGTAGCACAAATGCCATTACAGAATAGTGAGAGTAAGTATCAATGGAAACAGCAGGGAGTTACTTAGGGCTAATTAATCTGTGGAACCCAAATCACAGTTTTGTTCTTCCAGAACTATAAGACCATCACTCACTAGTACAGTTAGTCCCTCTCTCCCACCCCTTGGTTTATTACTGAACCTACAGATGACCCTTGGCAAGCATCTGTGCAAAAAGAACCCCACTGAACTCCTCCTGAAAATAAAGAATCCATACTCACCGATCCAACCTCATTGCCAAGGCAGACCTTCTTTTTGAAGAGCTCCTCCAAAATTGCTAGGCACACCTCCTTCACAATAAGGAATCCGGTTGACAGGCCCACACCGAACTGCTGTTTGAGGTTCCGGAAGTATTCCTGATTGGCCAGGTACCATAAGGCGATGCCCAGCCTTTTCTCCACTGGTATGGAGACTCGAATGTGCGTGTTCTGCCGCTCCAGGCGGTGCCTCAGGGTGCCAGCCAGTTCAAAAAAGGTTGCCCTAGACATCCGGAAATTCTTGAGCCAATCTTCATCAATCCATCTGCCCATCACATCGCTGTCCCACCAGTCCGCACTCCTCTCTTTCACCCACCATGCCCTGATAGATGCCCTCCGGTTGTACCTGAAGGGTGCATGGGTCATGGCAGGCATGTCAGTTCTCCTCCCCCCCCTCCTCCTGGAGAGATGGAGGTAGTGCGTAAGCACCTCATTCAAAGCTGCTGTGCTGCTGATCATCATCTGCAACACCTCCAGGATCAGTTGCAACAAGGTAGTTATGGAGACCATGACTATGAGCTCAGTAATCTCTCTCACAGTCACACAAAAGTCACACACAGTCACACACTCTATCCCACCAAGCCTGCCACTCACCAACTTCAACCCACAGAGATGAGGGGTTTGTCTCCCTGCCCTTTATACCTGGGTCCAGCTGTGCGCCAGCCAATTGCCTCTTGGCATGGATGGGGGCTCATCAGGCTGGGTTGGCATGGATGGGGGCTCATCAGGCTCTCTCCAATCAGTGGTGCCCCGATGTCCCGCCAGAAGCCTCTATCCAATGGGGTGCTTGTCTCCAGGTGGCAGATGTAGCCATCGCAAGTCTCCCAGTGGAGTCCAGGCATTCCTATGGGATCGCTATGGCGCTGTTTTATGGTTCCGTTATATCGTTATAGCGCTATAGCGCTCTAAAGCGAACGTTCGAAAAGAAAAAAAACCGCGGTGGGAAACGGCGGGAAAACAAAGCGGTGCAGTCTGAAATGCCAACCCGCTTCTGATTCGGCTCCTTTCCGGTAAGGTCAAGCCATGTGTGAAATGGCAGCCCTGTACCGGTTTACTTCAAGACGAATCAGAAACGGCTTCAATCCGGCAGAATCTCGGTAATGTGAAATTCCTTATGGAGAAATGGGGATGAGCATCATGCTCTTTATTCATTCTGTTCTTCAAAATCCCATATAATTGAGTGGAATTTTATCAAAATGAAACCCTAGGAATGAAGAGAAGAAATCCTAACTGTTGGAATTTGTTCATCTCTAGATTTTTAAGGTTTCTGATGAATATCCGGGCTTGAAGTTTCATGAAGTTTTTGGGGTTTTTTAACACTGGTGGTTGGAAAGTTCAAAAATAACTATTTCTACATACAAATTTATCTATTTATAACTTTCAGTTGTATTTTGAAGCAAGCTCCCTTGCTGTGAACATTGGTTTTTGCTTGTACCATGAAACAAGAATATTACAAGCTTATGTGTCAATGTCGTGTTTGTCTGAATTTGTGTTTTGACTGAATTCCTGAAGGTATTAAAAAAAGGCAGTTACATGTTAGTAGCTTGCTGAAATTTATTTGAACTTTTAAAAATAAGTTTGTAATTTAGACAGCAACGAGCAAGGGATCTGCAAAGACTTGTGGGACATCTCATTTACCTCTCCCCTACTATTTCCTCTCTCCATTTCCTGAAAGGCCCCATAATGGTCTTGCCTTCCCTGCTTCCTTCTCTCCTCCCCATCTACCAGCCAACCTATCTATCTTCAGCTTTCCCTCCTTCCTCCTCCGGACAGCCTCTGCCTGGGAAAACTATGGCCTAGTTGCATGGTGCTGTGCCCAGATGCATGCTGGGGAACATGCACGGACTTGAGGGGGCACCTCATTTTCCATCTTATCCCTACCCCCACACTATTTCTTCATTCCCTCCTCCTAGAAACCGCCATATCCTCACCTTTCCCTGCTTTCTGGATAGGACCATTGGAACTAGATAAAATTGTCATGGATATCAGAACTGGCCCAACAGCTACAAGTTGACCATCCTTGTTCCAAAGCACTATATAAATGGCTACCAATAATGAACTTCTTTTTACAGTGTAAATATAAGCATATGTATTTGCTTGCTGAACATCTGATATTTCATGGCTGCATGTATTACCATTTGTAAGAACCTTCTTTTACTCTTAAAATTACTGTAACAGCTTAATGACTGGTAGAAATTAATCATATGAAGCTTTTTCATTATTGCATGTTGTTGATCAGAGGGGGGGGGAAGCCTCTATGGAGTTTCTGTTAAAGCCACATGAGCTGCTGCCAGGAAAAGGACCCTGGCTACCATATTTATAACTGTGTAACTCAAAGTGGTTCATTTCCTGTACAGTGCATAAAACTGCATATCGGCAATACAAGCAGGCCCTTAAACGGGTATTTCATTTTCAAGTAGTACAATGTGTATTTCATTTTTCACTCAAGGGTAGATTACTTTTTCTTCAGAGAGATGTGAAGAAACCCACTCAAACACATGCTTCACAACACACAACATCCTACATTATAGTAAAATCAAGGAGCAGTCACAGTTCAAGAGAAAACTTGAAGGCTATTGCAAATTATATTGTCATGTAAATGCCTCCTGCTATTGGCAGTGTGTGTTGATCCTTTCCTTGTCTGTTTGCATCATCTTTTCCTTCCAATGAGACAAACAAGGACAATAGCTTGGCCGCATGAGAGATACACATCTGGAGATATTTCATAGGAGAAATGCCTTCAGGAGGTGAACAATACAGCTTGCCACTGATCTGTAACATCTAATTATCACAGGTGGCACAAAACGTATGGAATTGGTCAGCCTTAGTGTAATGCTGTTTCCTACACTGCCTCTGTCAAGGTGTCCACTTGTCATTTATTTAGAAGTTGATGGATGCCTCCATTCAGATGTCATCTGAAAGGAATATTCCTTGGGAAGAAAGGGATTAGTCTGGGTTTTTGAAAATGTAGCATTTTGAGAGGCAAGGACACAATTGTGCTTCTTTGACAGAATACAGAAGCTACATGGAATTTGGTTTCTGGTAAAATGTCTAGCCAACTCTGATACAAGTTACCAGGTTCAACTGTTTCTAACTTTTCATATTATATATATTTTAAATTAGATACCTTATACGTTTTTGCATGTTTTGTCAACCTTCTTGAAGCTTTTTCCTTCCTATTCCTCTTTATTCAGCCTTTTGCCTGACTGTGAACTCCTGCCCTCTGTTATTGGCTAGCTGCCATGATGCTCACATATGGTTTGACAGTAAAAGATAAAGATTAGTCCAACACAAATACTTATCCAACTGTGCATGAGGGACATTTGGGGAGTGGACAGGGATTGAAGGACTATATGCTTGGGGGAAGAACAGGCACAGACAATTGTGATGGCATAGCAAAAAGAAGAAAAGGCAATTGAGAAGTCCAAGAGACAGAACTATCAGTGCAGTCTTAAGAACACTCATAGGAATAAACCCCATTGAATAGTTCTGAGTAGGATTCTGAGTACCTGCTTGGGATTGCCTTCTAAGAGAAAGATGACCAAGAAATAGCTGGCTGCAGAAAAGGATACAAAAATACTCAAGAACATGAGGGGAAAATGCTGAAGGAACAGATGGCCATAGGAAGTCCAGACAAAAAGGAAGTCTGAAGGGAGTCTGAAGAAAAAAACTTATATATATTGTAAGTGGGGAAAGTGTGGAGAAGCAGATTAGATAAGGGCCGAGGACAGACTGGCAATTTGCCGCGGGATGGGGCCCGGGAGCAACCCGCGTTGGGCACGAGGCAGCAGCACTGTCACTGGCTGTGCTCCGCTCCACTGCCCAATGCGGTGCCGGCGTTGCAGGGCAAAAAAAAAAAATCGCCGAAATGCGCTTATGCGCACATACGCCCACAGCCGAAATAATGGGGAAACAGCGAATATAGCGCGCCTCCGGCACGGCAGTCTGAACGCTCCCGCGCGCCTCCGTCCCGTTTCTTCCGGCAGAGGCCTCTGCTGTGTGGACGGGAAAACCCGGTATCGTTTACTCCGGGTTTTTTTGCCCCGACTCGATACCGGGGCAAATTGCCAGTCTGTCCTCGGCCAAGGATAGTGTGGGCCAGAGAACTAAGGGGTAGGGAGGCAAAGATGTCATATATTGACCTGGGATACCTTTTTCAGACTTAGGTATCTAATAATCATATCACTGATCATTATCGGTGTGAAAAATGCTTTAACGTTTCCTAATGTATTGTAAATAGGAGTGTAGGTGACATTTTGTATTAAATATTTTTGGTGTCATCATTAGTTGACATATCTCCCTTTCCAAATATGTAGATGGATTCTCGTGAGAAAATAGAAATAATCTTACATCTTAAAAGGGCTTACTAATACAAAAAGACAATGCATAGGCTTACTCACTCAACAATGATCAGTATTAGCCTACAACTGGCATTCTTTTCAAGCTTAACCTTTTGCTCTTCTACAAGTTTAGTGTTAAATAATTTAAGCATTCTAGTTTCCAAACCCTTTTTACAAATCAATTGCTATCCATTCAAAGAAAGCTCGTTTCATTAGCAGGATTAAACATCCGAGACCCCAGTTGATTCAATGAAGCCCTCTTAAACATACAGTTCTGAAGCAGAGACCATTTATTCTTTTAACAATGTTACTACTATATTAGAAAATTTAAATAGGCATATATATTTAATGAATACAGCAAAAGTGCCTTTGCCAGAAAACAAGCTAAATAACATTTCACATATATGTGATTCCAAACTGGCAAATTCAGATTTTGTAATGCATAACATAAAAAAGGAGAAACTAAAGATAAATAGATGTATTTATATATCTGTTTATTTATGTCATTGGACTTTTAGCCCTCCCTCCCATGCACAGCAGGCTCAGGGCAGGTTACAACATTCTTAAAGATACAAAAAATTAAAATAGAATATATGTTGTCAAAGGATGCCAGCCACAGCTACTGGAGAAACGTTAGGTCCTACAACGCCAAGACAACGGACACACAACCCGGAAAATCTACAGCAACTAAAATAAAATATAGTTCATAAAAACAATCACAATACAGTATTAGTACATAAAACCCTTAAGAGTTGTCAACTGACCAATTTAATGAATTGGATGGACTTCCAGACTATATATCACTGCAGACTGAGACAAGACAAGGGAAGTGGGTGGGTGAAGAGAGCAGCTATGGTGGACTATGGATGCTGCTAATCAAAGCTAAGCAAGGCAAAGCAGAGCAAGGGAGGCCATTGTAGATGGATTGTCGCAACCTCAACCATAGGCCTGGTCAGACCTGTAGCTACAGTGGGGCATTTCGGGGCCTGGCCCCCTGACTTCCTGCCAAGGCCCTCTGACTTCCATCCAGCACCCAGGCCCCCTGGCTCTCTGGGCCACCCAGAGGACTCCCAACTCTCTGGGCCACCTGGAGGACTTCCTACCACCGCCCCTTCCCCAAGTGTAGCCTGCTTCCCCATGTAGGCAAGCAGAGTGTGAACACCACAAAAGTGAGTTTAATTTTTTTTTATTTTTTTATTTTGTGACATCACTGCCCCCTTACTTATTTAAAGCCCCCCTGAATTACAAAATCCTGGCTATGGACCTGAGCCTGGTGGAACATCTCTGTTTTACAGTCCCTGTGGAATTGCATAAGATCCCGCGGGGCCCAGATCACAACTGACAAACTATTTGCTCCCTAGGAGAGACTGCAATACAGTAAATTACCTTCAGAGATGAATTATTGCATTTCTTCTTTGAATACCACAATAGGTTGCTTGAAATACATCATCCAAGTGTCCAGGCTTTGGACAGCCAAACGTCCTGTTGTTGTTTTTGTGACCCAGCTGTTGTACAAATAAAAGAGATGAAACAAAAACAATGGTGCAATGGGGAGAAATTTTATTCCACTATATTAATAGCCCCTCCAGATTTCTCAGGGGGATCTGTGGTCCTCCTGGCTAGAGGAGCATGGAGCAGCAATGCTCCCCTGGCTCAGCAAGCAAGGTGTCCATTCTACCAGCCAATCAGGGCTAGTAGGAATCCACTCAGCAATACTTCCTGCATGGCAGCACCTGGAGGGGAAAAGGCAGTAGCAAATCAGAAGATGGTTGTTAGGTAGGCAGACCACCACCAGGGGTCTGCGGTCACCAAACAGAGCTTAGCTCCCTCAAACAAAAGGGTCCTCAGATCCTAGTCCACCTAGCATTGACCTATTGTAACTTTGGTGGGAAATTCAAACCCCCCCAATGGGACAGTGGGTGTGCCGAGTGAGTGTGTATATAGTTGGCCTTGTGGGACCATTGTGTGTCCATGTTGTGAAGTATTAATAAACGCGTCACACCGCATGTCATTGTCCGAGTCCTCTATGCGGCGAACCCAGTACTTTACAATGGTGTTGTTACCTATCAAAGACCTGGCCATTCTTTGCTGCTGGCTGAGTCTTATATTGGTTTGCTTGCAAAATACAGCAGTAGTGGAAGTAAAATAGAAATGAGAGTCATCAGACAGAGGTGACACTGAGAAAACTCCATCTCTACCATCTCACGGGGGGGGGGGAGCAAATGAAGAAACAAACAGTTTGAATCTCTTCACCTGCAGTCTGAAGTTGTACAACCCATTCTGCAACCTCAGGATTCCACTACACTACCTCTAGAAGTGTAGATGACATCTTAAAGTGGTAACAGGTTATGCTAACTCTCTATTATCATTTTGTCTTATGAGTGCTACAGATTGTGTAAATTAGGCATAATTGTAAATTCCTCTTGGATATAATTCTCTCTAGAATATGACATATAAGAATCCAAGTTCTTCATAATGAAGAATTGAACTGCATACTTTTTTTGATCATTTCCCATTTGTCAGTCTTAGTTTGGATGGGGGGGACACACTGGATATGCATTTGGGTGTATATATTTAAGGGAATAATATGATGAATATGGATTGCAACATGTCAGGAATATGCATCAAACACTACAATACTAACATTATAATGCCATATGTATAAACAAATGAACAGAACTTCTCATTGGATCACAGGAAGTTTGCAAACTGGAACATTCAATATAGCAAAAATGAACAAGAGCAGGAAATAGATTGCTAATAGTCATATAATTATTTAGCAACAATATATATATATATATATATAAGGTGTGTGTATGTATGCATGTGTGTGTGTTTCTCAAGGTCCCCTAGCTCTTTGGAGCAGCATTTTGTGGAGGCCAGTGGGCTGCAGTGGGAGAGAGAGGCAAGGAAATTCCCACTCCCAACATTAGATGGGGTGCTGTTGGTGCCAGCGCCGGAGGTTAGGAGTTTGGAAGTGCTCCTAGATGCCTCCCTAGCGATGGAGGCCCAGGTAGCAGTCACTGCCAGGTTGGCCTGCTACCACCTTCAGCTGATTCAGGCAGTTGGTTCCCTTTCTCAACCATGCCGACCTAGCAACAGTGAACCATGCTATGGTCACCTCGAGACTAGACTACTGTAATGCTCTCTACATGGGGCTACCCTTGTCACAGATCCAGAAGCTGCAGCTAGTGCAGAATGCTGCAGCCAGGCTTTTGATGGGTCCCCCCAAGTGGGACCACATCCAGCCTGTGCTGTGACAACTGCACTGGCTGCCAATAGCATACCAAATCCACTTCAAGGTGCTGGTTCTTACCTTTAAAGTCCTATATGGCCAGGGTCCAGCATACCTGCAGGACCACCTTTCCCCATATATACCCCAGAGAGCACTTTGGTCGGGGTCTCAAAATCAATTGACCCTAAAGAGGCTAGGCTTGCTATTACCAGGGCCAGGGCTTTCTGGGTGGTGGCCCCATACTGGTGGAATGAGTTCCCAGAGGAGATCAGGGCCCTGTGGGACCTTTTGCAGTTCTGCAGGGCCTGCAAGACGGAGCTCTTCTGCCAGGCCTTTGGCTAGGGTGCCATCACCATTATAGAGTCCTGGCTCTTAGTTTTAACATCCAGCCTGAGCCACAGGAAGACCTTGAGCAGAAGGATTCTTAGGGAGTACATTGAAATAAGCCATCTTGAGTAACTATCTTCAACACTTCATGAACTGTATTAATAATGGAATTGTTTTATATGATTTTATGTTGTTTTAACTGTGTTTTATGTAGTGACTGTGAGCCACCCTGAGCCTGCATTGTGGGGAGGGCAGGGTATAAATATGATTAACAAATAAAATAAAATCCACTAATGGAAAATATAGGCTGGATGCAACTAATTGACAATATATCATTTATATTAATTTAGTCATACTCTCACTTTTTCCAGAATACTAGAGAGCCATCATGCCCTGGATACTTACTGCATTTAAGACTTAATTACTTGAATTATCCCACCTGTAGTAATCATATAATCAGTTTATTTGTTGACCCAAAGAATCTCGGTTTACAGTATGAATTTTTCTAAAGGTGTCTAAAAGTTCAAGGGTTGGATCCCTCCCCCGCCCCCAAGTTTACACAAGGGAAGTCAATGATTTCTGTTTCCCTCTCTGCTGCAGATCCCAGTACTATAACGCTCAGATCCTGAGGGTCTCTTGATCCTTACAGTCTGTGAGGAGGGGTATGGCAAGGAATTGCAATAGGAAGACAAAGGCAGGAAATACTTGTGATTCTCTGTGTTCTGTCCTTACTTATTCCATGTTGCAGATAAATGAACCAATAGAACAGAAGATCAGATTTGTTCATGTTTCCAACGGCACATTCCTTTTCTCATATTGGTCACCCTTACACTGCACTCCTAAACTGACATGTCCATCTCAGTCCATTAAATTCAGTGAATGTATAATAGTGCAACTCTGCTTTGCATTGCACTCTTACAGAAACTCTTATGGATAGTCTCATTGTACATAATTTGCTGCTTTCCCAGTTATGCTTTCGACATTTGCTTTTTATTATTAATCTCAGCAATGTCTGTATTTCAATTGATACTTAAGGTATTAATTCTTTATAAGGATTTTTATTCCCTTTCAAAGACTGTATGCACAAAATCTTGTCATGTCTAAATTATATAGTCACTGGATTATGATTAGCATGAAAGTGCTTTTTTGCAGAACTATTAGTTTTATTTCAGGAGAAAGCAATATTGCTACACATACCTCTTCTTACATTCCTGTCATTAATTTTTGAAAAGTATAGTATCTTTCAAAGAAATGCTAAAGTATCCAGATATCTTGTGATGGAAAATGATTAATTCTTATTATTATGCAATTGAAAGAACAGTGTTCCTATCAATGCTACATGTATTTGAGAAATTATCCACTGAAAGATTCTTATCTTTCCTTTAGATAGGATTCTTTCTATGAAATTAGTTACTATAGTCATACATTTATTTTAGGATCTTCTCTAAAGAAAAGACCATCATAAGAATTCTTTTAGATAAGAATCCTTCTAGATTCACCTATTGTGTCATCCTACTTCCCCCAGTGACCCACTAAAAGGCTTGTATATGTCACAAAGGACAAGGCACATTGAACTGTTGCCCTTCAGTAACTGGAATGGAACTATCTGAATGGCACTAACTGAAGGTTCTGTTTGGCATCCTAACGAATAACTATGGATGCAACTATTTCCCAAGAATTAGTCTAATACAAGGGGAACTTTAAGGACTTGCAGGGAACATCTCATTTACCCCCTGCTCCCCCTCCCACATTGTTTCCTCTTTCCCTCCCTCTAGCAGTCCCCATAGCCCCTCCTCTTCCCCTGCTTCCTCTTCTCCTGTCAACCCAGCTATAATGGACCCCAAAGCCATTGAGGTTCAAACTATTATCTGGGGAGCAGCTGCTTCCCTGTGTAGTTGTACTGCTTCAAATTGTGCAAATAATACAAACACCTCTAACACCCTGACAAGCCTGCCAGAAAACATGTAGGGATGTTACTGCATTACAAGTAAGACATAGCTAAAATATAAGAAGAGGATTTATTTAAATATAAAAAAGGTTTTAAAAGAAACATAGTACACATTTTCAGACTTCAGTAGTGGGGAAAAACCAAAACTAGTTCAACCTACATAACAACTAACTCCAAAAGTGACTGCAAACAGTTGAAGATTTCTCAGAAGGTATGTACAAACCTATAAGGAATAATAAAAAAATAGGATTCCAGCAAACAAAGCTAGGTACTGCATATTGCTTCTTCAGGCACACAGTGGCACCCCACCTTTTTTAAAAAAACAACAACTGACACACTTCAATTATACACTTGTAGCCTTCAAATCAGGTGACTCCTATTAACCCAGAACATGGTGCGTATAGATAAATCTTCTCAAAGGGTGTTATGGTTTTCCCTCACAAGTTCTCAGAATCCTACAATGTGAAGTTGTAATTGGAAAACATCCCGAAACCTCACCACTACCTTGAACCGATAAAGATAGTCCAAGGAAGATACAGGAACCTTTCTATTCCCAACAATAAATAGGCTTACAAGTGCTAATAATGACTTCAGTAATTTTAGTTACCCACATCGTTAACCTTTAAGCACCACTTCAATGTGGAGGGAGAAACAAAACCACTACATCACCAACCAGACTTGAGAGCTTAATGCTGAGAAAAGGCAGTCTGAGCCTCTCTCTAATGGAGAAGGGTTGGGTACAGCTGAGTCTGAATTCAGCCCTGACTGAGAAGAGTCTAATACTGACAGAGTCTAACTCTAGCCCTGATTGAGGATTAATACCAACAGAGTCTGACTTTAGCCCCGATTAGTACTGACAGGGTTTTGTTTAGCCATGATTGACAGCAGTTTAATACAGATGGAATACTGGGAAGGTTGGCAGGAGGAGTGGGTAGTTAGGTGGCAACTCCTATTCAGGACAGAAAAGGGGATAGACCTTCCAGTGAGAGAAGAATTTCCCTATCCAGCTAAAACAGGGAGATGGCCGGGAGAACAGGGTAGAAATTGAATAAATCAAATCAAATCAAAAGTGGAGAGATCCCTGCTTTGGTGTGTTTAAAAACTGCCTTTTAAAACCTGAAGAGTCAAGAAAAAACCTGAAGAATACGTTTTAGCTGTTATTGCTAAGAACAACAAAAAGAGTTCTTTTCTTATGTTTAAAGTAAGAAAAAGATGAAGGACATGGTAGGCCAATTGCAGGGTCAGAAAAGTGAAATTGTAGCAGGTAATGAAGAGAAGGCAGAACTGCTTCCAACTTTTCCTCAGTCTTCTCTTGTGAGGGTGTAAGGGATGAGGGCTGAACAAGCCTATAATTTGCTAAGCCCTGATGATCAGGAGAGGGTCATAAGTATGGGGATGTAGCTTGTCTGTGGTAATTGCCGGCAGCTGCAAGGCTCTGTGGAGTGGCAGTAGCTTCCAGAAAAAAAGTTTTCTTTTCCTTTCCTTTGGCTCGTGTTAGCACAACGATCAACTTTGCAGGAAGGACCAGACTACCTATGGCATTGAAGTGAAAACTGGCCTTGGAGGATGGAACTGACTACTGTTCTATGGTAACTTTGTTACAGAGCTTGTTACAAGGACATATCATGCAAGAAGCTGCAACTTCTCTTTTAAGAATTGCTTGATTACCTTTGCACCTAAATGTTTTATTGCTGATTGCTCAGATGTTGGATGATTTCTGCTGTGCAGCCTGTAAGTTTGAAAGGTGGTTTTTTTACTCAATTAAATGAAATAGTTTTAAAGAATATTTTGGCTGAATGTCGAAAGTTTTTGTCTGCTGTCAAGCTGTTTATTTGCCCACTGAAATGAACCCCAAGGTCAGTTGGACGTGATAGAGGAAATAGTGTTCAATATGGCAAAAACATATGATGAGGGAAAGGAGTTGCAGCCTAGGATCGTCATAGGGGTAGTACATAAACACTTAGTTTCTTTAAATGAAACTAAGTCCTCTGGGACAGATGAGCTGCATCCAAGGACACTAAAAGAACTTTTGGATGTAATTTCTGAGCCTTTGTCCATTATTCTGGAGAATTCTTGGAGAACAGGTGAGGTGCCAGAAGACTAGAGGCAGGCAAATGTTGCCCCCATCTTCAAGATGGGGGGGAAAGGAGGATCCAGGTAACTACGACCTATCAGTTTGACCTGAGAAAGTTTTAGAGCAAATCATAAAACAGACAGTCCTTGGGCATTTAGAAAGGATAGCTGTGATTACTAAGAGCCAGCATGGGTTTCTCAAAAACAAGTCATGGCAGGTTAACCTTATCTCTTTTTTTGAGAAAGTCACTACCTTGCTTGATCAGGGGAATGCTGTAGACATAGTTTATCTTGATTTCAGTAAGGCTTTTGGTAAGGTTCCACATAATATTTTTTGTTGACAAATTGATAAAATGTGGTTTGGATCCTGTGACTGTTAGGTGGATCTGTAACTGGTTGACAGATTATACCCAAAGAGTGCTTGTTAATGGGTCCTCATCTTCTTGGAGAGAAACGACAAGTGGAGTGCTTCAAGGACCTCTCCTGGGAGAAACCCAGTTTTGTTCAACATTATTATCAATGATTTGGATGAAGGAATAGAAGGAATGCTTATTAAATTTGCAGATGATACAGAGTCAGGATATGGGATGATCTTGACAGGCTAGAAACCTGGGCTAAAACAAATAAAATGAATTCCAATGGGGATAAATATAAAGTTCTGCATTTAGGTAGGAAAAATCAAATGCAAAATTATTTGATGGGAGAGATTTATCTTGGCAGTAGTATGTGTGAAAAGGATCTAGGGGTCTTAGTAGACCATACACTGAACATGAGCCAGCAGTGTGATGCAGTAGCTAAAAAGGCAAAATGCCATTTTGGGCTATATCAACAGAAGTATAGTGTCCAGATCACACAAAGTGATGGTATTGCTTTACTCTGCTCTGGTTAGTGCTGTGTTCAGGTTTGAGCACCACAATTTAAGACAGATATAGACAAGCTGGAATGTGTCCAGAAGAGGGCAATGAAGATGGTGAGAGGTCTGGAGACCAAGTCCTATGAAGAAAGGTTGAAAGCTGGATATGTTTAGCCTGGATAGGAGATGACTGAAAGGTTATATGATAACCATCTTCAGGTACTTGAAGGGCTGTCATATAGAGGATGGTATGGAGTTGTTTTCTGTTGCCCCAGAAGGTCGGATCAAAACCAGTGGGTTGAAATTCAATCAGAAATGTTTTAGGCTAAACATTAGGAAGAACTTCCTGACAGAATGGCTCCTCAGTGAAACAGGCTTCCTCGGGAGGTGGTGGGCTCTCCTTCTTTGCAGGCTAGATGGCCATCTGACAGCAATGCTGATTCTGTGAACTTAGGCAGATCATGAAGAAGAAGAAGAAGAGTTTGGATTTATACCCCGCCCTTCACTGCCCAAAGGCGTCTCAGAGCGGCTTACAAACTCCTTTCCCTTCCCCTCCCCACAACAGACACCCTGTGAGGTAGGTGGGGCTGAGAGAACTCTAACACAAACTGTCCTTGAGAGAACAGCTGTGCCAGAGCTTGTGACTGACCCAAGGTCACATCAGCAGGTGCAAGTGGAGGAGTGGGGAATCAAACCCGGTTCTCCCAGATAAGAGTCCGCACACTTAACCACTACACCAAACTGGAAGGCAGGAAGTGTTGCATCAGTGCTTAGTTCTTGTGGCCCTTCCTTACATGCCCAGGGAAATGCTGATCACCATTTGGCTGGAGATCCTGGAGATTTTTTGACATCTTCTGGGCATGGAACAGCAGCCACTGGAGGAGTAGAGGGTATTTCTGAATTTCCTGCATTGTGCAGGGGGTTGGACTAGATGACCCTGAAGATCCCTTCCAGCTCCATGATTCTATGATTCCATATTGCTGGCTTTAGTGAAAGAATCTGGGTATTGGATACCATGTCCCTGCCTTCTGGAAACCAAAAGAGTCAAGAAAGTATATTGGTGTGTTTAGGAAACACTGAAACAGAAGTGTCTCATCTTAAAGGTTCTAAATCGCTATAAAAGCTTAAGAAACTCTCAATTGCTTGAAACCTATGAACTGAAGTCTGTGACTATATTGATTTACCTCAGAAATTTTAGCCCTTATTTCACCTGACCTTTCCCCTCTATGTTGAATAAAATATCTTGTTAATTTGGAATTTCAAAACACCTGGAGTGCCATTTAAGTTAATAGAATGTTCAGTTAATAGAATGTATACCACATCATCAATGGGCAAATTCTATATAATTAGAACACTCAGCATGGGATTCTTGACTGGAGTGCCATAGGTAATTTGAAACACTGAACTTAATGTTCTTATAGACTTCCTTTAGAAGGTAATATATACTTCAGATGTGAAGACTACTTTTACACTCTCCTGCTGGAGTTCTGCCCCAAATCTACAGTGTATACCTATGAAGATATTGGTGTGCTTCCAAGTAAAAGAGGGGAGCAACAAGAGAGTAGCTGGCCAGAAACCCTGGAAGCAAGTCGAATCCCTGCAGTACTATACCTCTGGGGCATGTTTTGGTTCCTTAGGTAGAAAACCAGCCCTGCATGCAAATCAGAACAGTCTGGTGTGTTGCTATTGCTTACATGTTGCCTATAAAGGAATGGAACTAGGACTTTATTCATACAACTGGGATTAATTTTATAACATTTTATAAAACACATGGCTTTTATTCCTATTTTTTGGTTTTCAGTACATCAAAAACCAACCTGAGGTATTGGGGAAAATGATACAAAATACACTTCTAGAGGTCATTGTATTAGTCTACTTTTTGAAATGCTATTTGCAGTTAGCATTAGAAGCCAAACAGGCTATTAAAAAAAAAAAATCGGGAGCTTATTGTTAGTCGGGTGCAGTAGTATATCACGTGGTGTGGGATGCTCCCTGGCCTTACCCAGACAATGACCTGGTTATCAATCCAAGACTCAGACCATCACAGTTTCTTTCCCCCCCAGTCCTCTTGAATGTAACAATGGAATCCTTATGTCAGATATTCCCAAATTCTTTTAAATTCCTATTTGGCAGTCCTACCCAACACATTTGAAAGAGAATCAAACATAGATTAGTTAAAACCAGAAAAAATAAACCACAACTACTTCCCTACACCATTGAAAATAAAATTTCCAAGATATGAAAAAGAGTAACAAAGTTGCATTTTGTTACTTTTCTGAGACGGAAAAAAGAAAACCAGGCAGCTTTCCTAACTGCCAGATGCAATTGAAGTGAATCAAAATATCATCCAAGTAGGTTTTGACTTCTATATAAATTAAAGCAAAAAAGACCTGTGTGGAGCAGAAAACATACTACTGTATACCGAGGACTGCACATGGTTTATGGCAGCCTGCTCAGGCAGAGAGGCAATTTTAACTTGCACACTTAGTTTTTATGAAAGTGAAGAATTTCAAGGTCAAAAGCTCATGTTGAGATGGGCTTCTCAGCCATCTGGTGGGATGGAGGATCAGGCTGACATGTAGCAGTGCACATGAATGAACAAGCCATCAGAGACAGAACCCCTGTCTCTTATTAAAGATTACAGAGCAGCAATAGATAATAGAGAATAATAAGTATTTGAGCATGAGACTTTTCATGTCCTTTAAAGGAATCATATTGGATGTGACTTGAGCAATGCTAAGGATTCTAGGAGGAGATTTAGAAAGTGGGCAGTTATGTGAAATATTAGATTCAACCAAAAAAAAACTAATTGAAAAGAAAGAAGGCCTTGACACTGAATACATTCATAAATGCTTCACTGCATTAGAACCATGCGGCTTAATAATAATTCCTCTGAATAATGAAAGAAACCCTGAAATGTGCCAAGGACCTGCGTTCCTCACTGAAAAGTTATGCTGCTTAGAATCTTTCAGGATTAAATTTAATGCTGACAACTGAGGTAGGCAGAGGATGAGACAAGAGGGCTCTTTGGTTTCTTTTTGGGGTTGAATGTAGTTATTTTCATCAGTTTTGGTGGAGCTCATTTCCATTTCTGTTGATTTTTCTGATTTACGCCATTTTAATGTCATTTATGTGCTGTAAATATATTCTGTGCCATTTATATGTAACTGATACAATGTTTTATGTTTTAATCATACGTCCCATTCTGAACATGCTTCACTGTGCACTCACCCCATGGTCGATCGTTCAGATTATTGCTGCATGGCAACCATGGAGTGGGTGGTTGGGTGGCTACTTTTTTAAAATTTGTCTTTTGCACATCCACATAGCTTCTTATTCAAAGCACCACTCCATTTTGACAGCTGGAGGAGGCTCCCTCCCCCTCTGAAAAAACTAATCTTTTCAATTAACCCTTTCCCCACCCTATATGCTGCAAAGCTGTAGGCAGAGGAACTGGCATAAAAAAAGACAAAGGCGCCTTCTCAGCCTGCCCTTCGCCCTGCTTCTCACCTCAGAGGACAGCTGAAAGTGTGCTGGTGTGCATGAAGATGCAGTTATGTGCACATCACTGACTAAAAAAAACCCAAGAAGCAAAAGTGGAACAGAGCAATCAGACTTCCCAACTGGGTTGAGCTCACACCAGGGAAGTTCAGACATCTGGAAATGTGGGGTGAAAGCATTGATATCCATAAACACCAGACTTTCCTTGGTATCCACAAACTCTGATCTGGGGACAGGTGAGAATGGGGTGGTGATGACAGGGGAACAGGAGGCAGATGTGGGTGTCTGGTTATGCACTTTAAATCCAGCAGTGAACATCAAACAGATCGGATCAAACTGCTCATCTGACTGCAACCTGAAACTATTTTATAATAGGCATTCTCTTGCTTAAAAAATGCTGCAAGGACACAATCCTGCTTGGAATCATGGCATGGTGAGCAGAGGCTCTTGTCTCCCTGCCCAAACACATACACATTGTTTTTCAGGAAGGCTACAGTCATCTCACTTTTCATTGTAGGACTAAAACAATTGAAAGTTGCAATTGACATCTTGTCTAGCATCAAATCATTTATCCACATGGAGAAGGACTTTCTGCCTGATCACATAACTTAAATACTTTGCACACTGGATATGCAATATTAGCTTCATACCTTTTCTTTGTTAATTTGATTCACCCACTTATTTCTCATTCTTGGGCTTTTTTTCAGGAATGCCCTGCCAAACGTATGTGCAGTATGTGGGCAAATGCAGTCATCAACAGTGGAAGTTTAAAGAACTGATCACAATTTATGAACAGTTAACTTTCAAATGTCTTTTGGTGCAGTGAAGGATGCAGGCAAACAGGAAAAGAAGAAACTGAACTTGCATGCTGCATACTATTGAGAGAGGAGTGAAAACTGCAGTGGAAAAGCAAAGCACAGAAAAAAGTTACTTCAGCATCTTTTTTAATCTATGCATTCCCTTTTTATTTGAGATTCAATTTGCCTTCATGGGGTTGGTGGGGGGGGAGAGGAAAGGTGATATTTCTTGTTTGTTTTTAAGAGATGTGCTAAATGGCAAGGAAATATAGAACACACGGGAGAGTTAGGAGGCCTCTTAATTCATAGCCCTGGCATGCAGTAAATCTATTCCTCGAACAGGTTTATTTCTTTTATCAAGTAGGGTTTCATCTAATGGATGACACCCCTATAAAATGGTGACTGGGTAGTGAGTAATGGCACTAGGGGCGTTACTCATCACAGTGATGAAAAATAAAGCAAACAGAACTTTGAAAGAGCTTTACAAAAAATAAAAAATTAATAATCAATGGGTTTCATAGCCAAAGACTTTTCTCTGAAATAATGTTTTGCTTCCTCTTTTCACTGAGCAGTGGAAAGTCCACAACCGAATTTTACATGATGATTTTCCATGAAAAGTGAAAAAGATAGAGAATGGGGGACAGACTAATTATTCCCTGTAAAATCTCTTTAGTGTTGATATATATTAAGTTCAAACATAAGTGCAAAGAAGAGTTCAGTTAAGATAACATCAAAGAAGGCAAACAAATTTGAATCTCAATTACAATCAACAGGCTACAGTATTTGGTCACATGGACTGAGAGCATACAAAACAGCACCATACCTTAACCAATACGTTACAAAAGCAGTACAAAGAAATGTGAACCGGTGCACAGTTGCTGTGGATAACAGTCAATTTGGATAACAAGCAATCCTAAACAGGGTTACACCTTTGATTTCAAGCTGTACTCTTCAACTTGTGCTCTCCTTTCAGTTTCCATTTCACCAGGGTGTGGAAGGGGCATTAAAGGGAGAGGATTATTCAGCCCGACAGGTGAACTCAAACATTTAGTCTATTTAATCTGTTTAGCCTATGTCTGAACTCAAACATTTAGTCCAAGCAACATCATCCCTTATACAACATTTCCCCCAGTCATAGGATTAGATACCCTACTATGCTTAGTCATTAACCTAGATAGTATCATCAACATTGCTGGTTTGGGGGGAGGGGGAGTTGCTCTCATTCCACATTTTCAAGAACAGAATTCATTTTTCAGAATTATTCAAACTGTTGATCATGAACCTGTTGGTAGGACTGGGCAAATGTCTTGCTTATACCTGCTGGTTCTATGGCAGAACATGAGCCAAGAAGGGTGCGACAGAGATGGCAATTTTTTTTTGGCCCATGTCTCATTCCTCACTTAGGAAAGCAGCCACATGCCTAGCACATTCAGAAAAAGAAGCAAAGGCTTTGCATGCATTATCTGTGAAGTGGGAAGAATTATGTTCCATCAAAGAACTAAATACCTCTTTTGCCATTCTCCATTCTCCCCTAGTCCCTGCTGGCAATAGGCATGCCACCTACTTTGCAGAACCGGACCTACTGGACTTTCACTCTCTAATGGTAAACATACACATATGTAGGAGCAGGGCAAAAGAAAGAAGAATCTGTCTCTCCACTTCTAAAGCAGTATTGGAGAGCCTGACTCTGGATGTTCATATGTAAACTGATGCATAATTTTTACAAAGCTGGACATGCAGATGAAAGGCTGTAAAGCCCCCACCAAGGTTGCCAGGCCTCACCTGGCTACTGGCAGGGGGATCCAGGTGCCAGTCTGGGATCGTCTGGCATGTGTGTGCAGCGTGCATGCTGCAACGACATCACCCAGAAGTGATGTCATTGTACCAGGGATGTCAGGAGGGGGTGTGACGCTCTAGTTTTGGGACAAAATTCCATGGGGTTTTTTCCTTCAAAGCCACAGAGTTTGCCCAGAAATTAGAGTGACATCCCTGATGTCCCTGAAATGATGACATCACTTCCAGGTGAAGTCATTGTGTCTGGGACATCATCTGGCAATGTCCCTGTTTAAGGGTGGGGCTTCCTCCAGTGACCAGCAAACCAGCAATGGATCAGAGCCCCCAAAAGTGGGGTAAACCCTGCTGGGAACTGGGGGCTGGCAACCCTAGCCCCCCCCCTCCTATGTTTTCTATTACTATGTGTAGCATTTAATTTTCTGCAAGCACACCACTGATTCCTCATCTGATATTAGGAAGTAAATTAAGTTATGTTAAGCCCAGGACTGAAGTGTATCTATGCCAGGTTTCCATTTGTGTTCAAATAAAATGTTCTACCCCATCCACTTGTCTCAGGATCAGTGGCAGGAAAGGATAAAAACACACCCTCACTCTGTGTGCCTGCTCTGCAAGGGAGAATTTTAATGGCCTGTGAAATGGAACTTTTCTTCTCCTTTCTGTCTGCAGGTTGGCCAGGAAGATTCTCTTTGGTGAGGAATGTGTCTGAGAACATCACTCCAATTAAATGGGAAGAAAAAAGTTGTTCCTGGAAATGTGCTGTATCTTTTACCATCTCTAGAACAGGAAGGCTTTCTGATATCTGAGGCAGTTTTATCACATTTGCAAGAATTTATGTGTGATCCAATGGAGAAGGAAATGGCAACCCACTCCAGTATCTTTGCCAAGAAAACCTCATGGACAGTAACAAAAGGCTGAAAGATATGACACTGGAAGATGAGCCCCTTAGGTAAGAAAGTGTCCAATATGCCACTGGGGAAGAGCAGAGGGAAAGTACAAGTAACCCCAAAAAGAATGAAGTGGCTGGGCCAAAGCCGAAAGGACACTCAGCTGTGGATATGTCTGATGGTGAAAGGAATGTCCGATGCTGCAAAGAGCAAGACTGCATAGGAATCTGGAATGTAAGATCTATGAATCAAGGTAAGTTGGATGTGGTCAAAAACGAGAAGCAAACTCAGGAGGACGGTGGAAGACAGGAATGTCTGGCATGATGTAATCCATGGGTTGCGAAGAGTCGGACTTAACTGTGTGACTGAACAACAACAAAAATCGGTGGAAATGTGTTTCTCATTGAAACCAACAGAAATAATTACCAAATTGAATAATGAACCAAAATGTTACATGATTAGAGTAGAAAAAAATCCAGGTTGATCTGATTCTCTGACAACTAATTAACCTATCAGCCTGTTTTGATTATTTCCATTGCTGAAGGCCAGAGAACATATGAAATGCTACATGAGACAGAGACTAGCCAGCAAGCATCACATCATAGAATGAATGCCTTCTTTCTCCATTGGTACCTTTTCTTTTCCCACGGCTATTAGAACCACTGATGCCAGATGTGCCTAGTACTGGTTATCAAAGAGCCTTCACACTTATTGGACAGAAAGCTGGAGACCAGAAACAGATTTGTTGGGCAGGGGGTTAGACTAGATGGTCTGTATGGCCCGTTCCAACTCTATGATTCTATGATTTACTTTTTTCACACTGACCTCCCCCCATATCTTACCCTAAAGGTAGGATTAGCAGTTTCTAGGTGAGGCCTGGAATCCTCCTGGAATTACAGGTGGATAAAATGGCAACTTCAGAGTGTTGTTGACTCTATGATATTGCATGCCTGCTGTTCTCCCTCCCCTCCCCAAACTCCACTGCTCTTAGACTTAACCCCCAAATCTCCAGGAATTTTCCAACCTGGAGTTGGCAAGCCCACAGGCTAAGGATCATTGTGGGGAGATCAAACAATACACTATTATTAGTTCAGGAATGGAGGAAATAAGTAGAATTGCAAAATACTCAGGGCACATCAAAGATTGCACTACAGATAATTGAGACTTCATGTCTCCAGAGGCCTGTGCCAGGCCTCCATCTTGGACATTTCCCCATTGCAATGTTGTTCAGTGTTCAATATTTTGCTTTTAATCATTGAATAACAAATATTTATACTCAAAATGCTTGGTCAGTAACTGATTTTTGTCAACAGTCCACTTTGAGTGGGAGGTAATGGTTGACCATTCGTGTTGAAGTAGCCCAACAAGTACTCCCTGCCTTTGTCTCAGCTCTTCAACCTTTCTATTCCCTCTTTAATATTATGCAGAAAGGAGAGGAAACCTACAAGTAATCTTGTTGTGGTAAAAAAGCATGTCAGCCAATGTGTCCACACGGTAGTCTGTTGCACAGGTTGGAGCTACACTGAAGTGGCCCCCTGCAATTTAATGAGAGAATGTACCTAAAATGGGTGATGTTCATTGAGTTGTGTGATGAGGGCCTATTGAAAGCTTTGCAAGAACACTGCAGCTTTAAAATAATGCTTGCAAATAAGGAGCTGCATTTTAGAAGTGCTGAGCATTGCACTTTTATAGCCTTATAATGTCTTGTAATGCTGGTCATAAAATTAAATATACACACCTGGCTAAAACTTTTTATAAACTGTGCCAGGCAACCATATAGCACATCTAAACTACAAGTTCCCTCAAATGTACCACAAGGCAGTTTTATCTCGTGGAAAGCTTCAATGTATCCTTTAGCTTTTTTTGTAGCTACGAGATCATCAGATTATTCATCTTTTCTGTTGTGTCCTTTCCTGCCTTTATGGCCCAGGCAAATGTAAATCAAGAGCCTTTTTTGAGTTATGGCTCCTGATGATTCACAAGGTAATCTTGCAAACACAGCGGGGAAATATATGGGTTGCAAATTGCTTAAATGACATGTTGGCTATTACTTTAAATTATCGTTGCAGTAGATCTCATTTTACAGTATTTCAGCTTGATTATAGTTTAAAACTTTACCTTTCTCAAGATAAATATCCTGCCTCCTATTTGCATACTTCTACTTTGTTAAGGCTGTATGGTGCATGAAAGGACAGGCTGTTTAATTGCAAGATGACCTAATCTCTTCATTACATTGGAGGTGTATGCACATTAAAGTATTTCTAAATCCTTAGGTAATGTGATTTCAATGCAGAATTATATGGTGATAGCCCTGAAAGCCAACTTTTCTAGATTTTTAAAGGTGCTGTTTGCTTCCTAATAAGCACATCATAGACCTCTGGAGATACATCTGAAAAAAAAAAAAAAAGGCATTTCCCCCAATGAGATAAAAACAAAATTTAAATACTTGGTGGGAAAAAAATGCTTGCCAAGACAACCTATGGAACACATGGGCATCCTTCAGTTCCTTGACTGCTTTTTTTCTCTTTATTACTTTAACCCATAATGCTGATTTTACTTTCATATGATGTATTACAAAAATCCCAAAGTGGATGGTGATAAAATAGATGTGTTAAAACTACCTTATCTTGAAAACATTAGATGAATGTAATTGAAGTTATGGTATACTTCTTTGTCAGACCTATACAACAATAACCCTTGGTCATTATTAACCACAATGTGATATCCATAGCGATCATATAATAATTCTATTCTATACACTAGGGATCCATAATCTAAAAGCCTGCAAACTGCAGCTGATTGGTTTTGGTTTCCAGCAGGGAAATCTTCATCTCCTAATTGAATAGAAATTGATTTTCCAGCAATGAGATACCAGAGCCCATATAAAAAGACTCAAGGAGACACTCAAAATGTAAGGTGTGTGTGTGTATGCACACACACACAATCTTTAAAGGCATGAAAAATGCAGCAATCCTTTTTCATTTGGTGACTTCAGATTAATTTAGTATTGATTGAATGTTTCAGTCAGTGTAGGTGTAAAAGATGATCCAAATTAGTAATACATAGTGCATATTCATTCTCTCCAACTCTATGGAAAGACAGTCAAATTTTCAGAAAAGGTCTGGGACAATATATATATATTTTTAATCTTTCTACGCATTCATCCAGGTGACTATGATTTTAATAATACTTTCATGATTGGAATAGATAGTCCCATGAGTTCTTCCAAAAGTGTGTTGCAGCATATAGCATATGCCTTAAGACTTCATGGAGAGGGGGCAGGGGGAGAAATCAATCAATCATTCCATCAGGGAATCACATATGTCTCTGTATTTCTTCATTCTGGTATCCTCATGCTGCTTTCAAAGAAGAAATTTAGCCCAAAACACAGGAAGAAAGATAGAGAAAGTTGCTCAATTGGACTGGAGAAAACAGCACTACTAGGGTATTAAATAGTGGGTTCCATGGGTGAACAGACTCCCAGGCTAGTGATGAGCTCTACTTTATTCAGTGATTTCAGCAAGAACAAGACTGTAGACCAGAGCCTCAGCTCAGTTATATTGCATGCAATGGCCATACCCCAGCACACCCCACTCACAATAATAGACTATTTACAAAACTTTACATCTTAATTGGTTACTGCCAGAATCCTGTTGGTCTATGGTTATTCAGCTCCAACCTCACCCTGTCTCTGGCAGCACGGTCCTATACTTTGATTGGTTATTGCCAGAATCCTGTTGGTCTATTGTTATTTGGCTCCAAGCTCACCCTGTCACTGGCAGCACAGCCCTGCAATATTTCAGTCTCAATACATAACACCCCTCCCTTGGGTGAATGGGGGCCTTCAGAGGTTCAGGGCATATCTCCTGGCAGGCCTGGCAACGTTGTACTCAGGCCTCGATTTCACTGTCCATTCCTGGCTACCATACATAGCTCCTGGCCAGTACTTTCATCTTCACTATTCCTGGGTGGGTCTTGTGCAGGGCTCCCAAAACTCATTTATGCAGAGGTGGAAGAATCACTACCTGGCTTCCCATAGGATGCACCCCTTGTGAGCTGAGAGCTCGTCTTTGCAGGATGTAAATGCGATGAACTCTGGGTCCACCTGGCTGATGGGCCATCCCCTCCCCAACCAGTCCAAAATGTGGGAGAGGATGTGGTCCCTGGAGGTGTGGCAGGAAATGTCAGCAGCATGCAGAAGGCAGTCCAGTAGGTCCTCCACCATCAAAATGTGGTGCGTGGGAGCTGGGACTGGGTCCACAGAGCTGAGAGGGAGGCGTCTAAGGATGTCCGCATGACCCATAGCTTTCCCGGGGTGGTACTGCAAGGCATATTGGTACCCCACCCAGAAATATAGACCAGTGCAGGACCCTGGGCAACAGCATCTGTGGCATCTGGCAGTCCGAGGTGAGTAGGTCTTGTGGTCGGTAGTGATGGTGAAGGGGCAGCCATACAGGTAATCGTGGAACTTTTAAACTCCTGCCACAATCGCAAGGGCCTCTTTGTTGATCTGCATGTAGTTCCATCTGGCTGACAACAGGGTCCTTGAGTAGTAGGCCACCGGCACCTTTCTCCCGTCAGGCAACCGATGGCCCAGAACTGCACCAATGCCATAGGGACAGGCGTCACATGCCAAGACAACTGGCAGCATCTCATTGAAATGGGCGAGGACATCATTTGAGGTTAGCAGCTCCTTCATGGCATGGAAAGCGGTGGCCTGCCACTGGCCCCACACCCACAGGGCTTTCTTGTCGAGCAGGCAGTGGAGTGACTCCACGAACTTTATGGAGCAGGAAGGAGTGGTAAAAGTTCAGAAGCCCCAAGAAAGCTTGCAGCTTGGCCTTCAAGGTGGGAGTGGGCACATTTTCAATGGTGCGAACCTTGTCAGGGGCTGGATGGATGCCATCTGTGTCCATAGTGAACCCCAGGAACTCGATGCGGGGGACCCCCAGGAGGCATTTCTCCCGCTTCACCTTCAGCCTGGAGGAGTGGAATCATTGCAGCACAGTGCAGAGGCGGGTGGCAAAGTTTTCTTCTGTGGGGGCGGCAATCAATACATCATCAAAGAAGGGCTGGACTCCAGGGATGCCTTTCAAGAGAGAGTACCTCAAATTCTGGAAGATCCCTGGGGCCACGCTCACCCCAAACTGTAACCACTTGACTCTGAATGCACCCCAGTGTGTAACAATGGTCTGTGCCTCAGCAGTTGGCTCATCCACTGGGAGTTGTTGATATGCTTGGGCCAGGTCCAATATACTGAAGACCTTGGCCCCCACCAATGTCGCTAGGACATAGCTGACTACAGGCACTGGGTAAGCATGGTCTGTCAGCACCTTGTTGATCATACATTTATAGTCTGCGCAGATGCAGACATCCCCATTAGGCTTAAGAGGGGTTATGGTGGGCGTCTCCCAGGTGGCATGGGGAACTGGCTCTAAAACTCATTGCACTACTAAGTGGTCCAGCTCCGCCTCAATTTTGGGCCTGAACACAAACGGGACTCTCCAGGCCTTGAGGTGGTTGGGCCACATCTTGGGGTTAAGCTGGAGTGACATTGCGGGCCCTATGTATCAGCTGAGGGTCCCAGCAAAGATGGCAGGGAATTTGTCACACACCTGGCTGAAGAGTGAGGGTACCCCCATTACCTTGAACCCCAAGGGCACGAACCAGGACAGTCCAAGCAAGCTGGTGAGCTGTCCTTCTACCACCAACAAGTCTAACAGTCCTTAAAACTGCCTGTATTTCATGTGGAATTTGCCTCATCCCTTAATGGCCACCTCATTCTTTTGAAAGTCCCAAAGAGTAAACCCAGTGGGTCTGAGGCGGGGGCCCCCTTGTGGACAGAGCCTCCGGAGAGTCTCTTCCGAGATGATGGAGATGGAGGACCCCATGTCCAGTTCCATCTTGCAGGGCACTCCCTCAATAAGCACAGTCACTTTTATTTTATCTGGGGTGTCCTGGGGCAAATCCAGTACCTGCTGTTGGTGAACGGTGGTGGTGTACAGGCCCGCTGCCACCTGGTGCATGTTGGTGCATCTCCAGGTTCCCTTGGAGTGGCAGGCATGGGCAATGTGGCTGGTCTTGCTGCAGACTCTGCAGGTTGCATTTCTGAAATGGCAGGAGCGATGTTCGTGGGCCTGTCTGCAGCTGGCGCAGGGCATGTGCACAACGGTCTCTGCTGAGCAAGCAGCAATGGAAGATCTCGCGCTGCGGGGAGCTGGGTGACGCACCTGATGGGCCTCCTCATCATCTGATACTTGGGAAGCTGAAGGGACGGAGGCCTGGTGTGCAGCGGAGGTCTGATGGTCTCGCCTGGATTTCTCATAGGCAGTGGAAGATCTCGCATTGCGCTTTTACTAGCGTGAGGACCTCCTCGCCAATGAACTTTTGGTGTAGTTTCTCCTCTCTGATGCCCATCACAAACTGGTCTAGGAGGGCTTCATTGAGATTGTGAATTCACAGTTGAGGGCCAGCTGGCGAAGGTCTGCCACGAAGTTGGAGGCCATCTCGTTGGACTTTTGTTGGCACATGTAGAAGTCCATGCAGCGTGCCATCTTCGTGGGTTGAGGCACAAAATGGTCATTGAGTGTCTTGATGAGGTTATCATATGTGGCTGTTTCCAAGGTGATTGGCTCATTGAGGCCCTGGACTAGTCTCAGTGTTGTGATCTCACAGGCACTGAGCAGGAGAGTCTTCTTCTTGTCTGCATCCTGGATGCCCTGGGACACTATGTAGTACTTGAGCCGCTCTACCCAGGTTTCCCAAAGCTCTGGGTGAGTGGGGTCAAATACCAGCAGATGTCCTGAAGTGGCAGCCATGGTCCCATTAGCGATGCAATGCACTTGGCACTGAAGCTCGGTGTGCTGGAGGGCGCTCAGGATCCCACCTTCAGCTCAACAGGATCCCATCTTCGTCACCACTGTTAAATAGTGGGTCCCATGCAATGTTTCAGTTCAGTCCAAATGCATACCATAGGGGTTGCAAAAATGCTGCTTTTTCCAAGACCTGAAGACCATTTGGCCCAACCTAAGAGCTAAACATCCAAGGATTTTTATATCACCACCTGGCATCACAAAATTCAAGATGAAAACCTCAGAAGTTTACTAGAAGCTACACTTGTCACTTTGTGGAACTGCTCTGCATCCACATCTCCACATCCACATTTTGCAGCCTTGTCTAGACTGATCCTCGATGACAGAAGTTATATATCTGAAGACCATTTATTGATGTGTTTCTGGGGTGTAAAATCAGATCAACGTCCTCTGAATAGCATAAATGGACAGTACATATGTATGGGTATTGTACATGCCTAACTTCTTGCCCCTCTGCTGTCATCTGAAGCCATCAGCTCACATTGCAGTTTTAGGTCTCATTTTTAGCTCAGGGCAGGATTGAATTGGTACCATGGTTACCCAAATGGGTCCAGGTCAGTCACACACAGAGTAACTTATCTTCTCAGGTAATTGTTTTGGGACCACATCAATATATTGTACATTGATAGTTGTCTAATCAGGGTGCAAATGGAGAGCCTATGGGGAAATAAAGGGAGAAAGGAAAATTATAATTTGCCTTTCCCAAAGAAAAGAGAGTGGGGCTGGAGAAGGAAAAGTGGAGCTGAAACCAGCTATGAAGTTGGGGATCCAGGTGAAGGACTAAGATCCTGGAGCACAAAAGGGGGTCCAGTCATTCAGCAAATCATTGCAAAGTTGTGGGAGGAGGCCTGGGTACAGCACCAGCTAAGGACTTGTGGACCTAGAATAAAAGAAGGGGGGGGGGATGCAGTGATTTCAGCAGAAAAAGGCCTGGGAACAAAGCTGACCACTAAGTTGGAGGGACTTGAAATGCTTTTTTAAAAAAGGATCTGAAGTGGCTAAACCACAGTGAGGACATCTCTTACTGGTCCAATTCCACAAGGGATTGGATCATGGCTGCGGCTCTGGTTTTCTACTGATGTGTTGGAACTTTGGGCACTGAACTCAGGGGGTTGTGTGGAAGTCCAAATATGGGCATGCTAGGTGAGGCAAAAAGGGGCCAGCAGTGTGATCTAGTTGGGATAATTGATGTACCCGAGTGGCACTCCAGCTTGTACTGATTTGTGAGAGTCTTCATGATCTTCCCTGGGCTAGTGATTGAATTAGTGAAGAGGGCTCTGTGGTCTCAGGTTATTGTCCATGGGTGTGAGGGAGCTTCAGGAGGCAGGTGGGAAAAGGCCTTTAATCAATGTCCTCTTTGGAGCATTCCAGCAGCTGGGCTAATTCAGGGGGCCCTGCTTTGATATCAAACTGGATATTTTATCCAGTTTTCTTGCAGTCAAGACAGGAACTTTTGTGGGTGAGTGAATGCAGGGGTCCTGGGCTTGAATGCAACACCACCCCTGTCTGTCAGACCATGCTGCTGTGCTACCAGAGTCCACCAATACCTTCACTCACTCTGGTAGAGGAATGTGTCTCTTTTCATCTGTGATATGTTGGAGGGTCTGCATCCTAAGGTGCATGTTTTATTATACTAGGGTCCCACTGTGGTTTATTTATTTTCTTTTTTCCTGATTGCCAGATGACTACACTTATTATTAATGACTTGTCTTTTAGTCATCTACCCTTCCTGTCTCTCCTTGCACCTGGAAATCACAGCATTTCCTTGATCTTCCATTTATGCCCAAATACCTGTACCCTATGGCAGCCTCATATTATAGAATTCCATTATAGCTCATCTCTCTGTGCTTAAGAGTAATGAAGTGTGTAATTTCCCTGGAACCATTCACTGAGCCTTAAGGTGCAGATCTGTTTCATATGGTCCACCTCTGCTCGGTGCTGTTGAACAGCACGGTTTTTGTAGCAAGGTACGTGAAGCTAAAAAACAAAACAGTGTGTCTATGTTAATAGTAACCCCCTTGAGCATTTTTTGTCCCACACAATCTGTTCAAAGCAATGCTGAAACTGTTTCCTAGGCAGCACCTGCTCACGTATAATCTTAATGTTCCATCTTTTCATAGCAATCCCCAGAAGTTATCATCTAAAATCATTTCACAGAAACGAATGGCTTGTACTGTCTCCTTAAGTTACATCTGCTGGGATACAAAACTAATTAGTTTCTAGTCTGATGTTTTCCATTTCTTAGACTAATACTAATAATAATCACCAGTTGGCAAAAAGCAAGGAATGGCTATAACCTTTGTACATTTTTTTTTACTGAACATTAAAAATTCTGTTTTCATAATTAATTTCTCTTCCTTTTGTATGTGTAACAGATTTCTGTGTTTGTTATGTTACTATAGGAACCTAAAATGAAAAGTCATTATTTTTTTTTCTCATAATCAAACTGATTAATGATGCAGTAAAGGCATCTTACTAAATTCAGGTTGTGTATCTTCTATACCTGCTTTATTGGAAAAAGCCCTAACTGAAAATGACTAACATACATGCATTGTGTTCTATCAAATATAGGCATTCTCTTTGATTTTTCAACTTAGGCCTAGTTCTTAGATGGATAATACAGGGCAGGCTCCACAGTCTAAAACTCTTTGCAATGGACTGTCAAGATCCTCTTTGTTTACTATCTCTGGCAATTACCTTGCCTACATATCTTAAGTTGTGCCCCTTTTCCACATCTCAGTGGCCACATAAAGCTCAGTCATCTGAGTTTATTAGGACAGCTGAGTTTACTGAGACTTATTCCCTAGAAATTATATTGACGATTTTGATTTCTCTCTTCCTTCACCCGAGATTTTATGAACCCTACTTAGTCCTGTTTCTACTGCTCTCATTGTATGTGTTCCTTTGCTGACCTGATCTTGTACGGTTTCTTTAAAAAATATTCTTCATTTCCAGAGAATGGCTGCTCAGAAAGTAAAGTCAGAGTGTTCTGATATGTTCCTAGTGCTGTTTCAACAGCAAATTTCCAAAAGACACACTTTAATAACATAAAGCATTAATTCTCGCACATTGGAGATCACAACTTCCTTCTTACTTTAAAACCATTGCTTCATGTACTGTAATCAGTGCAAAGGATGAGCCATTGTGGTACCTCTTCTTCAGGGGTCTTTTCGTAGAAGAACAGCTGCAGGAGCTCATTAGCATATGGTATGCTAATGAGCTATTAGGCTATTAGCATATGCCACATCCCCTGACATCACTGGAAGTGATGTCAGAAGGGGAAGCAAAAGGGGGGAAGCATCTTCAAAAGCCTCCCCTTCCCTTCCCCAGCTGGTCTGGGTGGGGGAGCTAAGAGAGAAGGGGTTTAAAGTTTAAACTCCTTCTCATGAGAGTTGGGCCACAGAAGGAGGAAAGAGGGAAGGAAAGAGAGAGAGTAGAGAGAAGGAAAGAAGGAAGGAAAGAGGGAAAGAAAGAGAGGGAAGAAGGAGGGAAACAGGGAAAGGAGGAAAAAGAGAAGAGAAGAAGGTGGGAAAGAAAGAAAGAAAGAAAGAAAGAAAGAAAGAAAGAAAGAAAGAAAGAAAGAAAGAAAGAAAGAAAGAAAGAAAGAAAGAAAGAAAGAAAGAAAGAGAGAGAGAAAGAAAGAGAGAGAGAAAGAAAGAGAGAAGAGAAGAATGAGGGAAAGAGGAAAAAGAAAGAAGGAAAGGAGGGAATGAAAGAAATTCAGTGGCAATTCAGCCCCATTATACCCTATGGGCCATTGAAGTCAATGGTGAAAACATAGGGTATATTCTGGGGGCTGGAGGGGAGGGGTTTGAGGGAGAGGCTCCAAGATCGCAGGATAGCTGATGGAGCCTCTCCCCAAGATACCCACCAAGTTTCAAGAACATTGGACCAGGGGTCCAATTCTATGGGCCCCCAAACAGGTTGCCCCATTTCCTCCATTGTTCTCTATGGTGGGAAAAAAAGTTATTTTTTTCCCACCATAGAGAACAATGGAGGGTATAGGGGCAACCTGTTTTGGGGCCCATAGAATTGGACCCCCTGGTCCAATGTTCTTGAAACTTGGTGGGTATCTTGGGAAGAGGCTCCATCAGCTATCCTGTGAGTTTCGAGCCTCTCCCTCAAACCCCTCCCCTCCAGCCCCTAGAATATACCCTATGTTTTCACCATTGACTTCAATGGCCCATAGCATATAATGGAGCTGAAATTGACATTCGGCTGCCTGAAAGACTCTCCGGGATGCCGGCTGGGGGCGGGGCTTGGCTCCTGAGCTCCCGGAGCTGCGCTCCGGTGCGCTCCCCCCCGAAAAGACCCATGCTCTTCTTGCTGACGTGCATCAAATTTGAGAAATTAATCTTCTTATCTGGCCCAGTAGTTTCCAAATTTTATTCTAGGGAATGCTGACACTCCTTAAAAGCTCATCAGGATTTTCCCAATGAGAAAATCAGCACTGTGGCCAAGAATCTTGGAAAGACAGTTAACCCACTACTACTAATCTCCCTTGACAGCCACAGAGGAGTGTTTTCACAGGCACTAATAACAATGAGGCCCAATAGGCCTGACTAGCGCACCCTGGGTCTTCTACAACCCCCCATTGGCTCTATGGCAGTCTGCAGAGGTTTTCAGCAGAGAAATCAATGTGTAAAATGTTCTGTGATTAGAATGTTTGAAGCTTATGGATTTGAACTAAGCATACCCATTTACCCAACTTTTCCTTATAAAACAATTAGCTATTTGGGCTGTCGGTTGACTTAAAAGGCAAAAGGAAAACAAATTGCATGCAGATTTGAAAACAACTTCCAAAGAAAACCCACCACACTACCTCTACAACAAAGTAAAAAAAAATCTTAATGTGATTTTCAAATAGCTTTAGTAAATGCTTTTCATTGGCACTGATGTTATAATCTGTGATTTATTTTCAACTTTTGTACATCCTCTTTTGTGTTTTCTGTACATATGTTGCTAACAAATGCTATAAATAAGTAACATTGTGATGCCATCAACATAAACTGGGGAAGGTTTCCGGTCTATGGCGTCTCGCTAGCAGACATGCCTCCCGGTTGATCCAGGGGCATTTTCTGTGTGCTGGCGGTTTGGAGGGGGGGGTGACTGTTTGCTCCTCGCTGGAACCTTTTGGGAATGGCTCCTAGCCATGGGGCTTTTGAGGGGTGGCCTCTTCATCAGCGCAATGCTGGGGAATTGAGGCGCTCCTCTGCCCCGACGGTCCTGCCACTATGCAACCATTTGGTACCAGAGTTGCTGACCGAAACAAGCGATGGGAGGTTGAGCGATTTTCTCTGCTTGGTGTGATCCCAGGGGCTGTTTCAGGACCTGCTGGATCGATTCAAGGACTGATGAGTGAGTTATCATTGAAACGAGACACCAAAGCCTAGATGTGAAACGAGACACCAAAGCCCCCCCCCTATAAGCGGATGGAGGGAGGGAACGCCCTTTCTCCCGACGTTTAAGCGAATGCAAAAGCAAGATTTGAGGGACTGATCAAATTGTGGCGATGGACTGTAATGGAAAGTTTGTCTGAAAGAAAATTGAGTGTATAAACTGACCTTAGAGACTTTGGCATTCTTCCACAGATAATGTAAACATCCCCAGAAGATGGCAATGAGAGGCAAAGAGGGAGGAGGGACCAATGCTTTCTTCAGGAAGGAGAATAGTGTAAAGCGAGGTCATGGGACCTAACCATAGACTCTGTCTTCAAAGTAAATGGTGGGCCCTCTGGTGGCTAAAGTGGAGTAGCGACCTGGATCTGCACTAAAAGTGGTTACACTTTTAAAGGGACAGTGTTTGGCGTGCATCTTTGATCATAGAGACTTATGGATGGTAAGGAGATTCTACAGTTTAGGTTTTCTTTTGCGGTTGGACTGGCAAGTGGATTGAAAAGCAGTTTCTTTGTTTGGAGTAAAGGGTTCGCTACCCCAACTCCTTAAGATCTGCTTGCCAAGAGAAAGGCTGGATTCTCCAACAAGCGTGTTGCTTTTTAAGGCAACAAAAGGAAGATCTCTTATGATTCAAGACATTTAAGGAAGCGAAGATGTCCCTAGAAAAAACAATTTGGTTTACATTATGAATGGACAGATCAGGACTTATAAAAGCTAATCGAAGACAGAAGAAGATAAATTATTCTTGCTGAGGGAACACTGGTTTTAAATATTTTGCCTTTTGGGGGGGGGAACAAAGCGTAAAAGGAGAAGCCAATTTTTCTTAAGGGTTGTGATTATGTGTATTTTAACTTTGGAATTACTTTCTGTTTAGTCTGATAAGCTGATGTTGTCAACAGAAGTGATGATTGGCGGGCACTCTTCAAGTCTCAAAGTAACTGAATAAGAGTAATAACCATTTTATAAGGATTGTATAACCTCCACACTTGGGTTTTTAGTTAGGTTCTTTTTACTTTCTCCCTTAGATTGTAGATTCTTCCTTTCCCATTTTCTGTTGTAGTTTTATAGAAATGCAAATTTTAAAAAAACCTCCCCTCCGGGGAGCCAACCCCCCCCCCATAACATGGGGAATAGAGGCGGGCATGAACCACATATTGGTTGAGCCAACAGATAAAATATCGTACTGTGACAGGGTGGGACAGCCAAAATTCTTCAGAAAAGGACAGACAGCTAAGGTGGCTCAGCCACAAAGGGAAAGAAAAATGGATGGGAAATCTTGCCTCTGAGGGAGGGAAGTGGGACGGGGGGTGTCATAATATGTTATAGGAGTAATTGGCTTTACGATTCTGCACACCAGAACCTACTACGATGTTTGCTGCTGAAACTAGTGATGCAAGAACAAGGGAGAAGGCTCACAATAGGAAGAGCCTCAGTGTTGACAAACATACATCACTTTTCCATCCCTGTTCTCTAACAGTAGCACTGGGTATTCAGAGCACATTTTGGACAGTTTATTTCTATGTTGCTTACTCCAGACAAAGTCCTATAGATTTCAGTGGGAAAGAGTTCAGCACATGCACAACTTTTCTGTTAATATCAGCACTCTCAAAGTCCTTGATTTTGACTAGATTGTACTATTTTTATTAGTATTACTCCTAGTTTACATGTTTCCAGCCAGCAAAACATTCTTGAAAATCAATATTTCTAATTCTTAACATGGCCCAATCTGTGAATACTTAAATCCAGAGACTGGGAGCATGGACAAACAAGACAGTTCTTTGTACAAACCTGAGAAATGCCTCAGATTTGCAGAAAAAATTGAAATATTAAAAAATACATTGGAGGGTTTGAACTCCCGAAATTATAGAAGCAGCACCTGTATCTTTAAGAAATAAATGCCCCCTCAGTGACCACTGAGAAAATTGCTAGGCAACCACAATGGTATTGCCAGCCTTCGACCCTCTATTTTTGTCAGTAGAAAGTAGAGGGAAGAGGCTGTTTTGCTGTTTTGGGTACCCATTTTGGGTCCCCAGAAAGTTGAGGTTGCCAGGGGAGGGGATGAAAGACAACTAAAGACAGAAAAGCAGATAAAGGTAGGTTGGCTGGTGGGAAGGAGACAAGGAAGTAGGAAACAGGGAGAGGCTAGGAAGGATTTTAGGGAGGGGGGAAAGGAAATAGTGGGGGAAAGGAAAATGAAATACACTTCCTTGAGTCCTTGCAGGTCCTCTACTTGTATTCATCTAATTTCCAAAATAACACCCTCCTTTTAAAATTTAAATGAGAAGTCCCCTCCCAACACATAAAATAAAAAAGTAGAATCAGGTGGAGTATAAGTGGGTCAGCGGATATGTAGGGTCAGCTTTGCAAGATTTACTTCCTGCCTTTTAAAATTAACCTAATGGTTCTGATGTTATTTGGGAAATTCCTTTCTGCTTTCTAAGACAGTGTCAGGCACTTCAGAAAGTCAGTCAAACACCAGGCTTCATAAAGAAGACAGTGTTTATTGAAAGCAGTTCTAAATGCACGTCGACATTCTTTTGTCAGGAATAAGGCACACAAAGAAGCATCTACAGATATACCCTGGGGGGCTAACCCCCTTCTGCATCTACCAATGGCTACCTAGCCCGCATGCAGGAAGAGGTGCGAAAGTTGTTTAAGCAGTAAATAATTCTGTAGAGGCCCAGCTATCTGCACAGCGGAAAGCGAAACTGTGAGACAAGGCCATTTGGTCAGATAGGAGATTGCCCAGGCTGGGAAACTATCTGTCTCCTAGGCAACCTACCCATCTCCCACATTCCAAGCATGAAAAGTTACAGACCATCTCTCCCTCCTACCCTCCCAACCATCTTATGGCAGGATCACCTGACATTCTGCCCCTCCGATAACAAACCCTCTCCTTTCGGCTTCATGGGGTACAGTTTGTGGAATCTGCAGAGCAGTTTGGGGGTGTGAACATGTTCCTCCCTCACCCACTCCTGCTGTTCTGGCCCAAAGTCCACCCATTCAATCAGGTAATACAAAGGGTTCCTCGTAGTGCGGTTCCCCCCACCACCATCAAAGGCGGGGGAGCAGGTCGTTTTGGTCTCCATTCGCTCTCCTCAGGTGAGCGCCTTAGCAGCCTTAGGTGAAACACAGGATGGATAGTTCTTAGTGATTTAGGCAGTATCAGTTCAACCGTCACCTTATTTATCACCCTTTTGATTTCAAAAGGGCCAATGTACTTCCACCCCAGCTTTTGGCTGGGTTGCAGTCCCTTCAGGTTTTGAGTTGACAGGTACACAAACTCTCCCTGCTTAGGTGTCCAGGTTTTATCCCGTTTCTTGTCAGCCTGCTCTTTGTAAACTGATTTAATATCCTCCAGAGTTTGAGCTAAGATCGGCCAAGCAGTTTGCAGTTTTTTACACCAGTCACCTGCCTCCCCAGGTGGCAAAGTCTGTTGAGCTAAGAAAGGGAGTGGTGGGGCATCATACCCATGTACAGCCATGAACAGAGATACCCCTGTAGATGAATGGCACGTGTTATTGTAGCAAAACTCAGCCAGGGGTAATAGGGATTCCCAATCATCTTGTTGGAAATTAGTAAAACATCGAAGGTACTGTTCAAGAGTCTGATTCACACGTTCAGTTTGACCGTCCGTCTCAGGGTGATACACACTGCTTACCGCCCTCTCCACCCCCAGCAGTGTCATCAACTCCTCCCAAAACTGTGAGATGAACTGGGACCCCCTATCGGAGACCACCTTTACCGGGAGAGTATGAAGTCTGACGACATTTTGCAAAAAAGCTTTTGCCAGCTTCTTTGCTGACGGTATAGACTTGAAAGGTACCAAATGAGCCTGCTTCGAGAACATGTCAACCACTACCCAAATCACAGTTTTCCCCCCACTGGGGGGTAAGTCTGTTATAAAGTCCATAGACAAAACCTCCCAAGGTCGAGACGGGGTCGGTAGTGGTTGTAATGGACCAGGTGGCTTCCCGGGGCGGTGTTTACTCATTAGGCATATTTGGCATGCTTGGGTAAACAATGACAAGTCTTTTCTCATCCCCGACCACCAACATTGTCTTTGGAGCAATTGAAGTGATTTAACAAATCCGGTGTGCCCCGCCAGTTTAGTTCCATGTGCCCATTCCATGACCTCCCCCCGCAGAGAAAGCGGAACAAAAACTTTCCCATTTTTCCTCCAGCAGCCCTGCTCGTCACATGCCACCCCCTCCTCCTTGGCCAAGGAGGCGCGGTCAGCGTTGGAAAGAGCAGACGCGAACTTCAGTTCCCAAGGGAAAGAGAGCGGGGAGGTAGGCGGGTACTTAGTTTGACTACGAGTCGTCACCACCACCCCCAGTTGGGAGGGTGTGAACACTGAGTCTCTGATCTCCTCCCTCTTGCTGTCGTGTTGGGGAAGGTGGGACAAGGCATCTGCCAGGGGGTTTGCCTTCCCTGGGAAATGGTGCAAGGTGAAATCAAACTTAGAGAAGAAATCAGCCCAGCGGAGCTGCTTTGCATTCAGGTTCCGGGGCGAACGCAGCAACTCGAGGTTCTTGTGATCCATCCAAACCTCGAACGGCACCCTCGCCCCCTCCAGCCAGTGCCTCCAGTGGAGAGTGCTAGTTTAATCGACCCTGCCTCCTTCTCCCACACTGACCAGTTCCTTTCTGTGTCATTAAACTTTTTAGACACATAGGCGAGGGGGTGCAATTTCCTGTCCTCCCCCTCTTGTAAAATGGCTCCTCCATAGCGACATCTGAGGTGTCAACATGCACAATGAATTTTTTCAACTCGTTAGGATGTGCCAACACGGGTTCTGAAGTGAAAAGGGTTTTTAACTGTTCGAACGCCCTCTGACAGTCAATAGTCCCAGCTCCCGTCTACCCAGCGGTTCAAAAGCTGTATAAAATAACAACAAAAGCGAGTAGATGAAATGGGTACCTGCCTTAGATGGCAGGGAGCACCCTCCTCCCCTCCTGTGAGGGTAGTGGAGTACCAACACCGGCACCGGCACCGGCAGGCGGCAAGATGCCGAACATCAGGTGACGCAGAACTCCGGACGGCAGAAGGTGGAACCAGAATGGCACGGGAAGTGCAGAGGCGCAGGCGCAGTGAAGTCGAAGGACAGAGCCGGAAGCCATGCTGACGCAGAACCACGCGCCGGAGGGACCTACTGACACCAAGCTGATCCAGGATGGAAAAAGAACACTCACTCCATGGGGTGCCGGTAGGGCAGTCCCTTCCCAAATGTCTATGTGGCCTTAGATAGGATTGAAAGAGTAACTGTAAACCACTCAGAGACCCCTTCGGGGGTTCGAGCGGGATATAAGCTGAAGAAATAATAAAAAATTCCAACTTGGCCCCAGGCCGAGTGCTATCCGGGCCTTTCACTTTTGTCTTAAGGAGGTCAGTGAGGGGCAGGGCTACCTGGGCAAAGTTTGATAAGAACGATCTATAAAATTTCGCGAATCCGAGGAATGCTTGTAATTGCCTCTACATTTTGGGGGGCTCCCACCCCACCACGTCCTGAACCTTTATAGGATCCATCTCGATCCCCCTCTGAGAAATTCGGTAGCCCAGAAATGAGATCTCTGACTAGTGGAACTCACACTTAGACAATTTGGCAAACAGTTTGTGCTTGTGCAACATCTGGAGTACCTCCCGCACGAGTTTCACATGGGATTTCATATCGGGGGAGTACAGCAATATGTCATTAAGGTAAACAAGGACCCCTTTGAACAGATATTTGTGTAACACCTCATTAATTAAGTTCATAAACACTCCAGGGGCCCCCTGTAAGCCAAATGGCATAACCAAATATTCGAACTGCCCCAGTGGGGTGTTGAATGCAGTCTTATACTCATCACCTTCCCTGATGCACACCCGAAAGTAGGCATCCCACAAATCAAGTTTGGAGAAAATCTTCCCCCCCTGCTACGGCGGCCAGCAGATCCTTGATCAACGGCAGTGGGTAAGCATTGGTTGCTGAGACTGCATTGAGGCCACGGTAGTCCATACACAGTCTCAGCCCCCCGTCCTTCTTCTTCCTGAACAACACAGGGGCGGAAAAAGGTGAGGAGGCCAGTTGGATGAACCCTCTCTCCAAGTTTTTGTCCATGAACTTCCTGAGTTCCAGTTTTTTGGCCAGACTCATGGAGTACAGCTTCCCCTTAGGGAGTTTCTGGTTGGGTAACAGTTCTATGGCACAGAGTTCCTATGGGGGGTAGTTCATCCGCCTCCTCTTCCACAAACACTGCGGATAAGTCCCAATATTCCCGGGGATCACGCTCCTCTCCACCTTGGCTAACCCTACCGGCATGGGGCTAGCCTCAGGCTGTAGGGGCCCCCACTCACTATTCCAGGTGTGAGTCTCACAGTGAGGAGAGATGAAATTAACAGTCCCGGCCTCCCACAGTATATGCAGGTCATGATCGAAGAACCACGGACTCCCCAAGACTAGCGGGAACCTTGCAGCGGAGGTCACAATGAATGGTCGCACCTCCCAATGCTTCCCCACTCCCACCCGTAGGGGCACCGTCTCGTATTTGCAGGGCTCCTTCATAGTAGAGCCATCTATTTGAGTGAAAATCAGGGGCTTTGCAAGCTTCACTACTTTAGCCCCCAAGCCCGTTACTAGGGAGGGATTTATGATGTCTCTCCCGCACCCTGAGTCCACTAGGGCTCTTACCCTCACATGGGTCTGTAGACCCGGGTCCATCAGAGTCACAGTTAAAAAGAAAAGGGAAGGGGATTTGTTCATCGGGTTTAGCGCCTGGGAGTCTGGGACCTGCTGTTCAGCGCTGTTTACAGCAGGTCCTTCTCATTTCCTGCCACCACGGCGGCTTCCTCTTCCGATGATTTGGTTTCCTCACCCAGCGGGGTGACCTGCAGGGCCCACGCGCCTCTAGGCTTGGCCATAGGCTTCGGAGTCGACGTCTCAAACTTCTTCTTGGGCCCCCTTGCGGCACTGGGTGAGATTGTGGTCCCTGGGCAGCCCGCGGCAAAATGGCCCAATTCTCCGCATTTCAGACACAGCCCTTGCTTCATCCAGAGCTTGCGAGTTCCATCTTTCTGCAGCTGAGAGGTGGTTACCTACTTCCCTTTCTGAGGGGTGACGCTGGGTTGGGTAGTCTTCCCCAAGGCGGCTGCATCATCCAGCCTAATGGTTCGCAACCGAGTCTCCGTGGCCACGGCCTCCTTCATCCACCCCGACAGGGTCTCTGGGTCTCTGCCCCGCATCACCATGCGGCAGATCTCTGGGTTCAGCCCCAAGCAGTACTGCTCAGCAAGTACTCCATCCGGCCAGCCCTGGATCCGTGCCACCTGCCTTCGAAACTCGGCAGTGTACTCTCTCACCATCTTTGTCCCTTGACGGAAGGTGTGGAGGAACGCTCGGGCCATTTTGTTCACATTGGCGTCCTCGAATTGGTCTTTCATCCCCCACATGAACCCATCGACCTCTCTCAGCTCGCGTCCGTCTTCCTGATGTAAGGCCACATACCAGTCAGCCGTGGCATCTTTCAGGTGAGAGGCGATTGCGTCTACTATGCGCTCCTCATTCGGGAACAGGTGCCCCCAGTTCTCTATGAACTTCTCAGCCCTTACCAGGAAGAAAGAGAACTTCTCTGGGGTGCCATTGTAGGTTGCATCTAAGAGGTTGGCCGGGTTCGGCAGTAGTGGGCCCCAGCCCCTGGGCATCCCCTGTGGCCTCAGCACCAGTGGCCCCAGCGGAGGGCCCCCCACGGGTGGGTCTGAAGGTGCCCCAGGTTGCCCCGGCACACCTCCAGGCGGCTGCCTGGCCGGGCGGGGTGGGGGTCTCTGGTCTGGCTGCCCCTGAAGTGCTGGAGGCTGTCTCCTCTCCATCTCTTCCCATATTCCATCCAAAATCATTTTCAGAACGCGAGACAAGGACTTGTCTATGAGGTGAAGTAGCCATTCCTGGCTGGGATCTCCGCTCCATCTCCGGCCTCCTACAGTCCCTTCCAGCTCTCTAGCTTCCAGGTGGGTCTCTTCTCCACCCTCCGCCATGCTCAGGCGGTAAATCAATCTCTCAAACTGGCTCTCTCGGATCGAGCCCCAGGGGTTGAGGAACAACGTCTCGTGCATTTCTGCCAGCGGTTTAGTCTAGTCCTGCTGCTTCCGCAGCCTGGTTGTCACTCCGCCAAACACTCCCCCGTATGCTTCCCCATAGAGCCCTCCCAGGTTATAGTCGGTGCACTGGTGACCAGGTTCTCTAGAGGTCGTTGCAGGCGCAGTGGTTACCGGGATCTTCTCCTCTGCGGTAGATGAGGGGACCAGGTTGGTATCTTCCTCGTTACTCATCTCTGTGAGAGAGGTGTGGTGTAGAACTGGTCCTGATCAAAATAGGATTCCTGACAATCTGTCAGGCACTTCAGAAAGTCAGTCAAACACCAGGCTTCATAAAGAAGATAGTGTTTATTGAAAGCAGTTCTAAGGGCACGTCGACATTCTTTTGTCAGGAATAAGGCACACAAAGAAGCATCTACAGATATACCCCGGGGGGCTAACCCCCCCCCTTCTGCATCTACCAATGGCTACCTAGCCCGCACGCGGGAAGAGGTGTGAAAGTTGTTTAAGCAGTAAATAATTCTGTAGAGGCCCAGCTATCTGCACAGTGGAAAGCGAAACTGTGAGACAAGGCCATTTGGTCAGATAGGAGATTGCCCAGGCTGGGAAACTATCTGTCTCCTAGGCAACCTACCCATCTCCCACATTCCAAGCATGAAAAGTTACAGACCATCTCTCCCTCCTACCCTCCCATCCATCTTATGGCAGGATCACCTGACAGACAGCATGCCAGAGTCCTGTTGCAGCCCATGACATAAGGGAGAGAGATACTATACCTTTACCTAGCAGGGCTGTAGTGAGGATGAATAGACAAGAGGAGAACAATATAAATCATGTTGGGGGAAAGGTGGGATGTCAATGAAATAAAAATAAACCTTCCATTTGGGAAGTCCTGTGGTTCAATGGAAAAGTGCATTCTTTGTAAATGGAAGGTCCTGGAGTCAATCCCTGGCATCAGAGACTCTCAGGCAGCAGGCCCTTGGAAAGACCATAGCTTGTCTGAGACCCAGGAGAGCTGTTACTGGTCAGAGTCAATTAGTGAACTGGATGGAGCAATGGTCTGATTTAATATAAGAGTTTCCTTTGTTCATATGCTTTCCCCTGTAGAGGAAAAATAAGGATGTGCATTTCAATTTAGAAAATATTTAGTTATTGAATGATGATGTATTCAGAATAGTTATGGATATTTCTGAATATGAATTTTATAGTTCTGGATCTGGAGTCCCTCTGATTCATATAGAAAGCAGGCTATGCTATTTGCAGGAGGACGAAAGTAGAACCTATTTATTTTATTCAGTCTGCTCTGTTGCAACCATCCAGCCACAGTTTGTAATGCCCTATCCAGGTTTTCTGAAGCAGAGTTCAGGTGGCCATCCATCAGTAGGTAGAGCTGGGTGTCATCCATATGTTTGTGACAACCCAGCCCATACCTCCAGAAAATCTGGGCGAGGAGACTCATATAGATATTAAATAACATTGTGGAAAGAATCGCACCATGAGCCACACCACATTCTAATGGGTGTCGCTGAGATAATTCTCCCCCAAGCACCACCCTCTGTCCCTGACCTTGGAAAAAGGAGGCCAGTTTTTGCAAGGCAAGCCCCCATATCCCCACATCAGTGAAGCAGTGGGTCAACACATCATGGTCAACCATATTGAATGCCACTGACAATTTGAGGAGTATTAGCAGCGCCGATCTGCCTCAATCCAGATGTCTCCAGATGTTATCCACCAAGGTGACCAACACTGTCTCTATCCCATGGGCAAGGCAAAAACCAGACTAGAAGGGATCCTCCAAGAAAGCCTGGAGCTGTGTCACCACTGCCCTCTCAACCACCTTACTCAGGAATGGCAAGTTGGACACTGGGCAGTAGTTGTTGAGGACTATAGGTTCCAAAGATGCTTTTTTAAGGAGAGGGTGGACCACCACCTCCTTCAAACCCTCTGGACATGTCCCTGTTGATAGGGACCTATTCCCCAGGTAGCCTGGCACCAAGGGTGATTAGGGTAGACAGCTCAGTGTCCTCTAATTGGTGTTGCCATGGTGTTGCCAGAGAGAAGATATGGCAGAGGAAAAAGTGGAGGTGTACATGCAAGAGCCCTGAAAGCTGAAAGGAACTGATTGCTTGGCTGACTAGGTTGAAAAGGGGTGCCTAGTAGCAAATAGTGTGCCTATTGGGTGAGCGTTCTCTTGGGCATGGGACATTGTCAGTCTACACAGCACACACCTGGAACCTGGATCTGTAGGGGGAAAAAACTGATTTTCCTTAAGGTCAGCCTATGATCACTGGGTTTTCCAGAGAGGCCCAGTAAGGACAGAATGACACACTCCAGTCCACAGTGCAGAGTAAGCCCCACATCAGTCTTCTGCCTCCTCCTGCTGCCCCTTCCTTTCTTCCAACTGGCTAGTCCATGACTGTACTCACTTAGCTCTGCTTTGCCCAATGCTCTGGGCAGTTCTCACCTGCCCACCACAGTCTATCTGTCTGCTGCTCCACTATGCCTGCCAGTACTGCTCCAAGTATTTGCCCACTCTCCAGCATCAACTGTCTTCTGCTGCATTGTGCCAGACCCAATGTTGCCCTGGTGGCATTTGCATTGTGCAGGGTCTATGCCCAGATTGTAGTGATTCCTTAATGTCTGGAACTGTTGCTTGGTAATAATGGATGTTGCAATGGCTGTTACCACAATTTCTAAACCATTTGTGATAGGTATAGGCACTGGGAAGGAGTCAGAGGCTGAGAGAAACCTTGTGTAAAGTGGCTTGCCTTTTTGTGTGCTTTTGGAAATTCTGGATTTTCTAAATTCCAAAGCTGAAGGATTCTGATTCTGAATCTGGATACTGGAACTGCATTTTGGTGCTGAAGCACATCCCTACAATATACAAACAATACGTATGGGGACAAAGCAACTGGGGGAGGGACATTTTGAGTGTTAAAATGACAGAAATGAAAGGGCAGTCTCCCATCCCCTTGTAAGCTTTGCATTTCTGCTTCTTATTTTTGTCTTTCATGAGGAAAAATCATGGAACTGCCTATCATATGTAATATATAAACACACACCAGCATCTTAAGCACACTTACAATCCAATACTAACCATGTTTATTCAAAAGCAAATCCCAGCAGATCAATTTTTATTGATTCCTATGGAACATTTCCAAGAAATGTACTTAATATTGCATCTTTACTTGGAAATCGTTTCCACTGAAGTCAGTAGGATAGACTGGCATGTACATCTGTTTAGGAGGGGAGGTTAAATCTGCTATGCTTCTCATGGTGCCTGAAAAGATATTAAAAAGAGAAAACAGAGTATCTGCATAGGTGTGTTTTTTTTACCTTGCTACTATAAGGGAGATAGTGCATTAATGAAATTATGTGCACCTGACTTAATAACTCTTGTGATTTTTATAGGGTATTATTATTTTAATAGCTTGTGAGTATTGCAAGAGTTCAGCACATAAAAGGGTTTAGCAAAGGGAAAGGTGGCTTCTGAGAAATGACATTAAATTCTTGGAAAGAACTCAAATCTACTGAATTTAGAGATCTTGCTTTCTCATCGTACCTGGCCAAAGTCAAAGCTGTTGCTAAGCAACACCAGTCTGCCTTCCCTCATGTTTGACTTCCTGCACAAAGACCTCCTGCTGAAGATGTGTCCTTGCCAAACAGCGCTAAATGTAATGAACCAATGACTCAAGGAATGAGACGCTCACCCTCACGTGAACTTCACTTTACTTATAAAGAATCTATATTTTTCTTAAACTCTGTGGCTGGTATCCAATGAGGCCTGTACTAGCACAAATCCCAATAATTTCCAAAGCAGCAGCTGTGTTGAAATATGTGGGTTAGGATGAGTGTGATAGAATGCTGGACTGGGCTTCAAATCTTGCAACTTATATAGAATTCTGGGAGTCTTGGATAAGTCACTTATTCTCTGCATTAATTCTCCAGCTGTAGCAAAGAAATAACAGAGTAAAGATTAACAGAGAAAAGACTGTAGATGATTTTCCAGTTCTGGTTGTTATATGAATGAGCAATGATGCATGAAATCCGGTTTCTAAAACTACCATCCTATTGTATTGTTTGATTTTATAGAAATATTAAGTTGTTTTGCACAGAATATAAGATAGTGGGACCCCAGTAATCCAATGAGAGTTGCGGAACCACCCCCGATTTCCTTTTGTTCTAGAAATGAGTTCAAATATATTTTCTCTGCTCTTTTGATCAGAAAAATTTGCTTTCTTCTGTTCTCCCTTGTTAAGTTGAGCCTTTGGACTGTTTTCTGTTGCTTTGCATTAAAATTTTCCATGAAATGTACTTTTTTTTTTCAATATCATGTGTCTGTTACTAAATTAGTGTTATTGCTTTGCATATGCTACAGTATATTCCTGATGTATATCGTATCTATAAATATCAAGTTATTGCATATAACAATTATACTTTGCACAACCTATAACTGCATCTACAAACCTAACAAAAGGAGAGAATCCGAACAATTAACAACAGTAAAATATAACAGAGATGAAACTGAGGACAGTCACTTTTATCTTTTCCCCATTGAAAAAAGACACCATGTAATGTTAGGAAATGATATATGATCAAAAGACATGTGTACCTGAGGTACATGTTAGCATGATCATTGTCTATTTTCAGATTTAAGCTGAAAACTGCACTAAAATAGGCTGAGCATAAGGAAGCTATCTTCTTCCATTGCCTCTTGAACTGCTGGCTTGGGCTCTACTCCCACCTTAATGATGTCCTCAGACCTAGGCAGTAAAGCACACAAAAGTAGAATGGAATTTGTGAATAAGTAGCAAGGAGCCACTACAGGCTCTGAAAGGATACTGATATCTCAAATATTGTGAGAGTTTTTTTGAGGTCTGCTCCCAGAATCAGGGCCAGAATCAGCCCCTCAAGTGTTCTCCGTGCTCCACAGTGCTCTGTCCCTTGTCGCAGACACAGCAAGCCAACTACTAATTCAAACAGTAATCCTTTTGTGATCATGAGAGGCAGGAGCTCTATAGACATACAAAGGAGGTGGTAACTATCCTGGGATAACTATTCTATTCAGGTTAGCATGATTGAATGTGTTGCAGTCCTGCTTACTCTGTAGGCTTTCTGTGTTAATTTGGTCCCTTTAAACAGGAGGTCTCTATTTTTATGGGTTCTTATTACTCTGGTGGGTGCATGACTGATGGTAGGAAGCCACATACTCCAAAGTCTTACTGATACGAATTAAGCAGTTTATTGGAAGGCATTACTGCACAAAATATTGCAAAAACCCATTGCAAAGCCCAGACTGGAACAGATGTGTTATGCAGGAACACATATGAAAAAAGCAGGGATATAAAAACAGCAAAAGGATGCTGATGGCAACAGAAAAGAATATAAACAGATAAATAGGCAGTGCTGAAGCATGAGCAAATAAAACTTCTAAATCAGTAGAGAACATTCTAGGGAGTATAGATATGAACTGTAAACCACAAGGCCTCAGGCCTGTAGCTACAGTGGGGCATATCGGGGCTAGGCCCCCCTACTTGCTGGCAAGGCCCCCTGACTTCCCATTCAGCCCAGGGCATCACGGCCTTCTCCCCTGGATTAATTTGATTAGCCAGTGCCCCCTAATAAATTTAAATGCCCCCTGACTTTAAAAAATCCTGGCTACGGGCCTGCAAGGCCTTGTAAATACACTTAACACAAAATGTTGTGAACATGAGAGCAAACTTAATGCAGATTAGCCAACCTAAATCTATATGTTAAACCATCAGTTGCCATCCTACCACCCTTCTGTCCTCTTAGTTTTAGCTCGGTTTCCTAGTAAGCAGGCTGATACAGTGTCATAGCTACCTATCCAAGGATCCAGGAAGACTGAAGGGACATGGACCTCATAGGCTTGTGGGCCTCTCAATCCTCAAACTCCTAAGAAGAGAAGGGGAGGGGAGGGCCCTAGTTGAGGTAGTGGGCATTCATTTTGATTAGGCCTCTCCCCCCCAGTGATCGTAGGTCCTGAAAAACAGACTGGGACCATACTATCTGCCATTGAGGTGTGTTGTTTTAAATGCTGATGATCTTAGTGAATTAAGGCTGATGATTTTATGGATTTTAATTGATTATTGTAATATGCTTTAATTTATAAATCTGCATTAATAGCAGTACATATATGTTGGTACTCGCCCTGAGCCTACAGTGCGGGAAGGGTGGGATATAAGTCTAATGAAATAAAAATAAATAAATAAATGTGCTTCTGACCTAAAAAGAAAAGCTGATACCAAAACATTTTATCCCTTGGTTTTTTCTTTGAGGCAAGTGAGGAAGGAGGAGGAGGAAGAGGAGGAGGAGGATCTGCATTTATACCCCACTCTTCATTTGGAGTCTCAGAGTAGCTTACAATCTCCTTCCCCTCCTCTCCCCACAACAGACACCCTGTGAGGTAGGTGGGGCTGAGAGAGCTCTGAGAGAACTGCTCTTGAAAGAACAGCTCTAAGAGGACTGTGACTGACCCAATGTCACCCAGCTGGCTGCATGTGGAGGAGTGGGGAATCAAACCCGGTTCTCCAGATTAGAGTCTGCCACTCTTAACCACTATACCAAACTGGTAAGGAAGTATCTTAGTCCCCAGAAACAAAGTCATAACTTAAATTTTCCCTCATTCATTGTTTACTTTTGGCACCCAAGGGACTGCAAAATCTTCCCAGTGTCCCCAAACAATATGTTGGTCAGAGCTGTTCTTATTGTTCATGAGACTGGTCTTCTTGTTCATCAGAGAGTTGCAGGTGTCATTCTGTGTCCCAGGGGCTTTTTGCTTTCTCAGCAATCAACAGTGAATTCTGGGGACTTCCAATAACAAGTTTGAGGCCAGGGTTTGAGGCCAAAGTACTTTTGAATAACATAACGATGTGTATAAACAGTCAAGGGAGGGGTTCTTTCCCCCATTATGTGTGGAACCAGTCCTGTGCAATCTGGTTCTCATGGCATCTCAGCAGCTGCTTATCTTAACTCAGATGACAAAGTTAATATTCCAGTTGACACCAGTTTCTGGGCTCCTTCAGCTGAAACCACAGATTCTCCCAATCATGATCACACAAAATAAGATCAAAAATCCAGCAATCCATGCTTCTCCTCAATGCATAATATCTTGTAGGGTCAAAAGCCATTGGGTTTCTCTGGCAGGAGTAGGCTTCTGTTGTAAAAAACAATTTGGAAAAGCTTTCCACATGGAGCTCCTTGCTCTTGGATGTTCCTTATGGTATGCACAACAATCATTCAATGCTGTATCACTGCAATCTCAGCAAAAGCCATGATTTCTGATAGCAACCTACACAGAGTCAGGGTCTGAAATCCATTTCGTTCAAAAAATGAGTCTTTAACTGGGTTGATACAGGAACAAAAAGAGTACCAGATTAACATTCTGTCTTGTGTTTCTGTGATGTCTAAACACCTAGTTAATGGCCTTGATATGACACACAGAGAGAAGCTGGTCCCAACATTAAGAGAGGAGGTGGGGAACCAAAGTAAAACCGGCTATCACATTCCATATACCTGTACCATTGGCCAACTATCAGCTGGTTTCCAACTTGCCCTGTTTGGGCAAGATAATAGAAAGGGCAGTGGCAATTCAGTTACAGGGCTTCCTGGATGATGCTTCCATATTAGACCCCTTCCAGTCCGGTTTCTGCCTGGGTCATGGGACAGAAATAGCACTGGTCACCTTCACGTATGACCTCTGGAGGCACCTGGATCGAGGCGGATCAGCAGTGCTGCTGTTGTTAGACTTGTTGGCCACGTTCAACACGGTCGATCACCAGCTACTGATCCATCACCTCACCGACATCGGAGTACAGGGACTGGCCTTGCAATGGCTTGTTTCCTTTCTCCAAGGTCAGGGACAAAAAGTGGCACTAGGGGATCAACTATCCCGAAGGCATCAACTTGACTGTGGTGTGCCCCAAGAAGCAGTGTTGTCCCCTATGATTTTTAAAATCTATATGCGCCCTCTTGCCCAGATTGCCCAGAGGCACGGGCTGGGTTGTCACCAATATGTGGATGACACCCAGCTCTATCTGTAGGGTGGCCGGTTGGAAGATCTCGACCTGGCATTGCAAGCTGTGGCTGGTTGGCTTAGGCTGAGCCGGCTGAAATTGAATCTGATGAAGACAGAGGTCCTGTGCCTGAGTCGGGGCAGTCTGAGGGTAGGGATCCCACTCCCAGCCTTCGATGGGGTGCTGTTGGTGCCAGCGCCGGAGGTCAGGAGTTTGGAAGTGCTCCTAGACATCTCCTTAAGAATGGAGGCCCAGGTAGCAGCCACTGCCAAGTCGGCCTTTTTCCATCTTAGGCTGATTAGGCTGTAGCCACCCTGAGCCGGGTCTGCTGAGAGGGCAGGGTAAAAATCTAAATGAAATAAGCAAACAAACAAATAAATAAATACCAGACAGAGATTCCATTCTATGGGTATTCAAAATATGCTACAATTTTCTCTTTAATCAAAATATAAGAAAAGCACATTCTATGTTGTTATGTTTACTGACAAATGATTGGTGAGGTTGTATAAGCTAGGGAATGTAGGAAAGCAGCAAAAATCCTATGCAGAGTTACTCCATTATCACTCAGCTGAAATCATAGGTTTAGACTGGTTTAACTCTGCCCAGGACCAAAGAAGCAAATACTGTTACAGACACATTGTCTAAAATGCAGCAATTTATGCTTATTTGTTAGATTTCCCCATGGATTTTGTTCCTCATGTTGTGGAGAAGGTGATGATAAACAGCTTGTAGAAGCTTGCATACAGGGCTTTCAGAAACCTATCCATCACTTTTCCATACAGCCCAATCACAGATCCTGTTCCAAGTTGGAGTTTAGGACATGAAACAATATCTAGTTTTTCAGAATATGACACAAGCAGACTCTGGCTGTGGTCACATGGAAGGGTTAGCATGGTCTGGCCCTGCCTCAAATTTCTCTTTTTTTTTTGTATTGGAGAAATTTGATCAGACATCCCATTCTTCACCCTGCACTCACCCTGTGGAAGACAGATCAGATGGCAGCTGCAGAGTGGGGGCTTTTCTTTATTATGTGTCTTTGAGCATGTGCATAAGTACTTTTTGGAGATATTGCTTCAAACTCCTGACAGCTGGTAGCCAATGGAATTGTAAGACAAGGCTGCTGGGATTTGTAGTGCAGCAGAGAGGCCTGTGTTTTTTAAACTGTGCTTTTAAAAAATTAAATGTTTCAAAAGTTTCAAAGCCGGGGGGAGAGAATAGAGAAGCCTCATCCTGTGTCCTGTGTGCTGACATTTTTATTTAAAAGCCTGGAGCAAAGCTGGAGTCATGGCATTGTTCCAGACTGCCTCCCTCCCTCCTCCCTCTCTGAAAAAAAAACACAACTTTTCAATTAATCCCTTTCCCAACGATGTGTGCCACAAAGCTGTAGGCAGAAAACAGCTGAAACACATAGACATCTTTCTTTGGAAGGTTTTAATAGATTTTAAAAAGAGAAACACATGGGATGAAGATCTGCTTAAGCACACACTGCTAAATGAATTTTTAAAATGGCACCAATGAAAGTGCTCTCTAGCTTACCAAACAGCTTGATTCCAAAAGAGAAAGTTCAGACATCATGAATTGTGTGGTGAGACCAGTTCAGTCTGTAAAGGTCTGCTTTTTCCCCAGTATCAGGAAAGTCAGCTGTGAGCATGGGCTGCCAACAACTGCAGAACAGGAGACAGATGTCACTGAGTGAACGATCATTTTTAATCTGTAAGGGGGAAACAATGAGATTGGGTCAAATAGCCCATCTGATTACATTAAGTGGAGAACAAGGGAGAATACTGTAGGCCTATAGACATATTTTCAGGGATATTGTTATTGTTTAAATGTGTATAATTTTGGTGATAATTTACTATAAGTCATTTGGTGATAATACAGTGCTGAAGATTTCAGAGGTTTCAGTGCTGTAAAGTCTAACTTGATATCCCATTATGCTGGCAGTCCTAAGGCGTTTATATTTTTAAATTCCATTACTATGCCAAATAGTATAATTTTATATGTTAATTTTATAAAATTGTATTTTAGAGTAGTAACATAAGAATAGATTTTACAAGAAAGTAACTATTGCATGTATTTAATTGTTTTCTCAAATTGTTTTCTCCCCTCCAAAAACCCTTTCCCCTATGGCTTCAAAATTTGTAGAAATGTTACAGCTCTAAGCTGAAACTGATGTATAACACAATCCTAAACACAGTCATACACTTCTAAGCCTATTGGTTTCAGTGGATTTAGAAGACAACAAGAAGCAGGACCCGCAATACTCATGTGGGGAGTATTCCTAAAGGCTCCCAGTCTGCAGAAGCAGCTCCACAGGTAAGCCTTCTACCTCCCCCAGCCCACTGATTCCTCCCAGGCATCAGCAGTGAGGCCTGAGTGCCTCTCAGCCACCAGTCCTACCAATTCCCCCTGTCGATTTTCCCTCCCTCTCCCCCCCGCGGGCATCGGTGGTGAGGCCTGAGTGCCTCCCAGCTGCTGGGCCTGCCGATTCCCCCTCTCCCCCATGGGCACCAGTGGTGAGGCCTGAGTGCCTCCCAGCTACCAGGTCCACCGATATCCCCCCACCAATTCCCCCACACACGGGCACTGGCTGCGAGGCCTGAGTGCCTCCCAGCCACTGGGCCTGACGATCTCCCCCCAGCCAATTCCCCCCCGCAACTGGCAGTGAGGCCTGAGCACCTCTCAGCCACCAGCCCATCTCAGAGTTCCCAGAGCATTCTCTGCACATGCACAGGGGACACTCTTACTTTTGGGGGGATTTAAATATTCCCTGTACAGTTTTTAAAACTTTTAAAGATTTTTCTGCACACCTGGGGACTGCTCCAAGTGTGCAGGAAAATCTCCCTGCCCCCCCTCCATGCCCCCAATGTGCGGATTTAGATATCTGCACGGAGGGGGCAACTTGGCTATTAGATATATAGATAGTTTTGCTTGCTTACTTACTTCATTTATACCTCACCTTTCTCTCCAAACATGGACCCAAAGTGGCTTACATCTATGACAACCTCGCCTACTTTCCTCTCTCAGAGGCAAGACTTCCCCTTCATTTTTCTCTCCCTTTCTGACTCAGCCTTATTTATTTATTTTCTTCTTTTGTGAAGAACAATGGCTGTCCCGCACTGTGACCATATGATATTTCACTGCTGGCTCAACCCAGGAACTTGAGGGAAGGGACAAGGTCTCCCTCTGTAACTTAAACCACTGAAATAGCACTCAAGGCTTTTTAAAATTCAAAAAGAACAAAATATTTTATTCAACATAGAGGGGAAAGGTCAGGTGAAATCAGGGGTAAAAGGCCCGAGATATATCATTAAAGAACTCTGAGGTGAATCAGTACAGGCACAGATTACAGTTCATATGTTTTAAGCAACTGAGAGTTTCTTAAGCTTTTCACAGAGTTTCTGAAGCTTTTCTTGGCTTTAAGATAAGAGGCTTTTGTTTCAGTGTTTCCTAAATTCCAGTATACTTTGTTGAGTGTTTTTTTACTCTTTTGGTTTTCAAAAGGCAGGGATACTCTGTAGAGTACCCAGATTCATTCACTAAACCCACCAGTACTTTTCTAAAGGTTTATTGACTCTTCAGGATTTAAAATATAGTTTCTAAACACATCTGACCAGGGATCACTCCACTATTCAGAGCTATCTCTCTTTTCCAGCTGGGAAAAGAGAGGGAAATTCCTCTCTCACTAGAAGATCTATCCCTTTTTCTGGCCTGAATGGGAGTCTTCACCTAACCACTCCTCCCACCAACCTTCCCCAAACCCTGTCTGTTAAACTGCTCTCAGTCAGGGCTAAACACAAACCGTATCAAGCATTAAACCTTTCTCTGTCAGGGCTAGACTCAGACTCTGTCAGTATTAGGCTCTGTCTCAGTCAGGGCTGAATTCAGACTCCCCTCTCCTCAACATTCAGCTCTCAAGTCTTTCTCTGCTCAACTGATGCTAACCAATCAGACCTCTTGAAGCAGCCCGTCACTCAATTAGCTCTGGGAGGAATTAACCCTTCACAGACCATTACCTGTTTACACAGCACTTAAAAGATTTTCAAGTGCAGTCCATCACAACATCATTTCCCTCTTCTCAATTATGTGTTCACAACAACCTTGTGAAGTAGATCAGGATGAAAGTGCATGACTGGCCCAAGATCACCCAATGAGCTTCCATGGCAAAGTGGGGATATAAATCTGGGTGTCCCAGATACTAGTCCAGTGCTCTAACCACTACATGACAGTGGCTGTTGCAGTATTAGATACATAGCTATTTTAATTATGCAGAAGATTTCCTCATTTACATCCTACATTGTTAATTTTTTTTCCTGTACAGAAGTCTCAATAAATTTAGGTGGTTCTAACTGAGGCCTATAGAGGAGTGTGCAAGGAGTAAAACAATGTATACCACAGAAATGTCATGGTTATTGGAAAGAACTCTTGTGAACCCGTGTGTGTGAAATGTAGAAACTGAGAAGTCCTGATTCAGTACAAACCTAAGGGGAAAGTATGTCATAGTGATTAGGTCAAACTAGTATCTGGGAGACACATGGAACTTGCAGGTTCATCTTGATCCAGTCACCAGACAGTCTTAAGGAGATCTACTGAGTATTCTACTCAGGACTATTCAATGGGATTACTCCAAGGCTATTGTGAGGACAAAATGGAGGAAAAGAGAGAGGAATGTTTTCCTGAGCTCCTTGGAAGAAGCATGGAATAAAGAAACAGCCTCTCCACCTGTATCATTGAATTTTACTCACTGTTCATAAGGCTGCAATCACACACACTAAATAATCCACTTTCCAACTGGATTTTGCCAGTTCACACAGTAAAATCCAGTTGGAAAGTCCAATGAAAGTGGATTGAAAGTGGATTATTTAGTGTGTGTGACTGCAGCCTAAGACTACTTGCAGTAATCCAATGGCCAAGTGAAATTTTAGAGCATTATATCAGCTATTAGACTTATGAAGGGGAGCTTGGTTCATTTCTTTCATTTTTGTTATTAATTTGAAAAGGACTTTTTTGTTATTGTCTGTCTTGTATTGTTTTGTTTTGTATTGTTACTGGGGTGTTGTTTTTTGTTATTGTTGCTTTATTTACATAATCTTATTTTATTATTTCCCATTGGTTTCAATGGAAGATCTTCCCCCTTTTCTCAGATCTGCAGTTTCATGGTTTTCCATCCAAATTGGACAAAACTGAGCAAGATTGTAATGTTCCCCTAGAACACCCACACTGTCAGCTTCCAGACTGAGAAAATAAAAGGAACCCTTGTTTTTGAGGCAATGAATTGCACCAATGTTTAACATACAAGCCTCATGGAGAACTGACAGGAAAGATTCCACACTGAAACACAGACTGCTCTGCAGCCACATAGCTTGAAGGACAGTAGCACAAGGACAAGGCAGACCCAAACAGGAAAATAATCCCCCCCCCCAGTGTTGTTTTGTCATAGGAAATGGTTGGGGGGAAGGCAGGAACTTTCTTCTCCAGGGTGGCATTCCACACAAGTCTACTGGCCATTTTGTAGGAGCCCATGCATCCCAATGGCAATCTGGTGTTATTATCTTTAGTCCATTCCTCATTTGGCTTCAGTAATGCCACTTAACATGGTAGGGAGCCTGTCTTGACTGATGCTTAAAATTTTGCATCTTCTGCTAAGAACTGGCAGAGGATTGAATAAGTAAAAATTAATGGAAGGATGAATTAGTGCTGTGAACTAGATGATATACAGGCAGGAATGTCTCCCAAAGCTTTCCCAACCATCCTGACTGTCCAAAGGGGTTCATTTCTATCTACCTTTGTTCAATAATGCAGGTATGCTCTATCTTAACTTAAATCAGCCAGATCCATCCCTTGCAAATTCACCATAGTTAACATGGAGGGTGGAGTAATAAATGGTAGTTTTCTTCTTTTGCCATTTTCAGAAGGAATGTTTTAAAGCCATCTCTGACTGGTGAATAAAAAAAACCAACCTCTGTTCCTTTCAGCATGGCCATAAGGGAGTGAAAGGCTTAAATGTTTGACTTGGAAGCCTCCTCAGTGGTTCAACAGTTAAATATGTGTACAATTTTGAAATGATGTATCTGCATTGTACACATGCATGTGTGCAGGGGTGTTCAAAGAAGATGCTTTGATCAGGGCTCCAGAATCCTAAATACACCACTGTTCCTGAACCATGTGAGTCTGCTTTGGAGACAGCAAAATCCTCTTTTAGCTGGGATCTGTTGTTTGCCAGTACTGTGGTTACTGACTGTGGATGCCAAGAACTGGCCAGTCCTGTTGCTGGGCTTCTTGGAGAACTAATTAACAATGTCAGTGGGAAGCTCTATGGCTGAGGACAGACTGGCAATTTGCAGCGGGAGCCAGTCATAGCAGCTCGGTCTGATGCGGGAGCATACCGGGAGGAGGCATGCGGGAGTGTTCAGACTGCTGGCCTGGAGGCGCGGTGGTAAACCACTTTTTCCTGGTAAATCAGCTGGATGCCCTTGTGTGTATGAGTGCATGAGCGCACAAATGCATGGGCAAACACACATAGGCATCCAGCTGATTTGGGGAGGATCCCGCTGCGCCAGCACTGCATTAGGTGGTAGAGCAGAGCACAGCCAATCATATCGCTGCTCCCTTATGCGCAATGCGGGTTCCTCACGGCTTTTCCGCATAGCGTTCACACTGCCGGGAAGTGGACAAATGTGGCATAAAGGCACTCTTCGGGGATTTGCTACCACTTCTATGAGGTATCTATTAAATACGGGAGCAAAGTGGAACAGTATGGGATGCCTACGGGTGAGGAACACCAGGCCAATGTGCCTGTGTGAACGCCCCCTTTAAACCGCTTTTAAAATGTTGCTGAAACATGGGTATAGTGGGGCAAATTGCCAGTCTGAACTCAGCCTATATAGCTTTGTGTCATGACAAAATAGCTCTTTGCTAGTTAATTCTGACCTATCATCCATCTCTTCATAAAGCTGTATGGGATTAGATAGTTGCCTCATGGTTAAGCAAAAACTTTAGGGACACCTGTCAAATTGAAGAAGTTCTTCTTCAAGCTGTAAAGAATTAGTAAACCTTAGCTTAATCCACCCCTATGAAAGGGCATGAACCGGCTCATAAACTAAAGTTCATCATGAATTCTGTCCGGTTCTTGGGTCGCAAACTGATGTTCGTAGAAGGAGTACCAGCACAAACATTTCACAAACTTTGGTGCTGTTCATGGCAGTTTGTGGTGTTTCATGAATGATTACATTTTCCAGACAGACTGGCCCAATCTCCATCTCGCATTTGCTCCACTGTTTTACCAAACCCACACTGGAACAGGAATTCCCCTCTACATTGCATGCCACTTTTGCTTTGATTGATTGTCGGATTTTATGGCAGTGTCCAGACTGCATGCTGCTTTCACTTCGTTTGATCTCTTGGTTTTATGGTAGCCTTCTGCATAGATTTATGGCCATTTTATGGTCATTCAGGGGTGGCTCTGCAGTCAGTATGGTGTTGGCCCAGGGTATTTGAATGTGGTTTTGAGCTGCATCTTTTTTTGTTCAAGTGTGAGTTTGTTAAAGCAGAGGAGAAAATGTTAGATGGAGATTGGGCCACTGTCTCAACTCAAACTGTTTACAAAACTTCAAGACAACCGGGGGGGGGGTAGAATTCTCCAGACTTGGAAACACCAATAGGAACCCTCCAATGCTTAACAATCACTGCTGGCTGCCAGTAACAGAGATCCCATTCTGCCCTGTGGGATCAGAAAGCTACGTATACACTCTCAGCACTGCAGCCTCTTTTCTCTCAAGCTGCAAATAATGTATATGTAATGTATATCTATATATCTAATTCTCAGTAGTCCCCTGTGCATTAGGATACTTATTTCTGTAGACAGTGGGCACACTATCCCCCAAAAGGTTTTTCTACAGATGCAGGGGACACTGTGGTCTGCAAAAAAATCCAAAAAGGGGTTTTTTTTGTTTGTTTGTTTTTAAAGGAGGGGGGAGGAAGCAAAAATTGTTTTTATGTTATTCTTGTAAGCCGCCCTGAGCCTGCTTCGGTGGGGAGGGTGGGGTATAAATCAAATAAATAAATAAATAAATAAATAGCAGAACTGGAGTTTGGATTGGGAAGGATTCCTCCTGCAGTATGAATGGCTAAATAACAGGGGGTTTGGAGCCAGGCCTGGGACTAGGATTGCCAACTCCAGGTTGGGAAATTCCTGGAAATTCTGTGGTGAAGACTTAGGAGTGCAGAGTTTGGGGAGGGGAAAGGCCTCAGTTGGATATAATGCCACAGGTTTCCACTGGTCTGGTGAGGTTGGGTGCCCACCAAACTGTTGTGGGGTAACTTTGGGGAGCTTCTGTCAAAACTCTGGGGATGTCTGTGTTTCTGTCCTTCAGAACCTCCCTCTGAGGTTGTGAGCATAGGGGAAATGCTTGCCTTGCTTCCAATGTCTGATTGTGGAGGTGGTTCTGCCCAAGTAAAGTTTCCCTGTGAGTTCAGTGTCCATGGCTTGTTCCTGAGCTGTTCCATAGACTCCTGTAACTACATCTGTCTTTTCCAGAGAAACCACTGGGGAGACCTATTTTGGAAATCCATAACTGGGACTTTAGAAATGTAATCCACCCCCAGCTTGGAGAGATTGTAGAAGAGTAGGCTATTGGTTGATTTTACCTGTATGTTTGCTGTGTGTAGCTTGCAGGGGTTCCATTCTATACACTTTTGAACCTGTGCCTGACATTTCCCCCAAAAGCATTTTCTTGGCTTGACCTTAGTCCTGTTGGGTTTGAAGTGCCAAAGTGACACTGGTTCTGCTGCACTTGCAAAAAAAAAAAACCACCTTCAGTATCTATTGAGAGAATCTCTGGTTTGACCTTAGTCAATTGGAAATAATAGAGAATGGGGCATCTTATTTGTGGGGCTGTAACTCAGACCCCATAAATTCAATTCTCATTAAACTTGGATGTCTGGTAGAGGAGAGTCAGCTGGAGATGTGATGTGAGTTTGGTGTCTCTAGCTTGCACAAGATCAGACTGTTCTGTACACTCCTGAACCTCCTGAACCTGTGCCTGTAATTTCCCCAGAAAGCACTTTCTTGGGGGCACCTATGTGGAACTGTACTGCGGACCTTGTAAATCTATTCCTTACCAAACTTGGAGGTCAGGTAGATGAGAGTAACCTAGAGATCCCCTGCAAGTTTGGTGACTCTAGCACACCAAGGGCTGTTTTACCACATCACAAACTTCATGAGCCAAACCAGTTCATCTAGTGAAAAAAGTTCATGACAGTCCGTGGTTTGTGAACCAGGCACACCATGAATCATGAACCAAATCACACTTCCTGCTTCACGTCCACACATCCATCCCTATTCATGTCTGTTAGCTGGAGTTTCCTTGAAGGTATATGGTGACAAAATCCTTGGCAAAAAATCCCTAGATTTCCAGTCACTGTTTGAAAATGACAATGTTTTAATCTGTCCTCGATGTTGCCGCTGCTGTGGAAAGAATGTGTGATACTGTTTTAATGTCATCATAAGTTTCTATGATGGCTTGTGAAATTTCAGCCATGTCAAATAATCTCTTATTTGGAGAGGAAGCTTATTGGCACAACCGAGATCACCCAAATCATAGCTTTATCACACCACATTTAATCCTTTCAGAAGTTACTAGATAGAGCAGAACTGCACACTGCTGTGATACATATAACAAAACTCTGATGACTCTTTGAGAAAAGCTTCTTCAGAAGTTGTGCAGAATCAAAGGAAGAGGTGATTGAGCTTTCACTGTTTTGCTGCAGCTCTGTTACTCCCTCATCTGCTTTCTCCAGATGTGTTTGCAAAGGTGAACATGTGTCTGGAACTGTGCAGGAAATGAAATAGTTGAGGAGTAGCTGCAGAAAAGCAGTGGGCAGAGAAAGAATTAAGCACTCATTCTGTTTAACCCATTTTACTGCTCCAAATTATTCTACCCTCAGATGCTTTTTCCAGAAGTTGTTATCAATCTCTTATTAGGAAAATTTGTGTTGTATTGTAGTTCCATTGCCATAATAATTTAAATGGCACTCAGCTGAGAATCAGTAAGTGCAGTGGTTAGAGAGTTTGAACTCAGGTTCAGATCTGTACCTCTGCCAGTGAGTTTACCAAGTGACCTGGGGTCAGTCACTATTTCTTACCTTAACCAATATCACAGGGTTGTTGTGGAGATAAAGTGGGGTCGGCAGAACCAAGTATGTTGCCTGAGTCCTTTAAAACTAGGATAAAACTGGAATGAATACATTTCAAAACTTTCAAAATGCTGACTACTGAATTTCAAAGAGGTTGACTTAAAGGTAGAAATACAATGGCAAAACATGGTGGTAGATCTGGTAAACAGTTTCCAAAGATTTATACCACTTGACCATTCAATTTGGTCATTTGGAATTTTAAGCTCATATCATGCTCTAAGTGGTTCCTACTGAGTAATTCCCTGCTGGTATTGGTGGGGATTAAAGGCATCAGCTTAAGGGCACAATACACAGCACACTGAAATGAAAGATAGAAAAGACATATTAAGGCAACTTGTTCATTTCTCTCCTATTGCAGGACTGATAGCTCTCCACAGTATAGCCTTGAATGTTTTCACCAGCCTACTTTTAATGGTGCAAGCCTTCACTAGTTCTCTTGGGAAACGATTCCACAGTCCAATAAATGTCCCTGTTAAGAAAAATAATAAAGGCCCTAAGGAAACATCAGCAGGTACTGCTAATAGGGAAAGCAGAGAAGGAAGGACTGAATTGTGTATGCTGGTCTCCTATTACAAAAGAGTCTTAAATAAACTGGTCACTAAGGAGCTATCTATTGTGTGGATAACTGTCCCAGTATCTACTACTGATGTAGTCCTGTATGCCACCAATGCAACCTGTCTATATTAAAGGTTTTCACTTTTTAAAAATAATATCAGGTACTGATGAGCCATTGGGTTTAAAAGGAATTGCATGTCTCAAGGTCATTATGAGATTAGCTGTGAATCCACTTTTCTAGCCACAAGAAATATCAGCACAGAGGAAAATAGGAGAATGGGAATACATATAGGAACATCAGTTCCCTAGTCAACTGATAAATGACTCAACAATATCAGGCTTATAGCACAGCAAAAGCAGAGGAATATAAGAGAAAGGACATGGTGCAGATAACATAATGAGGATTGACAGCAGGTCAGAAAATAATGATCTCTGATTGAATGTCTGTTCTTTCTTTTCTGCTTAGGAGGCTCATTTTAGTTAAGCATAATATGTATATGGATGGATAGAAAAGGATTTTTCAGGGACATTTTTTTAAATACTTGAAAGAACAAGCCACCACTTTTCTCCAACCAAGTTCAATGTGCCTTCTGCTGTCACAGAGTCTTGGATCCAGCAGAAGATTTTGGTAAATGGAAAATGGTGCCATTTTTGCTGGTTTTTCACTCCCACTGCAGATCCCCAACTCCCCCTCAAGTTTTTGCTGAGGATCCTCTGGTCCTTAAAAGCATAATCTGAAGGAGCATTGGAAGTGGGGCAAGGGAAATATCTTGCTGCACAAATGGAAATCATTGTCAACACCAGTGGAGACTACAACTAGCTCCATGAGAGGAGCTCCCATGGAAAACCAATATGGGCACATGCAGATTGATTCTTGTGCTTGAAATGAATGGGAAAATCATTCCAGCTGGGGGACCTCTGAGCAGGAGCGTATTAGTATTCCTACACTGAACACATATGAAGAAACCAATTCCTTTGGAAAGGTGAATCTTTGGCCTGATTCTCCTTTTATTAAGGAGCAGATTTTCCATACAAGGATATTGTGCCTACAGCTGCATTTGTATGTGTGCAATATAATATGTCAGCTCACAGAAGCAGGTTATACCAACAAATTTAAGTACACATGAAGTTGTCTTATAATGAATCAGTTGATTTAACAAGAACAGAATTGTCTGCTCTGACTGGCAGCAGTTCCCTAGGACCTCAGGTCTCATCTTTTTCACATTGCCCACTATCTGGTTGTTTTAACTGGAGATGCTCAGGGTTGAAACTGGAACCTTCTGCATGCAAAAGCAGACACTCTGCCAGTGAGCCACAGCACCTGCCCCTCAAGTAATCAGTCCAGAGGCAGAGTCAAGAACAGGCAACCATCTCGCAAAAGACCTGCTCACCAGAAACAGTGCTCTTAAAAGGCATAATCTTCAGACACCTTCTGCAAGACCAGGTGAATTGCACAAGGGTTGTGCAACCACTATCAGCATGCTGTGCTAGAAAATTAGTTATTTCTTCACAAGTAGTTAGCAACTACTCTTCTGACACTCAGAATGGGGAACTCTTTTCATTTGACAAATTGTTAATAACGTGCTCTAATGTCACAGCTCCCTGCTGCTGTGCAAGATTTCATTCTGTGCTACTCTTGTAGGGTTTTTTTTTTTTTAAAGAAATATTTTCAGAAGAAAAATAGAATGCCATTTCAGGTCAGACTGTTTGGAATCAAAGAGAACACGATTGCACTTACTGAAGGATTGTGTTTATCCTTGTTATGAAAAACATAAATAGGAAACATCAAGGATAATGGCGTGCCTTCTGTCTTTAAATACTTACCCAGAGCAATGAAAAAATGTACTCAATTTTTAATGGTCACTATATAGATTAAGATATAATTCTCTAGTATTTTCATTCTGAACTCAACATGCAGAAAACATGTCAGGGTGAGCATTTAGCAGTCTGATGACTAGTGTAGCACCAACAATGTTATACTTAATATTGTGAGTGTTTTCTTGAATTGATGACATATGATAAAAACTTCAGCTCCATCTCAATACTGTGTCAGAAACATGTAGCAATTAGGTAAGTATGCAGAATGCCACTAGCAAGATGGAACATTTCTAGGTTTGTATATCCCCTTGGAAGCATGTTTGGAGTTATGTAAACATTGTTGAGTGTTGTTCTCTGTGTGATTGCTTCGTTAGAATGATACCAAGCCACAGCAGGGACTTACCAATTGCTGTCTTTTGGGCTCCAGGGCTGGGAAAGAACGGCAGGCAGCCATGCAGTCTCCAGCCACCTGGATGCATGGTCCAGTGAGGGGATGGTACCCTGGGGTGGCTGGAGGATGGGCCTGAGTCCAAGGGCTCTCATCATGAGGAGTGGGCTGGCAAGTAGTCCTGGGGGCTTCATCTGTCCACCCCTCTCCTATAAAGCAGCACTGCTGCTGTGACCTCATCCTTGAATTTTTTTGTGTCTTTCCCTCCCACCCTCCCCATTCTTTGGTTGTTATGGTTGGAGTTTTTTTGTATTGTTAGCTGTTTACTGTTTTATTAGCACAGCTTTAGGTGGTTTGGGCATTGGGACAGATCCTTTTGACTGGGAGGTGGTGCCTGCATGCCCCAAACCCAATGATATGTGGACCTCCTTAAGAGGTTATTCAGTGGCATGCCCAGCTCAGAGGCTGTTGTCGGGGCTTTCACTACCAGGTGGCCAGAGAGTCACTTAGCAGCTGGCACCCTTATGGGTCCCAGAGGTTTGTCACTCCTCAGTTTCACCCCCCAGCAGGTAGGTCACCCGATGCAAGATTCATCCCCATGCTGTGCCAATGCTCCTGTTGTGTAGTCAATAAAAAGCCATGGCCTTTTCCATTCCAAAAATTAACTGGTATCTGTTGTATCATTTCTTGCCTGCAATTCCTGCTATGATCCTGGGCCCACAAGGATATATTTAACTAATTTATCTTTAACTATTAAATATGCTTTCAGAGAAATTCTTAGTTCATATGTCACATCAAGGGGTCACATAATGTCCATAGTTCTGTGGGTTTGACCTTGGAAAGCAAACAGTGAATCATGCAAACTAGTAAAAGTTTTAAAAATATGCATGAACATGTACTTCTTAGATATAATTCATTTGTGGTACCATTCATGACCTCATAGACTTGTTTTGCATGAATATTAATATTAAAACATTTTATTATCTCCCACAAGTGCAAAGGAAGAAGCCATGCTGTCACATTGCATAGCCCCAATCCCATTCCATGATCAGATCTTTACATAATGAGAACTTATTCAAATATCTCCTTGTCAGCTCTTCAAACCCTCCAACCAGGAAAAAAAAAAGAATAGCAAAACCACCACCACCACCCATCAAGCAAGGGAAGTCTATGCAGAGGCAGTCATTTTATAGATGTAGCTGCTGCAACTGGGACCTCCATTGTTCATCCAGTCCAAAGTGAATAGGCCAGATATATCATTTGGGGGATATGAAGCCATGCTTCTTCATCTCATGACCGTGGTTGCTATATGTGGAGGACGAAAAAAGGGGAAAACAAACTCAACCCAAAATACGCCAGCACTGTTCAAAGGGTCAATATTTAAAGATAAATATTATCAAAAATATTTTTAGATGTGTGGCATACACTATAGTAAATATTAAAAGATTAAAAATAAGTGGTCTAAAGGTCAGACTTCATAGAACATCAACAAGACCTTGAAATAAGCTTTATCATTTTACATACAGAGTTGATGATTTCACATACAGAGTTGATGCATATATCAAATGACTTGGGGACCTTACTTGGTGAGGAGACATTTGACGCTGGTAAAATTCTACTTCAGAGGAAAGTCCCTGTTGAGCTCTATAAGCCACCATATCTTCTTCGCTCCCTCACCTTTCATTCACTTCTCTAACCAACTCTGTAGACTGAATCTGAGACTGAGGAATGATTTCTTGAATGTAAACTATTTGCTACACCTTCCTTTGAATTATTTTTGGACAGTGAGTCATTATTGGGCTTTCGGGAACTCCAGAAATAAAAAAACTCTGAATTTAATATCTCTGAATTTAAGGACTCTTCTATTTCCATTGTGGAACATTCTGGTCTTTCTGATCTTTCTCTGGTACTATTTTCATTTCTCCTTTCAACTGATGTTGTTGTCTATGATCAGAGAAGCATTGTTTTTCTCTCCCAGAGCCAGTAACACCTTCTCTTTTCTGTCTTTCCTCATCATAAAGGTAAAGGTAAAGGTTTCCCTTGCTCGAAAGCCAGTTGAATCCAACTCTAGGGAACAGTGCTCATCTCTGTTTCCGAGCTGAAGAGCCAGCACTGTCCAAAGACATTTCTGTGTTCATGTGGCTGGCATGACTAAACACCAAGGTGCATGGAACACTGTTACCTTCCCACCGGAGTGGTACCTATTTATCTACTTGCAATTTCTTGCTTTCAAATTGCTAGGTTGGCAGGAGCTGGGGCCAGAGATGGGAGTTCACTTTGTCACATGGCACTAGGGTCTTGAATTGCTGAACTACAGACCTTCCAGTCTGCAGCTCAGCATCTTAACCTCTGAGCCACCATGGCCCCTCATCATACTACATCATTAAATCTTCAGCCATATTTTCTATACCTGTACTCACAGCAACCATCTGTATAGTCATTCTAGACTTACGTAAGGTCTTCACCAGTTCCACATTCAGATCTAGGCTCTCTATTTCTTGACTTAGAATTGTTCTAAGTTGCTCTGAAGTTACTTGGAGGGAAGCCTCCAGCTGGAGCCCCCCTTCTGTACCACAAGGGCCAGAAATCTCAGCAAACAATTCGGCCTGCAAAATTCTCCAAACCCCCCCGCAACAACAACCCTTCTCTTGGGTCTTAAGACACTCTTGCAAGGTCTTCTGCCCCTTCTCAACCTTCTCCTCCCTAGAAACCAGCGTTTCAAACTCAGCAGAAGAGGTTTTCTGCCCAACAGATGCTTGGGAAAAATCAAAAAGTTCCTTCAGGCCTACTGAAGCCTTTGTAGTAGGCTTTATTTTCCCCTTCTTTGTTTCCTGTCCCCCCCAGCTGGGGGACTCCAATGTCCCCTTAAAAGGACCCTTAGGAAAACAAGGATACAAAAAACCCCACCAAAATCGGTTAAAGTATTTTTTAAAACCCAAAACTTTATTCACATTCAGGAACTCTGTAAAATATGAACGTCCCTGCTTGTATCATCAGGTTAGGTTAGGGTTAGGTTAGGGTTAGTTTAGCTTAGGTTTAGGTTTAGTTCAGGTGAGGGTTAGGGTTAGGTTAAATTTAGGTTAGGGTTAGGGTTAATTTTAGTTTTGTGTTAGGGTTAGATTAGGGTAACGTTAGGTTTAGGGTTAGGTTAGGGTGATGTTAGGTTAGCATTAGGGTTAGGTTAGGGCTAAGGTTAGGTTAAGGTTAGGTTAGGACAGTGTTAAGGTTAGGTTAGTATCATGACTGCACTCTTTTACTTGTTTGGTTAGATATGGTGCTTCTTTAACTTTCTTATTATTTTTCTCTCTCTGGGTATGTAATCCTGCCACCAGGAATTTAATTTCTCACAATACAAGAACTCGTGGGCACTCAATGAAATTGCTGAGCAGTCGGGTTAGAACAGATAAAAGGAAGTACTTCTTCACCCAAAGAGTGATTAACATATGGAATTCCCTGCCACAGGAGGTGGTGGCAGCTACAAGCATAGACAGTTTCAGGAGGGAATTAGATAAACATATGGAGCAGAAGTCCATCAGTGGCTATTAGCCACAAGTTATAGATAGGAACTCTCAGTCTGAGGCAGGTGATGCACTCTATTCTTGGTGCTGGAGGGGGCAGCAGTGGGAGGGCTTCTAGTGTCCTGGCTCCACTGCTGGACCTACTGATGGCACCTGGTATTTTTGGCCACTGTGTGACAGAGTGTTGGACTAGATGGGCCATTGGCCTGATTCACCATTGGCGTCTCTTGTGTTTTTATGTTCTTAATTAGGGTTAGGGTTTCAAATTAGGGTTAGGTTAACATTAGGTTGGGCAAGGGTTAGAATTTGGGTTAGGGTTACATTAGGGTTAGGTTAGAATTAAAGTTAGGTTAGGGTTAGGTTATATTATGTTAGGGTTAAAGTTAGGGTTAGATTAGGGTTAGTTTAGGGTTTGGGTTAGGTCAGTGTCAGGGTTAGGTAAAATTATTGTCATGGTTTGTATTAGGTTACACACATCCAGAAGCAAATATAGAGTTAGGGTTAGGTTAGGATTAGGTTAGGGTGGTTAAAGTTAGGGTAGGATTATTTTAGGGTTAGTTTTAGGTTAGGTTAGTGTTAGGTTGGGATTAGTGTTAGCTTAGCTTTAGATTAGGGATAGGTTTAGGATAGGGATAGAGTTTAGGTTATGTTTAGGTTATGGTATTAGATTAGGGTTATTTTACGTTAGGGTTAGATTAGGGTTGGGTTAGGGTTAAGTTAGGGTTAGAGTTAGTTTAAGTTAGGTTTAGTGGTAAGTTAGGGTTAGGTTAGGGTTATGGATAGGGTTATTTTAGGGTTAGGTTAGGGTTAGGTTAGTTTTTTGTTAGGGTTAAAGTTTGGTTAGGGCTAGGTTAGGGTCCTATTGGTCATTTGGTATATGAATAAACTATGTATGTGAAATCATCAACTCTATGAATTAAAAGGCTAAATCAAGATCTTGTTCATGTTCTATAAAGTCTGGCCTTCAGACCGCTTGTTTTTAATCTTGCAATATTGTGTACACCATAAATAAAATACATATTTTATAATATTTATCTTTAAGTTATCTTGACCCTTTAAACAGTGCTCGTAGTTACCATGTGTGCCATATTGTCTGTAACTACAGTTACAGCATAAATGTTTGATATTCAAGCCAATGATTACAAAACAACGTTCCTTTGCAAGTAAAGATGTAAATTTCATATACATTAGAAAACTAGAGTCTGAAATAAATTATTTGATGCAAGATGGTAGAATGATTCATAAATAATTACTTCCAGTCATTACTTCCAGTTGAAGACTTACACATTTACAGCTTGCAATATTTTACTAAGTATTGGTTCACTGATATTTATTTCAAAGTCCAGTTTAACAAAGCCTTTCCCCAATGTTGAAAGTTTCCTCTTTGCTATTAAATGCTATTAAATGAGAATCCAGTTTTATATGTGAACCTTTACATTTAATATTATTTGAAGTTTTTTTCCTGTTTTCCAGTGATATGGATAAAACATTTCTTCTACTACTCTTGCACATCCCAGATCTCATTCTCCAGCCAGATATGCTATGATTTTTTAAAAAAAATCATAATCAGTTTTATGTGAGAAAAAATGCCATCTGCCTCACCCATTTCTATCTATTGTATGGATTTACTTTGATGGGATTGGTTCTTTTTTATCTAAATCCACATCTGGAGGCTTTGAGTAGGTTACTTTTGCTTTCCTACAGTACAGCACATATACTTGCTAAGTGTTTATTTTAATATTTTTAGGTAATACATTATGACCTAATTTTGTCTCTAGCTAACCAATACATTGAATTAGAAGTAATCAATGCTGTCTTTTCTGCAATTTCCAATTTTGTAAAAATTAATTTTGGTGTGAGAAAGATACCTTTTTCTCAGTCATTATACTGTTTTAATAGGCCACTGTTAATACAAAAAAAATGGTATGAGGATTCTGGCAACAACTAAATTCATTGTTTAGTCAAACTACATCCTAATATTTTCCATTTCCTACCATCAAGCTTTACGAATACTTCCCACAACATCAGACCCCAAGTGGCACAAAAACTTTTGTGACAATAAATTTGTTAGTTTTTAATATGTTGTTGTTTGTTTTACTATAGGATATCCATGAACCATTGAATAGTCTTCTACATAACAATAGTTTTCCCAAAAAAATATCAAGAAGTTGCCATAGCATGATGGATGACAAGAAAAGAGCAAATACTCTACTTCTATTTACATTCTGTTTGCATACTCTTTAGTAGTTCTGTTCATAATTATTGTGGATTTTAGCCAATGAACTGCAAGTGTTCTGTGCAAGAGATAAGTCAGAGTGTTCTAACAGGGTGTGGCCTGATTGTTTGAGGAGGAACTCCATCCATATGTATCAAAACTACATGACATATGAACATACAAGGATTACTTCCTTTAAGACAATGAAGTCATGGTATCTACAACCTTGAGGAACAGACAGTGATGTTCAAGATAGAGTCCTGAGATGTAATAAATGTCACTTTCAAAGCTACATGGCCTGGTAACTTCCTGCCACATTTCCAACAGTGCAACCAACAACAACAAAAAATCCATGGTCAATGCTTTATATTTAATTGCTTGAGCATCCCAGGGCCTACCCTCTTCATAGTGATTGCCTGATATTCCAAATGGTTGTTATTCCTATTTCATCAGTGATATTTCAAATTGGTATCAAAGCCTTAGATTATTTATTGACAACACATGGTATGCCAGTTATCCAGACAATGGGGCACAATCCACATCAGAGGAATTTTGCACATTCCTTGATAATGGCCTGATCTGTCACATTGTGTCACTCCCCCTTGCATCTAAAAAATGCCCAAGCCAACGGTTGGTCAAATCAATACAAGATTCATGCAAATGGATCATTGCAGCAACTGTGGATCTGGCTCATCATGGATACTGCAACTACCATGTAGACTTGCCAGCCCCCAGGTCTGAGTGAGGGATCCCTCGATTTCAGGGGCTTCTCCCACTGTGGACCAGCTGGCCAGCAGGGGAAACCCTGCCTCTAAACAAGGATGTCACCACTTGATGTCCCCAATGCAATGACATCAACCAGAAGTGACATCATTGCATCAGGGACATCACACGGGGATGCTCTAGTATTTGGGCAAACTCCATGGTTTGAGGGTGCAAAAAAAACATAGAGTTTCACCCAAATACCAGAGCGTCTCCAGACAACATCCTCCAATGAGATGATGTCACTTCCAGGTGATGTCATTTTATTGGGAAGGTCATGTGATATCCCCACCTACCCCCAGAATGCCCCCCAAATCCCCCCACCAGAACAATGAGGGGATCTGGCAACCCTACTACAATGCCACTGTCCTTCCAGACTGTGTCACCAGATGGTCATGCGCTACAACAACACATGGAAAAGATGTGTACCTGGGTATCCACCTTTGTCTGCATGCACCAGTGGCAAAAGTGAATGTTGAACCCGTGACTCTCCAAAAACTCAGCCAAGGGTAAGTTGCCATGGTCCTGGAACTTGGTGCAGACCAAAATAATGCCTACTGAGGCATTAAGAGACACTGTTCCTGATTCTTGACCAGAGAGTATCTTCAAGACTGTAGCCTAGGGGTAAGGTGTAATTTATTGGTGCTCCAGTTTTGCCAAACTAAAACTTCATGGAATTCAGCCACTTAGCAAGAGCTGTTTCACTTTCCAATTCCAGTTCTGCTTGGCTCTTGCTAGCAGCCAATTCAGTGCAAGATTTCATCCTGATGTATCTTGGTTGCCTGTTTTTGGTTATTTACCTTGAGTGTGGCCTGCTGTTCATGTTACATAGCACTTGCTAGAGTGACCTATACCCCAGTTTGGATTATTATCCTCAGCTGCTGGAATTCTAGAAACTCTCTCCATAATATGCCTATGACTTGTAACGCTCAGTCTCTTGGCCCCTCTTTGTTATAACATCTCCTCTCCTGTGTTATCTGCCAACTGCATTTAACACTGTATACATTTGATGGAGAGGAATCTGGCTCATTAATGTAGGACTGGATGAATTTTCCTTATTTTGTTTTGTAAGTCTTTGCATATATGAGGAGCCAACCCCCACCACTCTCCTACTACTAATCCCTTCAAAACTTCTTTGAAAATTCTGATAGTATGCACATTCTTTTACATGTCCCAATTCTTCCTTGTTAGGCTTGTACAAGATTCTGGTACACTGTCCACGTGTACCAGATCCTGACTCTGGCACCATGTACAGGTTCTCGACTCTCTGCCCACAGGTCCAGAGGGTTCAGACGCTGCCAACAAGCACTGGGTCCCTGTTCCTTGCACCCCCCTTCAGGAGTGAGAGAACGAGCCAACCCCTCATGCTTTGTAAAAGCACTGAAAAACCAGTGTTCCGCCACCAGGACCTATTTTTAAGAACGTTCCCAACCAGCCCGGAGGATAGGTCCCCCCCTCCTTTCTGGTTCTTGGAACTTAACCACGTATCAGCTCTGAGGTAGAGCAGCAAATGAGTTAACACACACCAATAGCTTTCAGACGAGCAGGTAAGGCTCTGGAATTTAGCCTTAGAGTTCAGGTACAATAGGGATCCAAACCAGATCAGATTAATCTATATAAGATCTTTATTCAATACAGCACTATAAGACATAAGACTACTTAGGATACAAAATAAGAAACAGTCCTAGAGCTTTATAGCACTCTAACTAAAACATAAAGAAGCATCATAGTTACCAATCCTTGGTGCAGATAACAGTTCAAGCGAAGTCCCTTCTCCAAGGGATTTTAAAGATGAAATCCATGCTTGCAATGGGCAATCACAGTCAGTGTGCTGCCCCCTTGCAAAATTCAGTGTTGCCAGATTGTAATCCAAACAGAGACTCACTCTTAGAAAGGGGCCCTCTTTCCAAGAGAGTTCTGGGTGCCTTCCGATAGGCCAAAGACAACTCTCCGCCTACCTCTGTCATAATTAAGTATGGCAAGTACCCAATTATGCCAGAGCAGACAGGCGTGTCTACTTTGCAACTGCCCACCCTAGCTTACATGCAATGGGTCACGTAAACTAGGCTTTGAAGTGTGGGACAGAGACTGCATGTCTGCGCTGTCCCTGTGAGGTGTGAGAATGTCCTTTGAAATGTAGAACCAGGCTTGCCATTTGTGCTTGCCATCTGGTCAGGTGTGAAAGTTATATGGGGTCTGTTCCCAGCTCAACCATTTGAGTTTAATCAATGAATCAGAGAAATATTTTTTCTATACAAGGCTACTAATATCATTAAACATATCTCTCTCTCTCTCTCTCTCTCTCTCTCTCTCTCTCTCTCTCTCTCTCTCTCTCTCTCTCTCTCTGCAGTGCATATTAACTACACAGACGTTTCTAAACAAAGCCTTGATTCCTCTCCAGATGCATTTTTAGATGTCTCCAGAGGACAAACAATCTACAGAATGCTTCCATTGCCTATGTAGAATCAAAGGGTCATCTTGGCATTTGCATAGCACTCTGATGTTTAAGATTGTGCCCATTTAAACCAAAAGTGCACTTCTCACTTCCTATTTGCAATTTAACAAAAGTCTCTTATAGGAAACATTTATTGTCTTTGTTATTTTGTCTGAAAACAATGTGAATTTTGTTTTTGAAATCTGACTCCCTCTATGCATTCATTTCTCCTAAAATATCTTCTTAATGCATCTATAATGTGAGTCCCTTCATGCTTACTCAAAAGTATCACTGTGCTCAGAGAGTCTTACTCACAGGAAAGTATGCAATTGTAATGAAGTCAGTGAGATTTATTTCTGAATAGAGGTCTATAGGATTGAGCTGTGGCTCTAAAGTCTTTTTTTCACATTCAAACCAAGAAAATTAGAATATTTTAATGTGTACGGTAGCATCATTTGAGTGAATGTAAATATGACATCATTTAAAAAAAAGTATGCTGGAAAAATGTTTAAATAATATTATATTGAATGCAGATTATATGACACTACTTATTTTAATAATGGATTTATCTATAACAATTAATTTTTAGAGTGAAGGGAGAGGCTCACACAACGGCCATGTTTTTGACAAAATGTAAATATGACATGAGTGGGGAAAAAATTAAGATAATGTGTTACCTCACAAGCACAAAAACTAGGTAGATGGCTGAAAGGAAATGCACAAAGAAGTATAGGAGAGGGTTTTTTCCCCCAGAGTGTAAAGGAAGCAGATGTTTTAAAATACTATTGAAGATTGTTTCAGTTATCAACTCTATGAAGAAAGCAAACTATGGGTTCACCTTCTCCAGGGAGATTTCAGGTGATTTAAAGTATAATCCTAACCAGAAATAACATCCTTCTAAGTCCATTGATCTCAGTGGCTATAGGAGAGTGTAACTCTTTTTAGGACTGGGCTGCAAAACAACAAAAACATACAGTGGCAAGCAATAGCTGAAAGCAATCGAGAGATGGTTGCAATCAAAAGATAGATGAATTGAGAAGAGTATTGCCTACACAAAGCACAGGGAGGCAATGAATGGCTGAGAGTTTTATGTGTATTCAAACTATGAACATATCAATCGAATAACCAGTGAACAGCTAAAACACGTCATTCAGTTCTGTCAGTGTAATGAAATGGATGAGAACAGTCCATTTCAAGGAGAATGTTGATCAGAGAGAATTTGGGAAGCACCTCTACGAAGAACTTATGCTACAATACATTAGTTGATACTTTGTTGTTCATCTTCATAGCACTAGGTCCCAAAGGGCCTACCATAGGAGTGATTGCTATATCCCTTTGTGAGCCGTCTCCTTGAAGATGTAACCTATGCTGGAAAACACATGTTCATTTCTTTGTAAGGGGACAGGTGGTGTTAAGTAGTAGAACCCTGCTTTTGTAAAGAAGATAACATTCTTATTTTGACAGGGCTTGTGCCTTGATAGCAGACAAAATTTGCATTGCATAATTTAACATAGATGGAAAGATCATCTCTACATCTTTCTGCCCTTAAGCAGGACCAATTATATCAAAGCGTTTTCCTGACAGATTTCTATTTAACCAAAATTTCTAGTGATAAACTTTCCCTGATTACATTTTTAAAAAAATGCCCCTATGGCAACTTGTTCAATTGCCTTATGTTGTATGTTAGACAATTCTGTCATATAGTTAGCATAAACCTTTTTTCTTTCTGTTTATCTTCTTTTGTCCTTGGCAGCAAAAGGGGGGGGGAATGCTGTTGTCGGAATGCTTATAGAAGCCTTTTGTATATTTGAATGACCTCCGAGTTGTAGGGAAATGTATATGTGTGCGAAGAGGACTAGCAAAGATCCAGAAGCCACTTTGTAAGGCTTTTGACTTTGTGGAGCTGGTTGGAACACTGAATAGGCCTTAGTGTCAAGGGAAATAGCAGAGTTCCTTAGCTTGGGATAACACTTGAGTAGTGGAGTGCAACTGGGAACAGAGGATAAGTGCCTGTGCATGTCCTTCACTAGTCCCCTCAACTTTTCCTGGCTTTACCATATAATTACGGCCTGACAAAGGGTTGAAACAGAGCTTTACCTGAGACATCTGGTGCCATGGTTAATACTGTGTGGTTACTCATGTATTATGGTTTAGCTTCCTATGTTTAAATTCAATTTGTACTTAATAAGAGATTTTTTTGTAATTTCAAATAGAATTTGGGGTATATTCCTTAAAAATTAAAGTGTTTTTCAGACTTTGTAAGAATAAGTTGCCAGTAGGCCCAGCCATTGTAAGGGACACAGGTTCCTTTCACTCAGAATAGTTCTCGCTAACAGACTTGTTTTTTCATCTCCCAAACTCTCTTTTACCCTTCCTTTCTCCAAATTTGGGATGCTGAAAAATCTAAGCCAAAACACCCAAATCAAAATGTAAGACATGTGCCTAATTTATTGTCAGTGCTAGAGTTATGTATTTTCGTATGCAACCTGGTGGATTATCTTAGGAAAAGTGGACTTGTTTTTCAGTTTATAAAATCTCCATGTTTCAAAACCTGGATTGCAGTCACACATCGTTTGATATTGCACTCTCCCTGTGAAGCTCCATGGGCTTCATGGCACTCTCCAGTACCTTTCCTGGTATATACCAGGAATTGTACGAAAGTGAGTGGAGCCAGGCGTGGCTCCTACCCAGCAGAGCTCCTGATTGGCCACTGGAGATCTGACAGGCTGTGTAGAGTAAAATAATGTTGTTTTGGCAGCAGCTGTCTCTGTAGTATTGATTGAATTCTCTCTCACACTCCTTTTTCCCACTGTACTAAAAAATATACTTCTATTGTCCCCTTCATTTGGACTTCCTCTGTTACCACCAGTGGCCTGCCTTATTGTTTAGGGAAATTAGCTATGCAGCAGGGGGGACCAGAGGGCTACAGGGATCACACACCACTTGCATACCAGGGTCCAGCATAGTAGGAAAACTCCAGATTTGAAGAGTAAATTAAATAGGTTTTATTGAAGAATTTCCCTAATTACAAACACACTAAGCATTCAAAAAAAGCAAGCAATACAGAACTAAGAAAGCAGAGATGATTGATAGCGAACAGAGGAGTCAGTTACAGGATGACACAACCGTCCAGACATGCAGGGGTCCATGGAGATGAGGTTATGGCCCAAACCAAAGGTTTTGGGGTGAACTGCCAGTTGGTACCAGTAGCAGACACACAAAATCTGAAGCCATGTGCTCTGATGGACATTGGAAAACAATGCAGACCAATGGGAGGCCTTGGGGGCTGATCTCAGGTGAGAACAATAGATTTTCTAGGCCAATAAGGAGTCCATAGAGGTGTTGTACCAAGAAGAGCATAATTCAGATGTGACCAATGAGCTTCCAGAAGGGCAGAGTCTGGCTGCGCAATAGCCTTGATGAGCCTAGCCAGGTGCTGGATGGCTAGTTGAATGGGTCTTGATGGCCACTGATGGTTTGACCAAGGTAGATTGAATGGCTTCCCAGATTTACACAAAAGGTAGGAGATGGGTCCCTAATAGATGCCAGGAAGAATCATTAATAATTTGAATGTCTAATTAGTTATCTCGGTATCCTGAGGGATGTGGCAAGAAGGACAGGTGTTGAGACAAAGGATTTATAGGAGTCACAAAAAGGGCTAGGTGAAGTTCTGGAGATAGAAGGGCTATTCACCAGGTGGCCTCTGAATGGCTTTAGAAATGCAGATAGTACACCTAGAGGAACCTGCCTTCATTGTCACTGCTGGAGGAGGGGAGGTTGAAGATTGCCTTGGAGGGCTGCCTTGTATGAAAACCTGAAAATGGAGACCCTCCTCCCAGAGCTGTGGCTAGCTCTGTGTTTCAGGCCAGGAGTGCCTTCCTTTGGCCTAAATTTTGTGGGTCTCTGGTTCAGGTCAGGAGTGGGGTGCTCCTGCTGTTGGGACTACCCTATAGGAAGGCAGTACCTCTGGGCTATGTGTATGGTCCCTCCTACTGCAGCAGCTATGTTGTGATTATGCCCACCACCCTGTGCTAGAATTCCAAGGGTGCCCAAAGGCTAGGAAGAGTATGAGACTCTTGCTGTATCACAATAGTGCAATATCAAATGAAGTGTAGATGTAGCCCTTGTTTCTCTGCTGGGAGGAAGCACTCTGCTAGAGATAGGAGAAAAAAATTAAAAGTTATGGTAAACAACATTGCTCTAAATTCCTAACACAGTATATGGCAACAATTTACAATGCAATTGTAAACGGTGTTACTTGCTTCTAAGCCTTCAAGGAAAAGAAGGGTGTAACTCTGTTTAGGATTGCATATTTGTATACTTAATGTGATGAATGGCTAGTTTTTCAGTGCTAAGTTTCCTTATAATAACCAGTTGTACACAAGTTGAAAGTTCAGCATTTCATTATGTTGAAGTGTAGGCTATTCTTTCCTTATATCACAATTTAGTTTATTGTTTACTCTTCTTATCATTATAGACAGAAAAATAGGACAAGGTTTAAAATATTACCTGGTTTTGTGTGTCAATGCTTATAATAATTACAAAAATAATGTAATACTTTAATTCAACCAAATTTAAGTTACTAGGAATCCCACTGATTTCAGTAGGAATCTTAAGCATCATTTTCCTGTTGCAATAAATAGTCCTTAAAAGTCCTTCACTTCAGCTGCATTGTGTTTTATAAGAGTATTAAAAATGATACAATGCAATTATCACATTATTTAAAGTTCATCCCCCCCTTACATCAGGTACAGATAGCTGACCTATGTGTGCATCTGGATCATACCTTAACTATTCATTATACATTGTGCCATACAATATATTAACTATATGATAAACATTGGACATCTTAATGCTAAGTAATTGTTTTATCAGGTTTGTCCCACAGATTATCCTGTTTTACTGACGAAGGCACTCTCTTTTAATTACTCAGGTCCACTCACTTCCTAAGAGAAGTATGGTGAGAGCTAATGGGCCCTTTTGTAGCTGTGATCGTATTACGTTCAGTCTTCCCTGTGTGTTACATCTGGATGCATAGCCCATGCAAGGACTCCTGCCAAGCTCACTTGTGTTCTAAAGAGTTTCCAGTCCCAAGAGATGAAGCAACAGATGGTAGCTCTTCAAAAACCATGAATGCCACCATGCAAGCTATTTACTCCCATCTATACATTTGTGCAGGGAAAGGAGAATGTGGCTCCAAAGAGAATGGAATGAGATTCAGTGGGTAATTGAAAAGGAGGCCATAAATAGCCACATATCACATCATTCTGTAATCCCATTTGACAATACATTTAGGAAGAGTGAACACTGTGGCTCTGGAAATTAGTTGATTGCACACAGAACAATAGATTCAATCCCTGCAAATGCAGCTTTAACCACCCACAATATCTCCAGCCACTACCATGATAAACAGCAAAAAAGATCATTTAAACAATCATAATCCATTCTCCGGCTGCTGTGTTCCTTTACATGGGCTGATGCACCCCTATCCATTTATGCCCATTTTTGTTACAGAAAACATTGTTGAGAGATAACTGTAGAATTAATTAAAACATAACAATGTCAATAAAAACCACTGAAGTAATAACAAAATGTGCAGTGAGAAAACAAACCAGAAGGTGGAAAGAGAGAGAATGAGTCTATATCACAACATTGCACAGGGAAAGCGATCAAAATCTCCTTACAAAAATGTCCTCCTCCTTCACCACCAACACACAATGTTCCTATTTTACTGGTTTACTTATGAAATAAAATTAGCTTTTGGTTTAATTTGCCTGTTTCATTTTTGTATTCCTTTAAGATAATTGTCACTTCAAAACTTCAGATCTTAGGAAAATGTAGTAAGGCTCCCAACAGCCAATCTAATTCGAATTTTTAAAAATATGTTATTCTCTACTGTGTTACTGATAAATTATGAAGTAGTTTAAAGAAAGGTATGAGATACCTGACAAATTATCTTTTCACCTCTCTCTCCCACCTATCATTTATCTAGCATCAGTCTCCTAAGAGCACTTGATTTAAAACTGGGGATGGGCGCAAACTGACTCACAAACTAAGGTTCATGATGAATTTTGTCCAATTGGTGGTTGGTTCAGGACAGGTCAATTGGCATGACTTTTCTGTGAACTCTCAAGCTGTTCATGATTTGTGAATGGATATATTTCCATACGGACTGTCTTAAGAACAAAAGAACATAAGAGAAGCCAATGTTGAATCAGGCCAATGGCCCATCTAGTCCAACACTCTGTCACACAGCGGCCAAAATATACCAGGTGCCATCAGGAGGTCCAACAGTGGGGCCAGGCCACCAGAAGCCCTCCCACTGCTGCCCCCTCCAGCACCAAGAATAGAGTGCATCACCTGCCCCAGACTGAGAGTTCCCATCTATACCCTGTGGCTAATAGCCACTGGTGGACTTTTGCTCCATATGTTTATCTAATTCCCTCTTGAAACTGTCCATGCTTGCAGCTGCCACCACCTCCTGTGGCAGTGAATTCCATATGTTAATCACTCTTTGGGTGAAGAAGTATTTCCTTTTATCTGTTCTAACCCGACTGCTCAGCAATTTCATGGAGTGCCCACGAGTTCTTGTATTGTGAGAAAGGGAGAAAAGTACTTCTTTCTCAGCCTGCTCAATCCCATTCATAATCTTATAAACCTCGATCATGTCACCCCTCAGTCATCGTTTCTCCAAGCTAAAGAGCCCCAAGCATTTTAACCTTTCTTCATAGGGAAGGTGTTCCAACCCTTTTATCATTCTAGTTGCCCTTCTCTGCACTTTTCCCAATGCTATAATATCCTTTTTGAGATGTGGTGACCAGAACTGTACACAGTATTCCAAATGAGGTCGCACCAATGATTTATACAGGGGCATGATGATACTGGCTGATTTGTTTTCAATTCCCTTGCTAATAATCCCCAGCATAGCGTTGGCCTTCTTTATTGCAGCTACACACTGTCTAGACATTTTAATTGAGTTATCCACTACGACTCCAAGATCTCTCTCTTGGTCCGTCTCTGCCAGTTCAGACCCCATCAATGTGTATTTATATTTAGGATTTTTGGCTCCAATGTGCATCACTTTGCACTTGGCCACATTGAACCCCATTTGCCACGTTGACGCCCACTCACCCATCCTCAACAGATCCCTTTGAAGTGCCTCACAATCCTCCCTGGTTTTCACTACCCTGAACAACTTCGTGTCATCTGCAAATTTAGCCACTTCACTGCTTACTCCCAATTCCAAATCATTAATAAACAAGTTAAAAAGCATCGGACCGAGTACTGATCCCTGTGGTACCCCACTGCTTACCACCCTCCACTGAGAAAGTTTCCCATTTATACTCACTCTCTGTTTCCTATTTATAAGCCAGTTTTTGATCCACAAGAGGACTTGTCCTTTTATCCCATGACTATTGAGCTTACTTAGGAGCCTTTGATGAGGAACTGTATCAAAAGCTTTCCGGAAGTCAAGGTAAATAATATCTATTGGGTCCCCCTTGTCCACATGTTTGTTCACTCCCTCAAAAAACACTAACAGGTTAGTGAGACAAGATCTTCCCTTACAGAACCCATGCTGAGTCTGCCTCAATAGATTTTGTTCATCAATTTAATTCTTTCCTTAATAACAGTTTCCACCAACTTACCCGGTATCGATGTCAGACTGACTGGCCTGTAATTTCCTGGATCTCCCCTGGAGCCCTTTTTAAAGATGGGAGTGACATTAGCTACCTTCCAGTCCTCAGGAATGGAGGCAGATTTTAAAGAAAGATTACATATTTTTGTCAGGAGATCCACAAGTTCACATTTGAGTTCTTTCAGAACTCTCAGATGAATGCCATCCGGGCCTGGTGATTTATTAGTTTTTAAATTGTCCATCAGTCGGAGGACTTCCTCTCTTGTCACCGCAATCTGATTCAGGTCTTTCAACCCCCCTCCCGAAATCGGTGCTTCTGGAGTGGGCAAACACTTCTCCTCTTCCACAGTGAAGACAGAGGCAAAAAATGCATTCAGCTTCTCAGCCATTTCCCTATCATCCTTCACTACTCCTTTTACCCCTTGGTCATCCAAGGGCCCCACTGCCTCCCTGGCTGGCTTCCTACTTCTAATGTATTTGAAGAAAGTTTTATTGTTGGTCATTATGTTTTTTGCGATATGCTCCTCATATTCCCTTTTTGCTTGCCTGATCACAGACTTGCATTTTATTTGCCGCAGTCTGTGTTCCCTTTTATCAACCTCACTGAGACTAGCTTTCCACCACTTAAAGGAATCCTTCTTACCTTTTACAGCTTCCATTACTTTATTTGTTAACCATACAGGCTTTTTTCTATACCTATTTGTGCCTTTCCTAACCTGCGGTATATATTTTTTCTGAGCTTCTAGGATTGCATTTTTAAATAGTCCAAGCTTCCCCAATGGTTTTGACCTTCTCCACTCTTCCTTTCAGTTTCTTCCTCACATGTCCCCTCATACCAGAGAAGTTACCCCTTTTAAAGTTAAAAGTGGTTGCATCAGTCTTTTTGGGCAACTCTCTATCTGTACAAATGTTAAACTCAGTGACATTATGGTCACTGTTCCCAAGCAGTGCAATCACTTTTACATCTCTCACCAGGTCTTGGGTGTTACTTAGGACCAAATTCAAGATCGCCTCTCCCCTGGTAGAATCTGTGACCATCTGTTCCACAGCACAGTCATTGAGAGTGTCTAAAAACTCAATCTCTTTTTCCCGACTAGAACTCATATTGACCCAATCAATGTGTGGGTAGTTAAAGTTGCCTATTACAACACAGTTAATTCATTCATCATTTTATAATCCTCCTCTATCTTTTGATCTGGTGGGCGATAACAAACTCCCACTGTTAAGCTTCCTTTTGGACCCACTATTTCAACCCATAGCATTTCCAGAAGCGAATCCAATTCTCTTACCCTCTCAATCTTACTGGACGGTATACCCTCTCTGACATACAGAACGACCCCACCTCCAACCCTTCCCCCTATCCTTCCGATATAATTTATAACCAGGAATCACCATATCCCACTGATTTTCCTCATCCCACCAAGTTTCTGAAATACCCACAATGTCATTCCCCCCCCAACACCAAGCATTCCAACTCCCCGATTTTACCTCGGAGACTTCTAGCATTTGTGTATAAACACTTATAGTTTCCCATGTTTGTTAAGCCCACAGCCTTCCTCTTGCTGCCCCGAGACCTTGCCAGGAAGTTCCTATCATTAGCCACAGTCTCAGTGGACAATTTTAATCCATTTCCTTGTACAAAAGTAATAGCTACCCCTTCATCTCTTTGAGATGAGCCATCCCAAACCAGAGACTTTTCATCTCCTGTCGGCTTTCCCCCATTATTCAGTTTAAAAACTGCTCTGCCACCTTTTTGATTTTGAGCGCCAGCAGCCTGGTTCCTTCTCGGGACAAGTGGAGACTGTCCCTTTTGTACAGCTCCCTCTTGTCCCAAAAAGCATCCCAGTGCCTAACAAACTTGAACCCTTCCCCCCTACAACACCGTCTCATCCACGCATTGAGACTCCTGATCTGTGCCTGTCTCTCCGGCCCTGCGTGTGGAACAGGCAGCACTTCTGAGAAGGCTACCTTGGAGGTCCTGGCCTTGAGTTTCCTGCCCAGCAGCCTAAATTTCTCCTCCAGGACCTCACGACTGCATTTCCCCACATCGTTGGTGCCGATGTGCACCACGACCACTGGCTCCTCCCCAGCACTATCTACCAGACTATCTATAACACAAGTAATGTCCGCTACCTTCGCACCAGGCAGGCAAGTCACCATACGGTCAGTACGCAGGTTCGCCACCCAGCTGTCTACCTGCCTAAGGACTGTCTCCACTCAATCTAAATATTTATCAAACTTCAAAGCAACAGGGGGCAGAACTTGGAGGGTATGTAGAAGAGCATCTGCGGGAGGTCCCCTATAACTTTGATGTCTCTAGCTTGCATAGGATCTGTTCTATACACTCCTGAATCTCCTGAACCTGCACCTGTCAAAATGACTACCTATCATTTCCCCAGAAAACACTTTCCTAAGAGCCCCTTCGGGGGGGGGAGGGTGTAACCCGGACCCCATAAATCCAACCATCACCACTTGGAAAGTAGGTAGAGGAGAGTCAGCCAGAGACCTCCTGTGAGTTTGGTGTTTCTAGCACACCAGGGGGCTGTTCTACCACATCATGAACCTCACAAACTGAACTGATTAATTTGGCAGCTAAAAGTTCATGACAGTTAATGGTTTGTGAACCGGGCATGCCGTGAACCACAAACTGAACCACATTTTCCCAGTTAATACCCATCTCTATCTAAAATATCCTGCACTGTACTTTTCTTAGAAGTTCAGCAAGTACGCTGGCTTGCTTCGGAGCCAAATGAAACAAGATGTTAGAAATCCACAATAATGGCTTCTGACTTTTGAAACTTCTATAAGTGTCAACTATGGTGTCCCTGAGTAAAGCCCTGCTCTGGGCAAGTAAGGGAATTAATCCTCCATCTGTGCCCCTTTCTAGTTACATGGACATTTTATTTGAATAGGAAGAAACACATAGAAGACATTTCCCACTTCACTGAGCCTCCAAGAATTTATGAAGAGAAGAAAAAGCCTCAGCCCTCCCTTGACAGTGACAGTTGCTAGACATCCTGAATCTTAGCCAGATGACACATAGCTAGGTACCAATTAGTCCATTTGCCCCCCAAGCCAGAATAACGAGACAGACAACCATATTGGGGTATTAATGGGCCACTTTATTAACAGCCAGCATAAATGGCAAGGGCAGGGCAGGTTGTGGCATGGTCAAGGCCAGGGGTCTCGAAGACCCCTCCCTTACCATTTGAACTAGGGTGAGCCCTGGACAAGAGCCAAAGGAGTATGGCTCGCATCTGGCCAGCACAGCAAGTGGATAATTGCCAAGAAAATCCAAACCCCCAAGCTGCAAGGCTCAAAGAGAGGAGAATCCATAGCAATCCTGTAGGCAGTCTGCTTTCCGCACCCCAGGCCACAGGGTCCAAAGACTGTACTGACAAGACCCCTGTGCCCCAAAGGGGTTATAAGCTGGTGCTCACTGTGCCACAATCTGTATTGAATGACATCCTGCCACTGCAAAGGTCAAGCCTCTGCTTAGACTCTTGCACCCACCTAGAGGCCTAAAGCCCCATGAAGCCCTTGCCATAGATCTTACAGGAAAATATCTGTCCCTTCCTCAGATTGGTGTACACTATCATTCCTGTACAGGTTCACTGAACCTGCCGTTATACCAGGATGGGGCAAACACCTGCCCAGGCCCCCTTCAAGTGCCCTGCAGATCTCACAGTGAGCCTTGTGGCGAGCTTTGTCAATAGCCAATGAGTTACAGGTCCCTCTGCACACCAAGCTTGGCATCATCATGGACCAAACAATGACAGTGCCTGGCCACTGCTGCTGAATGAATTGGAAGTCAGACTGGGCCTGAAGGATCAGGGCCTTACCCTTGATCAAACCCAGATCATTCCCACCTAAATGGATCAACAAAATATGAGGAGGAGGTCAGAACAACAGGGGCAACAGAACAAAAAATTCAGTCTAAATCGAGAATCAACCTTCCTTAAAAGCCAGCCATGGGGCACACATAAGACTTAAATGCTGACGACCGCCAGCTACCCAAACACTGTATTTCCTGTGCTGGGTATCCCATAACAGTGGCTGTGGATGCAGCATCAATATAAAAGGAGTGGGTGCAGAAACGCATCCCAGCCAGCCCAAGCCTTGCCAAGGCCGTTGAAGTAACAGCCCAAAATTGATGCCTGGTTAACGGGTTGCCATCTTGGTGTCAGAAAAAGACACTGTTGCCCCACCCCCTCACAGCAAGATAAGTTGCCAAGGCTGAAACCAAGGACAGCTTCTTTTCATCACACAGGCAAATGTTAACTAATGCCCCCTGCCTCTGCTGGTTGGTCTTAGATGGCTGCAAAATTATAAGAGCCCTATTACCCATCAAAATGATGTCCCGTGCCTCCAGCGCATGGCCAGATCAATTGGCCCTAGATCTCATTACCAACTTGCTAATGCAGAGAGCCCCAAAGAAAGCCACCAGTGCTGCTGCATGAAAATGTTGCCCTGCAATGCTTTTTGATGCCTTTCTATGGACTGTAATAAAATAATGAACTGTGCAAAAGTATACTAAAGGGACTGTGCAACATGATGACCCAGAACAATGAACTCGGCTTGGTGACTCATCCTGCCTGCTCCCAGTTGCCAGACATGAGTTAAGATTCTAGCACTCAGTATTGACTACTCCTCAGCTCCCCCCCCCATACTTTTCAGCCAATAGGGTGTTTTCAGGGACGGACTAACCAGGAGTTGTGACCAGCCCCCTCCCTTCTGCATATAAGGGGATGCCTGACCACAGGCTCGCTCTCTCTACTCTATGACCCCTATCAAACCTTTGACCCTCTTATGTCCAGCTTGCTATCCCAATCCCCTGCCTCCATCTTTAAACTCTAGGTCTGCAGCCTGAGTTTCCATGTGTTACCTGCTGGTTCAGGCCACATGGTTCCCTTTCTTCCATTCTTCCCCTCCATTTTTCCAGAGGAACATTCTACACAGTGGGACAGGTAAATATCACTCACCAATGACTTCCTGCTCATGCAACTGTGCTGTGGATCTATCTTTACCTTCCTAGACTTGAGTACCTGTGTGTGTGACTGTGTATTGTATGCTTGTGAAGACCTTCAGTAAAAGACTTTATTTTCAACCTCATAAAGTCTCCGTGCCTGTGTTTGATACTTCCTGGAGGGGTGGGACCTCTGGTGTTCACTCCCTAGGCCGATTGCCTATTAATAACTACACATATTCTCCATATTATTATTAATAAAATCAAGCAATCAGGCTAACAAAAGAGACTTGCCTTGTAGGCAGACGCACAAATATCCCCCCATGCAGCTTGTAAATCCCTCAAAACTGAGAGGAAAATTGGCTGCCAGTTGTCGGTGCATGCCCCCACCTCTCGTGACCAGCCCTCCAACATCCTCCGAATCCTGAAATTGCCTGTCATGTCCTCAAGACCCAGGGCCTTACTTACATAGGCCACCGCTGAAAGCATCCCCTTAATGGAACCAACAGCTAGCCCCTTACCTCTCATTTCCACACAGAAGTGTAACAGATGGTCCACAGGCACTGGCCACAGCTCAGGATACTCTACCTCATTCCTAAACTCAGAAAACTGGTGGACTGCATGGTCATACACCCACTTCATGCCTGGCTTGATGGCCAGGCCATTTGCCCTGTGGACCTCTGCCTTCCAGCTGACCAAAGCTCCTGCGGCATTCACACCGGCTGTAAGATGGCTTCTGGAGCTAGCTGACGGAATCTCTCCATCTGTTTATGAGAGAGAGTGTCAACCACCCCATTGTCGATCCTAGGCACATGCTTGGCAAGAAACAAAATGTTGCACCGAAGGCAGCAAAGTGTGAATGCCCACACCAAGGCCACGAACTGGGGAGATCTGGATGTGAGGGAGTTAATGATTCAAACAACAGTCAGATTATCATACCAGAAATGCACAGTGTGATTGGCCATCATGTCTTCCCACAGCCAGACCGCCACAAGGATGGGAAAAAATTCCAGGAAAGTAAGATTGTATGCCAGGTCATACCTCAACCAGTCAGTCGGCTACTCCTCAGCATGCCAATAGTGCTGGAAATAAACTCCAAAGCCGTGCGACCCCACAGCATCCAAATGAATCTGCAGGCTGGCCTGCAATTGCATCTCGTTCCTCCAAAATGATACCGCAGCTATGGGATGGATACGAGATTGGATCCAACTAGAAGAAGACAGAATCTTAAAACTAGAAGGTCACGATCTACCTATGGGCTGGCATGCCCATATCTGGTATAATATGGACAAAAAACAACAAATCTTCGAAAACCATATTATAAGAGGACCATTGATGAAAGTTTGGAGAGAAATTAAAAAGAGGTACTATCCCAAAATTCCGAATTGGATCTCCACTTTAGAAGCCTTTGTCTTGCCATCATTATGGTTAAAAGAAAAAAAATTAACTTATGAAAACTTCTGACAGAAAAGAAAGAACTAAAGTCACTAGATTCACAAGAATTTCAAAAAATAAACTTAACCCCCTGGGAAAAAATACAGTTAAAATCCAGATTTGTTAAAGATAAAAAAATAAACTTCATGAGTATACACTCCCAACTAGATAAAATCTGGTTGTCGTCAGCGGACAAATTAATACAAAAACTGTATAACTTTCTTATAACTGAAGAATTAGTAGATGAAACGGTAAAACCAAATATGATCCTCTGGATGAGGGATATAGGGCATAACATTACTTTGGAACAGTGGTCCAGAACTTGGAGCTCTCTCAAGCTGCTCAGAGCCACAAACTACAGAGAAAATATCTATAAGATGTTTTTCAGGTGGCACTGGACGCCGGACAGGGTAGCAAAATGCTATAAAGGGGCATCAGATGTATGCTGGAGATGTAAAAAAAAGGTGGGAACGTACTTACATATCTGGTGGAACTGTGAAAAAATAACAAAGTTTTGGAAAATGATTAAAAAAATAATTGAAGAATTAACCAAACTGAAGTTAGAATTAAAACCAGAATCTTTCCTACTGAACATGCTACCGGAGGAAATTAAAAAGGTAGACCAGAGAATTATTCTTTATATATTGACTGCAGCGAGAATTATGGTTGCCAAATGTTGGAAAAAAGAAATCCTCCCCAATATAGAAGAAATAATAAATACTATATTGGAAATAGCTGAATTAGATAGGTTAAATCTTATACTCTCCGGAAGAGATGATTTAATACATATAAATAGATGGAAAAAAAATTACGAATGGATTGAAAAGAAGAGATGAAAAAGAATCCAAAACCACTCCAACTGTATTTGTACAGGTTAACAGAAATTGGGGATTTAATGTATATCTATGTAATTTTGTCGGTGAAGTTGTTGACCTGGACTTTTGTCGTTGTATATATATGTATATAGGTCAAGAAAAACTTATAAATAAAAATATTAAAAAAAAAAGAGTCCAAGAATTCAAGCCAGACCCCCAGGTCAGCTTGAATTCATGCACTGACCCTGGCCCTATGGTGAGGAAGGCATAGGCCCTTGAGCACATTACACAGCCGGTACAAAAAGGCCCACCCAGAGGCAACCACCTTGCAAGCAAAGTTGAGGTACCCCACCAACTGCTGAAACTCCTGCAAAGTGGCCTTTTGCCTCTGCATAAAACTGGCCACCCTCACTCTCAGGTCCACCAATTTGGGCAGGGGCAGCCTTGATGCCTGCACAATGGTGTCCAATTCCACTCCCAGGAACGTCAGCCTCTGGGCTGGACCCTTGATCTTCTCGTGTGCCAAGGGAACCCCAATCCTCCATCGGCTCTTGAAATTCTTGAAGAACTTCGCACTGCCCTGAACCCCCTGGGGCCACAAATAAAAAATCATCTAGGTAATGCGCCACTTTAGGGATCCCCGTGCAATGCCAGAGGGCCCACTCCAGGAACGAGCTAAAGCACTCAAAGGCTGCACAAGACGCAGACCAGCCCATGGGCAAAGCCCTATCCATATAGTAGTGACCTTCGAAATAAAACCCCAGCAACTCAAAGTCATTGGGGTGCACAGGGAGAAGCCAAAATGCAGACTTAATGTCACATTTGGCCATCTTGGCTCCAATGCCACAGCGGCACATGACCTGAACCGCCTGGTCAAAGAAGGTGTACTTGACAGAGCAAAGAGAGTCTGGGATGGCATCATTAACTGAGGCCCCTTGCATGTAAGACAGATGGTGAATCAACCGGTATTTCCCATGGGCCTTCTTAGGTACAATGCCCAATGGGGAAACCCACAGGTTAGGCACCGGCATGACAGAAAAGGGGCCTAAGACTCTGCCCTCTGCCCTCTCTCAATCTTTTGTCTGACTATGTGCTCCATGCCCTTAACAGACGCCCAATTAGGTGCCATGAATGAGTCCCTAGGGCCCTGGCAAGGAATGTGAAAACCAAACTTGAAACCATGCAACAAATACAAACAATCCTCCCAGTTAGGGTACCTACCCAGCCACCCTTCAAGTGCTTTCAGCTTTATGGGAATGGCCCTCCTTTCCTTTTTTTTAATATAATATTTTATTGATTTTATACTCTACATCCTAAAGCTTAAAGGGGAGGGTACAGGGGAATACTACCACTAACTTAAGACAAGAATTTTACGTTAGATTACAGATAAGTAAATCACTCCTGCAATAACAATAATATACTGAAGAATATAATGATATACTGAAGATTATAAAAACAAAGAGTCCAAGCCCCTGCAAAATAGAATTTAATTATGTGAAAGTCAAATATTTTGTAATCCAGAGTAAATCATTTATTTCTCAGGCTTCTTTTTCTTCGCTTTTGATAATTTGGGTGCTGCTGCTCCTTTCTCAGACTCTGAAGTGGAACTGCTGGAGTCACTTAAAGTATTCTCCAATTCTTCCTCACTGGGTTCCTCTCTTTCTTCCAAATTTGGGTCTTCCTCTTTATCTACTCCGAATTGCTGCTTCAAGAAATTTTTGGCCTTTTGGACAAAGCCAATTTTAGTTTTCTTATCCTTATATTTGAAGACAAGTCCTTCCGGAAAGCTCCATCTGTAGACTATTTGTTGATTTCTCAGGAAAAGAATTAGGTCTTTATATTGACGTCTTCATTTCCAGATCTCAAATGGAATGTCTTTTAAGACTTTAATTTCTTCCTCATTGATTTTTAATGTTTTTCCTGTTGTAGCTTTTAAAACATTGTCTCTCATTGTTCTCTTAGAAAATTTAATGTAAATTTCACCAGGTAGTTTGTTTTTTCTTATAAAATCAGGGTATATACAATATGCCAAGTCCATGTCACTCTGGAGATCCTCTTGTTTTAGGTCCAAAATTGAAGCTATCGCTCCACTTAATGTTGTTTTTAAATCTTCTCCCTTCTATTCAGACATTCCTTGGAGGCATAGAACATGCATAGATCTTTCCAGTTGCAGTTATAGTAGTTGATTTTTGTCCGTATTTCTTTCTTTTTTGACTTCTTCCAGTTCTTGCTTAATATCTGTAGTCTTTGTTTCAACTTTCTCGATACTTTTGTCTTTTTGGCCTTTTTCCCGTGCAGGTGAGTTGATTTTGCACGGAATCCAGCTTGTAGTTGATGGTTGATATCTGCTCCAGAAGAGGGTGCAATGCTGCTGCAAGCACATTGGAAAAGTCTGCGGCCGCTTCTTGTGTCTGGGGGGGAGTCGTTGGTATGGAACTTCCTGGAGTCAGTTTCTTTTCTGGCACTGTTCTCCGCCTTCTCCCAGGCATCTTGTTTACAAAGAAGAAAAGTTTTATTTTTTAAAGTAAAGTTTATCTGAATTCAACATTTCTTGGCTTAAAATGTAGCTTTCAAGCTCAGAAGGAGTCTTGTACGGTCAGTTCCATTTTTTCCCTCTTTTCTAAAAAGCTTAGGAACCACTCCGTTTCAAGGGGGGTGGATCTCCAACCCTTCCCTGCCCACCACTCCTTCTCAGATCGATCCAGCAGGCCGAGACTTCTTCACTTTTACAGGGGTTTGATTGACTCACTGTTTAGACAACTTCGATTGTTGCCGGGGTTACTTTCGCTTATTTTCCTATCTGCTCATCCAGACGCTGGCTCTGGTTGCCATGTTGGCTCAGAGACACCAGGACCTCTTAGGGACAGGCAAGCCTCAATCCCTCAGCTGTCATCTCGGGAGAGGCTTATCCAGGCTCCCCAGGCTGAGAGTCTCCTACAGAGACTCTGCGAGGGCCTGGAACCAGCCAAGACCCCTCCTGAATGCCTTAGCTTGGTGTGTCTCCATCAGAGAGTAGATGGGACAAGTCAAGGCGCAAGCCACTAAAAATCAGAAGTCCTGGGACTGGGCCCCTTTTCCAACAGTAGATCCCTGCCCACCACCTTCAGGTCACTTACGACCCCTATGGGACTTCGCTAAGCCACCAGGTGTTCAGAGAGCTAACACCCCACCCCCACACAAGCCAGAGTCAAGGGGTCAAAGCTAAAGCCTCCCCACTATGCTCCTGGGCCATTGACCTTCACGCTGCAACCAAGCCCAGCCCCCGATACAAACTCCGAGTGCTGGACCATGCTGAAATGGCCACCCTTGAGGGCCACTCCCACAGTGCACCTGTAATGTATCCACTGGAGAACATGGGCTCTGGACAGCCATGTTCTTGGACTGGTTCTAACCGGTCCACCATGTGGCCAGGCGAAGGGCCTGAGCTTCGCCCCGAAGGACAATGGACTAGTGGATCCTGACTCCCCTCCAATGGAGGAGCAGGAGTTAATCCAATCAATGTAAATAGCGAATCACCGTGTGTGTGTGTGTTTGGGGTGTGGGTCACTTGGGAATAAAAGCCGGCCTGTGAGCCGGCTCAGTTCTCTTGTTCTTCATCTAATAAAGTATGTGAGAGCTGAAATCACTCGTCAGTCTCAGTACTTTTCACTGGCGACGAAGGTGGGATGCCAACTCCCTCCATGAACAACGACCACGAGACGAGCACCGCTGACCGCCCCAACGCCGAAAGCACCGAACGCCGCCGCCGAGCTTCATGTCCGCCTCTTCGGTTCCTGGGCACCGCACCGCTCCCTAGCACCGCTGACCCCGAGAGCAGCCTCGCTTCCAATGCCGCCAACTCTACGCCTGAACCGCGACCTCTACGGGTGAGCACCATGGCCGCTAGCAACGAGAGCTTCCCCGCCTTCGACATCTCTCGTCCCGCACACTGGGAGACCTGGATCGAGACGCTGGAGCATCACTTCGAGATCCATGGCATCACGGATGCGGGTACGAAGAAGGCCTATCTCCTGCGCTACTGCGGCATCGAGGCACACCTCCTCCTGAAGGACCTGGTAAACCCCCTCCTGCCGAAAGACGCGGCCGCCACCTACGACATGCTGGTCAAGGCGTTTACTGACCACTTGGCACCAAAGCCCACCAAGTTCGCGGAACGAATGGAGTTCTTCGCGAGAATGCAGGGCCCCGACGAAACATCTCCGGAATTCCTGGCCGGACTACGCCGTGCAGCCACAAGGTGTGCCTTCCCCAACCTCGCAGATACCCTCCTAAACCAGTTCTTGGTGGGGCTGAAGGAGGCAAAGCTGCGCGGCAGGCTCATCAGCCGGGACGACCTCACTCTGGAGGCCGCCATCCAAGAAGCGGCCGCCTACGAGAAGTCCCACGCAGATCGCCGGCCTAAGACGGTCCATCGCCTCCAGGACTCCGGCCCCTCGGATGACTCGAACGATGAGGAGGTCCTACAGGTGAACCGCCGATCACAGCCACGCACCCAACGCAACAGGGGATCCCCCACACCACCAAACCAGCCCAACGCATCTGCCTGTGCCAGCTGTGGCGACGCTCACGAGCGCCGGACCTGCCGTTTCCGGGACGCCGTCTGCAGGACCTGCAACAAGGCCGGACACCTCGCCCGAGTCTGCCGCTCCAAGGGCAAGCGCCTGGGATCCACTGCCCAGCTGGACGCCGCAAGCCTGCACACCGTGACGACACAGCGCCAGAAGACGGTATGTAACTTGCCCCCTGAAAGCCCGGACAAGGTGCATGTGACTGTCCAAATAGAGGGGTCCCCCTGCCAAATGGAAATAGACTCAGGGTCCTCGTTCTCTATAATTTCCGCGGAGACCCTTAAAACACTATGCCCCAAGGGGGACCCCGACTGCACAAGCCACGGGGGTTGAAACTGACGGACTTTAACAAAAACCCAGTGGCAGTCCGTGGCTGGGGCAAGTTTCAAGTCCGATTTAAAGGGTTCTCGGGCTTGCTGGACCTGCTGGTTGTGGAGGGGCGCCTCTCAAGCCTCCTGGGACTGTCGTGGTTTGGGCCTTTGGGACTCCAAATAGCAGGAGTAAACCACCTCGGGACCGCTGACTGGGAGGCAGTTTGCCGGGAGTTCCCCAAAGTATTCGATGGGACCCTGGGGAGGTACAATGGGACCCCGATTTCGCTAGATCTGGACCCTAACGTACGACCCATCCGCATAAAGGCACGGCCCCCTCCCCTAGCCATGCGGGAAAAAATAGAGGCCGAGCTCGACCGCCTGATCGCCCAAGGCGTGCTGGAACCGGTCGCGTCAGCGCGCTGGGAAACCCCCATTGTAATGCCAATTAAACCGAATGGGGCTATACGCATTTGTGCAGATTACAAATGCACCATAAATAAGGCTCTGCAGGACCACGCCTATCCGGTCCCGGTAGTGAGCCATGTCCTGGCCTCCCTGACGGGGGCCAAAGTTTTCGGCAAATTGGACCTGGCGCAGGCTTACCAGCAGCTGCCAGTGGACACGGCCGCTGCGGAAGCGCAAACCATCACCACCCACAAGGGGGCTTTCCGGGTCAATAGACTGCAGTTTGGGGTTTCAGTGGCGCCAGGGATTTTTCAATCTTTCATGGATTCCCTCCTGAAAGGAATTCCAGGGGTCCAGCCCTTTTTAGATGATGTCATCATCGCGGCACCGGACTCCACCGCCTTCACCGAACGGCTGCGTCAGGTCCTGCAGAGGTTCAACGAGGCTGGCCTCAAGGTGAAGAAGGAGAAATGCCTCCTGGGTGTGCCCCGCATCGAATTCCTGGGGTTCGCAGTCGATGCACAAGGCATCCACCCCACAGATGAGAAAATTAGAGCGATCACACAAGCCCCGGTCCCCACGTCCAAGCCGGAACTCCAGGCCTTCCTAGGCCTCTTGAATTTTTACCACGCGTTTCTGCCCCAAAAGGCAACGGTGGCTGAACCCCTCCACCGGCTGCTGGACAAGGAGGCGCCGTGGGCCTGGAAGCCGGAGCATGCGGCAGCTTTCCAGGCGGTAAAAGACTTGTTGGTCTCCAACGGGGTGCTGCACCACTTCTGCGAGGCTTTACCTGTGGTTCTGGCGTGTGATGCGTCGCCCTACGGGGTGGGGGCGGTGTTGGGGCATCGGTTGCCGGATGGCTGGGAGGTTCCGGTCGCCTACTATTCTCGGACCTTGTCTTCTGCGGAGCGTAATTACGTGCAGATAGATAAGGAGGCACTAGCGATAGTGGCGGGGGTTAAAAAATTCCACCATTATCTCTATGGCCGCCCGTTCGAGATTCTTACAGACCACAAGCCTCTCCTGGGCCTCCTTGCGCCCGATCGACAGACGCCGCAGATGGTCTCTCCCAGGGTTCTCCGCTGGTCCATATTCCTGGCGGGGTACTCTTACACCCTCACCCACCGCCCGGGAAAGGCCATGGGTCACGCGGACGCGCTCAGCCGCCTCCCACTGCCCGCAACGGACCCAGACCCGGCCCCTGCCCACGTCATCGCACTCCTAGAATCGCTGCCCGATCGCCCAGTACATGTCAAGGAGGTGGCCCGCCTCACGGGCCGCAACAGGGTTCTCTGTCGGGTTTTGAACTGGGTGGGGAGGGGATGGCCGACAGCTAGACAAGACCCGGAGTTTGCGCCTTTTGTCACAAGGCGCGATGAGCTGTCGACCTATAAGGGGTGCCTAATGTGGGGAGGCAGGGTGGTCATTCCGAAACCACTACAGGAACGGGTACTGAGGGACCTTCATGAGCACCACCCTGGGGTAGTCAGGATGAAGGCTCTGGCGCGGGGGTATGTCTGGTGGCCAGGGTTAGACCGGGATATTGAGGACATTGTAAAAAGGTGTCAACCCTGCCAGGCCTCCCGACCCGCACCCCCGACGGCCCCAGACAGGGCCTGGGAATCCTCTCACCGCCCCTGGTCGCGCCTGCATCTCGACTTTGCGGGCCCGTTCCAGGGGCAGCTGTTTTTTATACTTGTAGACGCCTACAGTAAGTGGCTAGAAGTAGAGCCGGTACCATCCACCTCCTCCCGGGCGGCCATCCGAGCGATGTGGCGGATTTTCAGCTCGCACGGACTCCCCGACACCCTGGTCACCGACAACGGGACGGCCTTCACGTCTGGGGAGTTCCAGGAGTTCACCCGCCAGCACGGGATTCGCCACATCAGGTCAGCCCCGTTCCACCCCGCCACCAATGGCCAAGCCGAACGCATGGTGCGGACGGCCAAAGAGGCGCTCCGTCGGACCGAAGGAACGGACTGGGACTTCAGGCTGGCGCACTTCCTGTTCGGCCAGAGAACGACGCCCCATGCGACAACCGGCCAGAGCCCGGCGGAACTATTGATGGGCCGACGCCTCACCACCAGGCTGGACCGGTTACATCCCGATCGAGCGCCCGAGCGGGAGCCCTGCACGGAAACGCCAGCGGCAGCACGAGGCTTCTTCCCAGAGGACCCGGTGTACACACGGAACTACGCGAGAGGGCCCCCGTGGATTCCCGCCCGAGTAGTCCGGGTCCGTGGCCCCCGGTCCTACGAAGTCTCGGTGGAAGACGGCCAGATCCTGCATCGCCACATCGATCAGCTACGTCGCCGGGTGCTACCCCTGGAGCCGGATGAGGGGGAGGAGTGGGACGAGCCAGCTCAACCAGACGCGGGGGCGGACGCACCAGAAGAAATCCCGGGGGACTTCAACTCCGGACTGACAGCCACCGCAAATGACACACCGGCCGAGATGGTGAGCCCAGCCCCGCCAACACCAGAGCGGCCACCAGTCCCCACAGCCGCCCGGGAGGCTGTCAGTTCCCCCATGCCAGAGCCCCGTCGCTCCACGCGAGAGCGGCGGCCCCCAGCTATTTGAAAGACTATGTGTGCGAGTGTTTATCGGACCAAGGGGGAGGGGTGTAATGTATCCACTGGAGAACATGGGCTCTGGACAGCCATGTGCTTGGACTGGTTCTAACCGGTCCACCATGTGGCCAGGCGAAGGGCCTGAGCTTCGCCCCGAAGGACAATGGACTAGTGGATCCTGACTCCCCTCCAATGGAGGAGCAGGAGTTAATCCAATCAATGTAAATAGCGAATCACCGGGTGTGTGTGTGTTTGGGGTGTGGGTCACTTGGGAATAAAAGCCGGCCTGCGAGCCGGCTCAGTTGTCTTGTTCTTCATCTAATAAAGTATGTGAGAGCTGAAATCACTCGTCAGTCTCAGTACTTTTCAGCACCGATGCCCCTGTTATGGACGTCGAGCCACCCTCTCGCTGGCCGCCTCCTCTGTGGGTCAATTTGCACCAGGATTTTGCCACTGCCACTACCCAAGAAGGCCGCCCTCAATCAAGCTGGCATGAGGAGCTCAAAGGAGCTCCTAACAGTCGAGCAAGAGGGCACGGAATGAAGGAGAGAAGCAGGGGCCAGCTCAAGAAGGCTTTGGCCCCGCCCCTCCTGAAGCACCCGGATGTGGCTTTGCCATGTCATGCTGCCTATCCTCCATGCAGGGAGGCAAAGGCAGTTCCCAGGCAGCACAGCTGCGAGGGCCGGCAGCTTGGGTGTTGAATTTCAGACATTACCAAAGCACATACATGGAGCCCGCCAACCACGTGTACTGGGAGCACACATTACCTGTGTTCTTAATACCCGCAATTGCTGGAACAGGAACAATACATGCATTTACCATGTGTGTATAGCCTTGGAACATCTGAAAATCCTTGTACATTCATGGTAAGTACACATGTTGCCCCTGATCAGATAGTATTTGGACTTTATATATATGGGAGGATGGTGGGTATATTCTTGTTATATGTGGTTAGTGGATTTCTGTTACATATGATTATAACATCTGAATATGTATATTATAAAGATGTGTTGCTTGCTATGTATGCCTGATTCAAGCAGCTCTTCTCTGAGCAAGATGCTGCCTAAGCTTTGGACCCCTGTGTCTGATCTTAAGCATTCTCTTGATTTCCTTATGACCACAGCTTCTTAACCTGGCCATCTGTGTGCCTATTTATTTCTGCCACAACAAGCCCAGCAGTTAATTTTTGTAGAAATGAGTTTCTCAATGGAAACAAAAACACCTATTTTCAGTCCTTTATACTCACTACCATGAGAAGGACATATGGGGGAGGAACTCTACAACTATTAGAATAGCAGCATTTAAACAAAAGTGACATCATACGTATAAAGGAAGCATCTTCAGACATTAGCATTTCAAACAGGCACACTGAGATTATGCACATACACAGGATTAAACACTGCAAAGCAAAAGGAAGAGGAATGATTATGAAACTATGATTTTCCCCTATGCATTTCACACTTCCAGAATTTAAATGGATTTACAGCTTAAAAGTAGAGAAGTTAAAAGTGCCCTGTTTTTATTTGTTACTTAGAAAAAGAGTTATGGAGCTCAAGCAGAAAGGTAGTAGCAGAAACAAACAATAACAAAAACAGCTGTGTGACACAGAGTAATTGTGGCATAAGTAAGGATGCTGCAAATTTCTTAGAAAAACCTGTTCAGCAGATGAACTTACCTTGTCCAGCACTCACAATCAGATTGTGAGCCAGTGAGTGATATGTTTGGATTGCACTAAGTAACAGCTGCCAAACAAGCTTGCAGCCCCATAGTCAGGAAATGTTCTGGGAAGGGGCTTGTGGGATTTGAGGGGTGGCTTTGGGAGTCACAAGGAGATCTGAAGAGAAGGCAGCCAGATGGCAGGGCAGCGAGTGGAGAGGGTTTCCCCTGCCCATCTGCTGGCTGGCAAGCAGAGCATAGGGAGTGAAAGGCAAAGAAGGCTGCCCTGCCACAACAAAAACATGCATCTCCTTGCCACACACACTCGTCTCCCTCTTGCCTGCCTTCTTTCCTTCTCTGGTGGCTGCCTAACCTCCCCCCCTTCCCTTTACAACAGCCAGGGCTTCAGCCATCTATGCTCCATGAGGTCTGCCTCCTCAGAATTACTGACTGCTGCAGCCTGGTCATCAGTTGCAATTCTGGGAGAGTCCTGGCCAGCCAATAGCAGCAAAGCAGAGGAAAGAATGAATCTAGCAAGGAAGGAGTCGAATTATGCCAGCAGCCGGCTTCAGCACATCACAGCTTTTCTAATAGCTTGTAGTGGGGGTGGTGGTGCTGGGGCTTACTCCTAATTGATAGGGGGCTGAGCCCCTAAAGCTCCACCACTAGCTACAGTCCTGTTGCAGCTGCCTGGTCAGAAGCTCTGTCTCAGCTGATTGGATGATCAGCTAGCAGGCAGGATCCAATCCAACTGGCCCCTTTAGCAAAATAGCTACACAAAAGAGTTGCAAAAAGGAGAAAGAACCCATGTCTCTTCCACCACCACAAGCTGGGTGGAAGCAGAATCAGTACTTTTAATCTGTGCATTGCAAAGGGAGAGGAGAAAAGCTCATTCCTGTCCTTTTCTTCAGCCCAGGCCCACAGATGGACTTCTGATCACTTCTCTTCATTTGCTGTATCTCAGCACGTTGCCCCAGGCACACATACTCCATGAAGACATGAGACAACAGTGTTGGGGGTTGAACTAGTTTATGTAAACTATTATGTAGACCAATGTCATACAATTAAATGTGCTAACATATTTAAATAGGTGAGCTATACTAGTCAGCCTGACTGTGGCTGCCTTTGTTGGGCAGACTCACTCTGACTCCAAACTCAGCATGCATCTTCTGCTGGCTGCGGTCATCATCACCTGCACACAAATGGTCAAAAGGTGCCCATCCCCTCTCCCTGATGTGCCACAGAGCCACTACTGGGTTCAGAAACAGGTTTCTCAACATGAAGGACACTCCTTCCCAGCCTCACCCCTGCTGCACAGCCAGTGAAGTACTCTCCCAGACATGCCCTCCATCCCTGATGATGCCTCAGGGTGCTTACCAATCATCCCTATCATGATCAGCCTGCACTATTCCTGCCAATCTAGTGAGGGTCTACAACAGGGGTGTCAAACAGGCCCCCGGAGGGCTTCTATCAGGCCTGCAGTGGAACTGGCTGTCTTCTGCTTCTTCTTCCAGTCCTGCAGCTGCTGCGTCATTGTAGGTCTGCAGCTTACAGATACACACCTGAACAGCATACTCAGGATTGCAATAGCACAGACATTTTGATTCAGTAATTCAGAGCAAGAGGTGTCAGTTATCAGACACTGTTAAATAAACAAAATATTGCAAAAGTGCTAATGTTTTGAGCATGTTTTTATTTCAAGTAAAAGAAAAACCCTTTGTGTTTGTGTCCTTTATAAAGTTTATATCTCTGCTACTTGGCATTACATTTTATTATTTATTTATTTGTTTGTTTGTTTGTTTTCTATCCCACCGTCCCACCGAAGCGGCTCAGAGTGGCTTACATACAACCATAAAAACAACATAACTGCATACATAAAATAACTAACTCAGTTCCAAATTTTATGACACACATGGCCTGGCCCAACAAGGTCTTATTTATGTCAGATCCAGCCCTCATAACAAATGAGTTTGATACCCCTGGTCTACACAGTGAGGGTCTATTTAACCAACCTTTACTATGGTATAACAAAGGAGTCCCGCAAAAGGCTACCCCTATAGCCAATCCAAGGGACCACCCCAAATTCCAGCTTGGCCCCAAAGGTGACCAGCTAATCTCTTGATATCCAAAGGGATGGTGGGAGAGTCAGCAGCCAGCAGCAAAACTCGCACTTCCCACTGGCTGCTTTTTTTTAAAAAAATGCTGCCTAATTATACCGCATGCCTTCTAAAATACTGGGTTCAGACGCATTCAAGTGATCAGCTCATATTTTATTAGTGATTCAACAAGAGAAAGAAGACTGAAAATCCCTGGCCAAAGCTGGGTACACCCAAAACACACCCCACTCCCAACAATAGGCTATTTACACTCTATTGTTTCCCAGTTGGTTTACTGCAGGATCCCTGTATCCCTACTGGCCCATTCTAGGATCCTAGCAATCTATTGTCATGCATCCCAAGCTAAGTCCTTTAGCCAGCACAGTTCAGGCTCAATACATAACACCTTCCTTGTTCCATACAGGGCCAAAGCAAAAAACTCCCCAGCTTTAATGTTGGGAATTCCACTTTGGGATGTATCAAAGTTACTAGGATGGAAGATCAGATGAACCCAAATACCAGCTGATCAGGTGGGAGTCAGCTCCTGATTCCCACCTCCCCCACAAAAAAGTTGCTGGGAACAGAGCACAATTTCCCAATCAGGAGATCACAAGCCCTGCTGCTCTTCCATCAGCTAGGAGTCATCTCCTGATGGTTGCAAGTAGCTTGTTGTTATGAATACATGTGAACAGTCTGCAAACAGTCTAACAACCCATTGATTAATTGGTGGCTGATCACCACAGATGGACGGGAAGTTATCTGCACTGGCAAGTGTTTGAGCATCCTTAGGGAAAAGCTTGTATGACCCCACTTCATCAGATGCATGAGGCGATAGTCTCAGTTGGCTCCTTTTAAATCTTCCCTACAGTTTCAGATTCTTCATTGTGCCCTGGCACACCCATATGTATTCTGAAGGAGTTCCTTTATTGGGAAAGGAAGGCTAGATAATATTTCTCTGGACTGCAAGTTTTGCTCATCATTTTTCAAAAATGTTTGTAACATTATATTTAGCAAATTGATTTGGAAACTCCATCTGGTTTGAAATGCTGCGGTGCGTATCCTTATGGAGCACCTCTTACAGCACATATCCAACCAGTGTTCCCCCAGCTTCATTGGCTTCCAGTGGAGTACTGTATCCAGTTTAAGGTTTATGTATTAACCTTCAAAGTTCTGAGTGGTCTTTAACCTACAGGACTGTCTTTCCTGCTATGTCTCTTAAAGAACATTATGCTCATCTGAACAACAGTTGCTGGTGGTCCCTGGCTTTAAGGACATCTGTTTAACCTCGACCAAAGACAGAGCCTTTTCAGCTCTGGCCTGGTGGAACACTCTCCCAAGTGAGATCAGGGCCATGCAGGATCTGCTTCAGTTCTGCAGGGCCTGTAAAATTGAGATGTTCTGCCAGGCCTTTGGTTGAGGTGACGGGTGTCTCATCATTCTGGCCTCCTCTCCTCCACCCCCTGACTTAGCTTATTCAGAGATGTGTGTAGCTGTGTGAATCCAACAGAAATCTCTTTATTTCATTTCTGACCTCCCCATGCCAGCTGTCCTACCCTTCTGCTGTAAGACAGCAGTTTGCTGCATAGGTTTGATTATATCAGAAGATGAGCCTCCTTCCTGCAACTCTCTTTAAGCCTTACAATTGCCAAATATAATGTTACAAACATTTTTTTAAATGATGCATCCACATTATAGGATACAAGATGAGCCTCCTGATTTTTTAAAAAATAATGTTTCCACATTATAGGGTACAAATAATTCTGTTCCATCTTTCCAGAGCACACAAATAATTCATTAAGCTAACTTGGAAATCCAGAGAAAGCATTGAAAGTGGTAGTAGTGATGGTGCTCTCTCTGCTCATCACTCGCTTGGAGTATCTTTCTGGGACTGGCCAGTCTGGTAGAATACAGAAACCCAAACCCTTTCATCTCTTTTAGCCAAGGCATAAGAATCTTAGACTGCTCACTGGCTTTGGGTACTATCGATTCTAAGTAACTTATCAGGGTCTCTAAAGCCAAACCACAGAATCATCTCTGACTGATATGAATGTACGGTAGCTGTGTAAATGCAAAATCTAAGAATTTCTTGTAAAACTTTGGAAGGAAAACTGCATATTAGTAATGAATGAGTGGTTGGTATTCCCTCAGGTCAGAAATGTTCCTTGAATTGAAAGATCATAGTTGATTTCTGGGTTTTACTTGTTTGCAATTAATATAGTTTGCTGGTTAGTATGAGAGCTGTTTGGATGGAAGGCGCCATGGTATAGTGCGATCTCATCTGATCTTGGAAGCTAAGCAGGGTCAGCACTTGCAAGGGAGATCACGAAGGAAGACTGTGCAGAGGAAGGCCATGACAAACTACCTCTGCCTCTTACTACCTCTGCCTCTTACTTGCCTTGAAAGCCTCTTGCTAGGGTCACCATAAGCTAGCTGCAACTTGATGGCACTTTATACATACAAGAGTTGTATGACTCCAAGCTTCATGACACCTATGAAGCCAACTACAGATGTGTCAATGTGCTGTGATGATACAATACACTTATGAACCTATGGTACCAAATTGGAGATTATGAACACATTCCATTTCCACAAATAGTCACTGGATGAGTTGAGAATGAAATGGAGTAAGTAAAACACTCTGAAGTTTGTCATAGTTGGTTGGGGGAGGCATTTGCATAATTTTGTCTCCCTTGTTGTTTCAAGCTTATCACTTGATAACTTACTAAATGTTCCTTATGTTGCATTTTCTTTCAGAAGATCTGGATTTTTTGCAAGAAGATAATAATGCGGAAACATTTAACTTCTACAGTGATTTTATTTAGGATCTGCCTTTCCTTCCAGGAAGGCAGAGTGGTGGATACAGACTGATGAATCATTTTCCATCCAGTCACTAAGATGCAAATGTTCTTAGCTTTAGCAACCTTCTGCAACATGTGCTTTTGGACAATGCTCTGAGCTTAAAAGAAGGGAAATGAAAACTCTTGAAGATGGTAGACTGGAGTGACAGTACAGATTCTTAAATTATTCCAATCAGCTGCCCCCAAATGTGCAGGAATGAATTAAGAATAGGGGCTTGGTCTGTGCTCCCCTCACTGCTGAGATCAAAGAGCTATGCCCTGTGCCAAAGTGGCAGCATTGCCGTTGCAGGCTGAGGCACTGACTGTGGAACTCATCTGCTATGTTAAGAAAAGGTCTTTTCAGCATCCTCTAAAAATTGTTTTGAGTCTCAGCATCCATTTCAGGCTATATCTCAGTATCTGGGAAACCAGAGGTCATGGGAAAAGTCAAAATAGCACAACCCAGCAAGCATCACAGGAAAGGATACAGAGCAGGTGGACCGCTTCAATTATCTGAGCACCATGATGAATGAGGACTGTGTCTGCTCTTGAAAGGTCTGTGGGATGCTGATAATGTTTCAGTCAATGGCAAGGAGGGAGGCATTTTGAATGTAAAGCTTGGGTTTGCGTGAGCACATACAGTTTACCTTAGAAATGGATAGGAAGAGCATTAAGCTAAGGGGAAAGTAGAAATGAGAGGGAGGGATCTGCACCAGAAGTTTTTTAAAAAGGAAACTTCCCCTTCTCTTCAAAACTGGTACTCGTAGATAACACCCAAGTCTAATAACAAAATTAGCACATAAAAGCACATAATTTAAAGCACCCAATGCAGGAAGGTGAAAGAATAATATGAAGAACATTGGCACACCTGTAGTGTTTGGCTGATAGATATCATGATGCTTAATACACAAATCAAGCACGGATGAAAAAGAAATTAAGAATTATAGGCCAATTTCATTATTAAATGCTGATTACAAGATGTTTGCCTCGATTATCGCAAAAAGATTTAAGAGAATATTGGCAAGAACTATACATAAGGATCAAGCAGTTTTTTTTGCCTAAAAGACAAATCAAAAATAATTTGAGGCGTATCTTGGATGTAATAGAATACTACGAAGCGCATCCAGAAAAAGTAATGGCCTTGATCTTCTTAGACACTGAAAATGCATTTGATAATTTGAACTGGAACTTTGTGTTGGAGACAGAAGATGGCGGAGGCAGGAACAGAATTTATTCAGATGATTCAGGCAATATATACAAAGCAACCTGCCTCAGTGATGATTAATGGAGATTGAACAGAAAATTTTGAAATTCAAAAGGGAACAAGACAAGGCTGTCCTTTGTCACCATTGTTATACATCTATGCATTGGAGACACTTAATGAAGCAATACGGCATAATGGGAAAATTAGAGGGTTGAAGGTACAGGGGGAAGAATTTAAGCTTCTTGTATTTGCTGATGATTTAGTATTTATACTAGAGGACCCCCTTACCTCAATCCCTGAATTAAACAGGACTCTAAGAGAGTATGGTCAGGTGGCGGGACTAAGAGTTAATATTAATAAGATGAAGATTTTGACTAAGAATATGAAGGAGGAACAAAAAGACACTCTACAGAGAGAATCAGGTTACCTATTGTGCGATACGGTGAAATACTTGGGAATTAATCTAACTAATAAATGCAGTGCGCTACAGGAAAATAACTATAAGGAGTTGATAAAAGCAACAAAGCAAGACCTAGAAAGATGGGAAAACCTCCAACTTTCGCTGATGGGATGAATAGTTTTGGTTAAAATGAATATCTTACCAAGATGGATTTTTCTCTTTCAGATGATTCCAATATTACAAAACTTTACAATCTTTAAAGAGTTGGACCAGATAATAACAAAGTTTGTTTGGCTGGGGAAAAAACCTAGAATCAGATTGAAGGCTCTGCAAGACTTAAAAGAAAGAGGCAGTTTTGGGCTTCCTAACTGGACATTAAATTATAGACCAGCAGCATTGGCATGGATTAGAGAATGGATCATGTTGGAAGATAGAAGGATATTAAAACTAGAAGGTCATGATCTGCAAATAGGTTGGCATGCATTCCTTTGGTACGAAAAAGACTCAGTGCATAAGTATTTTAAACAACATTGGATACAGGCTTCGCTTATAAAAGTGTGGGAAATTATACAAAGGAGATGGTTTATGAAAATTTCTAAACTGGCTGTACCACTAGAGGCATTAACTCTACCTAGACTATAAGATGAAAATCTGCCAAGGGTCCGGCAACTGCTGCCAGAATTTTGTATGCAAAATATTGGAGAACCACCCAAACACCATCAAGACAAGAATTGCGGAGATGGATAAGCTGTCCTTGAGTATGAAAGGACATTCAGATTCCACCTTTCAGAATACTTGGCAATGTTTTTTATTATTGGTACAAATTAAATGGATGAGAAGATGAAGAACTGGTTAAAGAAAAGATAAAATCAGAGACGAAATAGATGGTTTGTAATAAGAGATACTCACGTAAAGGGTAACATTAAATTGAATGATAAAGTGCTTTAAATATGATATACAAATGGAACCAAAAAAAACCCATATGTGTTTTATGTTTGTGGCTTTGTTTTTTGTGTTATGTTTTTAGTGTGGTGTTGTGATACTGTATTGTATTGTATTGTTCAGTTGTAGTTGGTTATAAAAATAAATAAAAGTCTGCCTTTCGGGGCAGTTAAAAAAACAACAACAGAATAATTTGGTATCATCTATAAACTTGGCCCCTATACTGTTCAACCCAGTTCCAAATGATTTATGAACAATCAAACAGCATTGGTCCTTACACTGAGCCTTGTGGAACCCCAATGCTTACTTCTGTGCATTATGAAAAATATTCATTTATTCTTACTTTCTGCTTCCTGTCATTCAACCAATTTTAACCCATAAGATGACCCACTTTGTAGAAATCCCCGACAGATTCCTTGTCAAAATGCTTTTAGAAAGTCAAGTATATGATGTCTTCCAGATCACCCTTATCCACATGCTTTTTAATCTTTCACAAAGAACTCCAAAAGGCTACTGAGGCAGGTTCCCTTTGCAGAAACTATGCTGATTTTTCTTCAGCAGACTTTGTTCCTCTACATGCTTAATGATTCTAGACAGTTTCTACTAATTTACCAAGCATAGACATTAGGTTACCTGGTTTGCAATTTTCCTGATCCATTCTGTTCCTCATCAAAGACTCCTAGGTAAGCTCAATAGTCATGGGATAAAAAGACAAGTCCTCTTGTGGATCAAAAACTGGCTAATTAATAGGAAACATAGAGTGAGTATAAATGGGCAATTTTCTCTGTGGAGGGTGGTAAGCAGTGGGATACCACAGGGATCAATGCTTGGTCTGATGCTTTTTAACTTGTTCATTAATGATTTGGAGTTGGGATTAAGCAGTGAAGTGGCTAAATTTGCAGATGACACAAAGTTGTTCAGGGTGGTAAGAACCAGGGAGGATTGTGATGCATTCCAAAGAAATCTGTCAAGAATGGGCGAGTGGGCATCAACATGGCAAATGGGGTTCAATGTGGCCAAGTGCAAAGTGATGCACATTAGAGCCAAAAATCCTAACTATAAATACATGTTGATGGGGTCCAAACTGGCGGAGATTGATCAAGAGGGGGATCTTGGAATCATAGTAGATAACTCAATGAAAATGTTTAGACAGTGTGTGACTGCAATAAAAAAGGCCAACACTATGCTGGGAATTATTAGGAAGGGAATTGAAAACAAATCAGCCAGTATCATAATGCATTGGAAAAAGTGCAGAAAAGGACAAGTAGAATGATAAAATGGTTGGAACACTTTCCCTATGAAGAAAGGTTAAAGTGTTTGGGGCTCTTTAGCTTGGAAAAACGATGACTGAAGGGTGACATGATCAAGATTTATAAGATTATACTTTCCCACCTTCCTTACAATACAAGAACTCATGGGCACTCAATGAAATTGCTGAGCAGTTGGGTTAGAACAGATAAAAGGAAATACTTCTTCACCCAAAGAGTGACTAACAGATGGAATTCACTGCCACAGGAGGTGGTGGCAGCTACAAGCATGGATGGCTTCAAGAGGGAATTAGATAAACATATGGAGCAGAGATCCATTAGTAGCTGTTAGCCACAACGTATAGATAGGAACTCTGGGACAAGTGATGTTCTGTATTCTTGGTGCTTGGGGGGGGGGTAACAGTGGGAAGACTTCTGGCCCCACTGATGGACCTCCTGATGGCACCTGGTATTTATGGCCACTGTGTGACAGAGTGTTGGACTGGATGGGCCTTTGGCCTGATCCAACATTGTCTTCTCTTATGTTCTTATGTTCTAATGATCCCTTTGTAAAAATCAGTATAACAATTGCTGTTTTTCAGTCCTCCAGTACAGAGGCTTAATCCCGGAGTAAATTACATATACTGGTTAGAAACACAATGGTTTCACATTTGAGTTTCTTAAGAACCTTTGGGTCCATCCCATGCCATCCAGTCTCAGAGAATTCTTTATTTTTAATTTTCCCAGTTGTCTCTTGCCACTTCAATTTTACTTAGTTCTTTAGACATCCTTCCCTAATCAGTGGTTCCAGCCTGGGTACTTGCTCCATATTGTCCATAATGAAAACAGACACAAATAATTCATTAAATTTCTCTTCCATCCCTCACATAATATTCATTGTATTTTCATACATTGTCCCCTTACATTGTATTCATTGTAAGAAGCCCTTGTTTGACAAGAAAAAATTGCTTGTCATCTCAATGCTTACACTTAGGTCAAGTTCTTACTTAAACTGATATGTGTTTATGTGTACCGCTACAGGGTTTCATTCACATAATTAAATACTTATCCGTGTGGAATACTTGTATGTCAGAACTTTCTTCCTGACATACAGTTTTGTATATGCAAAATTGCACGCACACACAATTGCTAGGAATTAATAGAATTTTCACAGATTTTTGTCTGTGCTATACCCCCTACTAATTAATTCCATTTAATTAGGATATTTTTCTAAAATTAATTCAAAATAGGATTAGGTTCAGCTTGCTGTAGTTTTCGTTTAATTCAGTGATATCATATCATTTTCCTCATGTGTCATGATCTCCTCCGACCAGCTAAGTGACTCCAACCCAGGCAGCCAATGTCAGTGGCTGAGGAGGACTGGAGGGACCAGGGAGGGACCAGCACTGTGGAGGCATCTGCAGATAATATACCATCAACACCAGAAGCCATTTTTTTCACAGCCTGCAAGGGAAACATCACCACCTCCTGTATGGCCTGGGTAACTTCATCATCATTACATGCTGGTGCCTAGTTGCCCTAAGTCTTGTGAGAGGACAGTGTTAGGCTGTTCTCAGGAGAACTTTTCTCTCTCATGCTTGTTAATAGCCCTTATCTTCAAAGCCTGGGTGGTTTCTTCTTACCACTGGACACCAGGTGCAAGACGGCCTGGCTCAGAGTCATCCTAGTGTTTGGGGTAGTTTAATTAATTATTTCTTGATTGGTAGCTAGCATTTAGGGTAAAAGATACCTAGTTTTAGCTATGCATGTGGTCTCAGATTCTGGTGACCTTCTCTATGTGTGTGTGTGTGCTTGAGACACAGCAGATAGAAGCTTAGCTTGCATTTTATGTAAGTTTGATGCTTTATTAAAAATCTCCTTTTAAGCAAACCTGGAACACCACTCTCTGATAGCTGCCAGGCCTCTGTTGGTCAGGACTCAAACATGGGCCTATAGCCCCCTAGGACCCTCTCCACTGCACTGGAACAGCAGTGGCAGAAGGCCTGGACCAAGGTGGCACCAAAGAAGTAAAGTGCCATACTGGCTGCACACAACTCCACTGTAGAACTAGAGCAGTGCCCTGAGGGTGGTTCTTCCATGCAGGATCCTGGCCAATGCAAAGTGCAGCCTCAAGAACTCCAGCACCTACCAGCAGTGGAGCTGAGGCCAATTACCTCACAGCCTGCTTAAACTGAGGTCTGGGAAAGCAGCCTTGCTGGATCAACTGTGTTGGGTGGACTGCTTATCTACACAGTCAGCTGACCAACTTGTTTGAGGTCTTTTTGCCAATTTATACAGAGAAAGCGAACTTCGTGCCAGAGAAGCCTTTTTCCCCAAAAGGAGAACACTTGACAAGGTTTCTTAATTTGAATCAAGTTTCTCTTTACTGAGTATTCTTATTATTTACAGGCATACAAAACTGATTCACACACACATACATTCAAGTTCCTTTAGTTATAGTAGAAATGGAAAACAATATTTGGGGTTTTAAACTAAAGGTATGCTGAGGAGGGGTTACAAAGGTTGCTTTTCTTGCAGAAGGCTGCAAGAGCACGCTTGCCAGCGTTTCCAGCTTGCTTTCTTTTTCTTCTCTGGAACAAAGGGTTGCACCCCATTTTATCAGCTAGTCTGGGGGCTGGCTTGGGGTGTCTCTGGTTCTATCCCATCCCTATACCATTGGCTAAAGGATGTGGGGGTTCCCTCCTACTAAGGTGGGGCAATACTGAAAATCTACACCTTTCTACAAGGGAGGTTTTGGTCAAGGTGCTAAGATGGGTTGGCATGGAAACCTTTAGGTATGCAGATGGATCTGGCCATTCTCAGGTGGGAACTTCACACGTGTATGCGTTAAGCATCCTGTGGGTTATGTGAGAGGTAGAACTTCTTCAATGGTGGGAAAGCTGTTGTTTCTACATACTGCTGAAGGACCGTAATGGAGATGCTAATGGAGAGGCTTTCTTGTTCCCAAGGCCTCATGGGTAGATATGTGCAAGGCATGTCTGTGACCTCATTTGCATGGAAGTACAGGCTGTGCGTGGTACCTCCTCTACACAGAGAGTCACATTAACTCAAGCTTACATTCTCCCAAAGCAAAGACACTTGCTGGCACCATTCCTGGTGTGCATGCAGGTCAGAAAATAACAAATAAAAGCATTTTCAAAGTTCATCTCCTAACAACTGGTCCACCAGGCACAAGCCCTGAGTTACCAGCCCCAGGGTCTGGTGCCACTTTGAAGGAAATATGACTGGGCCTGACCACAGAGTACAGTACACAATGTGCATGTGTTGCTGTGTAGTTTTTTTCCTTGATACAATTGTAAATATGGTTGTATCAGGATTCTTGTTTGGTTATGTTTCTATGGATATGTGTGAAGCAAAACACCTTCCCCACCATCCCCTCAAGGGTTAACATGAACAGTGATGGTCCTGTACTGACCTGCAGGTGTTGCTAATTGGGGTTTGTTTGTTTGTTTGTTTGTTTGGCCTGCAAGTCTCTTATCATCTTCAAGGCCAAAGATGGAAGCCAGTTAAGTAACTTCTCGTGGCAACCTGTGATCTGTGATGGGAAGGGGAGATTGGGGGACGTGATGTAATCTTCTAGAGGTTTCTCTTGGAGACCTATTCTGATTGGATGCCACCATTGCCTAACTTGATGAGCCAAAAATTATTACTGTGGCCTGAACTGTGGCCCAGGAAGAAAAGAAGTAGCAGAGATTTTCAGGGACTATGAGCCAAAACTGTGTCCTGTAATTGCTAGAAACATTTTTAAAAAATGCTATTTGAGACCTTCCTAACAAAATTAAGGTTGGTGCCACCTAACACAGCTCTATACAGTGTTAGGTAGGCTTCTTATGCAGCTGCCTCAAGATTAGGGATGCTTGAATACCTGCCAGTTTGGCTCACTTACCACTTGTCACTGGGCAGCCACTTAATTAATGGTCTGTTGTGCTGTTTGCAACCTATTTATGCATATTTGTAGTAACATGCTATTTGCAGTCATCAGAGGCCTACTCCCAGCTGATGAGGGATTATTTCTTATCTCCTCTGGGGGAAATTTTATCTGTACCCAGAAAAGGTGGGTTGTTCGGGGGGGGGGATGTTCAGGAGTTAATGCAAAGATCAAAATCATTGCTTTTCTTGGAGAGCAGGGAAGAGAAATGAGCCCCTTTCCTACTCCCTTTTGCAACCTCACTATAGATATTTTACTAAGGGATTCCCCCCAATTAGCTGTGAGTCAGTTCCTGACTAACAGACAGCTGAAAACTTAGGACTCGATAGCTGATTGAGTCATTTGATGCAATTCAAAGACATCAGGATCAGCTCATATTCTGACTGAGTGTCAAACAGGTTTGCTGAGAAATTTGTGGCACCCTTAATCAAGATTGCCTTTTTGTTGTGTTATCAATGAATTTGTGCATGTGGGGGAGGGGCTACCAATGAACTGAAAGAACTAACAGCTGCAGCAAACTGGGGTGGGGGAACTCTGTACAAAAATATCAAAATGAAAATGAAACAATAGAAAATTCTTACTGCCCAAGTTCTTCTGTGGAAAATGACTAAGTAATTCACAGCACAATCCTATACAGAGTTATTCTCTCCAAAACCCAAATTGATTTGATACGTCCTGATGTAGCATAGCCAGGTACAAGTTTACCACCTCAGTAAGTATAAGAGCTTAAAATCGTGTTCCGTTGTTTTGAGCAATAGATAAAGCAGAACTGGTAATCAGCTCTAAGGAGGCCCCTTAATAAGTTGGCATGGTGTTATGGTTCAGGGTGTTGGATCAGAACCAGGGAATTCAGTTTGAATCTCCAGTCACTCATGGAAGCACACAGGGTAACCCTGGATCCATCACAATCTCTCAGCCTACCCTATCTCACAAGGTTGTTGTTGAATGGAGTGGGGAAGAGGAAATGATGTGATTAGCTATATTGGAACCTGAATAACAAACAATAACAAATACATTTCCCCCCATTTTGGATGAATAGCAAAGACATTATGGCATTCTGCCGTGGTGAGCTGGCATATGTTCCAAAGTGAGAAATTAATTGTTCCCTTCCCAATAATAGTGTAGTATTCCTGTGATACATGAAGTAGAGGAAATGAACAATTGTTCTCAACAATTGTTTCAACATGGGAAAGAAGCAAAATGCTTCTACTATCTCCCAGTAAAGTAAAGGTAAAGGTTCCCTTGCTCGAAAGCCAGTTGAATCCGACTCTAGGGTTGCGGTGCTCATCTCTGTTTCAAAGCTGAAGAGCCAGCACTGTCCGAAGACATTTCTGTGGTCATGTGGCCAGCATGACTAAACACCAAGGCTCATGGAACTCTGTTACATCTCCCAGTAGGTGCCCACAGTTGTAGTGCTCAGGTGGTAGCTGTAGCAATGAGAGACCACATTAGAGGTGTGCAATTGGATATGCTTCATATTTCTGGTGTCTGATCAGATGGGAAACATCTAACAACAACAGACAATCCTGATATTTCCCAGTTCCAATATTTCACTACCAATAAATATTAGAAATGGCCCAGGAGGCCTTTCTGTAATTTTGCAGGTGGCACGTTGGCACTGGAGGCCAGGTCTACCAACCATTGAAACTGTGGCCCTTTAAAGTTCAAAAGCCCAATGGGCCATAGACCAGCTGGAACACATTCCCTCTCCCTCCTTACTACCTGCATTCTTGTTTTCATTCAGTTTTAGGAATACTGAATGAAAACAGTATTCCCAAACAGTATCCCCCCCGATATTAATTAAAATTGAAGGTTTTTTTCTGATATGCCTTTATGATACAAAATCAATATTCTCAATATTCAGTGAAAATAATCGTGCCCTTCCTGACTTTCCAATGAGGGAATAAAATGATCATTTTCGAAGAACACACCCCTATACCTCACTTCTATGTGTGCTTCATGATCCTTCTGAACCTTCCCTTTAATACTGTCTTGTAAATGCCCCATCACATACCATGTTTTCTTTCATGGTGGCTCTGTCTGCTTTCATAGCAGGCCAAGGGGGAAAAATATCAAAAAATGATTGCCAGGTGAGATATATATACAGGGAAGTAGTGGCTGCCATGAAAAGGCTTAAGCATCCTCTCCATCTTCAGATGTCATATGGTATCTGAAATCAGTTCACTCTCCAAGATACAAGGACAGATGGACTCACATTCTAGCTGTATTTGAAGAAGTGAGCAGTGACTCATGAAAGCTCATGCTCTGCCACAAATTTTGCTAGTTGTTAAGATGCCACTGGACTCTTGCTCCCTTCCACTAATAAAGACTGTGAGCTATGCTGTTAGATTTCTCTTTTTTTTTTTCATCTGTTAAAACTGGAAAGGAGGATTCCTCCAAATGCTATAGGATTCCATCTCTCTCCCTCTCTCTGAAGACATGTATATGCACACAAAAGCTTATGCCTGGAATTAAACATTGTTGGTCTTAAAGATGCCATAGGACTCTCTCTCTCTCTCTCTCTGGTTCACTCCCCCCACCGAAGAAGTATGCACATACAAAAAAGCCTATACCTAGAATAAAACATTGCTGGACTTTTTAGAGGTGCCACAGGACTCTCTCTCTCACTCAAAGAAGGAGGCCTCAGCCAATTGAGATAAAGGAGCCTTGGCTTTCTTTCTCTCCCCTGGAAGCAGGAAGCTGGAGAGGAGAAAGCTGGGCAAAAGCAAGTTGTGATGCAGGAAGCAGGAGGGAACCAGTTGCTTACGGGCCTGATAGGAGCCCTGCAGGGGCCATATCTGGCCAGTGGACTATATATTTGGCACCTCTGCCTTAGGTAGTCAAGATTACTCAGCTTGAAATACTGTCCTACCAAGCCATGAACCATAATCTTCCTCAGAAATACAGACAGTTAAAAACAAATGGAAAAAGCAAGAGCTGAATCATATAGTTGACTAACCAATTAATTGATTGAAAATGATATCATCTAAACAGTTTTGCCTAATTAATTAGACTGCAGATTTTAAAAAATCATTATATTTAATACAAATAAATTTATATACAGTATGCAGCATCATAGAAGAGTTAATCCCTTCTACCCTACACAGGAAATAATACTAACTCTAAGATGATTATTATTTATTTATCATATGGCAGCCTCTAAGATGTTGTGACAATCTAGCGAATCATCCACAAGCAAAGAAACATTTTCCCTTCGGGGTGTTTTTATTGTTTTTACTCTTATGCCCACCTATTCCAATTTTAATTAAAGAATTCACTGAAACTCTTAGGATGGATTAAGATCTCTTTATTCAATTGAGAAAATCTATAATAGCTACAAATATCTTTAAATATCTTCATTATGGTTTTCTCAGGGGTTTGTTAGCTTTCTTGCTTGCCTTGCTGATCAGAGATGTTCATAGTGATGTTGCATAGACCAAAAGCATTCCGTGAAGACCGAATTCTCACTAACTAAAGCAGGCCTGTCAAACATAAGGCCCAGGGGCTGGATCTGGCCCTTCCAGGGCTCTTGTGCAGCCCACAAGCAACTAATGCAAAGGAGGAAGTGCTGGGGGGGGGAGTCAAGCATTGTGGGAGTGTCTGCCCAGCACTGCACTGCGGCCTCTCCACCTATGTGGGTGTTCCTCTGTACACCCCTCCCAGCTCATGGGGCCTTGCAGTGAGAATACACCAATTTGGAGCTTACCAGTTGCTGTCCTTTATACAGTTTCTATCTCTGGTTCCTGTCATCATGATTTATAACACACATGGCCCAGCCCGACAAAGTCAAATTTATGTCAGATCCGGCCCTCATAACAAATGAGTTTGACACCTCTGGTCCTATTTGATGTGGTCTGACTGAACTAGAAGATTCTTTCATTCTAGTTCTGAGCCACTGATATGGCTAGTTTTAAGAAATGTTTTCAGCAATTGCTTGAGGTAGGGCTCCCTGATGTCTTTCCCCCCCTAATAAGATATCTTATAAGAATGGAAACAAACCTGTCCAGAAAGAATTTCTCACCTAAAAGAATGAAAATTAACTTGTGAAATAAGAACAAATGTATTTTATACACCAAAACACATTAAAGGGGGAGGGATCAGAAATTAGTACTGCAGTATGTATGCACAGTATGATGCAAAATAAGGTTATCTCATATATGCCACAGAACACAGAAAAGTAAAGCAATATTCATCATACATTGTAGCTTAATTGGAAGCACTAATGTTTAGAAATCTTTTGCTCAGCATTCAGTATTCCTGAGAGGACCAAGAAAGGAAGATGTCAGCTCTGCCAGTATTACGCCAACTGTCTCAATAGACTGTGCTCGCCAAATAATCACAGACCTGCTTAGAGGGGGAGAAAGATCGGAGAATTTGGAAAATGGCTGTCAACAGAGGCAGACATCCTTTTTTCCCCTCTTCAGTCTGAACAGCTATTAATGATGACTGACTCTCAAAAATAGTGAATATTTATGTGAAATACAATGCCTGGATTATGATTGAGAAGTAATGTAAACTCCTCAACAAAGACCCGAAGTGGCTTATAATGCAGTCATACCAAGCAAAAGCATAGCAGGCACAAAACGAGCCTAGTGCAGGACAAAATGATTGCTTCTAAAGAACTCAGAAGGTCCCCAGAATAGCTTCACCATACTTGGAGAGCCAGTCTGTTTTAAGAGTGCGAACTCTAATCTGGGAGAACCAGGCTTGATTCCTCACTCCTCCACATGCATCTGCTGGTGTGACTTTAGGTGACTCACAAGTTCTTTCAGAGCTGTTCTCTCAGGAGAAGTTCTCGAAGGAGCTCTCTCAGCCCCACCTACCCAGGGCCAGCCTGAGGTTTTTTGCCACCCTAGGCGAAACTAGTGCCCCCCCAGATGAGGCTGCCTTGTGGTGCCCCCCTCACCATGTGTCTCCCCTCTGCCACTGCGTGCCTCTCCGGTGCTCAAGCCAGGTGCTAAGCTGGATGCATCGGGGGGGGGGAGAGTGGGCTACAAGGCTCTTCTGAGTGTGGCTCTTCTGCTTTTTCTTCCCTCTTACCTGCTTCTCCCATCTCTCCTTCCCCCCAGGGGTCTGGGACTCCCCCAGCTGTGTGTGCCTCATCCCCTCATTCCCTGTGGGGGTGGCGCCAAGAAGATTCACCGAAGGTGGCATGGAGGAGTCATCCGTTCTGAGCAGGCCCATCTCGGAGGAGGAAGTGGTGGCGGGTCTGCTCCAGCTCTCTCTATGCACCACACACACCTACCTGAGCCACCCTGCCACTGGGCCCTTCAGGCGGCACCGTCTGCCTCCTCCCTGCCCTGCAGGCCACCTGCGCCTCAGGACAGGCCCCGAGCACAGAAGGGGGGGCACTTCCTCCCTCCTCGCTTCCTTCCCCGCCCACTTCTGGGCACAATGGGTGCTGGACCCAGGGTGAAAGAGGTGGCGGTTCCCCGGTCAGGAACTAGATGCATGCAGGGCTTTTGGCGGGGGACCTGGGTGCAGTTTGGCGCCCCTAAGGGCCAGCTGCTCTAGGTGAACGCCTAGTGAGCGAGCCGGCCTTGCACCTACCTCACAGGGTGTCTGTTGTGAGAAGGGGAAGGGAAAGGAGTTTGTAAGCCACTCTGAGATTCCAACTGATGGGCAGGGTATAAATCCAATCTCCTCCTCCTCCTCTTCCTCCTCCTCCTTCTCCTCCAAACTGTGCCCTTAGAATAACTCAAGTTTATCTGCTGAGATGGGGTCAATTAAATCCTAAAATTATATCCCAGGGAGGGGTGAGACAAATATATGATGATTACAGATGTATGGTGATCTGTGACCTAACAGAAACTGAATCCCACCTTCAGTTGGTCATCTGGCCAAGCTGTCAAGAACCATGATGGATCATTACTAATCCTGCCCCCCACACACACACTTAAATCTCTATTATCTGAGGTGGTTGGTGAAGGCTTAGAGGGAAACTTTTAGTCTGCACCCTAAATTCTGATTGAGCTAAAAAAGAATATTCCTGGCTGCAAGAAAATCTATAAAATTGTCAGCCTGGGTTGGAGGTGTGCTGTCAAGACCAGAGTTAAGCCTTGAGTCAAGGGTCTTGACAGGCCCCATCAGGCTGTGACAACATGCTTGGCCATGGACCCATTCCTAGGATGGAAATGTTGTAGCTCTTTGCAAAAATAATGATTGGTTAGCAAGATACCTTTCATATTTCTTTTTCAGTACTGTGCCTAAAGGTATCTGTTTACTAATTAATTCCAGTTATCTGTGCTTTCTGGTATTTACTAGGAGCAAGGCCCATCAAAGCAACAATGCAACAGGCTCTAGACAGATGGGGGGCATTCCCCTCCCTCCCGGCCCTCCACTTTCTACTTGCTCCACAGACCCCAGGGGTGCTGTGGTGAGCAGATGCCCAGGCAGTGGCTCTCTGACTGGGCAGTCTACGAGCACACAGGGGACTGCCCCCCATCTCCTCCCCCATCCCACAGTCCACCCCTCATCCCTTGGACCCTTTTCTCTGGAGCGTCTGCCCTTGGGGCCACAACCCTCTCACCTCCCGTCAGCACCACCTGGCCATCCCGCTGGGCTCCTGCTCTCGACAGTATCCCTGAGTGGCATGAGGTGTCCCCAGGGTAGCTGTGGCACTGCCGCTGGATGCCTCTTCCCCTCCCTCCCCTCCTGCCAGACTCCTTGTGCTGCTGCTGCTGTGGCCGTGCCAAGTGGAGGCGGCAACAGAGAGGAGGCCACAGCAAGGCAGGCCATGGCGCTTTTGGCTCATCTCACTCTTCCACCTCCCTCCGCCCAGGGCCTGGCTCTCCACAGCCCTTGCACGATCAGGCGGCTGGGGGAGGGAGGCATGAGGAGACCATGGCAGGTCTAGAAGTGGGCAGGCCTATGCTGGGGCCTCCTGACTTGAGGGCCTCACTGGCTCTGGAGGTGATGTTTGTGCTGGCTCAGGAGACAGTGCCAGTGCCTGTGATGGGTCTTTTTGGGAAGACCTTGAGGAACCCACCACACCAAAATGGCCTGACAATGAGGGGCTTGGGAGCAGGTTTCCCTGCTTATTCAATGAGGACTCATCATTCCATACTAAGCTGGGGTGGTCCATGACAGGTGAGAACTGACTGCTTTGAGAATCCCACCAATAATGCCAAAGGCTGTTTGGTTATGCTGATTGAACTCTGACAGTTCTGAATTGGACAGCTGAGGGAGAGAGAAGGGAGGAGGGAAGAGAAACCCCTAAAGCTTCCAGCCCACCCACATGAACAAACACACACACTTCTGATATGGAAGAGAAACAGAATAAAAGCATAAAAGGGAGAGGGGTAATTCTCTTGATGGTGACAGCTTAACTTCTGGAACAGCATCACCAAGAAGAGTTGGGAAGGGTTGGGAAAGGAAGGGGAGGGAAGGGAAAGGTTTTAAAAACAGCCAGACCCCATTGGTTCCTGGCAAACTGCAGCACAAAGTGGCTGTTGAATGAGCAGGCAGTTGTGAAAAGCGTAACATAAACTAAGTGATCAATCACCAGTAACAGTCAGGCTCCTTCAGTTTGAAATGACTGAAGTTCTGAGCTGTCTTCCAAGGCATATGGAGTAGTAATACTATAATCCAGCCCTAAGGTTGGTTATTTATTTACATAATTTATAGCCTACCTTTTTGCCCAATCAGGACCATTAAGGCAGCTAACAATTAAAAGCACAGCATTATAGAACACATCATAAAACAATTAAAACTATAAGTAAAATACATATATACAAACAGATCCATTAATTAGAATGTAGGGCAGGATGGAGAGATCATTGAGGCAATACCACTGGCAGAAGAAAGTGATAGAAGGAAGCATATTGAAGAGTTTGAGGAGGGAATTCCACAGTTTTGGTCCACACCACAAGCAAGACTGTCCACTCTTAGGTTGCCACGCATCTAACCTCAGATGGCAGGGGTACCCAAAGCACAGCCTCAGAAGATGACGATAGTGGCTGGGTTGTATGAAAGTAGATTGCCCTTAAGGTATGTTGGCCCAACCATACAGGGCTTTAGAAGTCAACACCAGCACCTTGAACTGGGTCCAGAAACAAATTGGGAACCAGTCTAGATGGACCAAAATTGGAGTGATTATGGTCCTTATGACCCATTCCAGCAATCTGTACTAATTGAAGTTCCTGAGCACTTTTCAGGGGCAGCCCCACATACAGCACATCACATTAATCCAATCTAGATATTACTAGGAAATGCACCAAAGTGTCCAGATCATTTCTGCCTGGGAAAGACTGAACCTGGCTCACCAGTTGAAGCTGATTAAAGTCATGCCCCCCACCTGCTTATTCAGCAGTAGACCTGGGCCCAGTAGTACCCCAAGCTACAGACCTGAGAGCCAGTTTGCTGTATATCAAGGAATAGGTCATTCACTAGGGTTGTGCACCAAAAAAAAATCATTTTAATTTTTGGATCTGGGATGGGAGGCTCATTATCCTGGGTTTCCAGGTGTCTTGTTACTATGCTGGGATTCTGTTTGGGATTCAAATTCCAGAATTTTGGGATCATTTTTTTATTGGAGAATCAACCTGGGGATCTGAAGCAGCTGTTTTTTGTTTGTTTTTAAGATAATGGCACCAAATCTGCACTGGAACTAGTCCTCCCATTACACTAAAAAACCTCCAAAGTTCACAGGAATTGGACGCAGGACTCTGGCTGTATGGGCCCCTGAATGTGTTCACCTTTATTTCTGTGGGAGAAAGGCCACGCTGTGCTTCCTATGCTAGTTAAAAGTTGAAAAGGAAAGGAAGCCCCAGACTTACTTGGCCAGCTTCAGCCATATTGGTAATACAAGGCTGCATTGCAGCCCTCCCTCTTGGTACTGCTACTGGTGTCATAGCGACAAAATCCCCCCCCCCCCCGACAGCCAGAAAATTATGGGAGGACTAGCAAGTGGGTTCCTGGAATTCTGCAAACTTTGGATGCTCACACAGCAATGCCCCCTGCAAAAATGCACAAAGGATAAAATTGACTGGAGAATCACACACACCCTGCCCCACACAAAAGAAAACCATAGGGAAATCCAGAAATAAGTAAATAAATAAATCTGTGTTACAACTCCGAAAACAGAAGCAAACTGTGTGTGTGTGTGTGTGTGTGTGAGAGAGAGAGAGAGAGAGAGAGACAGAGAGACAGAGAGACAGAGAGACAGAGAGAGAGACAGAGAGAGAGAGAGAGAGAGAGAGAGAGAGAGAGAGAGAGAGAGAGAGAGAGTTTAACAACTACCCTCCCTCAAGGTAGCCTTCCAATGCTAGACTCCTGTGACTGGCTACTAGGAGCGCTCTCTCAATCCCTCTTAGAGATCCCATTAGAAGGGAGAGCTCTTTCTTCCATTGTATGGAAAATCAGTAAATTCAAAGAAAAACAAGACCACAGAAGCAAGCAAGGCATGGCCCAATTTTTTTTTTTTAAACCCAAACTTTACAGAATACATTTCTGAAATCCTGAAGAATTCCAGAATACTATCAATCATTCCAGAAACAATGAAGACATTTTTCAGGTTCATTTTCAGTTTGGAGATTTCTGCACCCCTACCATCCACGACCAAGGCTGTGTCAGTCCCATGTCCAGGTCTCGAACCAGAATGGAAAGTATCCAGATAGTCAACTTCATCCAGAAAATCCTGGAGTTGTGCTGCCACTTTTGGTGTGGTGATATAATAGTCCAATCTTAACATTATAGTGTTGGCATAACTAGATTGGGTGAGTTTAACAGGGACAATGTCTTGTGGCATTCTTACCACATCAAAGAGTTCCTAAGTGATAAGTGGTAGCTTGGCTTCCATGGGAGAAAGTTTGCCCATCACTACTGATCTTTGCATGCAGTGTGCAGCTGTGGGAAACCAGTGAATGCAGTTTATGAAAGTTGCTCCCTCACTGATAGGCTCCCAGTATTGACAATCTTCTGCTTCTTGCTTTGCAGGGGGTAATGGCCCTACTACTTTCCAGTATTGCTACCAAGGCCATAACCAGCCTGGAAGCCTTACAATCTGCTGGAGAGTGTGAATGTCTTCCACAAAAAATCAACAGCATGGGCTTCTGCTAGAAGGAGGAAGAGGACCTTGGGGAACAATCCTGTCAGGATCTGTGTGGTAGCCATGCTTTTTCGTATCTGTGTGACACTAAATGAGATAATCAGTATGTTTTTGACAAACCTTTATTTCTCTTTAAATAAGTAGCTGTCCTAGGCAAGTGTCTGGATACCATGTTGAAGTAGCTGAGGCAGAATGAATGAGAAATCCTTTATAAGACTTTGAAGAATCCCAGGATTTCCCAGAACCAGGACAATTTCCAGGTGTTAGGGAAGGATCTTCAACATTTCAGTGTCCCCAATAACTGTGGCTACCTTCTTTCCTCACTTCTTCTCATCCTTTACTCTAGATGCAAAAGGTAACTGCCATAATGTAAAGATGAATGAATTTCTATTACTGGATTTGTTATGCAACTTTACATTCAATTTATCATTTGAAACATGTTTCTGTGTCAAAGAATGTGATCCTCGTAGAATGACAAGAAAAATCAATGGTTGGATTTCATTGATTCACTCATCCAAAGCAGAAAGCAGTAGCTTGCCTCTGAATGCCACCTAGAACTTCCCTTCCTGCAATCAAGCAAGCAGAAGAAAGGAAAGGGGCACCTTAAGAAGAGAGGGCAGAGAATATAAAATGAAGGGTAAGGGTGATTAGGAGGAAAGCTGGGTCAGTCATCCTGAGCAGCAGCTCTGAAGTGTATGTCCTGAGAAGGCAGAGAGCAAGACCGTGTTGCAATCAGGCACACTTGCATTACCAAGGGATAAGAGAATTCACTTTGTTCCATTTCTTGATTGTTTGTAGGGTCTCCCCGTCCTGTGTTCCATTTCTCCTGAATTCCAGTTGAACTAGGAGAATGTCTAAAATTAATAGTAACATATTCATTTTACTTATTCAGTATACATTACATTTTATATACTTTACACCACAATGTCTATATACTAGAATGAAGTGGTCTCCTCTCCTGTCACCTGAAAATTGAGTGGATTTAGTCTTGTGGGATGAAGTCCCTGCTTAGATAGTATTGTTCATTGGCTAGAAGAATGCATGAGCTTCCTTGTTCTGAAACCAGTTGCTCCTGTCCTGTATCTCCTTGTTAACAGATGGATGTTGTTTTGAGCACACCCAACACTGCTCTATGAACAAGAGCAGGAACCAGAGTGAACATCCTAATCCCGATCTACAAGTAAGGGGCATCTCTACTTCAGCTTAGAGGGCATTTCTACTTCAGCTTCCCATTCATGCACATCTTTCCTTCTATTCAAGGAAGGTCTGGGGAGATGGACGGTTTGCATGATATCCAGAAGCATGAGAAGAACATGAGTGAACAACTCTGTCATGGCCTTCTCATAATATTCATGGTAACCCTTAGCTCTAAAAAGAGTTAAATCCTGTAAATCCAACATTCTTTTCCTTTTTCTCCCCTCTTTGCCAATGGGCTATGCCTGTTTCTTTAAATATTTATTCAATGCTTTCTCTAATAACTTATATGATTATACAGATCACCAAGTGAGTTTATTTCCTTAGGCTGAAGTCCCCAGACTGTTCTACCATTGCCATTACATTGATTTCAAAAGAGTTTACATTACCACAGTGCTTTGAGGATTAGGAATCAATTGTACTTGCACTGGGTTTGAATGGAGACACAGTGAGCAAAATGTTAATAAATTGTAAATGTTTAGTCTTCTCATTAATGTTGCTAAAATTCTTGGCTTCATTTTCATATCATAGTGCCATGATTCATTTCAATACTGTCCATAATCACTGATCAGTTTCTTTATAGTACGTTTTCAGATTTTGATTTTTAAGTACCCAATTTCGCAATACTACAATAGAAAAGTTTTCAGAAGTCTGTTACAAGTTTTACATTGCCAAGGAAGATTCCTACATTGGTGCTTCTGTGGGTTTGGTACAGAATATCAAACAAAAGCACAGAAAATGTGTCCACAGGGCAGCTGGGCAGTTTACCCCATTCAGATGCTTCCATGCCAACTGGCTTTCAAAATTCCTGTCAGGTCCTGAGTCCACATGGTGCCAGCTGGGTGCTGGAGAGTTGCCCAGAGCATGACTTTTATGGTAGGAAGCTTGGCAGTGGCCTCAGATGATGCAGGAGGAGGGGGTTGGCAGACACCAGAGTCCCTTTCTCCTGTTCATGGGTTCCCCATTGGTCTCTCCCACTTGAGCACCCAGCTTAAGTCTTCCCTTTCAGGGTGGGGCTCCACTGAGCTGTCCAATCCCTCTCCTCCCCCTTAAGGATTTTGTTCCCAATGGGTTGTTCTCATTCTCTCATTGAACCCATCTCCTAGCCTTACCCTTAGCATGGTGTAAGACTGACACACCTGTTTCCAATCTCCCCTCACCGCCTGAGCTCCCATTCACCATTTCCCTGTTGCTGCAGCTGGCCTCTCTTCCCCCTGGGGAAAGTCCCTCCTATAATCCAGCTTGGAGCCTGGGGGATACCAGCAAAGCCTCCCTGAGCTGAGAGATGCTATTTACTACTTTTTCTCTTGACAATGGTCTGGCTCCCTTAAAGGTTTGCGGGGGAGGCGGTGGGACTTTCACCCCCAGACAATCTCAAATTTATTATGCCTAAAAATGCTGGGCTGTAGGGGGTTGCATTGGACTCACCAGAGAAATTTAATTGTTAGGGCCAGCAGACCTTGAATTTGATACCATTTAGCGCAGCCTTGCAAACAGAATTCAATCACAGCTTGATCCAGTCATCAGACCTAAGCAACTGTATATCAAATAAGGGACTGGCTTTGGAGGTTAGAAACTGCAATGTTTCATATGGAAGATTCTCACATTTGGTTGAGTTTTGGGGGAAAGTCAAACCCAAGTATCCACCTTTTTGAAAGCTGAATCTTGTAGAATTTGCTGAAGATGGATTTTGAATGCAAACTTAGTTAGCTCACGGACACTTGAATGCTTAGGGTAGAAAATCCAAATGCCCCATAATCACCCATGGGAATACAAATATAACAATATACTAAATAATTTAGAATTAGTTGCCTTACATGGTACAATCTCCCAAAAGGTGCTACTTGATATGTGCTGTTTCAACCTACTTGATGGCCCTTCTCTCTGTCTCCAAATACCCAAAGACTCCTTTCACTCTTCTACTTGCATTTCTTTCTCAGCTTACTATTATCTTCATAGTCCAAATCTGTAGTTGATATACCTGAGTGGCAGATCAAAGCTCTGAAAGTTATTGTTTTCCATTAAAGCTTTTTAAAATTCATTTTTGTGTTTTTCATGCTGCTAACACTGCCAGAAAACTACCTTTGTAGATGTTGATATGATTAAGGGAAGGAATTCTAATCTAAACTTACCAGCTTATTAACAGATCCAGGGCAGGCCACTGGGAAACATAAGAATATAAACAAGGAATCAAATGAAGGGTATCATTGTTTACTTGTAAGGATTCATTGCTAATCTCCCAAAAAGGATTATTAGCAAACTGTTTTTGAGCATCTGTCTTTCTCTGTGGCGTATATTTGTAAGGGCTGACCAGCATAAAGGAAAGTCTGATGCAGAACAACTTTAAGGTAATGGATACTGTTATCAGGATAGCTCAGGAAGGGTTGAAGGGCAGTGGTAATTAACCTGTAAGCACACAATCAAACACAGCTAGACTGATTAAGCTAATTTAATCACACACACACCTTTTGACATCAAGTCACAGCTGACTTATGGGAACCCTGTAGGGTTTCCATGGCCACAGAAGTTCATAGATAAGCTATTGCCTGCCTCCACATCATGACCCTGGTATTCCTTGGAGGTGTCTCATCCAAGTACTGCCCAGGGCTGATTCTGCTTAGCTTCTGAGATCTGAGGAGATCGAACTACCTTGAGCTATCCAGGCCAGGACCAACCCAATGTAATGGTAAATTTTTCAAAGGCCAGGCTGTATCCTACCAGATTTTCTTTTGACCACTAAAAAGCCTGTGTTGGGGATTGTGGGACCCACATGAACACAACAACCAGGGCTCAGTTGAGAAAGAGAATTGGTTAAGGTGGAGTGCAGGAGGTAGGCTAGAATCCTCCCTCTCTTGTTGGCCAAACAAGGGGAAGAATTCTGGGTTTTTTTTTTTTAACTTTTATGGATAGATGAATACAAAGTTCTAGTTCTACCATACAGTTTCCAGCAATTCCTAGAGATATGTGATATCACTTCTGGGCTTTCCCCAGAAGTGAAATCACATTGCTACTGATGGTGCTGCCCACATGTCCAACTCTTCACCCCAGACTCCCACCAGTTGCCAGAGTAAATAAATAAATATAAGTCTCCAAGAAGTACTGTCCCTGGAATGTCTTCCTGGCCAGAGAAGAGCCATTCACATCATTCATTCAAAAAGAGGCATGAGGGAACATTGGTCAGGGCTAGAGAGACTCTAGCCAATTGGGAGGAAGTAGCAAATGGCTATATAGAGGAACTATACTTCTTCCCATGTAGTTTTTTTTTTCTCTCTCTCTCTCCTGATATAGCTGACTCATCCATCCTCCAGTTGTGGGGTTTGCTGAATGTTTTTTATAGGGCTAAGCAGGAATTTTGAGGTGTTTTCACCAGATCAGCTTTGGGGAAAACTTTATTCAACTGTTTTCCAATGTCTCAGAAAGAGGAGTGTTTAGTTAAATAGACTTTATCTTAGACTGGTTAGTCCCCAACACATCAGCTGGACTGATAGTGATGTCCGGAATAGGCCATCATATGCCTTATGGCAGGATGCTCTGGGAAGGAGCACCCTTGGTGCAGAGCAGGATTATTCCAAACGTGGTAAGGGCCCTATGGTATGTTGGGGAGGGGGACACTTTTCAGCCCACTAGCGCACATGCTGGTGAGGATAAAGCACTTGCCAAGTCTGAAGCCAGGTTGGAGCTGCCCATAGAAAGAAGCCATGGTTGGCTGCCTAGCACAGCCCACCCTTGAATAGTTAGCTTATTTTAACAAGCAATTATATAGATCAGCTATTTAAATAAATAAAACCAGTTGAACCCATACTGTTGTCTTGTGTCCTCATTTGGAGAGTACTGAGGCAAGTTCAGAGTGCATAACATTATCAAAAAATCCTTGATGGAAGGTAACTTTGAACCATAAATGGTGTAAAGAGACTGAGAGCTGATATTATGCAGAATGAGGAAGTAGACTTGTAGAGGCAGAACTGCTACTTCTGGCTGGAGATGAGCTATGTGTGGATATTTAACATTTCTCCCATGGAAAACCCCTTTCTGTGTAGTAAACTAGCACCACAGAGTTTATGTCATAACTCTGTGTCATAACTTCTGTCATGCCTCACCTGCCCCTCCAGCAGTCTGCCACCTTCCGCCATCATTCTCATGAACCCTGAGAATGATTATAGGCCTCAGAATGGGAGGGTAGGAGGTTAAGTCACCACTGTCCTCCTCCTCCTCCTCTCTGGGTCACTACTTAATGTAGTCTTGAGTGCCCAGCTTTCTTCCTCCCCAACCTCTGCCTGACAGCTCCCTTTTATCTCCACATTCATCTCTAAACCCCACCTCCCCTCTTCTCCCCTGGTTGCCTGGCCCTGTCTATCAGGGCTGGCCAACCTCTTGTTGCTGGGGATGGCTAGGACTGAGCTCTCTACACCCACTCCCTCCTCGGTGGAGGGTGAGCCTGCTTCCAGAGTCCTGGCCCGGGGGACAGGCTGGAAGCAACTGGTGTGCCCTCCCTTGGACTGCCCTCCCAGCACTGCACTGTGGTTGTATCTGGTAGGCCTCAGAACCTGGGCCTTGCAGCCAGCCACGCTGGAGTTCCAGTCCCTGAAGCAGCCAGGCCTTGACGAACTGACCTCCAAAAGCAGGATGCTTAGTGCATCAGCTTCAGAGAGCTGGGAGATTAGGGGTTAATGCCTCACTGTAAAGCACAGTTTGATTGACAGGCTTCTGCCTGCATGCACCCCCCTTCTCTCTGATTGGTCAGCACCAGCTGAGGAGAGCTTTCAAAAATCTTGTCAGACAGAATCAATCATTGGTTGGACTTTGGCTTGGCAAAGAGGAGTGTGTGTGTCAGTCTGAGGGAAACAGGCAAGTCACTTGGGAAGTGAAGGGACACAACTCCTTGTCCTTACTGTGTACCATCACATTTGAGGAAAAGTTCAGAAATCAGAACTTAAAAGAATAAGGGGTTTCGGTTTCGGCGCTGCGAATGGCAGCCACCTTTCGGGACGCTCCCAGAGGTGGTTAGCCCACACGCAGTTTGGGGGGGTCTTTGCATGTATTCAGGACCCTAGTGAGCCTTAGGCAAAGGCTCCGAACCGGGGGCGCTTGGGGAGTAGCCTCTTTGCCGGCAGACAGCCGGGAATTGAGGCTTTCTCCCCGCCCCAATCAGCCCCGCTGCGTCGTGCCCGTAATGGGACTTAGCAGCGCCACCGACTTCCAGGAGTGAAGAAAGCGACATGAATTAAAATAAAAAGAAGAATTGCATCAAATCGTGAGTTGAAGATCTAGTTTGAAGCGAGATTAAACCCCCCCGCAAGCGTATAAGTGTAAGGGAGGAGGGAGGAGTCCCCGCCCCTTTTGAGAAGAGAGATTCATAAAGGGAACGTGAAGAGGGGGTTAAAGAGAAAAAAAAAAGTGTTGGTGAAGGCACCGTTGGGGCTTTGCAGGCGATCACGACATTGTTAGCTTCTTGGGGGATGCGGCACGAACTTTGTAAAAAGTAAACAAAAAAGAAAATGTCGATGCTGAAAATGGTCCTGCAAAAACCGGAAGAGAAGAGGGGAGGGACTTCCGGTCCGGGTAACCCCCCCCCCAGAGCTTGCTGTCAATCAACAGGAAAATGAGTTACTGCGGCCCCTGCTGGAGCAAATGCAGAAAATCAACGGAACTTTGCTTAAAGTGGAAAGTGCTCTCATCAGTCGGCAAAAGCAAATCTCGGAAACAACAAGGAAGGCAAATCTGACGCTAATCTTTTTGGGCGAGAAAGAAGAAGAGAAAGAAGATCTCAATTTTACCTTGGCGAATGACTTGGCACCCCTAACTGGCAGTGAAGCGAATGAATCAAAAGAAGAGGCGGATATGGCTCCCAAAGCCTTCTCCGCTTTTATAAAGGAAAATAATCTGCCAGGAGAAGGGGTTGCTGAGCCGAGCAGGCAATTCAGAGATCTAATTTCATCTGTAGTGAGTATGGAGCCCGTAAAAATTGCTGGTCGGAAATATAAGGAAAAAGAGAAGCGAGAGAAGATGGAATCCATCTGCAAAGCAACAAAACTGCTGAAGAGACACGCCAGCATGGAGGAAGCAGCACTCAAACCTTGGATTAATGCAAGCAGCGATGAAGAAAGCAGCCCAGGGGAAAGAGGTGACGGAGCGGGAGTCATCAAGATGAAGAGGACTCAACTTTTAGTTGAAGAGACTTAAGAAGACAACTGGAGCTGTGATTGTTCGTGTAACATCTGGAAGGAGCTGTTTAATAACTAACCCCAATGGACTTTACTAACTTTATTAACAGAATTATTCTGGACTTTGGATTGTTAAAAAGAAGATCTTCTAACCACGATGGATGCTAAAAACAGTACTAACTAAAACTAACCATTATTAACAGAAAAATTTCACTCCATCCTTTTTCTTTCTCCAGCTGTCTACCCTACCCTTTCCTCATAAAAAGAATAAAATTCTCTCCTCTTTAGGAGAGTTTTATATATATATATATATATATATATATATATATATATATATAAAAGAACTTAAAAGAATAAGGGGAATTTCAGACAGATGATATAATCTGGAAGAGGAACGGTTTCCAAACGGTTTCTGGTCTGGCATTTCAGACAGAACCATTTTAGAACTGGTTCCCTAGTGGAATATATTTGCAATTTCACACAGAATCACTTCTGTCCCGTTCAGGAAACGGGGCTGAAGCGTTTTACCTGTCAACCACTTCCAAGTAGTCGTCAGTTTCTTCTCCCAGATCTGATACGCTTTTTCCCCGCCTTTTTTCGCCTGTGCGGGCAATCTCCGGCCATTGGAATGCCTGCAGTGTTGTTTTATAGCACTATAGTGCTATAGCGCTCTAAAGCGAACATTTTTTTAAAAAAAAGTGTGGCAGGAAACAGCAGGAAAACAAAGCGGTGCAGTCGGAATTGCCAAACCACTTCTGATTCGGCTCTTTTTCGGTCAGGGAAAGCCATGTGTGAAATGGCAGCCCTGTACTGGTTTACTTCAAGATGAATCAGAAACGGCTTCAATCTGGCAGAATCTCGGTAATGTGAAATTCCCTTAAGTGTCAGCCCTAGCTGAATTCTGTTTATTCCCAGTCTCCAGAACTGGGGTTTAGGTTTGACAGAAGAGACTGGACAGGAGGTTGAAAACTGCCAGTCTAGCCAAACAGAAAAGGATTAATACCCCTAGAAAAACAAGGATATTTCTTACCCTGTTATTCAGAGGGTTCAACTCAGAAAGGACCCCTGGTTTGTGTGGAAAGGGAAATGGTTTTAGATTCTTCAAGAGTAAAAAGGGGAAGATATAATCCCACAAGGGAAGTATTTAAATACAGGAAGAAAGTACTAACTTCCAGGAAAATAAAACAGTTTTATGAAACTTTATTAATACACATTGTTGCTGAAAGAAATCTCCTAGACAATCCTCTCATAATTAAGAACTGAGTCTCTAAAAATATAAACTTCAACTATACTTTGTCGCCTGTTCAAAATATTATAATCCGTATAAACAACCAAATTTACCTCAACTTCCCATCCTTTGCCCTTGCCCTTGCCCTATCCCTAACTCAACTGTACCCATTCAAGAAAATCAACCTTTTTGTTTGAACTTTACTTCATGTCAAGTACCATTTGCAAAGGTTCCTGCTGAGTTACTATATATCTCCAGCTTGGGCAAAAGCCAAGTAACTTCTCTATCACAGGGTGGGACTTCCAGAAATTTAAAATTCTATCATTCAAATATGCTAATAAGAGGCCACTCAGTCAGAGTGGTGGGAAAATCTGCCTCACAGAGAAGAAGATGCTATCTGTCATATTGAGTACCTGCTGCTGCACTTGTCCTGGGACTGCCATCAGCAGTGGTAACCCCCTGGGTAGTCCTCCCTGCTCCTGACCCCTGGGCAGGTAAACAACCCAGGCAGGGGCCTTGCTGCCAACGGGGTCTGGGTTTGGGATAGATGGAGCCATGTCAACTCCTTCCTGCATTTTTTGGGGCCCGGGCCTGGACAGCTTCATAGTGCTGCCAACCTCCAGGTGGAGGCTAGAGATCTCCCAGAATTCTGACTGATCTCTAGGCTATAAAGATCCATTTCTCTAGAGAACCCTGCCCAGGCTTTACCCTGCAAATCTCCAAGAATTCCCCTGCCTGGCAACCATATGGATGAAACAACAGAAGCTTGTCCCTGTTGACCATGACTACTCCTCTGATATCTTCAATAACTTACTAGAGCAACATTAACTATATACACAGACACAAGGAAGAGTGCTCAGGAGGAAAAATGGCTTTCTGTGAAATAACATTTTGTTATCCCTATAAATATGGATGACTCATGATGTATTCAAAGCATGGAATAGATTCATAGGCACCATGCTCATTGTTTCTCAGTGGTTTTCTAATCCTTTTGCTAAAGGAAGGAGCATTAACAGCTGCCCTCTGCCTTTATCACTAAAGATGAGCGACTCTCAGTTCAGCAGACGACTGTGTGCCTTTTAGAGTACAAATGCTTCCCAAGGAAAGTATAATAATTTGTGAAGTCGAAAGAAGCAGTATATTGATTCTCCTCCCTCCTCTTAACTTTAAAGGACCAGGCAAAAGATAACAAGTAACCAAACTGGGGGGGGGGGATGCCAAAGAGAGGAAAGGAAACATCCTTTTTCTTGACATTTCCCTTTGAATATTGTCAGTTTTCATATTATCTTGTGAGCTATTATAGCATCTTGCTGCCTGGTTTTATGCAACTGGAGTGCCCTCTGTCTTTTAATGTTGCAGTGTGCACCTAATTAGTCCCCCAAGATGTAACACATTTTTTTGTTCTTCAAAAGAAGAGGTATGGGTATAGGTTTTATTTTGGTAGTCTTTCAAGTGGACCATTTCCCAAAGCAATGTGCTAGCAATTATATTAGGATTGGTCTCCAATGTTATCTTGTTATAAACGTGCACAAGGTGATCTGTTATAGACTTAATATCATCTAAGGACTGTCTCCTTACGTGGGCAGGCTGAGTGCCTTCATATTTAAACTGAGCTGGAAACTGTGGGCTACTTCATCTATTCAATTAATATACATGAACTGGAAGCTGAATTCCTTGGGTACCTACAGTTAAAATTAACAGAAGGGTTTAATAATATATCCAAAGAATGAATTCACAGAAAGCTACTACAATGTTCAAAGGTGTTATTGAATTAATTAACACTTAATAATTAATACCCTGTTCCAGCAAGTCTGTGGGGCTCTTAGTTGCAGTGTTTTGTTCAAAAAACATACCTTTCTTCTAGACCAACACCCCATTAAGTATGCTAGGCATCCTGTTTGAAAAGCGGTTACCCAAGATAAGTGTTTGAAATTTACAGCAAAGAGATAAACAAATTACCAGTACTATCGAATCCATTCCCAAAGAAAAGCGAGCTTCCCAGCCACACACCCAGTGAAGGGTGGGGGTGGGGGAGGAATCCATTGAGAAAATAGCCTTGAAAAATAACTATACATGCCAATTTGGTACAATGTTAATGTTCGTGTCATTCCCCCCCCCATACATCAATTTTTCTTTAACATAATTTAACCATGTTCACATTTCTGGTTGAAAGATTTTTTTCTCTCCTTTGCTGCTAAGATGCTGCATATATAGCTCTGTGCAGGCTTCATACTGTGCGTTTATTGTATATGGAGGTGGGGCACACCACATGGTGTATGGAGTTATTATACCACTTGTATATGGAAATTCATTGTAGCTCTTCCCTCCCCTCTTCCACCTCCTTCTCTTCAGAATTAAAGCATCACCCAGGAGAGTTCTGAAAGATGTATGGATAGAACAAAGAAAAGGGAATCTAGGGCACTGCCATAAAAGACTCTGCTAGCTGGGTTGCTTCTGCAGCCTGTACCAGTGCAAAACATTAAACATTTACACATCTGCTTGTTACCAAAATCACTCATCTTGTATTTTTTTTAAAAAAAAAAATACCCTTTTTGGTTTTCGTGTTGCAAAATGTGATCTTATCAGGCAAAAAAGTATAGGAAGAAATGTTTGCAGACTAATCTAATCCCCCCCCAACAAATAAATAGTTCATATGTGGGGTGGGGAATCATTCAAAGACAAAAATGCAAAGCAGTGTCAATACAGAATTGATACATTTTGCTCTTTCCTTCCCCTGGGTAATCAATACCCACTAAAGGTTTTGTATACATATTCAAAAAAGATGTGAGGTTACTTCACATCCTACCTTGTGTACAAACATTTCAGAGCTAGCCTTACCATGAAGCAATGGGAAGCAAGCAGCCCCTTTGGGCACTACCATTTTGCTGCCTTCAATATCAGCTCAACAAAGATTGACACCTTAACTTTTTCGATATTTCTAAAGCCAGCAAGAGAAGCACATAAAAACAGAAACAATGAAAGTAACTTGTAATATCTAACTTGCTAACACATTTTTTTTGCTGACATCAGATCTATTTTTTCTCTCATTAATTATAAGATACAAATCTGACCACAAGAAGCATATGCTGTCAATTTGCAATCCCAGTTATGTAATAAAAAAAAATCTTGCATCCTCCATATCTATAAAGAAACTAAAAAAACCTGAATCAGCCCACAACCTGTACCTACAATTTAATGTGATTCTTATGCTTCCAGAATGTTGTCAGAAACGAGCACTTTAGAAGTACATTGAGTGTACACAGTATGCATATGAAAACCCCTTAGAAATCTTAAGTCAGCATAAGGGGGGAAACTCCTATTTGTTAACACATTCAACCTTTGCTACTGCCAATAATAGCTTATGATTTAAAAGCATGTGCTTTAAAATAAAAATGTCTCTTCCTTTCAGGTAGTAATGGGGGTAGTAATACAAATAATGGGGGTAGTAATACTACCCATGGGAGTAGTAATACAAGCCTACTTTCTGGAGTTTTTGTAATGCATGAAACTCTCTATGAACACTGAAATTTCTATATAGTTGCTAAGTATTATTATCTTTCAACCTGGAGTCATCAGGTTTCCCTTTTCAAAATCTGAAGTGGTAGAATTCTTCTTCTGGTGGAACTTCTGCAGTTCTTCAAAGGGAGCTGCTGAAAAAAAATATATTTCCACAAAATTAATTAAATTTTGTTGAGGGGTAGCATGGATGCACCCTCTTGTTTTGAAATAAATATTATGATTCTATGTCAGGAAAAAAAAACCCGAGGAATTTCAAAGGAAGCCAAAAGAGTCTCAGTCATTGGTGGGAGGGAAAGGTCCAGACATTGGTTCCTAACATCTACTACCACCTAGCTCCAGTTAGAATAGGACCCAGACTTTTCTGGAGCCTAAAGTAGGCTTATTTTGGTCTCCCTCACTTCCCCATGTGACACTGCTCATCACCCCTACTTTTTCTTTATTTCCAGGACAGTAGGCAGGGATTGTGAAGGCAGCTAACATTTGAAACAGATCAAGATACCCCCAGCTATGTCTGTGATATCAGACTTCCTTAGGAAAATGCAGTCCATCTCCCAGAAAAAGTCATTCTAGCCACCATAGCTGTTGAGTATACACCAACATACACCATAAGGATGGACTGCAAGCAGGCCTTGGTTCAAGCAGGAGTGCACCGGAGCACCACTCTGCCAGTTAGGAGCCCAGGGAGTGGGCACATAACCCCTGCCCCCTGCTTACAGCCCCACCCCCTGCTCTCAGTCGGGCCACGAGGAGAAAGAAGCAGGCAGGTAAGTTTCCTGCGGAGCCCTCCCGTCATCTGCTGAGGCTCCCCCGCTGCCTTCTACAGGCCCTGTGCTGGAGTGCAGGGCCTGTAGGAAGGTGATTGGAGCCCCCTGCCACTGTCTACAGGCCCTGTGCCAGAGCACAGGGCCTGTAGGAAGGTGATTGGAGTCCCCTCGCCTTCTACAGGCCCTGTGCCAGAACACAGGGCCTGTAGGAAGGCGATCGGAACCCCCTGCTGCCCCCACTGCCTTCTATGAGGGAGGAAGGGGCCGGATCCCTCCTGGGATCACAAAAGGAGTCTGGGGGCAGCAGGGGAGCCAGTGGCTTATAGTCCCTCTAAGCTGTGGAGTCCTGTGAGGCTGTGAGCAAAACTTCTACTTTGTGAGCTGCTAGCCTTAAAGTGGTGAGCGAGCAATTTGTCTGCTGAAGAAATTAGTTTGCTCTGGAGCACTGGGAGGATTGGGGGTGGGGAGAGAGAAACAGGATCAGACCAGCTTCTCCGCAGGAGGAAACAGGGAGGAAGGGGCTGGATCCCTCCTGGGTTTGAAAATGTAATCTGGGGGGGCAGGGAAGCCAGTCACTTATACTCCCTCTAAGCTGCGGAGTCCTGTAAGGCTGTGAGAAAAATGTCTACTTTGTGAGCTACTGGCCTTAAAGTGGTGATTTGGCTGCTAAAGAAATTAGTTTGCTCGAGGATTGGGGGGGACAGGATCAGAGTTGCACTCTGTCTTAACTGTGCTGTATTTAACTCTCCTTTGCTGACTTGCTGAGCAAAATGAGCTGCTGGCCTTAAACGTGTGAGCCAGCGATTTGGCTGCTGCAGAAATTAGCTTGCTCTGGAGCACCAAGGATGGGGGGGGGGAGAAAAAGGATCAGGCCAGCTCCTCCACTGGAGGAAATGAGGGAGGAAGGGGCTGGATCCCTCCTGGGATCACAAAAGGAGTCCAGGAGCAGCAGTAATATAAGAATTGCCATGAGTTTTTTTCTCCTGAATATCTGCCTTACAAGGAATGTGTTATCACATCACATTGGCAGTATGTTACTGGTGAAGTCAACATAGCTTGTTTTCATACAAATGTCCATGTCGTCTGATTAACTGCTGATTATTTTTTCAAAAGGAGAATGGCCATTCTTTTCCTTTTGTGTCCTTGTAGTCTTTGGTGCATCTTTATTTATTTAGTACTTTTTTATTCCACCTCTTCTCCAAGGATTTCAGGGCTGTGTACATTGTTCTTCCCTCCTCCATTTTATTCTTGTGAGGTAGCTTAGGCTGAGAAGCAGGCCCAAGGTCATCTAGCAAGTTCCATGACTGTATTTCGCATCCAGCACCACTTAATCCCAGTAAGTCTGCAGCACAACCCCATACTGCATATTAAGATGCTATGAACTGTAAATTAGGAGCTCCTCTATCATGCTCTGAAAAATCTTTTCCCATCTTCTCAATAGTTTTTTTTTTTAATTTGTAATGGAATCATAAACATTTTACAAAACAACTGCTGCTATTACTCAGCAGTTGAACAATTATGTAAAATGCCTAGTGGACTGACAGCATACCAAAAGCATTCTTGAGCAATATATGCAACATCGCTTATTAAATTTAAACCTGTTTGGTGTGATTCAGATTGGCCAGTTTGAAGCTATGTAAGTGGAAAAGGCTAGAGGGGTTTTCTGTTTTTAGGGAGAGCTATTTTTGGGGGGTGCTGCGGTGGCTCAAGTGGTTAAGACGCTGAACTGCAGGCTGTGGAAGGTCAGTAGTTCAGCAGTTCAAGACCCGGGTGCCACAAGACGGAGTGAGCTCCCGTCTCTAGTTCCAGCTCCTGCCAACCTAGCAGTTCGAAAGCAAGAAACTGCAAGTAGATAAATAGGTACCACTTCGGTGGGAAGGTAACAGCGTTCCGTGAGCCTTGGTGTTTAGTCATGCTGGCCACATGACCACGGAAACGTCTTTGGACAGCGCTGGCTCTTCGGCTTTGAAACGGAGATGAGCACCGCAACCTTAGAGTCGGATTCGACTGGCTTTCGAGCAAGGGAACCTTTACTATTTTTTGGGGGTAGAGTGATTCTACTTGCTGTATATCCCCATTCCCCACCCCCCACTGGTCCCTGCAAGGCTGGAGATTTTGGGCATGGAGCCTGCACCTGTTTTTCTACGAAAATGAGCCCTGACTGCAAGCCATTAGAAACAGCATCCCTGACAACACCACAGCAGATTTCGCCACTGAACTCTGCCTGTTTGTTCTTACCCACAACTACTTCAGTTTTGGTAAGAACTTATACCTTCAAAGGCACAGCCATGGGCACCCCTATGGCTCTGCAGATGGTGCATCTAGAACAGCATTTTTTGAAGTCCTACCCATTGGTACCTCTCCTCTACTTGAGATTCATTGATGACATTTTCATTGTCTACTCATGGAAAAGAAGCCCTTGAGAGATTTCAGCAGGCTTTCAACAACTTCCACCTCACCATCAATCTAACTATGAATTACTCTACACAAGAAATAAACTTCCTAGACACCACAATATGGATACACGAGGGACACAGAAGTTATATTAGTTATACCAGAAACCAACAGATCGGCAAACATACCTACATGCCTCCAGCTATCACCCCAACCACATCAAACAATCCATTGTCTATAGCCAAGCCCTACACTATAGTTCCAGCCCTTGAGACAGCAGAGATACTCACTTGAAGGATCTAAGTAGGCATTTTTGCAATTACAATATCCTCCTGATGCCATGAGAAAGATGATTGGAAAGGCCAGAATGATACCCAGGAACAGTTTGCTACAAGACAAGCTCAAAGAAAATGACAACACAACACCACTGGTAGTCACATATACCTCACAACTCAAACCAGTTCAATATATTAGTAATGACCTACAACTTATTTTGGATAGTGACACTTCCCTCACACACGCACTGGGGGAATGACCTTTTTTTTTTTTTTTTGCTTACAGACAGCCTGTTATCCTAAAATAACTTCTCACCTGGAACGATAAATTACTTAACAGTAACATGGACTCTGGTACCGAGGTCTGCAACAAACCAAGAAGCCAACTTTGCTCTCATATAGATCCTAGCAGCACCAACAGTGCACCTAGCAACATCAGCCATATCATCTCAGGTTAATACTCCTGTTCATCCTCTAAATTTGATTCATGCCATCATGTGTCAGCAATGCCTTTCCATCCTATTGGACAAACAGGCTAGTCTGATATTAGATACAACAACATTCAAAAACCAGTGAGACGAGGAGGTGTGGCTGGCGGTGTGGCGAGACACACGCGCTTGTGCACGGTGGTGACTTCTCGATCTTCAAAGGGGTCCTTTGATCATCAAAAGGACCCCCTGCCATCCCGGGAAGGCAGCAGCAAGGGGCTTGAACCGTATCCCTGTGTGAGTTGCAACTCACGGGGTGGTCTGGTTCGACCCCGATGTGGGATCGAAGTCTGGGCTCAGTTCATCTGAGCAAAGCCAATGCTCCTGCACTGGAAGGGGGGAGAGAAACCTTGCCGAATGAGCGCTTCTGTGAGTATCCATGGAACAAACTAAACGGGTTAAAAGGGCAATTTTACATAATTAGCCCAAGGAAGTAGCACAAGAGGGGAGGGCTCTGTCAGGTAGTCCTGCCATGATGGATGGAGAAGGGCGGGCGGATGGGCTTTGTTTCGTGTAGGGAGGGTGGATGGGATCGTGGGGTGTTGATTTATGCACCTCGAGTGTTGGAATGGAATGCGGGGAGCTGCCTCGGCTGCCTGGCCGTGCAAGCCGTATCTCCTGTAGACTTCACACACTGACCTTGGAGGAGACAAGCTGTTCGCTTCCTATCACTTTCACAAGCAACAGCTAGGCTGAGACAATGGGGGCGGTGGGAACTACATTAATTATTATTGTCTCCAGTTTCCCGCGTGCGCGCTATGCTTCTATTGGTGGAGGGGGGGGGTCCCCATTCTCCCCCCTTCTGGTATAACTGCTTGCTCCGTGTAGCCAAGTTATTCTTAACAATGGTCCTGTTACAGTAACCTACTATTGCAGCTTTAAAATAAATACTAATCTTGCTTCACTGAACAAGGCCTGGTATTTTGCTGACTAAGTTAGGGACTCTGACAGGCTCTCCCCCCTGAAGAATAACTGGCTTGTAAGCGTGAATTAAAGGAGCTTGGCGAGAGAACGGAGAAAAGGGCGAGAGTGAAAGTGAAATTCCATCTGAAATGAATGAAGCTATGGAAGCTGAGAGAGGGAAGTGAGCCGGCTAATGAAACTTTGTAGGCTGGTTGTCAATGGTTTGGGAAGGGAAAGCTGGGCTTCTCTCCAGGTTGGTTTTGAAATATGAAGGCTTAGAAGACAGCTAAGCTATATAAGCTGCATGGGTCTGAGCTTGACTGGTTTAGCAGGAAAGCAGCTGGGCGGGACTGGAGGGTGTTAAGAAGAAGGTCGGCAGGAGACCCCTTTGCAACACGCTCAAGTTTTCACCCTAAAAGGGGTAGGTCAGAAGAAATGGAGAATCAGAGATGGGGAGGCCCACTTCATCGCATGCTAATTTTTAACCCTTTAGGGCCAGGGTGGAAGAATAAGAATAAGAGGGGAGAGAAGAAATTGTTACAGCGTTCTCAATTTTTGCTGCAATCAATACTGACTTTTGAAGCTGGAGAGACAGACTGTGGTTAAGTAGAACTGGAAAGCTCTGTGGTGAAGTAATTCTAATTGGCAATAGGGTGTTTGTTTATTGTTTGTTGGCCTTCTCAGCATCTTTGGGGAGTTGGGAACAGAGATTGGTCACAGGGGGTGCATTTGGAAATAAAGGGGGAGAAGGTTGGAAAGGCAGCTTGGCTGGGAGAACTGCCAATAGAGGGATTGTTTGGTAAATACTGGGGTGGATAGTGGAAACAATTTCTGGGGGCTTTGCCAGGAAAAAAGATAGTCTAAATATTGTTGTTTTTCTCACAAGTTGGGGAAGGCATTACAGATAGAGAGTCTGGGAAGGGAGCCAAGAGTCCTGGATTGTTCTTAAACATTGGATAAGGGCAGAACATAATACAAAAAATAAAAAGAGGCGGAAATAGAAATAAGGTGGTATTTTCCAATATACTCTGCACATGTTAAGGTAGTGATTTGGAAGTGATATCTAAAGGGTTAAAAAATGTCCAGCACAGGAGGCAGAAAACCATCTTTGGTTTCTCCTGGGGGGGCCACCTCCGCAACCGGGAAACTGGGGGGTTCAGGCCAGAAAGAGCCCCAAAAAGAAATGCAAGCTGTGGTGCAGGCCACCATTTTAAGCACAATTAATGATGTTATAGAACCAATCAAGGTCAGCATGGAAGAAATCTGAAATTCTGTCCCACAAGCCATTGCTCCAGTTAATCAAGCCATTCAGGAGGTAAGAGATATGATCCCTCAGGCGGCAGTTCCGATACAGAATGCTATGAAAGATATTACTGAACAGTTTATTCAGAGCTTACAGTTGTTGCAAAAACAAATAGCTGATAATATTACAAAAATTGTGGCATTGAGCACTACAGTACAGGAAGTTGAGACGAAGATGAGACAGGTTGAAAAAAAGATGCAAGAAAATGAAGAGAAACAATCACTGTTGGAGCAAGATGTAATGAGACTGCAGGTGGAGAGAGTGGCTTTTGTTTTGAGATTCCAAAACATCCCAAAGGAAAAGGAGGAAGATCTGAGCTTAAAGATGGCGGAATTGTTGGCAGATCACTTACAAGTTGAGGACATCAGTGAAGTGGCAAAAGAGATTGATGTAGCCTTCAGGATGAACTCGGCTTACGCAAGAAGATTTAAGATACCCAGGGAGGTCCAGTGTCAGGTTTAAATCAAGTAGATCCAGTCATTCTTGCACAAAGAAAGGTTTTATTAGGATTATCTTGCTAAAACCCACAGTAGGAGGTCATTGTCAGGAATGGGGGGCAAAGCAGAGCAAGCTAACTTATAGTGTGATGCAATAAAGCGCCTAGCGAATAAAACTTGAGCACTCGCGCGGGAACTCCCGGCGGGAGAAATACTTCATGAGCGGGAGACTACTCCCCCCTCCCCTTGCCTTCCCAGGACTGGAAAATTCTCAGCTAAACAAGAATAGTCCAAAGCCTACATTCAAGGCCACCTTGATAAGGAAAAGCGGCAGGGAAGAAGCTCCCACGTTTCTGCCTGCATAGCTACGCAAGCGCAAAGCAGGGTAGGGAACATAAAACAATGGATTCAGTGAGAAACATCAAAGGCATCTTTTCTGACATTCTGCCCTTCCCAAAATACCACCCACCCACCACTCAGGAAGGAGAGAACAAGGGCCCCCAGGTTTGTTAGGGTATCGTGAGTGAAAGTCTTTCAGGTGATCAGGTGCATTGATATCAGAGACTTTCACCCATTCCCTGTATTGGGGCCCAAAGTGTACCCATTGAACAAGGTACAGGAGTTGTCCACGAAGAATCTTAGAATCCAAAATATCAGCGATTTCGTAGTGTTCCTCATCGCCAACCATCAAAGGGGGGGAGGAGCCGACATCTCAGGTTGCCATTTAGTCGGGGTAACGCAGGCTTGAGGAGGCTGTAATGGAAAATTGGATGTATTGCTTTAAGAGATTTAGGTAAGTCTAGTTGTACAGTTACTTGATTTACACATCGCAACACTTTGAAAGGACCAATATATTTCCAAGCAAGTTTCCGGGATGGCTGCGCTAGCCGTAGGTTCTTAGTTGACAGATAGACAGCGTCTCCCGGTTGCAGTTTCCATCCACCAGTCCTTTTTTTATCTGCCTGTCTTTTGTACTGTGCCTTGGCCTCATTCAAAGTTTCAACAATCAGGGGCCAAGAATTGCGGAAAGTTTTACACCATGCTGAGGCTGTCCCCCCATTTCCAAAAGGCTTTAAGAAGGGAAGAGGGGGGCTATCATAGCCCATGGCCGCTTTGAATGGGGACATTTTTGTTGAAGCGTGCCATGAGTTGTTGTACGCAAACTCTGCCAATGGCAGTAGATCTACCCAATTGTCTTGTTGATAGTTAGAAAAACATCTCAGGTATTGTTCCAACGTCTGGTTCACTCTCTCCGTTTGCCCATCAGTTTCCGGGTGATAGGCGGTACTGAGAGCACGTTCAATACCCATTAGAGTCATTAACTCAGACCATAACTTGGAAACAAATGGAACCCCCCTGTCAGAGACTATCTTGAGCGGTAACATATGTAACTTTACAATGTGTTGAAGGAATGCTTTGGCCAAGACTTTGGCTGTTGGCAAACTGGGGAATGGTATAAAGTGAGCTTGCTTGGAGAATAAATCCACTACCACCCAAATGACTGTCATCTGTTTAGAGGGGGGAAGATCAGTAATAAAGTCCATAGAGATTACTTCCCAAGGTCTGCTTGGGGTGGGTAGAGGTTGCAGGAGACCTGGAGGTTTACCTGGTCTGGCTTTGCAACAATTGCATGTTGGACAGGATTGTATATAGAGGGATAACTCCTGTTTCATTCGGGGCCACCAGAAGCTACGTTGCAGAAGTCTTAAGGACTTTACATATCCAAAGTGCCCCGCAGCTTTTGAGTCATGTACTGTCTGCAAGATTTGGGATCGGGTAGCTTCTGGGACAAATATTTTATTTCCCCTGTACCAACAGCCATTCGGACCACAAGTCACATCGTCTCTGGCTTGTAAATCATTTTTTTCTTGTGGGGTGATGTCAGATAGAAATTGTTTTTCCCAGGTCAATGTCTGGATGGGGTTCGTTTGTGCTTGCTTGGCTTTCCGGGTTACAACCGCCCCAACTAACTGTTCCGGGGTGAACATAGACTCCCGTACTTCGACTCTCTTAGAAAAATGTTGGGGAAGGCGGGAGAGAGCGTCCGCCAGATGATTGGCTTTCCCAGGGAAATGGTGAAGGGTAAATTGAAATTTGGAAAAAAATTCAGCCCACCTGAATTGTTTAGCATTCAGATTCCGCGGCTTTCGCAATACCTCAAGATTTTTGTGATCAGTCCAGATTTCAAAAGGTATTTGGGACCCTTCTAACCAGTGTCTCCATGTGATCAATGCTAAACGTACAGATGCAGCTTCCTTATCCCAAATGGGCCAAAATCTTTCTGTATCGTTAAATTTTCTTGACACATAAGCAAGGGGTTGTAGCTGTTTCTGAGCATTCTCTTGCAAAATCACCCCACCCATAGCAGTGTCCGATGCGTCTACTTGGACTATAAATTTCTTTGTCTCATCAGGGTGTGCAAGTATGGGTTCAGACGTGAACAACCGTTTTAGTTGTTCAAACGCTTGCTGACATTGCGAGGTCCAATTCAAAGGGGCCCCTGGCGCCGAAGCCTTAGATCCCTTCCCCTTAGTCTTTAGCAGTTCCGTGAGGGGAAGGGCTACTTGGGCAAAGTGTGGCAAGAATTGACGGTAAAAGTTGGCGAAGCCGAGGAAACTTTGGAGCTGTCGCCTGGTTTTGGGGGGCTCCCACATTAATACATCCTGGACTTTTTTGGGTCCATCCCTAACCTCGCAGAGGATATGCGGTATCCCAAAAAGTCAATGCACTCTTGGTGAAATTCACATTTTGACAGTTTAACAAACAGTTTGTGCTCTAAGAGCTTTTCCAGTACTTTACGCATAAGGTTAGTGTGGGATTCCTGATCCGGGGTATAGACCAAGATATCATCCAAATAAACAACCACCCCCTTGAATAGATAGGGGTGTAACACTTCATTGATTAAGTTCATGAAGACCCCTGGTGCCCCCTGTAACCCGAAGGGCATCACCCTGTATTCAAATTGCCCCAGCGGGGTATTAAATGCAGTCTTGTATTCATCCCCCTCTCTGATGCGAACCCGAAAGTAGGCATCTCTTAAATCCAGTTTCGAAAACACTTTCCCTTTAGCCACCTCTGCCAGTAAGTCTTTGATGAGGGGCATTGGGTAGGCATTAGTTGCAGACACTGCGTTAAGTCCCCGGTAATCCGTGCAGAGTCTGAGCCCCCCATCCTTCTTTTTGCAAAACAATACAGGTGCTGCAAAAGGAGATGATGCTGGTCTAATGAATCCACGGGCCAGATTTTTATCAATGAAACGGCGCAGTTCTTCCTTTTCACTTGGGCTCATGGCATAAATTTTCCCTTTTGGTAATTTCTGACCCGGAAGAATCTCAATGGCACAGTCAGAGTTACGATGGGGGGGTAATTCATCAGCTTCCTCCTCCTCAAAAACCCTTGTTATATACTGATAATCCTCAGGGATGCGGTTAAGATCCTCCGTTGCTAAACAAGCTCGAGGAGGTTCATTGCATGGGGGATTTCCCCACCCTGGGTCCCATTTGTGTCCCATACATTTTGGGGAGATAAATTGTACATCCCCTTCTTCCCATAGAATGTAAGGGTTATGTCCATGTAACCAGGGACTACCCAACACTAAGGGAAACTGGGCTTGCGGGGCGATCACGAACGAACGTAGCTCCCAGTGGTCACCAATGCCTATTCTTAAAGGAACAGTCTCAAACCGGCATGGTTCTTTCATTGGAGACCCATCCATCTGCGTAAAAGTTATTGGGTCTTTCAAGTGGACCACGGCTGCCTCCAACCCCATAACCATAGACGGGTTTATGAGATCCCTCCCGCACCCTGAGTCAATGAGGGCCCGAACCCGAATGTGGGTCATCATTGCGGGATTCATCACCAGAACAGTCACAAAGAAGAGAGAGGGGTAATTGCTCACCAGTTTAGGCGCCTCAGGTGCTGGGTCCTGCTGTGTAGCGCCATTCACAAACAGGACCATTTCATTTCCCTGCATCTCGCTCTCCTCTTCTAGCATCAAGGCATCCGCTTGGTCGGGGCTGGCAAAAAGAGCCCGCGTGTTGCGTGGTTTTGCTGTACCTTTCCTCGGGGTAGGGGTTGTCCACCTTCTGGGCTCTTCTTGTGGTGGGGCTCTATTGAGATCCCCTCTCGGGCAGGCTGCCGCGAAATGCCCTTTCTCCCCACACCGCAGGCAGAGCCCCTGTCGCATACGCTGATCCCTCATTCCACTTGGGGTGGACATTGGTTTGGGTCTGGCTTGGCCTGCCGCAGTACTTGGACGGTTGTTACCCAAAGATAGATCCAGTTTCATCATGCGTAAGCGACTTTCAGCCTTCTCGGCTTCCTCCATCCAACCCTGGAGGGTGCGGGGTTGCTGAGAGCTGAGGACATTATTGCGGACGTCTACGGCTAGTCCCATGCGATATTGTTGGGCCAAGACCGCATCTGTCCAGTCTCGAATTTTCACGGCGTGCCTTTGAAACTCCCGTGAGTACTCCCGCACTGAGAGTTTGCCTTGTCTGAATGTGCGGAGGAAGGCTTCAGCTTTTTCGGCCGCCCCCGGATCCTCAAAACGATTTCTCAAGGCCCACATGAAGTCATCTACATTCCCCAACTCCGCTGCCTCCAGATCATGAAGGGCTACATACCAGCTAGTCGCACTCCCCCGGAACCTGGATGCGATAAACTCCACCTGTTGTTCTTCGTCTGGGAATACATAGCCCCATCTTTGCACAAATTTTCCAACTTGCAAAATGAAAAAGGACACAGTCTCTGGATCTCCATCAAATGTGATCTCAAGCATGTCCTTGGGGCGGATTACCGGGGGGGCTGGCGCCATGACCGGTACTGGGACCGGCTGCATGAGGGGTGCTGGAGCAGGGGGTTGAGGCGGAGGTAAAACTGGCGGCTGGATAGGTCCTGGTTGCCCTGGCCCAGGTCCTGGCGTTGGGACGACCAATGGAGGTGGGGCTGGTACTGGCTGGCCCGGCCCCGGCCCTGGGGGAGCTGGCTGGCCCGGCCCTGGACCCGGCAGTACTGGTTGGCCTGGCCCCGGGCCCGGAGGAGCAGGAGGTGGCCGTCCCGGTATCAATGGTGGTGCCGCGGCTGGTGCCGGTCTAGGTTGCGTCAGCGGATGGGCCCGAATGGCTTGGTCCATCATCTGGGGTAGGGACTGCATTAGTTTGCTCATATCCCTTACCAGCCGTCGGGTATCCTCTTGAATAGAGTCCATGCGGGCATCAGTATCTTGGCTGGACCCCGTTCTGGGGGATCCCCGAGACACCCTCCCTTGGGGAAGACCAAAACTACCTCTGGGATCCAAAAGACTGTCCCGGCTCTGGCTTCCCGGCATAGTCCAGGTGGTCTGGGTAGTGTCCAACAAGTTCTTAGTCCAATCGCGGGATCTGCGATAAGTTACCCCTTTATCCCAGGGTGTTGGGACTCCTGGCACATAGGTTCGTGGAACCGCACCTCCCTGACTTTGTATAGGCCCGGCCGGGCTGTAGATCGGGAGTGTGTACGCGGCTCCAATTGTGCCAATCGATGGTGGGGTAGCCAACCCGGCTGCTGAGTAGACTGCTGGTACTGCCAAAACTGTAGTTGTAGTTACCGGAACAACGGTGGTGGTCGGGATAGTGACCACTGGAGCTGCCACAGTAGTGACGGGAACCGTGGCTCCTGACGCAGTAGTCACTGGAACGGCGCCCGTGGCTCCTGCAGTAGTGATCGCTGGAGTTGCGCCGGAGGCTCCCGAAGTAGTAATCAACGGGGCTGTGCCCGTGGCTCCCTTCCCCGCTCCGCTCATCGTGGTAGATGGCGGAAATTGACGGTGAGGGAATGGTGAGGATTCCTGACAATTTCTGTCAGGTTTAAATCAAGTAGATCCAGTCATTCTTGCACAAAGAAAGGTTTTATTAGGATTATCTTGCTAAAACCCACAGTAGGAGGTCATTGTCAGGAATGGGGGGCAAAGCAGAGCAAGCTAACTTATAGTGTGATGCAATAAAGCGCCTAGCGAATAAAACTTGAGCACTCGCGCGGGAACTCCCGGCGGGAGAAATACTTCATGAGCGGGAGACTACTCCCCCCTCCCCTTGCCTTCCCAGGACTGGAAAATTCTCAGCTAAACAAGAATAGTCCAAAGCCTACATTCAAGGCCACCTTGATAAGGAAAAGCGGCAGGGAAGAAGCTCCCACGTTTCTGCCTGCATAGCTACGCAAGCGCAAAGCAGGGTAGGGAACATAAAACAATGGATTCAGTGAGAAACATCAAAGGCATCTTTTCTGACATCCAGGTGCGGTTCCATAAAAGGGCGGTCAAGGATAAGATATTAAGAGAGGTAAATGCTGTACCATGGAAGATGGGACAAGAAGAAATCAAGGTGTTGAAAGAGATCCCCTGGAGAAAGAGGGAGAAAAGAAGAGCATATACTGAGCTGACAGCACTTTTGAGAGCCAACAATATCACCTACAGGTGGATTTTACCAGAAGGGGTCTTCTTTAACTTTGAAGGGAAAAGATTCAGAATCACTTCAGTTCTTAAAGCTAAAAACTTCTTAGAGACTTACGGAGAAGAGCTGTCAGATGACCAAGAAGAAAAAGAGGAAAGAGAAGAGGGAGAGGTGGAAAAGAAGTCGGAACTTCAAACTCAAGGAGTAACAGCATTGATCCCACCCGCCAGAGCACAGAGACAAAGAAGATTCAGGGTGAGATCCCCAATTGTGACGAGACAAAAGACAAAAGGTGAAAAGGAATACAGACAGACACGAAACTTAGATGGATAAGAAGAAGTTAACGTTTTTATTGGTCAATGTGAATGGCTTAAACGGACCCCAGAAGAGAAGAAGAATATTTCATCAATTGAAGAAACATAATGCGAATATAACATGCATACAAGAAACCCATATTAGGAAGAATGATGAAAAATACCTGGAATTCAAAAGATTAGGCAAAGTATTTGTGGCAATGGATAAGGAAAAGAAGAAACATGGAGTGGCTACTTATATTAAAGAATGCCTGCAACCAGAATTTGTACTTGCCTCAGAGGATGGAAGGATATTGATAGTGGCTATCCAGAGACAAAACAAAAGAGTTCTAATTGTGAATATTTATGCCCCGAACCAAAATCAGGAAAAAAAATTTTGTGAAGTTGTTAAACCTGATAGCCCAACAGGTCTTTCAATAGATCTGTTTACTTGGTGACTTTAATGCGGTGTTTGATAATGAACAAGACAGAAAAATGAATACTTCGAAGAAGAAGAAAAAGGACAATAAATTTTCGAACTAATTGCTGCAGATTATAGAGGAATGGCAGTTAGTGGATGTTTGGAGAATAAGAAACCCTAAAAGGCAGCAATATACGTTTTATTCGACGAGGCACAACTCTTGGTCTAGATTGGATATGTGCTGGATGTCATCCTCACTGGTAAGGGAATTAATCGAGGCTGAAACTGAGGCAGGCACATTTGCAGATCATAATCCGATAACTGTGGAATTACAGGGAACAAATCTGAAAACAAGATGGACGTTGAAACCTTTTCTACTACAAGATAGTAAGGTGATCAGACGTCTCCGAGCAGAATTTACTTTCTTCTTCAAGGAAATTCTTAGTCCAAATATCCCGAGGCGAATTGTATGGGATGTGTTCAAGGCATTTGCTAGAGGTCTGTTGATAAAAGAAACAGCAAGGAAGACTAGGAAAAGAAATGAGGAATATTTTAATCTGAAGAAAGAAATATGGGAGCAAGAGAAGCAAGAAATGGAGGCTGGAGAAGGATGCCTTGACAGAAGAGCTAAGATTAAACTTCTTACACATAGAATAAATTGTTTGGTGACTGCAGAAATAGCAAAGAAAATGAGTTATGTCAAACAAAATTACTTTGAAAATGCAAACAAACCAACTAGATGGCTGGCTTACCAACTAAGAAAGCAGTCAGAAAGGGCATGGATAAAGTCTTTGAAAGATAAAAATGAGGTGGAAAGAAATGGAATTCAAGATTTGAAGAAGATTGTGGAAGACTTTTACAAAGACTTGTATGCAAAAAAGAATATAACCAGAGAAAATATATGCCATTACTTGCAAGGACATTTAATCCAAAAATTTTCAGAGGGGGATCAGAAGATCTTAAACCAACCAATTACAATGATGGAAATGGTGGAAGCTCTTAAAAGACAGAATAAAGGTAAAGCACCTGGGACTGATGGTTTACCAGTGGAGTTCTATGCAACTTTTGAAGATATATTGCTCCCACAACTACATGAAGTTTATAAGAAAACTTGGGAAGGAGAAGAAGTGCCTGATACATGGAGGAAAGCCTTGATCTCATTGATACATAAGCAAGAAACAGAAGGGAATGATATTAAGAATTACAGACCGATCTCCCTATTAAACGTGTACTATAAGATCTTTGCCTCTATCATCGTGGATAGGCTGAAACGTATTTTGACAAAGGTGATTCATAGAGATCAATCAGGATTTTTGCTGAAAAGGCAAATAAAACATAATGTAAGGCGGTTATTGAATGTGCTGGAATACTACGAAGCACACCCTGAAAAAGAGATGGCGATGGTTTTTTTAGATGCGGAGAAGGCCTTTGATAACTTGGACTGGATGTTCATAACTGAAGCATTTAAGAAGGTGGAAGCAGGAGAGCAATTTATCCAAACAATTCAAGCCATTTATTCAAGGCAGAGAGCAGTGGTCATGATAAATGGGGAACGGACCGAGCAATTCCAGATACAGAAAGGGACAAGACAAGGCTGCCCTCTACCACCGTTGTTATACATTTGCCCCCCCAGCCGGAATAATGAGACAGACAACAGTGTGGAATTAAACAAGGGCCACTTTATTAACTATTTATCAGAACACTGCAGCAATGGACAACTAAGCAAGCATGGAACAGGCAAGGCAGGTGTCACTCCTCTGACCAACCCCCTTGCCCTTAAAGGGCGGGTCACCCAGCTCCAGCCGTGAGCCATTTACTCTCTGGCTCGTGACCAGCAGCCCAGCAACTGGTTGCCTTCTAGGAGCGCCTACCCCTGAAGCCTTTCAACTTGCAGGGAGGAGCCTGCCATAAAAGGTTCCCAGTGGAGGTGATCACCATTCCCCACCCTGGACCTTTAAATCCGAAGGCAGTTCCTGATGACCCCCTGTTCCCTAACGGGATATGCCGTGAGGTGCTCACCAGTTCCATTTTTTGCTTGCACAAACCTGCCACAGCCAAGGTCAAGCCTCTGCTTTGGCCTTTGCTCCCCATTCAGAATCATAATGCCACCTAATCCCTTGCTGGAAGTCCTGCAAAATTATCCCATTGCCCTTGACAGACAAATGCACCCCATCAACCTATACAGGTCTAGACCCAGACCCATATGGCGAGGTGCAGCAAAAACTACCCTAAACCACCCTCTACAAACTTCCTCAGTTGGTGGTTAGGCTTTACGCCTAGCAGGGGTCTCCCAAAATTGTGCCATACCTGGCGGGGCAAAAGTAGCCAACCTGAAGAACTACACACTGGGCCATCTTGCTCTTATCATCACAAGGACTGCCGCAGCATGTAATACAAGGGCCTTGATGGCCTGACTATCAGCACACCGGGCCACCTTGCTCTTATCATCACAAGGTCTGCCTCACCGTGTAACACAAGGGCCTTGATGGCCTGACTATCAGCACACTGGGCCACCTTGCTGTTATCATCACAAGGTCTGCCTGATGATCTGCACACTGGACCACCTTGCTCATATCATCACAAGACCGGCCTCAGCATGTAACACAGGGGCCTTTATGGCCTGACTATCCGCACACCGGGCCACCATGCTCTTATCATCACAAGGTGTGCCTCCGTTTGTAACACAAGGCCTTAATGGCCAGATGAGGGCCTTATCAACCAGCTATCAGCACACCATGCTGTTTTGGTGTCATCACCACCAGATCCACATCAGCCTGCAACATGAGGGCCTTGCTGGTCAGCTATTGGCACGCTGGGCTATCTTGCTCCTATCATCGCCATGGCTACCTCAGCTTGTAACACAAGGCCTTGCCATGCTGTGGCCGCAAACGGTGACTCATCATCTCACCCCCCCAGCCTGCAGCACCTGAAAGAAGAACCACATTAATAACATTAAATTTTCAATCCCGCAGGACCAGTGCTAAACCAGATATATCCTTACACGACTTCACAACTAGTTCCCTGATTGCTGTGCCCGAAGGCTTACCAGCCCTCATATAAGCTCCCCAGGTGGAAGGGGCGAGAGCATCTGACCAGGGAACTGGCCAGCCTCTGGAGGACCAGCAAAGGCAGATGTAACCTGCCACTTGCCTTCGACCATAAAGTCCTCCCACCAAAATACCCAATCGTATGAATTCAAAATTTTTCCATACGAACTCATCTCTTATCCCCTGAGGACCCTAGTTCTATAGTATGTTAGGCTCAAGCCCTTCAGGGACTCAATAGTCTTATAACAAATGCCTGGCTGGGCACCAAAAATTTGCATGCATAGATGAGGCAGCCAACCAGCTGCTGCAGCTCCAGCAAAGTAATCTTCTTCACCCTGGCTGTGTCAATTAAATGTCTGGTCAGTAAAATTCACACTGCCCTGCATCTTTCCTTCTTACCCATAGGCAGTCATCAAAATAATGGGCAGCTCTGCATAGTCCTGCCCTGCAGCGCAAGGTCCATTCCAAAAAGGAACTGAACCTCTCAAATGCCGCACATGACACCGAGCATCCCATGGGAAAGGTCCTATCCATGTGGAATTTGCCCTCTAAAGCACCACCCAGAAGCACAAAATCTGGTCGGTAGACAGGGAGGTAGAAGGCTGACTTGATGTCCCATTTTGCCAATTCTGCACTCTGTCCACAACGGTGTGCCCTCAGATGGCCTGATCAAATGACATTACCTAACTGAACATAACTCCCCCGGTATCGCGTCGTTCCACAACTCCCCACGTGGGCATGACAAGTGGTGAATGAGGCGATACTCACCAGGTGCCTTTTTCAACACAACTCCCATTGGGGAAACCCTAAGATTGGTAACTGGGGGGAAAGGAAAGGGGCAAGGACCAATGCCCCCAGTAAGCTGTGGAGTCCTGTGAGCAAATAAATAAATAAATAAATAAAAATAAAAATTCAACCCTGTGACCACCAGCATCAAAGCTGTGAGCAGGCGGCCTGGCCATCACACAACCAGCCTGCTCAGAGCCATCCCTCCCAAGCCAAGACAAAAACTGTTTGAGCCAGAGGCCCAGAAAACTGAGCTAGCCTGGACCAACACAGCTTAGAAGGAACACCACCAAGGCTCCACCCTCCTTGCATTCCTTGGCAATTCCCCCAAAGTATGTTCTTACTCCCCATAACTGAGTTCAAGTTAGGAGCACTATAAAGTCACCTTTTTCCAGCTAAGGTAACCTAAACCTTAAAGCAAAACCTTCCAAGAGGTAAACGTGAGCCTATCGGCTGGGGTAATTCCTCACCCCATGCTCAAGAACCTTAACTTGAATTGGGCTGGGACACTATGTCTGGGGGAGGGGGTTGTAGCCACACCTCCTGAACACTTACCTCCCCAGCCCCCTACCCATCTTTTTATTTTGGGGCCTATATATATATGCATGGGGCCTCCCAGCAAATGGGTATTGTTGAACCGCCCGCCCGCCTGGGCGTGGGTACCTGCCTGCCTTGGGATCACTGAACTGAATGGCCACTACCAGACCTCATTACCAGATCTGGGCTCTGCCCCCGCCCCCCTTTTGGGTGATGATGGAGCAATGAACAGAATCATGAACAAGTTCTTCAATGTCACCCTTAAAGTTGTGTAATTTCCCAGTAGTCAGTACTTTGTCTCATTAATAGTCAGCTGTAATCCAACTAACAGCACTTTCTGCCAATAATGTGGTGCCTTCAGCCTAAATAAAGAATAAATTTCTCAAACTGTTAATGTGCCTTCCACCAACTGTTGCTGCACCTTCACTGCAGACGGATCCAGTTGTCCTTATGATGTGTTCTGCACATAGATCAAGAGAGAGATAAAGACATTAATCTGACAGTTTTGCTGATTGGAAACCAACCTGTTTGTCCCTATCCAGTCCTAACAGTACCCTCTTGCCCAGAGTACAAGTTTGAACATCCCAACAAAACAATGTATGGGACATCCATCACTTTTAAAACCAACCCCAGCTTGTCAAGATTTACACAGTCAGAAGCTTAGTGGTAATCCGTAAAACACAAGCTGATGTTTTTGCTTTTAAATACTCTTGTAATTCTCAGTAACCAGCATAAATTTTGGCAATATGATCTGAGTGCCTCTTCCCTTTCTGTATCCGTCTTAAACATCTGTAAAAAGACACAGGAGCCAGGATGATTAAAGGGTTGGTGTGCCTTTTGTATGAAAAGATGGGACCTTTCAGTTCAGATAATAGCCCCTTATGCACACACCTCTCACTGCAGTTTCAGCACAGCAAGCCCTCAGTCCTGATTTCAAACCCTGCACCAGCCACATGCACCATTCCCTTTCTCCCGGTGCATTTATTCTGCAGCCACAATCATTATGTAACATATAGCGATGTATTTTTAACAGACAAACCCAAATACACCTCCATGGAAACCGATCACTTATCTGTGGTGTATTACTGATTACTGATCCGTGGTGTAGAACTGAGGAGCCACCTAGTTAAAATCTGATATTTTATGGACTGGCACCTCTGAAGACAGAGAGTAAAAGAAGAGATTGGATTTATATCCCATCCTCCACTCAAAGTCTCAGAGTAGAGTACAAACTCCTCTCCCATCCCCCCATCACAGCAAACACCCTGCGAGATAGGCAGGGCTGACAGAGCTCTTTCAAAATTTGAAATGTGACTGGAAATAAATAAATAAAAGCTGCCCTTTCATGGACCGCGCTTGTCAGAACTATAGCTGGCCCTGCTCCCACCAGGTTTTGTAGTGCCTCAAGCCCTTGAAGAATCACTGGGCTGACAGGGTCATCCCACTCATGATGGCTGCCCCCATGAGCTCCACTCAAGATGGCCACCTCCATAACTCCACTCAAATGGCTGCCTCCTGAATATCAATAATACTAATAATAGGCTACCCCATTGCCCAGTTGTCTACAAATGGCACTAATTGCTGTCCGGAAGGGAGGGGGAATATGGGGGGAAGGAGGGAACTGGGGCCTCAGCAGCCGCACCAACTGCGCCCTGTACCCAAGGGCCCTACAAAGAACTCCCCCCAACCAAAAGTGTGTTGTGTGGGTTTTTTTTTTTTTTTTTTTAATAAACAGAGGGTGAGGTGCCCCCGCCAGCAATTGCGCTGCCGCCTCATGGTCCCAAGGGTCTGCCTCGATAGGCCGCTCCTGGGAATGGGCCGCTGCCGCCACCACTACTGGGAGCAGACGCCCTGCTGGGAATGGGCCACCGCCACCACTACCAGGCACCGGCTGTTGCCGCCGCTGCCAGCGGGCCTCCTCCTCTGCCACCGCCAGCAGGCCTCCGCCGCCGCCCTCACCGCCAGCGGGCCGCCGCCCTCGCTGCCAGCGGGCCGCCGCTGCCCCCGCCGCGAGCGGGCCGCCCCCGCTGCGAGCGAGCCTCCGCGGGCCTCCGCTTCCACCCTCGCCGCAAGCAGGCCTCCGCTTACACTCCTCCCGTGTGCTTGAGCGCACGGAGCAACTGTCAAGGCGGGAACGGAGCCCCAGCCGTTTTAGAACGGCTGGCTCTGCCCCCGCCACATTGGGACGAATGGGTCCCAACTGCTGTTGCTGCCCAGATTCCTCAGGGCAGCAAAGCAGCCCCCACCCACCAGCGGCATTGCCGGGCGGGCAGGAGCTTCGTTTTGCTTTGGAGGTGGTGACGGAGGAGATAAGACAGAATCCAGAAGTGAAGGGCCTGAAGATACAAGGAGAACATTATAAGCTATTAACCTACGCAGATGACCTTGCATTTATACTGGAAGAACCCAGATCCTCAATAGTGGAATTAAATAAGATACTGAAAGACTATGGGCAAGTAGCTGGACTAAAAATCAACTTGGCAAAGACAAAAATTTTAACAAAAAATATGGCTTTGGAACAGAGAGAGCGTCTACAAGAAGAATCAGGATACAAACTTTGTATGAGGATAAAATATCTAGGAATTAAGCTGACAAATAGATGTAGCTCATTACAAGAAGACAAGTATAAAGAATTATTGAGAGTAACGAAACAAGATTTGGAGAAATTGAAAAATTTAAGGCTCTCATTAATGGGTAGAATTGCCCTGATAAAGATGAATGTTTTACCAATATGGATTTTTCTGTTCCAAACAATTCCTATCTTGAAAAATTTTGCAGTGCTGAAAGAGCTCGAACAAAGTACCTCTAAGTTTGTTTGGCAAGGGAAGAGAGCAAGAATTAGGCTTAAAGCACTACAAGATGCTAAAGAAAGAGGAGGGTTTGGTCTTCCCAATTGGACACTGTACTATAGGGCTGGAGCTTTGGCTTGGGTTAAAGAATGGGTTATGCTGGAAGATAGAAGACTTCTAAAACTGGAAGGCCATGATCTTCTGGAAGGATGGCATGCATTCTTGTGGGATGAGAAAGTAGCAACACGCAAATACTTCAGACAACACTGAATACGAGATTCATTATGTAGAGTATGGGAGACCATTCGGAAAAGGTGGTTTACCAAAACTTCAGGATTAGTGGCTTCTGTGGAAGCACTGACTTTACCTAAGCTGTATGCTGAGAATCCCCCGCAAAGGTATTTGGACATTATAAATGCAAAGGGGAACCTGGTTTTGGGTGACGATGTTAGTTGGTGGCATAGAGTCAAGATCCAATCAAGATATAAGAGAGATAAAAAATAGGGTTTGAGAAGACACTAACGGATTTAGAGAAAATACTGTTTGAACCAGAAGAGAAATTTATATAAAAAAGTATTCATTGTTGTTGGCTGATTGTATGGCAGATGAAACGGTGAAAAATAATATGATTCAATGGATGCAAAACTTTGGGTACAATATTGATCTGGATAATTGAGACCAGATATGGAAAATAAATGTGAAAATAACTAGGGCGGTCCCGTACAGAGAAAATATGTATAAAATGCTGTATAGGTAGTATGTTACACCGGATAAACTGGCAAAATATGATGAGAAATGTTCTAATAAATGTTGGAAATGTAATGCTAAGACAGGTTCACTGTACCATATGTGGTGGACATGTGAGGTGACAAAAAAAATTGGGTATAGGTGCACAGAATGACGCAGAAGATTATAAAAGGCACCCTTTTGTTTAAACCAGAAGTGTTATTGTTGGGTATACTCCCAAAAGACGTATGGAGAGAAGAGAGATATTTGATAATATATATCCTGACTGCAGCCAGGATTTTGTATGCAAAGTATTGGCGATCCACAGTAGTTCCAAATAAACAAGAACTGATAGAGAAGATAATGGAGGCAGCTGAAATGGATAAGTTGACTTTGATGATGAAAGGACATGATGAATCAGCCTTTACAAATACGTGGCAACGCTTCTATGATTGGCATGATCAGAGAGGGCAGGTTGGAGAGAAACAATAAGTTCTGAGTACTTTTAATCTTGTATTAATTGGTTATGTTATTTTCTGTAGTTAGAGACAGATAGAACTGGAGGATGCAGAGGAAGAAATGAACTAGTAACAAGGGCAGCAAGGTGGGTGGAATCTTAAAGGATTGGTTTGGGTTAGAAGCTGAATCCCCCCGTGAATGTTTAATGTTGTTTGTGGTGTTTTTTGTAAATGTAGTGTATGTTATGTTATGTAGTGTATGTAATGTTGTATGTTATTGTGGTTGGAAAAAAAATAAAAAAATGCCCCTTTAGAGGCGCTTAAAAAAACAACAACAGTGAGACAACATTCTAACCTTTCAGGACATTCAGTTGCTGACCTAAGAGTAGCCATTCTCTTACAAAGGAATTTTAAAGGGAGATTAGAAAGACAGACTGCTGTATTGCAACTGATAATGAATCTCAATGCATCCTCTGGACTGAATCAAGACCTCGGTTTCCTGCCTCATTACCAATGCTGATTTCTCCATGCCTACTACTCCTCTGCATATCACATCTAATCCAGTCATGCCTGCTATTATCATTTGCTTGCTATTATCATTCAGCATTTGAAATCACTCCACACTCCAAGATATAAGGACAGATGGACTCACATTCTAGCTGTATCTGAAGAGGTGAGCAGTGACTCACAAAAGCTCATACCCTGCCATAAATCTTGTTAATCTATAAGGTACTACTGGACTCTTGCTCTTTTCATTAGAAACTAGCATTATAAAAATACATCAGAACAAATAAAAACAGAACTCAAATATTTATCTAAAAGGACAGGAAACAGAAATTAAAACATAGGGCAGGAAGGAGTGATCGCCGAGGAGCTTCTACCAGGCATGTACATTCTTTTGATATTAATTACAATAATTATTAAACAGGATTTTCAAAATGATCATTAATATGAAAATGAGTTCCCCATCTAAACAGCCTGTAAAAGATCCCCATGATTTTCTTTCACTTTGTTCTGGTTTCTTTTGTTCTGGCAGTCTCAGTCTCTATTGGTTTCATTTCTACAAGGAAACCAAAATTTTCCTAATAAAAGGCATAGATAGAGCACAGACTTCTGTACAGGAAGGGGAGAAATAGACTCTTGGCTTTCTTTATTGACTGCAAATGTAGCCTCTAGGATTACATATATGAATGAAGTATTCCAGTCCTGAAGAATATGGGTGGGGACTTTGCCTTTCTCTCTCTTCCCAATGCCTGCCCTGCTGTGTTAACTTTTCCCCTGCAGTCTTTACTCCTCTGCTTGCCTACAGCTTTCCACACCATATCACCAAACTGTATGCTATTGTTCTTCAAGGCAAGTGGATGCAATGCTATCTGTGCTAGTGTTTGGAATCTTTCATCCCATAGACTTCGATATTAATTGTGCTAACTGGTTTTCTATTGTTATGTGTTTTGATGTTAGCTGCCTTGAGCCTGTTTGGGAAGGGTGGGATATAAATTTTTAAAAATAAAATATAAAATAAATGGTTGCCTTTTATTGTACCTCTTTAACCTGTCTGTCTGAAATTTGGCAATGTAGGTGTTCATTAGGGATGGGCACAAATCAAACCAAGAAGCAAAATGCATCATGAACTTTCACAAACTTCTAAATCAGTTTATGGCAGATTGTAGTGGTTCATGGATGGAGCAGAAAGCTGGGGTTTAAAGGGATTCTGAGTCCATTTAAACCCCTGTTTTTTGTTCCCTGTCAAAAGCAGGAAAAACTCTCCCCACCACACAGCTGTTTCAGGCTGTCTTGTGCAGTCCCATTAAACTTTAAAAGTGCTGTAGAAGATAGTCTGAAAAACAACTGAGTGGAGGGGAGGTGCAGAAGACAGCCCACAAAACAGCTGAGTGGTGGGGAGCAAGCTGCTCCCTGTCACTCAACTGTTTTGTGGGCTTTCTGCAAAGCTCATTTAAAGGGACTATGTTCCCTTTCAATGGAGTTTGCAAGGCCACAAACTATGAATTGGTTCAATTCACAAACAAACCTCCCATTTCACTTCGGTTTTGTAGTTCAAACCATACCACTTTTTTCTGGTTCATGTCTCTCCCTAGTGTCCACAGTGAATACTACCTACCCCCTAGTTTTGTCCAATTTCGATGGAAAACCATGAAAATACAGAACCAAGAAAGGGACGGGGTGTCTGTGTCTTCCATGGAAACCATTGGGAAATAATAAAATAGACTTATGAAAATGTAATAATAACAAAAAAATGGAACAAAACTGTATGAAACAACACAATAATAGTAGCCCCTTATGGCATTAATGACAAAAATGAAAGAAACAAAACAAACTCCCATGCACAGGTTCCCCAGGTCTAGTTTCTACCCATCAATATTTTCATTAAAACTAGCAACACTTCTCAGATGCTCATCCACATTTCAAGCTTAATATTTCACCAAAATAGCATTTAGCCAATAAACAAAGAAGGGTGTGTGTGTTTCATAACTTGTATCAAACATCCTTCGGAAGAAATGCAAGGATTTATTATTTTCCTGCCAATAGGGATAACATCCTGCAGAAGGAAATGATCTTTGGCCACTACTGTAGAGGAAATAATGTGTCTTCTAAATATAGGCAGGAAATGGAAATTACCTGTGGGCACAATGAATTCCACCTCTACTTTGGGGCTCAGACAGAGGCAAGTGGTCCATTATGTGCAGGATGAATTATCAGTTTTTCTAAAGGCAGGCTTGGGAAATGGAGGAAGTATATGCATGCCAAGTACAGAATGTTCGGAAACATCTTTGTATTGCAAAATCTACAGCATTGTCCCAATCAGTTGTGAAATATTGCTCTGAATGGTGAACACAAAATCATTGCATCATATTTTTGCTAAAATGAAAGTAAATTTAGTGTGATTCTGCATTTCTAGTAAGTGCTAATTAAAACAAAATAGCAAAAAGCCATGCCACTACTTTTAGAAAAAAACTTAAATGAAAAGTATATGTTGTGGTTGACACAATATTTTCTTATAATTATAGAAAGATGTGATAGATTTGATTTGTGGCTGCATTTAGCATTTTTTCAAAAGGATGGAAAAAGTGATATAAAACATATTTTCACTGCAATAAGATTTGCCGCATGCCCTTTAAGAACTGCCACATGCCCCTTAATAAATTGTCCCTAGTTGCAGAAAAATCCCATAGAGGAGTTATCACAGTTTTATAACCCTAGTTTTAAAATATTTAATCTATTGGTACTGTGAATGTTGCAGCAAATGTGTTCATCTTGCAAACTTAACATTTTTGACTGCTGCTCACTAAAGAGATGAGCCTAGGAAATCCTTTCCTCACAGCCACATTACTTTGCAACTGTGCAGTACTTTGAGTGGTGTGCAGTGGTGACAGGTCTATTGAAGGGGGAAACTAGGACTGCCATTGAATTGTGTGTGGACACACATGCTTGAAATATTGCTGATTGTACTTCTGCTCCTTGGGAGGAAAGCTATGGCAAACGTAGATAGCATAATAAAAAGTAGAGACATCACCCTGCCAACAAAAGTCAATATGGTCAAAGCAACGGTATTCCCAGTAGTTATGTATGGCTGCAAGAATTGGACTATAAGGAAGGCCAAGAGTCGAAGAATAGATGCTTTCAAATTATGGTGCTGGACTGCAAGGAGATTGAATCAGTCAATCCTAAAGGAAATCAACCCTGACTGTTCCCTGGAAGGCCAGATACTGAAGCTAAAGCTCAAATACTTTGGCCACCAAATGAGAAGGGAGCACTCACTGGAGAAGATCCTGATGCTGGGAAAGATTGATGTAAAAGAAGAAGGTGACAGCAAAGGATAAGATAGTTAGACAGTGTTATCAATGCAACAAACATGAAATTAAGCAAACTCCAGAGGACAATGGAAGACAGGAGGGCCTGGTGTGATGTGGTCCATAGGGTCACAAAGAGTCGGACTCAACTGTGCGACCGAACAACTGTGCTGTACTGTTTGAATGAGAGAAATGCAGCCTAGCAATCAGGCTTGAGCTGCTTGTAAGCAGCTGAACTGCCTAATGAAAAATTCACTCCCTGGTCATGGCTGGTGAAAAGAACATACACTGAAGTGGCAGTTCTTCAGCTTAATCTATCTATAAGTACCAGTTCTAGACATTTAAACTTCCCTTTTGGCTGTTAAAAGATTTCTTCCCCCTTATGGTTGTGCTGTGGAAGTATTCCTGCTTGAAGATTTTGGTGCTCAATTACATTCACATCACACACACCACCACTGAATATCCCTGTAGTGGTGAATCTGGAATAATACTTTTCCTTCCTTGTCCCAAAAGTCTAAAGATGCAACCTGATACCAGTTTCACCCAGCACTACCCAGAATATTGAATTTTACACAGGATGCAGATAAGAGGCCTTGACAATAAAGCCTGAAACACATTTATTTTCTAGACCATTCCAACTTTTTCTTCTTTTTTAACACCTAGTCTAGAGTAGAGTTACGGTATCTTGAGCTATTTTGGCTGGTCCCAATGAAAAATATTATTTGGCCTTATTTATTTGCTTCTGTTGTCACTTGAACTTGAAGAAAAATTATTTCCCTAAAAGATGCTACTGTTATGATAAGGAAATGCAGGATACCTTGTTTAACACACAAGAGACACAGGGTCCTAGATAGGTCACCCTGTTCCCTGGGAATGAAACAATAAACTCCTCAGATTTCAGGCTGAGAGGATATTGCTTACCTTCATGGAGACCAATAGACCAGATGGAGATGACCGTTTGCCATTTGCCAGGAAGAGGCAAAATAGATTGCTGTTTGGATATCCTGAGTGAGGACCATAAGGACATACACCTTTTACAATGAGGAGAAATGTAGCGAAGTCTGCATCAGCCAGCTTCTATCCAGCTTGGCTTTTTGAAAGATTTCATACTGTGACCAAAGATTCTTATCCAAAGAACCTGGCCATTCATCTATGCATAGACAGAAAGTCCTGACTGGGCTAGAGTTAGTTCACAGGTGGGGGTGGGTGGGGTGGAGTGGTGTGTATGGCTATTAACACACACACACAGAGCCTCAAACTGTTGATAGTAAAGGAAGGGAAGAGTCTGAGAGATGGCAACTAAGGGTGTGTACCAAGAAAATTTTTGTTACAGTTTCAGATCTGGGCTTTGGGGAGGGGCTGCTGTGATTGCTTCATTTTGGGCAGGGTGTTACTGATTTGTGTTAGAAATCCATGTGGTGATTTAATATTCTGGATTTTGAGAACCATTTTTTGCACACGTGCACACCATTCTTTTCAATGCTCAGCTGATACAAGGGTTTTAGGGGAAGTGGTCATTAAACATATTACCATCAGAATTGCACAAAATGCACTACTAACTCTCCTCTCAAGAACTCCAAACTTAAAGCACATACAGCAAAATGACACATTTTATCAGACCCCCCCACACAAGAAGCTCAGTTTTGCACACTCTCATTTCTCTGCATAGACTACTGAGGCAGGGAAACAATGGACAGCAAAGGTAGGGTTGGCATCTAAAAGAAATGCTTCTTATGGTGTTGTGTGGAACCTGCTTTGGTGGCCTTGGAGGGAGGGAATGAAACAGTGCAGTTCCTTCCTCCATCCTAGATCCCTTCCAGTCTGGCTTTCACCCAGGTCATGGGACTGAGACGGCATTGGTTGCCCTGACTGATGATCTCCAAAGGCATCTGGATCGAGGCGGTGTGGCAGCATTGCTGTTGTTAGATCTGTCGGCTGCATTTGATATGGTTGACCATCAGCTGCTGGCCCACCGCCTTGCCGACATGGGGATTCAGGGGCTTGCCTTGCAATGGGTTGCCTCTTTCCTACAAGGTTGGGGACAAAGGGTAGCGATCGGGGATCAGCGGTCCCAGAGACACCCTCTTGAGTGTGGGGTGCCTCAGGGGTCTGTGCTGTCCCGTGCTATTTAACATCTATATGCACACCCTTCCCCAGATAGCCCGGAGCTATGGGCTTGGGTGTCATCAATACGCAGATGACACACAGCTCTATCTGATGCTGGGTGGCCGGTCGGACTCTAGTCCTGATGACCTGCATCGGGCATTGCAAGCTGTGGCTGCTTGGCTCAGACTGAGCCAACTGAAACTAAACCCGGCAAAGATGGAGGTCCTGGGCCTGAGTCGGGTTGGTTCGGGGTTGTGCCTCCCTCTCCCGACCTTTGATGGGATGCCGCTGGTGCCAGCGTCAAGGGTTAGGAGTTTGGGGGTGCTCCTGGACTCCTCATTACTGATGGAGGCCCAGGTGGCAGCCGCTGTCAAGTCAGCCTTTTACCATCTTCTGCTGGCATGACAGTTGGTCCCTTCCTCAACCGCAATGACCTGGCCACAGTGATCCATGCAACGGTCACCTCGAGGTTAGACTACTGCAAAATTCTCTACATGGGGCTGCCTTTGTCACAAATCTGGAGGCTGCAGCTAGTGCAGAATGCAGTGGCCAGGCTGTTGATGGACCTCACTAGGCGGGACCACATCCAGCCTGTGCTGAAGACGCTGCACTGGCTGCCAATAGCATACCAGATTAGCTTCAAAGTGCTGGTTCTTACCTATAAAGCCCTATATGGCCAGGGTCCAGCTTACCTAAGGGACCGCCTTTCCCCATATGTTCCCCCAAGAGCACTACGGTCCAGGGCACAACATCTCCTGGTTGTTCCAGGCCCCAAGGATGTTAAATTGGCTGTGACCAGGGCCAGAGCCTTTTCTGCGGCAGCTCCTACCTGGTGGAATGAGCTCCCAGGGGAGATCCAGGCCCTGCGGGACCTTATGCAGTTCCACAGGGCCTGTAATACAGAGCTCTTCTGCCAGGCTTTTGAGTAGGAGCTGCCGCTCCCTGCTGCCCCACCATTATGATGCCGACTTAGGTGGTGCAGTGAGATGGCCCTGGTAAGAAGACCAGAAGAGCCGGCAATACAGTGGGAACATCGTCAGAACAACATTTGGAACTGGGCTGGCGGTCGAGGCCAGAAGATCTTTTGACCCCATCTGGGTACCAACAACTTAATGTGAGCACCGATATTTTAACTGTGGATGGAATTTTATTTTGATTTTAATTGTTTGTTTGGCATATGCCTCTTGTTAGCCACCCTGAGCCTACGGGGAGGGTGGGATATAAATGTGAAAAATAAATATAAATAAATAAATAAATATCGAATCTGCCCTCACCTTTACTGTCATATGCATTCAACTTCCTTCTTTTACAATCCCCTTTTTCAGTTGAAAGTGAAAAAATGAAGGCAAATCACTTTTTTTAAAAAAAGATATATCAAAGTAGATAGAAATAGAATTAAATACAAAATGACACAAGAGTAATTAGTTGCTATTAATATTAAAAGCCATGCATCAACCCCAGTAGTACTACCTGAAAACAAGGTGGCAGGCTCCATAGCTCCATGCTGTCAACTGCAGCAAGCCAAGTAGCAACTGAAAAATAGTAAGCACTGAGTGAACACAGCAGCTTTAAAAATTCCCTCTCTGCAGCTTGTCAAGCAAAAGTGATTGGCTGGAAATACACTCTGTACTCTTCCCTTCCCAGAGTCTGATTGGAAAGAAGGATGCTGTTACTCAGAAAATGATTCATATCAGAGAACAACAATATTTGAATGTATTTCCTCTTTGTAGCTTATCAGAAAAGGTGATTGACTGGAAGCCCTTGCCAGGATCCAATTGGAAGGAAGTACGCAATTGCTTGGGAAGTTAGTAGAATCAGAGAACAACAAATATGCATGCATATGGTGTATTCTCTCTCTGCAGCTTGTCTGAAAGGTGATTTACTGGAAATGTTAGACTCTTGCCAGGATTCAGTTGGAAGGAAGGATGCTGTTGCCCAGGAAAACAAGCAGCTCCTGCTGGCTTGCTAAGCCCCTGAACTCAAAAATAATTCAGATTTTGGGGGAGAACAGTTTTATTTCACTAAGAATACTGAATTCTTACTATAATTCCAGGAAATCAAAGTAACAACCCCAAAGTGATTTTTGTGTGCATTTTCAGCTCAGGATTTCTATTATGCATATTCCTAGCAGCAACCTACCCTTTATGATGAAGAGGAGGAGAAGGAGGAGATTGGATTTATACCTTGCCCTTAACTTGGAGTCTCAGAGCAGCATACAATCTCCTTCTCTTCCTTTCCCCACAACAGACACCCTGTGAGGTAGGTGGGGCTGAGACAGTTCTGAGAAAACTGTTCTTGAGAGAACAGCTCTGATAGAACTATGACTGACCCAAGTCACCCAACAGCTGCATGTGGAGGAGTGGAGAATCAAACCTGGTTCTTTAGAGTCCACTGCTCTTAACCTCTACACAAAACTGATAGGAGGGAAGGGGGCAAGTGGGCTAGTCCCATCTCTCACACAGAGATCTTCCCCTGTCCCTCAGATATTTACAAGCAAGGAGACCAGTGAAAGTTTGGGTTCTTATAGTTAAAGCATTTGAAAATCTGGAGGCAGACTCTTAGTCTCTGAAAACCTAACCTAAACCACAGGGAACCTGTAAAGTCTTAGCAGATTTGTTGATTTTAATTCGCATACCATAATGGATGTAGATGTGCTGATGTATTCATGTCAATCTCTTCTGGGAAGCTCCTGGTATATCCAGGGCAATGTCAAAGCAGAAGCTACTTTCTCCATGTGGCTGTATCTCAATTCATGGTGGAACAATTAATGAATGTTTTCCATAATGTCCTTAATCTCTCTTTCTTGTTATGTTTCTTCGCAAAGCACATGTTCCTCAGGAATGTGGGATCAACCACCTTCAGAGATTTGTATCTATGTGACTTGGGCTTCTTAATGCAATTTCTGTTATGTATTGGGACTGAAACATTGCTGGACTGTGCTGCTAGAGACAGGGTGAGCTTGGAGCCAAATAACAATAGACCAACAGGATTCTGGCAGTAACCAATTAAGATGTAAAGTTTTGTAAACAGCCTAATGTTTGGAGTGGGGTGTGTTGAGGTGTGGCCATTGCATGCAATATAACCAAGCTGAGGCTCTGGTCATCAGTCTTGTTCTTGCTGAAATCACTGAATAAAGTAGAGATGATCACTAGATTGTGAGTCTGTTCACCCATGGAACCCACTATTTAACAATTTCTGTGCCATTTGCAAGACTGGTTGTGAGTGGTGTGGTTCTTGGACTTGGCCTAGCTTAAAACTTCAGCTCCAATGTGTCTTAGACTGAGTTGTGTTCAAGGTGGAGGTTTAAGCTATGGCCAAGTCCAAGAATCACATCACTCACAACCAGTCTCGCAAATGGGACAGAAATGGCATTAAGAAGCCTAGGTCACCTAGATACGAATCTCTTAATAACTGTATTATTGAAAAGAACCATTTCTCAATATTGTTGGTTTTCATTCCAATTGTGAAGCTCATTTGTTGCAATACAGCTAAGTAGGCACTTTGCTATAGTACTACCCTTTCTAAATTCTTGATTTGCTTCTGCATAATCTGATTTTTATACACTGTGCATAAATTATATGCACTTCATCAATGTCTCATTATTTTGCTCCTAACAATTCAATGACAGTGATAAATTTCTGTAGAGCCATAAACAACAGCCTTGCTTGGAAAAGCATTAAAGCAGAATGGGAACGTTTGTGAGCACATATGCATATACAAATTTTGCACTATGGAAGTGTGTATTTAGCATGGAAAGGAGTAAATTATAGGACACACTGGTATACTTAGGACTGATTCACCCACATGATTGCTAAATACAAAATCTCTCTTGTGTGTGATTCCCATGATTAGATGTGCATGCATGACTCATACATACATACATACATACAATTTGATTGGTGATATTTGTTCTGAATTACTAATATGATTCTGGAGGGCTGCTGTTCATGGAGTTGTCAGATGAATTGCCATTTTGCCTTGACTATCATTAGACTGACTGTATTTATGGGCAAGTAATAAGTATAAGGGACCCAGAGGGAAGAAGGTATCAACTCTTTGGTAACTGTAATGCATAACTAAGCTTCATCTTTTAAGGGACATGATGGAGCTCTGAATTCAAAGATGATTACATTTCTCAAATTCACAGTGAAGAGGGATTCACTTTAAGTGCATATATAATGCTGAAACGGCTGTCCTATAAAAATTTAAAAGGGAAAATTCAACCAAACGCATGGGAATCCTGCAAGCCTTTATGGGCCACTTGATCCTTTCAAGGAAGGTAATAAGTAATCCTTGTTTAGTGTGCAGGTTTCTTATATACATTCAGCAAACACAGTTAACTGTCAAGTTAAAAGTATTGTAATTACAATTCAACAAAGCAAACAGCCCAGAATCCTGGGTGATCTTCAGAACCGGGTCATGAGGTCACGTGGATACAGTGTGGTGCTGTGGACGTGTTTCAGGAGAGTTCCTGGGACCGCTGGCTTCTTTGATCTATCACAGGGGTCTTCAGGCTTCCGAGACCTCACCCACCCCTCAGGAAGAGGGAGGAGTTCAAGAAGCTTGATTCGGGGGCCCTATTGCCGTGGCCGGGAGAGAGCCCTGGATCACCTCCAATGCCGGGATCAGGAAGAGAACCCATGGCTATGGGTTCCTAGCTGTCTCTTCCTAGTGGTGGGGGGTAGAAACCCTGCCTGTATGAGCACACCAGTACCGTGAGTAACTCTATAATTGCAACAACAGAGGAAAAAGCCCATTCCCTTTACAAAAGCAAAGCTCACTTTTTGAGCTTTAAAAATTACACAGAGATCGAGGTGGGAGGTTCTCCCCCATTCTCTAAAATAGCAGCAAGCAAAAGAGACTTTAATTATAGACTTGTGGGTAAAATGGTGGGCACTTGAGGAACATCTTGCCTCATCTTATAGAAAGTCGGCACCCCGACTATTTCAGCACATGCGATATTTGGATGACATAAGAGAGATTTCTGCGTACTCAATTTTTGGACCCCAGCCCTTTGGCAGATTGTGGATCTGATTCATTTTTTTCCCTTCGGCTGCCTGTTTGGATGTCTGGAAAGAAGCTTGGGTTTGTTTAACATTCTATTGGATTGAAATAACTCCCTAATTACTGTGAGCAGAGGTTGTAATCTTGGTGACTAGTAAAGCACTAATTATTAGGCAAGAAATATCACAAAATAATTAAATAAGCAGAGGAACTGGTTGTTTAAAGAGACTGAGAGTGCCTCTCTCTCATTTGCTTCCCACTGACTCTGTGGTACTAACCATATAAGGAAAGAAGGAACAACTGGCTGATAGCTTGTGTATTACATTGCTGTGGTATTCTGCCAGAACTGAAAAAGTATTTGTTTAGGTTATTAAGCATGCTGTGTTCCAAAACAAAACTGAGAAAAGAGTAAGCTTGGTGAGGAGGGTGAGGGCATGTGTTGTGACTATTCCCCCCCCCCCTTCTGTTCTCTTTGGGAGTGTTAACACCCTCCTTTAGGTGAAGCTTCCTTTGAGGTGGAACAGAGGAATCAGGAGAAAGATGGTTGGAACCAATAGGCCAACCAAAATACCAACAAGTTCATCAGGGATGTCCAGAATGGTTGTTGCTGCTATCACAGCTACACAACCAAAGGAATTACAAGCCCTAATTCAAGAATCTATTAAAGGATCTATTTTCAAGTCTATTGATCCAATAAAAGAAGCAATGAAAGAGGTGACACAACAATTTACTACCCAGATGCAGGGTTTGCAGAAACAAATAGCAGACAACACACAAAAATTAACAGAAATCACTAAAACAATGCAGAAGGTTGATACCAGAATGAAAGAAATGGAGAGCAAACTTCAAGGAACAGATTCTAAACAAGCACAACTAGAACAAGATCTGATCAGACTCCAAGTCGACAAAGCATCCTATATTTTGAGATTCCAAAACATTCCGGAAGAACGAGATGAAGATATCAGGAAAAAAATGGCCATATGCTTGGCAGAGTATATGGGAGCAGAGGAACCCAAGAAAGTATTGGAAGAACTGGATGCAGTGAACTCAGCTTTTGCCAGAAACAATCAACTGCCCAGAGAAGTACATGTAAGATTCTATAAAAGAATATTTAGGGATGTGAAAAGTACTGAGACTTACTAGTGATTTCAGCTCTCACATACTTTATTAGATGAAGAACAAGACAACTGAGCCGGCTCGCAGGCCGGCTTTTATTCCCAAGTGACCCACACCCCAAACACACACACACCCGGTGATTCGCTATTTACATTGATTGGATTAACTCCTGCTCCTCCATTGGAGGGGAGTCAGGATCCACTAGTCCATTGTCCTTCGGGGCGAAGCTCAGGCCCTTCGCCTGGCCACATGGTGGACCGGTTAGAACCAGTCCAAGCACATGGCTGTCCAGAGCCCATGTTCTCCTGTGGATACATTACACCCCTCCCCCTTGGTCCGATAAACACCCGCACACATAGTCTTTCAAATAGCTGGGGGCCGCCGCTCTCGCGTGGAGCGACGGGGCTCTGGCATGGGGGAACTGACAGCCTCCCGGGCGGCTGTGGGGACTGGTGGCCGCTCTGGTGTTGGCGGGGCTGGGCTCACCATCTCGGCCGGTGTGTCATTTGCGGTGGCTGTCAGTCCGGAGTTGAAGTCCACAGGGATTTCCTCAGGTGCGTCCGCCCCGCGTCTGGTTGAGCTGGCTCGTCCCACTCCTCCCCCTCATCCGGCTCCAGGGGTAGCACCCGGCGACGTAGCTGATCGATGTGGCGATGCAGGATCTGGCCGTCTTCCACCGAGACTTCGTAGGACCGGGGGCCACGGACCCGGACTACTCGGGCGGGAATCCACGGGGGCCCTCTCGCGTAGTTCCGTGCGTACACCGGGTCCTCTGGGAAGAACCCTCGCGCCGCCGCTGGCGTTTCCGTGCAGGGCTCCCGCTCGGGCGCTCGATCGGGATGTAACCGGTCCAGCCTGGTGGTGAGGCGTCGGCCCATCAATAGTTCCGCCGGGCTCCGGCTGGTTGTCGCATGGGGCGTCGTTCTCTGGCCGAACAGGACGTGCGCCAGCCTGAAGTCCCAGTCCGTTCCTTCGGTCCGACGGAGCGCCTCTTTGGCCGTCCGCACCATGCGTTCGGCTTGGCCATTGGTGGCGGGGTGGAACGGGGCCGACCTGATGTGGCGAATCCCGTGCTGGCGGGTGAACTCCTGGAACTCCCCAGACGTGAAGGCCGTCCCGTTGTCGGTGACCAGGGTGTCGGGGAGTCCGTGCGAGCTGAAAATCCGCCACATCGCTCGGATGGCCGCCCGGGAGGAGGTGGATGGTACCGGCTCTACTTCTAGCCACTTACTGTAGGCGTCTACAAGTATAAAAAACAGCTGCCCCTGGAACGGGCCCGCAAAGTCGAGGTGCAGGCGCGACCAGGGGCGGTGAGAGGATTCCCAGGCCCTGTCTGGGGCCGTCGGGGGTGCGGGTCGGGAGGCCTGGCAGGGTTGACACCTTTTTACAATGTCCTCAATATCCCGGTCTAACCCTGGCCACCAGACATACCCCCGCGCCAGAGCCTTCATCCTGACTACCCCAGGGTGGTGCTCATGAAGGTCCCTCAGTACCCGTTCCTGTAGTGGTTTCGGAATGACCACCCTGCCTCCCCACATTAGGCACCCCTTATAGGTCGACAGCTCATTGCGCCTTGTGACAAAAGGCGCAAACTCCGGGTCTTGTCTAGCTGTCGGCCATCCCCTCCCCACCCAGTTCAAAACCCGACAGAGAACCCTGTTGCGGCCCGTGAGGCGGGCCACCTCCTTGACATGTACTGGGCGATCGGGCAGCGATTCTAGGAGTGCGATGACGTGGGCGGGGGCCGGTTCTGGGTCCATTGCGGGCAGTGGGAGGCGGCTGAGCGCGTCCGCGTGACCCATGGCCTTTCCCGGGCGGTGGGTGAGGGTGTAAGAGTACCCCGCCAGGAATATGGACCAGCGGAGAACCCTGGGCGAGACCATCTGCGGCGTCTGTCGATCGGGCGCAAGGAGGCCCAGGAGAGGCTTGTGGTCTGTAAGGATCTCGAACGGGCGGCCATAGAGATAATGGTGGGATTTTTTAACCCCCGCCACTATCGCTAGTGCCTCCTTGTCTATCTGCGCGTAATTACGCTCCGCAGAAGACAGGGTCCGAGAATAGTAGGCGACCGGAACCTCCCGGCCATCCGGCAACCGATGCCCCAACACCGCCCCCACCCCGTAGGGCGACGCATCACACGCCAGAACCACAGGTAAAGCCTCGCAGAAGTGGTGCAGCACCCCGTTGGAGACCAACAAGTCTTTTACCGCCTGGAAAGCTGCCGCATGCTCCGGCTTCCAGGCCCACGGCGCCTCCTTGTCCAGCAGCCGGTGGAGGGGTTCAGCCACCGTTGCCTTTTGGGGCAGAAACGCGTGGTAAAAATTCAAGAGGCCTAGGAAGGCCTGGAGTTCCGGCTTGGACGTGGGGACCGGGGCTTGTGTGATCGCTTTAATTTTCTCGTCTGTGGGGTGGATGCCTTGTGCATCGACTGCGAACCCCAGGAATTCGATGCGGGGCACACCCAGGAGGCATTTCTCCTTCTTCACCTTGAGGCCAGCCTCGTTGAACCTCTGCAGGACCTGACGCAGCCGTTCGGTGAAGGCGGTGGAGTCCGGTGCCGCGATGATGACATCATCTAAAAAGGGCTGGACCCCTGGAATTCCTTTCAGGAGGGAATCCATGAAAGATTGAAAAATCCCTGGCGCCACTGAAACCCCAAACTGCAGTCTATTGACCCGGAAAGCCCCCTTGTGGGTGGTGATGGTTTGCGCTTCCGCAGCGGCCGTGTCCACTGGCAGCTGCTGGTAAGCCTGCGCCAGGTCCAATTTGCCGAAAACTTTGGCCCCCGTCAGGGAGGCCAGGACATGGCTCACTACCGGGACCGGATAGGCGTGGTCCTGCAGAGCCTTATTTATGGTGCATTTGTAATCTGCACAAATGCGTATAGCCCCATTCAGTTTCATTGGCGTTACAATGGGGGTTTCCCAGCGCGCTGACGCGACCGGTTCCAGCACGCCTTGGGCGACCTGGCGGTCGAGCTCGGCCTCTATTTTTTCCCGCATGGCTAGGGGAGGGGGCCGTGCCTTTATGCGGATGGGTCGTACGTTAGGGTCCAGATCTAGCAAAATCGGGGTCCCATTGTACCTCCCCAGGGTCCCATCGAATACTTTGGGGAACTCCCGGCAAACTGCCTCCCAGTCAGCGGTCCCGAGGTGGTTTACTCCTGCTATTTGGAGTCCCAAAGGCCCAAACCACGACAGTCCCAGGAGGCTTGAGAGGCGCCCCTCCACAACCAACAGGTCCAGCAAGCCCGAGAACCCTTTAAATCGGACTTGAAACTTGCCCCAGCCATGGACTGCCACTGGGTTTTTGTTAAAGTCCGTCAGTTTCAACCCCCATGGCTTGTGCAGTCGGGGTCCCCCCTTGGGGCATAGCGTTTTAAGGGTCTCCGCGGAAATTATAGAGAACGAGGACCCTGAGTCTATTTCCATTTGGCAGGGGACCCCTCTATTTGGACAGTCACATGCACCTTGTCCGGGCTTTCAGGGGGCAAGTTACATACCGTCTGCCGGCGCTGTGTCGTCACGGTGTGCAGGCTTGCGGCGTCCAGCTGGGCAGTGGATCCCAGGCGCTTGCCCTTGGAGCAGCAGACTCGGGCGAGGTGTCCGGCCTTGTTGCAGGTCCTGCAGACGGCGTCCCGGAAACGGCAGGTCCGGCGCTCGTGAGCGTCGCCACAGCTGGCACAGGCAGATACGTTGGGCTGGTTTGGTGGTGCGGGGGATCCCCTGTTGCGTTGGGTGCGTGGCTGTGATCGGCGGTTCACCTGTAGGACCTCCTCATCATTCGAGTCATCCGAGGGGCTGGAGTCCTGGAGGCGATGGACCGTCTTAGGCCGGCGATCTGCGTGGGACTTCTCGTAGGCGGCCGCTTCTTGGATGGCGGCCTCCAGAGTGAGGTCGTCCCGGCTGACGAGCCTGCGGCGCAGCTTCGCCTCCTTCAGCCCCACCAAGAACTGGTTTAGGAGGGTATCTGCGAGGTTGGGGAAGGCACACCTTGTGGCTGCGTGGCGTAGTCCGGCCAGGAATTCCAGAGATGTTTCGTCGGGGCCCTGCATTCTCGCGAAGAACTCCATTCGTTCCGCGAACTTGGTGGGCTTTGGTGCCAAGTGGTCAGTAAACGCCTTGACCAGCATGTCGTAGGTGGCGGCCGCGTCTTTCGGCAGGAGGGGGTTTACCAGGTCCTTCAGGAGGAGGTGTGCCTCGATGCTGCAGTAACGCAGGAGATAGGCCTTCTTCGTACCCTCATCCGTGATGCCATGGATCTCGAAGTGACGCTCCAGCGTCTCGATCCAGGTCTCCCAGTGTGCGGGACAAGAGATGTTGAAGGCGGGGAAGCTCTCATTGCTAGCGGCCATGGTGCTCACCCGTGGAGGTCGCGGTTCAGGCGTAGAGTTGGCGGCGTTGAAAGCGAGGCTGCTCTCGGGGTCAGCGGTGCTAGGGAGCGGTGCGGTGCCCAGGAACCGAAGAGGCGGACATGAAGCTCGGCGGCGGCGTTCGGTGCTTTCGGCGTTGGGGCGGTCAGCGGTGCTCGTCTTGTGGTCGTTGTTCATGGAGGGAGTTGGCATCCCACCTTCGTCGCCAGTGAAAAGTACTGAGACTTACTAGTGATTTCAGCTCTCACATACTTTATTAGATGAAGAACAAGACAACTGAGCCGGCTCGCAGGCCGGCTTTTATTCCCAAGTGACCCACACCCCAAACACACACACACCCGGTGATTCGCTATTTACATTGATTGGATTAACTCCTGCTCCTCCATTGGAGGGGAGTCAGGATCCACTAGTCCATTGTCCTTCGGGGCAAAGCTCAGGCCCTTCGCCTGGCCACATGGTGGACCGGTTAGAACCAGTCCAAGCACATGGCTGTCCAGAGCCCATGTTCTCCTGTGGATACATTACAGGATGAAATCTTAAAGGCTTCAGACAAAAAACCATTGATGTTGGACAACACTGAAATAAAGGTTCTGAAAGAGGTGCCATCGAGAGTTAGAGATAGAAGAAAATATGCCAAACTAATGGCTGTTCTAAGGAAAAATGAAGTTCAGGCTTCTACCTGAAGGCTTGATCTTTTTTTCCAGAGGTAAGAGACAAAGAATTACATCTATATTCAAGGCAGAGTATTTCTTGAAAAAGTATGGAGTGGATCTCCAAACTTGAAGAAACAGGCTCTGAGAGAGAAGAGGAGCAAGAAGAAGGGGATCTTCCCCAAGGAACCACAGGGACGTCAGCAGTACCTAAAGAAGCCCCAAAGAAAGCCAAGCACCTCATGACTTCACCATGAGTTACAAGGAAACAACTAAGAGAAAACCTGGGAGCACAAGCAAAAGATCAAGATGGATAAAAGTAAAGGTAAAATAAGATCGATCTCGATAAATATTAATGGATTGAACTCTCCTCAGAAAAGAAGATGAACCTTTCAACAATTAAAAAAAAGTAATTCCGATATTATTTGTTTACAAGAGACTCACATTAAAGAAGCTGTTCAGAAATATCTTCAAAATCCGAAGAACGTTCATAGCATCAGATAAAAAGAAAAAGAAAAGAAGTCTGGTGACAAGTAAAAGAACATCTTCAGCCAGAAATGGTGCATGCATCTCAAGATGGATGTATCTTAATGGTCCAGGTACAAAGGCAAACCAAAAAAATTCTTTTGGTAAATATCTATGCTCCAAACCACCACCAAGAAAAATTCTACAAAACTCTGCAAGAATTGATGGTGAAACAGGAATACCAAGAAACTTGTATAATCAGAGATTTTAATGCAGTTTTTGAGGGAAGGCAAAACAGAAAGAGTTTGAAGAAAAGGAAGCGGAAAAGAAAACACAAACTTCTACCAATGTTTTATCAACTAATGGAAGAGAATAAATGTATAGATGCCTGGAAAGCTTGAAACCCTCATAAGCAAGAATACACTTTCTATTCAGCAAGACACAAATCCTGGTCAAGAATTGATACATGTTGGATCTTGGCTACTATGACAAATGAAATATTGGAAGCAGAAACACAGCCTCAGACATTTGCAGATCACAACCCTATCACTTTACAGCTTCAAGATACTTTTAAAAGAAGCAGATGGAAGTTAAATACTTCGATCCTAAGAAATGATAGCTTTGTAAAGGACTCTAAGAAGGAATTTCAAGCATTTTTTGAAAGAAACATACAACCAGGGATGTTTATAAACACAGTTTGGGATGCTTTTAAGGCTTTTGTGAGAGGATGGATGATAAAAGAAACTTCATACAGGAAAAAAACAGAGATTGGAAAAATACTCCCAGCTACAAAAACAAAGAACAGGAAGAGCACTTTAAGCACAATTCAAAGAATGAAAAAGGGAGGATTAATCTCAAATATCTACAACATCAAATGATGTCCTCACACAAGAAAGAGCAAGGAAAATAATGTATGCTAAACAAAACTGTTTTGAAAATGCAAACAAACCTACTTGATGGTTAGCATACAAAATACATAAGCAGCATGAAGAAAGATTTATAAGTACACTAAGAAATGAAAAAGGGGAAGACAAAAATAAATTAGAAGATTTAAAAAGAATCGTGGAACAGTTCTATCTAAATTTATATAAAAGAACAGAAATACCTCAAGAACAAGTTGGAGAATATTTAAAGAAATACAATCCCAAAATGTTCATGGAAGAGCAAAGAATAATATTAAAGCAACAGTTATCGATGGCGGACATTGTAGAAGCCCTGGGGGAAAAAAAAAGACATGTCACCTGGTCCTGATGGGCTCCCTGCAGAATTCTACCACGTTTTTGAAGATCAACTGATTTTGTCCTTGAAGGAAGCATGCCAGAATGTAGCATGTGAATAAAAAATACCAGACTCCTGGAATGAGGCGATAATATTGCATATATACAAACAAGGCTTAGATGGAAAAGAGATCAAAAACTACAGACCTATCTCATTGTTAAATGTGGACTACAAAATATTTGCTTCAATCTTAGCAGCAAGAATGAAAAAAAGTACTAGCACAAACTATACACAAAGATCAAGTGGGTTTTCTTCCCAAAAGGCAACTCAGAAATAATTTTAGGATAATTTTGGACACTTTGGAATATTATGAAGCCCATCTGGAAAAGCAAATGGTTTTAGATACAGAAAAGGTTTTGACAATGTTAATTGGAAATTTTTGAAGGAATTGTTAAAATACTTGCAGGCAGGAGGAGTATTTTGCAAAATGATTGAAGCAATATATATGAAACAACAGGCTAAGATCTCAATTAATGGAGATTTAACTCAAAAAATTGAAATTCCAAAAGGGACACAACAAGGATGCCCATTCACACCATTGTTATTTATTTTTGTACTGGAAACCATAAATGAAGTAATTAGAGCAGAAAAGCAACTTAGAGGACTTAAAATAAGAGGAGAAGAATTCAAACTCTTAGCATTTGCAGATGACTTGGCTTTTATCTTGGAAGAACCTACAGACTTGATAGAGCTTTTGTTACTGAGATTACAGGAATATGGAGTAGTAGTCGGACTTAAGATCAATAAAGACAAGACAAAGATTCTGATAAAAAAACACGACAGAACCTCAATCTAGACATTTACAGGAAATATCTGGATTGTAGATTCAAAAGAAAATTAAATATCTTGGAATAAGTTTAACAAACAAATGTAGCTCCTTGATTGAAAACAATTATATGGAATTATTGAAAACAATAAAACAAGACTTAAACAAATGGAAGAACCTGCAAATTTCCTTTATGGACAGAATAGCCACCATTGAAATGAATATTCTACCAAGATTGATGTTCCTGTTCCAAACTATTCCAGTGCTGCAAAACCAAAATTATTTTAAAGAGGTTGATAAACTATTGACATAGTTTATTTGGCAAGGAAAGAGACCTAGAATAAAACTCAAGATGTTACAGGATTCAAAAGAAAGGGCTGGTTTTGGCCCTTCAGATTGTGCTCTGTATTATAAAGCAGCAGCATTGGCTTAGGTTAAAGATTGGATTACATTAGATAACCAAAGACTGCTTAAATTAGAAGGACATGATATGCTATTAGGATGGCATGCTTTTTTATGGTATGGGAAAACAGATTCCCATAAGTATTTCAAACAACATTGGCTAAAGGCCTCTCTGATAAAAGTTTGGGAACCAATTAAAAAATAATTGTATTCTAAAATTTTGAAATTGGTGGCACCTTTAGAAGCATTCATGAACCCAAAGATGTCACTAGAAGAACCACCTAGAAGATATTATAATCTACTGGATTCTAAATTCAATTTAAAACTTCCCCGGGAACTGAATTGGTGGCAAAAGGTACAAATTGAATCAAGGTGTACCAAAGACAAAGCGATCGATTTCTATGAGAATTGGTTGGAAATAGATAAGTTAATGCTTACAGCTGAACAGAATTTTATAAAGAACATGTATACCCTATTGTTAGATTATAAAATGCATGATGAAACTGTCAAAAATGTTATGATACAATGGGCCCAAAATTTGGGTCATACTATTCAGCTAGACCAATGGTCTAAACTATGGGGGGAAAGGTTACAAAATCGATTGCATATAAAGAAAATATTTATGTTTTACAGATGGTATATAACACCTGAAAAATTAGCTAAGTTTGATTCAAAATGTTCAGATAAATGTTGGAAATGTGAAAGCAAAACAGGATCCTTTTACCATAGGTGGTGGCTTCGTGAGAGAGCTAAGAAGTATTAGGTATGGATACATGAAGTATTACAGAATACATTGAAATGTTGTATACTGTTTACTCTGGAAGTATTACTGTTGAATATTTTACTGGATTATTTTAAAAGAGAAGATTCTTATCTTGCGTTGTACATAACTACTTCTGCTAGAATACACGCCAAGTAAAGAAGAATTTATCAACAAAATATTTGAAGCATCAGAGATGGACAAACTCACTTTGTTTTTGAAGGATCACATCAAAGAGTCTTTAGAAAATACATGGGCAAGATTTTACAGATGGCATGAGAACTATGTCTTTAACAAGACAAGACAAGATATATAAGCAAGTGGAAAGAGGGTAAAGACGATAACAGTACTAATGTTTGCACAAATGGTTGCAAAAGTGTTTATAAAAATTACTTTCCACTGTTAGGTATAAGCTTAAAGTGATACTTATTTGGCTTCAAAATTGTCCTACTCATATTGTACCCCCAGTTTTATGTTATTACTGGTGTTTGTCTATGTTTGTGATTGTTTTTGTTATAGAAAATAAAAAAACTTTTAAAAAAAGAACTGGGTCATGATGCAAGTCGAAGTATTAGAGAAGATGTTCCGAAAAAGAAAGGGCGGAGGCTACTGTGTGTGCATGTGATGTCATACATGCACATAAAAAGGAATGACATACCTGGAAATGAAAAATATAGCCTTCCCTAAGACACTTCCATGGCCAATCATGAATTCTATTTTTTTATCCCATCTTTATTCCAAGCAGCTCAGAGCGGCATTTTATTCTAACATGATCCTTGGAGGTAGGTTAGGCTGAGAGACAGCTCCTTCCCCAAGACTATCTTGTGGGTCTCATAGCAGAGCAGATACTGGAACCTAGTTTACTTTCATATAGGAAAACGTAGCATTTCAGACATTACACCTAGGAGGTATATCTTGCAGGGTACTACCATAAAGAAAGGGTATTAAGGACCATCTCATGTGGAAAGAAATGTTTGGCATGGTGGGCCTGAAGCAGTCAAGCAACTGTTCTAGCAAGAATTTAGAGCTAGGCTCTTTATGCACTGGTCGTTTTCCTCATTTTCTCCAAGCATCTCCATCACCTTTTAAATTTCATTGTGCATTTCCTCCCACTTTCACCTTGCATGTCTGTTGGGTTTTCTTTGTCATTCCGCATTGCTTTTCATCCATTCAGCTCTTAGCTCTCTTTCTTTCCACTATATCCCCAGCTTTTCTGAAGGTGGTTTTGTGGCAGACTTTTCACTTGCCTCGCTTCTAAGCCAAAGGTAATTCAGAAGCATACACATTACGTGTGCAAATTAATTAATTAATCAGTGATTAATTATTAGTACTTAACTACCCTACTATCAAATTGGTTAATTGAAAAAATTAATTATTGGAATCAGATTATCCTATTGAGGATCAAATAATTGGTTAAACACCTAGCAAAGTAGGGAATAGAAATAGAAGTTATGTTATTATATATTATTACTGGCCTTTATTTGTTGTCACTGGCCAGGGATTGGATTGTATACTAATTTGTTAGGGTGTCAGGATAGATTAGATAGGAATTGTACTGTAGGATAGATTAGAGTAATAGGAATAATTAGGAAACAGTACCGAAGAACTGTGTTTCATTCCGTCCTTCTATATTTTGGTCTGTGAATAACAACTGTGGGCTGTGAGATCCTTTTAGGGGATAGCTGGGCAGGTAATATCAGTGCTCCTGGGGAGGGGAAAGTATAGCAGTGGGACTTGGTGGGGAGTTGAGGGAAGGGGGGCAGAGAAATAATCTAGCTCGGCCTCCTTCCAGCCTACGTCCCATTCCAAAGGTAGTCAGCAGTGGGGCTAGGATGGTTGACCCCTCTCCGACATTGGCACTGTGTAATGCCACGTCTATAAATAATAAGACCATAGTCTTTTGGGACTTTCTGTTGGAATAGAATGTAGACCTGGGGTGCATGACTGAGACCTGGGTGAGAGAGGTAGAGACAGTGTCTCTCTCCCAAACAGCTCCACCTGGATTCTCGGACCTCCACCAATCGCGGACTAAGGGGCAGGGGGGGAGGAGTGGTGTTATTCATCCGGGAGGCTTACTCCTTCAGGGTGCTCCCACCTCCGGGGATCATGGGCATCGAGTGTGTCAGCCTGGTATGGGAAGCCAAGGAGAGTATGGCGATTTGGCTGATGTACCAACCACCCAATGCACTGGCCAATAGTTTCCCATCCCTGCTAGAGGCCATATCAGGCTGGGCCCTGGAATTGCCTAGGCTCTTAGTCTTGGGCAATTTCAATGTCCATGCTGATGACACGACCGCTACACAGACAGCAGACCTAGTGTTGTCCATGGCAGCCCTGGGACTCTCCCAATTGGTAACGCCCCCCACTCATTGGGCTGGGCACATGCTCAATTTGGTCTTTGCAGCAGGAGTTACAGTGGACCAGATCACTGCTTTGGCATTGCCTTGAAGGCCCGGCTAAATATTCCACTCTGACCCTGTTTGGGTGGTGAGTTGATTTGGGCTTGCCCACAGAGCCAAATGGACCCAGTGCGGCTTCAGGCAGCTTTCCAGGTTCCTAAGCACCTTGGCATCTCATCAGATGAGCTTGTAGAGGACTGGCAGTGCCGACTCTTGACAGCCATTGACAAGATTGCTCCCCAGCGCCCTCTGCACCCCAGGCCAGGCCCGCTCCATGGTTTACCCAGGAGTTGTAGCTGATGAAAAGGGGGCTGAGATGGCTAGAGAGGCAGTGGTGGCAGGTTCGCGATGAAGCTACAAGAGCATCTTATAGGATGTTATGAGATCCTATGAGATGGTAGTCAAGGCCGCAAAAAGATAGTACTATGCAGCCAGAATTGCATCTGCAAGTTCACACCCAGCCCAATTGTTTAGAACAATTCAGTTTATTATGGCTCTGCCACAAAGCAGACTAAACTATAGGGAATTGGATATCAGCTGTGTGGCTTTTGTGAGCTACTTTGTAGATAAAATCTTGTCATTCCACCATGACCTTCCTGCCACAGTTGACACAGTGAATGAACTCAAGGCTCCTTTCATGTCTTCTGTTCACATTCTGGATTATTTCAACCCGCTCAACCTAGAAGAAGTTGACAGTATGCCCCACCACATGCCTCTTGGATCCGTGCCCATCATGGCTGCTTGCAAGGGGCTGTGGGATGCCATACAGGAGATTGTCAACAAGTCCCTCTTAGAGGGACAGTTCCCAGAGACACTTAAGGAGGCAATGGTGTGCCCCCTCCTGAAAAAAACATCTTTGGACCTGGCCAAATTGGCCAACTATCAGCCGGTTTCCAACTTGCCCTGTTAGGGCAAGATAATAGAGAGGATGGTGGCACTTCAGTTACAGGGCTTTCTGGATGACGCGTCTATCTTAGATCCCTTCCAGTCCAGTTTTTGCCCTGCTTATGGGACAGAGATGGTACTGGTCACCCTCACAGATGACCTCTGAAGGCATCTAGATTGGGGCAGATCGGCAGTGCTGATGCTGTTAGACCTGTCGGCCACAGTTGACACGGTCGACCGTCAGCTACTGATCCACCGCCTCACCGACAATGGAATTCAGGGACCAGCCTTACAGTGGCTTGTTTCCTTTCTCCAAGGTCAGGGACAAAGAGTGGTGCTGGGGAATCAACTGTCCGGAGGCACCCACTGGAACGTGGAGTGCCACAAGGGGCAGTGTTGTCCCCGATGCTTTTTAACATCTATATGCACCCTCTTGCCCAGATCGCCTGGAGGTATGGCCTGGGTTGTCATCAGTATGCGGATGACACTCAGCTTTATCTGTTGTTGGACAGCCAATCTGACACTGAACCAGAAGTTCTAGACCAGGCGTTACAAGCCATGGCTGGTTCACTTAGGCTAAGCTGGATGAAATTGAATCCAACAAAGATGGAGGTCCTGTGCCTGAGCCACAGTGGTTTGGGTATAGGGATCCTGCTCCTGACTCTCAATGGGGCACCATTGGTGCCAACGCTGGAGGTTAGGAGCTTGGGGGTGCTCCTGGACACCTCCTTAACAATGGAGGCCCAGGTTGCAGCCACTGCCAAGTTGGCCTTTTACCATCTTTGGCTGATAAGGCAATTGGCTCCCTTCCTCGAATGCAGTGACTTGGCAACAGTGATCCATATGATGGTCACCTCAAGACTGGATTACTGTAATGCCCTCTACATGGGGCTGCCACTGTCGCAAACCCGGAAGCTGCTGCTGGTGCAAAATGCCACAGCCAGGCTGGTGATAGGACTCTCAGTTCGGGAGCACATCCAGCCTATACAAAAGTTGTTACACTGGCTGCCTATAGCATACTGGATTTGCTTCAAGGTGCTGGTTCTTACCTTTAAAGCCCTTTATGGCCAGGGTCCGACGTACTTGAGGGGCCACCTTTCCCCATATATGTCCTGGAGAGCACTGTGTTCAGGGACCCAGAACTGACTGGTCCTCCTGACTGTTAAGGAGGCCAGGTTGGCAATAACTAGGGCCAGGGCCTTTTCGGTGGCAGCTCCAGTCTGGTGGAATGAGCTCCCAGGGGAGATCAGGGCCCTGCGGGACCTTTTACAGTTCTGCAGGGCAGGTAAAATGGAACTCTTCTGCCAGGACTTTGGAGCCGCCACCACCACCATCACCACCACCAGTACAACTATCGATAGCACTATTAATAACAACTGATAACCATGGTGAAAGCCCTGAGCCACAGGTCCCAATGACTATTGCCTGGCCCAGCCCCTCCCCTCTCCTCCCCCACAATTGCAGCGGACCAATAGAACTAAGGCAAACTCTGGAATTGCTAGCACTTTAATATTGTTTGATTTTAATATTGTTTATACTATTGTATTAATGTTTTTATGTACTAGGTTTTATGTATTATGATAACTTTTATCTGGTTGTGAGCTGCCCTGAGGCAGCCTAGGCCGGAATGGGTGTGATAAAAATCAAATCAATCAATAAATAAATATTTCCTCAGATCTTTCAACCCTACCCTTTCACCACGCCTGTTCCCACCCCTCTTTTTTGTCAGCCCCATCACCAAGACTGAGGTTTGTTGTTCCTCCCATTCTGCACCTTCTACTTTCCTCCCTACTTCTGCTCCAGTATTGCGAAGGTTTCCCATCCTTTTAATTTAAGTTTTTAAACAAGTCCTTTGAGTCTAGTGATCTGATAAGTTGATCACTAATGTTTGATCGATGGAGAAAGAAACCATTAGCAGGGAATGCTTTAACAGTTTGGCTGCAGTCAAAGGGGAGATGACAATTTTTTTGTCTCTCCTCCCCATGGCAGATGGGCTTCTTAGAGACATTTGAGAGCTTGGTAAAAAGTAACGCTTTTCTTCCCCCTCACATGTGCATTTTCTTGTGCTCCCCCTCCCCCCACACTAAAATCAGCACAAGGGGGAAATGTGCTCTCTATTGGAGGCATGTCCGTGGCTGTGGTCTCTAGTGACCTACAAAAGTAGCTGTTTACAGTTACTCGAATAAAACTGCTGAATGGTTTTGAAATAAGAATGCCATGTCATTGCATACCACTTTTTTTTCTACATGAGGGAGAATGAGAGACCTGTTTCCAAGAATGGCTGGTTAGCTCAGTTGGTTCAAGTGTCATGCTCATTGTGCCAAGATCATGGGTTTAATCCCTGTGTGGGCTAGGGACTTTTTTTTTTTTTTTTGCTAAAAATTTTAAATGTAAAACAACAAGGCACCAGTTTAATATTTGTCTTGCTTTCAAAGACTGAAATGTGCAGTTTTGAGGGTGGGAGCCAAGCATAAATAGGCTGGCTTCACCCCCTGCCTGGCACTGCACTGGCGCCATCTCTTCCTCCTCACGAGGAGGCAAATCAGTCCCCTCCCACCAGCGCAAGCTTGGCAGGAGTTGGGGCTCACATTGTAGCTGCTTCCAGAGATTGCTGACGAGCCCCCACAAGCCAAAAGTTCTGAAAGCATTTTCCCCTTTCATGCTATAGTGAACAAGGCTTGCGTGGGAACCAGTTGGCAGTCTTCTGAAGCCTAGCATGAAAATGGCACCTTGTTGTTTTACGTTAAAAACATTTTTTAATAAGGTTGTGACAGTGGTGGTGGTAGGTATATCCATATCTTCCATGCAGCAGCTGTAGTTATGTGTGTGTGTGTGTGTGTGTATGAGTATGCCAATCTCAGTTAGCCCTACCCTAGGGAGATGCCAGGAGAGTGGCTGCTGCCCACAGAGGGCTCTTTACCAACTGGACCCCCTGTTTGGAGGCAGAGTGCTGGCAGTGGCTGCCCCTTGCCCATGGCCACTCCCACTTTCCAGACATTATGGAACCACTTGTCCCCCAGTCTGCCGAAAGCCATCTCCATGCTTACTCTTGAAGTAAAAGATGGGTGACACCTAACCTTCCATCATTATCTTGTCCCCCACTCAGAGACAACCTCTCAGCAGCAACTAAAGGAAGGGGGAATACAAAAACAGAAATTTTAAACAGATTTAAGCACCTCAGCACAACCCAGCCAGCCAGCTCATTGCAGGCTGTGCTGCCATCTCCTGCCACAAGGATTTAAATGGAAAGTGCTTGGTGGATGCTACTGCATAGCTGCGATAGGACGATTTTGTATTTTGTTAAAAAAAATGAACTCCACCCCCCACACATCACAAGTGATGTTCACCAAAATTTAGAAAAGTGCAGTTTTTAAATTGTAGCTGCAGAATAAATACACCAGATGGTGTAAGACTGGTTTGGATGGCAGGCACAGAAATCCAAAGTCAAATTTAGAGGCTTGACTGCTCAGATACTCTGCAGTAAGTTGTGAGTGCAGAAAGGGCTCTAGTGTCTCTATTTGTTATTTCCTTCCATTTTCATTTTTCAGAATGAACACTTGTCAAAAAGTTCTCTACGCCTAGAAATACCCGATCAAATGCTTCTAGCAATAATCAGTTAGCACCTACCACCTTTCCATTAGTGTCATCAACAAAAAAAAGCTTCTTTTGAAATTCCTATGGATATTTCTTACGAGCACATCATTCCAAATTTCCTTCAGGTTTCACTTGTTCTTGCCTTTTTTTGCATTCAGAATCTGAAGTCTTCCTTGTTCCTTTGTCTAAACTCAACTAGGATTGTAAATTCTCTAAACAGTGTCCCTCTCTACCTGTGAAATACTGCTAGCCTATACTAATTAGAGGGGACATTATCTGCAATCAAAAAGCAAAATGTTTTGGTAAATGGAAAAGCACTCCATTTCCATTCCCCCTTTCAGTTTGTTAATATGCTCCAGATAACCAATTTTGATATGTTAGATATTCAAATATTTGTGGAATAGACACATACTTTTTAGCAAGGCTGCCATAGCAGGCTGTTTCCACTAAGAAATTTTAAATATTTATAGCAAAATAAATTACTATAATTGTTGGTTTAAAAAAAATACCCAAAAGGTCCATATTCAGAGACAGTGAACCTCTGAATACCAAAGATAGGAAGTTATATTGGGGGGAGGGAAGCATTAGTGTTTGTGCTTTGTTAATTATATAGTGTTGTTATGAGGAGAGGAATTTCATTTTCCAAAATGCACTTTTTAAAGATATAGCCATTGACTCCTATTATTCTTTTTGTCTCTTTAAAAAGATTTCTCATTCATTTCTCTTTCATATCTCTTTGAAACCAATTCAGCTATTGCACAGTTGCTTTATATTGCACTAGGAGCAAAGCCCGTTGTAGGGACAATACAATGGGTGCTAGAAAGACAGGAGACTTCCCCCCATTCCCTGCTTTCTCCCCCTCTCCAGACCCTGGAGTCATGGAGTGGCAACTGGCTTCCTGCCCAGACGCATCCAGCAGCCTGTCGGCTGCCTCCACCACCCTCCACTCTGGCAGTCATAGGTGGGTGGCTACCTGCAGTCCACTGGGGCTGACGATGACCGGCGTGGTGGTGGCAGGAATGGCCTCGGCCTCCTAAGCCTCCAGCCACCGTACTGTCCATTCTGTCTGGCAGCTCCCTGCATACTGAGGGTGAGAGGCTGGCCACCGGCTCTGTGGGCGGGGCTGAGGCAACACAGCAAGGCAATGCAGCCAGTGACCCAGGGATCCATTTCTGAGTGGCAGTTCAGGAAGCCAACTGATTTTGGCGAACATCGAACCTTGTCACCCCAAAACAGGATTATAATATATATAATATATATAAGACTGACGCAACCACTTTTAACTTTAAAAGGGGTAACTTCTCTGGTATGAGGGGACATGTGAGGAAGAAATTGAAAGGAAGAGTGGAGAAGGTCAAAACTATTGGGGAAGCTTGGAGACTATTTAAAAATACAGTCCTAGAAGCTCAGAAAAAATATATACCGCAGGTTAGGAAAGGTACAAATAGGTATAGAAAAAAGCCTGCATGGTTAACAAATAAAGTAATGGAAGCTGTAAAAGGTAAGAAGGATTCCTTTAAGTGGTGGAAAGCTAGTCTCAGTGAGGTTGATAAAAGGGAAAACAGACTATGGCAAATAAAATGCAAGTCTGTGATTAGGCAAGCAAAAAGGGAATATGAGGAACATATCGCAAAAAACATAAAAGCCAAAAATAAAATTTTCTTCAAATACATTAGAAGTAGGAAGCCAGCCAGGGAGGCAGTGGGGCCCTTGGATGACCAAGGGGTAAAAGGAGTAGTGAAGGATGATAGGGAAATGGTTGAGAAGCTGAATGCATTTTTTGCCTCTGTCTTCACTGTGGAAGAGGAGAAGTGCTTGCCCACTCCAGAAGCACTGATTTCGGGAGGGGGTTTGAAAGACCTGAATCAGTTTGTGGTGACAAGAGAGGAAGTCTTCCGACTGATGGACAATTTAAAAACTAATAAATCACCAGGCCCGGATGGCATTCATCCGAGAGTTCTGAAAGAACTCAAAGGTGAACTTGTGGATCTCCTGACAAAAATATGTAATCTTTCTTTAAAATCTGCCTCCATTCCTGAGGACTGGAAGGTAGCTAATGTCACTCCCATCTTTAAAAAGGGCTCCAGGGGAGAGCCGGGAAATTACAGGCCAGTCAATCTGACATCGATACCGGGTAAGTTGGTGGAAACTGTTATTAAGGAAAGAATTAGTAGGCACATTGATGAACAAAAACTATTGAGGCAGACTCAGCATGGGTTCTGTAAGGGAAGATCTTGTCTCACTAACCTGTTAGTGTTTTTTGAGGAGTGAACAAACATGTGGACAAGGGGGACCCAATAGATATTATTTACCTTGACTTCTGGAAAGCTTTTGATACAGTTCCTCATCAAAGGCTCCTAAGTAAGCTCAATAGTCATGGGATAAAAGGACAAGTCCTCTTGTGGATCAAAAACTGGCTTATAAATAGGAAACAGAGAGTGAGTATAAATGGGAAACTTTCTCAGTGGAGGGTGGTAAGCAGTGGGGTACCACAGGGATCAGTACTCGGTCCAATGCTTTTTAACTTGTTTATTAATGATTTGGAATTGGGAGTAAGCAGTGAAGTGGATAAATTTGCAGATGACATGAAGTTGTTCAGGGTGGTGAAAACCAGGGAGGATTGTGAGGCACTCCAAAGGGATCTGTCGAGGTTGGGTGAGTGGGCGTCAACGTGGCAAATGGGGTTCAGTGTGGCCAAGTGCAAAGTGATGCACATTGGAGCCAAAAATCCTAAATATAAATACACATTGATAGGGTCTGAACTGGCAGAGACGGACCAAGAGAGAGATCTTGGAGTCGTAGTGGATAACTCAATTAAAATGTCTAGACAGTGTGTAGCTGCAATAAAGAAGGCCAACGCTATGCTGGGGATTATTAGCAAGGGAATTGAAAACAAATCAGCCAGTATCATAATGCCCCTGTATAAATCATTGGTGCGACCTCATTTGGAATACTGTGTACAGTTCTGGTTACCACATCTCAAAAAGGATATTATAGCATTGGAAAAGGTGCAGAGAAGGGCAACTAGAATGATAAAAGGGTTGGAACACCTTCCCTATGAAGAAAAGTTAAAATGTTTGGGGCTCTTCAGCTTGGAGAAACGACGGCTGAGGGGTGACATGATCGAGGTTTATAAGATTATGAATGGGATTGAGCAGGTTGAGAAAGAAGTACCTTTCTCCCTTTCTCACAATACAAGAACTCGTGGGCACTCCATGAAATTGCTGAGCAGTCGGGTTAGAACAGATAAAAGGAAATACTTCTTCACCCAAAGAGTGATTAACATATGGAATTCACTGCCACAGGAGGTGGTGGCAGCTACAAGCATGGACAGTTTCAAGAGGGAATTAGATAAACATATGGAGCAGAAGTCCATCAGTGGCTATTAGCCACAGAGTATAGATGGAAATTCTAAGTCTGGGGCAGGTGATGCACTCTATTCTTGGTGCTGGGGGGGGCAGCAGTGGGAGGGCTTCTAGTGTCCTGGCCCCATTGCTGGACCTCCTGATGGCACCTGGTATATTTTGTCCGCTGTGTGACAGAGTGTTGGACTAGATAGGCCATTGGCCTGATTCAACATTGGCTTATCTTATGTTCTTATGTTGAGAGATAGTGCAGCATGGTGCTCTAATAGGATAGGAAGTCCTACACAACATTGGTTATCTCTGAGCATCTGCAGAGTGAAATTCTGATATTTTGCAGAACTGCCCTTCCTGTCTGTCCTTTGTTTAAATTTCCCTTTGATTAAAATGGGATTGACTAGAAACTGAGTCTAAATTCCTAAAAAAGAGAAAATGAAATTGCTAGTTGGATCTCAATGAAAAATTGGGTAAAGAGGAATTAATATAATTTTTCTTAAACCTGTTATTAACCCTCCAGTGCCAATGTGTGAGACAGGATGCTGGACTACCTGGGTCACTGGTCTGACCTACGAAGACTCTTCTTATGTAAATACATGGAATATCAATGTTGAGCATGCTTGTTCTAAGCAATTTTAAAAACCAGTCTGTTAAGGCAGAACATTCTTTGAATCAAAAGGATGTTACCTATCACTGAGAAGCAGCATACAAAAGGAAAGAATAATTCCCTGGCTCCTGATTTTGAGCTAGATGAAAGGTTAAATTTTTTTGATCTTGATTTCATGGCTAAACTTTAACACTAATTATGAAGCGGTGAATTTAGTCAAACGAAGAACTGAAACTGCCTCTAGGAGCACCAAAGAGGTGCTCATTTGAGACTAAGACATGAAAAAGGTAATTTAATAGGAAAACTATGGAGTGTATAATCACCTCCCCCATCGAAACTACTTGGAGAGGAACTTCACTGAATACCATGTAACTACATTCATAATTTCACATGTTGGTTTGACATCAAAGGAGGAAAAGGATGTAAACAATTGTATAAGGTACTAAATTAAATAATTACTCATTAACTTCATGTGGGGAAAATGAGAATTAATTCAAGTGCCCACCTAACTGTCTCTCCCTGTTCTAGCCACAGTAATCCATGCAATGGTCACCTCTAGATTGGATTATTATAACTTGGTCTACATGGGCCTATCCATGAGGCTGACCCGGAAACTCCAACTGATGCAGAATATGGGGGTGTGGGTCCTTATGGGGACTCTGCATACAGCACATATCCACCCTGTGCTGCGTGGCTTCCACTGGAGTACCGGATCAGGTTCAAGTTTTTGGTGTTGTCCTTCAAACCCCTTAATGATGTGGGACTTACATACCTTTGGGACAACCTCTTGTGGTATACCCCCAGAAGAGCATTGCACTCAGTACATCAGAATCCACTAGTGGTCCCCAGCCCAAGAGATATCTGGCTGTCCTCAAACAGAGCAAGGGCATTTTCTGCCCCAGCTCCAACCTGGTGGAACTCTCTGCTGAATAACATTCATGCCTGTGATACAGTTCTGCAGGGCCTGTAAGGCAGAGATGTTCCACCAGGTGTTTGGCTGAGAACAGTGGCGGTTCCATCTTTTTGGCACTTCCACTCCCTGCCTCCCCATGAGACAGTGGCACTACTGAAACTTTTAGCACCATATTTAGGTTGATTACTTGTTTTATTGGTTTTAATCTGTTTTTAATGATGTATTATATCATATTATGTTGTACACTGCCCTGAGCCCTGTCCTTTCAGGGGAGGGCAGCTGAAAATTGAATTTAAAAATAATATTAACAGCAATAATTATAAAAATAGCTTTTCCCATTTCTCCAAAAACAAGTTAACTTGCTTTATCAGCTGAAGTTGGATAGGATGACTGAATGAGGGGATTATAAGCACCTTTGGATCCCAACATTTTTTATAGAAATGGAGTCCTGCTCAACTTATCTCTAAGTCATTTTCATTGGCTAAAACAACTGAAAATGACTGGAAACAACAGTGTGGGGGGAATATGTTGTGACTATGTCCAGGGACCTTTATTACCTGAGGAGTCACTAAGTAAACTCTGCCCTGGGAGCCATACCGGGCTGTTCTAGCAACAAAAGAAATTGGGTAAAGAGGAATTAAGAGAACAGAAAAAGATTCTGTAGACTAGAGAAGGCCCACTAGCTGTCTAACAAAGATAATGTTTTAAAGATGGTGTCTGTCAGTTGAGATATGATATACAAGGTATTCCAATTCAACTGTCCATACACCCCTACCAAGGGAAGCATGCCAGAAAAAAAAAAGTATTTTTCAGATCTGGTTTTCATAGAAGGCATAATTATTAGTATTCCAAATTATTCAGGTCTCCAAAACCAGTTCAGCATTCAGACCGGGGGGGGTTTGCTGGTATTTGGATCCATTATTCTCTATGGCAAATCTTTCGGGGGGGGGAGGTCTGGACGGTCAATGTTTTAACCAGCTATTTGGGATCGGGGTCCTAGTATTGACAGGGATTCTCTAACATGTATCCGAATCTGGAATATACCCCCACAATACCAATAAGGTATTTGTCAGATATATTTTCAGATCAGATATATCCTACCCCTAACTATGTAAGGTTGCTACTTTACTGTGAAGTCTAGTCTAGAATCTCCAGTTCTTTTACAGCCTCCTGGAAAATATCTTTACAGACATACCAGAACACTGATAGAACAAAGTTTGAGTCCAGTGGCATCTTTAAGACCAACAAAATTTAATTTTGGGTATAAGCTTTCATGTGCATTCACACTTTATCAGAAACATTGAAACAATTTTCCTCAAATCTTACACATAGTAGAGGGAGGGCGATTTAAAACCTCTACTGGTTTATGACAGTTCTCTTTCACAAGTGCTGGGGGAAAACTGTTTCTTGCACACAGATGCCCCCCCATCTCAAACACCTCACCCACAATATCTAATCTGAACATGGACTCTGTACCAGAGCTTGCAATAAATCCAGATGACAACCTTGCTGCCATATACATCCAGGCAACACGATCACTGGACCTAACAACATCAACGACATCATCTCTGGCTTATTCCCTTGCTCATCTTATAACATTGTATATGCCATTAAATGCCAACAATGCCCTTCAGTTTTGTACATAGGGCAAACAGGTCAAACCCTATGCCAAAGGATAAATGAACACATATCTGACATAAAAAATCACAGCACTGAGAAACCTGAAGGAGAACATTTCAGCCTCTTAGGGCATTCAATGGGGGACTCGAAGTAGCTGTTTTACTGCAAAGGAATTTCAGAAACAGACTGGAATGAGAGACTGCTGAATTACAAGTTATTACAACACTCAGGACAATGGAACCCCCAGGGCTTAACAGAGATATTAGATTCTTATCTCACTACACATGCTAAGTCACTCAGTTCTTACCTATACTCAGAATTAAACTTTGTGGACTTAAAGGTACCATTGGACACAAACTTGGTTCTCACATTTGTCATTAACTCTTTTATTATCTGTCTGCTATTTGCTTCTGTTCACAGACATTACCAACTGCATTATTCCAGTCTTAGCTATACTTATGCATCTTGACTTTACTTAGCTTTTCTTGGCAACCAACCCTCACCTATATGTAACACTTGAGGAAATCTGTTTCAATGTATCTGAGAAAGTATGCATTTACACATGCTAAGTCTCTCAGTTCTCACCTATACTCAGAATTGAACTTTGTTGGTCTTGGAGGTGCAAGTGAACCCAAACTTAGTTCTCACATCTGTTAATTCTTGTATTTGAATGCTTATTTGCTGCCATTCATAGGTCTTATTTATTTATTAAACTTTTATCCCGCCCTACCCGGCCGAGGCCAGCTCAGGGTGGCTTACAGCAGATAAAATACCAAAGTATGTATAAATAATAAATACAACATTAAAATACTATATTAAAACCAGGTATAATAATAAAATGCTAATCTTATGCATCAGTTCTATACACATGACTTTCAAAACAAGTCTGCTTTAGATGTCATAAGAAGGTAATTCAAATGTCATAAAAGGAGGAATCAGCTCGGGTAGTTATTGGGGTCCAGAGGATCAGGGCTCTTCACCATACGATATCAGTTGACATTCCCAGTGGTAATAGTAGTGGGGGTGGTGGCTCCAAAAGCCTGGTGGAAGAGCTCCATTTTGCAGGCCCTGCAGAACTGCAAAAGGTCCCACAGGGCCCTGGTCTCCTCTGGGAGCTCATTCCACCAGGGTGGAGCCACCACCGAAAAAGCCCTGGCCCTGGTTGTCATCAGCCTGGCCTCCTTAATGCTTGGGAGGACCAGACAATTCTGGATCCCCAATCGCAGCACTCTCTGGGGTACATATGGGGAAAGGTGGTCCCTCAGGTATGTAGGTCCCTGGCCATAAAGGGCTTTAAAGGTAACAACTGCTTTAATCCAATCTTAGCTATACTTATCACTCAGTTACTTGTGCATCTTGACTCTAACTAGCCCTTTCTGGCAACTAACTCCACCCACACTCTTTCTAACTATATGTATCTGGCTTGAGGAAAACTGTTCCAATGTAGAGGAGGAGGAGGAGGAGGAGGAGGAGGAGGAGGAGGAGGAGGAGGAGGAGGAGGAGGAGGAGGAGGAGGAGGAGGAGGAGGAGAAGAAGAAGAAGAAGAAGAAGAAGAAGAAGAAGAAGAAGAAGAAGAAGAAGAAGGAGAAGAGAGGGGAGGGGGAGGGGGAGGGGGAGATTGGCTGAAGGAGTTTCAGAGCGGATTACAATCTCCTTTCCCTTCCCTTCCCCTCCCAACAGACACCCTGTGAGGTAGGTGGGGCTGAGAGAGTTCTTTTCAGAACTGCCCTTGAGAGAACATCTCTGAAAGAATTTATGACTGACCCAAGGTTACCCCAGCAGTTGCATGTGGAGGAGTGGGGAATCAAACCTGGTTCTTCCCAGGTTAGAGCCCACACTCCTAACCAGTACCAAACTGGTATGTGATGAAGTGTGCATGCACACAGAAGTTTATACCCAGAATTAAAGTTTGTTGGTCTTACAGGTGCCACAGGACTCAGACTTGTTTCAGACCAACACAGCTACCCAGCAGAACACTGATGGTACCTTCAATCAATTCTTGTTTACTTTTAGTCTAAGTGGAAGAAATTCTGGTTTCCAGTGAGACACATAGAAGAGGACCCTGTATCATAAAGGTAACCTGAATTATTGCACTCTGAATTACACATCAAATGTATGAATCTTCATTTAGAATGCTCACAATCTTATGTTCATAGCAATTATTCAGTGAACTTAGCACACAGCTGCTGGGTCACAATGAGCCTACTCAATAACTGCAATTTTAAAATATTTTCCCTTGTTAGTTTCTTCTAAGAAATAGTTAGTTTTAGTTAGTCATCATCAACCTGTTACCATCTTTTAAAAACAGATTAAAATAAATGAAAGAATTATAATGTGAATTAACCAGACATTTTGTACCAGATCAGTAATTACTTGCACAGAAATTTATTTCTTTGCTGAAATCTATTTGAGGCAAATCAGCATTGCAGGCAGACATGAGATGACATGAAGAAAGAAAGAAACTGTGAGAAGCAACAGCCACAGCTCTATTTACAACAACAAAGACCACCACTGGGCACAGCAATCAAATGATACTGAACTAAAAAGGAAGTATTTAGTAGGATACGCAAGACTTAAGCCTTTTCTGTTTATGTGTCCTGTTTGGACAAGTCTACCCTGACTTTAAGTCCATGAAGAGTCAAGCATACTGTTCAAGCTCTTTTCTGTTAAACATTAGCTGATATATGAAGGAGGCATTTATTTAATTTAAATGTTTCTATATTGCCTTTTTACTCAAACAGGGTCACCATGGCATCGAACTTAAAAATATTAAAACATTTCAACATTAAAATGTCTGAGACATTAAAACATTTGAAATAATGTATATAAAAAGTAATTAAATGATTCAATAAAGCATATAAATACACCAACACACATTTTTTAAAATTATATTTTATTGAGTATATCTTTCATATTTCATAAAAGTATTTTGTACCCTTATATATTATACTCCATTTCATAATTTAAAGAAAGAAATGAGGTTACATTCCATCTGTACAACCGACAAATTAAACTTAATCCAGATCCAGTTTGTATCCTCTTCTTTTTCTTATTCCCATATCCTACCCGCATAAAAAGCCAGCATACAACTCCCTCTAAATCACATTCTGACCATTAATACATCCTTTAATTCTTAGATAATTCGTTGCTCATTCTTCTAACTTCTGTTCTATAGGCTCAGTCTCTATTATTCTATCTTCTTCTATACCTAAGAAGGAAAGCTGGACAGGGTTGCCACTGATACTGGGGGCTGAAGAGGAAACCCCTTCAGCAGCAGAATGTCCCTCCTCCCTGCTGCCAGAGGTCTTGGGGGGAGCACACCCTCCACCTCCTTACTATGCCCTCTAGTTATAACAATTCTACTTCTATATTGGTTATCACTTTGTATACTATTACTGAATAGTTGCCACTTAAAATATAGTTCTAAATTCCCTTCTTATACTCATTTAATTTCTCTCAACATGATCTATTATACTGTTTGCCTAAACAAACTATCTCCTGTTTGTTTAATCACTGCTTCCAATAGCTTCTTCCCAGTATTCTTGTTGTATGCTGTGAAAGTTTTGCCATTTAAATTGACCACTAATTGGCCTAGTGCATGACATCTGTATTGAATTCCATGTTCTCTCTGTGTCTTTGCTGTATCTCGAAGCGTCCTTCTTGCAAGAAGTATCTCCGCTGGAATGTCAGCAAATAGAAAAACAATCGTGTCTTCAAGGAACAGTCCCTCTTTTTCTCTCGCAATTTTGAAATGTTTATTTTTGATCTGTACCTCCGTGAATTCAATCAGGATATCTGGTGTGGCATCTTCAGGAGCTCTTTTCAACACGTTTAAATGGAAGGAAGAGGTGATGATTCTTTCAGAGGTCTCTGATTTCCCTCCTGAGTGAAGTATCTGCCACAGCCATTTATTTAAAAATGCAGTGAGATTTTCTGTTTTGGAAAAGTTTAATGAGACCCCATGGAGTTTCTTATTTAGTGGCTCTATTATTTGTTTGAGCTGGCCAAATTCTTTTTTCAATTGTCTGACATCCCCACTCAAACTCTTAATTTCATTTTTAAGGTCATCTTTATCTCTGTCAAAGCATGCAGAATCATGGTCTGGTAGCCTGGGTCAGAATTGCTTCCTCCCATCACCATATCCTCCAGCAGAAGTGTCTCTTAGTCTTCCAAGTCTTCTGAGTCTGTATTAGTCTTCCTAGGGGGTCTGTAGGGGGGGTTGCCCCCTTCTTCCCCCTAGTCCTTCCAACACCCAGCATTAAAGTTTGTTTCTAAATTAGTTTTGTTTTTTGAGAGCAATTTGATATTCCAACACGCATGATCACACAAGGCTTGCCAGCCCCAGGTCCAGGTGGGGGAATCCCCCAATTTTGCAGGCTCTTCCCCACTGGCAGCCAGGTGGCCAGCAGGGGGAAGCTCCGCTCCAACAGCCAACATGTGTCTTTAAATCTTGGCAGGACATTTTAGAAGAAGCTTGCAAACTATGTTTGGAATGTGTGTGTGCCTTTAAATCTCAGCAGGATGAAAGTTGCACGGTGGGGTGGGGTGGGGGTGAGCAGGCACAAGCCATGTGTCTCTTCCTGGTGAGTATGTGAGAGAGGAAGAGAGCACAGTCCCTCTGTTTGTTTCACTTTTGTTTTGAAAGTCATGTGTATAGTAAAATGGAAAGTAAAGAGTTAGTTAAGAACCTGATTATAGGATGGAGGAAAACTCCACCCCCTAGACTGCTCTCTTGCTTACTTTCATTTTTCTGTGTTAGTCTGAAGAAGTTGGTTGAAATGAAGCAGATTGTTACTTTCAGCAACTCCTGTGAGTAAAGCGATTTATATCATTGCCCTGGTGAGATCATAAAAGTGTGGGCTTGCAAATTGTTTGTGTCTGGAAAAAGATTCATTGTTTATTTTAGTTGCTTTGTGTGTGTCCTTTAATAAAGCCATGCTTGGGAATAATACCAAAGCCTGACATGTGACTTATGGGGGTATGACAAATTACACTTTCATTTAATGGAAAGTACAGCTGCTGGGGAACCCTTTGAAAGTAAAAAAGAGGGTGATGAGATGAAGACTGTATTCAGGGGAAGTGCACTGCTGTATTTTTATTTTTTAGGTTATGGGAAAGTCTCCAGGCTCTACCCCCAAAGTCCCCAGGTATTTCCTAAGCTGGACCTCTCAACCCTAGACCACACAATCAGGAGGAGGACCAATAAAAGGTATTAGGGGTACGCCAACAAAACAAAAATTCACCTACTGGCAGAAGACAATGATAGAGGGAGACACACAAATCTACCTGGAGAGGGAGTTCCAAAATTTCAGCACCATGACCACGCCATTTATCAAGAAATATGCCATATACTTTTCCCTAGCCATGCATCAAGGCTAATGGTACCCCAACCCCCATTTCCCCACATGTTAGCCCTGATGGCTTGCTTTACCCACATGGCTATTACCAGCAGGGACCGATAATGCCTAAATGAGGCAGTCAGCTAGATCACTAATAAGCATAATGGACAGCCCCAAAGTGGAGTAAGTGTGTGGGTGAAGTAGTGTCAATTAGCCTGGTGAGATAAAAATTCCTTTCCTCACCCAACAAATGCCCACTCAGAAGGGTTAAGGACACTTGCCAATTAAAAGAGACTGCAATTTAAGGGGGCTTCATTTTTCCAGCTGCTCAGTGGTGCACTTGGTACCTGGGATACACCTTACCTTCTCCTCTCAGACCTACTGAATTGTTACTTATGCTTTAGCTGATGTGTATTGTCTCCTCTTCACATTGGCTTCATTTGTAAATGTATTTAAAAAAAAAAAAAAGCTTGTAGTTTTATGGTGAACGTAAAAAGATTGGCTCAGGTGGTTTAATACTGGGGACTTCTTTAAATACCACAATGCAACCATATCTTACACATATTTACTCAGGTTAGTTCTATGGATTGAACTGGGCATTAGCTCCAAATCAGTATGTATAGCATTGTATGATATGTTGTTTCAGAGTCCGATATCAAATGTTTGGGGAAAGATTTTTTTTTTTTTTAAATGTTCAGATAATAAATAAATGGGCACAGGAGGACAGAGAAAAGTCATTTTCCCTTTAATTTAGAGGACATCTCTCCCTTTCATCTCCTACTAGCTGATAAGCCTAGGAGTTGATTTGTTAGAACAGAACAGAAGTGAGAACAGCATTTTGGGAGAGACTGATCTCAAGAGAACCCTTCTGACATATGTGATGAGACTAAAACACTGCTGGTTAATACCAGATACAAAATGATAGCTTTTTGCTTCCTTGTTAAAAAGAAAAATTATACAAAATGTACTGTATATGACACAGAATAGAATACATAAGATTAACCAGATTTATAATAAGCACTGTGAGAAACTACCAGCTGAGTCGTATATTCATAAATATTTTGCAACATTTGCAAGAAAAGATGTAGATTTCATTTCACTAAAAATTAAATAGAAAATACATGTAAATGAATGTGGCTGTAGATCCTTGCAATACTGGTTACATCACAGTAAAAGTTTAGATATAATGAGAATAATGACAATTCTTAGATACTTTACTAAGGAGATCTTTTAATTTGATCAAAACTATCTGCCTCCATTGTATTAGTAAACTTTAGCTTCCTGTTGCTCTCTTAATATTTCCCCCTTTTTTGTTACTGACTTCTACATTTATTCTTTGTATGTTCGATATTTGAAAATCTACAAGTGGTATATTTATAACTCATTTCTATTTTCATATCAAAGTAAACTTTGTTTATTTCAATGGAAATTAGTTTCAAGAAAGTAGACTGAGAATTAAAGACAAGAATGCCAAGGACCTAGAGCACAACTGATATGCACACGTTTTAACATGTTCGTTCAGCCCTTCGTCCCATCTTGATGTTAGAGTGTCGGACTAGGATCTGGTAGTCCCTGGTTCAAATCTCTACTCTTCCATGGAAGCTTGCTGGGTGACCATGAGCCAGTTGCACATTCTCAGCCTAACCTACTTCACAGGGTTGTTGTGATGATAACATGAAGGAGAGTAGAAAAGTGTTAGCAACTTTGGGTCTCCACTGGGAAGAAAGTACATAAATACATGTTCAAACATAACTTCATAACTTTGATGGTGAACTCTGTTGTGGACCTCAGAAAAGCTTCACCTGCCTTCTCCCTATAAGCCTATGTAGCAGGATTGTTGAAGGGTTTATTGCGATAACACAGATACTTTTACAAGAAAGTATTGTGTAAATTCTCATTTTTTAAGACAGTTTGTTATCCGTGATAGCTAAATGGAAACTTCAATTGCTGGAATATCAGTTGCTGGGAGTAGGGAAGGAAATAAATGTTCTCCTTATAGTTTTCAGAAACATCTGGCAGACCACCTTTAGATAGAGGATGCTGCACTAGATGTCTTATTGGCCTAAATCGGTAAGACACTTTTTATGTGGCCTGAGGCACTGTAGACAGGGTGCCAAGCATGCAGAAATGGTTCCTTCCATGATATGGGGACTGGTTGCTTTATTCATGATATTATTTTGCCCTGTAATAGGTAAAGGAAATATATGGCAAGTGTCACTGAACAAAATTTGACTGTCTCATTGACCATATTATTAATAGGCTGCCATGCTGCAAGGACACAATTGTGCTGTGGCAGCTAAAGCAATCCATAAAGCATTAGAATGGATGTCCTAATATCTGGGGAAAATTATAAAGGGCTATGAAAATCAATGCAGCCCAGTTAATACTATAGATTGTCTTTATATATACAGTTCAAGTGGTCACTTTCGGGACAGGTGCTAAATGCCAGTCCTGTTGCAAGTAACACTGCTGAGCCAGCTAATTATGTGTTGATTCCAAAACAACATTAATGTTATGACCAGTGTATGATATGTACAGCTTTACACTTCAGTCTCCTAGCACCACCTTCTGGAATCAAATCAGCCAGTCAAGTAAGAGCAGAATGACCAAAACATGGAATAGGCCCAACCCAGTCATTCTCTTCAGAAGGATACCATGGTTGATGGTATCAGAACCCCCTGAGAGGTCTGAGAAAATCATCAGGGATGCACTCAATCTGTTATTCTCCCAGCACATATTAGACATGGTCTTTAGATACAGTTCCTGAATAAAAGGTGTAGCATTCACCATTGCTTAACATGTTAGGCTGTTGCAGTAAAAAATGCATGGGAGTCTAGTGGCACCGTGAGGACTAACAATTTTTTTATTCCAGTATAAGTGTCTGTGCACTACAGCCCACTTCTTCAGATGTGATCTAGTGGGCCTTCATTAGGCAGACATTGGTGTGTATGTTAAGTGCTGTCAAGTTGCTTCTGACTTATCATGAGCCTTTGAATTAATGTCCTCCAAAATGTCCTGTCATTAACAGCCATTCTCAGGTCTTGCAAACTGAGAGCCATGACTTCCTTTATTGAGTCAATCCATCTCATGTTGGGTCTTCTTTTCCTGCTACCATCAACTTTTCTGAGCATTATTTCTTTTCCAGTGACTCTTGTCTTTAAGCCCTCCGCAAATGACATTATGCACATGGATTTCAGCATACATAGAGAGGGTGTGGGCATGAGCACACTGGCTCTGCCTCCCATCAATGCATGATCACCTGCTTGTGAGTATGGAACTACGTGAATAGAAAATAGATGCTCATAAATTCACTTTCCCATGACTGGGAACACTGCTTTTCCAAACATGCATATGACTCAGTGATCAATTGGGGGGGGGGGGACTAGCGCACTCATGTCTACTGCCCCTTTATGTACATTAAAATCAACATATATGGTATTGTGTAGGAGGCTTTATACATGTGGGGATGGTGGGAAAGTCAACAGGCTCAAAGGGCCATAAAACGCAGGCAGTGGGAGACCACTGACAATAGCAGAAAGTAGCCATTTTTCTAATTTTGCTGTGGCAATTACATTACAAAAACTGGATCCAGATGGGGGGGGATTAGCTTGTTATAGGGTCACCAGCCAGATAAAAAATGGATCTTTTGCTGGTGTATATGGCAGTTTTATTCCTGCATAATGTTTCCAAGAAAAAGAGACCAATCAGTTCAAACTAAATGAAATATTTATTCACTAGCACTCAGACACACAACTAGAGACAGACCAAAATTGCAAACCCTTTTGAAATCATGAATACAGCTACACAAGTAAATAAAACCACCCTCTCCCTCCCAATAAACACATGCATGCACACATGCTGGCACCTGGCCCAATCATTTGGAATTATTCAGTCCATTACAACTCTGCCACAGGGCAGACCAAATAGTAGGGAATTGGCTATTGGTTGTGAGGCATTTACAACCTATTTCACAGATAAGATTGTGACACTCCGACAGGTCCTCCCAACCAGAATTGAGACAGTAAGAGAACTGGAAGCCTCTTGTCCATCTTCTGTTCCGATACTGGACTACTTCAATCTACTCTCCTGGGAGGAAGTCAACAGGATCCTGGCAGCAGTGAGGCATACTACCTTGCCTCCTTGACCATGTCCTTCCTGGCTAGTGAAAACCTGCAGGGAGAACATTCAGGCCCCTCTGGGAGAAATCATCATCTTGTCCCTTTCTACTGGGACTTTCCTGGAGCCTTTGAAGGAGACAGTAGTTCACCTGCTCCTGAAAAAGCCATCACTGGACCCTAGAGTCCTAACAAACTACCACCTGGTATTGAACTTACCATTCCTGGGTAAGATGGTTGAGAGAGAGGGGCTGAACAACTCCAGGTTTTATTTATTTATTTATTAAATTTCTACCCCGCCCTTCCAGCAAAAGCCAACTCCTGGATGACGCTTCCATCTTTGATTCTTTGAGTCTGGCTTCCACCCTGGCCATGGGATGGAGACATCTCTGGTCACCCTTACAGATGACGTCCATAGACACCTGGATTGGTGTGGATTGGTGCTGCTGTTGCTATTAGATCTAACAGCAGCATTCAATACAGTTAACCAGGGGTCTTTTCGTAGAAGAACAGCTGCAGGAGCTCATTAGCATATGGTATGCTAATGAGCTATTAGGCTATTAGCATATGCCACACCCCCTGACATCACCGGAAGTGATGTCAGAAGGGGAAGCAAAAGGGGGGGAAGCATCTTCAAAAGCCTCCCCTTCCCTTCCCCAGCTGGTCTGGGTGGGGGAGCTAAGAGAGAAGGGGTTTAAAGTTTAAACTCCTTCTCATGAGAGTTGGGCCACAGAAGGAGGAAAGAGGGAAGGAAAGAGAGAGAGTAGAGAGAAGGAAAGAAGGAAGGAAAGAGGGAAAGAAAGAGAGGGAAGAAGGAGGGAAACAGGGAAAGGAGGAAAAAGAGAAGAGAAGAAGGTGGGAAAGAAAGAAAGAAAGAAAGAAAGAGAGAGAGAAGAGAAGAGAAGAATGAGGGAAAGAGGAAAAAGAAAGAAGGAAAGGAGGGAATGAAAGAAATTCAGTGGCAATTCAGCCCCATTATACCCTATGGGCCATTGAAGTCAATGGTGAAAACATAGGGTATATTCTGGGGGCTGGAGGGGAAGGGGTTTGAGGGAGAGGCTCCGAGATCACAGGATAGCTGATGGAGCCTCTCCCCAAGATACCCACCAAGTTTCAAGAACATTGGACCAGGGGTCCAATTCTATGAGCCCCCAAACAGGTTGCCCCATTTCCTCCATTGTTCTCTATAGTGGGAAAAAAGTAAGTTTTTTTCCCACCATAGAGAACAATGGAGGGAATAGGGGCAACCTGTTTAGGGGCCCATAGAATTGGACCCCTGGTCCAATGTTCTTGAAACTTGGTGGGTATCTTGGGGAGAGGCTCCATCAGCTATCCTGTGAGTTTCGAGCCTCTCCCTCAAACCCCTCCCTCCAGCCCCTAGAATATACCCTATGTTTTCTCCATTGACTTCAATGGCCCATAGGATATAATGGAGCTGAAATTGACATTCGGCTGCCTGAAAGACTCTCCGGGACGCCGGCTGGGGGCGGGGCTTGGCACTCCCCCCGAAAAGACCCCTGCAGTCAACTATGATCTGTTGACCCACCATCTTGCTGATGTAGGAGTTCAGGGGACGGCTTTAAAATGGTTTTACTCCTTTCTCCATGGTCAGGGATGGGATGGCACTTGGCGAGAGGGTCTCCCCGCAATACCCACTAGAATGTGGAGAGCCACAGGAGGCAATCCTCTCACCAATGTTATTTAACATCTATATGTGCCCCCTCACCCATTTAGGCCGGAGCTATGGACTGGATTGTCATCAGTATGCTGATGACATCCAGTTCTATCTGTTAATGGATGGCCATCCATCTTCTGTTCATGAAAATCTGGCTGAGGCTTTGGACACTGTGGCTGGATGGTTGTAGCAGAGTCGGTTGAAGTTAAATCCATCGAAGATGGCGGTCCCATACCTGGGTTGTGGGGGATGCATGTGGACACCAGGCTCCCCACACTGGAAGGGGTGCCTTTGGCACTGGCCCAGACAGTGAGAAACCTGAAAGTGACACTGGATGCCTCGCTCTCTATGGAGGCCCAGGTTTCTGCATCTGCCAGATATGCATTTTTCCACCCTAGGCAGATTAGGTTACTGAAGCCCTATCTCCCCCAAAAAAAAACTTAGCTACAGTGACCCATGCAATGGACACTTCCAGGCTTGATTACTGCAACCTGCTCTATGTAGGCTTACCCTTAAGGCTGACCCAGAAATTGCAACTGGTGCACAATGAGGTGGAACACCTGCTGACATCGATGCCTGTGTGGGCTCTTTTTTTGGGGGGGGGGTGAAGAGGATTTTTTATTGATTTTTGTATATACTACTAAAACTACAAAGAGAAAAGGGAAAGGGAACTACATCTAGGCATAAAGAAAAGTAAACCCACACTATACTAAAACCCCAAGAGAAGGAGATCATATCCATGTTAAGCTCAATGTTAGTATTTTAGTGTTAATAAACAATGCGTGTTGTGAGTTCCTGTCTATCTCAGCTGAATTGTTAGTTTGTTACTTGTTATGAGGAGATTCCAGAGCACCCCCTCCAGCTCGCTTCATAAAGGCAATTTCCAGAGTCCTTCTGCCTTTATCTAGGCTTTCTATCTCTAAAGTCATAAGATGATTTGATGGCGGCAGCTCCCTCTTCCGCAGCCAGGTCTTCATCCATCTCCGAGGGGTGGAGCCACTTGACCCAGTTTCTCCTTCTTCTTTAGATCCCAGATGGCGTTTTAGAAATTCTTTGGCTTTAAAAATGGAATCAATCTCTCTCTTGTCATTGATTTTAAAGATGACACCTTCAGGGACCACTCACCTGTATGGAATTTCAAAATTTGTTTACATCTGACCCACATTCATTGTTGGTCCCGTTCGACCTCATTTACATCCTTCCGATTCCACTTGATCTCCAGCGCTTGTTCCTGTCAGCCCAGCTTGTGCCCGAAGGCCACACAGTGGCAGGACCGTCAGGGTGGAGGGGCGCCTCAATTCTCCGGCATTGCATCATCAAAGAGGCTACTCCTCAAAAGTCCTATGGCTTGGAGCCAATCCCTAGGGCTCCATGGGGAAACTGCAGTGGCGGCTTCCCTCCGTGCCACTGATGTGCGAATTGCTCCCCCAAGTGTCGGGGAGAATGTCCACCATTGCAGCACCAAAAACAGGAAGTCCGGCTATGTGGGCTCATGTTCAGCATGTGCTCCATCAACTGCATTGGTTGCCAGTTGAGTACTGGATTCAATTCAAGGTGTTGGTAATGACCTTCAAAGCCTTAAATGGCCTGGGACCAACATATCTAAGGGACCACTTCTTCCCATGTACACCTTGAGGAGCGTTTTGCTCTAAAGATCAACACCTCCTGGGGGTCCCTGACCTGAGGGATGTCCATCTTGCCTCAACCAGGGCCAGGGCATTCTCTGTCCTGGCCCCAGCCTGGTGGAACACGCTCCCTATTGAGACCAGGGTCCTGTGGGATCTTCTTCAATTCCACAGGTCCTGTAAGACAAAGCTGTTCTGCCAAGCCTTTGGCTGAGGCAGCAGGTGCACATATATGGCCTCTCCAAGGTTGCTGTCACCCACCCACAGATAACTGGTAATTACTTCATCTGTACCAATAGGCCAAAATCTTTTATAGCCAGCTGATTTTTGTCTTAAGCTGTACCCACCGATTTTAATGTTTATACAGTGATTTAAATTTTAATTGTTCTTATTATAATATGATGTTACCCATCCTGAGCTCATTTGTGGGATGGGTGGAATATATATACAAATAATAAATAAACAAACCTGAGAATGGGGAGAGGATGAGGGGAAGGGACAAGGGTAGGGAAGGAAGGAGGTTCTGAAGGATGATACTACTGGATGCGAGGTGTGTGAGAAGCTAAGAATTGTAGAGAGTCCATGCAGCAGAAGTCCAATGAAAGGGGAAGGGAGCCTACAAAACAGTGGCAGGGGTGTCCAGGTAGTTGAGGGAACCTGGCACATCTTTCACCAACCTGGGCTAGTTCTTTTATGGGGGGAAATTCCATTGCTTAATATGGGACTTTTTGTTCCCAAGATTGGGATTGGATTAAGTGAGTAATGTTTAAACTAGATTTGGTAATCTAAAGGTAACTGCCATCAAAAAAGTAGTGGGAAGATTAGGAAATGGCACCTGATATTATAGGTGAGGAAAGTTATAGGTGTTTTTAGCATCTGACAAACAACTGGGGGGTTGAAATGAAGGTAAATCATCTTCTTGATTGTCCGTCCTGGGTGGATCAAATATTGGGCTCTTTTTGATCAATTGCTGGATTGGAGGTGATACTTTTGCCATCAACTGGAAATGAAGAAAAAAGGGGAGCCATGCCAAGGCAACATTTTTAAATTTACGTACAAAAAAGAAAAAGTGGACTCTGTTGAAAAGGCACAGGAGTTCTTGCATCTTCACAGACAGACAGCGAAAGGAGGAGAAGGGACAGAAGACAACAGCACCAAATAAAGTGAAGAAGAGGATGCAGTGGCATCTTTTGATGAGGACTCAGATTCTGCATTGTGGGCGGCAGCCCCAAAAACAAGTTACCAATTGAGAAAGAAAAAGAACAAATGAACAAATGGCTAGTTGTTACGCTCTGAATTTCTTGAAAGTTGTATAATGACTATTGTTTTGCTTGCTTTATTCTTTATTAAGGTCAAAAGAGGGGGAGGTTTTCAAGTTACAGACTTTAAAAAGACTAATAGATGACCACATTCAATGCTTCATAGGTGTAAGCCTTAATTAAGAAGCAAAAGCCATTCTTTTTATGGGGAAGCAGTTTGCATGACCACCATATCTTGGGATTTTAGTGGGTTTTCTTTTACTTTTTCCCATAGTATGCAGTTACCCCTTCCCTTCTTTCGTTTGTAGTTTTTAGAAAATGCAATAAAAAATCCCCTACGGGGGGGGCAAAAAAAAAGAAAGAAAGAAAAGAAAACTGGTAATGCAGTGGGAAGATGATTGCTTCATTAAAATAACATAATTATAGATGATAGATAGATAGATAGATAGATAGATAGATAGATAGATAGATAGATAGATAGACAAGCCATGGTCCTGATGATTCACCTTGCCTCACATTGGCCACTGGGGAAACTGCCTTGGCATCCTATTGGCCCATTCTGCAAACTCCTCCATTCTTACATCTCAGCTTTTGACATGTTGGACCTTGGAAGTTGTAGTTCTCAGCCAGCTTTACGGCAACCATAGCAAAGGGAATTAGAACTACCACTCTCAAGCTGGGAGTCCCAAGAGGCCGTGGGGTATTAGTAGGGTAAGTTATCAGCTGGTGTTAAAGGGAAAGCAACTTTGGAATTGAAAGGGGTTGGGGGAAAGGGAAGGGAAAAAAAATCCTGAATGTATCTCTAGCTCCTGATCACAGAAGGTGAGGACACCCAAAGCAGGGCCTTAGAACACAACCTTGGTATTTCAAATATATACTGTATAGACACACTTCCATGAGAAAGAGCTGAATGTAGGATTATCATCCTCAAAGGGGTGGGAGATTTTCTAGAATTAAAACTGATCTCAAGACTACAGAGATCCGTTCCTCAGGAGAAAATGGCTGCTTAGAAGGGTGGACTACTTGGCTTTACAGCTCTACTGAGCTCCCTTCCCTTCCCCAAACTCTGCCCTTTTCTGCCTTTCCCAGGCCCCATCCATGAATCACCAGGAATTTCCCTACCCAGACCTGGCCACCCTACTACAACGATCAATTCCCTAGTAAATGGCAGCTTTGGAGGGCAAGAATCTGTTATATTAGATCCTCCTGAGCTCCCTCCTCTCTCCAAACTTTGTCTTCCCCAGGCACCACCCCCAAACATCTTGGCGTCTTTGGCATCTTTCAGTCTCTCCCCACAGAAACTTCAGTGTCTGATGCCTGTTCTGCTGAAGTTGTTTCTGGAGTGCCTTTTCCTTATCAGCACTTCTCTGGGACAAGAAGTGCTTCATTCTTCTTACATCTGCAGATGGTGCTGCATCCTGAAAGAAACTGGTTCAAAATAAGCTGGTAGGAACAGGCCATTGTGTCTGCCACTACATTCCTTACCCATAGTAAAGAAGGTGGAGGTCAGTTCAGTGTGCATACCCATGAAAGCTTATACCTAGAATTAGACTTTATTGGTCTTAAAGGTGCCGCTGGACTCAAACTTTTTTCTGGAAATCAATTAAGTGCTGGCTTGCAGCAAGGCCCTGGCTCCAATGCTCTGCACCAACCTCTGAGGATTTCTGCAGCACTGGGAGAAGGGAGAAGAGCTGCAGATGGTGGGGCTGAGCACTGGAGGGGGAGAAATCCACCTCCTGCCCCCCTGAAAGCCCCTTGGCAGTGCCTACAAAATGGGAATAGGTGAGCTAACCCCATCTTTAGCCCTAATAATTGTGTTTGTGCACAGCCTGTTTACCTGGGAGTAAGGAAGGGAAAGAGATGCACTACAACATCCACTCAATGGCTTCTCAAGCAGACACTTAAGAAAGGAAGGAAGGAAGGTTTGTTTGTTTTTTCCCTCAGCCTCCTATGGGCTGGTGAGCAAGAAGGAGGAGGAGACACACTTTGGAGGGAAAAAAACCTGCTAATTTGTACCTGCTTAGTTAGTTTGTTAGAGGGCTGTGTTGGCTTAAGTGGTTAAGATGATGAACTGCAGACCAGAAGGTTGGTAGTTCAGCAGTTCAAGACCCGAGTGCCGCATGACAGAGTGGGCTCCCATCTCTGGACCCAGCTCCTGCCAACCTAGCAGTTTGAAAGCAAAAAAAAAAATGCAAGTAGATAAATAGGTACCGCTTCTGTGGGAAGGTAACAGCGTTCTGTGAGCCTCGGCATCTAGTCATGCCGGCCACATGACCACGGAAATGTCCTCGGATAGCGCTGGCTCTTTGGCTTAGAAACGGAGATGAGCACTGCATCCCTGGAGTCAGATTCGACTGGCTTTCGAGCAAGGGAAATCTTTACCTTTACCTTTACCTTTACCTCATTAGTTTGTAGGGAAAGATTGGGATGAGGAGGTAGCTGCCAAAATCTGTAATTAAAGGGGGAGATCAGAGTGGGGGCATTGCAAAATCAATAGGGGGCACTGCCTGTGCTGCCACCACACTGGCTATAGCCCTACCAGGAGTGGAAGTCCCTAGAGGGGTCTCTGCTGGCCTCTGGCTTTGGCTGTGCCCAGGGCTCACCTGCGATGCCCAAGTTGCCTTCTCCCCACTCAGTCGACAATTGTCTGAGGTGGGTGTTGTGGAGGCAGCAAGGGTGGGGGAGTGAATGCCAAGGGTCGAGGTGGGTGGGTAGACAGCAAAGGTGGGGGGGTGGGGGAGACAGCAAGGTTGGGGGGAGTGAATGCCAAGTGTTGGGGGTGGGTGGAAAGGTAGCAAGAATGGGGGGTGGGGGAGACAGCAACGTTGGGGGGGAGTGAATGCCAAGGGTTGGAGGTGGGAAGACAGCGAGGGTGGGGGAGTAGTGGAGTGTCAAGGGAGCAGGGATAGTTGAGAGGAAGAGGGAAGGAAGTTGAGATCAATGGAGTTGTTTCCTTCCTTCTCCCTTTTCCCTCCTATCAATCTTCCCTCACTTTCTTCCCTTTCCCTTATCTGTGAATCTACCCCCATATATTTTGCCCCCCATTCCTTCTCTGTGAATCTACCCCCTTCTCTTATAACCTACCCCCATTTTCTTCTTTCTCCCATTCCCTTCCCAGCAGCTGCCTTCTAAGCATGCCTTGCCTTCCTCTATCTCTCCCTTCCCTCCACAGACACCCCACCCCGGCCAAGGCCAGGGCACTTGCCCAAAGCCTCTTTCTAGAGCTTCTTGTATTTATTCTCACAACCGACCTTATTCTTAGTAATAAATATTTGTGAACTATCATTTGTCAAGAATGTATGTTAAATATGTGCACAATACTGTGTCTAGCAGGGAGTTGCCATCTTCAAGGTAGGGCCTGGAGTCCTCCGAAAATTACAACTGCTCTAGACTATCGAGATAAGATTTTCTGGAGGAAATGGCAGCTTTAGAGGGCAGACTCTATGGTGCCACATTCCTGCTGAGTCCCCTGCACCTTCTCCAGTCTCTGCCCCAAAATCTCTGAGAATTTCCCAAGCCAAAGTTACCATACCTAGTTCAGCAAAATTTGGGGGAGTAGCTCACTCCAGAGCTGCTTGGGGTAATTATACCAGCCAGTGTTCACCACAGATGCTTGCTGAATATACTGAATGATCTATCAGGAAACACACACACACACACACACACACACAAAGCTTTCTATCAGGAAAGATCAGCTCTGTAATATCAATCATCTATCTCAATGTTTTGTGTCTGTGTGAGTTGCACAAATACATATAATTTCCCTCATGTTGCTCTGAAGAGGATTTGCCTTCCTTCACAGTCTGAAATTGAGCTGCCCATACTATGATTAGGATTTCTGAATGGGCTTGTTCTACGGTTTCTTGAGTACAGTCCAATCTACTCCTCTGTCTGTTTTTTTTAAGCTGGTATGTATGCTGTCTTTGATGCGTGAATGCTCCTGTAAATAAATTATTATAAACTAAATAAATGATAAGGCGGCCTGTCCCATAAACCCCAAGACTATTGCCTCGTTTACCTCTTTGTGACCTACTTTTTACACTGACTTGCTTGTAGCATTCCAGTTCTCATATACAGGATCTTCCCTTGAAACCTCCCCCCAGCACACTATTATACATTCCTGAAGCCTTTACTTCTCCAGTTACATGCAGATCAATTTCCAAGCCATTGACCTTAAAGACAAAAGGAAATACTTTTAATTAAAGGTGTACTTGAAAAAGCTGTCTCACAATATTTCATCAACACATTTTATCTCAATAGTATTTGAGGTAAAAAGTACAGTTCAAATCAGGCCAGACTCAGTTTAGGCAGTGGCCTACTCATAATCTTTAGATAGGGTTGCCAGGTCCTGTGTTCTTACTAGTTGGTGGTGGGAGGGAGCTTTCCAGGATTAGGGGGTGGGGCGACATCACTGCACCCAACACGGCAACATGATGATGTTACACAGACCTGTTGTCATCACATTGGGGATGTCTCATGGTGACGCTCTGGTATTTTGGGCAAAACTCTATTGTTACCATAGAGTTTTGCCAAAAAATACTAGAGCAGTGCCATGCAATGTCCCCGGCATGATGATGTCACTTTCATGTGATGTCATCATACTGAGGACATCACGGTGGGTCATGGCAGTTGAGGGTGGGGCTTCCCCCCACTGGCCAGCGGACTGGTGGTGGAAGGAGCCCATGAAACCAGGGAACCCCCCCACTCCCACCTGGGGCCTGGTAATCCTAACTTGGTTGTGTGATTTATTTACTAATCAGCTTGAACAAGGAATTCACGCTTTGAAAACATGGGAATCATTGCCAAGAATCATGAAGTCAAAAGCGGTTAATGGATGTGGCCTGATATTCACTAGTGTCACCTTGTTTTATCATAGAACTAGGAATCAGGCCCATTGCTCAATGTAAAGCAATGGGCTCTAGTAAGAGGGCGTGGGAGAGTGCAGCGGCCTGGATCAGCCCCCCCCCGAAGCACCGCCCAAGTGCCCTGGGCAGGCCAGTTCTGGGAGCAGGGCCGTTCCTCTCTGAAGCCAGGGGCAGGTGGTAGCTCGCGCAGCCCCTCCACACGCTGACCTCTCCTTAAGAAGGGGCGGTGGTGTCCTGGTCCCCCGGGCATGGGGTCAGTGAGCAGGAGGGGGTTGTGGTGGCGTGTCTGTAGTGGCGAGGGCTTGTGTTGGTGGTGGGGTGGTGGTTAGCTGTAACAAGGTGGGTGGCCAAGTGGCAGCGTCCCGCCACCAAGCGCCTGCCAGTCAGCCTCTTCCTCGGCCACTTCGGAGTAGAGGTGCATGGCTCCAATGCTGGTGGCTGCGTCCCAGTCCCTGAGAGCAGGGCCAGCGAGCAGGAGGTGGTTGGCATGGAGGCAGTGCTGCAGCAGGGAGGGCTTGTGGTGGTGGGGCCTTAATGGAGCATCTGCAGAGTGGGCTAGGCAGAGGGCAATTCTTGGCTGCTGCAGAGGCAGCGGTATCACGTGGGGTGAGGCGCTGCTGATGCCATCTTCCACCCCCTCACACAGGCATCTGGTGGGGCTCGTGAGGCATCTGGGGAAGCCTCCCTGGAGGCCAGCAAGTGCCCTCAGAGGGTGGCTGGGGACATGGCTTGGGGGCTGTGTGGCAGCGGTGACTGTGGCGGCAAAGAGGAGGCCATGCAGAGGTAGAGCACGGTGCTTTCGGCTCCTTGCTGGATTGGGCAGCTGCCAGAGGAGTTGGTGTCTGGAGTCTGGCAAGGAAGAAGGTGGGGGTGGAGGTCAGGGTGGTTCGAGGCAGGGGCAGAGGCAACAGGCCAACAAGAGATGGGCCTGTCCATGCCTTACATCAGCTCCAAGCACAGTGAGCGGAAGACAGCACACGTCTCCAGCTGCCGGTAGCTGGGCTGGGATGGCCGTGGTGGGGGCAGCAGGACCAGGCTCGGCCCGAGGCCTGCTCCCACGCACTGGCAGCAGTGGCACCATTGGGCTCAGGTCCCCGGCTGCTGGACTATCTATCCCATCCGGCCACTCCAAGGAGAGTGAGGCCAAGATGCTGGGTGCCGCCTCTGGGGGCAGGATCACGCCAAGGGATACAGCAATGCAGCCAGTGGAGACAGACACCCTGTGAGTGGCACATCAGAGCACAAACCAATTCCTGAGCATGTGGAATGTTCTGGAGAGTGCCACCACCATTCGGCTTTTATAATATATTTAAGATGGTTTTCACCTTGAGACAGAAATGGGATTGTTTCTGTTCCACTGGTGGAAAAGTGGGATGGCATCCCTCCAGTCTGGCACAGTGGTTAAGTGCACAGACTCCAATCTGGGAACACCAGGCTTGATTCTCCACTCCTCCACTTGCAGCTGCTGGATGACCTTGGGCAAGCCATAGTTCTGTCAGAGCTGTTCTTGAAAGAGCAATTCTCAAAAGAGCGCTCTCAGCCCCATCTACTTCACAGGGTGTCTGCTGTGGGGAGGAGAAGGGAAAGGAGTTTATAAGCCACTCTGAGACTCCAAGTGAAGGGAGGGGTATAAATCTAATGCCTCCTCCTCCTCCTCCTCCTCCTCCTCCCCCCTACTTTTGAGCACAGTATCTCATGTAAGGACCAAACTAGACATGACAGTGGCTGCAGAGACAACTTGTGGCCACAGACCCTATTTTAGAGGAGAATTTATCCATTTAAAAATTGCTAGTAGCAACAGATCATCTTGTTTACCCCAATCTCATTCTCTCTCACTCTCTCTGTGTATGTATGAATATATATATATATATATATTAGCATCAAGATTGCTTAGAGAGAGAGAGAGAGAGCAAAGCACACATGAGCATCTGCAGTCTTGTGATGGTAAGATGCAAATGAAATGAAAGCTGCACCAAACCACACAAACTCCAAGTACAGAACTAGTTCTAGAAATTCTTCTAGTTAAATTATTAAACTGGAATTTTAAAAGAGATCAAGTTTGAACTTCTGGAACAATGAAGGAAAGGAATGTGGGAGAAACTGTTTGCCCCTACTCAAAGCCGATCTTTCTTTAAATCCTTATTCCCAGCTCAAATGCAGCCAAATCCTTCATTTGTTCATATTCTCCCTTTATTAGCAATCCCTTTCTCTGTGTTTTCATTTCTTCGTTTCAGCCACCATTTCATCCCTCACTTCCTTCTCCCCTACTTTATGAATTCTGGCCAGGATGCTATTTATGTTTCTGCTAGCAGGAAGGAGGTAATTTTTGTTGATTCCCCCCTTCCAGGGTAGACCTCCCCCACTTCGTCCCACATGCAATTTCTGGGGGTTCACTCACTCCCAGTGGCAGGACTTTGGAAGCTATGACCGATTACCTCCCCTCCATTGAGACAAGTGCCTGTAAACAGCTGACATGATTAGCCAGGTAGATTTACTGTAAATAGAGATGAAAATAAAAATACAAGATCGCAAAAAGTCATCTCTGCACTTCATCAGTGAAGGAGAGTCTGTAGAATTTACTAAGATTGCTGGGTCTTGTGGGAGCAGACAGCCTAACAGCAAAAAGATCTCCTGATTATCCCTCTGCTTGCCTTTTACATTGCACTAATTGAAAGGAGTGGTAGGGCTCAAATGCTGACTTCTGACCCTCATAAAACAGAAAACACACAATAGGAGAGGCTGGGAAATCTCCTGCTGACATTCTACCTGTCTCCCAATGGGGCTGAACTTCACAGTTTAAGAATGGTTGCTCTTTCCTGCACAGCATAAACCCAGTTAGATTAATCCAGTTTGTCAAACAGGATCAGAATGTTCATAATGCTCTGGGGAAAAGGGAGTTGATCCAATTACATTGCATGGAAACTAACATTCATTTAAGCAGTAGGGGTCACTTGAATAGTACGTTTATTAGGTTTATATTACACTTTAAAGATACTAACAGATACAGGTCAGGCATGTAAGCATGCTAATACATCTCTTGTTTATGTTACATACCAGCTATTTTTGATTAACAGTTTCCTTAGTTGATTTAATACACAGCCATTCCCTAATTAATATGGACACAGGATTCAGATGTTATAACCACGCATACAGGGAGCCCAATAAAAGACACACCTGCTACCCACAATGTTCCCAATAAGTACAGTTGCAGTTTTGTGTGAATAGAGCAACACATGACTTCAATACACGTAAACAGACAACCGTGTGTATCAGGAGCATTGTGGGTGGTGTTGAAGCAGTGATAGCAGGTGAGCATTTTTATTAATGTACACATGGATACAGGACATGTTTAGTCCATTTGAACTCTAGGGAGAGCTTTTGTGCATTCTCTCAACTATTCAGAATTGAATGCTTCTTTGGTCGTCATCCCCCCTCTTGTGCCTCCCATCTGCTTGTAACTAAATTCTTATATTCTGAAAGGTCTACAGTTAATTAACACCTTTTACAAATCCTGTTGTTGAGGTAACCTTTATTAAAAGCAACTCTGCATATGTGAGATTGGATTATTTCCTCAATTCTGAATAGGCAGCACATTTTGCCATTGGTGGAATCCTGGTACATGTGGTTGTAACAATGCAAAGGATTACAGTCAGATACGCATAGACATATGAAAAGATTCTGAATAGGCATGCAACCATAACTCACAGCCCTTTTAAATGTTACTTAAAGCTCTGAAACTGGAATCTGAGCAAAGGGTCATGAGTCCTGACTTGCTGTTCTGTATCCTTCCACTTTTTTGTTCTAACGTAGCAAATGTTCTGTCCATAGAAAGACTCGCAAAGAGCATAGAATTTGCTTCCAGAGGGCTCAGCTTTTTCCTTTTCATCTTCTAGCTATCACATTGATACGTTGCCCACCTGTGTTGATGCTCTTCTTGCTTTGGTCTGATATCGTGGCATGCTAAAGTTGCTCAGTGTGGGAGGGAGATAATTTGTCTGGCTGCCATTGGGAAAGTCCCTTTAATGTCAGTGAGCTTGCAAGCCATAAACAAGCATGACTGAAGTGCTTGAGCATTGCCTGCTCACCTGCTAGGTGAACTAGGCATTTGCCTAGAGTGTGGGCCGGACCCTTAGGGCACCAAACTGCACCCAGTCCCCCTGCCAAAGCCCCCCCACCCCCACCAAAAGCCTTGCATCTCCCTAACCACTGCCACCTCTTTATCCCTGAGTCCGGCAAGCGCTGAGCTTGCCAGACTCGGGGAGAAAGAGGCGGCAGCAGTGGTCAGCTGGTCTGGGAGATGCAGGGCTTTTGGCAGTCAGTGACTGGCTGGCCCTAGGGCGCCAAACTGCACTTGGCCCTGCCCCCCGCCAAAAACCCTGCATCCAGTTCTGCTTTTGTAAAGTTTTGTTGCGGGGGAGGGGGGCCCTGCATGGGGCACCAAACTGTGCCTCCCCCCCCACGCCTTCCCCGCTGCAATTCTGGGATAGGAACACCTTCACGAAAAGCACCCTCCACCCCCATCCAAAAACTCATCCACCTCCTTACCATGTCTCAGTTGGTTGGATGGCAACACAGAAAGCTGCTCTTTCGCTGGCGATCCGACCAAGATACTCATTGTTCCTGTTTGCCACTCCTCCTCCGCTTCTCCCTCCTTGAGAGCACTGGATGGGGCACTGAACTGTGCCTCCCCCCTCCATGCCCTCCCTGCCACTGCCGTCACCAGGACCGGGACCGCTGCTGCCTAAGGAACCGGGCAGGGGCGAAGCTAACTTGTGACGCCTGGTGCCCCCCCTCCTGGGCATGTTTCTGAGAGGCCTCCAGGCCCCACTGGGTGGTTGGGATCTGTGCTGAGGGGGCACAGGCACCACAAGCTAGCCTCGCCTAGGGCACAGAAACACCTTGGGCCGGCCCTGTGCTTGAGGTTCATATTAGTAGAACTTTGGGACAGTGGAACTTTGATATACTTGCCTAAACTGAACAAGACACCCCTTTCATCATTAATCTTAAAACAGGGTACCAGTGCAGTCTGAGTCAGCACTCCCAGGGCTATAGCTATAGTATGTTTATTACAGTATCGTGCCAAACATTAACCAGGGCCATCCTTACAGGTGCATATTTAATCCAGCTGCAGAGTAAAATCAGCCCAGACAGTTCATTTAAACTGGGCAAATCATGGGTGAAACCCTTTTCTAGATTACCTGCTAAAAAGGTTCAGACATGCATCCTTTAGTTATCCTACTTCTCAGGTGTTTGTGAAAACAATCTATCCCAGGCAACTCGAGATGGCTCATTGAGCTTCCAGCCTTCCTTTGGCTCATCATGAGTTCTGTTTCATGTTGAAAGACATGTGCTGCACTCCATACTGGATCAGAAACCTAACTCTACCTGTTCTCCACTTGTGTAGATTCCAGCTGTTCTTGGCTTCATCAGCAGCCACTCCACACCTGCTGGACATTGCTTCTGCATCTGCTGACTATGGCTATGATGGTCAACAAAGAATGAGAGTTTGGGGGGAGGGTAACTGCTGCTCGTACTTACACGTAAGTCCTTTTACAAGAAAGACTCCATGTTAAAAGCTAGAGTAACCTGACTGCAACTGCTTATTTTCTCTGTGCAGCCTATATGACTATTTAGCCTTCTGTGTATTTTTCTCCAGTTCACTAGATATAGGGCATGTACAAGGTTTCCTCTTGAAGATTTGTCATGCTTCAAGGAAGAACAAGATCTCTTTGTAGATATTTTGTGCTGCCAGAAGCATTTTTTTCAGAGCTGCTGCTTTGCGTGCAGCGTTGACCCATTTCCAGCAGTTCCTCCTCTACACTGGAGTGCTTTCATTATCTCATAGGCAATCAGCAGGTTCACAGGATCCTGGGGTGTGCCGCCATGTCACATGCTTCAGAAGTCTCACAGAGGTGACGTGGGTTAATTTCAATCCCATGTTAGCTCTGCAGCCACTCCTGCTAATGGGCTTTCACAGCAGGAATTGGCGATACAGCAGGATTTAATGAAGACTTACTGCACGAGAAGTGAAACAAACTTGTGTCACCACACTGGATTTTACACAGTCGGTCTTTGAATCTTCAGACAAATGGTTGAAGGATTTTGCCAACTTCATCCCAGTAAGCAATACATTCTAGATACTCCAATTGGAGGAGGATCCAATGTAGTAAATCTGACTATTTAATACTTGGGTTTATGCACTAGCTCCATATTGTAAAGTTCTGGAACATATGCTGATTTCTTCCCCCCATTCAGTTTCATTCAGATAAATTCAGTATTATATGTGTCAGTAGTCACAAGGAAAAAGTATAACTGTAAGAAACTGTAAGAAAACCCCATATTAGGCTAAACATGAACCAACTTTCACAGTATCCTTCATTTGGAGCTGAAAGACATTCTTGACCACTTCAGATGATACATTTTGGGCTGTACCAGTTCAGACTGCAAACGGGAGACTAAATAGCCAACTGTTTTCTATACATAAAAGGACTGGCTAATCATGTCCATTCTGAGGCTCCTGGGTTAGATAAAGTTTGGGATACATTTTTATGGGAAAATGGAGCCATCAAAAATTTGAAAAGTTAGGTGAATATAAACCAGAGACATGGAATTGGGTTGCAGTTTGTAATCTGAATTTTGTTAAGGTTTGTAGACTATATGGATTAACATGATTCACATGTTGCAAAGCCATCCAATGTTGTCTGATTCATTTTTCTTGAACAGTGATGATTTTATATTTTCCTTGATTTCTAATGTAATCTTATGTAGGAGTACTCAGACCTGTTAACTGAGCTTCTGCCTGAAATGTTGAAGAGTTACTTTAGAATCATGCTTGACCTCACTCCCTGACATTTTGTGGTTGGTTCTGTGTCTCATGGTAGCCATTTTGTAGTTACACCCACCAACCTGGGTTAGAATTCCAAAGGTGCCCCTGTTCCATCCAGACTTTTCCTAAATGTTCTGCTCACTGAAGGGGGGAGGGTGTAAATTCCACCAGTTCTCTGTTCCTACTGCAGATTTCAAGTTTGCCTCTCATGCTGTTCCTAAGGAGCAGCATTTCAGGGAGATCAGATGGATATATTTGGAGGAGGGAGGAATATTCTGTTCCTCTGACAAAAAGGCCTTGCATGAGTGGGAAACTTAGTCTCGATACAACCCTTTGAATGTGAGAAAGCATCCAAATTCAATGATTTACCTGTAATTTGGTGTAGTGGTTAGAGGCGCTGACTCTAATCTGCGAGAAACAGGTGTGATTCCCCACTCCTCCACATGTAGCTGCTGGTGTGAACTTGGGTCAGTTACAAGTTCTTTCAAAATTGTTCTCTCATGAGCAATCCTCAAAAGAGCTCTCTCAGCCCCACCTACCTCACAGGATGTCTGTTGTGGGGAGGGGAAGGGAAAAGTGATTGTAAGCTGCTCTGAGACTCCTTCGGGTAGTGAAGAGTGGGGTATAAATCCAGTCTCCTCCTCCTCCTCCTCTTTATTTGTAAAACTGAGCAACAATACATCACCCAAGGCTACTGAGTACATTTTTGTAGGTCCAGTTTGCAGATGTGACTTGCTTACCAGAGAAGCAAAACCAAACTTGTGTTAAAACTATTCTGCATGGCATAGGAACATCTCTCTTCATGTTCCAGCAATTTACTTGCACAGTCACAAGCAGGGTTGCCATCCCATGGCTAGCAACTGCCAGGAAGCTTACCAGGCTCTTGGTGGGCTCTTGGTGGGCACACTGTAACATCATTTCTGCCCAAAAACTGAAAGTGGCATCACTATATTGCAGTGACACTCTAGGTGGGACTCATGTCACTTCTGTTTTTTTGGCCAGAAATGACTTCATGATATGGTTGTCATTCTCCAGCTGATCTCCAGGTGACCAAGATCTGTTCCTGTGGAGATAATGGCTGCTTGGGAAGATGGACTCTATGGCATTATGCCCTGCTGAGGTCCCTTCCCTCAAACCCACCTGACCCAGGCTCCACCCCCATATCTCCAGGAATTTCCCAATCTGGAGCTGGCAACCCTACTTCATGATGCCCCCCAGAAGGCACAAAAGACAAGACCAGTAATGTTGTGGCTAATGTCTGGACCACAAACTTTGTGTAAATGCTTATGGGTTGGAATGGTTTCTGGGGAGTTGTGTTTCAGTTAGAGTAGCCACCCCTATTTCATGGAGTTGTGTTTCAGTTAAAGTAGCCACTTCTTTAAGTTTTTATTCCAATTGAGTATGGTGATATCTAGAAATAGTTTCATTCCATTGGGACAATCTATATAGTAGTGGCACATGCACACCTACCTCTGCATGCACACACACGCAAGATTCAAATCAACTGGCATTTAAAAAAATAGATTTAGATTTATAGGTATTGGAATTAAAACTATTTGTATTAGGAAATCAATTCAAGAGCCATTCCTTTTAGTTTCAATAGAAAACACATTTCTAGATGGGAAGTTCACCACATTATCATGAAATGATCAAATTATAAACCGCAGAAAGTGTTCTGGTTGTCCACCTCATATGCATATCTGCTCTTACACCTTCTCCCTGTCTTAGAAATGATACAGTTCACTCAGCTGTTATTCAGAACTCTACCACATCATTCTGCTGTGCTTATATCTGGCCTTATCCCTTTTAAATGCCCCACATTTTAAAAAAAATGCTATTATTTGTTACATACACTATTTTGCATTGCACCTCAAGTTTTGTTTATTTTCTGAAATAGTGGCAGATGTTGTTGTTGGAACCAATATGACAGAACTATATAAAACCAGGGGTCTTTTTTTGGGGGGAGCGCACCTGAGCGCAGCTCCGGGAGCCAAGCCCCGCCCCCAGCCGGCGTCCCGGGGAGTCTTTCAGGCAGCCGAATGTCAATTTCAGCTCCATTATATCCTATGGGCCATTGAAGTCAATGGTGAAAACATAGGGTATATTCTGGGGGCTGGAGGGGAGGGGGTTTGAGGGAGAGGCTCCAAACTCACAGGGTAGCTGATGGAGCCTCTCCTCAAGATACCCACAAAGTTTCAAGAACATTGGATCAGGGGGTCCAATTCTATGAGCCCCTAAACAGGTTGCCCCTATTCCCTCTATTGTCTCTATGGTGGGAAAAAATAACTGTTTTTCCCATCATAGAGAACAATGGAGGGAATAGGGGCAACCTGTTTGGGGGCCCATAGAATTGGACCCCCTGATCCAATGTTCTTGAAACTTGGTGAGTATCTTGGGGAGAGGCTCCATCATCTACCCTGTGAGTTTGGAGCCTCTCCCTCAAACCCCCACCCCTTCGGCCCCCAGAATATACCCTATGTTTTCACCATTGACTTCAATGGCCCATAGGATATAATGGGGCCAAATTGCCACCAAATTTCTTTCATTCCCTCCTTTCCTTCTCTCTTTTTCCTCTTTCTTCTCTTCTTTTCTCTCTCTCTTTCTTTCCCACCTTCTTCTCTTCTCTTCTCTTTTTTCCTCCTTTCCCTGTTTCCCTCCTTCTTCCCTCTTTCTTCCCCTCTTTCCTTCCTTCTTTCCTTCTCTCTACTCTCTCTCTTTCCTTCCCTCTTTCCTCCTTCTGTGGCCCAACTCTCATGAGAAGGAGTTTAAACTTTAAACCGCTTCTCTCTTAGCTCCCCCACCCAGACCAGCTGTGGAAGGGAAGGGGAGGCTTTTGAAGATGTCTCCCCCCTCCTTTTGCTTCCCCTTCTGACATCACTTCCGGTGATGTCAGGGGGCGTGGCATATGCTAATAGCCTAATAGCTCATTAGCATACCATATGCTAATGAGCTCCTGCCACTGTTTTTCTAGGAAAAGACCCCTGTATAAAACCAAAGACAAAACTATAAAACTATACTAATTTAAACATAAAAATTAAACATAAAAATACCTTTGCTTCCTTTAGTGGCTTTCCCAACCAGATATACATGGCTGCTCATGTTTCTGGTTATCCTGCCACTACCCTAACAATACTATCCTAAGCAAACTTATAGGTTCATTTCTGTCAATGGACTGAGAAGTGTAAAATTCTGCTTAGCACTGTAAAGAGTCTAGTGGCTTTTAAAGATTAATAGAATTTTATTCTAACATGAGTTTTCATGGATTAGAGCCCCTTAAACTAGTCTTTTAGATGAGAGAAACCAGTTGATATATTTTCACAATTATTTGATCTTCCTTCAAGACACTTTGATTTCAGATTTCTCTTTGGGGTGATTTGCAACTTATCTTAACTAAAAATAAAATTTAGACCAGAGACATGAAGCCATGTGGAATATGACCACAGCTGGGATCTAAGAATGGAGAATGTGGAGTATTAGAATGTGCTTTAACATTATTGTGCTGCCTCTTATGCTCTTAGACATGAGCACATATTGTCCCCTAATTAAACTGCTTCTTGTTCTGCATGGTATGTGTGAAGAAATACATTTTTGGGTGGAGGTCTGAACTGAGTAAAACCTTCACCAGGAGTTTTTAAAAGTTTCTTTCTCTCTGGTTAGAGAACAGGCAGGGAGGAGGAGGTCAGTTCAATGGCTTCCCAGCCTCACCTCAACCCACTGCAGTGGGTTCGCTGGAGAGGGGAAGGGGAGGCGGGCAGACATGGCCCCTTTCCCCCTGAGACTCTCCGCCTTTGCAGAGAGACTGGGGGGGGATTTAAATCCCTGGCTTCCCTGCCTGACCTTCTCCAGGTGCCCCACAGCCACGGGGCATCTGGAGAAGATTGAGCAGGGAAGCCAGGCATGTCTGCCTCCCTGCCCTCCCCTTCTCCAGCCAGCCCCCCCCTGTGGTAGGTTGGCTGGAGAGGGGAAAGGGAGGTGCATAAACATGGCCTCCTTTCCTGCTGAGCCTCTCCCCTTTTGCAGAGAGACTTGGGGAGGATTTAAATGCCTGGCTTCCCAGCCTGATCTTATCCAGGTGCCCCACAGCCATGGGGCACCTGGAGAAGGTCGAGCAGGGAAGCCAGGAATGTCTGCCTCCTTGCTGTTTAAACTCATTTTCGTGCCTTAACTCATTTTAAACATGCCTGTCCTTTGTCAGGGGGTGTGGCATATGCAAATGAGTTATGCAAATGAGCTCCTGCACCTCTTTTTCTAGAAAATGACCCCTGCTAATAGATCTAGCTAGAGGCAATGGGATGGGCCAGCCCACCCATCCCCAGCAGGGGATAAAGATCTGGAAGAATTAAGACTAGAAAGACTTCAGGAAAAAAAAAACTCCTGGAGACTTTAGGAAAAACTTCTTTGACCCAACCTGACCTGGTCAGTGGGTGGGGAAAAAAAGATGAAAAAACTCCTGGGAGCAAGGAGGAAGGTCTTTTTAGTTCTGATTCCATCAAAGGAGAGAGAGCTTTTAACTGAGGTCTGGAGGAAGTGGCCTGAAGGTACTTGAAAGAGGCTTGAAGGTAATGGCACTCCTATAAAACATCTGTAACTTCCTAAACTAAGGTGCCTGCCTTAAATTTAACACCTGATAGGGCATGTATAGAGGGAGGGAAAGAGACCTTGCATTTTACCCTTTCCTTTTGATTCCCTTGCTCAGTCTGGTGCTGCGATAAAAATATGCTTGTGAACATTTTCTTTTTAATAACTACTTTGTAGCTTTTGATCCTGGTAATGGTTCTCTGTGCCACACAGACCTCCACCATCTTGGACACATTACTTTAAAAGGAGTGCCAGGAGGAAGGAGAGGGCAGTCAGTTGGCAAGTGCCTACTCCCCCCGTGGTGCACAAGGCAGTAACCTGTCCCCATGGTAACCAGGTGCTGGGTAGCGGGAGACACAGATGTGATGCCTCAGAACATGGAAGGGAAGGTCAGAGTCCTAACCTCCCAGTGAGCAATTCCTACAAATGTCAGATGGTGGTGGCATTTGAACAGGGAGAGAGAATATCCCCCCCCCCAGGTGGTGGGAAAACCCAGGAAGGCAGTGTGGAACAGGGCCTGAAGTCCAGAGTGGACTCTTCTGCCACAGTATGTTTAGCTATTAGCATGTATTTCCCTTAATTATTAAATTAACAAGAATTAGGGACCTGCAATACTCACGGGGGGGGGTGGAGAAGGAGCTCCACATGGAGGAGGAGGAGGAAGCAGCCACAGGTAAGCCTTCTCCCCCACCCACCCCCACACCAATGGCGAGGCCTGGGCTCACCAATCCTTCTCCCCCCAACCCCCTGGCACCACGTGGCTCCCAGCAACTGGGTCCATCAATCCTTTCCCCCCACACCACCCCCACACCAGCAGCAAGCTGTGTGGGCCTGCCGAGCCTTCTCCTGCTCCCCCCTGGCACCAGCAGTGAGGCCTGAGTGGCTCCCAGCTGCTGGGTCCACTGAGCCTCCCCCCCCAATGGCCAGAGCATTCTCTGTGCATGCACAGGGAATGCTTTTACTTTGGGGGGGGATTTAAATATCCCCCATATATTTTTCAACTTTTTAGATTTTTCTGCACACCTGGGGACTGCTCCAAATATTCAGGAAAACCTCTCTGCCCCCCAAGTGCCCCCAATGTATGGATTTAGATATCCACATGGAGGGGGCAACTTGGCTATTAGATATATAGATACTTCCTGTCATCTCTCTTGGCTACCCTCCTTTCCTCTCCAATAAAATATGTATAATAATCACAGAATGTGATTGAAATATGGACTTTGAAAAATTCATAAACAAAAGCGAGTCAGCAGATATAGCTCTTAGATGAAAATTTATCCAAGAATAGCAGGAAACTGGGGATGACATTTAACAATACCTTACATATTAAAGGACTATCTATATTTTGGTAGTTAACGGTGCCATCCTAAGCAGAATTACACCCTTCTAAATCCATTGAAGTCAATGGGCTTAGAATGGTATGATTCTGCTTATGGTTGCAGTATAAAGTAGATGCTTTATAACCAAGCCATGCAGTGATATTTCAAAAGAACGTCTGGCTAGGATGTGGAAAGATGCTCAAATAGACTATATGCATTTAGGGGGTCATGATGTTCTGTTTCTGAATGTTTGGAAAATGAATACAAACCTTTAGTTGCTGTACTTGAGATTTACTTACTTGTTTTCCAAATACATTTCTCTTTTCTGAAGAAAATATTCCTGATTAAATGAACCTTGAAACAGACCATGATAGCCATTCCATGAATGCCAGGGGCATTGTGAAGATGTGATACCACTACACATTCAAAATTTATACATAGGTTATATCATGCTTATTTTATGGATAGATAAGATATAATAACATATAATGCAAATACCCTTTGCAATAAAAGAAAACAAGGCAGGTAGAAGTGGGGTGCTACATCTATATAACTAAAAGAAAGTCTCCTCACCATAAAATCAGTGCCCAGGCCAAACTGTTGGACCTAGAGACACCAGATTCGGGGAGAGCACTCCTACCATGGCGTAGGTGCTCGCAATGAAGGATTTTTTTAGAAATTCGACCCCTAAGTGGGTCAAAAGGGGTAAAATGTGCTCCCCCATTGATTCCTATGTGGCTGCCAGGCAGCTGCCTCCCTGCACCCCTCGCTCTCTGATTGGTCAGCTGCAGAGCTCAGTGTTCTGAAGTTAAAAAAAAACAGTTACAGGGGACTGCAGAAAGCTAATGACAGTTGAGGAAATCAGGAGTGGCCAACAACCACCTGTGAGGTGAAGCAAAGCTGCTGGCCCACCCTCTCTGTTGGCTTCCAACACCCTTGCCCCACCTCCTACACCTAACAGTCGATTGTCTGTCAGGTGCAGCCCCACTTCCACAGTGGCTTTTAATACTCCTCCCCCTCCCCATCCTACACTGGACAGGCAGCTGCCTGTCAGGTATAGGAGAGAAGGTGGGATGCTTATAACTGCCGGGGAGGTTTGCTCTGCAGGATTGCCTTAGCGCTGCTGCTGTCCCAGCCTCTCCAATGACTTTAAATACAATCCCCCCCAATACCAGATAGGCTGGTCTGTCAGGTGTAGGAGCAGAGCGCTGTTATGGATGTTTATGGGGAGATAGTAAAGGACATTTCTCAGAGCCATTTCGATGAATGTCTCCCTCATGAACCTGAAGAAATGTTCACCACATCACCACTCCTCACACCAGCTCCCCCTCACACCTCTCACCTCCTACTGCCTCCAAGAAAGCTCCTGGCAAACGTCGAGCCAGATACACCAACACTTCAAGGAGGAGGCAACTTACAAATGTGGCAAAGACATTTGCACATAGTACTCCTGCAGTGCACTGAGCTGCACAGGTCAAGTACCAGCAAGATAACCCTGAGGTGCTCCAAACAACACAGTCTCCATATGAGCAAAACAATCCAGGAACAAAAGTAGAGAGGCCATCACTTTCATGGAAGGTGGCAGGAACTGACTTAATAGACGACCGCTTCTTAAATGGACAGCAGCCTGCTCCAGAGTGAGTTCATCAAGCAGCCTGGTGATCCTAGCACCTGAGGGCAGAATCACCAATGTGGTCTACAGAGAGGTCCCTCGGTATAGAAAAAAAAAAGTATGTATGTCTCACTTCATTTTTTTATGCTACAATCTTCTCGACTAGAATTCCTACAACAAATGTCACATTTCAAACTTCACATTATCGGTATTATAACTGGATTTACGGAATTTAAATACCATAGTGAACCATGGGTCTCAGGCTAGTATTACATATATCTAAGGAGCCATGTTTGGAACATAAGGTAAAATTGGTTCTTGTATCACAGAAACAACCCACAGATGGTTTCGGGGGGGGCGCTAAATGTTTGAGAATGTAAAATCAGATGAAACAGGTAACTTAGGCAATGCATCAAAGAGTATTGTGGCACATTCATTGTGGCAAACTCATTGTGGCATGAACTTTCATGGATAGAATCCTTTTTTGTTAGATGCATGGTCATCTAAATGGGTGAACATATCTAGAAGAGAAAAATATGACTTCTATTAAATAAGTGATGACAACAGATAAATCTTTGGAAGAAAGTCTGTCCTGAATACAACCACACTGTGAAAACATAAGGATACTTAATTTTTTTTTTACTCTTTTAGACCCAGTTTTATCCAACATGATAGGCTGCCTGGATGCTTCAGGAGGTGCCTCATCTCCTGAAGGATTTGTCACCTGAAATGACTGAAAAGGTTGCCTTATTTCTAAGTTTGGTAATTAAGGACCGATTGCACAACGCATAGATGCATACGATTGACTCATTTCTCCTTGTTACCTCTTTATCTGTTTATGTTTCCTCCTGTAACCTGGCATATGCCAATAAAGGTCTGTGTATGTGTATGTGTATGTATGGAAGTCAGTTATTTTCACCAATCCTCCCCTCCTATGCACTCCACCATGATGCTGTTCCTTAGTGTCCAGTGACCCTGGTGGGAAAATCTTGGAGTGGGGATTGGCAAAAATCCATTCACTTTCTTAAGAAAACATTAAGCACTTAACGTTTGTTTGTTTCAGTTTTGAAATTAGATACAGCAAAGGGGGTTGCCATGTTAGTCTATTGTAGCAAAACAAAACAGAAGTCCGATGGCACCTTAAAGGCTAACTATACTTATTCCACCATGAGCTTTTGTGAATCAAAGCACACTTCTTCACGTGCAATGGAAAGAAAGAAAATAATTTTCCTCAAATATATCCAGAAAATTACTGGCGGGGGAGAAGTGGGCAAAGAGAGAGAGGCCTGGTATCATATATCAGGTGTGATTCTCTATGTTAGAGACTTGTAGGGCTTAAGTTATTATATATAATAGATGTTGAGAGAGGTCCGATGTTCAAGTCTCTCTTTCATGCAGTGATGATAAACAAGGGTGAAATAAAATAGGGTAAATAAACTAATCAAGGAAAAGCAGTCTTACTGGGTGTCCCACTAATAGGCATATCACAAGAATACGCAGAGCACAAATGAATGCATCATCCAATCAAATGAATAGGCAGCCTAATCAGAGAGGATGTAATCCACTCTCCGCTATCAGACATTCGTGGTGCACAGACATAACAATATCAACAGTGTAAACAAACACCTGTCAGACAATTACTTTCTGGAATAAGTTAGGCACTTCAAGGATTGCTTGCCTCTCCAGATTTGCTGATGAGCTCCAAAGAGTGAAGTGCTCTTCCACTTGCTTCTGATTGTAACCGTTTTAAGTGTCTATTTTGTATTTATTTATTCTCTTGCACATAAGACCTGTTTTACATATGAAAATGCCAAAAGGGGATAGTTGGCAGATGTCTACCTAGGTGAAAATTGCAGACATAAGAAAAAGAGACCTTTGAAAAATTCCACCAGGATTTCAGTGATGCCTGTACCACCATTCTCCTAACCAAAAAAAACAGTCCATGTAGCAGGTTCACATCATGAAGGACACCACAGTACCCTATAAAAATGGCATACAGATTTCATCGTATAATGAAAAGCAATTGTTTATTGTACATAAATATAGACTTCCAGATACCACCAAACAAGCTACAGAATATTAAAAGAAATCTTAAGCAGGCCTAATCAGAATACCACTGAAGTTTATTCAATGGTGCTTACTTCCAAGAAAGTGTTCTTAGGGCTGCAATTTATGTCTAAGACCAGTGCCCTGCAGAATATATTCATTGTCTTCAGTTCTCCCAGAGTACTGAATTATATTCATTAGGCATTCTTAAATAGGGTTGGGCACGAATTGGTGCACAAAGCAAAGTTCATGTTGAACTTGAGCTGGTTCTGTGGTCCTGAAGTGATGTTTGTGGAAACATGTACACCATGAACATTTCCCAAACTTTGGGGTGGTTCGGGGCATTTTGGAAAATGGATACATTTCCTAGAAAACCCAGCATTGTAAAGGCCAAGCTGCAGCCCAGCCCTCCTTGGTTGGGTTTTGCTGCAGATTGAAGAAGATTGGAATAGAGAGCTATGGAAGAAAGTTGATCAGCTTTGCTGGGCAGGGGGTTGCTCTTTAGTATGCTCATGTTGAGCAGTGGGCTTATTTTTGCTGTGGGTTCTTCTGAAGAGGGCTTGCATTTCTCCCCCCATCCTACCCTTCAGTTTTTGATCAACCCTCTGGGCTGATGTGTGCTTGCTGGGCCAGGGTTCTGTGTACCACCCAGCATTTCTGCTAGTTCACTTCTGCTATGAGTTGCACTGAAGAGGGCCCACATTTATACACTCCACCCCTCCCTTTTGTGATCTTCTATCTCTCTGCAGGCAGGCTTTGGGTGTTTGGTGGACTCAGGGCTCTGATTAACAGTCTCTCTACTCATGCCAAATAGGAGGGGGCCTAGCTGGTTGGCACCTCAGCTGATGGCCTACATTTATACTCCTCTGCCCCACCCCTCCTTTTTGTAATCTTCCATCACTCTGCTGCTGTTGGGCTTTGGATGTTAGATGGGTCAGGGGTTGGATGTCAGGACTCAGGGGTGGTCTTAGGGCTCCAGGGCCATGAGAGTGAGAGTGGGTGGAAGGGGTGGTTGCCATAGGAGATGAAGCCCTCATCCTCCTGTGTAAGAGAGGGCTGTGTCCCTGGGCACCAAACACAAGCCCCATGGGGCTCTCACAGGACATGAAAGATTTTTTTTTTTGCACTGCCCCAACAGCAGAAGTTGATTACACTGTTTGGAATGGAGGACTTCAACAGCAGTGATACAGAGGGTGGTGGTGGTAGAGAAGCATTCACCCCTTCCTCATCCCAACTCCTTGCTCCTCCTCCTGCTGTCATTGGTAGGCTACCCTCTGGCTCTGAGCTAAGACAAAAATGTGTGAGCTGGAGGCTAAAAAACTGTGAGCTAGCTCACATTAACTCAGCTTAGAGGGAACACTGGTGCTGTCTGTACTGCAATCTCACCTGATCTCAGAAGCTAAGCAGGGTCAGCCCTGAGTAATACTTGGATGGGAGACCATCAAGCAAGTCCAGGGTTGCTACACAGAAGGAGGCAATGGCAAACCACCGCTGTTTGTCTCTTGTTTTGAAAATCCTACAAAGGTGCCATAAGTCTGCTGTGACTTGATGGCACTTTCTACCACCAGCTGGTGTCCCACTGTAGCCATTCATATTGGAAAGATTAATTAAGCTCCTACTGCTTTGTGGAAGGGGAGACAGTGCTTGGTAAACCTTTCAAATGCTGATTTAGAGAGCAGTGAAAAGCACCACCTATATTGTTGTCATGTAGTAACAACATTGCCCTGACCCCCTAAAATGAAAAAAAAATATCAGTTTTTGTGGTATCTGCAGGGACACCAAGGAAGTTCACTGTGAATATGTGGAGGAAGGGGTGTGTGAGGCACTTACATTCATTCAAACACAAGGCATACCTTTCTTTCCAGACACATGGAAAAAGATTGTCTCTGTGACCAGAGAGTTGGGCAGAGGCCTTGATTGTAGTTGAGAATAGGGCATTTGCAGTGAAGCAGCCCTTAATTGGCCTGGGGGGGGTAAGGGCTCCATTCCTATGCCCTCTCAAGAATAGGAGTGTGCATTCAGATACACCTGAGCTGAAAATATTCTGAAAAATGACTTATCAGTATTTTCTAGGTATATTTTGACATCCCAAAGATATCCATGATTTTTCAGAAAACCGGAGGAAGGGGAAACCCCCCCCCCAAAAAAAAAAAAAAATTCTGAGTATGTTCAGGATTTTCTGGTAAGATCGAGTGCCAGCTTTGCAGGCTTCCAGGGACTATTTATTCTTTTCTTTTTTGTTGTTGTTTCTGTGTCTTGAGGTTTCTATTCCACTGCTCTTGTCAGTTTCAGACTAGTCTTGTCAGTTTCAAAGGGGGTTCCTCCCCTTTGCTGGCATTCCTTTGTGTTCCTTTCCCATTTTCTTGCACAGAGTTTGCAAAAAAAAAAAAAAAACCCTCCTCCTTGCTTGGATTTGTTGTGACTCTGTGCTTTGAGATCAGTCATTTTAAGCTTGCAGTGCTAGTGGCACAGAGTTCTGGTGGGCATTCTGCATTTTGTAATGGGTTGTGCTGGGTTTGCAAAATCCCATCCCCACCTTGCTTGGATTTCTTGTGACTCTCTGCTTTGAGATCAGTTCTTTTAAGCTTGCAGTGCCACTGGGTTCTGCTGGGCATTCTGTATAATGAAATGGCTGTGCTGGGCTTGAAAAAATGCCCCCTGCACCTTCAGTTGGCACTGCAGAGATTCTCTGGTTTGACATTAGTCCTCTTTTGCTTTCATTACCACAATGGCACTGGGTTCTGCTGGGCGTTTACACTGATCTGGTTGCATTGAGCTTGTAGCACCCCCTCCCACTTGGATTGTGATTCTGTGCTTCAGATCAGTCCTGTTGAGCTGGCATTGCCACAATGGCACTGGGTTCTGCTGGGCACCAAGTACATTGCACTAGTTCTGCAGGGTTTGCAACCCCCCAACTTGGATTTGTTGTGGAGCTGGCATTGCCACAGTGACACTGGGTTTCGCTGGCTGGGCAGTATATTGCAGTGGTTCTGCTGAGCTTGCAACCCTCCTTGTTTGGATAGTGATTCTGTGCTTGATATCAGTCCTGTTGAGCTGGCATTGCCACAGTGGCACTGGGTTCTGCTGGGCATTATGTACATTGCACTGGTTCTGCTGGGCAGTAGTTTCCACTTCAGAGATTCTCTGATTTGAACTTAGTCCTGTTGGGTTTACACTCCCACAGTGGCACTGGTTCTGCTGGGCTTGCAGAAATACCCTCCTTCAGTTTCTATTGCAGAGATTCTCTGGGACTTTGATTCTGTTCTGCTGGGCTTCTATTGCCCTTTCTCTTTTTGGTACTTTTTCTCCATTGGAAATGATGGAGGATGGGGGTACCTTCTTTGAGGGCCCATAGAATTGGACCCCCTAGCCCAATCTTTTCTGAAACTTGTCATTCTTCTGAGGAGAGGCACCAGCAGATATGCCACAAATTTGGTGTGTCTACCTCAGAAGACACCCCCCCAGACATCCATATACCACCCGCATAGTTCCCATTGACTATAATGGTTCCCAAACGGTATAATGGAGCAAAAAAAAAAAAGCAGGATTCCCCAAAAGCCTAAATCTGAGTACCATATTGAGAATACTGATATGTATTTTTTGGGTTCAATATACCTAATTAATATATATTATTCCATACACAAGAATAAGACTCATCTCTGTCAGTGCCAGCAACTTGTTTAATAAACCAATGAAGCTCGTAACAATCCATGCTGGAGAGGTTTGTTCCCCACAAGTTCCCTCACTCCATGGACCTGGGGGAAGTTCACACTACTTCCTCCCAGTTGCCCTTTCCACCTACTATCCTCAGTTCCTCCTGCAGGTCACCACCCTAGTCTGGCCCTACCCAGCTCCTCAACCCTGCCTCCATAAGATCCTGTCCTATGGGTCAGAGCTGGCCTTCTAGAGTCTGCCTTCCTGGCCCCTGGCTCAGTCTCATCTTCATCCTAGCAGAACCTCATCTCCACACACTACTGCCACATATAATATGCACCCTCACCCCGCCAGGCCCATACTCAGGATTTTTTTGTTTGGGGAGCATTTACATTTTTAAGGGGGCAGTTAAGTTAAAGTTAATTGAATGCCTGTCTTTAAAGGGGGATGCTCCGAGCCTATTTCTAGCCTTTCCTTTCAAGGGGCAGTGAGCGTATCAGTTCCTAAGAAAAAACAACTCAGACAGAATTTAATTGCCTTTGAATTCCCTTCCACAGGGCAAGAAAGCTTAGAAGGGCACTCAAAAGTGGCACCTTCAATGTATCTCCAACAATCCCCCTTTCTGCTGTCCCAGTCCTGCTGTATGCCACCTCGGTCAGGGGTGGCTAGACTGCAGTTCGGGAGCCACATGTGGCTCTTTCACACAGTCTAATTTAATGTTAATAAAAAGCAAATTTGCATTTTTTTCAATAAAAAAGTGTTTGAAATATTTGTTCAAGTCTTCCGTCTCTCAAACATCTGACGTTTATTCTGTGTGGCTGTTACATTAAACAAGTTTGGCCACCCCTGACCTAGGTCATGGTGAGTCTTTCAAAAGCATTAACTTCCATGTTTCCCAAAGGCTCTTATCCCACCCATGAGCAACTGGTGATTATCTTTATTGCCAGATGACAAAGGCTACGCATTATGTCCCTGTATACTGTCCCAGTGCTAATGAGTAATGGGCAGTGGAAGTGAGGGGTTGGTGGGGATCAGGGAGATAATGTAAGGAAATACTGTGAGAGTGTTAATGTTTTAAGCATGTTTGTATTTTGAGTAAAATGGAATATTGTTAACTGGGTTTGCCCATGTCCTTTAAAAAGTTTATATCTCCCATACCTGGCATTACATTTTATGGCACATATGGCCCAGCCTAACAAAGTGACATTTATGTCAGATCTGGCCCTTGTAACAAATGAGTTCAACACCTCTGATCTGAAGAAACTGTTATTTTCTACTGTAACCACTGTGTTCCTACAGTAATCACCTTCACTTTTCTAGGAAACTAATTTTACATGTTATGGCAGATAAATGTAATCCTTTGCATGACATCTTATAATCCAGATGCACTTCCCTAGCACAGATTTATGAAAACTTTCAAAAGCTATTTTACATCAATGCCTAGGACCTTGCTTCCTTATTTCACTGTGCAATCCCTTTGCCAATTTTAAAACTGGCTTTTTAAAAACAGTGTTTTAATGAAGGACCTTCCAGAGTGAATGTATTGAAAAATATTGCAATGTTGTTTCTTGAGGAAAGACAAGGAAATGGCTAGAAAATATTATTCTTAATATTAGTTATTTGGCGACAGACATAGATGTAATAAAAGCCATGGAATCCCAAATAGATACTGAAAAGCTTCTTCCAGTGAAATATCGCTAGTTCTGAAACCAATTCAGGCATACTTTTTGTTTCAACTCAGACCCCTAAACTATAAAAATTCCATTTATCCCAGTCATCTAACACCAGCATATGTTACATTACATCATCTCATAGAGTACTTTTTAAATGTCACAGCTTCAGTGAATGATGTGCCTCTCAGACCTGGATAGGGCTACCAGGCCTTGAAACCTCTGACTGTCGTGACTTTTTAACCCAACCACTTTTCATAGAATAGAATCGTAGAATGTTAGAGTTGGAAGGGATCTTGCAGGTCATCTAGTCCAACCCCCTGTGCTCTGCAGGAATGTAGCCGAAAGATAGTCCTACAACATACCCAAAAGATGGTCATCCAGCCTCCTTTTAAAAACATCCAATGAAGGAGCATCCACCACCTCCTGAGGCAGTCTGTTCCACTCCTGAGGCAGTCTGTTCCACTCAACCACTCTTACAGTTAGGAAGTTTCTCCTGATATTTAGCCGACTCCCTTGTAATTTCCACCCATTAGATATAGCAGTCCACAGCAAGAGACAATAGATCTGCTCCATCTTCTACATGACAGTCCTTCAAATATTTGAAGGCTGCAATCATGTCCCCTCTAAGCCTTCTCTTTCCCAGGCTAAACATACCCAACTCTTTCAGCCTTTCCTCATAATACTTGGATTCCAACCCTCTCACCATCCTGGTTGCCCTCTTCTAGACATGCTTGAGCTTGTCAACATCCTTCCTAAAGTGTGGTGCCCAAAACTGGACACAGTACTCCAGGTGAGGCCTGACCATAGCAGAATAGAGCAGAACTACTACCTCCCGTGATCTGTTAATGCATCCTAAGATTGCATTAGCTTTCTTCACAGCCACATCACACTGCAGGCTCATGTTGAGCTTGTGACATGTGCTGCTGTCAAGCCAAGTCCCTCCCATTCTATATCTGTGCCTTTGATTTTTTGAACCTAAGTGTAGGACTTTGCACTTATCTCTATTGAAACTCAATTAATTTGTCTCAGCCCACTGTTCCAGCCTATCTAGATCATTTTGAACCCTGACTCTGTCTTCCCCCTCACAGATGACCTCCGGAGGCACCTGGATTGGGACAGTTCGGCGGTGCTGTTGCTGTTAGACCTGTTGGCCGCATTCAACATGGTTGGCCATCAGCTACTGACCCACCGCCTCACCAACATGGGAATTCAGGGGCTTGCCTTACAATGGCTTGCTTCCTTTCTACAAGGTTGGGGACAAAGGGTGGCACTAGGGGAACAGCAGTCCTGGAGGCACCTGCTGGAGTGCGGAGTGCCTGAAGGGGCAGTGCTCTCCCTGATACTATTTAACATCTATATGCACCCCCTTGCCCAGATTGCCTGGAGGCATGGGCTGGGGTGTCACCAGTACACTGATGACACCCAGCTCTATCTGATGTTGGGCAGCTGGCCGGACTTCAGACCAGAAAATCTGGACCGGGCACTACAAGCCGTGGATGGTTGGCTCAGACTGAGCTGGCTGAAGCTGAATTCAATGAAAACAAAGGTCCTGTGCTTGAGTCAGGGCGGTTCAGAGGTGGGGATCCCACTCCCGACCTTTGGTGGGGCACCATTGGTGCCAGCAATGGAAATTAGGAGTTTTGGAGTGCTCCTGGATACCTCCTTACCAATGGAGGCCCAGGTAGCAGCCACTGCCAAGTTGGCCTTTTATCATCTACAGCTGGTTAGGCAGCTGGCTCCCTTCCTTGACCGCAGTGACCTGGCAATAATGATCCATGTGATGGTCACCTCGATACTAGACTATTGTAACACTCTCTACATGGGGCTGCCCTTGTTGCAAATTCAGAAGCTGCAGCTAGTGCAGAATGCCATGGCCAGGCTCCTAATGGGCCTTCCCAGATGGGAGCACATCCAGCCTGCCCTGAAGGCATTGCATTGGCTGCTAATAGCATACCGAATTCACTTCAAGGTGCTAGTGCTTTCCTTTAAAGTCCTATATGGCCAGGATCTGATATATGTGAGGAACCGCCTTTCCCCATATATACCCCAGAAAGCACTACAGTCGGGGTCTCAAAACCGACTGACCTTCCTGGGCCCCAAGGATGCCAGGCTTGCTACTACCAGGGCCTGGGCCTTCTCAGTGGCAGCTCCATGCTGGTGGAACGAGCTTCCAGAGGAGATCAGGGCCCTGCGGGACCTCTTATAGTTCCGCAGGGCCTGCAAGACGGAGCTCTTCCACCAGGCCTTCAACTAAGGAGCTGCCTACTACCACCAACAACAATCGTAGTATAGATCCTGGCCCTTAATGTTAACATCTGGCCTGTGCCACCACACTACCTAGGAAGATTACTGAGCTGAAATACTGTGTGCTATATGTATGCATGCATTTTAGTAAGCCATCTTAACTAATTAACAACATGTGTCCAGCACTTTATAATTTTATGATTTTACTTGTAACTGAACTATTTAAATGATTTTATATAGATTTAATGGTCACTGTGGACCGACCAATGTAAGCCACCCTGAGCCAGTTCGCAGGGAGGACAAGGTATAAATGTAATAAAATAAAATAAATAATTTCTGCCTTCCCATTCAGCCTAGCCAGCTTACTTTTTCTTGTGCTGCATCAGCAATGCTGGGAACAAAAGACATCCTGCAGGTTTTTGTGGGTTTTCCCCCACTTCCCCCATTCAGGCTGACTGGTGCTGTACAGTGCCCACAATCAGAGCAAATTTGTGTAGCAGTGGACAGTGTTCCCTCTAGCTGAGTTAGTGTGAGCTACCTCACAGTTTTTTAGCCTCCGGCTCACACATTTTTGCCTTGGCTCAGGAAGGATGGCTCCAGAGCAAACTAACTTATGCAGCAGCCAAATCGCTGGCTCACAACTTTAATGCCAGTAGCTCACAAAGTACCATTTTTGCTCACAAGACTCCACAGCTTAGAGGGAACATTGGCAGTGGACGTTTCTATTTTCTATCTCCTGCTGCCCCAGGCAGGATGGGTGGGAAGGGAGGATAATGGCCAAGACCTGGGGCAACCAGCAGCACGAAGTGAAGATCCATGTGCTATGGCTGCTGCAACTGATGAAGTAATGTTTTCTCCATCTGCAGAGCCAATCAAAACTCTTCTAGCCAATCCAAAGCCCTGCTGGCCACAAGCTACACCTGGCCCCATCTACTTCCTGAAAATTCTTGGTGGGCACCAGAAAAGGTGTCTACACATTGGGGACTCCTGCCTTACATCAATGATAGCCAAGATGCCACATGCCATTACCATGGTGTCATCCAAAGTGTTCCCTGGTACCCACTTGCTTCTTCCCCAAGGTATCTCTTTTCCAAAGTAAAAAGCCAATCCTGGCTTTCCGCCACTTTATTTGAGCAAGAGGTGCATCAGAAGAGACTAGGAGTCATCTATTTGGAAACAAAAACACACAGGTTATCATGTCCAAATTATTAATATAAATTCCAAATATATTTATTAATTTTCAGATACACAATTCTCATACACACAAGTTGAATCATCAGTAAAGTCATAAGACACCATTTAAGTTCCTATTAAAAAAGATGTTAATACAAGATAAAGGCTCTCAATAAAGGTCCCTTTTCAAAGACATGTTTATGCAGGATGGAGATTCTCAAATAATACCCAATATTTCCCAAACTTTGAAAAAAATGATGCTTTTTAGAGTTCTCAAACAATATTTCCAACAACCACAGTTCATATGGTGAAAAGCTAAATGGTCCCAGTGACAAGCAGTCAACTTGGAATGCTCTTTACTCCTGGCTCTGAAATCTGAAATCAATCAATCTGAAATTAAATATCCAAAGACTTAAACATGGACACAAAATCTCCACAGCAGTCTTTCATCAATCAGTATTCACTCTCAAAATTTACAGCCCTTATGTTTATATTCTCACCAGTCCCCTAGAAGGGACATACATCATAAGAACATAAGAGAAGCCAATGTTGGATCAGGCCAATGGCCCATCCAGTCTAACACTCTGTAACACAGTAGCCAAAAATACCAGGTGCCATCAGGAGGTCCAGCAGTGGGGCCAGGACACTAGAAGCCCTCCCACTGTTGCCCCCCCCCCCGCAGCACCAAGAATACAGTGCATCACTTGCCTCAAACCAAGAGTTTCTATACCTTGTGGCAAATAGCCATTGATGGACTTCTGTTCCATATGCTTATCCAATTCCCTCTTGAAGCCATCAATGCTTGTAGCTGCCACCACCTCCCATGGCAGTGAATTCCATGTGTTAATCACTCTTTGGGTGAAGAAATATTTCCTTTTATCCATTCTAACCCAACTGCTCAGCAATTTCATTGAGTGCCCATGAGTGCTTGTATCATGAGAAAGGGAGAAAAGTACTTCTTTCTCTACCTGCTCTATCCCATGCATAATCTTGCAAACCTCTGTCATGTCACTCCTTAGTCGTAGTTTCTCCAAGTTAAAGAGCCCCAAACGCTTTAACCTTTCTTCATAGGGAAAGTGTTCCAACCCTTTTACCATTCTAGTTGCCCTTTTCTGCACTTTCCCCAATGCTATAATATCCTTTCTCAGGTGTGGTGACCAGAATTGCACACAGTATTCCAAATAAGGTCACACCATCGATTTATACAGGGGCATTATGATACTGGCTGATTTGTTTTCAGTTCCCTTCCTAACAATGCTCCCTCTAATCTGTGGAGTCATGTGAGCAAAAATTCTACTTTGTGAGGTACTGGCATAGTTGTGAGCAAGTGATTTGGCTACTGCATAAATTAGTTTTCTTTGGAGCCATCCTTCCTGAGCTAAGACAAAAATGTGTGAGCTGGAGGCTAAAAAAATATGAGCTAGCACACACTAACTCAGCTTAGAGGGAACATTGCTTCCTAATAATCCCCAGCATAGTGTTGGTCTTTTTTATTGCAGTCGCACACTGTCTTGACATTTTCAGTGAGTTATCTACTACAACTCCAAGATCTCTCTTGGTCAGTCTCTGCCAGTTCAGATGCTGTAAGGTCGCCTCCATGTTTGAGAGGAGCTGGATGGAGTATAATGGCAGAGTCTCAGTTAATTACTCTCAGCATTCCATAATTAAGGATACATCTGCCCATCAATCTCCAGTTTTGACATGTTCATTTCCTTCAATATGTTTCCCTGCAGAATTAAACCCAAACAGAAGGTAACCAATAAACTAAGCTTGTTACTCCTGTTTGGTCCTTGAAATTGTTAAAGATCATTATGTTGTGTGCTTTACTGCTCACCCTCTACCCATATGTATGGACTGGTAATTTCCATTTAATTGTATTTGAAGAAGTGTGCACACACATGAAAGCTTGTACTTTGAATAAAACTCTGATGGTCTTAAAGGTGCCACTGGACTCCAACTATGTTCTGATGCTTCAGACCAACATGGCCAGGGCTATTTTTGGGCAGGAACACACAGGAGTGGAGTTCCAGCTGGCTCCCGAGTTGGCCATGCCCAGCAGGAACTCATTAGCATAATAAGCCACACCCAACAGCAGAAACTGATTGGGATTGGCTACATTAGGGGTGTGTGGCCTAACATGCAAAGGAATTCCTGCTCCAAAAAAAACCCTGGGTTTTGACAACAAACAAGGTAAACAGAATAAGAAGCAAAAGGTGGATGTGGCTGGATGACCACACTTCTGGTAACATGGGGGTGTGGCCTAATATGCTAATGAGCTGTGCTATTAGGGGTGTGGCCTCATATGTCAATAAGTGCTGTTGGGTGTGGCCTGTTACACTAATGAGTTCCTGCTGGGCTTTTTCTACAAAAAAAGCCCTGAACATGGCTACCCACCAGAATCTACCTTTTAAAAACTGTATCTAGGATTGTCAACCCAGCCCCTGCAATACAGGGACTTTTCAGGGATGGGTTCTTGAAAACCGCATCACATGCATTCAGACTTCATTTCTGGTGAAATCCCAGAAGTCACAATTGCTTAAAAATGATAGGAATTCTCAAATATCTATGGTATAGAGAATTGGGGGATTCCCAGAGCATCACTGGGTGGTTGTGATTTCACTCCCAGGATTTCACTGGAAATACTAGCACAGTGTACACAATCTTGGTTCTTCCATTCCCCAGGTTTCCTCCCACTCTCTGAAGGAAAGCAGAGGGAAGGCTGCACTGAAAGTGGGACAATGCCTAGTACCACCTGGAGGCTGGTAATCCTAACCATATCCTCTTTTAACAATTTACCATATGGAAGATATGCTATCAGAGTATAAACTATATGTCTTAATTCTATCAGGATGCTAAGCCTGCATTTGCTCAGGGGTGAGGTGTCATGACCCCAGTGGGTCACCGCCTTCTGCTGCCACCACCCTGGACTTACGGTCCCTTAAGAAAGCCCAGGGTACCCTCTCAAGCCCATCAGGATGTTGGGAAATTGCCGGTCCGGGGCAAAGATTCCCAAAAGCGGCTTGTGGTCCGTTACCAGGATAAATTTGTGGCCATAAACAAAGTCATGGAATTTTTTGATGGCGCAGACAAGCACAAGCCCTTCTTTGTCTATCTGTGTATAGTTCTTTTTGGCCACAGATAACGATCGTGAGTAAAAAGCCAGGGGTGCTTCACTGCCATCTGTCATTACATGGCTCAATACTGCCCCAACCCCATACGGGGACACATCTGCCACTAACACCAACAACTTTTGCCCATCGTAGTGTGTCAGCACAGAATCAGAAGACAACAGGCTTTTAAGTCTTGCTCAGAGGCCCACCGCCATGTTGTGTCCTTATGCAGGAAGGCATGTAATGGCACCACCACTGACGCTTTATGTGGCAAGAAGGAATGGTAAAAATTGAGCAGCCCAAGGAAAGACTGCAATCCCTCTTATTTTCTGGGCTAGGGGCATTCTGAATGGTGGCCACCTTTTCCTGGGTGGGCTGTACCCCATCAGCATCAACCTGAAATCCCAGGAACTGACATTTGGGACTCCAATAAGGCATTTGGACTTTTTTACCTTTAAGCCTGCCTTTTTGAAACGTTCCAACTCCTCCCTTACCCAGTCCATTAGTTCTTCGTCAGAACCTCCCGCAATTAACACATAATCAAAATAGGGTACTGTTCCAGGGACCCCCCTTAACATCCCTTCCATGAGACTCTGGAAAATTCCGGGGGCGACGTTTACTCTGAACTGGAGCCTATTCACTTTAAAAGCCCCCCTTTGGGTTACGATAGTTTGGGCTTCTGCAGCTTCCCTAGTCACAGGCAGTTGCTGATATGCCTGCACCAGATCGAGTTTTGTGATGCCAGGATGTAGCTGATCACTGGCATTGGGTACGAGTGCTGTTGTAAAGCACGATTAATAGTGCATTTGTAGTCTGCACATATTCTAACTGAGCCATCCGGCTTCACAAGGATCACAATAGGGGTTTCCCACCTGCTAAATGGCACAGGTTTTAACACCCCTTGTTCGATGAGCTTGTCCAGCTCTGCCTCAATGTGGGGTTTGAGGGCAATGGGCACCTTTCGGTATTTTAACTGGATTGGGATCACTGATGGGTCTAGTTCAAATGAGATTGGAGGGCCCTTGTACCTTCCCAGGCCTCCCCCAAACACTTCAGGAAACTCTGAATACAACATTGTCCATTTATTTTCAGACACCTTATTAACCCCTGTTACTTCAATACCTAGAGGTTCAAACCAGTCCAGACCTAGCAAATTAATCCGGTCCCCTTCAGCAACCAACAAGGGCAACAACACTTTATGCTCTTTAAATTGAACTTCGAATGTATCCCTCCCCACCAGAGGAATATGCTTGCCCTGAAAATCGGACAGCTGTGTGTCCGCTGGTTTCAGCCACCGCCAACTCCTTCTGGGGAACAGCTGCTGCCATGTCTTCGAGGAGATCACCGTCACTGATGATCCTGAGTCAACAGGGGGTAGTACAGGGGATGCCATCCAGCCATAGGGTGACACTGATCTTTTTTCTGCTCCCAGTGTGCAGAACTGCTGACGGGCAGGAACAACACGCTGTCATCTTGCAGACGCCTTCCTTGACAGCAGCTTGTGAGTGTGGCTTTCCTTTAGGAGACACCGGTGGAGACCTCTTCTTTGCCTTGCAGACTCATGCCAGGTGACCACGCCTCCTGCATGCCAAGCACACGACATCCTTGGCCCAGCAGTGATCTCAATCATGGCTCCCACTGCACACGTCACATGCCCTGCTGGATGAAGGTTTCACAGTGGTCTGCTTGTCCGCACTCACCCTTGTCTCGTTGATGTCATCCACCGTGTTGTCATCTGACTTGCTGACAGCCTGGTCGTGCACACTCGGCTCCTTTGGCGCCTGCTGCTGGCGTACCTCCCGAGTAGATTTCTCTGCGGCCTCCACAGCAACCACCTCAGAGTATGCTACAGCCCAGGTCATGGCTGTACGAGTGAACAAGCACTGCTGTAGCCATTTGTCCCTCATGCCACACACCAGCTGATCCTGTAAAGCCTTTATGATGTCCGTGAAGTTGCACGGCCGGGCGGCCTTGCACAAAGCTGCCACATACTCGGCAATGGACTCGCTGGGTGCCTGGTTCCTTTTATAAAATGCGTGCCAAAATGCGATTTCTGATGGCTGTGGTGAGAAGTGAGCTTTCAGCTTTTCTGTTATGTCCTTTAGTGGCACCGTTTTGATTTCGGCAGGTGCGACCAGGGACCGTGCGATGTTGAACACTGCCTTCCCGCAAGAGCTCAGCAGTGTAGCTGTCTTCCAGGATTCCTCCACGATCTGGTTTGCCTCGAGGTGGAACTCAAACCGCAACAGGTATGAGTCCCAATCCTCTGTCTCAGGTTTGAATGCCTCGAACTTCTGGTTGCTGGCCATCATCACCCCAGGTGCAGCCACTTGGGCCAGTGGTGCCAGAGCTTGATTGACCAAAGCTTGCTGACCTTCTCCATCCGTCATGGGATGGATACCAGCGGGGCTGCCTACCCTCCCTAGAATCCCATCCTCGTCACCAGTTTTTAAGTATGACACTTAATGCAATTTCAGCTAAGTGATTCAGCTTTATTCAGCAACAGCTCAAAGTCAACCAGAACAGCAAACAACAGATCTAACAGATGACAAACGAACAGTGGAGCTTTGCTCCTTTTAAACATTCCCGGGCGAATGTAGCCATGCCTATTTACAGAAATGTGATTACTCGGATAAGCACCAATAAGGTTTGTCCCCTCCATGAGTGTGAGGTTCATCCAGATTGGCCAGCGATTCCTAGACAACCAATCAGAAGTGCTGGATTTCAATCCTTATCTAGGAATGAAGCTTAACATAGGTTTTCAATGGGTGCATTACACTTCCACAGAATACATTACAATATAAATGCCACACAGTGAGTGTAAAGTTCACCTGAATTTGACCTTTGCCATATATAGCTGTTCAATTGCCATCACTTGCATTATTGTTCCTATATTCTGCTTATGCTCCTCCAGACTATGCTATGAGACTTTACCCACTCTAGTATCCTCTGAGGCATGGTGGATGCAGGTAATCTTCTGGGATGAGCTTTCTCACTCACACAGAGTACCTATCATCCACTATAACATATCTCTCCCACAGTTTCAGCATTACAGGTAGGTCAAGCAGTCACACATCACTATCCATCTTGCCTCTTTTAATATATAGAGACAACCATGGCCATTTCACATGCCAGGTGCCCCCTCTTACTCACAGACACACTGATAGAGAGAATAGCCTGGTCCCCTTTAATGATTACCTCTCACTCAGACACCACAGAGAACTATTGGGACTGGGGACTCAAACACTGCAACAATCAGGGACTTAAACATTACAAGCTGCCACCATTTATCCATATCCTAAAATACATATAAACTGAGATCTTAACTTTTGTGAGTGCTTCTTTCCCTGAGACAACCAGCTCACAAGGAGTTTTGAACTGTTTCCCTGTTCCAGTATCCTTTGTTACAAATTGTTTTTTCCCTTCTGTCAGCATTAAACTACTTTTTGTCATGGCCTCATTGAGCCACACTGCCTTTCAACAGAACTAACTGCTGTTTTCCACTGTCTCCCCCACCAACATTTCATCAGCTTCCATTGGCTGCTCTTAGGGAGAGGTGGAACCTAACTGGTCTGTCACAGTTTACCTGTCAGATGACACTTAATCCTACACAATAGCCAGCTCACAGAAGACTTTAGTAGCTTCAATTATAGGTCTGCTATTGCTTCCAACTGGGAGAGAACTTGTACTTATGGAAAATACATGTACTGGTGATTGGAAGACTGCAATCAACACACACACACAGAGAACAAGACCAAAGTAAACCTCCTCTCAGGCCTTGAGGAGGGAAACAGAAATCAGATCTTGAGGTCTTACTCAAAGGTATACAAACATATATTCATCACCATAGCCCCACTCACTTTTGCACCAGGATATTACTGTTTTCATCTATGATGTATTGCAAGTCATTCAAAAGGTAAGGTAGTTCACCTGGAAAAAGGATATTATCATTATGATGGTGTTTCGGTAAGCTTTCCTTTCTTCTCTGCCATGATTCCCCTATACAATATGGCTAGAATTTCACTTTTTAAAGACTTCTATAAACTCAAGGATTTTAGGAGAAATCTCCAAATCAACCCCCCTCTTAGTAGTAAAGAGCAGTGCCAAAACTATCTACCCCAAAATCTGTTTTAGGACTTTCCCAATCATGCATACTATACACCATATTGTTTTTGTAAGTATTTATGAGTTTCTAAGCTGATAGCTGAGTCCAGGTTGTGAAAGCCAAATATATCCTAGCACCAGCTGGTTGTAAAAGCTGTTTCTCTCTCTAAGGGAGTTCTGGTTAAAATATTTGTGACTTGAAATAAAGCCCTGCAAACTGTTACTTTTATAATTGAGAAGAAAAGATAATTTTGGACTCTATGTTTAAGCATCATTATGTAAGGAGGACATTGTTTGATGCATGGACCAGGTATAAGGATACAATATCGGATGAAAGGCCTCTGTGGATTGTTCCAGCTGCAGTTATACATTTGTTTTCAGAATATAGAGGCAATGATTGGTTGAAGTATCAGGAATTGTTGCAAAGAGAAGGAAAAAATATGTTTTAAAACCAAATAATGAATTAGAATTTGAGTATGGTTGGCTACAATATTGTCAAATAAGGGACATTTATAAAAAAGATTGTAAAGAGTTTGGTTTTAGGGCTATGAATGATGATTTTGAGAATATATGGTTGAAAAAAGAACGGAAAATGATATCAAAAATGTATAAAACTTTGTTGACTGTATATACTTTGGATGAAACCGTTAAAGAACAAATGATAAAGTGGGCCATAAATATGAACAAAGAAATTTCTATGGAATCATGGGAATTTTTGTGGAAAAGATCTTTTAAAATGTCCACTTGTATTAACGTAAAAGAAAATTGCTATAAGATGATGTATAGATGGTATATGACACCAAAAAAGATTGCTAATATTAGCATGGATAAGAACTTGAGTAATAAATGTTGGAAATGTAAAAAAGTAGAGGGTTCTTTTTACCATATGTGGTGGTCATGTGATAAAGCGAAAGCATACTGGTCTAATATACATTGTGTGATGCAGAAAATATTGAAAACCCCAATTGAGAGAAAGCCTGAACTTTTTCTCCTCGGTTTGACAATGGAAAAAATTCCACAAGAGAAAAGGACACTGTTATGGTACATGATTACGTCGGCGAGAATGGCCTTTGCTCAGCATTGGAAAATGGAGAAGGTACCAGATATACATGACTGGTTGAGAAAATTGTTATTTTTAGCAGAAATGGACAAAATGACAAAGAAATTAAATGGACAAATGGCAGAACAGTACTTAAAAGACTGGGAAGGATTGAAATTGTATCTAGAAACTGAATATAGAATGAAGGGGAAAATATATAATTTGGATACGTACGGATATTGAATGAGAAGTGAAATGAATTTTGAACTGTATGTACTGTTATACATAATATGCTGAAATTGTAGAGGTTATATATAATTTAAATGTGTTACCTGGTTTGTCGAGGTATTTAAGTCTAAACTTGATTGCCTTATAATTTTTTCTGTTTGTTATTAGCAGTGTTGGAAGCCTATTAGGGGGGTGGGGGGATTGGGATCTTACTTTTTGGAAACTGTATTGGTAACGTGATTGGAAATGTTGAATATATCCCAATAAAAATTTTGTTTCAAAAAAAAAAAAAGAAAAGATAATTTTGGGTTTGGAAGGAAAGGGGGGAACCTTTAACATGTTTTTGATTGGATGTGTTACTTTGAACAATGGTATTTTATTTTGAAACTGTAAATCTGACTCCTTGTTGAAACTATAAGAAATCATCATTATGGTTCACTTCTGAAACATGTCACACCAATCTATTTCATAAGCAGCTAAGGAGCAGAACCGAGATTGCTTAATTTGATTGGTGGTAGCAATGTGGTGGCTGCAAGCCTCATGGAAATACATGGTTTTTCATGCAAAATCAAATGTTTCCCCATTGCCCTAATCGTCTATGGCTCTTTGCTGTCACAGGTTTCACGATATTATGGTAGCAAAGCTAATGGTACATGGATTGTTTAACACCTTTGTCAGCTCACTTACAAGAGTAACATATTCTCAGAGGATCTAAAAAAGGCAATTTATGATCCAGAATGTACTTCCAGGAACACCATGTAACATGCAGCAGGTTCTGTGTGCTTATTTACATATGTACACATGACCAAACTGACACAATCCTTCCTTGTCAGAAAGAACAACCAAGAGATTTTATGTACTGTACATGCAGAACATCTTCAGCACACATTATGGGAAGGGTTTGTATGTTACATCCTTAGCTGGGTAAGCATAAGGGTAGCTCAACATTGCTGGATAGATCTGATACATCCATAGAATGATAGTATAAACAGTGACCAATAATTCATCTTTCAAACACTGTGACTTGCCCTGTCAATATAAAGTTAGTCTGTGAATGACGTGGGATGTGTTTAGAAGATTACATAGCATAGTAGCTAACAATACCATCCTAAGCAAATACTTTCAGTTGGCTATTTGTATAAGTCTCTAGTAGAAGAACACAATTTGAATCCAGTGGCCTTCAAATTGGCAACAAATTTTCCAGAGTACAAGCTTTTGTGAGTCTGACAGAAGTAAGCTTTGACTCATGAAAGCTTATACCCTGGGAAAATTTGTTGATCTCTAAGGTGCTACTAAATTCGAATGTTATCATAAGCAGTTACACTCTTCCATTTAAATCAATGCACTTAGAAGAATATCACTCTGCTTAGGATAGCACTGAGTTGAAATCTGGAAGGAAGCCAGTTCCAGTCTCATCTCAGCCACAATCGTGCACTTAAGCAAGCAGTTCTGCCTTAGCTTCCACCCCCATCTTCAGTTTACATACACCATCAAGTCACAGTCAACTTATAGAGACCCCAGCAAGGGGCTTTCAAGGTGTAGCAGACAGTACATAATTAAGACAAAGACAAAAGAAAGATTTTAGTTGATCTCTCAGTTCCCTAGGTCAGCATATATCCAAATGGGTCAGCAAGCATTTATCTATATTCATTTAAACAACTGGGTGGGACAGACAGAAGAATGAAGGGGGGAGGGGAAGCTGCTCAACCAAGAAAAGGATAAAGCAGGGAATTGTTATACAAAGCAAGTGAGAAGCAGAAGTGAGTTGCCATGGTTTTCTTCTGAAGAATTTTCCTTGGTAGTCTCCCATCCAAGTCCAACCCTACTTAGTTTCTGAAATGTTATAAGATCAGGCTATACCATAATGTGTTCCCTCCCTATCTTCAATGCAGATGGAAGCATGTTATCCCAGTTTATATGGCATTTGTTAAGAATTACTGCGAGCATGGTTGTGGAGTGAGTTTTTTGAACAGTAAACAAGCTAAACAAATACTAAGTATGTTATAATATATACTGTTCCTGCTGGCAAACAACAATTTCATGAAAATTTCATATAGAATTTATTTATTAATGATCTTATTAACTACAGCATTTATTATAACTCCGTTATATCCATTAACTAAAATCGAGCATCTAGAGAAGGTGACAGTAAAGCTAACACTGATTTTAAATGAATTGCCTCTATCGTAACAATATGATTGACTATTCTTACTGGCTATTATGTCTAGAATTTTTTTAAAGACAATAGTTAGAAAACATCATGCTTCTAAAGGAATGAAACACCATTTCATTTTTTTCTAACCTGTGCTCCTTTCTTCTACTAGACATGGTATACAAGGGCCAGTTTTGGCTGGTTTAAATGATGGGGTATAAGTGGGATAAAAAATAGACTACACAGATCACCACACACTGAATGCCTTTTGGGTGAGTAATAACTATTCTTATATACAACTGGCAATGCTCTGAAATTTTCCTCATTTAAACAAAACAAAATAAAAAGGTTATTATCCAAGAATTTAATGCTAGACCGTATTTGTTAGCCAATAATGTTTTTCCCCCTTGAAGTATGCTTACATTTGTATTCTGAATGTTGCTTCTGAGCTGGCTGTACTTTGAAGTAACTCTGTTTTATGGGTATATTAAATGTTGTAGCCCAGGCTAATGTGTACAATTTAGACTGCCACTTTAAATCACCGGTGATCTGTGGGGGGTCAAGCACTGTTCAGGCTTCCTCTTGGCAACAAATCATAATGCCGCACTAACTACTTAGTGTTATTAACCAAAGAAAACCACAGGAGGAAAGGAGGAAGGGTGGGACAGATTTCTGGAAGACAGACGGAGCACTCTGCAGGCAAATACAACCAACACATTACACTAGAGAATAATGCTAATGCAGCAGGGCTGCAGAAAGTAGAGAGCGAAATATGATCAGGTGATGTTTGGCTGCCATAAGTAGGTGTTCTTCCTTTACTAATGCTTAGAAAGATGTAAGGGAAGAAAGTCAATCTCACCATCCTTCTCTCCAGGGAATCTTACCAAACTACAATGGTAATTTCACTCAGGTTATCTTCCTCATAACAATAAAGTGAAAAAGGCATCTGTGGAAGTAGCTACGACCTCTGTTTTATTTTTTGGTGGGGAGAGTTTCTTGCAGTATGATCCTATACACAATTATTCCAGTCAAAGCCTGTTGATTTAAGCTTAGACTGCAGAACTCTGCATAAGATTACACTGTCAAGGAAGGAGGAGGAGGAGGAGAAGGATTTATGCCCTGTTCTTCACTCAGAGTAGTTTACAATCTCCTTCCCTTCCTTTCCCCACAACAGACATCCTGTGAGGTAGGTGGGGCTGAGAGAGCTCTGAGTGAACAGCTCTGAGAAAACTGTGACTAACCCAAGGTTACCCAGTTGGCTGCATGTAGAGGAGTGGGGAATCAAATTCGGTTCTGCAGATTAGAGTCTGCCACTCTTAACCACTACACCAAACTGGTTCTCAGCCGGAGGTAATATTTGGTATTCTCATTCGAGATGGAAGAGTTGTAACAAAATAGTCACTCAAGAAATAATACTTCTGTGCTGAAGGAGATGCTTCTATAACCTGGAAATATCAGAGTTATAACCCACACCTTTAAAATTACACTGGGCCCCATTACCTGAATGCTTGTGGGGTTTAAATCACACATTCAGCTGTATATATGTTCGATGTAACATGAAAATTTCTCATGTATAAAGCGGAGGTCCTCAAAATGGTGCCTGTGGGTGCTATGGTGCCTGTTGACACCATTTCCTGCACCTGCCAAATATTTTTTAAAAGTGTGTGAGGCCAGATAGGGCTTTGCCCAGCAAGGCTTCCAATTGACTATTGGAGATCTGATTGGCTGTGCAGATTTTTTAAACTGTTGCTTTGGCAGCAGCTGTCACCACAGTACACGGATCTACACTGTGTTATTGAAGTTAAGCTGTGGCAGCCATTTTGTGGTTAGTTCCGCCTCCTGCAGCAGCTGTTTTGAGACAGCTTACATTATTCTCCTCTCCTTCTTTTTGTCCTCACAATAACCCTGTGAGGTAGGTTAGGCTAAAAGTATGTGACTGGCCCAACATGACCCACTGAGCTTCCACAGTAAGATGGGGATTCAGATCTGGGTCTCCCAGACCCTATTCTGAAGTTCTAACTGCTACACTGGCTTTCATAGGGTGGCTGCTGCTGAATCATGCAATTCAGGCAGTATTAACTCATCCAGTGATGGATGCCAGGCCTATCTCCTCTTAGTTCCCCCTCAAAGGGGAGCACATCACTCTTCCCTGTATCCCGCTCCATTATTTTCCCTTTCCCTCCTCCTAGCAACTCTCATATCCTTTCTACTTTCCATGCTTTGTTCTCTCCTCAGCCATTCACCAACCTACATTTTACCTGTTTTCTATCTTCAGCTATATTTATTACTAGGAATAAGGCCCGTGGTGGAAATAAATACAAGAGGCTCTGGGAGAGTGCCAAGGCCTTGGGCACTCAGCATCAATTTGCTGTGGTGACATCCTCAAACCCCACCCTCTCTAGGCCCCAGCCCTCAAATCCCCAGGGATTTTCCAACCTGGAATTGGCAATCCTATCTCCTTCCCAGCCAAGCATCAACCTGCCATTATCTGCCCCTCTGATTTCAGCTTTCAATCTTCTCCCCCTCCCTCCTGGAGATCAGTTGTAATTCTGAGTGATCTCCACCCCTCACCTGGAGATTGGCAACAGTGGTTACCCAGAAGGGAATGGCTGGTTGGGAGGGTGGAGTCTATGGAGTCTTCCAGGTTCCATCCTTCAAATCTCCAGGAATTTCACACCTGGAATTGGCAACCCTATCTCCCTCCCAGCCAATCATCAACCTGCCTTTATTTCCCCCTCACTCTTCAGCTTTCCCTCCCCTCCCCCACCTGCAGCCTCTACCCAGGAGGAAAAGTAGTCTTTCTCTGCAATGGGGACCAAAGCAGTTTACATCATTCTTCTCTCCTTCTTTTGACTTGCATAACAACCCTGTGAGGTAGGTTAGGCTGAAAGTCTGTGACTGGTCCAAAATCACCCACTCAGCTTCTACAGCAAGAACCTGGATCTAGCAGACCCTTCTCTGAAGCACTGACTGCTATGCCTAGGGTAGCCAACCTCCAGGTGGAGCCTGAAGTTCACCAGGTATCACAACTGAACTCCAGACAGCAGACCTCTCCCCCCCAGAGGACATAACTGCTTTGGAAGGTGGGCTTTATGGCATTTTGTGCAGCTGAGGACTTTCCCCTCTCCAAACCCTGGCTTCCATAGACTCTTCCAGAAAATCTCCAGGAATCTCCCTACGTGGAGCTGGCAACCCTAGTCAGGACAGGACGCAATGCGTTCCTCACAAAGGCCTGCAAAGGGTTTCCTTCCTTTGTCTGAACCAAGCTTGGTTGCCTACTGTGGTGAAACGAGCTCCAGTTTACAACTCAGCTGGATGAGCTGGAGTCTATATTGATGCTGCTTTGCCCCTTTTCCAGTACTTTTTGGCCTTGGGGCAGCTGGGAACTATAGGCCAGCAGATGAATGCAGATGAGGAACCCCCATTTAACCCAGTGAGTGATACCCCTGCAGGCCCCACTCTGGAACTACAGCTCAATTAAACATGATGGGGGAACATTTTAAACAACCAACCACAGAAGGCAGCAGTCTTATAAACACAGGTAACTGCCATTTCATTACACCTACCAACAGCCGCTGAGGGAAGAGTTAGTCTCACTCAGGAGGCAACCAGGAGAAGCGTCTTCATCAAGAGAGAAAGCCGTTTGCCAGTAACTCTGACAGAGCACAGTGGCTGAAGGGGGAGTGAGCAGGGAAGAGGAGCAGACCCAGCCCCCAGCCAATGTCATGCGAGTACTCTTGAGTGGTGGCTGACAGGTCAATGGCTGAGGGAGGGCATGTAATGTTGCCACTCAATAATAGAATTATTATATAGGAGAGATTTATTTCATTTATGCCCTGCCTTTCTCTACACTGGTGAGCAAAGCAGTGTATGCCATTCTCCTCTCCTCTTTTGTATCCTTACAACAACCCTGTGAGGTATGTTAGTCTCTGTATGTGACTGGCCCAATATCACCTAGTGAGCTTCCATGAGAGACTGGTGATTTGAACCTGGGTTTCTTAGACCCCACTCTCTGTTACACCGCATTGGCTTTCATAGGGTGGGTGCTGTTGAATGGTAGCAAGCAACTAGACCTAGTCAAGTCAGATGGCATCAAGTTACCAAATGGCTGCTGCCAGGCCTGGCTCTGATGAGTCCTCCCTCAAAGGCCCTGAAAAGGATCCTGCCCCCCCCCCATTTTACTAACAGAAAACAAGCCTATAATATTGTGGTTGCCTAGCAACATCATCTGAGGAGTTCTGTTTCTTAAAGCTACAGGTGGTGTTGTTGCTTTGGTGTTTTTTTTTAAACTCTCAGTGTATTTTATTTTTTTAGATTTCAGATTTTTTTTCTGTAGACCTGAGTCTCCCCCCACCTACCATGGAACCCTGCTACCAGTGTCTACTGACACGCCCAGGCTTGCAGTGCCTGCCAGCTTTCCACTGCCACTGCACCCAGGCCCACAGTAGCTGCCAGTCTCTGCGTCCACTGCACCAGGACCTCCAGTGGCCATCAGACTCCACACCCAGGCCAGTAACACCTACTGGCCTCCACCACTGCCACCATACCCTGGAGCAGTGGACACTGGCCTCAACTGCTGTTGCATCTGAGCCTGGAGAAGTGCCTGCCAACCTCCTCTGCTGAGGCATCCTCATCCACTGTGCCCAGGCCCAAAGCAGCTGCCAGTTTTTCCCCCTGCAAGGCTTGGAGCAGTTGCCAGAGTCCACTGCTGGCCTGAAGTGGCTGCTGGCACTGCTGTCCCTTAGCTGGAGTGGCTTCCTGCATTCTCTGTACATGCACAAAGAATGAAACTGTATTTGAGGGACTTTAAACCCCCCTATATATAATTTTTATTTAAGATTTTTCTGCAAACCTGGGGAGTCCTCCAGATTTGCTAGAAAATCTCTTTAGCACCCTGTGGCCCTAATCCATGGATTTAGATATCGACAGATGCGGCCACATGCCACTGTTAGTATATAAACAAGTGGTGACCCGGCCACGATACTCATGGGGAAAGCCTCTCCCCCTGCTGCTGATTCCTTCCTTACGGCTCGGGTGGGGGGGAGACTTGCAGGGGGAATCACTTCCCCCATTATCAAACAGTTCCAGCCTCTGCTACCTGATATTAGGCTCTGTGGCCTGGCTGGAGCAGCTGCCGGCATACTCCTCCACTGGTGCTGGGCCTGGAATAGCAGCCTGCATCCTGCTCCAGCACTGTTGGGCCCAGAGCAGCAGCTGGAGTCTTCCACACCACTTCTGGTCCTGGAGCAGTAGCTGGCATCCTACATCACTACAGCTGGGGTGGAGAAGTACTCCTCTGCCACTTCTTAGCTCGCTGTGGCCAGGCTGGAGCAACTGCTGGTGTGGTCTTCTCGTGCTGCAAGGCCCAGGGCAGCAGCCAGCATCCTCTGCCACCATGCCTGGGTTATAGCAGCTGCCGGCAGGTCTCCTGGACTGTCCCACCACCACCTGATGTAAGTGTATTCTCTGCATTCGCACAGAGGACACTACTTTACTTTTCAGGAGATTTAAAAACCCCTTGGATGTATTTTTTTTATTATTATCAGATTTTTCTGCAAACCTGGGGAGCATCTCATATTTGTTGAAAAATCTGTTTAGCCTTAGTGTGGCCTTAATCTGTGGATTTAGACATCCACAGATGGGAGCCACATGTCACTAGTAGTATATAAACAACTGGGAACCTCCTATCCATCTCCCACTGCTGCCAATTCCCTCCTTATAGCTCAGTGTGAGGGAGAGTCATGGGTGTGTCCCCCATTGCCAAACAGTTCCAAGCTCCACTGATCTTGAGCTCTGTGGCCTGGCTGGAGCAGCTGCCAGCATGCTCCTCCATTGCTGCCAGGCTCAGAACTGTAGCCACCATCCTGGCTGCCACTGTTGGGCCCAGAGTAGCAGTTGACATCCTCCACCATGGTGGCTGGGCCCAGAGCAGCAGTTGGCATCTTCTGCCACCACTTCTGGGCCTGGAACAGTAGCCGGCATCCTTTGCTGCTGTGGCCAGGCTGAAGCAGCAGCTAGCATGCTCCTCCACCACTTCTGGCCCCACTGTGGCCAGGCTGGAGCAGCGGCTGGTGTGGTCCTCTGCTGCTGCTTAGCACAAGGTGGGAGCCAGCATCCTAGGCCATTGGAGCTGGGTTGGAGTGGCTGCTGGTGGGGTTCCTGGGTTGGGTGCTTCCCTGGCTGAGCCGCAACTGCTGAATGCAGCATGGTTCCCCGTCCCATTGCCAACTGCCTGAAGTAATTGTGTTGTCTGTGTCTGCACAGAGAACATTACCTTACTTTTCAGGAGATTTAAAAAACTCCCCCCCAAATTTTCATATTAGTCTGCAAATCTGGGGTGTGTCCCAAATTTGCTGAAAATCTGTTTAACCTCCATGTGGCCCCAATACGTGGATTTAGATCTCCACAGTTGGGGACACACATAGCTAATAGTATATAGATAATGGGGATCCGCAACAAAATGTTGCAGATAGTGTTGTGGTTTATTTTCATCTGTACCAGGTTTTTACTGTTGTACTGGGTTTTTTCACTTAAAAGCATTTTAAGTAATGATGGACACTGTATTGGAGGAATTGTAACTTTTCCATTGTGGCAGCAACTTTTACAATGATCACTTGATTTTTCACTTATGAAAGGTTTTGCAGAGCCAGTACTGAGAAGTATGTGTCATGTCTCCTATATCTTAAGTAATAATGTGTTCTGCATTTTGGAATGCTTTTGATTTTTCCAGATATAAAATAATGTTGTGTGCTCTGCCTGCACCACTGCATAGTGACATGCATTTTTTCTGCATTTTTTATTAATGTCTTTTTCATAGTATAGCTGGTTACTGCTTAAATGGTTTCCTTGCAGTAACCACTTCTTTAGTTTTATTTTTTCTCATTTTGGAGGGGATGTCCTCTTTTGTGAAGAATTTTAGGCATTGTAACACTTTATGGTAGTTGGGCTGTGGCCACACATGCCAGTTGAAGTGGAGGGGAAGCCAGGCTATTTCCTCTGGAGGAATTTGAAATGGAGTTGCAAGATCACACCTCCCTTTGTAGCTGTGGGTACAGCCCATCACTGTGATCAGACGCAAATGCGGGTGAGTTGGGGAGTTTTTTTGGCTGTTTGTTTCCAATGCACATAAACAAGGAACCACACCTCCGCACTGAGGGTCTCCTATGGAGCATGCAATGATTTGCACACTGCAAGGGGGTGGGGGAATGGCACTGAGCCGGGATGGCATGATCAAACCATCCCGATGGCATGAGAGTGTGCTTGCACAATCAGACAGGGGAAAGTCCATTTGTGGCCCATCAGAACCCATTAGAGCTGGACTTCCCCCGGTATCTTTTAACTCCACTTCTGCGGCAGAGCAGCACGGGTTGCAGATGACTGCAGGACACTTCCCAGATGCATTTGTACCTATGTCAGATCTAAAGGCGCATGTGATCACACCCTTATTGTTCTTTGTGTAGTGATTGGGTATTATTGATTCTGACAAAAAAGAGGTAGAGATTCTTTTAATTGTTCTAAGCAGTACCTTCTTAAAGGAGGAGGCAGCTGTGCAAGAGCCTTGTGTGAAGGAAAGGGAATGACAGTTGGAGCCCACCTTTCCATCATTCCTTTGTTTTCCCCTGTCTGTTTTGTTATTTGCCAACACCAGAAAAAGAGTTTTCTAGCCTTGCTGTGTTCCCATGTATATAGTCAGCCAATTGAGTGCAATTGACCTCAAAGGGGAGTCTGTTTCTGACAGGATGCACAGGAATCACAGTTACTTTGTTTAAAGGTGGTGAGGGTTTTGAAGGTAGCCTTACTGAGTACTGCAGGAGCAGGTGCCTTGGACCACTCTCCTCCTGGCTGCCCTTGCCATTTAAACACAGCCATTTAAAGGGTATCAGTAGGCCAGGCTGAGTCTCTCTCCTTGCCATGGCATTTTGTGTGGTTGGAGGCTCTTACTTCTATAATTCCATGTTCTACTTTGTTTAACATAACATGTCTAATATGTTTGTGCATTGTTTCTGATTTTGAAAACCTAATGCTGTTGCATTGGTTATTAGGAATTTTTTCTTTCTGCTTCACTGATTGACTCATCTATAGGAGGAAGGCAGAACCTAGCCTACCCTGATCATCTCCTCCTCTCCATTCAATCAGGTGGTTAGCCCTAAAAGCCTCTGTTCCAAAGGTGAGAACTACAATTCTATCCTTCTCTGGGATCCATTTTGTTTACATCATCTTCATAGCATTGATCCTACAACACAGAAGGAAGGCTTTGCTCTCATTCTCTTCTATTGGACATAACCAAATAGCAACAGTATTCTGATACATGCAGGAAACTGGAGACTATTTTATGGATGTAGTTTTTTAAATATATTACAATACAATGCTGAAGTTGATAGAAGCCAAATATATCTTTTTAAAAATCCCAAACTTCTAAATCCCCAAAATCCCAAAATTCTAAAAGTAGCCTACAGATAACTCTAAAATTTGAAAATTTGAAAAATTGGTAGTTATTCCTTAATACAAATTTCTTCCAGAATCCAAAAAGTTGTGCTTGCTTTCAAGCAACTTCTGATATTCTATATTCTTGCCTTGTGTATGGAGATATGTCTTTCTATTGTGGTTAATACATAATATAAACGCGAACAAACACATGAAGCTGCCTCAATACTATATCAGACCTTTGGCCGATCAAGGTCAGTATTGCCTATTCAGACTATCAGCATCTCTCAAGCCACTCTGGTGGAGGTCTTTCACTTCACTTACCACCTGGTTCTTCTTATTTGGAGATGCCAGGGATTAAACCTGTGACCTTCTGCATGCCAAACAGATGCTCTGCCATTGAGCCACAATCCCTTCCTGACACAATGAAATGTTCCCTCATAAATATGTAGTTTTCAGTTTTTCTTTTGCCTATCTATATTCATTTGTCTGAATATTTATACCTCACCTTTCCCTACAGTTCAAGGAGGCTTACAATCCCTAATCAAAAGCATCAGCTAACGATGAAACACCAATTCCTCTCAGCCTGGTAAAATATATATACTAATGCTTTGAGACATTGTTTTACAGCTTGTTTATTAGTTGTTATGCAACTGCACTTATTTTTAGCCTTACTAATTGTAAGTTCAATTTGTTCATGAATGTTTGGAATTATACAAGTGAGAAGCCTAAAGTTTAAAGCAAGTCAAAAACAAATATTTCTTTGGTTCACAAGTGAGTTCTTTCGCCATCATAGTTTAATGTGTATACACTTTGCACAATAGCCAAACAATGCAAATGGGCCCAGCCCAGTTATCTGGAACCTCTGAGCTTTCCAAGGGCAAGCCTGTTGGGGGCGGGGAGAGGTTAAACTGGAGAAAGGGACAGGTAGTTTGACTGGGGGGTAGGAACAAAAGAATGAAGCAGGAAAAGAGGAGAGGCTAGGAGATTCTCAGGAAAGGGAAAGAGGGACTAGTGGGAGGAGGGGGGAATGTCCCCTGCAACCTTTTTGAAGGTCCCCTGCTTTTGTGTGTGTGTGTATAACCTTAAGACATACCACCTGTTTTAAGATACTAAGTAAATAAAATCCTGCCAGTAGTGGTTTAAAACATTTTAAACTAAAAAATGTGAGCTATACTAGAAAATGAAAAATGTGTGGGAGGTTATGTCAGTATACATGTCTGGGAGATCTGAAGTATCCCGCATTTATTCTTCCATGGCAAATAAGCAATGCATTTGTAGTTTTGTTATGAAGGGTGCTCTGGCATACTTGGTAAGATTAGGAAAATAGCCCACTATAAATATTAGAAGCGCTGTGTAAGACTTGGGAGAAGTAGTTTACGGATTGTGTCTCTGACTTGATGCCAAATTATTGGACAGTCTCTTACTAAAAGCGGAGCAGCCGTTTGTTTCAAAAGGCCCCTTCCTGTTCAGCACAATAGGGGGTGGGGCTTGCAATCAATAGCACTCCACAGCAACTCACAGTTGGGCTGAGGCAAGGAGTAGAGAGCACCTGGTGAGTTGCTGATAGAAGGTAAGGGATTTTTCTTTTTCCCTTTGCCTTCCTAGCTGCTCTGTGGGAGCTGGGAGAGAGTGGGTTCTTTTGTAGTCTGATAGAGAGTGGTTCTGTTTAAGTCTTTTGGGGGCTGTTTGTGCTTTGGGGGTTGTTGGAGGCTGAGTGAGTTGCTGTGGGTTGCTATTGATTGCCGGGCTCTGCTGTGCTGAGCAGGAAGGGGCCTTTTGAAACAAAGGGCTGTTCCTCGCCAGATATGCAAGGGTGAGTACAAGAAGCAGGCTCTTGCCCTGTGGGTCATAGCCTGTGGGTTGTGCTTGGAGGCCTTTTAAGAACCTGAATAGAGGGCTGCTACTGAGTTCAGGAGAGAGAACTGCTGGTAAGGTAGCCATTTGGTCAGTCTCAAAGTTTTCAGGGTACATCACCACAACAAGAGTTTACATCAAAGTTTGAGGAAAGTGCCTGAGGCTGTAGAAGATAGCGTTGCTCCTTGGAAGATGGATAACAAACGATCTGTTCTGGTGACCTGCCTGGGCTGTGCTATGATCATTTTTCTGCCATGCCATGAAATGCAGTATACATGCTGTAAGTGCAAGCTTATAAGAATGCTAGAGGAGAAGGTGGGTGAACTTGAGGCACAGATCTGTACACTGAGGAACATCAGGGAGGCAGAAAGCTTTTTAGACATGAAGGAAGAGGGGCTCCTGAGAGAATGGCAAGAGCTAGCAAATCCTATGCAAGAAGATGGATGTAACAAGGAACAGGTGGGTGAGTGGAAGAATGTGACCTTGAGTAGTAAGATAATCAGGAAATACAGCCAGTGGAGCGGCAAAATTGATACCAGGCTCTTCTGATGATGGAAAATCAGAATAGCACACACCAGGATCAAAAGGATGTGACTGACACACAAGCACATAAGCAGAGAAGAAACCAAGCTATCCCACGGAGGAAGAGATGAGTAGTGGTGGTTGGTGACTCCCTACTGAGAGGAATGGAAGAAGGTTTATGCAGACCGGACAAGGAATCTTGAGAGGTTTGTTGTCTTCCTGGAGCATGTATCCAAGATGTGACTGAGATAATTCCAAGACTGGTCAAGACCTCTGATCACTACCTGCTCCTGCTGATCCATGTGGGAACAAACGATATGACCCGAAGAAATGGGTCTCCATTTGAATGGATCTCGAAAGACTACAAGGCTCTGGGCAAGAAGGTGAAAGATCTGGGGGCACAGGTGGTGTTCTCCATTTTACCTGTTGAGGGCCATGGAGCTGGAAGGGAGAACAGGATACTGGAGGTGAATGGCTGGTTACGTAGATGGTGCCATCGAGAGGGATTTGGCTTCCTGGACCATGGTATGTACCTCCAAGACGAAGGACTGTTGGCGACAGATGGGGTGCACCTTACAAAGAATGGGCGGAATGTCTTTGCTGCAAGACTTGCAACCCTGATCAGGAGGGCTTTAAACTGAAGACATTGGTGGTGGGAAGAAAAAGCCTGATGTTATGCGGCATCCCCAACACTAAGTTTAAGAAGGGAAGTGACCAGAGAATAAATGAATGAGAGAGATGTGAGTTCAGTAATTTTCAGGTAAAATCGAAGGGACCTATGGTAGGAAAGGATGTCTGTAATCTGAAATGTCTTTATACTAATGCACAGAGTATGGGAAATAAACAGGAGGAACTTGAACTTCAAATATTGGAAAGTAATTATGATCTGATAGGTATCACTGAGATTTGGTGGGATGAGTCTCATATATGGAGCACAGCGATTGAAGGATATACCTTGTTCAAATGGAACAGAATAAACAAAAAAGGTGGCAGAGTGGCACTATATGTCAAGAATGAATACTCTTGCACTGAAATTCAGGATTTTGAGAGTTGCCCTGCTGAAAGTGTGTGGGTAAGGATAGAGCAGGGGGGGAAAGAAGGGGATATTGTTGTGGGGGTATACTACAGACCTCCGAACCAGCAGGAGAAATGGGATGATGCATTTGTACAACAGCTTGCTAAACTTTCAGAGACAGGATGTGGTGGTTATGGGAGATTTCAACTATCCAGATATTTGCTGGAAATCTAACTCTGCTAGACATGGGGCATCCTGCAGATTCTTGAATAGTCTTGCGGACAACTTCATCTCTCAGAAGGTGGAGGTGGGAACCAGAGGATCTGCTATCCTAGATTTAATTCTAACTAACAGGAAAGAGCTGGTTGATGAGGTGAATGTTGTGGGATCCTTGCAGAATAGTGACCATGTCAGCTTGGAATTTGACATAGTGAGGGATGTGAAACCAGGACATATTAGGACTCGTATCCTGGACTTCAGGAAGGCTGATTTCAAAAAATTCAGAGAAATATTAGGTAGGATCCCATGGCTGGAAATGCTGAGAGGGAAATCTGCACAGGAAGGATGGGAGATGCTGAGAAATGAAGTGCTTAAGGCACAATCCCAAACTGTTCCGGTAAGAAAGAAAGGTGGGAGATGCATAATGAATCCAAGGTGGCTGAACAAGGAACTCTCTGAAGAGCTGAGACTAAAAGGGAAATGTACAGGAAATGGAAGGAGGGTCAAACTCCTGAGGATGAGTACAAGAAGCAGGCTCGAATCTGTAAGGATGGTGTCAGAAAGGCTAAAGTGCGGATGGAGCTAAGGCTTGCGAGGGATGCTAAAAATAACAAGAAAAAATTCTATGCCTATGTTCGGAGCAAAAAGAAGAACAGGGATGGGGTAAGCTCATTGCTAGGGGGAAAACGGTCAAGTCTTAACAAGGGATGAAGGCAAAGCAGAATTACTCAACTCTCACTTTGCATCAGTCTTTAACCGTAAGGCGAGCTGTATACAAACTGAAGAATGCAGGGCATATGAAGGAAGGAGGAACTGCCAGTCCAGAGTAAGTAAAGAAATGGTTAGAGAGCATCTGGCTGCCTTAAATACTTTCAAATCTCCAGGGGCAGATGGCTTGCATCCCAGGGTGCTAAAAGAAATTGCAGATGTTATTTCAGAGCCTCTGGTTCTAATCTTTGAGATGTTCTGGAGTACTGGTGTTGTGCCGGAAGACTGGAGAAGAGCGAATGTTGTCCCGATCTTCAAGAAGGAAAAAAGACGGACCCAGGAAATTACAGGCCTGTCAGCTTGACATCAATACTTGGAAAAATTCTGGAGCAGATTATCAAACGCTCTGTCTGTGAGCACCTTGAACAGAATGAGTTAACTGGTTGTAGCCAGCATGGGTTTATCAAGAATAAGTCATGCCAGACCAACCTTATCCCCTTTTTTTGACAAAGTTACTAAAATGGTTGACTCTGGCAATGCTGTGGATATAGTGTATCTAGATTTCAGTAAAGCATTTTGACAAAGTTTCTCATGATATCCTTGAAGATAAGCTGGTTAAGTATAGGCTGGATGGAGCAACCGTTGGATGGATTCATGGTTGGTTGAAAAATCGTACCCAATGAGTGCTCGTAAATGACTCTGCATCTACATGGAGGGAGGTCTCGAGTGGAGTGCCACAGGGCTCCGTCCTGGGCCCGGTGTTGCTCAATGTTTTTATAAATGACCTGGAGGAAAACATAGAGGGGATGCTTATCAAATTTGCAGATGACATGAAGTTGGGTGGGATTGCTAATTCTGAAGAAGACAGAGTCAGGATTCCAAATGATTTAGATAGGCTGGAACAGTGGGCTGAGGCAAATAAAATGAATTTCAATAAAGTGCAAAGTCCTACACCTAGGCACAAAAAATCAAAGGCACAGATATAGAATGGGAGGAACTTGGCTTGACAGCAGCACATGTGCAAGGGATCTAGGTGTTCTGGTCGATCACAAGCTCAACATGAGCCTGCAGTGTGATGTATCTGTGAAGAAAGCTAATGCAATCTTAGGATGCATTAACAGAAGCACTGTGTCCAGATCACGGGAGGTGGTAGTTCCGCTCTGTTCTGCTATGGTCAGGCCTCACCTGAGTACTGTGTCCAGTTTTGGGCATCACACTTTAAGAAGGATGTTGACAAGCTCGAGCGTGTCCAGAGGAGAGCAACCAGGATGGTGAGAGGGTTTGAATCCAAGTCTTATGAGGAAAGGCTGAAAGAGTTGCGTATGTTTAGCCTGGGAAAGAGAAGGCTTAGAGGGTACATGACTGCAGTCTTCAAGTATTTGAAGGGCTGTCATGTAAAAGATGGAGCAAATCTATTTTCTCTTGCTCCGGATTGCAAGACTAGAGCTAATGGGTGGAAATTACAAGGGAGTTGTTACCGGCTAGATATCAGGAGAAACTTCCTAACTGTAAGAGTGGTTGAGCAGTGGAACAGTCTGCCTCGGGAGGTGGTGGATGCTCCTTCCCTGGATGTTTTCAAGAGGAGGTTAGATGACCATCTTTTGGGTATGTTGTAGGTATGAAGGGTTGTGCTCCTGCAGAGTGCAGGGGGACCTGCAAGGTTTCTTCCAACTCTAACATTCTATGATTCTAAGACTTGTCACTTATCAAGTTTGTACTGAAAAGTAAGAGAGGGGGAGAGTGAGAGGCCTTTTCCAGAACTCACTTTTTGGCAAAACAATGGTCTCAGATTATATAAATATAAACTTGGGAGAGGTCAAAAAACTACTGAGGTAACCTTTACCATATGACAAGGATAGCTAGCTGGCATTCATGCAGGTTAAAATCCTACCTCCTTGATGACCCAGGAAAAGTCAATAATAATATTTCTTTTTCAGGAGTTTCATAACTTTTATTGCAAATCCTTCACAACAACATCTGTCCCTTATTTGACATTTTTGCAGGCCCTAAAATACTGCAGTGCATACCCTGGGAGAGACCTGTAGGCACTATTGTAATATGACTAATAATTCTTAAAATGGCAAATGCCAGACCACAAAAAAGTTATTTTCACATTTGCTACTTTGGCAAATATTAAGTGGGATGGAAAGGTTTAAATTTATGAGGCAAGATTACAAGAACAGCTATAAGGGATACTAACTGTCCACATTTATTAGAAGTTGTAAATTAAAGCTGTATACACACTTTACTGAAGATCCCAGTACTACACCATATTCTAGGATCTGGCAATCAGCTAAACTTACTACAGCTTCCTGCAAGTTCTTAGCTAAAACCTAGGGAAAGGGGGAATAATACCTCTGGTACCTTAATAAAGAAGAAATAAGTTGTTTTACTTCTTTGGCTTTGTCAGATTGCTACAAAATGATTGCCACTTCTACAATAGCAAAAATAAACAATTGCTATTCATGGTCAATAATTATTAGATGAGAAGACCCAGAAATATTGTAAATTGAAGCATATCAAATATATAAAATGTCATGAGATAGGGGAAGTTAATATATCATTTCAATATGAGGTTTGGTTAATTCTTATCTACTTGACTACACAACAATTTGAAACCTTATGAAAATAAATTAATATTTTGAAATCTACTATTATTGTCAAAGCTGCTTCTCTTTTTCACCCCCTCAAACATATCTTTTTCAATTAATGACAACAAATTTAACTTGGGCCAGACTTGGGCCTATGGGTAGAAAGATAAGCTGAGAAAAACAATTAGAAATGGTAAGCTTTCTTCTTCAGAAAATCATTCTTTTAAAATAATACAGTTTGAACTTCCATGGCTTTGCTGATGTGTCTGGTAACCGCTTTAGAGGTGGGTGATACACTGCTGTGTTATAGGGGGATTAAATACTTTAAGTCAGGGGTGTTGAACTCATTTGTTATGAGGGCCGGATCTGACATAAATGAGACCTTGTTGGGCCAGGCCATGCGTGTCATAAAATGTAATGCCAGGTAGCGGAGATATAAACTTTATAAAGGACACGAACACAAAGGGGTTTTTTTTAATTTAAAAACATGCTTAAAACATTAGCACTCTTGCAATATTTTGTTTATTTAACAGTGTTTGATAATTGACCCCTCTTGCTCTGAATTATTGCATCAAAATGTCTGTGCTGTTGCAGTCCTGAGTATGCAGTTCAGGTGTGTGTCTGAAAGCTGCAAACCTATTATGATGCAGCAGCAGAACTGGAAGAAGAAGCAGAAGACAGCCAGTTCCACTGAAGGCCTGATAGAAGCCCTCCGGGGGCCTGATCCAGCTTCCAGGCCACATGTTTGACACCCCTGCTTTAAGTCATTAATCGGATAAATGAAATGATCTAATAGACTGCTGCTGCAAAATTCTCTTTACAACACAAAAACATATCCCACAGACACATCCCGAATTAGGAATGCCACTTCCGTACTTCTCATTCATTTGTGAATCACTCAGTCCCCACATTCACGGGGCTCTGGGCGATGTACAACAGTAAATAAAATACAATATAAAACATTCAATACAGTCTAAAAAACAATCCCCCAGATGGCATCCATGAATTGAAATGGACCTTGTTGCCACCTCACAGGAAGGACCAGAGGAGGCCAAAGGAAAATAATGGAATAAAGGAGGGGGTGCCAGCCATGATAGAGCCCATCGCCAAAAGCCTGGCAGAACATCTCTGCCTTACAAGCCCTGCAGAATTGCATTAGATCCCACAGGGCCCCGATGTTATTTGGCAGAGAGTTCCACCAAGTTGGAGCCAGGGCCGAGAAAGCTCTGGTTCTGGTTGAAAACAGCTGGATAGCTTTAGGCAGGAGGGCTCCTGCTGATCCTCACTGGTCCACAGTACGGTTTAAATGAACAATGTGGGGGGGATGGGGAGGGGAACATTACCTAGTGCAAATCTTGTTGCCATTTCTGGATACAAAATTGTAAGTGAGATCACAGTGCTGCAGTGAGACTCCAAGAATCCCCTGGATCTGCATGGTCAAACCACAGAGATCCACGGAGATACTAGAATGGCACTGTGTCACAGAGATGTCATTTGCAGATTTTTGGCTGAAACTTTTGTCAAATCATCAGAGAAATGCCATTTCCACCCAACTGTACCACCAGAGCTTCTCATCATGAAAAGAAGAAAGGTCGTACTTTTATCTACCTTAAAGAGTGTCAAAATGGCTTAAACTCACATTCCCTTCCTCTCCCCACAACATACACCTTGTGAGGTAGGTGAGGCTGAGAGAGTTCTGAGAGAACTGTGACTGGTCCCCCAGCAGGCTTCATGTGGAGGAGTGGGTAATCAAACCCGGTTCTTCAGATTAGAGTGTGCCACTCTTAACTACTATGCTATGCTAGATAGCAGGGCCGGCTCAGGTGGTTCTGTGCCCTAGGCAGGCACAGATGCCAACCTCCTGGGGGGGCCTGGAGACCCTTTTGCCCCTGCCCCCTCTTCACAGGTGGCAGCCAGGGGGAGAGGAGGCAGGGGCGCTCTTCACAGGTGGCGGCAGCCACCGTCCCTGCCTCCTCTCCCCCCGGGGGGAGGGGGAGGGTGGGCAAGCTCTGCCGCTGCCTCCTGAGCCCCGCCCGGGTGCTCTTCACTGGTGGCAGTGGCGGGGAGCTTTTCGTGGGGGGTGGGGTGCAGTTTGGCGCACCTGTGGGCAAGCACCTAGCTCGTCTAGCAGCCAAGCCGGCCCTGCTAGATAGTCAAGGTCTGATAAACTGAATGGTCCCTCTGTCTCATTTGACAGATTAAAATATTAGATTACATGCCAAACACTAGTATATTACAGTGGACCAGATTACTGCATTGGCAGTACTATGCTCAGACCATCTTGCCTTGAAGGCCCGTCTGAATGTTTCACCCTGGTTCTCTTTGGGGGGCGAGTGTATTTTGGCTCTCCCTTGGAGCCAAATGGACCCCATGTGGCTTCAGATGCCCCTTGGCGGCTCATTAGATGAGCTTGTGGAGGATTGGCAGAACTGATTCTCAGCAGCCATTGATGAGATTGTCCCCTGACACCCTCTGCACCCTCAATCTAGGCTCACTCCATGGTTTACACAGGAGCTGTGGCTGATGAAATGAGGGTTTGATGGCTAGAGAGATGGTGGCAGCATGCTCATGATGAAGCTACAAGAACATCTTGTAGGATGTTTATGAGATCTTATGAGATGGCAGTCAAAGCTGTGAAGAGAGAATATTATGCAGCTGTGATTGCATCTGGAAGCTCACGCCCAGCCCTATTGTTTAGAATGATTTGGTCCATTGCTGTCCTGCCGCAAGGCAGACCAAACGCTAGGGAATTGGACATTTGCAAGCTGTTTTGCAGATAATGTCTTGTTGCTCTGCTGCGACCTCCCCACCACAGTTGAGACAGTGAGCAAACTCAAGGCTCCATGTACATCTTCTAGTCAGGTTATGGATCACTTCAGGCCACTCAGTTGACAAATTGCTCCTAACTGTACACCCCACCACATGCTCCCTTGATCCGTGTCCTTTGTGGCTAATTAAAGCTGGCCACGAGGGGTGCCGAGGTACCCTAAGGGAGATTATTAACATCCCTCTTAGAGGAACTATTCCCTGGCGCACTTAAGGAAACAGTGATCCATCGTCTCTTGAAAAAGCCATCCTTGGATCTGGCCAAATTGGCAAATTACTAGCCAGTTTCCAACTTGCCCTATTTGGGCAAGATAATAGAGAGGGGGATGGCAACTCAGTTACAGAGCTTTCTGCATGATGCTTCCATTTCAGATCTCTACCAGTCCGGCTTTCACCCAGGTCATGGGATGGAGATGACACTGGTTGCCCTCACGGACAACCCCTGGAGGCATCTCGATTGGGGTGGATCAGCAGTGCTGTTGTTGGACCTGTTGGCGGCGTTTGACATAGTCAACCATCACTTACTGATCCACCACCTCGCCAGCATGGGAGTTCAGGGGCTTGCCCTGCAATGACTAGCCTCTTTCCTCTAAGGTCGGGGACAGAGGGTAGCGCTCAGGGAACAGCTATCCCAAAGGCACCCACTGGATTGTGGAGTGCCCCAAGGGGCAGTGCTGTCCCCGATGCTCTTCAATATCTATATGCACCCCCTTGCCCAGATTGCCCGGAGGCATGGGCTGGGATGTCACCAGTATGCAGATGACACCCAGCTCTATCTGTTGTTGGGTGGCCGGTCTGACTCCAAACTGGAAGATCTGGACTGGGCATTACAAGCTGTGGCTGGTTGGCTTAGACTGAGCTGACTGAAATTGAATCAGACAAAGACAGAGGTCCTGTGCCTGTGTCAGGGCAACCTGGGGGTAGGGATCCTGCTCCTGACCTTCAATGGGGCACCATTGGTGCCAGCGCCAGAGGTTAGGAGTTTGGGATTGCTCCTGGATGCCTCCTTAACAATAGAGGCCAAGGTAGTAGCCACTACCAAATCAGCTTTTTACCACCTTCAGCTGATCAGGCAGTTGGTTCCCCCCCTCGAATGCAACAGCTTGGCAACAGTGATCCACGCAATGGTCACCTCAAGATTGGACTACTGTAATGCTCTCTACATGGGGCTGCCCTTGTGTCAAATCCAGAAGCTGCAGCTGGTACAAAATGCTGCAGTTAGGGTTCTGATGGGAGCACATCCAGCCTGTGCTACAAGCATTGCACTGGCTGCTGATAGCATACTGGATTCATTTCAAGGTGCTGGTTCTTACCTTTAAGCCCCTTTATGGTCAAGGGCCTACATACTTGAGGGACCGCCTTTCCCCACCCATTCTCAGGAGAACACTGTGATCAGGATCCCAGAATCGACTGGCCCTTTTGGATCTCAAGGAAATCAGGCTGGCCACAACCAGGGCCAGGGCTTTCTCATTGGTGGCTCCATTCTGGTGGAACAAGCTCCCAGAAGAGATTAGGGCCCTGCAGGACCTTATACAGTTCTGCAGGACCTGTAAAACAGAGCTCTTCCACCATGCCTTTAATTAAGGAGCCACCTTTAACAGCTGAAGATAGAGAGCCCTGCCCCCTGGATCTGTCAACAACAGCAGCCTGTGCAAGCTGCCTAAATGAAAGACCTATGAGCCGACTGCGAGAAGGGACCACTGAATAATGGCTGCCATCATTAAACAACATAATGGTTACTAGCACTTCACTATATCAGATGGTTTTAGTTGGTATTAAAAAAATAATTGTAATGCATATGTTTTATTTTGTGTAAGCCGCCCTGAGCCGCCCTTGTCCAGAACAGCGGGGTATAAATTTGATAGATAAATCAATCAATAAGTAAATAATATATTTCTTGATCCCCCCCCCCAAACCCGGTGCTAACTTTGTCAGGAGAAGAGCAGGGTATATAAATACCTCCCAAAAGGTTGGGTTTTTTTAGCAACTTCTTCCATTTGTCATCCTGCCTCACAGAAAAATTTTATGAACTATCTTGTCCTTGTAAGCATAGCAAAGCAACCTGAGGTAGCAGAACAAATTCTAAAGACTGTCAAAGTGACCTTGGTTACCCAAAGCTGTAGCATGGCTGTGCGAGGATATGTGAGGGTTAGGAAGGTTAAAATATTTAGCATAGCTCTGTCCCACATTACAAATAGCAAATCTGGGTTTGCTTCTGAGAGCACTCTTATCAGGGAACATCAGCTAGTCATTGGTCCCTGGTGAATGTACTTGTACCGATGTTCATGTTTACATATACAAGTGTGTTCCATTCATAATTCACATTTTTGGTTAAATACTTTACTAAAGAGTCAAATTAGATGAGAAGCTGGGAGGTCTGTGAATGATCTCCCAAGAAGTTTTAATTGCGAAGTAGCAGTGGTGGGAATTTGCATTCGGACTTCAGCACAGCAGGAAAAGGCAGCTTCTGACTTCATGTGACCCTCCAAAACTCCTCTTTCCAGATCTTGGGAAATGTTCTGTGTATGTTGTGATGGACAGGAGACTGTCCAGACTCCAACTGCTAAGCAACCAATCATATGCCTATGTGCAAGCTGCTCTGAAAGCAGCTGCAGCATTCAGTGAGCTTGGCACAGGCTGATGGAATGTTGAAGAGCTGGCAGTTAGCAGTTGGAGATCTGACTCTTCATGAAAGTAGACGTGTACTATAGGTCTGACTCATGATGACAGCAGGTGTATGAAATCTAGGTCTGTCTCTGGGAGTGAATAGACATGTTACTTTGGTGTCTGATTCTTGTAAAGAGAGAGGAGATGGAATATAAAAAGAGTCTATCTCCAGGGTGGAACAGATGCTAGATTAGAAGCTCTGAGTGCCAGTAGATCTAATCTGGTTTAAATCAATCCTTCAAATAAGTGGAAAATTGGCTGTCAAACATCTGTGAATTGTAAAATTCATTTGTATACACCATTCTCTTGCACTATAACTTGAGAAGAAGATAGTATTTTACCTCAGCCTGAGCCGAAGCACTACTTTCTTTGTGACCTGTTCATTGTGTTTCTGAGAAGAATAAAACTATTTTGTTTTATTTTTAATCTTGCCTGAAGGATTTCAGCGTCCTGACAGAAAAACAGACACTTAACCTCACTTTAGAGAACCCTCTGTTCTATAGCCCTTGAAACTGACACAGTTTGTCAAGAACTCTTCTAACTGGACAACATTCCTGTCAGTTGGCCAGCATATCTCTACTTCTCCTCTCTTTTCCATAATGGAAATATTTACTGCCTTATTGATATCCAGACCAGCCTAGCACCTTGTCTCATAGACCATTAATTAGATTAGGTTTTATACCTTCCCTTGAGGGAATTACACATAAACAAATACTATGGGATCATTCAACATTCCTCGGCAATCATCGAAAACACACCTTGCTTTGTATACTCACCTAAGAGCTCTACTCCCACCAACATACAGTAACAAAACAATAATGCTAACTGCTCTGTTCAGTAATGCCACTAAAATTAAATCTGGTGGATGATTACAGGCTGACAGAATTTTCTGTCACTGAGTTTCTTTCACTGGAAATTATACTATATCATGGGCATGATCTGTGTCCTAGTTTTGCTTTACAGTTCAGCAGCTAATATTTTGTTTGAGGGTCTTATGTTTTCTTTTAGGGCCTTATATATTTTCTTCTGATATTCTCCTGCTACATGTCATACTGCTAGGACACTTTGGGTGTAAAATCTTTTACAATATTATTTTCCCTGCATGTGCCTGTGGCAGTTCTTCTAAATCAACTTCCTCAAGTTACTGCTATATTTGAGTGAAAATTTTGATACTCATAAACTCTAGGAAAAGCTATTGCTGTGGAAAAGTTCTTTAGAAGGTTCCAAAAGCAAAGTGATGGAATTGATTCAACACTTAACTACTATTTGATTTGATAAATCACCTGACCCTTCATAATCCATAATTGCTTTTCTTTTACACAGAGGTTCACTATTACACAAAGGTTCTTCTTCTCTAGAGGAGCTGGAACATGTATTTCTTCTAAAACTCTCTTCATTCAAGTTTCTTCCTAGATTTTGAGTTTTCTGTTTCTGAGTAGAATGGGTTCATTAGGAATTCTCTGTCTTTCTTTTTTCTTTTTAAAATCTTGCACATAGTGCTTGTGCACATGCTGAGTTATTGCAGCTTTCACATTCTTTATTTGCATATTTTTCTCCTCTGTATTATATGTACACATTGATAAAACACTGCAAAAGTCTTTATTATGTGTGTGAGTGGCATTTTATTAATCCATAGGAATCCATGTGCAGTCTAATAAAATTCTGGAGAAAACTGTACATAAAATCCCATCTGGGTTTCTTTGTTGAATGTTTTTATCAGTGTGCCTGTGCAAATCAGTAATGTGGGTGGGGAAACTGGACAGAAATATGAAGATGCTGATAGCTTTGGCAATCTGTGCGTACTTCAAACTGATTTTAGAAATTGTTGTAGTAAAACTGTAATTATGGAGTAACAGAATGTGGAGTAGAAAAATTCTGGAATAAAGGAAAGGAGTGAAAGGATTCGGCACATCCCATCCAACACATCCTCTTTCTGTTTCATTGACTGGTGTTTTATGGTAATAATTTGAACACTGTGAGCCACCTTGGGGAATATTCCCTCCCACCCCGCAAGCATTTTTTTAAAATAAAATTGTGTTTACAAGAGGGTGAAAAACACTTCTGTTAGCAATTACAAAACTGTATCACCACAAAAATTAAATCAAATCATGCAATGGTTAGTTTACAAACTAAATATTTGTGGAGCAATGCCCATTATATGCTTTTTCTGTTGTAATGAATTATATTTTCTTAACTATTAAGACAGACAAGAAGATCTCTTTTCTGGTTTCTGGTATACTTCCATGGTGGTTCACGTGGAGCAGGTATTAACTGAGATTCAGTCAGGATTAATAACGAAGTCTTTATTAAACAACCCTGCTTCTATCTCCTGAACACTCTCTCTCTCTGCTGAGTCACTTTCTGTAGTTGTTCCCTTATACTCTATCTTCCCCTGTGTCCCTGAGTTATTTCCCATGTCTACTTTCCTAACTTACTCAGTTCCACATACATTGATACACATGTTACCTCTTAGGTGCCTCTGCCTTTTTAATCTCTTGATATTTGGAGTATGCTTTTTGTTTTGCATTTATACTCTCACAGCACCCCACCAAACAGCAGGTGTTGGTCCTCATGTTTTGCCAAAAAGCCAAGAGCCACAAAGTGTTCAGTGTAACAAGATCAACTAGTCTGTTTTTCTTATTACACATGAATAATGCACACCGAGGAGAGCAAACTGTGAGGTATAACTGAGCAGATTTCTTTTTTAATTAATCTGTCAGGGCGCCTGGTTTCACAAACATTGTAACCCCTTAAGACAAACAGAAGAAACTTCTTAAATAATGATGAGGACAGGGCATTTAGAGAAGCCATCTGGATCCCTTTGGTATGCTGGGCCCAGTCCAACAATATATATTTTACTTCAGCCAAGTACAAGGTCATGCATAGGGAATGTAAAATAAACGATGCCTTTAAAAGACAGCCATCTATCCCTGTAGTAGGAGGGTGAGCATAACTTCTGGTACCTCTCTTTCATCCAATGAGCTACTAATTTTTCCAAAACAAGAAAAGAAACAACTCTCATTTTATTAGGATCAGTTTAAACTTTTTTATTATATATAGTGCTGTTTTCTCTTTGCATTAGATTACTGTGGAATTCAGAAAATGATTAATCAAAATCTCAGTTGAGCAGATTGTTCCATGAATTTCAGGTGACTTAGCCAAATGAAAGTTGAAACTTTCAGACCCAAGTCCATTAAGGCCAATTCTGGCCCTATTATTGGATTTGTCACTGTGGTATCAATGGAACTTCGCTTTCAGTTTCCATTTCTTTATACCATCTTTACATTTCTATTTTCCAGTGGGGGCAAAGAGTGAAAGTAACTCAGCAGATGCATGCCTGTTGGGCATGTTGTCCAAGCAGAACATCGTTTGCAACACACAGGGTTGTCACTGAATATCATTTTTTGTGCTTTGTAGTTCTACTAATCACTCTGCTAGGTCACTGACTTGGGGAAAATATTTGCTGTTTGTTGTTTATTTAATGCCCACACTTTTTGACCTCAAGTGGTGTAAAGCTCAAATGTAGAAAAACACCATTATGGTTGCCACTGAGTGATGGAGTATCATTCTCTTGTGTAAGAGAAACAGCCCTTGCCTTAGCTGGGAAGAGGACACTCTTTAACAGGTAGTGCACCAACATGGGTATCAGGGAGGGCTCATGGTTCAGCAGTTGTATGCAGAAGGTCCCAGAATCAATCCCTACATCTCCAGTTAAAAGGATCAAATAGTGGGTAATGTGAAAGCTCTACCTGAGATCCTGGAGATCCTGGAGAGCTGCTGCCAGGTTCTAGTTCCTAGTTTCATTTGTAACAGATGTACACATGTACTGAAATACATGAACAGGTATATGCATACCAAACAGGGATGTGCATACCAACATTTCCAAGCTGAAAATATATCCCAAGTTCCATTTGTTTTTGTTGTTGTTCTGTGTATTTTTCAGAACAAAAAAAAATGTAATTATGGAACTTTTGGGCATTACAAAAATTAAAAATGGGGTGTAATAATATGTCAATTTCTCTCCACAATAGCACCCCAATTTCTCTCCACAATAACACTCCAAACCTTTACTAGCAAAATAGGCTTGTCATTTGATTCTGGAGGCTGGAGATTTTCTGCCCCTAGCTCCTGTTGCCTGCTGGCACTCCAGTGATGGGTGGTAGAGGAAAAAATTGCCACTAGAGGACAGCTTTACCTCGCTTCCTGGAAAAGACCAGAAGTGATGTCACATCTCTATAGGAATCACTAGAATCCACAGTTTTACCATAGAGCTTCTGGTGATTCTTAGATACACATGATGCCACATCCAGGTTTTCCCCAGATATAATGTAACGATGGAACCCAATGGTGCCCTCATGTCCCTGCCCTCTGACTCCTGCAACAGCAACTCATCACAAATAACAGAAACAGAAAAACTCCCTTCACAAATTAAGATTATCCCCTACACAACAGAGCAACCTCCAAAAGCATTGAACCTTTACCAAATATTCAAACTGAAAATCGAAGCAGACAGCAAAGAAAGCCCCGAAAAACAAATAACAAAAAACAAAATAAAAGTAAACCAAGAAAGAAGTGGGGGAAAAAAGAAATCAGGGAGAGGTGTGACATCACTTGTAGACTTTTCCAGGAAGTGAGATCAAGCTGTCCATTGCCTGCTGGTCCCTCTGAGAGCAAAAGGGGGAGATGTTTTAAAAACTGGTGAATACCTGGAAGTGACATCACTGGGCTTTTCTGCATTCTCACTTGTAAGTTCCTATTTCTTGGGGGGGGTGTCTGTTCCACACGTGTTTTGCTCCCTCTAGTGGTCAATTCAATATTACATCAATTTATATCCAGCATACTTCCTTGCAGATTAGATCCAGAGGAGTTAGCTATGTTGATCTGCTGCTGCAAAATAGTAAAAGGCCCAGTAGCACCTTTAAGACTAACAAACTTTATTGTAGTATAAGCTTTTGAGAAACACAGCTCTCTTCATACGATGCATCTGATGAAGAGAACTGTGTTTCTTCAAAGCTTATGCTACAATAAAGTTTGTTAGTCTTAAAAGTGCTACTGGGTTTTTTACTATTTTCCCTACTGATTTAAACTGCAGGTTTTTATGCCAGACATAAACCCGCATAATATTGAGTTGCCCACTAGAGGAAGCAGAACACATATGAAACAGAACACCCCTTCTCAAAGAAAAAGGAACTTTCCAGCAAGGCAAATGATAATGCAGAAAAGCCCACTGATGTGAAGCCAATACGATGCTCTAGGATTCAAGAGAAAACATTATGGTTTTACCAGAGATGTCCCACATTTCCTACTTTTATCTTAAAGTTTTGTCCAAATACTACAGTGTTGCATCACTGTCACATTTTTGCTGTTGCTATTTGATATTGCCTTGGAAGAAACATGGCATTTCCCCCCCATAGGAAATAATGGAAACCAGGGTGGTTTGGGACAACTTGTTCAGAGGTCTTTAAAATTAGACCCCATTGTTCAAACCCCTTCAAATTTTGGAGGGTCTTTTGGGGAGACAGTGGACTGTAAATCTGGTGAATTTGGTGCTATAAACATATCCAGACGCTCAGACAGATCACTTATGCCCTCACATGAAACAATCTGGAAACTGGAAGAGAGAATGTAAATATAAAGCCAAACTGGCATGGTAATAACTGAACATTCATGATTATGGTACTGATGCCCCCACAAAATTCTGAATCTGCATTTTACTGTCCCAGCAGACTGAACATAGGGGTAGGGTTGTGCTGTTGGATATTTTTTGTAAAATAGTAAATAAGCCGTCAAAGAAATCATTGTGCTCAATGCTTAAAGAGCCAGTCACTAACTCTTTGACTATCATCTTCTTCTTTAAGACCAGATTTGGACATCCTACACCCCTCCTCTAGGGTTGCCAGGTCTGTCTTCATCCCCAATGGGGGACTTTGGGGGGGCATTCCCAGAGGGGACGGTGCATTTCCAATGTGATGATGTCATGTTGGGAACATCCCCACCCCAAGCCCCACACCCAAGAATGATCATCTGTGGCCACCCCCTCCCTCCTCTCTTGCAAGATTTAAATGGCCCACTGATCAGGTGGAGGGCCCTTTAAATCTTGCAAGAGGGGAGAGAGAGGGGAGGCCACTGGCTGCACACCTGAACTCCAAGCGGCAATGCCACTTAGAATTCAAGTGTGCAGGGCTGGTCCTCACTGGGCAGAAGCACTTAAAGGGATCAGCTAGAGGGCCCTTTAAATCTCTCAGGAGAGAAGGGAGAGGGGTGATTATGGGTGGTTGGGCTTGGGGTGGGGCTTCCCCCACCAGAGAACTGCCCACTGGCAGGTTGAAGCCTTGAAAATTGGGGAAACCCCTACCAGGACTGAGGGTCTGGCAATTCTTCCCTCCCCTCCCCTTCCCTTATCTTTACAAATGACTCCAAAATGCCACTAGTAGAATTTGCTCCAATAGTATATGCCAAGGAAAAGGTATGATACAGTGGCATCCTAGCTTAAACAAATTGGGTTCAGTTCCAGCCCAGAGCATTCCTCCACCACTACAGGACTGTCCAAGTTGCCCAAGTTTACCCTGTCACTTCACTTTACTCTTAAGAACCGCTCAGAGAAACATGGAAATATAGAGCTGGAAGAGACCCCAAAGGTCATCTAGTCCAACACACTGCACCATGCAGGACCCTCCACTCACCCAGTGACCCCTTCTCTATGCCCAGAAGAAGGCAAAAAACCTCCAGGATCCCTGGACCAATTTCTTTCTGACCCCAGAGTAGCCATAGACATTACCCTGGGCACAAGAGGAAGGGCCACAAGAGCCAAGCACTGGCTTCATAGCTCAGCAATTTCACAAACTGTAATTGTTCTTCTCAAATCTGCCTATATTTTCCCACTTATTCTCCTGTTAATTTAATATGTTCAATAAAGAATAAAACCTAAGTATTGTTTCCCTCATTGTCTCCTTTGTTTGCTAATGTATAGTCCAAGCTTGCCTTTGAACCAAACATACACAGATCTTTTGACAGGAAGGTCTGGGAATGCATGTGGGGATATGTGTTCAGAGGATTCCTGATAATATGGGATATCCTCCCTGACCCATGGGGCTTTTTGTCTGAGAGTGTTCTCATTCCTCCTGCAATGCCTTTTTGGGGATCACAGAAGACTTCTGAAAGAAGGGGAAGTTGGGCAAAGATCCATTTCTGGCTGCAGAATGGTGGTAGGATGCCAGCCTTGGACAGCAGAGCAGTACCTGAATATGGAATAGTACTTATTTATCTTCTGAATAATGTGGTTTGAGGAGGTTTAATCAATAAGACTAAAATAAAGCAGGGGAGGGAAGGTGGCATGGCATAGCCTGATCTCATCAGATCTCGGAAGCTCAGCAGGGTCAGTACTTGCAAGGGAGACAACCAAAGAAGACTCTGAAGAGGAAGGCAATGGCAAACTGCCTCTGCTTCTCACTTGCCTTAAAAGCCCCTTGGTGGGGTTGCCATAAGTCAGCTGCGACTTGACGTCACTTTGCATACACAAAAATAAAGTTCAAGTACAGGGGTCATCACACTCTTGGAAAACAGGCAATCTACTAGAAGCACATTTGAAAATATAGGCTGAGAGAAAAGATCTTTAGAGGTGCTTTGTCAAGATGACAGAAACTCTGTTGGAAGAGCTAGACCTGTCAGACAGATGTTTTAGCTTTTCATGTGTCAGTCAAGCTGCATTTAGACAGAGAATCTGAGTGGCAAGTATGTATATACAAGTGATGTCTGAAATTATGCGCTATGTTCCCTGGCTTACACTACCCATGACAGGTAGAAAATATTGCTTTCACAGTGCCTGATCTTCTTTTATGTAATATGTATCTCCATTTTAGAGGAGTGAAGAAATGGAAACATAATTGCAGTGTTTGGATAATATATTCTAGGGGATATTCTCATATTCAGAAGAAATTTTAGACAGGGAAAGAAGAAATACACTCCCAAAACAGAAGTTTCACAATTAAACAGCATCAATGCAGTTTCATTTATTTGAATATTCTATTATATATAGTGAAAACACACTATCACAGCAATCACAGCTAGAAAAAAGGACTGCTCTTTACAAAAAGCCACATGAAGGTAAATGGAGGATAGCCCACAGGGCCATACATTAGTTTTCTTGAGATGTATACCTAAGTTGTTTTTTTAAAGCATACACTTAAAATGCCGAATATGGATTAAGGATGCACAAATATGCCCTTTTCGGGTTTGTTTCTTTGTTTTTGTCATTTGGCTGTTTTCCATTCTACTCCTTTTTGTTTCTGGCATTCCCAATTTGTTTCCTTTTGTATAAAGCAGGCTCGTGCCATATGCACATCAGAATGTTTGGATAATAACATTAAAATGGGTCAGTTTAATGGAAAAAATCAGTGTAAGGAAAATGGTGTGAAATTAGCAGTTTTTAAAAATGCACAATCAGACACAATAAGTGCAGTAACTAGCTACTTTAGTTTTTGTTCTGTTACTTTTTGCTTTTACCAAAACTTGTCATTGAAAATTATTTTATAATTATACAAAATTACACTGTAATGCGATATATCCTTTGAGCAGGAGGAAGTAATAAGGAAATTGGTGTTTAAGCATAAATTCTTCATTTGAAGTTCTCTCATGTAAGTGTTCTTATAACTGTACTGTTAAGTATATTAAGACCACAATCCTATGCAAATCTACCATGAGGAAGTAGCTTTGAACATGACTTCTTAGTAGCCACACATAAGACAAACTGAATGTATTTCACTTACACATTTTCATACTCAAAATTCCTGTGTAAGGCTGCATGAGACCAGACAGAAATTATTTTTTTAAAAAAATCATTTAAAAAGTTATCATAAATAAATACCCTTCAGTTCAGAGTATAAAGTTAGCTGCTGAAGTCAGCCTCCCATCTTTCTGTATCATTGGGTGACATGAGCCCAACTGTGAAAAGAATTTGAGACAATTTACAGTCCAGTGGGTTGAGCAGCAAAGTCCAGAATTTATTCTTGAGACAACATGTTGCTTTTGAGATGCCTTCCATTTCATGGGCTGTGGATCACTCTCTAATATGTTGCTTAAGTCACTTTTGCTCTCTTGCATTGTGATATATCAACATTAGCTATAGGGCTGCATTTAATTTCACCAAAGAATATAGCACAATAAAACAGGAGTGGGCCCCCCTCAAATCAAACTTGTCTGTTTAGGAATAACAAGCAGGGGTTGAGGGGAAGGCATCTCATTTATTTCCCTTCTTTGAAAGCGCCCCTTTTCTTGCTTCCTTCTCTCTACCCAGCAGCCAACCTACCTTTATCTGTCCTCCTCATCTTCAGCTTTTCCTCCTTACCTCCCTCAGCAGCTTCTGCCTGGGAAAACTATGGCCCAGTTGTGCAGTGCCAGCCAGGCCCATTTGCAGAGTAAAAAACCTGCAAGGACTTGCAGGAGCACCTCATTTTCCCCTGTGTCCCCTTCCCCACACTATTCCTCTTTCTTTCTTCCTGGTAGCCCCCATATCCTCATAGGGTTGCCAGCTCCTGGTTGGGAAATACCTGGAGATTTGGGGGGGGTGGAGTCTGAGGGGAGGGGAGTTTGGGGAGGGGATGGACATGAATGGGGTATAATTCCATAGAGACTACTTTCCAAAGCAACCATTTTCTCCAGGTGAACTGATCTGTGTCACCTGGATATCAGTTATAATCCCAGGAGATCTCCAGCCAACACCTGGAAGTTGGCAACCCTATATCCTCACCTTTCCCTGTTTCCTTCTCTCCTTCACACCCATCAACCAGCCTACCTTTTATCTGCCCTCTATCTTCAGCTATATTTCTTAGTTCAATTATACCCCACTTTTCTCCCAATGGGATCCCAAAGCAGCTTACACAATTCTTCTTCCATGTATTTTATGTTCTCAACAACCCAGTGATGTAGGTTAGGCTGAAAATGTGTAACTGGCCAAAGATCATCCAATGCCCTTCCATGGCAGAATGGGGATCTGAACCTTGGTCTCCCAGATGGTTATCTGAAATTCTAACCACTATACTGCACTGGCTTTTGTGTGGGGTGCTGCTATTAGGCAGTAGCAAGCAGACAGGCCTGGGTGAGTCATGCAAGCTGGGTTGATACCAAGTTGTCCAGCCCTGATGAGTATTCCTTCAAAAGCCAAAACAACCCTGGAAAGTGCCCCTCTTTCCTTTCACTTTTTACTGACAGAAACCAATGCTTGAAGAACTGCAATATTGTTTTATTGCTTAACAACAGCCATTGAGGTAATTTGTTTCTCAAAGCTACAGGAGATTGGGGGGGGGGTAACTCTCTCCTCCAATGTGTGCATGTATATATTTTTGGATTTCATATTTTTCTGCAAACCTGGGTCAGTTTTCAGGTTTGCAGAAAGATCCGTAGTATCTATTCACAGCCACAGTTTCTGAATGTAAGTATCCACAGATTTGGCCACCTTAAGAACTGGATATAGTGATATTTACTTAATAACTAGAGGGAGAGAGAGAGAATTATTGTCTGTTGTAATTATTTCTGAATGGGATGTTTTACCTCTTGAATCAATGAACCACTTTCCCTTCTTTATCGCTATGCTATCCTTTATACAGTCAACTAACAACAGTGACAGCTGAAGGCATCAATATTCCTGTTTGTATTGTTTATAATATTAGTCTAATTAGCAACATCATTCATAATAACTAGGCCTAGCATCAAACAGTGACATTTATGCCATTATGCAACAATTAGAGCATAATGCGGCACTAAACAAAACACGAACAGAGCTATTTATAAATGATTGGCTGAACATACTGGTTTGACTCTAGTCATGAGTATTTTCATAACACCTTATTTATAGACATTCAGTATCTGGTGTCAGCTTCCTTTATGAATGTTACCAGTTGGAACACTAAGAACGTATTTTAATGGGCTCCTTTTAATATCTAGAATGAGCTGATTTAATTTTGGGACATAGACAAGCTCAATTAACCATGATCTCAGTTACATTCTGCCAGTTACGCATGAAGGTTTAACTTCACTGGTGTTTATATGATAGAATGGAAATATGTAAGTCCCTGACCAAGTTATTGACTCTGGAAAAAGACTGGAGATATTAGGTATCCACCAGGACTTCACAGATAAAGATCAGTCCATTTGTAATGCTGTCTTTTCACACCAAGTATCACTGCTTCAGTGTTCACCACTTCCCTAACAATTATCTTTCTTTGATCATCCTTCTGTGTGTTCATTTATATTGAAAAAAACCTGCTCTGCACTGATTTCTGTAATTTCTGTAGCTATTGTTGTTGATAGCTGTGGCTGCACTTATTTCCAGTTCCCAACACTAGAAGGCTGAAATCCTGTACAAAGTCAAAATATATGGGTTGCTTGTTTGTTATGAATAATCAATGCCAAAATTGTTCCTTTTTCTACTCTAATTTTCCCTTTTTTATCTTGTATAGCCAATAAAATTAAATCAGAATTTCAGAACTCTCTGTTCTTCTTACTTCTTGATTACTGTTTTCACAATCAGAGTCATAAACGGCAGAACTCTCTCTTCTTCCTTCCTAAGTATTGTAGCCAACCATGTTCATATATACAGACAAAAATATTCCAAAACACAGACCAAGGCTGAGTTCAGATTGACAGTTTGGCCCGATATAGGCACGTTTCACAAATGGATTAAATGGGCTGGTTCACACAGCCACAGCTGTCAGGCATTCTCCAGCCGTACTCAACCCATCCTATAGCGATTCCCTACCGCATTAAAAAAGTACCAGGTCAAAACCGTAGCAAACCCTGGAGAGTGCGTTGATCCCACTTCCTGGAAGTATGCACACTAAAAGCTGTGTAAACAAGCCGCATTGATAATTGCTGCTGTGCTTATGCACCTATGCACATAGGCGCATGTTGCTGGAGTGAAAAAAGCTGCTTACAGCCATGCCTCTGCCAGGGGCGGGTCAACAGTGCGAACACTCCCTTGTGCCTCCTCCCCGGTATGCTTCCGCATCAGTAGGTGCAGTGCAACTGGGAATCCCCGGTACAACTTTGTCCAGGTCTTTTTGCCCCACCTCCCTTGCTCTTCATACTGCCAGTCTGTCCTCAGACCAAGTGTGCCCCTGTGAATACTGCACACATGTACCCCCCTTTTCTAGAATGGCATCTTTACAGAGCCCCAAAATCCTCTTTCCAGGTATATAGCACTTAAGTGCATTTGTGCATATAAATTGATCTTTATATCTCTCTTCTTCCCAAATACTGCCTATCATAAGGGGATTAGGCACATGACACAAGTTCCTCAAGAGACAGGAGTTTTTCCCTATCTATAGAGATTTAGAGCTGAACAACCCCCCCCCCCAGCAATATATAATATTCACCACATACACATGTATTCAGGTGAAAATGTTTACGGGTGTCACTCCTACCTCCTGGTATGCCCTCGCCTTTCTCAAAGTGATATGAAATGTGTCATATGATTAATTCTATGTATTCATTAGTTTCTTGTTTACTTATTATATAGGCTAGTATTCTGAACAAAATTGTGTATCAATTTTCCCCAAAATTCTTTCCTTCAGCATTACTTAAGTCAGAAATAACATGGTTAATATATCTCACTCCTTTTAATTTAATGCTTTGTTTACTAGTGTATTATTTTGCAGCATTTATTTTCCCTAAAGTAGTTATTCCTCTCTTTCTCTGGTCTAAACCAATATTTTCAACTGCTAAAAGGAATTTAGATGACTGTTTGTATGATATTCAAAAAATGGCTGAATAATAATAAAATGAGTCTCTGTGGTATCTGAATTATTTGACATTGCAGTAACTGAGGGAGCATATATTATCTTGTTTACTTCTAAAACTTAATTGTTCTTTATGTTTTGAAACTTCAAGGAACAAATTGGATATAGTCAGAGTGGATCACAGATTTTATAATCTGAATTTATTATATTGCAACACTCACAGTATTCCATTTAGAACAAAGTTTGAATCCAGTGACACCTTTAAGACCAACAAAGTTTTATTCAAGGTATGAGCTTTTATGTGCATACACACATCCTCAGATACACTGAAATGGAAGTTATCAGTCCCTACATATAAGTAGAGGGTGAACAGCAAATTAGCATACAATATAATGAAGATGTTTTAACAGATGCAAGAACCAAACAGGGATAACAAGCTATGTTTATATGGTCACTATTTGTTTGGATTTAATTCCAGAGGGAAACATAGTGAAGCAAATAAACATGTCAGAACTGATGTGTAAATGTATCCTTATTAATTGTGGGATACTAAGAGTATTTAACTGAGAAAAACTTGGGGTGTGCATGAAAATCCTAAAAGTTGCAAAAATTATATTGGGGGGTTTAAACCTTCCCAAAACAGCACATTATATATGAGCGTATGTAGATTATTTGCATGAGCCGGCAATGTGGTGGCTCTAGAGAGCTCTGCCAGCTGCTGGAGGCCCAGGAGGGGGAGAAAATAGGTGGGCAGCTGGAAGCACTGTTGCCACCACTGCTGTGAGGGGGAAGAAACTGGTAGGCAGGAGAGTCTCTGCCACTGCTGGTCCTGTGGGAGGGAGGAAGCAGGCAGGTGAGAGAGCTACTGCTGCTGTTGTGGGGGGGAAGTGGGCAGGCAGGGAAGCCTTTGCTGCTGCTGCTGTGGGGGGAGAAGCAGGTGGGTGGGTGGCTGGAAGAGCGATGGAGACCAGAAAGAGAATATGGTTGCCAGGTTCCAATGGCGCACCAGCATAGGATGGGAGGGACCTTTCCATGAGAGGGGAGGAGCACCACGACACGCCTATGTCAACCAGAAGTGATGTAGGCACATCTGAGGCAACACTCTGGTTTTTGAGCAAGACTCTTTGGTAAAATCAGCATCAAACCATAGAGTTTTGCCCAAAAGCCAGAACGTCACCCCCCTGATGTTGCTGATATCACTTCTCGGTGATGCAGGTATGTCATGTGCTGGGTTGCTATTTGGGGAGATGGGTGGAATTCTGCAGGGCAGGAGCCTGCAGAAACAGGGGATTGCCTGCCCCCACTGGACAGTTGGCAGCCCTAAAAGACAAAGTGATGGGGGGGGGCAGGCAGAAAGAGAACAGTGATGGGATGGGGTACAGAAAGAAAGAGAGATTGATGAGATGGGGGCAAAAAGAGAGAGAGAGAGTGAATAGGCATGGGGAAAGAGGAAGAAAAAGGGTGGTGAGCGGGAGAAAGAGTGAAAGACTGCTAGAAGTAGGGGGAGAGGGGAGAAAGCGAAGATGGGGGAAAATGGGATAGCTGCTCCTGCAGTCTTCTTGTGCTTCCCCATTCGTATCTTCTAAAGCACAGACATTCAATAAACAGTAGCTCATCACCAACAGTATAACAGAATGATTAAAAGAGGGTGGGACACTACAACTCCAGAAGCAGAACAAAGGGTAGCATTGCTGATGTCAGTTTAGAATGTGAATGTTAGTCTTTGAGTCAAACATGTTAATCAGATACATTTTACACTGCAATACTTCTGTTTAGGATTGTACTGCTTGTCCCTCAGTTTAAACAAGTAGGGATGAATAGAGTGCTTCAGCTGTGTTGATTTAGAATTCATTCCATTTTTAATTCAGGGTTTTTGCTCCAATGATCTGTCAAATTTTGTGAAACTTTGAAGATTAAAAAGAGAAATCTCCTTTCCATTACCCTGGCATCTGTGAGGACCACAGACAAAAAAGGAAAATAGTTTCAAGTCCCAGGAGTATACATTTCCACAAGCCTGAGAATTAGGAATCCTGGAAAAACTTATCCACATGTTGCAGTACGAAAATGACAACAACGTTACAGAAGGCTTTTCAAAATTAGCGCTTCATTTGCCAAAATATTTTAAAAACTAAACACATAAGATGTTTTTGCATTTAATTATGAGAGGGTTTCTATTTTTGTTTTGTTTCTATGGCAAGGAAGAGTGTAACTATGTACTACAATACCACAGAGAAAAAAACAAACTTTTAAAAATTAGTGCTAAATAGGAAAAAAAAAAGCAATAACAGCTATTTTTGAAGATATTCCTATTATGGTATTTTGCATACTTTTGCTGTTTTGTACCATAGAAACAAGGAAATTAGAAATCCTTCCAAAATTAGCATTTTGTTTGCTAAAAAACAACCTAAAAAGAAAATTAGAAGATTGTGTTGGATACAAATTACTGTCACCCATAAGGCATGAAGCTCAGCAGTACATCGAGGTACTGTAGACTAGTAAGCTTCAAACAAGGAAGAAAGAAAACAGGGTCATCCTGAATTCTTTCAGAATCATATAACAGCACTGCCAGCTTGAGCAACTATTCCCAAATGCTATTGCCTGGAAAGCCTAAGGCCTGGGCAGTCCATTTTTCCTGTGCATCACTCAGGAGATCTAAAGGAGGTGATGGAGTTCACCTTGGGTACACTGGGGATATCCAGGGAATCATCAAGAGGTACAACAGGGAACTACAGCTGGGAATGCATGATCAAGGTGAAGGTGCTGTTATCCACTATAATTCTGGAAGAGTTCAGGATGATCCTTATGCTGGGGAGATGAGTGCAGTGGGGCACAGGTGGAGGTATCATGTCAGGAACTGAAGGGATCACGAAGGGACAATGGGAGGGCAACTGCCAGGCAGGCGATGGTAGGTAGTATTCAGTGGAAATAGCCAAATCTTTGAAGAGATACCAGAAGTGATATACTTCTCATAATTTTGTTGCTTTCCTACCCACTAAGAGAGGATAGCATGAAGGCAACCACCATATGGACTGATGACTCCTACACTGTGGTCTAGGTAGGGCCGGCTGGAGGTGTTTCTGTGCCTTTGGCGGGGCACAGATGCCAACCTCCTGATGGGGCCTGGAGACCCACCATGCCGCCCCGCCTCCTCTCCCTCCCCAAGGGGAGAGGGGGAGGGTGGGCGAGCTGCAAGCCAGGGAAGGGGCGGGGGGTTAAACCCCCACCCCTTCCTTCCCAGCGCCGGCAAGCCAGGGAAGAGGCGGGGTTTAACCCCCGCCCCTTCCGTCCCAGCACCGGCAAGCCAGGGAAGGGGCAGGGGTTTAAACCTCCGCCCCTTCTGTCCCAGCGCCAGGTTGCCTGTGCGCCCTGCAGCTGCGGGGTACACCGGCAAGCCAGGGAAGGGTTGGGATTTTTTTGGCAGGGGAGGAAGACTTTTGGTACCCCTAAGGGCTGGCACACTCTAGGCAAACGCCTAGTTCACCCAGTGAGCGAGCTGGCCCTGGGTCTAGGCACTACATGGAGATGGCAGCTGTGCATGATCATTCCCAGGTTTTGAGGCTGTCAGCAGCTCAGGGTGTCTATTGTGGGGAGAGGAAGGGAAGGTGATTGTAAGTCGCTCTGAGACTCCAAGTGAAGAGCAGAGTATAAATCCAACTCTTCTTCTCCTCCTCCTCCTCCGCCTTCTCCTCTTTGGGGTGATCACATGGGGCTCACAAGGTGTCAGAATCGGGTCTTAGTTTGTGCAGTCCTGCAATGTCTCATCTTGTAAAGGGGGAAATATGAATGAGCCATAGTGTAGCTGTGTCTGTGAAGGTCAAGGAAAGAACTGAGGGGAATATTTGACCCAGTGATGAGCCTTCACTGTTATCTGTATTTTTAGTTGAAGTCTCCAATAGTCTGCATTCTTCACCTCATTGGGGAAACTAACCTAAACTAACCTTTAACACGTCTTGTTCTCTTATGCTATAGCAGTCAGCAGTTCATATTGCATACCATAGATAAGGTAGTAATATTCTTAAAAACATGTTAAGAAGGAAGTATGGATTGCTTTTCTATTGGTTTACAGTTAGTGCAGAGCTGAGTAGGCATACATTGATTGGTTATGTGTTACTGCTTCCTTTTTATGTAAAACTTGCTGTAAGTACTGAAGATGAACAATGTAACAGTGTCAGCATCTTGAACTTTCTTAGGAATAGATGCTTTCCATAACGATGGTCAATCAATAAAGAAAACAGTTTCTATTCCAATTGTTAGTAGTGATTTGGACCCTTTAGTTGAACCCATCTAAAATTTGTAATTTCCCCATCACTTGTCCCCTGTTTCTTAACATCTAAATGTCACTACTGGATTAGGTCATCTGAAAATATGGGCTGGGTTGCCACCACCAATATACAGATACCACTCAGTTCTATTTGGCATTTCCAGCTGATCCTAGGAGAGCTGCAGAAATCCTGAATTGGTGCCTCAAGGCAGTTTTGGGGTGTATGTAGGCTAATACACTGAAACTTAGGACAGAAGTACTACTGGTGAATGGAAGATCTCACTCAGGATTTAAGGTGTCACCCATTCTTGATGGGGTTGCACTCCCCTTGAAAGGACAGCTCTGCACTTGGGGGGGGGGTGCTCTTGGACCCAGGCCTCCTCTTGGATAAGCAGGTGGCAGCTGTGGCCAAGACTGCCTTTTATCAGCTCTGACTGGTTAGCCAGCTGCCACCTTTGCTGGGCAGGAAAGATCTAGCCACTGCCTACTTCAGATTCCTGCAATACACTCTGTGAAATATGTTCTATGTGTTGCTGCCCTTGAAAAGTGTTCAGAAACTTTGATTGGTGCAGAATGCTGCAGGCAGAATGTTGACTGGAGTGGGTTGTAGGACCATATCACTCTTAACTTGGCTCACTTACACTGGCTTCCAGATTGTTTCTGGATACAATTCAAGCTGCTGGCACTGACATTTAAAGTCACATATGGTTGAAGACCAACATACTTGAAGGCAATCCCATAGCTAGGATTTTGTGGGTTGTGGAGCAAAATGGCTTGGTGCACCCCTCTCCCTCCCGTCCTGCAAGATTTAAAGGGTGCTTCAACTGATCAGCATGGAGCAAGTGGCCCACTGATCACCTGGAGGGCCCTTTAAATCTTGCAGGAGGGAGAGAGGCACCCCACCCCCGCTTCTTCTCAACAGCATTTAAAGAATCCCTTTAAATGATTTTGGGGAGAAACAGTGCGGGCTTTTGAGAAGCAGGGGCCATTTAAGGAAGGGTGCTTTCCCTTTAAGGAAGGGGCAGAGCCACCAATAGCCCCACCATAGCTACAGGCTAGTCTGAAAGACCACCTACTCTCTTATGAACCTACCCAAGCCACTAAGATCATCTTCAGATGACCTTCATCAGGTATCCCCACCTTCTGAGATTAGGTGGGTGGCAACCTGGCAGAGGGTCTTCTTACTACTCTGGAAATATCACCACAGAGAGATCCACCTGTCCCCTTCTGTTGTTTTTTCTGCCCGTAGGCAAAGAGTTTTTTGTTCTGATTCCACAGTGATCCCTCCTTCCTCCCTAATATTTTCACTGTTGTTTTTATCTTTTGTCTTATTTTAAGGTCTTGTTTTAACTTGTTTTAAACTTGTTTGTTTTGGTTTTAATGACTTTTAAAGTGTTGTGTCCGCAGACCACTACGAGCCATCAGCGAAGGAACCTGACCTTGAGTACCTGTGAACAATGGGACTGGGGCTCTTGGCTCCCACGTAGGGGAACCAATGGGAAAGGCAACGGGAATTCAAACCCGCCAATGGCACCAGGGGGCATCCCCTTTGCTTGTATATAGTTGGCCTCCCGGCCAGGTAACTTTGTCTTGTGTTGTATAATAGCGAACCATGCTGATCATTACATCGTTGTTCATGGTTTCATTATGTGTCTAACCCACTATACAACAATGGCAACGAGGATGAGAACCTGTTGAGTGCTCCAGCCAGGCTGTTGGACAACGCAACCGAAGACTCTCTCCATCGCTCCACGTGCTGTGTCCATGAGCACCTCCAAGGGTGAATGAAGAGCCGTGTCTCTGCCGCCGACTAGCACAATGGCCATCGCTCCAGGATCCGGGCTGCTGCTGCCATTCGATGCCTCCCAGCCACAGCGATGGGGAGCCTGGGTTACGGGTTTGCGGCAAGCCTTCGTGTTCTATCAGATCACAGACGAAGACCGAAAGAGAGGCCTGCTGCTCTGCTCTTGTGGCCCTGTGATCGTAGAACTGGCCCAGTACCTTCTCTCTCCCAAGAAGGTGGAGGAGTGCACGGTTGACGAGATTGTCCAGGCCGTGCAGAACTACTATTCCCTGAAGCCATCGGAGATGACCTGCCACGTGGTCTTCCAGCAGGGCAAAGAGACTGCCGCGGAGTTCCTCAGGGAGCTCCACCACCTGGCGGCTGACTGCACCTTCGGGGCATACTTGGACATGGCTCTCCGCGACCGATTCGTCGCGGGCCTCAGGGAGGAGAAACTCTGGTGCCGAATAATGGAGGGCGAGAAAGTGACCATTGCCTCAGCTTTAGCCACCACCACCACATGGGAGAGGTCACACCTGGCCGCCAACACTACTCACCACGTGGCCTCCCCCGGGAACAGTGACTCCGACGACCCCGAGGTACACCGCATGCTAGCACAGCATCACCCGCCAGCACCACCCGCCAGCACCGCACGCAAGCAACCCGGCTCAGCGGCACAGGAGTGTGCCAGCTGCAGTGGTCAGCACGAGAGAAAATCGTGCTAGTTCAGGGATGCCACATGTCGGGACTGCGGCCACATGGGCCACATCGCGAGGGTTTGCCGCTCCAAGCCATCCTGTGCAGCGCAAAAACCACCCCGCTGCAGGACAGAGGCACACTTCGAGGACTGTGCGGCCCTGGAAGAGGGCCTCTACCTCCTGAACAATGCCCCGGCAGCCCAGGCACAGGTACTGAAACTCCCCAGTCAGGCCTCTACCCCCAAAATATACGTCCGGGTTAAAGTAGAGGGGGTCCCCTTACAAATGGAACTTGGCTCGGGCTCCGCATGCTCAATCATTTTGGAGGCCACTTTAAAACAGATTTGCCCAAAGGGGAGGCCCCGCTTGTGGCCATCACTAGTGACGCTCATAGACTTTCAAAGAAACCGAGTGCCAGTGAAAGGGGTTGGGAGTTTCAGGGTGCAGTACCACAGCTTCAAGGGCCACTTGGACTTGCTAGTAGTCGAGGGAGACCTAGTCAGCCTCCTGGGAAGAGCCTGGTTTGAACCCCTGGGAATCTCAATCGAGGAGGTCCAGCAATGCGCAACCCGCGACTTCCAGGAAGTGTGCCACGAGTTCCTGTCTGTCTTCAACGGGTCTCTGGGCTGATACATGGGCCCCCCAGTCTCGCTACAACTTGACCCCACAGTGGCCCCTATCCGCATGCGGGCCAGGTCAGTTCCGTTTGCCCTAAAACCAAAAATAGACGCAGAACTGAACCGCCTGGTGGCCCAGGGGGTCCTGGAGCCAGTCTCCCACGCAGCGTGGGAAACCCCAATCGTGACCCCAATTAAGCCTAATGGGGACGTCAGCATCTGCACGGATTATAAATGCACAATCAACCGGGCATTGCAGGACCATTCCTACCCGGTTCCGGTGGTGAGCCACGTTCTGGCCAACTTGGCAGGGGCCAAGATCTTCGGCAAATTAGATCTGGCCCAAGCTTACCAGCAACTGCCAGTCGACGGGCCAACCGCAGAGGCCCAAACCATTGTAACCCACCGGGGGGCCTTCAGGGTCAATCGCCTGCAATTTGGGGTGAGCGTGGCACCCGGGATATTCCAGCAACTGATGGACTCTCTCCTCAAAGGGATTCCCCGGTGTCACACCATTCTTCGATGATGTGATAATCGCCGCTGCCACGTCTGACAAGTTCGCCTCCCGCCTCCGCATGGTCCTCAGCTGTTTCCAGGACGCCAGCCTCAAATTCAAGCATGAAAAGTGCCAGCTCAGGGTATCATCCGTGGACTTCTTGGGCTTCACAGTGGGCGCGGATGGCCTCCACCCGGCCCGGGACAAGGTTAAGGCCATTGTGGAAGTGCCACCCCCAAACTCTAAAGCCGAGCTCCAGGCTTTTCTTGGACTTTTACATTTCTATCACGCCTTCCTCCCCCACAAGGTGGTGATAGCTGAACCCCTGCTCCGGCTACTCGACAAGAAGGCACCCTGGGTCTGGGGGCCGTGCCAGGCCGCCGCGTTCCGGGCCGTCAAGGCCCTCCTCATCTCGAACTCGGTCCTGTCCCATTTCGACGAGTCCCTGCCCGTGGTGCTGGCTTGTGATGTGTCTCCCTATGGGGTGGGAGCCGTACTGGCACACCGTCTCCCGGACAGCCGGGAGGTCCCAGTCACGTACTACTCATGGACCCTATCTGTGGCTGAACGAAACTATGCCCAGATAGACCACGAGGGACTGGTATTTGTGGCCGGGGTGAAGAAGTTCCACGACTTTGTCTACGGTTGTCCCTTCACCATCGCCACGGACCACCGCCTGCTGCCGGGCCTCTTTGCGGCAGACCACCGGACGCCACAGGTACTCTCCCCTCGGGTCTTGCGGTGGTCCATCTTCCTGGTGGGCTACAATTGCATGCTCCAGCACCGGCCGGGTAAGGCGGGTAAGGTACTGAGCTGCCTTCCCCTACCGGACGAAGGGGAGGACCCAGACCCGGATCATCATGTCCTCCAGATGGAGAGTCTTCCAGACACCCCCCTCCAGCCCACGGACATCACCCGCCGCTCAGCCCGTGACCCCATCCTCTCCCGGGTTCTCGGTTGGGTGGTGAGGGGGTGGCCTACAGCCCTGGCAGGCCTGCAGTTCAACGCATTTACTACGCAGCGCGAGGAACTATCGGCACACAAGGGCTGCCTGCTGTGGGGGGACCGGGTCATAGTCCCCAGCACGCTCCAGCACCAGGTCCTGCAGGCTCTGCACGAGGTACACCCCGGCATCATGCGGATGAAGGCCCTCGTCCAGAGCTACGTCTGGTGGCTGGGCATGGATGGGGAAATAGAAGCCTGAGTGAAGTGTTGCCAGATCTGCCAAGAGGTCCGGCCAAGCCCACCATGTGCGCCCACACAGTCATGGGAATCAACAAGAACCCCGTGGTCCCAGCTTCACATCGACTTAGCCAGGCCTTTTCACGGACTAATGCTCCTGGTAACCGTGGATGTGTACTCCAAGTGGCTGGAGGTGAGTCCAGTCTCCACCACCTCCGCAAGCACCACCATACGAGCCCTATGGAAGATCTTTGCCACACATGGCTTGCCGAACACTATCGTCTCAGACAATGGCTCAGCGTTCACATCTGAGGAATTCCAGCGGTTCCTGCAGAACAACTTGATCTGTCATATCAAGTCAGCGCCCTTCCACCCCGCTACGAATGGCCAAGCAGAGTGCATGGTCCGCATGGCTAAGGAAGCCCTGCCACCTGACGGAGGGCGACTGGGAGTCACACATAGCCCGGTTCCTGCTGGCAAACCGAACAACACCCAATCTGGTCAGCGGCCGCTGCCCCGTGGAGCTCCTCATGGGCTGGAGACCAGCCATCCTCCTGGACCACCTGCACCCTGACAGGGCTCCAACAGCGTGCAACATGGTCGAGGACCGGGAGGCACCCCGGGGCTTCTTCCCGGAGGACCTGGTGTTCGCAAGGAACTACGGCCGGGGCCTGGAATGGCTAGCAGGGAAGGTAATCTGCCCCACCGGCCCCGTCTCATACGAGGTGTCGACGAATGACGGGCAGGTTCTGCGGCGCCATGTGGACCAGCTGAGGCAGCGCTTACTTCCAATGGTAGGAGATCCGGGGGACCAAGGGGAGGTGGAGCAGGCCCCACGAGAAGCCCAGGGGGAACCCGAAGCGGAACAGGACCTCAGGGAGGCAGACCCCAGTGACCGGCAGCTCACAACACCAGAGGCCACGACAGCCGAGGGCCTGACGGCGCACCCACCCCCAGAGGAAGGGAGTGAAGCGGCAGGCCCTGCCACACACCCACGACTTGGCTGTGGAGAAACCCTGATGCCAGCACCACGGCGATCCACCAGGGAACGCAGAGCCCCCGCATACCTGAAGGACTATGTCACCTAGACAGGGTCAGGACTATGGGGGAAGGGGTGTTGTGTCCGCAGACCACTACGAGCCATCAGCGAAGGAGCCTGAGCTTGAGTACCTGTGAACAATGGGACTGGGGCTCCTGGCTCCCACGTAGGGAAACCAATGGGAAAGGCGGCGGGAATTCAAACCCGCCAATGGCACCAGGGGGCGTCCCTTTCACTTGTATATAGTTGGCCTCCCAGCCAGGTAACTTTGTCTTGTGTTGTATAATAGCGAACCATGCTGATCACTACGTCGTTGTCCGTGGTTTCATTATGCATTTAAACCACTATACAACATAAAGTGAGACTTTAATTTGTATATTCTAATTAGTTAGCCATCTTGGTAGCCCTATAAGGATGGAAAGGTAGGATAAAAATTAGTTGCTGTAGATTTTCCGGGTTGTGTGACTGCAGTCTTGGCATTGTATGACCTGACATTTTGCCAGTAGCTGTGACTGGCATCCTCAGAGGTATAACACAGAAAGATAGAGTACTCTCTGTGTCACAGCTACTGGCAAAACGTCAGGTCATACAATGCCAAGACCACGGCCACACAACCCGGAAAATCTACAGCAACTAATGAACTCCAGCCATGAAAGCCTTCAACAACATATTGTAGGATAAAAATCTTGTTAATAAATAATCTGGTCTATATTATTAGATATCAAAAGACTTGTATTCCAAATCCTTTAACATGGTCACCCTCCCCTGGCAGCTAAAGAGGTTTGTGCCAATAGTACAGAGCTTATCCTCTTTAATGAAAAACATTATGTTCAGTACAGAGCCCTCATTGCTATTAATATATGATCCAAGGTTTTACTGTGATCCAGATTTTTCATAAACATTGAGATTAACTTTAAGAGGATGATAAATTCTGCTTTCACCTGTGCTTTGTTGTTGTTCAGTTGAGTCTGACTCTTCATGACCCCATGGACCACATCACGCCAGGCCCTCCTGTCTTCTGTTGTGCTTCAGAGTTTGCTTAATTAGTTTGGTCATATTCTATGTAGATCAAAGGACCATTTTATAAATGACATTTTGCTTGCATAGAATTTCTCACACAGAGACACACAGCCTCCACAATGTATATGCTGAAAATCTGCTTACTTAGCTTTGACCATCAACTAAGTAGTCAATTAGGTTTTCTGCCTATATATGATCTATGATCTAAATGAAAAAGTATTGCTGAGTTGTTAAGAATGTTTCTGGGGGATTCCCCAAACAAATGCAGTGTGATACTATATAGAAATTAATGGCTGCTAAGATATCTCTGGCAGCTACCAGTAATATCTGTGTTGCTGGCTTGAGATACATAAACCACAGTGTGCTCCTTGGCAAAATGTCATTGGTTTGCCAATGTATTATAAACCAATAAAACTCATTTGTGAAATCTTGATGAGACTGGGTGTATGCCTGTCTGAGTGACAACTTACACATTAAAAAGAACCATTGATTTCCCCTTCACCCAAGCAATCTGATCAGCGCCATCAAGGGATAGCAAACAAAGCCACTGCACAATAGCCATTTCCATACCTGGATCAGAGGGCAAGAGGGAAAACAAAATCTCTTGCTTACTTCCAAAACTCCATTGTGCCAGTGGAGTCCTTAAGTGCTCAGCTCAGAACAGTGCAGTGGGCAAGGAAGAAAGGTTAACCATCTTGGTCAAATCTTCTGAGAGAGGGAATGCTTACAGCACTGGAATAGCTTAAAGAGTAATTAAAACCACCTCTAAGGGATCAGGGGCCAGCTTGTATTCTTGATCGACTCCCCTTTGCCTGCTTCTTGCCAGCTTTCACTTACAGCAAATGAAATGACTTTAGGTGATAAAACGGAGAGGTTTAACAAGCATTGTATAGACCATTAGATTGTCTAAATACTGCCAGAGTATTATTGTGTCTTTATTTCATGTATTATGGTGTCTTTATTTCATTATGGTTTCTTTATTTTGTGTGTTCACAATGTTGTAAATTAAATGCTTTACACTTCTAAACAAGATGGCATTTACTGGGACTTTTTCATAAAAGGACAGAGCTTGACAAGTTGCTTTGTTTTTACAAAAGGCACATGGCTCTCTCAGCCCCACCTACCTCACAAAGTATCTGTTGTGGGAAGAGGAAAGGAAGGTGCTTGTAAGCCACTCTGAGACTCCAAGTGCAGGGCTAGGTATAAGCCTGGACTTTTAGACTTATATCCCCCATTCCCCCATTCATCTCCCTTTTTATCTTGAAGTATCCCAGCCAAGTCCACTCCCTGTCTCCTTTGTTTGGCTCACAAATAGGTGCTTCCTGCTCCAAAAGGCCTTTATATACAAGAAGGCTACTCTTTATGTGACGGCCTCCCCCTTGATCACGGAGAGAGACCTGGCCACCTACAGTCTTCAGAGCAGGCTTGCAACTCATGGGTCTTATTCCAGTCCTTCCTTCTATGTTGGAGATTGCCCCTGAATGTCAAACCAGCTCCTCTCCAAATTCAAGAACAGCAGCAAAACAGGAGCAATACTTAAGAGAGGCAGGAACCAGAAAATAGGGAGATATGTTATAAGACCATCCCAAACTGTTAGGGTAAAATCGAACCAGGGGTCATTTCGTAGAAAAAGAGGTGCAGGAGCTCATTAGCATAACTTATTTGCATATGCCACACCCTCTGACATCACCGGAAGTGTGTCAGAAGGTAACACCCACTGCTCAGGCTCCACCCCAAAAATCTCCAGGTATTTCCCAACTCAGAGCTGGTGAGTCAGCTTTACACTTTTTGGCTGAAGACACTTTAGGTTTCCTTTGCTCTTGCAGGGAAGCCACCCTACAACAAGCATGAAAATAGTATGTTTTTGATTTTTCTGAATAAATCAGGAAAACAATTAAAAGGTTATTTTGGCAACAACATGCCTGGGAGAGATATTAATTAAAAGGATAATGTTTATAGCAGTCTTGAGGAGCATGCGTTCTATTGCACCTTCACACACATTAAGACCAGACAAGGTATAATCCCAAACAGACATCACACCAGCAGCCATGTATACAATGCTGCCCATGTTTGCCATCTACCATAAACACATCAAGGCAGGCTATAGCAAGGATAGTCCTACAGTAAGATCAAGTGAGACATGATCTGCCTTAGTCAGGTGTCATTAAAGATGGGGGGAGGAAAACCAACAGATTTGTTCCAGGCAGCCCAGCACACCGGGAAATTCTCTTACCCAAAACCCAGACAGAACAAGGGGGAGACTTGCATGGCATCAACTTCCAAAGAGTCATGATACCAGACAGCTTCCCAATAGTTCACACCTCATGCCATTTTTTTGGTTTGAATTTCTTAACACACCTTGGGTCAGCCCTGAACTAAAATCCAAATACTGACACTAAATACTAATGAAGCCCATGCAAGTCAATTGGTATTCCTGGAGGATCTCATTATCTCCAATGGGCCTTCAGGCCTCTCCCATTGTTTCCAGTGGGCAATCCTGTCATTTCTTTTATACATCCCAGTTAGTTGCCCCTTTGAAACTGCACCACACCATTTAGGTAACATTTCATGACAGTGTTATCTCTGGGCTGCACACAGGGCAAAAAGAAATTTTAAAAGGCCTCTGATATGCATGTCGTCGTCCCCCCCCCCGACCCCCAAATCTTGTTCATGCAGATGACGGAGAGAGAGAATTAAGTTGTGCAGAGAGATGGTGGAAAAGGGGGCTAAAACCAAAGATGCAAACCAGAGAAGCAGAGAGAATCCTTAAACACATTCTGCAAGCCCAATCCCCTGAAAGCAATGGAAGCTTTACTAATGACTTGAGCAGGACCATAATTGCAGCCATGGAGGAATGCCATCACAGCTCACCCCTTTCTTAGAAGAAATTTGGGGGGGGCATTCTCACTTGTTCCCAGGGGTGGGAAAAAGCCCATTTACCTTTCAGAGATAGCTAAACGGTGTGCCTCCATCATCATCTCCATAGTGGGAGCAGATGAGTTCCTGTCTGCTCTTGCTATCTTGTTTGGTGTAGTGGTTATGTGCATAGACTCTAATCGAGGAGAACTGGGTTTGGTTCCCCATTCCTCCACTTGCACCTGCTGGATAACCTTGGGCAAGCCATAGTTCTGGCACAGCTATTCTTGAAAAAGAGCAGTTTCTGTCAGAGCTCTCTCAGCCCCACCTACCTCACAGGGTGTCTGTTGTGGGGAGGGAAAGGGAAGCTGCTCTGAGACTCCTTTGGGTAGTGAAGGGCAGGGTATAAATCCAATCTCTTCTTCTTGTTGTTCCCCAATGCTGCCGATGCCCACCAGATGGCCAATCCTCTCCACTCCCCAGCTGATGCATCCTATGGAGCACAGTTTGAGTCATAAGAACATAAGAACATAAGAGAAGCCAATGGTGAATCAGGCCAATGGCCCATCCAGTCCAACACTCTGTCACACAGTGGCCAAAATATACCAGGTGCCATCAGGAGGTCCAGCAGTGGGGCCAGGACACTAGAAGCCCACCCACTGCTGCCCCCTCCGGCACCAAGAATAGAGTGCATCACCTGCCCCAGACTTAGAATTCCCATCTATACCCTGTGGCTAATAGCCACTGATGGACTTCTGCTCCATATGTTTATCCAATTCCCTCTTGAAACTGTCCATGCTTGTAGCTGCCACCACCTCCTGTGGCAGTGAATTCCATATGTTAATCACTCTTTGGGTGAAGAAGTATTTCCTTTTATCTGTTCTAACCCGATTGCTTAGCAATTTCATGCAGTGCCCGCGAGTTCTTGTATTGTGAGAAAGGAAGAAAAGTACTTCTTTCTCAACCTGCTCAATCCCATTCATAATCTTATAAACCTCAATCATGTCACCCCTCAGCCATTGTTTTTCCAAGCTGAAGAGCCCCAAGCATTTTAACCTTTCTTCATAGGGAAGGTGTTCCAACCCTTTTATCATTCTAGTTGCCCTTCTCTGCACTTTTTCCAATGCTATAATATCCTTTTTGAGATGTGGTGACCAGAACTGTACACAGTATTCCAAATGAGGTCGCACCAATGATTTATACAGGGGCATTATGATACTGGCTGATTTGTTTTCAGTTCCCTTCCTAATAATCCCCAGCATAGTGTTGGCCTTCTTTATTGCAGCTACACACTGTCTAGACATTTTGATTGAGTTATCCACTACGACTCCAAGATCTCTCTCGGTCCGTCTCTGCCAGTTCAGACCCCATCAACGTGTATTTATATTTAGGATTTTTGGCTCCAATGTGCATCACTTTGCACTTGGCCACATTGAACCCCATTTGCCACGTTGATGCCCACTCACCCATCCTCAACAGATCCCTTTGGAGTGCCTCACAATCGTCCCTGGTTTTCACCACCCTGAACAACTTTGTGTCATCTGCAAATTTAGCCACTTCACTGCTTACTCCCAATTCCAGTGGCACCTTTAAGATTTGCTCTTGGCCCCCACCCCACCCCAAGAGCTCCCACCACCCAACACACTGGAGTGTGCTGCAGCCCTCACCCCCAACAAGCCAACTTACTCTAGCGGTGTGGCTGCAGCAAGAAGATGCTGCACATATAGCCCCCACCACCCAGCTTGTCCCAGCCCGACTGAGGGCTACTGGAAGCTGGGGACAAGGGCAGTGGGCAGGCCCCCACCTGCTAACCAATTTTTTTAAAAAAAGTTTTTAAATAGTAAAAAAAAAAATGGAGCAAAGTTTAAGACTTTCTCTTGGCTCCCCCCACACCCCAAGAGCTCCCACCACCCACCAGACTGGAGTGCGCCATGGCCTCCTCAGCTGCCCCTGGGGGGGCTTGCCTGGGGACATGGTGGGAGGACTCTAGGAGCATCCATGAGCCTCCCGCCACTAGCGCAAGCTGATGGGGAAACTTTCTGATCTGGGCAGCTCTCCAGGGGGTCTAGGCGGGTCTGCTGTGTGCTCCTGGCAGAGCTCCTTACCCATGGCTGGCTGAGGGAGACTGGGCCTCTCCTCCAGTGCCTTCTTTACTCAGGTTCTCTCCTGGCTTGGCTCCTCTTCTACCCCCGGGGGACACCTCCTCCTTCTCCCACCCAGCAAGACCACTGGGCTCTGCACAGACTTGTCAGGGCTGCGGCTTTTCTGCCCATGATGGCCAGCCTTGGAAGAGCCCTGGCAGGAAGGAGCTCAGGCAGCACCTTGCTGCTGGTGGGAGCAGAGATGGAGAAGCACCATGCCTCTGCCACCAATCCTGTCCCCAACAGCACTCCAGACTGGTTTTGCTACGTAGTCCCACCCCTGCCATCAGTTCTGCACCCCCAATGCCTGCATCCCTAGAGCTGGCCCTGCACACTCACATAGTAGCCATCGAGGAAAGCTACACGTGCTACTTTGCACTCCTGCTGGGGGTGGGGCTTGCCACCGCCACCGCTTTTAACTGGTGGATCTCCACTCCAGTGCACTCCTGTGCGAAATGACCCCTGTCAAACACTGGACTAAGTTTGAAGGCTCTAATTTTTGACACTTTATTGTAGTAACTCAGAATTGCTCTATCGGGTTTCAGAAAATTTAAATAACAAAGCAGAACTACTAAATATCAGCTCAGAATGCTTATGTTATGAACTCTGTCAACTGGCGAGTAATTAACTTAAAAGCCTTTAATTGAGACTGTAATAATATAGTGCCAAATTTTCTTAGGTTAATCGCATGAAGCACTGTGAAATCTAAATATCCTTAATTATAGCAATTGTTCTATGAATTGCTCCATTTTGCAATCCCATGACACTTTCAAAGGCTTACATTTCTTTATAGTAGCTAACTGCTCATCTTTAAAGGAAGATTTATGCAGCAAAGCAGAGAAGGAGAGGATTTGAACAGGGTGGTGATACACATACTACAAAGAGGTTTTCTTTTCTTTTTTTAAGAGGATGGCAAAATATTATGAAATTGAAGCAGGAAAAAATCTGTTAAATTCAATACTTGAGGAACAGAGCTGTTCCATAAAATGGAGTGAGAGATAATGCAGTCATAAGGACATTTTCCTGCTACTAACCCCCATTTAATAGGCCTGAGTACAATTCTGATCAGACCTGCTTAGAATTGGTCTCTAAATAGGTTTATTCAGCAAGACCTAGTCAAAGGGAAATGTTCATAGGATTGCACTGTAAGATGGGAACATGATAGAGGTTTGTAAAATTATTCAAGGAATTGATAAAAATCAAACATTATGCCAGTGGATAAAAAGAACTTCCCCCTCTTTTCCCATAATACTAGAATTTGGGGATATATAACTATGGGCAAGTAGGAATAAAGCCCATTGTAAAAATAAATACAATGAGCTCTAGAAAGAGGCTCTGGGAGTGCCCTGGCCTTGGACACTCAGTGTCAATTTGCTGTGGCAACCTCAGCAGGGTATAATGACACAGAGTACACTATTTTCTCCAGAGGAACTGATCTCTGCCATCTGGAGAACAATTGTAATTCTGAGTGCTCTCCAGCCCTCACCTGGAGATTGGCAACAATGGTTCCTCAGGAGGAAAAGTAGTCTTTCTCTGCAATGGGGACCAAATCAGCTTACATCATTATCCTCTCCCCCTTTTGACTTACACAACAACCCTGTGAGGTAGGTTAATCTGAAAGTCTGTGACTGGTCCAAAATCACCCAGTCAGTTGCCAGCAAGAACCTGGATCTAGCAGACACTGAAGCAATGCTGCATCATACTGCCTCCATCCTCGGCAAGGAGGCAAAGGCAGCCCGCAAGCTGCACAGCCCAGGGGCCGGCAGCATGCAGACCAAATTACCATATGTGGTGGTCTTGTAAAAAAACCCTGCCAAATGTTGGATGGAAATACATACTGAAATTAAAAAAAAATCTGAATATTAAATTTGTCAAGTCACCAGAGACAATGTTATTAGGAATCTTACCAGTGAATATGGATAGAGCAATGTATGAATTGTTCAGATACATGATAATAGCAGCAAGAGTAGTATTTGCAGCCAAGTGGAAAATTGAGGGTTGCCCTACTATTGAGAACTGGGTAGACAAGATGCAAAATACGCAATTATGGCAACACTGACAAACTACATTAACCAAAGACCAAAAGATGAATTTGAAAATAATTGGTGAGTTTTGTATGACTATTATAACTAACTTCTCTAGTAATATATCTGAAAGGTTTAATAGTAAACAATACTACTATAAGACAGGTTTAATATGAAATGAAAAGTGTAATACATGTTGTTTATTATAACAAACTTATTTATTGTAACAAACTTTCTATGATGTAATCTATATTATATAATAGATAAGATCAATAAGATAAGATAAAAATGAAAACATAAGTTTTTAAGTTAATAGGTCATATATATTTTAAGCTATACTCTTATGCCATTATACCATATATATCTTGTTAAGCATTTGTTAAACTATTATATCATATACTTTGTTACATATACATAAAATTTTGAAAAAGGAAGACCCTTAATTTCTTTAAAATTTCCCTCATAATAGGGTTTTTTTTTGGTAATTATATTTTTGATGTTTTTCCCTTTTAAAAAATCCATCTGAAATTCAGCAGCCACAGTTTTGTTCCTCAGCTTAAAGAAACCCATCTGAGTCACCAAGCTGAACAACTGAACATATGAAATCGCTCATCATTCCTAAGGAAGAGCTACAATAATCAAAAGCATGGTGTGGGGCCTTGTGGCAGCACTTGAGCTGAAGATAACTTGATATTTCAGCCCACTGCATATCCTCATTGTATGTGGATAGTATTGAACTGGAATGAGGGCAACCTGGATTCAAACTCCTCTCATAAAAGTCATTATAAAGTTTGGGCAAGTTGCTAAGTTCCAGCTCAACCTACCTCACAGGGCTGTTACAATGATAAAATGTAATAATCACTCCATTTGTATGTATTATAGAGTAATATATGAAGTCGCCTTAGGCTGGATCAGACTATGCATTTTAACTTCTTATGCTTGGATACTAAATATTTTTAATCACTTTCTTTAAGGGCCCTTCTTGTACTGCTGTCAGCTTTTCAGACTTGAAAAAAAGTAATTACTGAAGCCAAATGGACTTCCAGGTGAACTCTCTAAGCAATTCACTGCTGCATACATTATGAATTAGATACCATTTAGTAAACCAAAGGCATCCTAAGGCTGTAATATCCATATATTAAAAGTGCCCATAAGTGGACAGGTTGACTGAATAAAATGCAAATACATTCAGATTTTTTTCATCAGCCTCTAATCTAAGCCGAAATGTCTGTGATTAATCAAGCCTCTGTAATGCAAGCATGGTCAGAAATGAAGTGATAGAGGAAAAAGAGTATTCACTTATCACTTATAATGGACAGTGTTTGGGCATACCACCACTTGAATAATAATTATTCAATGGTTTTGTATTTCTCTTAAGGGAGAGGGGCTTGGGATTCATGCTAGACTTTTTTTAGAAGCTCACCAAACTACTGTACTTCCTCTGGGGAAGTCATGACAGATAAGGGTATACATTACAACTCTGTAGTGCAGGCATGCACTTTTGACTATACAAATATGGAGAGCAGTATTAACTAACAGTATAACAACAAAAGCATCAGTGTGTTGAAAATTACAACATATTCTTTAGTTGGGGACTAAGTGGATTATTGGTGTTTTGTTAGGATTTTTTCCAAAGAAATCTACTGTTGGAAAGCAGTTTAGTATTTATTAGACAGTTTTATGGTATTTTGAATATTATCTATATTTATTTATTTTTTAAAATATGCCCCCTTTCCACCCTATTAGAGTCCACAGGGCAGCAAATATAAAAATTAAAAATACAACTAAAATATAAAATAATCCAATTAAAACATATAATAAACAATGCTAGAAGTATTTTTGAAAGATTTTAAAGAAACTGTAATACTTTTTAAATATCCCATTCATACTTTACCTTTCTGGACTTATCAGAAACCCTGAAAATTTCTGAGCAAAGCCCTGAATTTCCTTGCCTTTCAAAAGAGTCTCCTTTAACAACCGATAACAAGTCATTTATTTCCTTCCAATGCATGGAGATTTATCTGGAGCTCCTCATGTTCTCTCATCCAATAAATATCAAACTTCCAGAGTGTTACTTTCACTTCAGGATTAATACTCTCAGAGTAACCACTGTATCCTACATTATTTACTTATTAGCTCTGATTAAGACCAATTATTTACCACTTTTCTGTTTAAAATAAATATTCCATATAGCTTGCAATCATTCAAGAAATCATACAAAATCAATGTAAAACAATCAGCAACAGAAGATGGATGTAGACAATATCTTGCTAGACTTATACAAAGACTGGAACTTTCGCATCTTCATTTGTTATCCAGAAAGATTTTCCCTAATGGAGGGTCTGATAAAAACTTCTAATACAGATGCACACTTTCTGCCTTCAACTATTACATCATGCCACCACAAATATTGCCTAATGATAGAAATAGTGCAATGTAGTGATAGTGACAATTTCAATTTTTTAAAAATAGTAAGTGCAATAAAAATGTAAATGTCAACTGACAGCCAGCCCTGTGCTTTCCAACATGTGGGAGAAAGCTGTCTAATCATGCAAAATTGACACCTACCAATTTGTTTAGACATATTCAAACAGCTCAATGAATAATTGGCTTCTGGCTCACAACAGGTGAGCAATTTGTAAGCTGAACTGGTAGGTGCTTGAGTAAATAAATCATATCATGACAACAGGCTTGCAGTCTAGGTTTGGTCTTCCTGGATCTCTGGGCTCCAGTAAATTGTCCTCCCCCTTTCTGTGGCCCTGCTAAGTGTCCTGTTCAAACTGACAGTGTTTTCATCTCCATGTCACCCTTCTCTCACCTTTGGCCAAAAAAGCCTGAAGTAGGGTAAGCTACTTCAGATAGTAGTTTTCAGGTATCATGAAAGGATAGCCAATTCTCAGTTACTTAATCAGCTAATGTATTTTCACAACGTATGAATTTCCATGGTTTCTTTGATAAGTCAAAACATCATATGCCAGCCCTACATACCAGGAACACTTTTAAATACATTTTTCTGTGTATCATTTTCCAGGCAATTCATGAAATCATTAAGAAATCATTCTGAACTAAACAAAATAAAATATTAATAATAAATAAATTTTATGCTTACAGGCTCTGGGAAGGTATATTAATTGGATCTCTTGGCTTTTTGAAGTTTGTGGTTCTGTGTCACTATTTATCATTAGATTTGATCTCTTGACTGTTCTCAAGGATATCTGTGAAGCTACACAATATATACATATTTATATGTATTGTAATCACCTGACAAGTAATTTAAGAGCATGCTACAAATAGTGAATTGCACCTTTACATTTGCATTAATTGTACAGAACTGGTGAAAGACCAATGGTAATATTGGGAACAAATTATGTGTTATGCAAATATATGCATGCATTAAAAAGCTGTAAGAAATTTTATCATTAGTGCTGTATCTTCATACTTGCTATTTGAGTTCTGGTTTTAGACAGGGTATTATTCCCATTCACTCCGGAATAAAAAAGGGATTCAACCACCTTTTACTACCTGTTTAACCGTTCTGTCCCACTGTCTTGAAAACTGACACTGAAAGGAAGTGAACTCCTGTGCTGGAATGGAAGGCCAGCTGACTGCTCACTTCCTCATGCCCAATCCTGTGTCAATTCCAATTTGTTTCAGTGGAGACCTCAATTTTTCCTTTAATTATAATCCAAATTATCACTTGACAAATGCATTCGACACAAAGGAAAAGTGGACCTTCAAGCCATTCCGGGGGACATGGTACAATTAATGAAAAGCCAAGTAACAATGAAATGCAATTAACTCTGTGCCTCCATTTAAAACCTGCATCTCGACAGCATGAAAAAAGAAGGGCAAAGCTGAGGGGTGTGGTAGTATTGAAGACAGCAGAGAGGGGATGGTAGGTATATAGCTTAGAAACAGCAGGGGATGTGAAAAAGCAATCCTCTGCCTCAGCTAGTCCATCACTTCTGATCTTCTTCAGCCATTTTAATTAACATGTTAATAAATCCCCCAATAGATTTAATGGCAAGTGACAACTTCGAGGTGGAGGCTGAAATAAAATCAAAGACAGCACATTTGTAACTTGCTAAAAAAAAAACCCAAAACCATTATTGCCTACTCAACCACAGTAGAATTTGATTCCCCCCCACACACACACCTTTTTGCCTGAAGGAAGAGGCTGCTGTTTCAGAAAAAGATTTAAACATTATCCCCCCACATATTAAGTAGAATTAATGATCTATTTGCTTAGATGTCATATATTACCTCCAGTTTATACATCCACTGGGTAAACGGTAGACATTACTTGGTCACTATGATAGATTTGAATGTGGGTAGGGACATCAATCAGCGTCGGCAACTGATTAGTTGTTTGTGTCTTTGACAGGCTCCTCCATCTCACTGAATGAAAGCTTGCTGATTGCCCACACTTCTCTCCACATTCATTGCCTTCCACCGCCACTATATTATATGGCAAATGCTGATGGTGGAAAATCCTCTGTGACAGCTAACAGTGAATTTCTCCCGTTCCCTTATCATTACATACACATTATTCTGTGTTTTGTTGGTGACTAGAATGTCTGAGCAAGATAGGCAACAATCCCAGGGACTCTTAATCCTTGTTAATTGACATTGATAGTGTAGGCCAACTGTTCAGTTAATTCAGGATATTGAGGTCCATCACACATATTGGTAAAATGGCACACAATGTGTCTTATTGGACACAACATAGTACAACATAGATGTTCCATCCTGGAAGAGAGGTATCCAATGGTAATAAAGCTGTTTATGTTATGGAATAGTTACACAAAAGCATGGCTTCATCAAGACAATATGAATAGAATGATCACCATGTTGTTTTTCAATACTCCATGTAGATTTTTATTTAATTATCTCTCTATCATTTCTTAGACACTCAACTAGAGGGCAAAAACATTGTATAAATGACATGAAAATGTTCCCAAAGAAACTTGTCAGGAAAACTAGTAATAAAAATTAGTGGAATGAAAAGACTGATAATGACATATCACAGAGAAACCAGCAGAAATGGAAAAGGTCACATCCTTGCATCTCTAGATGTCATTAATTGATCTGATGTCATTATTAGTATCTAATATACCACAGAGGAGCCAGGCATCATTGGGATGTTAAGGAAAAGTAAAATTCCAAGATCCTTGAGAAACTTGGTTCAATTAAATCTCTTCACCTTTGTCTGTAAAGTACTTTTATTGATTATGTTCTGTTGCACAGTTTGTAATCTTTTGATAATGCTTGATGCTGGTGTATGGCACCATGCTAGGGTATTGTTTCCCATCCCTGAACCACAAATCCATCACTGAGAATACCTCAGCTGTGAGCCTTTAAGGTACATGGGATTACCTTCTAACCTTTGCAGAACTACCAGCAGTAGTGATCATGATTGCTGCAGTGGCCAGGTAAATTTTTTTCCCTTTCTGTTTTGAACAAACCAATACTGGACTGAGGATAGGAATCAATATTGTCCTCCTTAAGCAACATCATATATTCAAATCTCATTTGTCATGTGGTGTTTTCATTAAGCTAAAATAAGGATGAAATAGCTGAATAGACTGTGTGTAGTTATGTGGTGCTTTAGTGACGAATGCCCCCCATCCCTATTTTGAGTTAGAACATTTTAGTTGCAAATGTTCATTTCAGCCCCAATTCTGGTTACATTATCACAGATCAACTCTTTCATCAGTTCATGTCCATTCTTTCCATCTTCTGGCTAGCTCTCTGCAAGTGCAAATTACAGACAAAAGCCACAATCCTGCATGCAGTTTAGACTGCTCAAACCTTATTGGCCTCCATGGAATATAGATAACTTAACTGTGTGCAGGATTTTCAGGCAAAGAGAACAGAGTAATGGGTCACTGACATAGAAATTTATTTTTGATCTACTAGATAATCATAACCAACATAGTATTTCAGACAAGATTTACCCACTAACTTGGTAGAATTTTACAGACATTTTGTATGATGAGGTACTTAGACACTGTCATTTGATATGGTTCAAACAAATTACTGCTGAGGGGCCAGAAAATAAACCTTCCAGCGACATAGGCACTGGAAAATCAAAGCCCATTTTTGTAGCAAAACAAAACAATAGATTCTGACATTTTCAGTATTAAAGCAAAATGAGTTATAGTCGGAGAACCGTCAGCTGTTGTTTCAGACCAGTCTTCTGGAATATTAAATAGGAGCCATAACCCAAGCCATTTTTGTTTAGACATTATTTCCTAACAGTGGAGTAGAAACCATAGCTTTTAACTGTAATGTGCTATTTAATAAGCTCATCTTAATGTAAAATGCAGCAGAGACTTTATTCTCCAATTACAATATGCTTCAAAATGACAGTACATAATGTACGTACCTCTATATATCCATTCATCAACATTTTAAGAAGCCATTTAAAATGGATTTAGAACATCTTTGATCAAAAGACAAGAAAAAAGTGGCCAATCCAGCATTATTTAACAGAAAGGTGTATGTTTTTATATGCTGCCTCTATCGTTGGTTGCTTTTAATCTTAAAAATAGGTTCTGAAAAGCACATGTATGGAATAGGAATTTGTGTCTGCCTGGTTAATTGGGCTACACAAATAACAGGACAGAGTAGAAAAATCCCTTCCATGAGCCAGAACCTCCTTCCAGGAGCAGCAGATTTTACCAGAACCTGAAAATGAGGGAATGAGACACCAGTATGACAGTTAGGTAGCTTATTAATGGCTGATCTACCTCAATTAAATATCCCTAAACTAGTGCAAGTCAGAGCTAACAAGCAGCCTATTGTGACTACCAGCATTGTGAGCAAAGCCACCTGGCTCCAAATTTAGCCACTTCCAGGTTTTTGCCAAAAGATGACATCACATCACTGACTCAATGGGTGTGCTCAGACGCGCTGTTTGAACAGCTTTTGACACATTTCAGTAACAGATTTTATGTGCACGTTCATACACCCAACATCTGCACACTGTCCCCACCTGTCACTTTCCGTATCAAACCCCTTTAAAACGGAGTATTTTGATACCAGGTCCCCAAGTCGTGTTTTCCTGATTCTCTGGTTCTAGCTGCACTTTTCTGATGTCTGATCACTCCTGCAGCATCAAGCCACTTCCGGGTGCTTCAACACCCTCCCCTCTTGGAAAGCTGCCGTGGAAGCCTCAGGCTTCTGCTTTTCGTCTGCCATTTTTTTTATGCATCAGCAGTGTGTGCATAGGCAGAGCTCCACTCCTAAGTTAATAAAACCAAAGTTTAAATTTAGATGATTTTGGGATCTCACGGAGGCCAGTTTCGGGATAAAAGTTTAAAAGGAAGTGTTCATTTAAAGTTTAAAGGGAAGTGTGGAAATCGCTGTTCTGCGCATGCACAAAAATTTTAGTTCTACAGATGGCCACCTGTGCACATGCTCAAACTGAGAGAAAAAAAAACACCTATGCACGCTCCCATATGTGGATGGCGAGGAGTGATGTGGCTGCACAGCGATCCAGAACAAGGAGGTGAGTGTGATCGCGATTCTCCAGGGTAAAAAAAAACACATCAGGACCAGAGCAATTTAAACTGCTCCCAGCACGCCATCTGACCGCACTCAATGACTCTCACCCCCATACACATTTTCCCCTACTGTAAGTGGGAACAATGGACAGACAAAGGAAAGTCTGGGAAACCGTTTAAGCCTACCTCACCACCCACATGCCACTTCAGCAACTAAAGGCTTTATTGGTGCTACTCAGTTACCAAAGGATCTCCCTTCCCCAACCCACCCAAGCACTTGAGCCAATGATGTCCTAACATGGGGAAAGCCCCCCATCTTTAGATGGCTCAGGGTACTCTCCAGTTAGCACTGTTTATACTGTTGTAACTGACACTGTTTCTGCCTGAATGAGTCATGGCTTAACCTTACACCTATTTTTAAATTTCTTGACTTTGTCAAACAAGTACTCCCTAACTTCTGCTTCATGCCTGTAGCTGTTACTTCTGTATATGAATAATGTACTGCATCTGACACAGGTGCTATAAAGTCAGATACTACATCTGAGACAAGCAAAGTAAATTAACAGTGCAATATTAAGCAGGCTTACTCAGAAGCTATGCAATGGGGCTTACTCACAGGCAAGTGTTCTTAGCCTTGCACTGTAGGTAGATCTGTGGGGATGTAAAAGTAATACATATAACATCACAAGGCCTTTCCTCCTTATATCTTTGATTTTTTTTTTTTTTGCCTTTCCAATTCCCCTTTTCAAAAAACTATCACAGCTTTAGTATGTTTTTAGTTAACTTCTGGAAACAATAGTCTTGGTTTTACTTATATTTACAAAGTTGTTGTTTGTTGCTTTTTTCCTGTTGCCTTTTTCCATGCCAGTTTCCAGTACCTAGTTGTATATGATTCTCCTCTGGAGAGATTTTTTTTTTTTTTGAGGAAGAGGGTGCTCCACAGCAACCTAATCATGAAATAGTGATTGTGTTGCTATAAAACAGAGTATGTGTGTATAAAGGGTTGCATGGACTTGCCTGCTGCTCCATTTTTTAATCAGTCCTGTGTTTTAAATCTGAAGGATTGAAGGGAAAAGTCAATACCTTTCTACCAGAATAACTTGCAGTCCTATAAAGAAATAGGTGAGGTGAGTGCAGCTATCAAGTGCAGCATAGTCTGCAGATATCACTTAATGTAACTAATCCAAAGTTCCCTGTTTCAATCCTCTGCATGCAGCCTGAAGAGCAGTCTGGGAGCACCTTTTCCAATTAAACATGGAGGCTGTGTATCTGAATCCCATATGCAAAGGTGCAGAGCTCAGAGCTCCAAGTCAGGAATTACACTGAATAAGGCCGCAGTTTCTTTTATTGTTTTCTCTTTCCTTTCAGAGTCCTCAAAGAGAATTTTACCATTTTCCAGGTGGAAATAAATAAATATTAAACGACTTGATCCCTTCCCTGCAACATAAAGAACAGCATCCAAACTGTGTTCAGAAACATCACTAGTACTGTTTTGACAGCAAAGGTGAAGAGTTATGATACAATATAATCTACAAGTCTCCCTGTAGGAATATCTGCTATTGGCAAACTTCTATATCTTACTGAAATTTATATAAGCCAAAAGATGTTCGGATAGTGTAATTTCTTGCATTTTCTCCATGAACCTGCATTCCACACATAAGAACAACAACAAAATTTTTAGATTGAGATGTATCCATTTTAAAGAAGAGCCCAGCCAGGAGGACAGCTCGACCGCTGCACCCATCACCCCGTCTCAGACGCCCCGACTGTCGCGGGGGATGCCTCATTGGCCACTCCACGGCCACTGGCACTGGTAGATTTCCCGACCCGTACCCAGGCACCGGCATCTTTACCTGCCTTGGCTATCCAGCACTCAACAAGGGTCAGGAAGCCTCCCACTTATTTAAAGGACTTTGTTTGTGGGTGTCTCGCAGACCAAGGGGGGAGGGGTGTAGTGTATCCATGGGAAAACATGGACTCGGGGCAGCCATGTGCTCGGACTGGTTCTGACTGGTCCGCCACGTGGCCAGGCAAAGGGCCTGAGCTTCATTCCAAAAGACAATAGAATGTAGGCTCCTCACATCCTTCCAATCAGGGAGCCCGGGATAATTCAATTACTGTAATTAAGCGAATCATGGGTGTTGTGTATTTTGGGGTGTGGGTTCACTTGGGAATAAAAGCTGGCCTGCGAACCAGCTTAGGTTGTCTTGTTCCTGATCAAATAACATATGTGAGAGCTGAAATTATTTATTTATTTATTTATTCATCTTATATACCGCTCAAGCCCCGAGGGGTCTCAGAGCGGTTTACACGGTATATGATCCTTCCCTAACTAGGGCCACAATCGATGGGGGAGGGACATCCTACCGGCACCCTGAGCAGGGCTTCCCGTTCTCTTCTGGCGGGGCTCCAGGCGTCCGTGCTGCAGTCAGTCTCAGTACTTTTCACCAACTGAGTACTGGATTTGCTTCAAGGTGTTGGTAACCTTCAAAGCCTTATATGGCCTGGGACCAACATATCTAAGGGACTGCCAATTCCTGTATATGCTGCAGAGTGCTACATTCTAAAGATCAACATCTCCTGGTGGTCCCTAGCCCAAGGGACGTCCATCTTGCCTGGTAGAACATTTATGATTCTATTATGATCAGGGCCCTGCAGGATCTTCTTCAATTCCACAGGGCCTGCAAGATGGAGCTGTTCCAGCAGCCTTTTGGCTGAGGCAGTGGACATCCATATATGGCCTTCCTGAGGTTGCTGCCACCCACCCACTGACAACCGGGCATTACTTCATCTGTACTGATGGGCCAGAATCTCCCATAGCCAGCTGTTTTCTGTTATTGTGCTGTGACCACTGATTTTAATGTCTCCGTTGTATTTTTAAATTTTGATTGTATTTATTTTAATATGATGTTACCTGCTCTGAGCCTGTTTGCAGGATGGGCAGGATATAAATATAACAAAAAAAAATAAAATATTTAAATAGGGAAGGTTCTGCTAAGGCAACTGGCCATTTTGTTCTTCTTTCCAATGGCTAGCTTACCTGGCAAATTCACCCTGGTTCCAGACTTGCCCAGTGGCATTCCACCAGCCTTGTTTCCCTCACCTGTACACCTTGTGTTGTGGGGTGCCAGGCCCCCTCTCCCCTCCCCTGATATACCACATAGCCACTACCAAGTCTAGTAAGATCTTGTTCAGCACCAAGAATTGCTCCTTCTCCACACTCCACCCTACTGTAAAGCTACTGATGGGCTTGTCTGGATACTTCCTCCATCCCTGATGCCTCAGGGTCCTTGCTAATCATCCCTGCCTACCATGAGTAAACTGCTCAATTCCTGCCAAGCAAGGGGGTTAGCCCTGCTTAAGAAGAAGAGATTGGGTTTATACCCCATCCTTCACTACCCAAAGGAGTCTCAGAGTGGCTTACAAATTCTTTTCCCTTCCCCTCCCCACAACAGACACCCTGTGAGGGAGGTGGGGCTAAGAGAGCTCTGACAGAAACTGCTCTTTTTCAAGAACAGCTGTGCCAGAACTATGGCTTGCCCAATGTCATCCAGCAGGTGCAAGTGGAGGAATGGGGAATCAAACCCAGTTCTCCCAGATTAGAGTCCGCACACTTAACCACTACACCAAAGTGGCTACACCAAACACCCTTTGCTCCACCTGCCAGCTACAATGTCCTACCGATCTTGATGTAGATCAGTTAAATAGATGCTGTTTCCCTCTAGAGAAGAGTGGACAGCATCATACCCATGTACAGCATATCATAGCTATTAGAACAATGGGGTATATATGCCCCTCCACAATGACCTTATTTACTATTATGCTAACAATATCCCAGGCCCATTTGATACAGGCAGGCTTGAGAACCCCTCTCCTAATTCTCCTTTGCAAAAAAGAAGATGCAAGGACAATCCCGGAGCATAATTCCTTAATCTTGTTTAATTCCCTGATTACTCTTGATGTTGAACAATTCTTTTTGTCTGCACTGGACTGTATTTGCTCAGATGCAAGACCAGGACTTCAGGATAAATACCCTCTTTCAGAACCTGATGGAGAGAAAGCAGGGGCTGGTTCCACAACATTCCCTTTCTACCACACTGCAGTTGGCTAGGAGATAAAGGCCTAACTGCATCCCATCGTCACTGAAAGCAGACCATCTGTTTGCCCAAAAGCCAAATAGGGTGCAAAGGAACATCTCATTACAAGAACCTTAGCTGGGTTTCTTGATAAGCTTGTTCCTATAAAGGACACAAATGTTCATTGCTCATCAAAAAGGATTTGACTGCCAGCCAATCCACTGAATTGTTTGCCTAGGCAAACTGAATCTTGCAGCAAACAGCCACATTAATATGAAATGAAACAGTGAAATGACTCACTATCAGGCCATCATTGCCAAATCATCAGGGTCACTTGACCAGAATAAATTTGCAAAAGTGGAGATTGTACTTGTTATGAAAAGGGTAGCCAGGGCTATCACATGGTGCTCCCATGAACATGCTGAATGCCCTAATGGATGCAGCTGGGGTTCCCCAGTGTTCCTGCAGACCACATGATGCTCCTTGCCTTGCTGATCCCTCCAGACTAAGGATCACTAGCACTGATTTAACTAAGGAAAGCACCAAATCAGCCACTAGTAAATCTGTTCAGAAAACTTCCCAGTGGGAGCCTGCTAGTATTCAGTGCCTGAACTGGGCATAACTGGGCATCCCCACTGGTTTTTAGCCCAAGTGATGCCCCTTGCCTTGCTGGTCCATCGGGTCTATGGATCACTAGCATCACTTTTACCAAGGAAATATTTTGTTTGGCTCTGGGAGTTTGACGCTTCTAGCTTGCGGGGGGGGGCATTTGACACACTCCTCCCCCTCCCCCTTTGCACTTTGGACCATAGGGAGGGATCTTTTCCCCCTTCCCCAAAGCCAATCTGCACACAACTTGGAGGGCAGGTAGAGGGGCAGCCTGGGGAAGTCCACTGTGAGTCTGAAATTTCCAGCTTAGAGAGGGGTTTGACACACTCCTCCCCCTTTGCACATTGGACCCTTGGGATGGATCTTTTTTCTACCTCAAATCCAATCTGCACACAACTTGGAGGGCAGGTAGATAGGCAGCCTGGGGATGTCCTCTGGGAGTTTGCCACTTCTAGTTTGCCAGGGGTGAGTGTGGGTGTTTGACATACTCCTCCCTCCTTTTCACATTGGACTTTTCCTTACCCTAAAGTCAATCTGCACGCAAATTGGAGAGGGATGTATTAAAAGGAATGACAGGATTGCCCACTGGAAACAATGGGAGAGGCTTGAAGGCCCATTTGTTTTTGTTTTTTAAAAAATTAAAACCCTTGGGATGCCACATCTCCTGACAGACCAGCCAGCCAGCTGCCAAGCTGATGTTCCTCTATGGGTTGTGCATGCCTGGAGTAGCCCAGTGGCAGCTAGCCAAAGGGGATGGAAGAGCAGGGAGCAGAGGAGAGAAAGGGGAGGGTGCAGTGTGCCCCATCCCTTGCTCACACACTTGGCCAAGTCGGTGGCAATTGGACGCCCCCCTCCACAGGTCACGTTAACCACAATTAAGCAAAAAAAAAATGTGGATTTTGGTTATAGATGCAGAATGCATACACCAAAATAAATTGGAGAAAAAAGAATAGTGCAGAGGGCAGGGACACAAAATACAAAGTTAACCTTAATGGTTTGACTGCTCAGATTCTCCAGAGTAAGCTACAGTGAGCTGTTAGTGCAGAAAGGGCCAATGTCCAATTAAATCTATTTACCTGGGAGTGGCAACCAGTGCCATATTCCTGAATATGTGCCACTGGCAACAACCAAGCTTACCCTAATCCTACATTGATCTTAAAAAAACGAGCCCTTTACATTGCATTACATAAGGGCAGCCCTCAAATCAGAGGCCAGCAGTTCCCTTATGACATGGAGTTCCTCAGTTTCCCAAGCTGCCCTAGCTCATCCAGCCCTGGAGTTGGACAATGATCTGTGGCCAGTGCCAGTGTGTGGAACCACTTCTGCTGAAAGTGAATAATTGATACTATTATGCACATGAAGTACATGCCTAGAATTAAAATTATGTTGAGCTGGAAGCACTGCAGGACTGAGGCATTTTTCTTTCTCTGGTTTATGGCACCTGGCTAGTGTGTATTCTATAAGGACAGGCACTGCATCAGGCTACCTGTTTTGCCTCCTCAAAATGTGTGTCAAACCAAACTAAGAACATCCGGTATGTTGTCATTAACTAACTTACCCTGGGGAAAATAGATGGTGAACAATAATTTCTGTCTCCCCCCCATGCTTTTTGAGCACCATGCCCAACAGCAACCAAGAGGCTGCCCAACATAGGGGCCTGCTATTGTACCTTCCAGGCTTCTCCTTAGCCAGCTTCTGTCCTACTTATCTGCTGCAGACCCACAATCAATTCTGATTTCTTTACCACATAAGAATACTCAGGACCCATATGAGAAATGTGAAAACCCTTCCCTACAGCACTCAGCCAGATATGATGCATCCAGGGCTGGCTCCAGGTGTCTGGGCACCTTAGGCAGGACAGCCTGTGGCGCCCCCCACTGGGGATGCCAACCTCCCGGTGGGGCCTAGAGACCGGGGGGCGGCAGCAGAGCACTGGCTTTCCTGGAGGCTCCGCAGCTGCGGGGCCCCCAGGAAAGCCAGGGAAGGGGGTGAGGGGTCTAGCCGCCACCCCCTCCCTCCCAGCGCTGGCTTTTCTGGGGGCTCCATGGCTGTGGGGTCCCCAGGAAAGCCGGGAAGGGGGCGGGGGTCTAGCCGCCGCCCCCTCCCTCCCAGCGCTGGCTTTTCTGGGGGCTCTGCAGCAGCGGGACCCCCAGGAAAGCCAGGAAGGGGGCAGGGGGTCTAGCCACTGCCCCCACCCTCCCAGCGCCGGCTTTTCTGGGGGCTCCATGGCTGCGGGACCCCCAGGAAAGCCGGGAAGGGGGCAGGGGGTCTAGCTGCCTCCCCCTCCCTCCCAGTGCCAGCTTTTTCTGGGGGCTGCGGGACCCCCAGCAGAGCCAGGAAGGGGGCAGGGGTCTAGCTGCCGCCCCCTCCCTCCCAGCGCTGGCTTTTCTGGGGGCTCCGTGGCTGCGGGCCCCCCAGGAAAGCCGGGAAGGGGGCAGGGGTCTAGCAGCGGAGGTGGCGGCAGTGGGCGCCCAGTTAGGGCAGCGGGGGGGCACTTTTTGGGGGAAGTGGGGCACCATTTGGCGCCCCTGAGGCCAGCGCGCCCTAGGCGAGCACCTAGTTCGCCCTATGGGCGATCTGGCCATGGATGCATCCTCTTTGTTAAGGTACATTGCCAACAACTGATACCAGGCATCAAGCCATATTGTTCTGGGAGCCCTCTGAAGGTCCACAAGCAGCTCTGCCTCTTCTACCCTCTTTGGGGACACCTGCCCTGCAGCCTACTCTTGAACCTGAATGGTTCTCAGGGCACCAGTTGCAGAGGTGCAGTAATGATGCTGCTTCATTGTGCATCCTCTTGATTTGTTGCACACCCGACACAGAAGCCAGGGCTGAAATAGCTACACCCCCCCACCACCAGCACCATGGGAGAGGGATAAACAGCACATCTCTGACACTGAATGTGCAGGAACTTAGAATTATATACACACACACACAGGACTTTTTTTGTAGAAAAAGCCCAGCAGGAACTCATTAGCATAATAGGCCACACCCACCAGCAGAAACTTATTAACATATTTGGCCACACCCCTGACAGCACAGTCCATTAGCATATTAGGCCACACCCCCATGTTACCAGAAGTGTGGTCATCCAGCCACAGCCACCTTTTGCTTCTTATTCTATTTACATTGTTTGTTGTCAAAACCCAGGGCTTTTTTTTTGTAGCAGGAACTCCTTTGCATGTTAGGCCACACACCCCTAATGTGGCCAGTTCTAATGAGTTTCTGCTGTTGGGTGTTATGCTATTGAATTCCTTCTGGGCATGGCCAACTGAGGAGCCAGCCAGAACTGTGCGTTCCTGCCCAAAAATAGTTCTGCATACACCCCACACTTAATGCCACCTCCCCTGCAACCAGACCTCTCATCCCATTTTTTCCCCCATTGTGCTTCATTTGAATATGGGGAGGGCAAATAGATCTACATCCTAACTGCTGTGAATACCTCTTTTAAGAGCATACTCTGTGAAACTTTGGTATTGACTTTAGGGACATGGTATTCTCCATGGAAGTATAATACTACACTTAGATCTTGGGAGACTAGTTTGGAATAATAATAATAATAATAATAATAATAATAATAATAATAATAATAATAATAATAATAATAATAATGATGATGATGATGATGATGATGATGATGATGATGATGATGATGATGATGATGATGATGATGATGATGATGATGATGATGATGATGATGATGTAAGTTTAAAGTAGTGAAAGCCCTCTACATACAGTACAGCAATAATGTATGAACACTGTTCTTGATGTGTTGAATTGGACTTCTTACTTCATATTACTTCAGCCTTAAATATCATAACAACAAGAAGCAGCACCACTCCTTAATTAAAAGCCATGGCCCACAAATAGCCATGCCAGAAACTTTTATATATGTGTGTGTGTGTGTGTATTAAAGTCATGCCTGCAGGCGAGCAAGTGGCCAGCTCTCCACCTGCTGGCCAGGCGCCAGGGCAGCAGGTGAACGAGAGCCCCCAGCCAGCCAAGGAGCAAGGCAAGGAGCCCACCGACCTGGGGCAGCTGCTGCTGTTACTGCCTCCTCCCAGGGCTGCCGATCCTTCAGGGCCACCCTGCACCATCACCGTGGCCACTGCCTTCTCCATGGAGCTCCTCGTCATTGTCCTTGGCATCTACCTCACTGTCCCCACTGCTGGGTTCCTTGATGCCGGTGGGCCTCAAGCCTTCCAATGCCAGGGCACAGTTGGACCTGGAATCCCCCTGCCAGTCAAGGACACTGTTGAAACTGGGAGCCCCTGGCCCTCTGAGGAACAAGGCAAGGAGCCCACTGACTTGGTGCAGATGCTGCTGCTGTTACTGCCTCCTCCCAGGACTGCCAATCTTTCAGGGCCACCTTGTGCCATCGCCGTGGCTACTGCCTTCTCCATGGAACTTCTCATTGTTTCCTTGGCATCTGTCTCATCATCCCCACTGCTGTGTTCCCCAATGCCAGTGGGCCTCAAGCCTTCCAATGCCAGGACACAGTCAGAGCTGGGATCCCTTGCAGCAGCTCTTGGATGCCGCTGCCTCCTCTTCATCTGCTGCCAGCTTCCTGGCTAGCCTGCCTCACTTCATCTTCTTATGGGGGGATGTGTGCCTTGCCTGCACACCGTGTATTGCCCACCCACTTCGGTACTTAGCTTTAACTTTAATCAACTGCCCCCTTAAAAATTTAAATGCCCCCCAGAAAAAAAAAATCCTGGCTACAGACCTGTTTGTTATGGTATTTTCAGTGTTCAAAGCACTTCACATACATTATCACAATATGTTAAGTCACGTATACTTAATGTTAGCTGCACTGTATGTAATCTGTCTATCCTTTATATATATAAAACTGGATATACTAAATCAAAGAACCTTATCCCATAATGCAGGGTTGTACAGGCAATGCTCTTATTCTTGCTAACATCTTTGGTATTTACCTTTATGTAACTGAGTGCAGAGTAGCATACATTTAGTTTATATTTCCCACTCCTAAACTTGACAAGTACATTACATACCATCCTATTCAGTATGTGGGATCAATCAAACACAAAGCAGATTTAGTTTTTTTTAAAAAATTGTCTGCCTTCTAGACTTCCAGCTGTGTTGATGTCAGAATTGCCAAGGGAAAGTATATGGAAGAAAAAGAACACTATTTCAGAGAAGCAGCCAACATTGTATGCAAACTAACTACTCTCTGTACAACTGCAGCTACAAAGGGGCTATAAAGGTAATCTTGCCTGAGGTTCTGTTCTTCAAATAGAAATCTCAGAAAACAGGAAGATAACATCACAAAGCACAGCCCATTTCAACCTGGTAAATAATCAGGAGGTCCCCCAATGTGTGTTTCTAAATCACATCACATCTACTGCCAATTGTCCTGATTTGCAGTTTTCTACCTGTACCCCAGGGAGCCCTGCAATTCCTCAGGAGCCTGTTAAGGGCAAACCAACTTTTGAAAAGATAGCTTGCCCATTTCTACTGATGTTGTCTTGCAACAGGAAGCTAAAGAAAAGTGTGGGGTGTGTTCTAGGAAGTTACATTCTATGTTTGAGGAATGTAAGAGAAGGGTTGCCAGCTCTGACTTGGGAAATTCCATAGGTGGTGCCTGGAGAGGACAGAGTTTGAGGTGAGATCACATCCAGGTCAAAGGTCAGCTCCTCTAGCTCTTCCTCTCACTGTAAGGTTATTTCCTCCCAATAAAAATAAACTTTAAAATTTAAATTTCCCACCTCATATCACTTCCCCCTGTATTATATCACTTGTAGGATTCCGAATGTGTGTACATCACACAAACCTTTTGTTCCTAAACATTTGATTCCCATTCCTCTTAATCTCCAACCAGCCTCCAGCCTTTAGTGCCTTACAGGTGACAGTTTATTTATTCTTTTATTAATCCCCCACCTTTCTCTCCAGTGGGTCCTAAAGCTGCTTACATTGTTCTCCTCTCCTTCATTTTACCCTCACAAGAACTCTGTCAGGTAAGTTGCGAGCATGTAACTGGCTCAAGGACACTCAGCAAGCTTCCATGGAAGAGTAGGGATTTGAACTGAGTCTCCCAGATCCTAGTCCAACACACTAGTCTTTCTGGTATAATCTCTATACCAGGGGTGGCCAAACTTGCTTAACGTAAGAGCCACACAGGATAAACATCAGATATTTGGGAGCCACAAGACACGAACAAATATTACACACACATTTTTATTGGAAAATATGCTAATTTGCTTTTTATTAACATTAAATGAGACTGCCAAAAATATAAACAAAAGGAGTAAAAACAGATATTGATAATGATATTTATTTGTCCAATGATATTTCTGTCCACTAATCATATCTATTTGTCTAAGAGAGAGAAAGAGAGAGAGGTGGAATGAAAGAATGAAAGATGTGGAAAGAAAGAGACAGATAAACAATGAAAGCAAATAGATGGGGAAGGAAGGAAGGAAGAGGGAGAGAGAGAAAGGAAGGGAGAGAGGGAGAAAGGGAAAAAGAGAATGAAAGGTGGAAAGAAAGCAAATAGATGGGGAAGGGAGGGAGGGAAAGACAGAGAAACAAAAAAAGCAAATAGAAAGGGAGGAAGGAAGGAAGAGAGAGAGAAAAAAACAGATGGGGACGGAGGTGAGGAAGGATGGATGGAAGGAAGGAAGAAAGCGAGAAAGAGAATGTGGAAAGAATAAAAGAGGTAGAAAGAAAGACGGAGAGTGAGAGAAAGAGTGAAACAGAAACAAAGCAAACATGGAGGAGGGAGGGAGGAAGGGGGAAAGAGAGGGAGAAAAAGAGAGAAGGGATGGTGGGGTAAAAAATCAATAAATGGGGACAGAGGGAGGGAGGAAGGGAGAGGTGGAAGGAAAGCAACTTTAACTTTAAATGTGTTCTCCAACAAGTGTTCCCTCTAAGCTGAGTTAGTGTGAGCTAGCTCACAGTTTTTTAGCCTCTGACTCACAGAATTTTGTCTTAGCTCAGGAAGGATGGCCCCAGAGCAAATTAATTGATGCAGTAGCCAAATTGCTCGCCCACAACTTTAATACTGGTAGCTCACAAGACTCCACAGCTTAGAGGGAGCACTGTCTCCAACCCCCCTCCCACATCCCCATATCAGCCAGCGTGGCTTGGAGAAGGGATTTAAAGAGACAAATGCATTCTCTGAGCTGAGCCGAGCCAAGCTAACCAGCCAGTGTGGCAGGGCTTGGAGAACACATTTAACTTTAGATGGGGAGGGAGGGGAGAAAGAGAGAGAGGAAGGAAGGAAGGAAGGAAGGAAGGAAGGAAGGAAGGAAGGAAGGAAGGAAGGAAGGAAGGAAGGAAGGAAGGAAGGAAGGAAGGAAGGAAGGAAGGAAGGAAGGAAATACATGGGGAAGGGAAGAAGAAGAAGAGTTTGGATTTATACCCCGCCCTTCACTGCCCAAAGGCGTCTCAGAGCGGCTTACAAACTCCTTTCCCTTCCCCTCCCCACAACAGACACCCTGTGAGGTAGGTGGGGCTGAGAGAACTTCTGACAGAAACTGTCCTTGAGAGAACAGCTGTGCCAGAGCTTGTGACTGACCCAAGGTCACATCAGCAGGTGCAAGTGGAGAATCAAACCCGGTTCTCCCAGATAAGAGTCCACGCACTTAACCACTACCCCAAGCTGGCTTTTGTAGAGGTGGAGGTGGAAGGAAAGCAACTTTAATTTAAATGCATCCTCCAAGCTCCTCTCCCATGCTGGCTGGCTTGGAGAAGTGGTTTAAAGAGACAAATGCCTTCTCCAAGCAGGCTGGCAAGGGGGGTGGGCTTTGAGAATGCATTTAAAGTTGCTTTCTTTCTCTGCTCCCCCCAAGCCTATCCATGGAGGGCAGCACTGGCTGGGGAAAGGAAGACCAACTAGGGAGGCATGCTTCCCTTTCACTTCCCTAGTCACCCTTCTAGGAGCTGCACAATATGTGTGAAAGAGCTGCATGTGGCTCCCGAGCTGCAGTTTGGCCACCCATGCTCTATGCCATAGGAAAAACAGAAGGTCCTAGGGTGGCTACAATGTGGATGTCCCAGGATTTCCAGTTCTCCTAGACTCCATGGTCTACCATAGAATCTGCATTCCAAAACTGCCACTTCCTCCAGAGGACTTGATCTTTATAGCTGGGATATCAGTTGTAATTCTGGGGTAACCTTGAGGTTGGTAACCCGAGGATGGTAAAGCTTAACAGATCAGACTGGACTAGAGAACTTTTGACATTAAGTGCATGTTTGCCCTAGAACATGCCCCCAGATCCTTTGCACCACACTAGAATTCCCTGGCAGAAGTGGCATACAACTTGACACAGGCAAGGCTCCTTGAAAAATGTGTGCTGTAGAGAAACCCCTTCCTTGCCAGAGAAACCAGGAAACCAGGAATTTGACTTTTATGGGGGGTTTCCTGCCCTTCTTTCAAGGACCTCTATGCACACAACTGAGAAACACATGCTTTATATACATGCACCTCCACAACAGCCCCATCACCCTCAAAATTCTAGTAACCACAAACTGGATAAACTGGAATAAATTCTGATAAACTGGAATAAAATCAGAGCATGGAAAAAACCCTAGAGAATGACTTTAATACAGAGACTTTTATTCCCCCCGCATACAAAAATGTAACCAGATATAATTTTCCAGTTACCCTTTCCATCATTAAAACTTATTCTATCAGGCCATTCTATCAGAATGGATAGCCCAGGCAAGCCCAGGATATCTATCAGGCCTTCTATCAGAATGGATAGCCCAAGCAAGCCCAATCTCATCGGTTCGCTGAAGCTAAATTGGGCCAACCCTGGCAAGTAATTGGAAGGGATACTTCCAAGGAATACCAGGCAATCAAGCCACCTCTCTGAAATATCCAAACCCCAGTAGGGGCTGCAAGAAGACACCATGACCTCCAGGTATGCAAGCATACAGACAGACACCCCCCCCCCCCCAGAAACAACCCTTACTCTATCAGAAGATTATACGAATGGGTTATTTTTTCGTTAGCTTCAAAATGTGCCTGGAAATGCAGCCTGATAAACAAGTTTCAGAAATACAATCCAAATGCCAGAGGCAGAATGGGCTTTGGGGCACAAGCCAACCTCTTACAAGTGGGAGTTTGAAAGAAAATTTGCCTCAGGACAGGTTATTCCACAGCTATCTACCATCAAGTTGTTCTTAAGGATGTTCGAATAGCACTTGAGCAGCAGTGAGCCACTCTGCTCTCATGCTCTGCTGATATTGATGATAATGCCGGGTCAGGGATTCTGGGAGGAATACAAAGGGATGTGTTCTTTTTTTAAAAAAAATAAACTCTTCAGTTCCTTTTGTTTTTTTCATAAGAGGGATTAGTTCTTGTTCAAAGTATTAGTTATCATTTTTGAGTCACATAATTTCTCCTCCTCCTCCTCCCTGAAAGTAGAAAGCTTGCCAGTTTAACTGGTTCAGCAATGCTCCTAAACTTTCTATTTTGTTCTAAAATTTCTATTCCATTAATTCAAGACATGTTGGCTTTTTATTGGCTTCAAATACATATTCTTCAACCAATGGCTCTAATGCTGTTTTTCTTCCTGGATTATAGATACAATCCTTCCCCTGTATGGAAGAATAATAGAATTTAAAACAGTTGCAGAATGCTCAGCATCCTGGGCTTATTTTTACACCTTAGAAGAGAACTAGTTTTTAGCCCCTGGGAAATGTGCTGCAACTGCGTCTTCATGCTGCCACTGAAAAACAAAATACTCTTCTTCTATCTAAATGTGTCTGGATTCAAATAAATGCAATTTACTCCACATGCCATGTACTATTTAAATGTCTAGTTTAAAACTGCTGCTCAAAAACCATAGCATAGACTACCACTTTCTCATTCTGTACCATCTCAGGCATGCACCATCATTATTTAATGTGATATAAATGATGCTGATGCTATTAGCCTCATAAAATTAGGTTTTGCTTTGCCTGAGAGAGAATTTACAACCTGAATTTAATTCAGCATAATATTCACAAACACAAATTGCTTTAAAGGGCTGGTTTCTTACTTAAAACCATTTTTTATTTTCAGTTGAGTGCAGGGAAAATAATAACAATAACAATAACAATAACAATAATAATAACAATAACAATAATAATAATAATAACAATAACAATAATAATAATTTGAGCAAGGCTGTTGAAATCTATACAATAAAATAGTATTCAGGAATATTTTACAAACTTAGCAAATACATCAAGGACAGTAGTAATCTGAGGGGGTAATGTAAGAGGATTGGTATTTTGCCAGGAGCTTCAGAGTTTGACATATTGGCACCTCAGCACAGTTCTGCTGTATATCCAAGCAGTATATTCCCCCTTTATCACCATTCTGTTTATGAAAGTCTCACAATGATATTGGAGCTTCTGTGTTGACTTTGGTCTTCTGAATGTCTCAACATGCAATCCAATTGAATGCATATGAATTCATGCAGCTGCTATACTGAATCAGACCGTTGGTCAATCTATTTCAGTATTGTCTACTCAGACTGGTGGCAGCTCTTCAGAGGCTCAGGAGGAGGTCTTTCACATCACCTACAACTTAATCATTACTAGTGATGCTGGGGATTGAAAATGGGACCTTTCACATTCCAAGCAGATACTCTACCATTGATCCATAGACACTCACCAATTGTAGTCTTGTGCATTGAGTGAGTTTCAGAAATCTGCCAAAGACATATTAGCCTGTAATCAGCAATAACAGACAGAGGCTGGTCTCATGAAAGGCAAGAATAAATTGCTGTCTATCAAATTAAAGCAACCTGTGCAGTGGTGCAAAGGAAATTAGGACTGAGGTCAACATTAATGAACATGAATTAAATTGTTATGCAAAAAAAATGTGCATAAAAATTAAGTCAGACTCCTTGAAGATTAAAAGTCCATGTGTTTCTAAAAGACATGGCTCTATTTCCCCACTTGGTTTCTCTGTAAATGCACTAACTTCTGATTTTAAAGTCTCTGAACACCTGCTGAGAGCCAGATGCTCAATGGGATGCTGGTACAACTGCACATTTCAACAACATCTGTATAATGAGTTTGTAGATTAAAGTGCAGCAGGTTATCATGTTGTGTAATCCGACTATCTGCAAAACTATGAACCATGTGGATAGATATAACTGGGATCATGTGAACTTACATGAACTCTATCTCTACGTAAGATGGCAGATCACATATATATATTTAGATTAATAATAAGAAAGTGGAACTCATTCTACTTCCCAAAACAAGGACATCTGTACCATATTGTACCTATGACCAGAATGAAGGCACAAGAAACCAATCATGTGGAACTAGGCTTTATGTATTGGCTTGGAAGGGAAGGCAGCATGGTATAGGCCAATCTCATCAGTCTCAGAAGCTAAGCAGATTCAGTATTTGGAAGGGAGATCACCAAGGAAGACTCTGCAAGAAGAAAGCATAGCAAACCACCTCTGCTTCTTACTTGCCTTGAAAGCCCCTTGCTGGCATCACTATAAATCAGCTGAGACTTGAAAGCAGTTTGCACACACACACACATTGGCTGATCTACACTACAAAAAACACCATTGCATATGTTTTTAGTACAGTTGTATCTAACAGTCAGCCTGTCTTAGCTATTATAATTATAGGTAACCCCACTCTGTCTCCACTGGTCAATGTTACCACTAGCTTTATTTACTGTAGCTTTGTTTATATCATCTCCTTCCCACATGTGCTGCTCAACAACTGATTGATACTGCTCAGGACCAAAGATGTCCTCTCTCCAGCCTATCTGGCAGGGCAGACTCAACGGCATACTCATTCTCAAACAGCCAGGAATATTCTTGTGAAGCTTTGACAGTTTAAGTCAGCTTTTGGAGTTCTTCCAGTAACTAGGGTTGCCATGAATATCTCAACAAACCTGTTTGGCAGTTGAAGTTGACTTTTTGACATTATCAGACGGTGAACTGATCGTGGATATGTTCGAATTGCATTAATCAACTCAAACACCTGCCAAACAGGTTTGCAGCTTCCTTTTGGTCAGAAGCTGACTCCCAGCTGATGGGGAATCAACTGAGATTCAGATTCTAATCCACCTACCTGCAAAATAGCAACACAAGGGAGAGGTAAAAAAGCTTGTTTTTCTTCCCTCTCCTCCAAGCTGGGGGAAGACAAAAGAGTGCTCTTGATCTCTGCCTTGCAAAAGGGAGGGAAAAAATCACACACACACTCTGAAACAATGCATTTGAGCTCACCGTTGCAAAAGAGAGAGAAAAAAGAGCTAATTTTTCTCTGCACCCCAAACTGACAGCTTAGAGTGGAAAGCAGAGAAATCAGTTTGGCTTCTGATTAACCCTCCCCCTCCACAGTAAAGAAAGCAAAGTTTCCAGGATAGGAGATGGGATAAATGTGACTTCCAGCTAATTAGCTAAGAGTTAGCTAATCCACCCATCCCCAGATATTTTGCTGGGTATAGACCAAAATTCCCTCAGAAGGTCAGAAGCTGAGTCATTACCATGGTTTTCTGGAATGGTTACACAAACATGGGATTCTTAGGCATTACAACCCCCCCCCCAAAAAAAAAAAAATCCATATAGTTTTTCATGTTCAATTGCTTGCCATCAGGAGTAACAGTTGTCTTCTTTTTCATCGATTCTCCAAATTTCCTAGACAATGGCATTTCTCCATTCCAATTGAGCAAGTCTTGGCCAGACCAGGGAAGGTTGCCCTTGACCAGCACAAGCCAGTCATAGGGCCCAGCAGAGATGTGAGTCTCTCTGGCTCCTTCTTTTTCACTCCCTCCTTTGTGGGGGGCTGGAGCCATTTTTCTCTTAGTTCATGGTTGTGTGAGTAGGAGGCAACTTGTTCATGTACCTGTAGGACTGGACCCATCAGTCAAAATCTCTTGAAATTTGGGGGGATCTTTAATGGACAGGCAGCACTATTTTGTTATTTTGGTGTCACTTGGTTGAAAAACAGTCACTCCAACTCCCCTATGTCCCCCATATGTAATAATGGAGCCTGAATAAATTTGAAATTCTGGAACAACCCAAACCTGAATCCCAAAATGGGACCTGAATGCCCTTCTTGAAATCTGAGTCTGAAAAATGCCATTTGTTTTTTTCTGGTGCACATCTCAAATTCTGGGGTTCCAGATACATGAAGGATTATTCAGAATGTTAACTTGTTAAATCAAATTGTAGGATCCAGAAAATAATTAATCATTATTTCTGGGAAATGTAACATTTCTTTAAAAAAAACTGTTTCTCATGTGGCTCATTGAAAAGTTGAGCAAGTTTGGGTTTTTTCCCCCAGTCCACATATTTTATGAATCCATCTTTCCTTATAAAAGCTTCTCTAACAGTGAGCAAATTACAGTGACATCCAAGGCATTTATACTCTTCTAAATCCAATGGGTTTAGAAGTTGTAACCGATTATGATGGTGCTGTAAATTACCAATGTGACTTAGCCCCTTTTGTCTTATGCTGTCAGTAAGCTCAAACCATGCCGAGATGGTGTATAAGGAAGGAAGAAAACACTTTCCCTGGGTGGCTTCCAGTCTATATTCACGTTGGATTATTGGTAGCCATCATGAGATCTATAGCTGATATTGTGAGACAGAATTGTCTTAAATAAAGCAGCTATTTGCATGTCATTCCTTCACATGAGAGCACCACCTGTGCAAAATGTGAGGAGGCTACTCCACACATCCTTTCTCCTGGAAGTTTTATCATAACTGCTAGATAAACCAGTGGCCTGTTATATGGTAGTATTCCACTCGGCCAGATTTGAAGACTGTCTCAAGCCTAAAGATGTTTCCTCCAACAAATGGCTTTTCATCCAGCAGAAGAGCTACTTGACTGGAGGGAAGTCTCCTTAGGCTGAGGGAAGACTTCAGACTTTATTGATCAGAGCAGCAGGATACAGGCCATTATTTTTCACAACGTATCCTTCTTGGTTTTACATATATATATATATATGGCTTTTTAGAGCTCCTTCTCTTCATAAATATCCTGTTCTCCCTTCACAGTTCTACATTGTAGGCATGACAGTCCTGTTTTCTGTTACCCAGCACATAGGGCAAAGATTAGCCAGTGATTCCATGCTGTGCCACTATGAGATTCATAAGCTCAGTTATATAACATCCAACAAGCTGAGTCCAGATTTGGCTTTTTAGTATGCCACTTCCACAGCTGGGCACTGTTCTCCCTGGGAAAACAGTGCTCATCATCATTCAAAGACTGTATTTTGGGCCTTTATCTTTCTCATCAAACACGATCATCTTTCCATTTCTTGCCATTAGCTTTAGAGCTTTGGAGGGGGGCCTCTATGAAAAGCAGATAGGTTTACCAGCTAATGCACTGATGTGGTTGATAGTCAAGGATAATTTGATAGAAAAGGAGGAGGGGGAAAAGAGCAGTTTTTTTCAGCAGAGTATTACCGCTCGCTCACAATCCAAACTGAGCCATGGCTAATAATAAAAAGGCAGCTGGAAACGCGCACAAAAAAATTGCAATAGGAGTATTTACATTTCCAGATACTGAGCCTAAGAGCATTTAGATGAAATTAATTTCCACTGGTGTGCATGCTGAAGCATTTATCCCACAATAAATGAAAGTGGAAATGTATCAGAGGGTATTGGAAACTAGCCCACCAGGGTTAGGAGCCAAAGCAGACAAGATAATGAATTGCATTACAAATGAAAAAGAGATAGAAAAGGATTTGCTATGGACTAAAATCAGTGACTGGAGGGGGTGCATTTTTTAAAAAAATGGAGACCTTTTATGAAGTTCAGCAATATTTACTTGGTCCTGTTTCCTCCTCAACGCCTCATTTAAGCTTTGTAAAAGTAATGATGCCATAAGAGGAGAATGTTATTGTAAAACCTTTGCACTTAAAATGAAAGCTCTCTTTTCCTCTTTCCATTCCTTCCATTCAACAAACTGGAGGACATGGCTCGAAACTGTCAGTGTTTACACCTTTCAAATCTAACCTTTACTTGTGCAATACTTTTCTCTTTAGTTACTTAACAGCTCCTTTCCTTCCCTCCCCCTAGTTCCTTGAGGCAATCTCCCCCACTCAGCAGGAAAACCCCCTATTGGGAATATCAATGCAAGCAAGTGAAGGCTGCATTCACAGACGCTTCTCACCTATGGCTTGCTTGGCTGAGCAATGGTGCTTCTATGTGCCAGCCTGCCTTTCTTTTTGCTAGTAGCAAAAGCACAAGGAAAATGAAATAATTGCCCCTCTGCCGCCAAAGCATCTAACTACTAGCCTCTCGTGCCAGTGGGGAAATGCAGCTTGGACACTGAAAGTTTTCATTTGTGTATTGTCCATGCCACTCTAACCTGGATAGCCCAAGGTAGCTTGAGCTTGTCAGATCTCGGAAGCTAAGTGGGATTGGCCCTGGTCGGTATTTTGAAGAGAGCCCACCAAAGAAGTCCAGGGACATGACACAGAAGCAGGCAATGACAAACAGCCTCTGAACATCTCTTCTTTTGAAAACCCCATGAGGTCACCATAAGTCAGCTGTGACTTGACAGCAAAAAGAAAAAAGAAAAAAAAGCCTATGTCAGAAAATGGCCAATACAACATGGCAGCCCTCAGAAATGGAGGCCACTTCGAAAAGGACACAGGCCATAAAGCTATCAGTGTGGCTGAGTTTGTTTCTTATTAAAGAAATGGGGGGGGGGGTTAAGTATTTGATTTGCAGAAATTAATTTGTAAGACATACTCTCAGCTTTAGGAGAGTTTCTATATCAAACCAAAGGCTCTACATCAACTGCTTTCGTTTTCATAAACATCAAATTAACTTATTTTAAAATGTTTAAATTTATACAGTTTATTGTGATATAAAAATGGTGTTCCTGTTTGATATGAAAATCAGCTGATTGTTATGACTGAACAACATTCTTCTCAGGTACATAATTTCTAATTTTTTTCTTCCTGACTTTTCCTCTGCCTCCTTCTGGCTTGTAAATAGACAGACAGGATGGCACTGGAATAAGTCCCACATATGGGCTCTGATTGGTCCCAAATGATTTTGTTTAGACTTGTAAATTAGTAAATTCCTGACTTCACAGTACCAGCATGCACTGATTTTCTAGTAAATTATGTGCATGGCTTACATGGATACCCTGTAGCTGTCTATTCCATAAAAATAGTTCAGTTTCTCAAAAGCAATAGTCTGATAGATAACATCCATTCATTCTGATCCAGTGAATGCAATTTTTAAGCTTTTCCACATGGTGTTTTTTTTTTGGAGTTGCTGTTGGTTCTGGCCCCTTATTGATCTAGTTTATCCAATGATTTCTGCAGACATTTTGTGCCTTCAGTTTATACGTCAGTCCCCCCCCATTTTTTTTTCTGTTTCTTTTGAGACCACTTTTACCCCAATCTTTCTCTTGAATCCAGTTTGAGTCACCTTTTTCCTCATCTGTAATATGGCTTTCTTTGTCCCACCCACTCCCATGCACCTCCAGCCCACTTTTCAATAATTGGAATGTCATTGTCAAGCCACACTCTCCCCTCCCCACCTGAAGATGTGGCTTCATTTAAAAAACAAACAAACACACACACTAAAATATCAGTATATTGACATACTACTGTAATGATAGGTCAAGAATGTTCTCTGAATCCCAGATTTCATTTTTTTTAAGTAAGTCTCTAGGCTTCTCCCTTGCAGAGATATGCCTTTTTCCTTATATCTCCAGAAGGGAAGACACTTGAGAGTTACATTTTTTAAAAAATGAAAGCTGGGAATTTAGAGAACCTGCTTGACCTATCATTACACCAGTGTATTGATATATTGCCATTTTAGTGCCTTTAAAAATACAGCTATGATATTGATATCTCTATATAAGCATGTGCAAATAATCAATATTTTCAAGACAGGGCATGGTCTTCATCCGTGGTGTCATCAGTGGCATCTGATGACACCAATGATGAAGACCATGCCCTATCTTGAAAATATTGATTATTTAAGGCATGCATGAAAGAAAATAAACTGATTCCATGGTTGTAAAAATGCAGAGGGACGGCAGAAACAAATTCCAGGGTTTGTGGATTGACTGCCAAAAAAATCAGGAGTAAGTGGAGCATGAGGAAAAGCCAGGCCCATAGCCATGATTTTTTAAAATTTGTGGGGCCTTTAAATAAGTTAGGGGGCACTGATAAAATAAAAAATAAAACTCACATGTGTTTGGTTTTCAAGACGATTTAGAATAGAGGAGGGCTTTGCCCTCAGTTTGCAACAGCCAAGGTTGCTCGAGCTGGTGGGAGTGAAAGGGGGAGAGCAGTCTACAACTGAAAGGGGGAGAGCAGCTCTCAATTGCCAGCCTGGGATGGAGCCAGTGGGGTAGCGTGGCAGGAAGTCCACTGCTCCACTGTACCTACAGGCCTGGGAAAAGCCCTTTGTTAGGCAGAAAACATCAGATCAATCTGTTGTCCTTTTCAGTCTTCTTATAAATAGGTTTTTGAGGGTTCCTGGGTCACATTTGATATTGCATTGAGAGAGGGCAGTAATACAATTTCCATTCAACTGTATAAACAGTTTTTTAGTATCAACAAACCACTTAATTCCTTTCTCTCTTGTTTTACTCATTATATGTATTGCTATCCTGAAGCTAAAGGTGGCTGACCCACCCTATAGATAACACAGGCCATATCCTATAGTAATGTGTGTTCATTACTGAAGAGACTAGACCCCTATAGCAGCTATACCTAGATTCATACACTATGGATTGCAACACTGGTTCATATCTCATAATCATCCCATAATAGAGTCATTTTATCCATGTAAATTTCTCCCCTTTACAGGTTTATATGATGAAGCCCTGAGTAAGATAATGATACATGATGTAGCAATTCCCATAAAGTATTGTCACGATTACAGGGACCACTAAAAATTGTATCTACAGACTAGCAGTTCCCAGCCCACTTTATTTGTTATTATTTGTTTCGATTTCTCCATGTATGGGACTGAATCAAACAGAAGAGTTCACAGAAGATGGTGGAACTGACCTTTCCTTTCCCCAAGAAACCTGTCATTTGTGGCAAAGCTTCTTTCTAAGGATCAGAAGTGTCTTGGAAGAAAAATTAATCAAATTGTAGTGATTATTGGGAATCAAGTATAACCACCCATTTCTCCATTTTTTGTTGATACAAGCCTTAAGCAGAAGATGCAGAAAGGTGGTTTTGGTTCCCCATTGTAGCTTTCCACCCCATCCAGTGGTGCATATTGTTTGTGAGGCATTTCAGTCCTGTAGTCACAAACTGTGGATTATGTCTTTTTCCCCTCAAGTATGGAATATTCTATTCACAGGAACTGCTTCTTTAAACAGAAAGCACCTTCCTATAATGAAAGGAGCCCTTTTATGAACAGAAGATTACTCAGCAGACAGAAACCTTAGGATATTATGTTCATGGACATATCAAGGGCACTGTTCAATGCACACTTGTGTTGGAGTAAATCCATGGAGCTTCCTTCTGAGGAAACATAAAGAGAACTGCACTGAGCATTTAGCTGGATATCTGGACTTTGGAAGTCAACACTGAGGAGAACATAATGTAGGAAATTTAGAAAATAGGATAGCTGGAGATGCCTCTAAAAAAAGTCTTCATTCTGTGAGTCTTTTAAAAACATTCTCTATTTTTGCCTCAAAACAAATATAGTTTATTTTTCCAATGATTTTTTTAACAATTGGGTATTTCTGGTGATTGTTTACATGAACACAATACCTAAAATCTTCTGTTACTAAATGCTTTCTTTTTTAATTCTAGGAAACATTTAAAAAAAACACACCAACCCTAAGCATGAGGTGTTCATCAGTGACTGACACCTTGAGGAAACCACAGCTATGGAACTGGACAAACAGGGCAAGCAGTGCCAGTCGAACTTTGCAAGGTTAATGCTCTCAGGTGACATAGGACCATTAGAATTGAAAAAAAGCAGAGTGGGCAACTTGAAGCAGAGGGAAACCTTGTTCTAGTTCTGATGTAAATAGAGTGGATGTGTCTGATTACAGAGTTACTGTTGCAAAAAGAACAAAAAAACTGATCAGAGAATTTTTTAAAAAACTGTGTATGCTCCCAAGGCTGAAGACATGTGTCTATGAACATTGTGATATGTCTTCACTGGGAGTAGAAAGAAAGCAAGACAATCTGAGGAAAGCTAAGAGACTTTTTGCATGTGAAATTCTGACAGGACATCCGGGAGGATTATCAAATAGACAGGTTTATAAATGATAAATGAAAATAACAATATGCCATGTAAGTGGAAGACACATTTCATCCTAGGAACTTTGCTCCAAGTGTTTAATATTTCACCATTTGTTTATATTGAGTATTTGCATAGGAACTGACACATCTTCATCACATGGGATGATGGTTAAGGGAGACAAGAAATCTTGTATGTGGGTTTTTTAAATAATGTAGTCCAATAAACTGCCACTCTTTATCAAATCAAAGTAAATTAGACACTTAAGTGTATAAGAAATGCCCTGCTGGATCAGACCAGCAATCCATCAAGTCAGCAATTGCTTCATAATGTGGTCCATGGAAAGCCAACACATGGGGCATAGATGGGGCATTCTGCTGATGCTGCCTCCTAGCACTGGATGTAGAAGTTGTTTTTAATCACCATGGCTAGTAGCCATTAATCTCCTTGTATTCTAAATCCTCATTTATGCTAGTGACCATTGCTGTAACATTGCCAGCAAATTTCTTTTAAAACAATTTTTTTCCAACATTTATAAGTTGTTTATATACAACTGGTGCACAAATTTTGCTTTTAAAAGCATGCCAGAATTCAGTACACTGGTGCAAAAATAAATATCCACAGGTTTAATCCACATATGGCAGAAACAAAATATTTTTTGAGCTGAATGAGATGAAAAATATGATGTTCTTAAATAAATACAAAATAATAAAAAGTGCAAATCACCTCTTCCAGTCATTTTTCAAATGTATCCCTCATTTCATGACACTTGAAATATATGAAGTACTCTACTGTTGGTCAATGACAAAGCTGCTCAAGGGTTGAGAAGTTACCCTCGCCTGGAAGTTAACCTGGTATATCCCCTGATAGAACAGATTTGTTGCTTGAGGATGCTGTTGGAACCTCCAGTTCTGGTCTCCTCTGTGGCAAGTTCTATCAGTGTTGGGTGATAATTATTCCCATTCCTCAAAAAGCATGATCTGGCCATAATTATCCATGCTTCGATTATATCCAGTTTTGGCCACTCTAATGCACTGTATTTGGGCCTGCCTTTGAAAACTATTTCAGTAAGGGGATGATCTTTTAAAATTGTTTTTATGGTCTGCTGTAATATGAGGAGTGTGTACTATGCTTAATAGTGTGTTTTCTGTGCTGGCTTGTTTTTAATGGTCTGTTTTTTATGCTCTGACTTGTTTTTAATGACATATTTAATACTCTAGCCCAGTTTTAATGGTTTGCATTTAATAGCTGTTACCACACATGCTCCTTTGGGCTTGTGTGGACTCTCCTTTGGACTTGGGTTTGAGACACTTGCCAGGAACCACAACCAATTCGCAGGAATTAAGGTCACTGTCAGGGGAAAACCTCTTCCTGATTCCACAACCTAACTAGAATGGGAAACTGACACACTTGCCAATTAGGGGAGTAGAACATGTGATTTAGAGATTCTTACCAGGTTTGCCAACCTCCAGGTGGGGGCATGGAGAGCTTCCAGAATTTGAACTGATCTCCAAGTGACAAAGATCAGTTCTCCTGTAGATAATGGCTGCTTTAGAGGATGAACGCTATGGCATTATACCTTGCTGTGGTTCTGCCACTCCCTAATCCCCACCATCCCCAGGATCCACCCCCCAAATCTCCAGGTAATTCCCAGTCCAGAGCTGGCAACCCTAAATTTTACCTGTATAGCTTGCAAGCATCCTCAAAGTGCTTCTCGTAGGCTACTAGTAACAAAAAAAGATCAGAGCAAGCTTTAGGATTTATTGAGGGGAATTGCGAAGTCACTCAAGCATAAGAACAGTGAAACTGTTGTGTTCAGATGGACACGCATGTGAAGAGTTATGTGATAGGAGATAAAGAGAGCCAAATCTCTGGCTGAGTGGGAATTCTGTGCCAGGGAGATGGGGCTTTGAAGGGAAAGAAGAGTTGTTTAAGAGAAAAGGAGTGAACAGAGAAGGGGTTTGCCTATCCTCATTCTGCTGAGTTGGGTAGAGTACATTGTCTGTTTATCAACGGTTTCAAACATATGGCCCAGGGCCCTGAAACAGCCCATCCAGGGCTCTTCTCTGGCCCTTGAGCAACTGGTGTGAGGGAGGGAAGGCAGAAGGCTGCTTGAGTGAGGTGAGTGGGCACAGAAAGTACAAGCAGTTTTACAAGCTCTAAAACTATCCTTCTCCAAGGTGGGATTTTTTTTTTTATTGTCCTGTATGCTAAATGGTTGTGCCAGAAAAGCAAATACTTCATCCTTCCAACCAATACCACCACTAATTCTCCATGAGTGCTCTTTCTTTATATTCCAATGGGAGGGAGGTTTATATTAAGAGGGTGGGTAGCTTGTTTGTTGAGGAAGTTGGGAGGTCATGTACCTGTGCTGGATATTACTTGAGCCTTCAGGGAGACCTGGAAAAAGAGAGACCTCTTCAGGTTATGCATCAAAAGTCATTCAACATTTGAACATGGCCTTTCCTTGTAAAGCAAATACAAAGGCAGAATATGGAAGCTTATAGTCATCCTCTGTATCCTCCTGACACACTGCGATAATGATACTGAGCATGGAGGCAGATCTTTGGAAAGCCAGCTCATTTCTCGTTTATTCACATCCATAGATAAGCTCCATAATTAGTTCAAAAAGTCAGGCAAGCTATTTGTTAACCTCTCTTGAGGCTCGCAGAATAAGCGTTGAGTGGGCACACTAATGGGAGATAAGGAAAAATTAGCAGCTATCAATAGTGCTTGCCTAATCTCTTTCCTCCATGTTTGTGTTCCCTTAACCTTTGATTGTCAACGGCAGTCGGCTTGATTGTCAGCAGCGTTTGGGATGATTCCGCCTCCTGAAGACTGAATGCAAGCAATTTGTGGCACTTAAAGACTGGCTGCTTGTTTCTAAGCTCTTTGTAATTATCTGCTGCTTACGAAGGTTAGATAAGCTATAAGTATAGACTTTCAATCAAACCGAAGAGAAGAAAGTCTGCATAACTTATAAGATAAAGCAGATCAAGCCTGAATGAATTCTAGCTTTGTGATAGGAGCAGGGAAGAAAGCAAAGCAGCCCAAAATAAAGAAAAAATAATAAAAATTCAAGATAATAGTCCAACTAAACATGTCAAGAGAACTCCCTTGATCAAAGATAAACTGTGTTTTAATTGTTCTTAAGCATACAGTTGTGAATTGTTGGCAAAGGTTTCAGTCCTTGTAGTACAGCTAAGTGGATTCTCTTATTGATCTGGTGTGGCAGACTGGAAACTTTGATGCAACATTCATGCTGACTAGGCCTAGATGTAAATTAGGGAAGCACACGTGCAGAAGATTTAAAATTTGGCCCGGCCCATGATTGTTTGCTAAGCCAGGCAGATTACAAATTTATTGCTTCCCATTTTGTCCTTAGTATTTTCTTACAGTCATTTTCAATATCTGCCTGTTGTTTACTTTTTGTAAAGTAACTATGTCTACATTTTGGATAACCAATAGGTAACATAAGGCTCTCAGTTGTATTTCCTAGAATATAAGGGGATGCCTTAGAATGCCCAACAGATGGGGTGCCACTCCACAACTCCTCCAAAGGTGCATGGAAAGGGTCTCCTAAGATATTTACATAAATGTATTTACACAAATGAGGCAGGTGAAATAAGCAAAAATAATGGTGTTACATTGCATATATTTAGCATGGTAAAAGTGTGGAAGAGCTTAATCATGGCACTGGGTTCTGCTGCTGGGCACCATTAGGTTGGCATTGGGTTCTGCTACTGGACACTAGTATATTGCACTGGTTCTGCTGTCCTTGCAGAAATGCCTCCCCCTTATGGCAGAGACTCTCAGATCTGACATTAGTCCTGTTGGATTTTGGCACTGCCACAGTGGCACTGGTTCTACTGGGCACATTGCACTGGTTCTGCTGCTGGCATTGCAACCCACCACCACACACACACATTTCACTTTCAGTTGCAGAGATTCTCTGAGACCCTCTGCTGGGCTTGTTTTGCCTTGCTATTTTCCTCCCATTTGAAACCATGGATGATGGGACACCCTCTTTGGGCGCCCTTAGAATCAGACCCCCTGGTCCAATCTTGTTGAAACTTGGGGTTTCATTTGGGGAGAGGCTCCAGCAGCAGCACTGCAAATTTGGTGCCTCTAACTCAAACTTCTTCCCCCAGAGCTCATTGAATATACCATTGACCATTTGTCATTAGCTATCATGGCCCCATTTTGAACCAAAACCAAATTGCAGAGGAAAGAAGGAAAGCAAAAGGCAAAGGTGAGAATGAAAGATTTACCCAACTGAATGCAGAATTCCAGAGAAGAGCAAGGAGAGATAAGGAGGCTTTCCTGAATGAACAATGCAAAGTAATAGAGGAAAACAATAGAATGGGAAGGAATAGAGATCTCTTCAAGAAAATTGGAGAAATCAAGGAAACACTCCATGCAAACCTGGCCATGATAAAGGACAAAAATGGTAGGAACTTAACAAAAGCAGAAGAAATTAGGAAGAGGTGGCAAGAATACACAGAAGTACTATACAAGAAGGATCTCAATGTCTCAACGGTGTGATCACTGACCTCAAGCCAAACATCCTGGAGTGTAAAGTCAAATGGGCCTTAGAAAGCATTACTAATAACAAAGCTAGCGGAGGTGGTGGTATTCCAGCTGAGCTATTCAAAGTCTTTAAAAAATGATGCTGTTAAAGTGCTGCACTCAATTTGCCAGCAAATTTGGAAAATGCAACAGTGGCTGCAGGATTGGAAAAGGTCAGTTTACATTCCAATCCCAAAGAAGGGCAATACCAAGGAATGTTCAAACTATTGCATAATTGCACTCATTTCACAAGCTAGCAAGGTCATGCTCAAGATCCTACAAGCTAGGCTTCAGCAGTATGTGGATAGAGAACTGCCAGAAGTACAAGCTAGGTTTCGAAGAGGCAGAGGAACTAGAGATCAAATTGCCAACATTTGCTAGATTATGGAGAAAGCAAGGGAGTACCAGAAAAACATCTACTTCTGCTTCATTGACTAGGATAAAGCCTTTGATTGTGTGGATTACAACAAACTATGGCAAGTCTTTAAAGAGATGGGAGTACCAGACCACCTCACATGTCTCCTGAGAAACCTGTATAAGGGTCAAGAAGTGACAGTTAGAACTGGATATGGAACAACTGATTAGTTTAGCATAGGAAACTCAACATCAAAAAAACTAAGATAATGGCATCCAGCCTCATCACTCCTTGGCAAATAGAAGGGGAAGTCATGGAAGCAGTGACAGTATTCATATTCCTGGGATCCAAGATCATTGCAGACAATGACTACAGCCATGAAATTAAAAGATGTCTGCTCCTTGGGAGGAAAGCGATGGGAAACCTAGACAGCATAATAAAAAGTAGAGACATCACCTTGCCAACAAAAGTCCATATGGTCAAAGCAATGGTATTCTCTGTAGTAATGTATGGCTGCAAGAGTTGGATCATAAGGAAGGCCAAGCATAGAAGAATAGATGCTTTCGAATTATGGTGCTGGAGAAGAGATTCTTGAGAGTCCCTTGGACTGCAAGGAGAACAAATCAGTCAATTCTAAAGGAAATCAACCCTGACTGTTCCCTGGAAGGCCAGATACTGAAGCTGAAGCTCAAATACTTTGGCCACCAAATGGGAAGGGAGCACTCACTGGAGAAGACCCTGATGCTGGGAAAGACTGAAGGAAAAAGAAGAAGGGGACGGCAAAGGATAAGATGGTCAGACAGTGTTATCAATGCAACAAACATGAATTTAAGCAAACTCTAGAGGATGATGGGAGACAAGAGGTGTGATGGTGTCCATGGGATCGCAAAGAGTTGGACTCAACCGTTTGACTGAACAACAACGATAATGGCCCCATAGGGTATAACAGAGCCAAAAAATCCAGGATTCCTGAATTTTATCCGAATTCCAATATAATACTGATACTGGAATTCAGGTTTTCAAGGCAATACTGAATTTTAAGGGTCCAACAGCCCCAAATCTGAAAAATACTGAATATTCTTTTTTTGCACATCCCTAATAAGGATATGCATTTATTTTGAAATAAAGTACTGGGGAAAAGCTTTCTTTGTTCACATGGAAATGAAGACCAATAGGAATAAACATATAGGAACTATTTCCATTAGTTTCCATGTGTTTCAAAGGGAAACACATTTATGGCCGTATTTGTTTTCCAATCTGGATAGAATTCTCAGAAATTATCTTTCATCCAATGTATCCTTCCTTTCTAACACTGAATCTAGAAAGACTGGATTCTGCAGCATCTAGAATCCACAAGAGGCTTTTCATGTAAACAGGAAGCAGCCAGTTATCAAAGTAAACAGATCTGTTACTACTAAAATATGAAGTTAAAAGAAGGGGGAAGAGAGAGTAAGGAGAGATCAAGAGATTTGTATGTCATATATAGACTATTCAATCAAATCTAAAAACATTTTCTTACAAGAATTCTGCTATATATTTGATTGAATTACCTATAACACTGGGATATTTTCTGGCATGATTCTATGACATTTGGCAAGGATATTTCCTTCATTGAGGATCTTACTGAAATCAGCACAAACCCAAAACTAATGCAAAAATGAATAAAATGGAAACAGAATGAAAATTTTGAACCAAAACCAAATTAAAACAAGTTAAAAGAAAAATAAAACCATATAGGAATAATTTAATCAATTAATTCCTCATCAAATTGTGTCTTTTACTTCTAGTATGAGTCTTGTCTGAAGTTTCCTATAAAACTAGGGCTTTTTCTCCTTTAAATCTGGCAGGCAAGATTTGGCAATTGGTATAATCACTGACACTCTCATTCAAACTGAATGGAAAATGACAAGATGACTGCTAGATATTTGAGGATTTATTTCCTGTTTATTCCGTATATAATTAGGAGCCTTTCTCCTGTTTTTTCCAGTCTCTGATCCATAATACTATTTGCTTTTTTCAAGGTGCCAAATGATTCCCTGTGTCCTCTGTATGATGCATTCTGCTTTTTGGACGTGCCAAACACTTCTCTCTGCTCATTCTGTGACACAAGATTTTTAGTTTCTAATAAAACTGGGACTCTTTGTCCTATCAGTCTGAAATTTGGTATAAGAGTACAATAATAGAAATCTTCATCCCAATTGAAGACCTCAGTCACCCATTGATTCTGGTCGTGTGTGCTTTCCAGTTGGGATCATGCAGCTGAATGTTCAACAAAGTGTCCAGTGTGATTTTAACAAATCAAACATGTACAATTCTTACAAGGTGATAGTATATCTATGATCTCATCCAGGTTTTCCTCTGCAACACCCCCCCCATATATCTTTTAGTGGTGTTTTTATTGTTTTCAGTGGTGTTTTATTAGTATTTTTCTTATCATTGACTTTGAAAGTTTTTATAAGGAAACATTATGGTTTGTTTTTATTATAGGTTTGGATTTTTATTGCTGTGAGCCACCTGGAGCAGGTCTGGAGAGGTAGCATACTTTTTTTAAAAAATACATAGTATCTCCTGCTATTTCCCCACTTACAGTTCATTACTCTCTATTTGTTAAAAGTGCCTTACTGATGTTTGGTGTCTATATTTATGCCTTTAAGGCCACCTGATCTGGCATTTGTATCAATGAAAGGACAGGAAGATTGTTCAGACAGGGGTGACTACACTTGTTATCCAAATTATTAAACACGTGTCAAAGCCATAACATGCAAAAACATCCCCCTGCATGCACAGAACAAACATGTGCTTGGGAGCACCTACATACTTGGGATCTTCACCTATATATACCATGGTCCAGGTTCAGACCAACACTTGGAAAAATGAGGGGGAAAGAAAGGTTTTTCATTTTATAAACAAAAGAGAATCCAAGTTAATTTATGCAATACAGTAAACAAAATGAAAGCTACAGAATGGGAAAAAAACAAATAAAGCACAAAAAGACTTTCCTTAGAGAACTTGTCTGCCTAAAGGGGAATAAACCTATGAAAGAGGAGACATATGAGCCTGTTCCTGAAGAGAAGCAGGGGAAGACTAAGGTTGTCCTTGGCATCAGGAGGTGAAACTGACCAGGTGAGGGATGGAAATGCAGTGCAAGTTCTGTGGTAGAAAGAGTTGAGAACAAAGAGATGAGGGGCCAACTATAAGGCTGAGGTAGCAGGATAAACTGAAAACCAGCTCCAAAAATTAGGCGTGAAGGAGGAACTGTTTATACCCTTCTGCCTGGGATGAGGAGGGAAGAGATAGTGACATTGGAATGTGGAGATAATGAAAATGCAATCTCTCAAAGATGAGCCAGCCTGAAAATAAATCCTTTGTCTATATGGTGGAGAGGAGTTTCTCCTTTGTGAATGGCAAGTATTTCCTTGGGGAGACTGAGGAGTTAGATCTATGGCTGGGTATTTGACATGACTGAGGAAGGGCTGGAACCTTCCTGTCTGGTCATTTATATAGCTGGAAAATTGCTGAAATTGGCCATTGCTTGTTGTTTTTGAAATCTGGGTCATTAGTTAGAATCAAATTATCTGGAAAGAGGTTCTGAGGTCCTTGGGGAAATAGTTCTCAATTGAATCCCTCTTAGGGTGAGTTTTTATATGATTGATAGAGCAGCTTCTCTGCATTCTTTTCCTCCTTTGGCATGCCTTTTGATATCACTTTGATTCAGGCTCCTTCTATCAGTTCTAGGACCACATTGTTGAGTACACATGTACTGAAAGGGAAACAAGCCATAAAAATGGGGGTCTCTGGGGGCTGAAGGTCTTGGGGGCATCACACATGGATTGTTGCATGACATCATGGGAATTGTAGTTCCTCCCCTCATCCAAGACTCTGGGGGAGGCAGTCCCTCACTGGTGATCAAGAGGGTCCTAAATGCTAGCAATGCAGGCATAAAAGTCCCTGCAAACTGCAACATGTGAGATACAAATGTATTTTATTTTCCAAGGTTTAGCTTCCTGTGACTGTGTAATACACAAAACAACTTTTTTCAGGAAAGCCTTATAAATGGTTGCTGGGCAGGCAAAAAGCTGTTTGATATGACATTATCTGAATGTCAGACAAAATCTAGGGGAGTCCCAATATAGGATACAATCAACTTGCACATAAATGATCAATTTAATCACTGCATATTGAATGGCAATTGCACTTGCATCAAAATTTTCAGCATCCTTAATCCCAGCTAGATAAGGGAAAGTTTTGGGCACTTCAGAATAATACCATCTTAATTCTGTGGACATAATTGAGTCTCAAAAATCCAACTGCTGTCAATGTTCAAGTTACTTTATTTATCCCATATGCACTGCCTTGGGATGGAATTGAAAACAGCTTTAAGGTTTATAAATGCAACATACAGTTGCTTGGATAACCCATTCACATATAGTAGAAAGCAGTGATCTAAAATTGAATGACCTGACCTGAATCCTATTGTTCTGGGGCTAACAGATCATTTTCAGATACCCAGTCTTCTAACTTTGATAAGAAATACCATGCATAAAGTTTGCCAATGACATCCAGCAACCTTATTGGTCTGTAATTAGATGGATCTTTTCAATTGCCTTTCTTATGGATAGGTACAATAATGGAAGAAGATCACTCCTGTGGGAGCTTACCAGTTATATCTATATGAGTAAATAAACTAGCTAGAACTGGTGCCCACCCATATGAAAGGTTTTAAGCATGTTGGGAGGATGATGTTTCCCCCGGAGGCTTCTTATTCTTATTTATAGATATTAAGGACTTATTCTTATTTATAGATATTAAGGATGGGATGGGAGATGATAAGTTTGGTGGATTTGTTGTGGAAAACTCAACTGTGTCAATCCCTTGATTGGGGTCATTGAATAGATGGGGAAAGTATTCTTCCCAGCTTTACTTGAATATATAAGAATCTAAATCCTGGCAAACTCTTCCATCCAAATTTGCAATTAGGTGCCCAAACTTTGACATATCCTTTTGAGTAAAAGCCTTGGCAAGTTCTTGCCATGATTCTTTCTGTGAGGCTAGCTTTTTTCATAATAAGTTGTTTGTAATTATTGTGGGTTTCAAAAAAAGACTTTGGTAGGTGGTTATTTGGAGCCTCCTTGTACATTTTAAGAGTGTGACTAGGTTCCTTTTTTGTTTGAACATTCATTGTCAAACTGTGTTACAGGTTTGTGGCCTGCCATTTGATATTCTTATATTCTTAACCAAGGAGGGTCTCAAGGATGTAACTAGGATACTGTATAAAGCCAAGAGAGTATCGGTGTCTTTAGCTGCAAGGATTTCATCCCTAAGTTTGAGAGCTGATACTCTATTCAACACCTGATGTAATTCCAGTTGGAGTGTAGGGAACCATTTTAAATCAATATTGGTTGTGATTTCAATTGAAGGTAATGGAAGGGTATCAGTTGTCCTATAATTTGAAATATTTTGGGGAATGCAGATGTGAGAGATGAGTAGCTGATGGTCACAAACTGTGAAATATCACCCGAAAGAGCCTGTGATACCAATAGATAATCATGCTGGCACCCCTTTGGCTGAAATAGGTGAATTCACCATACTTATCTTCTTCTGTACAACCATTAAGTACTATCAGGTCAAATTTATTAATCAGGTGATAAAAAATTTCTCCAGTTTTATTAATCAGCTTGTCTTTTGATCTCCTTTCTTCATTATAAAAATCCATGGCATAGTCCTCAACATTGTATCTTGAAGTATTGTCACCAAAAGAGGTATTAACATTTCCCAGCAGCATAGACTTTGCCTTAACGAATTTAATTTCAGACTCAAGGAGATAATCTTCCAAATCAAGCCAATGGTGGTTGTGATAAAAAAGGAGAGGAGTGAGGGGGAATATAAATATTCATTACTAAAATCTCCTGGTTTGTAAACATCAAAAGGCAGGCCTTTGTCAAGGAGCCCAAAGGTGGTAGCAAAATTATGGTATATTTAACAGATGCAGGTATCAGACATGCCAATCCATCAGTAGGGTGTTCACTATGATTTTAAGGGGTGGCATTAAGAGCATAAGATAGGTATCCATAAATCCGTTGTTAGCCAAGATTCCTGAATACAGGCTATATCATCACATCTGATAAATTATATAAATGAAAGGTCCTTGGATTTTATTTGACCAACCTGCCACATTCCAGGAGATACATTTTAGGTGGTATCTACACTGGGTCCCTGTCAGTCAGAAGTAGAAATCTGAGATATATCATGCCAGGATTCATAACATATTGCCCCCATACGTCTCTCTTTACTGTGATTGCGAATGGCATCGATAGCATTGGTTATTACAGTGGGAAAACATTCTTGGCCAAAGTGTGGAGGGAGATTTAATCTCATACCTTTTACATTGATTTTGAGGGGTTGGTGGATTTCAGCATGTACCACAATATTTGATCTTCCTGCAATGGGTTTAACTGGAGATGAAAGAGTAATGACAAACTCTTTGTTATGTGTATCAAAATGATTAGATAACTTGAGTAAAACATCAACTTGAGTTGAAGTGGGTTGGGACAAAATGGGGTTATTGGTCCATTCAGAGTAATCTAAGTTTGTAGTTGCCCTATCTGCACTATACTTGGTCTGATCGGGGGTAATATTTACATCATTCATTGTCATTAGATCAACAGTCAACTCTGCCCTGGTTTTCTCATCAGCCTGATACTATGTCCTATTCTTAACATATGAATTGGTGTTTGCATTGCAGTTTGCATGTTTATCATTTAGTCTGTTGCTTGTTGCACCCATTAATGGGTTTATGAAGCCAGACTTTAATACATGTGTAACCCATACATCCTGTCCCAACAATAAATTCCTACTTTTCAGAGTAATCGAGGGCAGCTTTGCTGAAATGACAGTTATGACACATCTCATATTTGTTTTTGATGTTGGTAAGACATTTATGTCAGTAATGTCTCTTGGTCTAACTGGAAAATTTATCAGTTGTTCCAAATTGGCTCTAATTTGGACTTTGTTTCTCATCTGGGGGTGTAACCACTGTGCAGGGGGGATACTGAAAATGCCAGGGAGTTCCTCAACAAATGTATAATTCCTTCCTTGAAGTAGGAGTGCATTTCTAAAGAGATCATCAGTAGTAGCTTGTGGTTCTCTGTACCTTTTTGGGTCAGAGCTGTTCTAACCACACAGTTGGCTCCCTGAGCACCTATTAATTTTATCTATAATAGGCCTTTGCCTATTATAGATAAGATTATCTTTCTGTTTTGAGGTGGTTGTGAGAATGCCATGTACAGCAACCATTCTGGATTTAAGGTAATCAAGGGTTACATTAATCTCTGATAAACTTTGAAACAATTTTGCAGCCAATTTACTAGTCAGCAAACATTGAGAGCCCACCAAGTCAAAGTGAGATGGGGTTTTCTCCTTAGGACTTTGAGATAATCCAGGGGAGAAATTTTGGCCACCATTCTCAATAATGAGTTCCTCTACATGGGATAAGTCACCATTACTTAGTTGTTATCATCCTTTAAAAAAATATTATTTTCAATATAATACAAAAATAAACATTTGCATGAAATGGAATAGATATTCGATAATAAATTGGACAAGAATCAGGACAAATTGAAGCATCATGAAGAGACTTAACAGAGGCTTCAAAAATACAAAAGGTCTTGGTAATAGCGATTATTGGGGAGAAAATCCCCATTCAACAAGTATGCGACCACTGGAAACCAAACAGCTTGAAATGTGCATAGACGGCCACCCATGGAGAACACAGCATTCTGTGAGGCAATTTTTTCTAGGAGAAAATGTTCCCATAATCTGTTTTTCCAGTTATTCAGGGAGGGGACAGCTTTGTCTTTCCATTTTTGGGGCTTAGTTGTTATCATCCTCAAAGAGAGGTATGTTTGAAATTGAGATAGGACTATGAATTTCTATTAACTCATCCACTTTATATGGGATATGCTGGTGCAAATGGTTGTCCAAATCCAATTGCTTTAGAGAGGGAGGGCTGCTGCTAGGAAATTCGTTATGTGATCTGTCTCTTTTCTTCTGTTTGTGAGGCATATCACTCACCATACACAGGCCCGGCAGTCAAGTACAAGATGTCTTATCATCTTTGCTTTATCTCACTTGGCTCTTCCACCAATTACCTTTCATTATATAAAACTCAAGTATAAGTGAGGCAGTTGAAATAATCTGACAGATATAGGTTAAAGCTCTGGAAGCTTTATGAGAAGTTTGTTTAACTCACAAACAATGGGACCAGGTCACCCAGTTCCTCCTTATGCAATTCTTGTCTGCTTTCTTTCTTAAATAAGCAATCAGGATACAACAGATTATACACAGTCTAGACTCTACAGCAATCCTTCAAAATAAAACAGTCTATCAAGACTGTTTTTGTCTATTTTGTCTAATTAAGCCAACAGTAATTCCAATCACTTCCATAAAGCAACACTCTGCAAAGTGAGCAAAATAAAGTTGCTGGAGCAATTTTGGCTGACACTATCTTTTAGCTGATTTCACTTTGTCATTCAATCATCAGTACCTGATGCTTAAGTATCTCTGAAATAAACTGTCCACCATCTTTAAAATAAAGCCAGAAGTTCAAAAGCCCAAGCAATAACAACAGCAAAAAGAGTAAGACTCTTCAATTCATCAATTTGTTTTGTAGAATTCAGTTTAAGCTTTGTCACAGCTGAGCGGGAAGTAAAATTTTTGCAAGTAGCTTTATCTTGTGTGTTGTTGCAGATATCAAAGCCTTCATAACACTTGGTTGAATTAAAATTCCACAGAGTTTCCAGGAGTAGGAGACTAAACAAGCATAGCAAGCTAAAAACAGTGCATAAAAGCCTCCTGGTTTCCTCCTGGTTTTCGGCTGCAATCTCTCACTTATTCAAGGAGGGAACTTGTTATCAGCAATTTAATAGAAGACATTTAAAACAATCAGGAAGAAGTGAAGTTATGAGTCCTCTGCAGCGGTCACCATCATGCCTCCCACCTCCCACCTCCAGGATTCAGAATATAAATGTATAGATGGATTTAAAAATAAGTCTTTAAGTGCTATAGAAACTAAATAATCTCTCTCTGCATAACCTAGTTATTTCTTTTTGTTGTCCCTTCTCTTCAGCTCATTCACAAGGTTTTTGGCAATTGCCATGAGTTTGTGGAATACTCCCCCATGGAAGATTACAAGTTTAGCAGTTATGCCATCCTTTAGGAAGACATTCAAGGCATTTTTGCTTAAGAGATTTTTCAAAATGAAAAACTGTAGTGATTAGAGAGGATGAGATATGTAACTTTTAACAAATTATTAAAGAAATAAGCCATGGCTAAGTGCTTTGTATTCGTGGAGCCTGTTTGAAAAATGCTACACACTGGGTTTGTGCATGAGAGGTTGTGTTGCCCTGCAAGGTGTGTATAGTGCTTTTATGGACTTATAGTTCATTAGTGATAAAACTGTGCAATTAGTGTGCAAAAGGGACTGAAATGTGTGGTAATCCTGAAGTGATGCCAGCTGCAGACACACCCCTGCAGAGGAAAAGCCTTCTCCTGAGATGATGTGGCAATGGTTCCTGAGATTACCTGCCCTCTTACCCATAGTAAAGATGTGCCAGTTCCCTAGCCACATGAAGCACCCTGAAGCTAACAACTGTTGCTGTTTAAATGGATGCCATGCTGAGGTCAAAGTCCAGAGACCTGGAATCCAAACTCCATGAGGAATATCTTCCTTATCATGCAGGTAACCCCCCCCCAGCCTCACCTAGCAGAAACTTTGCAGGCATAAGTTCATCAAGGGACTGAATGAATTATCAAGAACAATCACTCTGGCCACATGAGTCACCCTCCTACTAGGTGCCACTGCCCCAGAGCAACTAGAACTCAATATTGCCCAATCCCTCAGCCCCCTCCCTCCCCTTGAGACCAGCTTCGGTTAGCATGTTTTGGGGATGGACTCGAAGGGAGGTGCCAGAGGAGGTGGCCAAACCAACCCCCCTAGCCCCCTCATAAAAGAGGGCACCCAGCCATGTTCTCTCTCTCTCTCTCTCTCTCTCTCTCTCTCTCTCTCTCCTTACCTCTAGACCCACCCTACCTCCATGGCTCTTGGTTTGCACAGCCAGAGACTCCACATGTTCTGCTGATCCAGAATGCGACCCCCACTGCCCATAGTCTCCCTTATTTTTCCTGCTGATTGCTTCATCCCGCTGAGGACAGGTAAATATTGCCCATCAATTAAACACCCTGCTCATGTGAATGTTGCTATCCTTTTCTATCTAGTTTTCCTAGATCTGTGTAATTGTGAGTGTGTTTGTGCAATTGTATGCTTGGGAAGTACTATCAGTAAAGAAACCATTTCATTTTGAAGTTGGTCTCTGCATCTATTTCTGGTGCTTCTGGAAGAAGTGGGACCCCTGTATACATAGGTGATCACTCCCTTATATGCCTATTGCCAATTATAAAATCATAATTCCCCAAAGCTATTAATAACCTGTGGCACTTTGGCTAACAGTTGTTTCATGTTATTGGGATCTTTTGTGTGGTTTTGTTTTGTTATTGTTTCTTTCATTATACTTGTTTCATTTTAATAACTTAATTTTGTTATTATTTCCCACGGGTTTCAGTGAAAGAAATTGGAGAAAACTCAGAGAGATTGCAGTAGGACATCTACATTGCCAAAGTTCAGACAGATATCATATAATAAAGCCCAATGAGGCAAGAAAGGCACTCATTTTAACTTTCTAGTCCCTGGGAGAATTAATAGGAAAGATTCCAAACAGTAACAGAGACTGCACTGCAGCCACTTAGCTTGAAGAACAGTAGTACTAAGAAGAGGCAGACTGATAAGACAAGGGTGTTTGGTGGTACAAGGAACATAAGGTCTCTTGGCAGGCAGGGAACAACAGGAGGACCTTGTAGTAGATTTGCTTGGATGGGGGATAAGCTTTGGAGTGCACCAGCCAAGCAAGGGAGTGCAGACTGCAGGCACTGAGAGGAGAGTGGAAGGCAAAGTCTAACCATTTTCAGGACTGGAATTCCTCATGCAAGTACATAATCCTAATGACAACAGCTTGCAGTCAACCAAGCAAGGCCAGAGACTGACTGCTCCCTCTCATTAAGTAACACTGTGCTCTCACTATGTCCTTATTAGGAAAATATTGTCTGCCTTGTAAAAGTGAAATCCATAGAAGCAGAGACTACAATAATGAAGGAAACCAGAACAAACGACAAGACAATAATGGGTTGGTTGTTGTTTTTTTTTCTCTTTTTTTTTAAACCATTTATTATAGAGTATGTTTCACATATTTAAAATTGCATCTTATAGATATCACATACCTTTTTCTTTCCTCCCCACCCTCCCCAGTACAAGGCTTCCCGCAATGCTCTTACCCCCTTATAAACTCTATTATCTAATTACCATTAGCAAAATGTCTCACTTCCATTATCAAATTAGGTAACATTTTAACAATCTTATCATTCTTTTTCTTGTTTTCTCCTTAATAACTATCGAAGCAAATCAATTTGTTTTTAACATCCCAGTTTTTCTCAAGATAGTCTTTGAAATCTTTCCATTGTTCATAAAACGCTTCATCTTCTTCATTATTAAGCTTTCTTGTCATTTTGTCCATTTCTACTATAAAAAGCATCTTCTTAATTCATTCCCATGTTTCAGGTATCTTTTCTTGTTTCCAGTATTGTGCATAAGTCATTCTAGCTGTTGTAACCAAGTACCATAGCAATGTTCTTTTGGTTACATTTAATTCTTCCAGTTTAAGACCTAACAACAAGATTTGTGGATCTTTCTTAAAAGTACATTTCAAAATTTTCTGTATTTCATTATGAATCTCTGACCAATAACTCATGGCTTTATCACAAGTCCACCACATATGGTAAAATGAGCCTTCTTTCTTTCTACATTTCCAACATTTGCTAGACATACTCTCATTTATATTAGCAACTTTCTTTGGGGTCATATACCATCTATACATCATTTTATAACAATTCTCTTTGACATTAACACAAGTTGAAATTTTCATTGACTTTTTCCACAAACATTCCCATGATGCCATAGTTATTTCAGTATTTACATTTACAGCCCATTTTATCATTTGTTCTTTTACAATTTCATCCTCTGTATACCACTTCAATAAAACCTTATACATTTTTGAGATCATTTTTTTCCCTTTTTCACCCATATAGTTTCAATTTCATTGTTCTTTGCCCTAAAGCCATATTTTCTCTTATCAGTTTTAAACAAATCATAAATCTGTCTATAATTCAACCAATCATAATCAAATTCCACATCATCTCTGTCTCTCATAACAAAGCTTTTCCCTTCAGATTTTAAAAGATTTCTATAAGGTAACCAATCTAATCCTTCGTGTCTCGAATATGGTTTAATCACTTCTACTGGCACTATCCAAAGTGGTCGTTCTTCATAAAAGAATTTTTTATATCTCATCCAGGTCTCGAACAGTGATCGCCTAATAAAGTGATGTTTAAAAAATTTATCGCTTTTTGATTTTTCATACCACAAATACGCATGCCATCCAAACTTGTTGTCATGACCTTCTAATGCCAACAGCTTCATATTTTCAAGGTTAATCCATTGTTCTATCCACGTTAAACAGACTGCATCATAATAAAGTCTGAGATTTGGTAGTTGAAGTCCTCCTCTTTCCTTGGCGTCACATAAAATTTTCATTTTAATTCTTGGTTTCCTTCCTGCCCACACAAATTTTGATATTTCTTTCTGCCATCCATCCAATATCTTGCTTTGTCGTAGTATTGGGATAGTCTGAAACAAAAACATTAACCGAGGCAAAATATTCATTTTAACTGTTGCAATCCTTCCCATTAGTGATAAATTCAAAGTGTCCCATTTTTTCATGTCTTGTTGAATCTTATACCAATTTTTTTCATAATTATTTTTAAATAAATCTATATTTTTCATAGTCAATTCAATCCCTAAATACTTTGTCTTTGTAACCACTTCACACTGGATTTTCTCCTGAAGTTCCATTTGCTTCTGTTTTGTCATATTTTTACACATCACCTTTGTTTTGCTTTTATTAACATAAAAGCCAGCCAAATCTCCGAAATCTTTAATTTTTTGCATCAGTCGTGGTATATTCTCTGTTGGGTCTTGAATCATAAACATTACATCATCCGCAAAAGCTCTATATTTATATGTAAAGCCTCTCGTTGTCAATCCTTTGATGTTCTTGTCCTCTTTTATTTTCCCCAATAATACTTCCAATGTCCAAATAAACAATAGTGGAGATAGGGGCCAACCTTGTCTCGTCCCTTTTCACACTTTAAAGTATTCTGTTTTCTCTTTGTTAACATTCAATGCTGCTTTTTGATCTGAATAAATTGCAGTAATCATGTTTAAAAAAGATTGACCTACTTCCATTTTCTCTATCACTTGCAACATAAAGTCCCAGTTCAAATTATCAAAAGCTTTTTCTGCATCCAAGAAGAGGAATCCAACTTCCTTTTCAGGGTGTTTGTCACAATATTCAATTGCATCTATCACCACTCTTAAATTGTCTCTGATTTGCCTATTCGGTAAAAAGCCAGCTTGTTCTTCTGTTATAACATCTTTCAAATAATTTTTCAGCCTTTCAGAGATTACTTTAGCAAACAGTTTGTAGCCATTATTCAGGAGGGATATTGGTCTATAGTTCTTCACATTAGTTAGGTCCAAACCTTCTTTGGGTATAAGCGAAATATTTGCTTCTTTCCATGACTCTGGAATCCGTTTTGTCTCTCTTATTTCATTTGACAAAAGTACAAGAATTGGGGTTAGCTCATCCTTTAATTTTTTATAAAATTTTGCAGTAAATCCATCAGGACCTGGAGCTTTCCCCAATTTTGCTTCTTCTATCACACTAACAATTTCTTCATTTTTAATTGGACCATTAAGCACTTCTTTCATTTGTTGTCCCAATGTTGGTACTTCAATATTCTCCAAATATTTCTTAAGTTTCTGTGCATCAATACATTTCTTTTGAAACAATTTGGCATAAAAATTGAAAAAGACTCTCTTTAAGCCATTCAAGTCCACAATATCCTTTCCATCTTCTATTATCTTGTTTATAAAATTTCTTTCACATCTATTTTTTAATTGCCATGCTAAGAACTTTCCAGGTTTATTAGCACCCTCAAACGATTTCTGTTGCAACTTCTTTAAGTTCCAATACAATTCTCGATTTGACAATACATTTAACTGGTCTTGTAGCATGTGGATTTCTCTTATAATCTTTTTCTTCCCTGGCTTTTTCTTTAACTCTTTTTCTTTCTGTTGGATCTTTTCCTGTAAATCATTTTGTTGTTGCAATCTTTGCTTTCTATCTTTAGTATTTAATGAAATAAGCAGTCCCCTTATGACCGCTTTATAAGCATCCCAAACAATTTGTACTTCCGTGCCTTTGTTCAAATTTGTTTCAAAAAAGTTCTGTGTTTCCCTACGCAATGTCTCATTAACTATTTTTCTGTCCAATAAGTCCTCATTGATTTTCCAGTATAATTGTTTAGGTTTTTCTCTCGACATCCAAAGTAAGGGGCTGTGGTCAGAATTATTTTTTGTTAAAATTTCAATCTTTTGAGTCTTCAATGCTAACTCCTCCGACATACAAATCATATCAATCCTGGAAAAAGAGTTATGCCTATTGGAGTAAAAAGTATAGTCTTTTGCTTTGGGATTCCATTTTCTCCAAACATCTTCCAGTTTCTCTTGTTTCATCAGTTTAAAGAAAACTTTTGGTAATTTCCCCGCCACATCTCCAACTTTTTTTGAACATCTGTCCAGTAAGTTGTTCACTGTACCATTAAAATCTCCTGCGAAGATAACCTGATCATAAGTTAATTGTTCCATCTCATTTGTCAAATCTTTTAAAAAAAATTTCTTTAGCTCCATTGGGTGCGTACAAGTTTACAATCAAAGTCTTTTTCCTGTGTATCATTATTTCTACTCCAATATACCTCCCATCATTGTCCACAAAAATTTGCTTGGGTTCCAATTCTTTTTTAATATAGATCACTGTTCCTTTATTCTTTTTAGTCGCTAGTGAAAAAAATTCTTCTCCCAATTTCTTATTTATCAAATATTTGTAGTCCTGTTTTCTGATGTGAGTTTCCTGCAAACAAATTATATTGCTCTTTTGTTTTTCCAGCCAATGATTTACTAATTTTCTTTTATTAGGTGAATTAAGTCCATTTACATTCCAAGATAGCAATTTGTATTCCATGGTGTCTTGATTTATATATCCAAAAACTCTTCAAAATTATTTTCTTTGAACCTATACAAGTCTCCTTCTGATTTGATCGTAAATCTCACTGAATTGTATGTGAATGACAATCCTTGAGGTATTTCCCATCTGAATCTAATTCCCATTGCCTTTAGTTTGTCAACCAATTTTTTATATTTCTTTCTGTCTTGTAACATGACCCTTGGGATTTCTCTTAATATTATTATCTTTTTGCCATCAATTTCCAACGGTTGTGTGCATTGCTTCATTTTTCTTGTCACAAACTGCACAATGACATCTCTGAGTAATTTTTTCCTCTGAGCATACGTTGAGTTTACTCTGTAGATTAAGTCAAAATCCGAGTCTAGATCTCCTTGATCCTCACCAATATATGCCGTCAATGTTGTTATTACCAACGCACGTATATCTTGGTCTTCTGCCTCCTCAATTCCTCTGAGCCTCAGGTGGTTTTGTGTAGCTCTGTACTCCATCATAGATTCTAACCTTGTGTTCTCCTGGAGGGTATTTTTGATTTTTTGTTCTAGCTCCGTCAACTTAGCTGCTAAAACTTGGACTTCTTTTTTGACTTCTTCTGTATCTTTTTTAAACTCTGCCACTTCTGCTAGGACCAGTTCTTTCATAGCTGCCATGTTCTTCTCTTGCATTTGCACTTGTACTTGTTCTATTTGCTCCAATTGTTTTTCCATTTGCTGTTTTATCTGTAATTCCATTTGTTTAGTCTGTAGTTCCATCTGTTTTCCAAGACTCTGTACTGCCTCCATCCTCCTCCTCTCTATAGCCTCTATTGCTGCCTGCCATTCTTTTTTGTCCTTTGCTGCCATCCTGGGACTTGTCTTGGCCTCAAATCCGTTTTGAAAACTTTTAAATGTCACCAAATCTCTTTTCTTCTAAGTATTCAGTCAAATCGCCGCCTTTATATGTTTCTTATCTTTAATTTTATAGTTCAAATTCAATTTTAAAAATTAGTCCTCCTCAAAATGGCGGGCGCAATTTCTCTATGGTTTTTTGGCAAGAGTAGGCTATTTTATAACTTCCGGTTTGATGTCCGTCCCGAAAATCCAACTTCCTGTGCAGCGCACTAACTCTTCCTACTCCTTCTGGTTACTCAGTCTTTTCAAAAGCCTCTCTTGCCTCCAACTCATCTTTTCTCAGCCGGAATTTGTTTTTAGTAACACAGATTCACATCAGTTTCGTTTTACAGCTTGCCATTAATCTCTGACTAGCCACAGGAATGCAAAACAAAAGTCTCTTTTTCACTATTTTCACATTCTAGAAAGCTTCTTTCGATTCCAAACAAAGCAGATTACATCAGGAAAACTTTTTTACACTTAACCGCTTGATTCAAATTTCTCTATATCTTCAAATCGGTAAGCAAAAGTTCTTTGTTACCTTGAAGTTCGATCTCGGGGTTTCGCATTGCTTCTTCTTAACTTAAAGTTGACTTTGATGATAAAGAGGTCGGTAGATGACGGGTTTATGCTGAATTGTCAGCCCGATTAGCTCCTGTAGTGTTGTTTCGCATCTGCCCGCTTCGCGGGGGGGATCAAAGCTTAAACAGGCTTCTTCCGAAGCCTGCCCATGCCAATCTCAACCCCCGCTTGGACTTAGCTGCTTGCTTGCCACTCCCCCGCCTGGGGAGTGTTGCGTTGCGTTGGACCGATAAGAGGCCCAAACTGTCAAAAGGGGCTATCGTTCACCCTGCACAGTTCGCAGAGTGCGTCAACTCGCCATTTTAACTCCGACCGGAAGCCAGGTTGGGGGGTTTTTTTGCTCTTGATGTTGTTACAGGCTGTTTAGATGGAGAATTTGTTTCATTTTCATATTAATTACAATAATTATGAAACACCCAGTATTTGTTGTTATTGAAATTAAAAATGAAAGAAATGCACACAACTACAACTTGTGTTCCTCTGCAGTGTGAAGCCAAGGTAAATAGCTGGACAAGACTCTGAAGAAGAAAGCACTTTTAATAGTAAAACAATAGTTCTAATACTATGTTTTATAGAATGCCTGATTTTAAAGTATGTTTCTGGATGTGGTAGCTATAACCCAGATGGTTTCCAGATTGATGAGACAGTGACAGTGATCTAAAATGTAAAACTGCCAGTATGATACGAAGTCACGGCCAGTGGCATAATTATTGTGGCATTATGCAACCAGCAGTTTCCAAGAATTAGTCACAGCACAACTTACAGAGAGAGGGTGTTACACTGAGAAGAGCAATAGGATTAATATCTCATGTTGTTTTCCCTTGTAAACCCTAAGTGCAGCCGCCATTCTGTGGGGCTTCCCAATGATGACATACAGATTAAGTTGATACATGGAATGAAAAGCCACACCAAGGCATCAGTTGTGGTGGTATGATAATGGGGCAAGGATACAGCATCAAAAGATGAGAACAACTTGATTCTTAAATAACCTGAATACTCATGTATTTAGTTTTGCTGGGGGAAATGCAAAGGGTATGTGTTAGGAAAGTATGTTGTGTGGAAAATACAAGCTTGAAAGAATAACCCTTGAAGTACAGGAGCATTCAAACTGCATCTTGGAGCTGATAAAACCTATTTGTTCCTGGAAGAGCAGTTGCCGCTGAGCAGCTGCGCTTCTCAGCAAATGATTTCATTCTCTACCAGATCTTCTGAACTAATATTTTTCACTGCTAACCAATAATATCATACCTTCAATTAATTTATGTCAGATTTCTGACTTTTAAACCATTCCTTGGAAGCCTGGAGTTTTGCTTTAGAAGCTTCATCAAAGACTAGTGCAAGTGAAGGCATAACCCATTGAGGATGTTGATTCAATATTTCTTTTTTAATGAAAGAAATAATTAACACATTATTAACATTGATTTCTACATATCCATGGATGAGCTGACATGGCCAGTCACAGCCATCAGTTTGGGTTACTGTTTTTGATTATTCTTTTATTTCTTTCACACCATTTTTACACCATCATTGTTATACCATTTCTTTGTTAAAGGCCATCAGTACACAGTTGACATAGAAATAACCCTAAGAATGTGTTTGTTTAAATGGTGGAAATGCAGCATGTAGAAAGTGAACCAGGTGAAAAAATAAGTTTATTTCTCAGAAGGAACAAAATGGAAACAAGGATATCTGTTTGAGTCAGTTTGAGAAGCAGTTAAGGACCGTAGTCTGCTTGCATGGATGCAGATAACTGATCCATCTAAGTCACTCTATACACTTCAGCAGACTTCAGTGTATATAAGCTGCCTTCTATATCAGGAACTACTTCAACTCAATACACATTCAAATAAACCTTGAAGTCCCAATGTGGACACCATCATTCTGCACTGAATTGCAGTCCAGCCTGCATGGCTGCAAATGTGAATGACTCACTCTCTGTCATTCACCTTGAGTCCGAATCACAAAGGCAGACAATCAAAAACGTACATAAAATAAATAAATTGCAGTGCAGGAAGTAATGCATATATAAGGTCTTCAGGTGTGGCTAAGACTGGAATGAAGATTATATCTCCACTTTCAGCCTTGTTCTGTGCAGTCCATTTAGGGAAATTCCAAAGTATTTTCATACAGATTGTCTGTAACGGCACTTGGCAGAATGAAGCTTGTTCACACTCATGTAAGTATATTACGAAGCTCCTGCCCGCCCGGCAACGCCGCTGGTGGGCGGGGGCTGCTTTGCCGCCCTGAGGAATCTGGGCAGCAACAGCAGTTGGGACCCATTCGTCCCAATGTGGCTGGGGGCGGAGCCAGCCGTTCTAAAACGGCTGGGGCTCCGTTCCCACCTTGACAGTTGCTCCGTGCGCTCAAAGCACATGGGAGGAGTGTAAGCGGAGGCCCGCTTGTGGCGAGGGCGGCAGCGGAGGCCCGCGGAGGCTCGCTGGCGGCGGGGGCGGCCCGCTGGCGGCGGGGGCGGCCCGCTGGCGGCGAGGGCGGCAGCGGCGGCGGCCCGCTGGCAGCGAGGGTGGTGGTGGCCCGTTCGCGGTGAGGGCGGCGGCGGCCTGCTCGCGGCGAGGGCGGCGGCAGCGGCCCGCTCGCGGCGAGGGCGGCGGCGGCGGCCTGCTCGCGGCGAGGGCGGCGGCGGCGGCCCGCTCGCGGCAAGGGTGGCGGCCTGCTCGCGGCGAGGGCGGCGGCGGAGGCCCACTGGCGGTGGCAGAGGAGGAGGCCCGCTGGCGGCGGCGGCAACAGCCGGTGCCTGGTAGTGGTGGCGGTGGCCCATTCCCAGCAGGACGTCTGCTCCCAGTAGTGGTGGCGGCAGCGGCCCATTCCCAGGAGCGGCCTATCGAGGCAGACCCTTGGGACCATGAGGCGGCAGCGCAATTGCTGGCGGGGGCACCTCACCCTCTGTTTATTAAAAAAAACCCACACAACACACTTTTGGTTGGGGGGAGTTCTTTGTAGGGCCCTTGGGTAGAGGGCGCAGTTGGTGCGGCTGCTGAGGCCCCAGTTCCCTCCTTCCCCCCATGTTCCCCCCCCTTTCCGGGCAGCAATTAGTGCCATTTGTAGACAACTGGGCAATGGGGTAGCCTATTATTAGTATTATTGATACTTTAGGAGGCAGCCATTTGAGTGGAGTTATGGAGGTGGCCATCTTGAGTGGAGCTCATGGGGGCAGCCATCATGAGTGGGATGACCCTGTCAGCCCAGTGATTCTTCAAGGGCTTGAGGCACTACAAAACCTGGTGGGAGCAGGGCCAGCTATAGTTCTGACAAGCGCGGTCCATGAAAGGGCAGCTTTTATTTATTTATTTCCAGTCACATTTCAAATCTTGAAAGAGCTATGTCAGCCCTGCCTATCTCACAGGGTGTTTGCTGTGATGGGGGGATGGGAGAGGAGTTTGTACTCTACTCTGAGACTTTGAGTGGAGGATGGGATATAAATCCAATCTCTTCTTTTACTCTCTGTCTTCAGAGGTGCCAGTCCATAAAATATCAGATTTTAACTAGGTGGCTCCTCAGTACTACACCACGGATCAGTAATCAGTAATACACCATAGATAAGTGATCGGTTTCCATGGAGGTGTATTTGGGTTTGTCTGTTAAAAATACATTGCTATATGTTACATAATGATTGTGGCTGCAGAATAAATGCACCGGGAGAAAGGGAATGGTGCGTGTGGCTGGTGCAGGGTTTGAAGTCAGGACTGAGGGCTTGCTGTGCTGAAACTGCAGTGAGAGGTGTGTGCATAAGGGGCTATTATCTGAACTGAAAGGTCCCATCATTTCATACAAAAGGCACACCAACCCTTTAATCATCCTGGCTCCTGTGTCTTTTTACAGATGTTTAAGACGGATACAGAAAGGGAAGAGGCACTCAGATCATATTGCCAAAATTTATGCTGGTTACTGAGAATTACAAGAGTATTTAAAAGCAAAAACATCAGCTTGTGTTTTACGGATTACCACTAAGCTTCTGACTGTGTAAATCTTGACAAGCTGGGGTTGGTTTTAAAAGTGATGGATGTCCCATACATTGTTTTGTTGGGATGTTCAAACTTGTACTCTGGGCAAGAGGGTACTGTTAGGACTGGATAGGGACAAACAGGTCGGTTTCCAATCAGCAAAACTGTCAGATTAATGTCTTTATCTCTCTCTTGATCTATGTGCAGAACACATCATAAGGACAACTGGATTCGTCTGCAGTGAAGGTGCAGCAACAGTTGGTGGAAGGCACATTAACAGTTTGAGAAATTTATTCTTTATTTAGGCTGAAGGCACCACATTATTGGCAGAAAGTGCTGTTAGTTGGATTACAGCTGACCATTAATGAGACAAAGTACTGACTACTGGAAAATTACACAACTTTAAGGGTGACATTGAAGAACTTGTTCATGATTCTGTTCATTGCTCCATCATCACCCAAAAGGGGGCGGGGGCAGAGCCCAGATCTGGTAATGAGGTCTGGTAGTGGCCATTCAGTTCAGTGATCCCAAGGCAGGCAGGTACCCACGCCCAGGCGGGCGGGCGGTTCAACAATACCCATTTGCTGGGAGGCCCCATGCATATATATATAGGCCCCAATTTAAAAAGACGGGTAGGGGGCTGGGGAGGTAAGTGTTCAGGAGGTGTGGCTACAACCCCCTCCCCCAGACATAGTGTCCCAGCTCAATTCAAGTTAAGGTTCTTGAGCATGGGTTGAGGAATTACCCCAGCCGATAGGCTCACGTTTACCTCTTGGAAGGTTTTGCTTTAAGGTTTAGGTTACCTTAGCTGGCAAAAGGTGACTTTCTAGTGCTCCTAACTTGAACTCAGTTATGGGGAGTAAGAACATACTTTGGGGGAATTGCCAAGGAATGCAAGGAGGGTGGAGCCTTGGTGGTGTTCCTTCTAAGCTGTGTTGGTCCAGGCTAGCTCAGTTTTCTGGGCCTCTGGCTCAAACAGTTTTTGTCTTGGCTAGGGAGGGATGGCTCTGAGCAGGCTGGTTGTGTGATGGCCAGGCCGCCTGCTCACGGCTTTGATGCTGGTGGTCACAGGGTTGAATTTTTATTTTTATTTATTTATTTATTTATTTGCTCACAGGACTCCACAGCTTACTGGGGGCATTGGTCCTTGCCCCTTTCCATTCCCCCCAGTTACCAATCTTAGGGTTTCCCCAATGGGAGTTGTGTTGAAAAAGGCACCTGGTGAGTATCGCCTCATTCACCACTTGTCATACCCACGTGGGGAGTTGTGGAACGACGCGATACCGGGGGAGTTATGTTCAGTTAGGTAATGTCATTTGATCAGGCCATCTGAGGGCACACCGTTGTGGACAGAGTGCGGAATTGGCAAAATGGGACATCAAGTCAGCCTTCTACCTCCCTGTCTACCGACCAGATTTTGTGCTTCTGGGTGGTGCTTTAGAGGGCAAATTCCACATGGATAGGACCTTTCCCATGGGATGCTCAGTGTCATGTGCGGCATTCGAGAGGTTCAGTTCCTTTTTGGAATGGACCTTGCGCTGCAGGGCAGGACTATGCAGAGCTGCCCATTATTTTGATGACTGCCTATGGGTAAGAAGGAAAGATGCAGGGCAGTGTGGATTTTACTGACCAGACATTTAATTGACACAGCCAGGGTGAAGAAGATTACTTTGCTGGAGCTGCAGCAGCTGGTTGGCTGCCTCATCTGTGCATGCAAATTTTTGGTGCCCAGCCAGGCATTTGTTATAAGATTATTGAGTCCCTGAAGGGCTTGAGCCTAACATACTATAGAACTAGGGTCCTCAGGGGATAAGAGATGAGTTCGTATGGAAAAATTTTGAATTCATACGATTGGGTATTTTGGTGGGAGGACTTTATGGTCGAAGGCAAGTGGCAGGTTACATCTGCCTTTGCTGGTCCTCCAGAGGCTGGCCAGTTCCCTGGTCAGATGCTCTCGCCCCTTCCACCTGGGGAGCTTATATGAGGGCTGGTAAGCCTTCGGGCACAGCAATCAGGGAACTAGTTGTGAAGTCGTGTAAGGATATATCTGGTCTAGCACTGGTCCTGCGGTTCTTCTTTCAGGTGCTGCAGGCCGGGGGGGTGAGATGATGAGTCACCGTTTGTGGCCACAGCATGGCAAGGCCTTGTGTTACAAGCTGAGGTAGCCATGGCGATGATAGGAGCAAGATGGCCCAGCGTGCCAATAGCTGACCAGCAAGGCCCTCATGTTGCAGGCTGATGTGGATCTGGTGGTGATGACACCAAAACAGCACGGTGTGCTGATAGCTGGTTGATAAGGCCCTCATCTGGCCATTAAGGCCTTGTGTTACAAACGGAGGCACACCTTGTGATGATAAGAGCAAGGTGGCCGGGTGTGCTGATAGTCAGGCCAGTGTGCATCTAGGCCCTTGTGATGATATGAGCAAGGTGGTCAGTGAGGCAGATCTTGTGATGATAAGAGCAAGGTGGCCCGGTGTGCTGATAGTCAGGCCATCAGGGCCCTTGTGTTACACGCTGAGGCAGACCTTGTGATGATAAGAGCAAGGTGGCCCGGTGTGCTGATAGTCAGGCCATCAAGGCCCTTGTGTTACACGCTGAGGCAGATCTTGTGATGATAAGAGCAAGGTGGCCCGGTGTGCTGATAGTCAGGCCATCAGGGCCCTTGTGTTACATGCTGCGGCAGTCCTTGTGATGATAAGAGCAAGATGGCCCAGTGTGTAGTTCTTCAGGTTGGCTACTTTTGCCCCGCCAGGTATGGCTCAATTTTGGGAGACCCCTGCTAGGCGTAAAGCCTAACCACCAACTGAGGAAGTTTGTAGAGGGTGGTTTAGGGTAGTTTTTGCTGCACCTCGCCATACGGGTCTGGGTCTAGACCTGTATAGGTTGATGGGGTGCATTTGTCTGTCAAGGGCAATGGGATAATTTTGCAGGACTTGCAGCAAGGGATTAGGTGGCATTATGATTCTGAATGGGGAGCAAAGGCCAAAGCAGAGGCTTGACCTTGGCTGTGGCAGGTTTGTGCAAGCAAAAAATGGAACTGGTGAGCACCTCACGGCATATCCCGTTAGGGAACAGGGGGTCATCAGGAACTGCCTTCGGATTTCAGGGTCCAGGGTGGGGAATGGTGATCACCTCCATTGGGAACCTTTTATGGCAGGCTCCTCCCTGCAAGTTGAAAGGCTTCAGGGGTAGGCGCTCCTAGAAGGCAACCAGTTGCTGGGCTGCTGGTCACGAGCCAGAGAGTAAATGGCTCACGGCTGGAGCTGGGTGACCCGCCCTTTAAGGGCAAGGGGGTTGGTCAGAGGAGTGACACCTGCCTTGCCTGTTCCATGCTTGCTTAGTTGTCCATTGCTGCAGTGTTCTGATAAATAGTTAATAAAGTGGCCCTTGTTTAATTCCACACTGTTGTCTGTCTCATTATTCCGGCTGGGGGGGCAACGAAGCTCCTGCCCGCCCGGCAACGCCGCTGGTGGGCGGGGGCTGCTTTGCCGCCCTGAGGAATCTGGGCAGCAACAGCAGTTGGGACCCATTCGTCCCAATGTGGCTGGGGGCGGAGCCAGCCGTTCTAAAATGGCTGGGGCTCCGTTCCCGCCTTGACAGTTGCTCCGTGCGCTCACCCACCCGCCCTCCCTGTTCTTAGTGTAGGCTGTTGCTGGTCGCCTGTGGGGCCAGGTAGGAATTTTTCGCTTCTACCCAGATTGGCTCAATGGGTGGAGGTGTTTTCGCCTACCTTACACTGCGGGCAGTGGATTATGGGACATTGTGGTGGACGGCGGTTAAATAGGTTGGTCACTTGGCAGGTTTGTGCAAGCAAAAAATGGAACTGGTGAGCACCTCACGGCATATCCCGTTAGGGAACAGGGGGTCATCAGGAACTGCCTTCGGATTTAAAGGTCCAGGGTGGGGAATGGTGATCACCTCCACTGGGAACCTTTATGGCAGGCTCCTCCCTGCAAGTTGAAAGGCTTCAGGGGTAGGCGCTCCTAGAAGGCAACCAGTTGCTGGGCTGCTGGTCACGAGCCAGAGAGTAAATGGCTCACGGCTGGAGCTGGGTGACCCGCCCTTTAAGGGCAAGGGGGTTGGTCAGAGGAGTGACACCTGCCTTGCCTGTTCCATGCTTGCTTAGTTGTCCATTGCTGCAGTGTTCTGATAAATAGTTAATAAAGTGGCCCTTGTTTAATTCCACACTGTTGTCTGTCTCATTATTCCGGCTGGGGGGGCAATAGCACTTGTTGACATTGAAGTGCCTTGATAAGTAATCTGTTAGGCAAGAAGGAGACAAAGGAGTGAGATATGATCGAGAAGTAGCAAGACAAGGGAAGTTTAAATGTTCTGCTGGCAGATTCAACAATTCAGAAATTGGCATAACAAGGATTTTTATCCAGTAAGGATGTTATCTCAGATTATACACCAGTTTTCCCCATTCCATTTTCTCATCCCATTCCATTTTCTCCACCCTTTCTTCACTGTCTATATACACAGGACAGTGTATATGTTCTCATTTCATCCTCATTAACTCTGTGATGTATATTAGGGTGAGAGATAATGACTACTTCAAAGTGTCCTTTCCTTGTTCTTTTCAGCACAATCAAGAGAGCATTTACTTTAAAACAACACACCAACAAGTCCCATGCCTTATTCCTCAGATCAAGAGGTTGACCAGGGTCTCTGGAATTTTGTCTCTCCTAGTTTCCCCCTCTCGCTGCTCCTGATCACCTTCATGCAAAGCATGTGTCCTACCACAGACTACCTAGGGAAAAGCTTAGCCTGAACCTAGTATTTTAGGATTATAGTAACTACAAGTGGAGACCCGCAAGAAACTTGTGGGATGGTCATCCCATTCCTCACACCTTTGCTTCCTCCCCTCTACCCTTACCTATCTCACACTCTTTCTCCCTTCTGGGGGTGGAGCCATAGACTCAACCCTCCAAAGCAGCCATTTTATCCAGGGGAACTGATCTCTGTCACCCGGACAACAGTTGTAATTCTGGGTGATCTCCAGCCCTCACCCAGAGGCTGGCAATGGTAGTTCTCATGGAGGAAATGACTGGTTTGGAGGGTGGAGTCTATGGCATTATACTGGTCTGAAGTTCCTCCCCTCCTCAAACCCCACCATCCCCAGGATCCACCCCTTAAATGTCCAGGAGTTTCCCAATCCAGAGTTGGCAACCCTATTTCCTTCCCACCCAACAGCCAACTTAACTTTTATCTGCCTTTATCTGTCTTCAGCTTTTTGTCTCCACCCCCTCCCCCACAGTTTCTACCAAGGAAAATTATAGTCTTTCTCCACAGTGGGGACCAAAGCAGCTTACATTATTCTCACCTCCTTTTTATCTGCACAACAACCCTGTGAGGTTGGTTAGGCTGAAAGTATGTGACTGGTCCAAAATCACCCAGTCAGCTTCCACCGCAATATGGGGATCTGAACCTGGGTCTTGCAGACCTATTCTGAGGCTCTAACTGCTGCATCACTGCTGGCTTTCATAGGGTGGCTGCTGAACAGCAGCAAGCAGCCAGGTCAAGTTGAGTCATGCAAATTAGGTGGTATCAAGTCACCCAGAGGGTGCTGCCTAGGGATGCCAGCCTCCAGGTGGGATCTGGGGATCCCCTGGAATTACTGCTCAGCTCCAGACTACTGAGATAACTTCCCTTGGAGAAAATTGATGCTTTGGAGGGTGGACTCTAGGGCATTGTACCCCACTGAGGTCCCTGTCCTCCCCAGACTCCATCCCCAAACCTCCAGGAGTTTCCAGACCTGGAGCTGGCAACCCCACTACCCCATCCCCTGCCAGTGCCCGTGGGGGGACCTGGCAACCCTATACTGCTGCCAGGCCTAGGGTTGGCAACCTCCAAGTGAGGCCTGGAGAGTGAACTCCAGAGATCTGTGAACAACAGAGATCTGTCTCCCTGGAGAAAATGGCTGCTTTGGAGGGTGGATTCTGTGGCATGATACCCAGCTGAGGCCCCTCCCTTCCCCAAATCCTGCCCTCCTTGCACTCCACCCCAAAACCTCTAGGAATCCCCCAGCCTGGCCCCAAGGCTCCCTCCCTCCCTCCCCCCCCCTCCCTCCCTCCCTCCAAGGCCGAAAGAGGCCTGGAAAGAAAGGGCCCTTCCCCCCACCCTTGACTGACAGAGCCAGTCAGAAGCCTCTCCTCCCCCCCCCCCAACGTTCTAATCTCTCACCGTTGATGCCTGGAGTCAGGTCCCTGCAGAGGCCATTTCAAAAGGCTTTTGGGGGGAATTCAACTGACCCTGAAGGGATTTCCTCACTGTTTGGATTTTTCTACAAACCCAGGAAGTCTACTGACTATGTAGGAAAAGCTGTTGGGGGAGAGTGAGGCCCCTGTTGGTGGGAATAGGTATCCGCACAGAAAAAAAAAAGTCTGGAATTAGAATAAGGATAAGTAGTTTCCAGCATTTTTTTCACCAAGGGGATGCATGGGGCTAAATAACCCAAGGGGCTGAAATATCTATTTAAGCCCTGAAAATTTTTGGTATCACACAAAATAGGGAGATTTCTCTCCCCACACCCATGAGCCCCTGTGTCAGGAAGGCCTGTCAAGTGTATAGTATGCGGGGGGAGTACTCTGTCTGAATCTTTCCTCACTGTTACTAACTGTCTCTTATCAGCTCTCTGACCTTCACTCTCCAGCTGCTGGAGTTTCGGCTGGGAACCACAATGGTTTCTAGGATTGTTTTGCTTGCTGGCCCACCGCTTTTGCCCATGCACGTGACTTGTATTCATTGGCTTCTGCTATGGGGGGGATGCTTGAATATAGTATATCATAGTAGGTCCTATTGTATGTAGCCATTACAGACACAAGCTGTACACGTGTCTTTAGTTCTATTCCCCATTAAACATTGTCTTCTGAAGAAGCCCTGTGTGACATGAGCTGACTGAGGAACCTGACACCCTGCATCACGTGACATTATCCAAGATGGTTCAATTTCAGCTCCAGCTAATTAAAAAGACTGATATGGCTGAAGATGAGTAAGGTTCTTTCAGTGCAGGGGCCAGAAACATGGGAAGGGCACCCTCTATAATTACCCTGTGACATAATTAGAGTTCTAGAGAAAGTTGCTTGAAATCTGTTCTTATCTGTTTCCTTCTTTCACCTCTGGGAGATGAAGCCAAATTTTCTCCTATGTCTATTAATAGTGTTTGGTATGACTTGGGAAATAACATTTGGAGAAGAAGTTATGCATATGGTCAAATTGTACAAATCATACCAAACTAGAACTAGAGATCGACTTCAGGTAGTCCAGAAAACATGGGGTTTTAATGATCCCATTCGCGGGGAGGGCAGGATAGAAATCTAATAGATAGATAAATAAATAAATAAATCGCAAGCAGGTCTGCCCAGAGGTAAGTTGTTCAATACTCCCAAGGAACACATTCTTAGAATTGCAGTATTTTTCTGCAGGCTGGTAATGCCTATTGGTGGCCCTCTATCCTATCATCCAGTTTTAGGACAGTTGCACACTTTAATGTAATTTATAGAACTTTTTGCAGTTTTCTCAAATACCTTTGATATGAATATGTGGGAATAAATGGCAGCCTTATCAACTGCTGCCTAGTAAATACTGCTCTGATTAATAGTTCTTACAACAATAGATATGCATAATTGAAGACATAACAATGTGATCCGGGGCCCAGTCAATATATCAGCAGTGTAATCCAAAGCAAAGTTACACTGTTCTAAGCCCACTGAAATCAATGGGCTAAGAAGGGGGTAACTCTTCTGGGTTTGGCACTGTTGCTTCTTTCCTCCTCCAGCTAAGCTCCTGACATGAGAAGAGGACTCTCAGCACTTCCTCTACCAATCTGCCATTCACTGAATAATCCATTATTGTTGAGGGGTTTCAGTGCTGCACATTAGAGAATGTTTGTCAGACTCTATTTCAAATGTAGCAATTGGTAGCCTTAGGGGAACTTCACTTTTTAATGCCCTAATTGACACGTTTTGCAGTTTAAGGATGTATATTTTAAGCATTAAACTCAACATCATATTACAGCGTGCAAACATTTCATTAAAGAATGCAAGATGCTGGTAGTATGGAATATAAAGTATGATATTGTAACAGGGGGTGCTGAGAATGTAAAGCTGATTGCTGTTTATGATTTATACATTTCAGCTGTCTTTGTATGTGTACATCTTGAGATTCTCACTGTCTTGTCCTAGGATAATGAAGGTAGAAAAAAGACACTGTCAGTTCTATATGCACACTTCTTATCTGTCAAAAAGAAAAATAATCTACAGAATGTCAATCAGATAACAGTGACTAGAGGTATACTTTAGTAAACTAAAGCTTCTTGAAATTCCCATGGAATTCCACATCCAGATCTATAGTTTATTACAAAACACCTCCCCCTCTCTGTGTCTCCTGAACAGGCTAGCACCCTACTAAAAGCAGACAGACTTGCTCCAGAAATACTTCTGGCCTGGATTCAAGTGGAGGCTGCCCTATTTCCATGCTGCATAATCTCTAAGTATTTCAAAAGATTTAATAGAGTTTGAAGTCTTTGTGTGACATTTGTAAACAGCTGAAAGAAACACTCCCAGGATCTTTCTATATTCACAAAGAAGAGCATCCTGTCTTTGGAGATGCGGGGGAGAGATGTGGATAGCTAATAGGTCAGAGTGGGTTTAATACATCCGTTGATGTTTCTCATTGTTGTATTGAGTTGGACATCAAGTTTGTGGACATGGGGACTGCTTGCTGATTGACTGACCCATAATTCCTCAGAGAGTTCTATTGCTCAGCATGTTATTTAGGAACTGAAATAATGTTCTGCAAGGAAAAACCCAGATTCAATGAAAGTTGTTAAACTGAGAACCTCGTCTTCACAACTATGTCGGGGTCTAAATCCTGCTTGCTCTATAGAGTCATGTTTCTTAATTCTGTCTTGATTCTATTCAGGATTAGGCTCTTGAGAAGTTTATAACAGGAGGTCAAAAGGGAAATAGGTCTGTAACTTTCTGCCAGATGTTTAGATCTTCCAGGTTTCAGAACAGCAACTATTTTTGCTTTCTTGAACTCTTCTGGGAATCTTGGGGGTTAAGTGTGTGGACTCTAATCTGGGACAACCAGGTTTGATTCCCCACTCCTCCACTTGCAGTTGCTGGATGACCTTGGGCAAGCAATAGTTCTGGTACAGCTGTTCTTGAAAAAGAGCAGTTTCTGTCAGATCTCTTTCAGCCCCACCTACCTCACAGAGTGTCTGTTGTGGGGAGGAGAAGGGAAAGGAAAGGAGTTTGTAAGCCGCTCTGAGACTCCTTTGGGTAGTGAAGGGTGGGGTATAAATCCAATCTCTTCTCTTCTTCTTCATGATATCTGTGAGAAACTTTGAAAGCCACTTTTTAGTGAATGTACCTCTGTTAATCTGGAACTCATTATGGATGCTGTCAAAGCCTGGTGCCTTTCCAACCTTGATGTCCCTCAGTGTCTTGGAAATCTCATCAGCACTGACATTCCCTGGCAGCTCACAGTCTTCAGGGCAGGTGTGTCAAATTCTGCAATTTTTTTTATCCTGGTTGTAAAGTCTTGATCCTTTGGACCTCTGGACAGGGATACTAGTTGGGTAGCTACCTAGTCTGATGTTATCTCTGGATTTCCTTGGAGCACAGGTGGGTTTGGACCTAGTTTTTTTCCACAGGCTCCAGGCTTTCCTACTGGAATGCCTGAAATCCAGATTTGCATTTGCTTCAGTCCATTTTTGTCTACTCACATTATCGAGTTCATGGAGTAGTTTATCTGCTACTTCTGGGTCTGCTGTCAATTTTGATACAGCCTCTCACTCTGGTTGCTCCAGCCTGGAATATATTGTTTCTGATAGCCTCTAGGAATGTGTGTTTCAACTGCAGATATAACAGCTCCAATGAATTGGTGGTAGTTATTATGTGTTGGAGGAACCCATCTAAGACACCTATACAGATCTTCACTGGAACCTTTCCAATTCACCCTCTTTAAGTTCCAGCATGGTCTTGGAAAAGATCCTATAATTGGTATTTGGATCCCTAGTTTGAGGATTACAGGTCGATGCTAACTGTGTGGGAAATCCTCAAGAAGCTTCCAGTTTTTGGCAGCTTGCTACTTGGACATGTCCCATAGATCACCTGATGGAGACGTGCCAAGACACAGAGATCAGGACGGGTCTTGGCTAGTTCCAGAACCCCTGGAGTCTCTGTAGGAGGCTCCCAGCCTGGGGATCTAGGATAAGCCTCTCCCAAGGCAATGGCTTAGGGAATCAAGACTTGCCCATCCACAAGAGGTCCTGATGCCACAGAGCCACCATGGCAACCAGAGCTGACCCCTGGATGAGTGGACAAGAAAATAAGTGAAATTAATGCTTGTAATGAATAAACTCGACTAAATAGTGAGTTAAGCAAACTTCTGTCTAAGCGATTAAGTCTCTGAGTGCTGGATATACCTGGGAAGTAGCGGCAGGTGGGGAAGGTTGGAGATCCACCCCCCTTGAATTGGAGCAGTCTGTAAGTGGCTTAGAAAAGAGAAAGAAAATGATACTAGCAGTATGAGACTTTAATTGTGCCTGAAAGGTGCAATTTAATCTAAGACACGTTGAAATCAGAGAAACTTGACTTTAAAACTAATAACTTTCTTCTTGAGTAAACAATGGCTGGTAGAGGGAGGAGAATGGTGACGGAAAAGAAACCTCTCACAGGAAATACTATACCAAAGACTCCCACCCAGACACAAGAAGCGGCTGCAGACTTTCCCGATATACTGGCTTCAGCATTGTGCTCTCTGCTGGAGCAGATGTCAAATATCAACAGTAAGCTGGATTCTGTTCAAAAACAGCTTGTGCAAATGGATAAGAGAGCTGATAAGACAGATAGAAAGTTGAAACAAAGACTAAAGACATTGAGCAAAAGTTGGAAGAAGTGAAAAAAGAAAGAAATATGGATAAAAGCCAACTACGACAACTTTAGCTGGAAAAATCAATGCATGTTCTACATTTTCAAGGAGTCCCTGAACAGAAGGGGGAAAACTTAAAAACAATTTTAAGCGAAGCACTAGCATCAATTTTGGATCTTAAGCAAGATGACCTGCAAAATGACATGGACTTGGTTTATCATACTTATCGTGACTTTATATATATATATATATATATATATATATATATATATATATACACACACACACACACACACACACACACAAGTTACCTGGTGAAATATATGTGAAATTCTCCAAGATAACTACTAGAGAGAACATTCTGAAAGCCACATTGGGGAAAACATTAAAAAAGATGAAGAAATCAAAATGTTAAAAGACATCCCATTTGAGATCCGGAAATGAAGATGACAATATAAAGACTTCTTTTCCTTCAAAATAAATCAATCTCTTATAGAGGGATCTTTCCAGATGGACTTGTCTTCAACTTTAATGATAAGGAAAAAAATCTGACTCTGTCCAAAAGGCCAAAAGCTTTTTGAAACAGCAACAAAGCCCAAATAAAGATGATAAAGCAACTATGGATGAAGAGGAGGAACCCAGCGATGGAGAAATAGACAACACCTCAAGTGCCTCTAGCAGTGCAACCGAAACTTCAGAGTCTGAGAAAGGAGCAGCAGCACCCAAGATATTAAAAGCGAACTCTAAACACAAGAAGAAGAAGCATTATATAAATGGAGTATAAAGGATTACAAAACACTTGAATCCAGCATAACTAAATTTCATTTTACAGTAGTTTGAATTCTCTTTTCCCATTTCCATTGCAGGAGTGATATATATAACAGTAATGTCGCATGTGAACCCTGTCTTATATTTTAGCTGTAGTGTATTCCCCCTGTCCCCCACCCTATAGGATGTAGTATTATAAAACCAATAAAAATAATTAAAAAAGGAAATCCTCAAGAACACATCTGGATATAGGCAACAGCTGACTTCTCCAGTCAGATGAAACAAATAGTAAGTCAGGGTTGGACTCCCTGTTCCATGTCATTGATCTAAAGATGCTTCTGTCTTAAATGTCAAAAATAAGATGAAAGCCATGTTATTCAGCCCAGATGATAAGTGGAGGCCTCACCATTCTTCTCATTGACCGTGTATCTCCAGTTTCCACAGTGACTGTTGAAGTCACCAGCATATACAGAAGGATGAGGGTACGTTGACAAGACTTGTGTTGGTCATGAAACTGCAGAAAGTTTATGAATGTTGACAACATGTACTTCCCCAGCTTTTACTACAATTGTGTGGATGTCATTGTGGACAATACCAGCTTCCCATTTTCAATGTTGCTTTGGGCATAAGTCACTATGCCATGGGTATGATGATATATGATGCCAATAACATCATATCCAGCAATTTTCACTTTGTGTGTGGGGGGGTGATTTTTGTCACCAAGATGAGTTTCTTGAACAAGAGCTAAATCTATTTTATTGGTCAGTAAGATTTGCAACAGGTACTGGCATTTAGCCTTGCTTAACCCCTCAATATTTATTTGTAACTTGGAAGTTCATTTCCAGTACTGACACCAGCAGCATCAAGGTTTGTAGACTGAAACTGTAGCTTCTCCTAGTAATGATGTGTTGAGATAAAACACATGCATACATACCTTTTCCAGGGCTAAATCCCCAAAATCTCAGAGAGGAATTTATATCAATACTTAATGTTTCACAGAAACTTGTGGTGCTCAGCTAAAAATCAATTGATATTGTATCATTTTCTTAGAAATTCAGGGTTTTTTCCTCCAATGTTATCAGTTTGCAGTGAAGGGCTTGCCTTTTTAGGAACATGCAGTGCAAAATATAGAAGAAATCACACAAGGTTTCAGAATAGTCTTATCTGTTCAGCTGCTTTTGGAGTGACTACAGTCACTGCTGGAAGGTTCAAACCAGTACAGAAAAACAAGGCTTCGGAGATTTTACTCCAGGCTTCCTTTCTCATGTACTTCAAACTGAGAGTATAATTCCTTCCAAACAAAATGAACTGCTGAATCCATTCATTACCATCTTACAGGGCTATTTTTGGTCTGGAATGCCCTGGAATGGTGTTCTGACTGGTTTCTGAGCCCGCCCTGCCCCTCCCCTGCCGTGGGAGGTCCAAAGACCCCACCCACCAGCCTTCTCGGGCCTGCGCTGAGTTGCCGTGGCCCATGGGAGGCCTGAAGACCCCACCTGCTGGCCTTCTCAAGCCCACGCCGAGGCACTGTGGCCTGCGGGAGGCCCAAAGACCCCACCCGCCAGCCTTCCTGGGCCCGTGTTGAGTTGCTGTGGTCCGTGGGAGGCCCGAAGACCCCGCCCACCGGCCTTCCCGGGCCCATGCTGAGGCACTGTGGCCTGCAGGAGGCCTGAAGACCCCACCTGCTGGCCTTCTCAAGCCCACACTGAGGCACTGTGGCCTGCGGGAGGCCCAAAGACCCTGCCTGCCAGCCTTCCTGGGCCAGTGCCAAGGCGCTGTGGCCTGTGGGAGGCCCGAAGACCCCACCCACCGGCCTTCCCGGGCCCACGCTGATGCACTGTGGCCTGCAGGAGGTCTGAAGACCCTGCCCACCGGCCTTCCTGGGCCAGCGCCAAGGTGCTGTAGCCCACAGGAGGCCTGAATACCCCACCCGCCAGCCTTCCTAGGCCCACACAAGGTGCTGTGGCCCCTGGGAAACCCAAAGACCCAGCCTGCTGAGGCGCTGTGGCCTGCGAGAGGCCCGAAGACCCCACCCACCAGCCTTCCCGGCCCATTCCTGCTTGATCAGAGTGAGTGAGGATCCGTGGGGGGTGGCGGAGGCTTGATGGGGGGTGGGAGAGCCTCCTCCCATCTTTTTGCCTTCTTTCTCTCTTTTCCTCCTCCTTTCTTCCTTCCTTCCTTTTTCTTTCTTTCTTTCCCTCCTTCTTTCCTTCTCTCTCTCTTTCTTTCCTTGTTTTCTGTCTCTCTTTCCTTCTTTTTCTTTCTTTCCCACTGTCCCTTCTCTCTTTCCCTCCTTCTTTCCTTTTCTCTCTTTCCCTCCATCATCTCTTTACCATTATATTTTTTTTATTAAATCCACACTCTGCTTCCCATTTTGCATTTGAAAATTAAATCTTTCAGTTCTTAAAATGAAATTCTTTATTGCCAATGTGTCGATGGTGTGAGTGGGAATTCTCACACCTGGGCATAGGCACTAATAGCATGACTTTATCCCATATAAAATAATAAGGAAGTTGCTGAGTCTCAGCATGAAGGATCATGCATCAACTGCTCTCTGCTACAGACTGGTCATCACCATGGTTTGGACTCCAGTGACATGCACTTCATTATGAAGAAGACTACAATTCCAAGATTCAATACCCAAAATCACTCAGTAAGCAGTCCAGATCCAGCTTTTGGCACTTGGAGACAAAGGCCTCCCTCCAATAGTTTGGCCAAGTCATATTTTAATACTCAGTGCAAGCGGTGCATAAAGTGAATTCCACAAGCCACTTCCTCTGTGCTAGTATTGCAAGCAGCTCCTTGAAGGGTACAGGACTTTCCCAGAGTATATGACTTGGAGATTATAAGCAGGTATACTTGAAGCTCCCTTTGCTGCATTTTCACTGCTGTGCAGCATTGTGAATCTGAAGGCTGATTCTCACAATGATCTATAATACCATAAGTACAATTAACATGAGATTCCTTGGATTCTGAAATAGCTATTAGAGATGGAGCCTTCTTAAAGCACAGTTGACTGGTGTCTCTAATGGAGGGGAGAGGGCACAGTCGTCAATTGATGTCAAAGCCTCTCTTAACTGAAGAGGCACCAGCTGTTGATGTATTATTGTTAGTGCTGATGATACAGGAAAGAAGGGGGGGCAACCTAACCATAAAACATTTCACATACATTATCTTGATTGTAAGGCATTTATCTTTTTCTTTTTTTTGGTAAGGTAGGATCCACACCTATGATTGTATATTACAGTAGCACAATATCTAACGACATCTGTATCCAATCCAAGTCAGACCAGTGGCCCACCTAGCTCATCATTTTTTATTCTGACCTGCCATGTCTCTCCAAGGTTTCAGGCACAGGAATGCCTTTCCCAACATCTGCTGGAATCCTTTGATTACAGATATCAGGGATTGAATCTGGGACCTTCTGCACAGAAAGCCCATGCTTCCACATTGAGCCATATCTCCTACCCATATCCAATTATGGATTTGAATATATATAAAACCAGGGTTCTGTTTGCTTAGAAACACCCAGTGAGTACAGACTCAGAAGAGACAAATTTGGTTTACAGCTTACATCCTTAACTATATACTACAAACACCCAGTGAGTACAGACTCAGGCTTCCTTCCTTCCTTCCTTCCTTCCTTCCTTCCTTCCTTCCTTCCTTCCTTCCTTCCTTCCTTCCTTCCTTCCTTCCTTCCTTCCTTCCTTCCTGCACAGATCTGTGCATTCCCCCCCCAATAGCTAGCAATCCAAAACAGTCCAGTGGCACCTTTAAGACCAAGTTTTATAGCTGAAGTGTGTCCCAGTGTTCTTGGTTTATATAAGTGCCTTCTCATTCTCTCCCCTCTCCCCATCACGGTGAGGTCTTCTGGGTTGACTAAAGGCTTATCAGAGTCCTCACCGTGATGGGTTGTTTGTGAATGTCACTGCTGGAAGACCACAGGATCGCTGAGTATTTATGAGGGAAATACTTTTCAAAACAGTGCATCTTGCTTGCTGCTTAGTTCATGTAATTAGGCTTTGAAGGACTGTTTTGGAAATGATCTGCTTAAAGGCTCTGATGTGGTGAAGGGGGTGTCCTCTGTTTTATACTTGCTTCTAAAGGTTTTGAGTTACTGTTTGGTGTAGTGGTTAGGAGCATGGACTCTAATCTGGGAGAACCGAGTTTGATTACCCATTCCTCTACTTGCAGCTGCTGGTGTGACCTTGGGTCAATCACAAGTTCTTTCAGAACTGTTATCTCAAGAGCAGTCCTCAAAAGAGCTCTCTCAGCCCCACCTACCTCACAGGCTGTCTTTTTTTAAATGGTAAGCCGATCTGCATGAACAAGATTGGGGGGGACAAGATTGGGGGGGACAAAAATTTCCTTTTGCTGTGTGCAGCCCAGAGAGAACATTGGCCTAATATGCTAATGAGCTGCACTGTCAGAGATGTGGCCTAATATGCTAATGAGTTTCTGCTATTGGGTGTGGCCTATTATGCTAATAGATCCCTGCTGGGCTTTTTCTACAAAAAGAGCCCTGGTGTCTTATATGAATTTTGCACAGAGAATAATGAAGTACAGGATGCATCCCAACTGTAGCACTAGATTTGTAAGCTATTTGGATAAGAAACCACCTAGGTACTACAACTAAACTGCTCCAAGCTCTCTGAGAAATAAATCCTCGTTTATCTGGTAAATATTAGTAACAGAGATTTGGGGATTTTCTTCACCTTCCCCACAGAGACCCAGCTCTTATCCCGACTTGCATTTTAGTGCCCAACAAAAAAAGGAAGTCTCATAGTGTCATCGTTGGCTGATGGTTCTGTGAGACTGGCAAGAATCTGCGTGCACTCTCAGTGGTAGCTGAGGGGCCTACTTGTATGAAGCAGTGAAAGGTGAGAGACGTTTAGTTTTCAGACTGTTCTTACAAAACACATCTCTAATCAGGGAGGGTATGCAGTGGCAGTGGCAAACAAGCCAAGATTCTGCATTTGTTCTGCATTTGTATATGACTATTTAAGACTAACCATGATTAATTAACATATACTGATGTGAGCTGCCTAACTAACCATAATTAGTGGAATATCCCATGTTCAGACAATCCATTAACCATAGTTAGTTTAACTGAACTACAGTTTTGCATGATGTCAGAATCAAACCATAGGGCACAGTAAGTTCAGATTGTTGAATTGAGGCTTACCTAAACCAAATTCTCACAGCTTAACAGGTCCAGCAAGCTGGGGTGGGGGATGGCTATTCTTTGGGCCCCGAAGGACTCGTTGACATTCAGTTGTATTGGCTGAAGCTGGCATGGCTTCTTTACAGTGTGAGAGATGAAAAGCAGGGAACCATGATTTCATTCACCCAGTGCTTTGAACAAGGGGAGCCACTGGGGATGTGTTTCCAGGCTCTTTCCCGTATTACTCAGACTGAAATACAGGGAAATCTGCCCAAATCAGATTTCATGACATGTAATAAACAAAGCTGATTCAACACAAACACTATGTCTTGTAAAGACATTAATGGGTGCGCGTGCGCGTGGGGGGGTCATCTGGGACATCTCAGTATCTTACACTATCTCAACCATTGGCTAATTCATGGGTGACAGAATTTGGGGGCCTTAAACCTTAATCAGGAAATCTTAACAGAGCAGTACTTCTTTGTTACATATCTCCTCTTTACTGAAGTTCAGTCTTTCATTCTTTCACCTTTGCTATTTGAATTTTCCCTATAGTAGATAGCATGCCTTGCCAAACCAAACAAGTTCAAATTAACTCATGCTAATATATGCATGCACAGGACTTGAGGAGAAAGGGATTTGAAATATTATCTTCATTATATGGTGTTTGTATCTTTAAGTCATACATTGTTAACATTTTATTGGTAAAATATTCAGGCATAGTATTTATGCAAATATAGCAGATCTATAACATCTAAATATAGGAAGAAAGAGGACCTCCAGTACAATTATTTTAAACCATGAGAGTATTGCTTCCTGCTTTTAAATATGAGAGGGCATGATTAATAAACTTATTAATTTGCCTCATTAGTTCTAAACCAATCTATTAATAGTAATAGCTGGGACTGATAATATAGAACCCAATCCTTGCATAATTGGCTCTGTCATCTACAAGTTAATTGTCTATCTGTGCCATCCTTTGCTCTCTACCTAAGATTTAAACTAGATAACACAAGGATGAAATATATTGAATATGGAACAGTGGTCTGTACTTTTCAAAGACATGTGAAACTACAAACTACTTGTTTTATTGCTTTCCAAAATCTGAGGTACCTCTTCATGAGTCATTGCCATGTATGAGAATGCACAAACCATAATGTGAGAATTATATGTGCATCCAGCTCACCTTATTTTCCAAATGCATTTTCTGATGCATTGAGACAGCTGAATTTTTATGCTAGATATCAGAGATCCAGATTTTCAAATCCATTTCAGGCATCCAGTTAAATCACTGGTTGTCTGAAATGATCTTAAAAAGAGCCAAAAGGATCTGAGTTCTTCCCAGAAAACTCTAGACCTCATTGTATACCCAATAATGCTAACAGAGAAGTGCCTCCAAGCCAGATGCTTATGATTTCGAAGTGTTTCCCAATACAACAATAGACATGATCTTTATTTGCTTTGCTATTTCTATTTAGCAGTTATGATCAGATCACCAAAAGCTTTCATAGGAGTAAAGATTCAAAATACCAAATTTAAGGTCATTCTAGACAGAGATGTCATGATATTAACTTTGACTGAGCCTATGAATTCCATAAGAAATGCTTTACATTGTTTTGACAAATGAAGTTTAATATTTGGTTATCAAATTAATAAAACCAGAACTGATTTGTAAGGGTTATACTTAGAGTTTAAAATTTAAAAAGAAATCATTGCAACTTTTAGTACAGTGAAATATCTTAGGATCTGGCTCTCAACTAATTTAGTAGATAAGTATAAGAACAACTATAAGAAAATGTGGGTAGAAATTACCAATGTTTTGCAAAAATAGTCATTGCTTCATTCTCAGGTAGTTAGATACAGCCAGCTTTTAAACTAAATCTTGCCTATTTCTGCTTTGAAAGTGGGGAGTAGCCCCACTAGAGTTGTTTGTTGATTTGGTAACTCTATTGGCCTGACTGGATGTAAACCCAGCTAGGCTAGAAGTGGTGCTATGCTGCTATTGGTAAGTTTAGAACCATCCAGAGGAGATGTGGATCAAGCCAGAGAGTGGATAGAAGTGCTAATGGAAGCTCCAGAGAAGAGATGAATGGAGTGAGGAAGCCAAAGGGAGGAGAAACCCAGGGATTGAGGGAAGCCTCAAGAAGACAGCCAAGATTTACCTCTGGGCATTCCCATTGCTGCCATAAGGAATAGCTTTCTGACAGTCCATTGGGAAAGGGATAGGTTGAGGAGCATTTTGTAAGCTTGGGGGAACCATGGAACAACTTGTAAAGGAAATTAAGAGTCAGAGGACCAGTGAGGACGAGCAGAGGTTCATCCAGAGTTGCTGAGAAAGAAAGGAAACATGGGTGGCCCTCAGTCTGAGACCCTTAGAGACATAATTGTGACACCCTTCTTATGACAGCATCCATCTCACAGGGCTTTATTCCATGAAAGTATTGTGATTACCACTGTATTTATTTATTAGACTTGTAGCCTTTTTGGTAGTTAAAACTGTTTCCTTTCTACAAGGAGAAAAAATTGGTTGGATACAAACCATTGTTTGGAAAGATATGAATTTTGAAATATTGATATCTCACCAGACATAAAACAAATGGCAGAATTTTTTTACAAAATGTATTTGGTCAAATAAAAGCCAAGAGTAGCTTTCAGTACCATCTTAAAAGCACTTTTGTTGGAGTAAACCTCATTGAATAGACTCAAATTGATTAGGATTGCTGTCTGCATCCATTTTGCAAAAACGGGGGAGGGGGACAAAGGGTTGTTGTGTCTGATTCTTAAGCAGATTTTTAAAAAACTTTTCTAAATGGTAATATGGTAATAAGAATCTTCCATGGTATTGTTTAGAAGAAGACAGTTCTAAAGTTCCACTTGCATATTTGCCTTGGTATTTAAAGAACTATAAAATTACATGTAAAGAGTATCTACTATATTCAGATCCTTTGACAGAGGTGTTGTTAGTTCTCCAAAGAAAGTATTTTATTCCAGGTATTTCTCCCTTAACATCTTTTGTCTTCAATTTAGAATTTAGAACCACAGTTTCATGCACTACCAGGATGTATAATAACTTTACTAGGGTTATTGATATTCTGGTAAATAGACAATGCATGCTATTGGCAGACTTAATGGGGAAAAATACAAACAAAATGGTTCCAATACTTCTGATTTTGCAGTTATATTAATTTCAAATTGAAGTAACATCTTTTGTGTACCACTTTCACTGAGTCTGCAAACCTATTATATAAAAAGAAAGAGACAAAAGGTCTCCCTATCCTGTCTTTATCTATGTTTGTTAAAGACAGTAAAAGTAAGGTAAAATCTGTTTTTATAAGACTTGGAGAAAATGTTAAGCATTTGATGCAGGAAGGTGATTGGAAAACTTCTAGTTCTGTCAATGCAATCTTTACAAATACAAAGGGATTTTTTTCAAATAAAATTGTCTGACAATGGTTCTTGACTCTACAATCTGACTGTTTTATAAGGTAGCTTGGCATAGGAAGTTTGTGTACTGAACTTACAACAGGTGGTGGACTTACATAGTCACAAAAATGTGGAGAAATATATGTTTTAATTGACATACAGGGCATTCAAATATCAAGGAATCCAAAAATACTCTTTCTGTGCATTTTAAATCATATGTTGGAAGACACCATGATTTCAGGCTCTTTTTTTAGCAGCTAAAATGGTGAAATTAGGAAAGTGTTAAGAACTTAAATATCAAAAATTGGATTAATAAAATATTGACTAAATTAAATGAAATTACTTATATATTGCAGGCAAAAGGACGCAGATTTTTTTTTTTAAAGGCAGAAATGCATTTTTGATTTTGAGGATCAGATATTTGGTTTGGTAATTCATGTATGTAATTGTACTTTCTTGTTATTATGGCACTATGACAGTATATTGTAATGATCTGTTATAGTGATATGCTATACAACTGGGGACGTACAATACTTCTGGGGATCCCTTCCCTCTCTTAGCGATATTAATAAATTAATACCCATCCCAACAAGCCAGACATGGCTCCCGCCCCTCATCATTTTTTCCGGCTCCCCTTCATCATTGTCAATGTCAGGTCTGTCACAACTTCCAGCCCCCACCATGGCAGTGCACCCACGGTGGCTCCTGGTCTCTGCCCCTGAGTCCACTGTGGCTCCCATTTCCCCATTGTCAATGTCAACATTAGCTCCACTCCCCACCATCACAGCAAACCCCATGCGGTTCCTAGCATGCACTGCCAGGCCCTCTGCAGCTCTCACCCCACATTGCCAATGCGACCCTGGGTCTGCTGTAACTCCCATTTCCCCACTGTGGCCAGCTCTTCAGTGCTATCCAAAGGAAACTCAATCTCATACAGAGAGTATGCCGCTGTTAATATTGCATCAGTTGGGAAAATGGGGAGCATGTAATGATATACATTCTTGATGTGGAATTACCAGTGAAACCACTATAGGCAATTTCATATTTTCATTGTTTTCTGAACTTTTGAAAAATGAGCACTTCCCTAAAATAGCCACACTTGACTTTGTCAGGGAGAAATATAAAAATAGCTTTGGAGCTAGAGTCCTCAACTGGGCAGCATTATCATAATGAGCAGCATTACAGGGAAATGTAGGTTAAAGAAGCACAATGCCCATCTTAAGCCTTGGTACTTGGAGAAGTGTATTCATTAATATCTTTGCATCTAGTTCAGCGTTATACCATAACTGAGTACATTTAAACATATGATGTTCATGAATGATGCTTGACAGGGTGATGATCAGTCTGATTCACACACAAGTCAAGTCGAAAAACACGGATTTAAGCCAATTTCAGTCCCATTGATTTTTATTTAAGCAGAAGTTAAATCCATGTACTCTGACTTAACTGGTTTGTGGGTCACAGCTTCTGTCACCTGCAAATGGTAGGTTAGCTTCCTTATGACAACCTGAGCCATACAGTAACTGAGTCACATTGAATCTGACATCCTACGCTGGGCAACAGGTTATGAAGTGACAGGACAGAAGCTGCTGCTCTTGAAATGGCAATACAGAAAACTGAAGGGTTGTTCAGTGAGAATTTACAGAGGTGTAAGTTCATTATTATGAATTAGACTACTTCAGCATGAATTGTCAGTAAACTACCATTTAGCAAGATGTGAAATTGTAATGCCAGAATAATATTCTCCTGAACAGTCTTCTAATTGACAGCGCTCTCTCTCTCTCTCTCTCTCTCTCTCTCTCTCTCTCTCTCTCTCTCTCTCTCTCTCTCTCTCTCTCTCTCTCTCTCTCTCTCTCTCTCTCAACAGAAAATAAGTTCAGATTTCTTTGACAGAATATACTCTCCTCAGCTTCCATTTCGGACAACCTAACCTATCATTTGTAGGCCAACAAGGGTTTTTCTGTTGGCTGTATGATTTCAGAAGGCCTCTTTCATGTGGTTCACAGTAGGGAGGGGCACGAACCAAAGTTCATCACAAACTAGGCCCAATTTGTGGTTTGTGAACTTTGGTTCATGCCATCCTGTCCTCATGGACCCCCATGAACTTTGCATGAAGCAACCAGGTTGGCAGACATGCTGACACTGGTGGTGGGCCTTGAAGAAGGCATTTAAAGAGACCTTGTGCACATAGTTTCCTAACCATAATGAAAACTAATGATATTTGTATTTAGCTACGCAAAGCCAAGTGTGGTGTAGTGATTAAAATACTGAGCTAGTATAAGAGAGATCTTGGTACAGTTGCTGTCTCAGCATGATTAACTCAGACAATTATGGGGGGGGTAAATGTGGGGACCTATAAATGTAGGGAAACCACTGTGTTCTCATTGGAAAAGAATGCTATATCAAGGGTGTGATGTGATCCACACAAGTTCCCAGAGACTTAAGAAAGTGCCTTAGGGACAAGGTAAGATTTGTCTTATGGGGTCAGATATAGGCTCCATCTTTTGCTTCCATATATTGAGAATGAGACCTACTTGTATAACCAAACTCCACAACAACGAATGTGAAGCAGGAAAATCACTATCCCAGCCAATCACATAGAAACCAAACAAATTCCTTTTGGATACCAAACTCACTTGCTAATCTGACATTATGGCCACAGGGAGGGAAGGGAAAGGAGCTCCACAGCAAGAAAAGAGTGCCAAATGAAGCTGGAACAGGAATTCTCAGTCATCCCACTGACTGCACCACATATCAGCCTTTCCTTTTGCTCCACCCACAATGTCTGGTGGCTCCAAGTCTCTATGGGGGAACAGGCACAAAACTAACCCTGTCATTATTTTGGCAGAAACATGCCTGTTTCTAATATAACCAGTCAGATGTCACTGGGTGATCATAAAAGCAATGTTTTCTTCCAGCATGTAATATTCAGAGATGTATTGCTTGCATCCGGCACACGAAGCTTTCATTTAGCTGTTTGGGCTAATAGCTCTTGATAGGCCTATTCTCAATGAATTTGTCTAACCTTTTTAAAAGCTATCTACTCTAGTGCCTATCACCACATCCTGTGGCAGTGAATCCAGCAAGTTAATTACATGCTGTTTGAAGAAGTGCTTGCTTTTGTCACGTCCTGAACCTACTGTGGCAGTGGCAGTTGTGAGTGGCATACACATTTAAATTTCTAGGTTCCCCCAGAATTAACAACGGAGCAGCAATCAGGAAAAGATTAGCTGTCTGTCTCTGTGTTTATTACTGCATCAAATCAAGGAAAGAGCAAATGTGCCCTGTTTTAATTCTTTTTATGTTTGTTTGTTTGTGTCAATGATTTTGGGTCTTGCTGTTGCTTTTTTAATATATATTCATGCACAATGAATATCCCTATTGGTTCTATATGCTGTTGATCTGAGCAATACATGCCATTTATTATATATAATGCTGATTTATTAATGCACACATAACATTTTGTAGGGGGGAATTCAATACAAGGAAACAAAATATTGCAAAAATAAAGTACAGCTCTCACAAGAGAGATGTGAAATGAAAATGGGGATGTTCAGGTTTAAACCGTGGGGATGAGAATTGTAAAATCATCTCTAAGTGAAAGCAAGCAGTTTAAATGTGTGTGTGTCATTTACAGTTTATAGTGCTCCATATCCCTTTTGTGCAAATTGGCTCTTACAGCCACCCAGATGCTGGGGAAAGAGTTGCCACGCCTGGCCCAGTCATGATGAATGGGGCCCGTTCTGGTCCCCAATCTACTTGAGAGACAGGTGCATCATTCAGGATGCCATCAAAACCATATATGAAAAAGCAAGCGTAGTTGGTAAGGCTCTGGTTGTGGAACAACAAATCCTTCAGATTTTTCTCATTTTTAAGATTTTTTTCCCCCTGGAGAATGAGCTTGTTTGGATGAAAACTCCTTGCTCTTCATTTTGGAATAATGTCTGTGGGTGGAGGAGGGGGCATGAAGAAGGTTTTTTTTTTTGGGGGGGGGTTGTTTTAAAGAAGCTTGGACTAAAATTAAAAACAAATACAGGGTGGGGAAAGTTATTTATTTAAGAACAGAAATCTTTCTGTCTATGACTATTTTCTGCATCCCCATTTTCCTTTAGATTAAGATAGCACCACAGACCAAAGAATTCATGTGAGGCATTACTGACCTCCTGATAAATCTGTGGACAAACTGATTATTCTCTGCTCTATCCTGAGACGTGCCCAGATTGGGAAAGTGAGTGCCCTACTAAATAAAGCTGGTTGTGCTTTGTTGCATGCTTTGGTCTCAGTCAGAACTCTTGGAAAGGACACTCAGCTTGTCTCAGCCAAACAGTGGGGTGGGAACTAGTACTGGTATGACTGAGTTGTGGATGTCTTGGAAAGACAAGGAAAGCTCATTAAACAGTATCTCATTAGCAAAGACATATATGCTCAGCTTTGATGATCTCATTCTTGACTCTTAGAAATGTAACATACTTCTGATGAGATGTTATTAGGTTTGTAGTTTGTGCCATAGATAGAGTGCTGTGTTGTGAGTGCTTCTGTCCAGCAGTAAATATGGCTGCTTTTCTGGAGATATAAGGCAACAGGCATTCTAATCCTTGCTCATGGTGGGAATTTTAAACTGTGTTTCCTTCTTGTTGAACAATAACAATAATTTCTGCAAACATTTATTCCATAACAGGATCACATAGACTGTCCAAATTTCTCAATTTGGAGGAATTATCTGATAACCATGGTATGTTTTAGTGTGTAATGCACAATAGAGTGTGTGCCCAGAAAAAAATCATTATAACTTTGGATCTGGGCTTTGATGGGTGGGAATTTTTACCTTGATTGCTTATGTTCAGTAGGAAATTACTGGTTCAGGTTTATGCTCCCTATTCCTTTCTTTCAGTTTGCCATTATGGGGAAGTACTAAAACAAATGACAGGAATGCCTATCGGGGGGGAAAGAAGAGCCCTGAAGGCCCATTGGATATAAGGGAAGCCAGAGATACCAACTGCATAGGCTCCACTGAAATACATTGCAGCTGACAAAAGATGCAATGAAAATGCAGAACAGATTACAAGAAACCTGCCCTGGACCTGGAATGACTGCCTCCAGAGTCGAATGACAGTCCCTGGGCCCAGATAAAATGGTCTGGGATTAGAATTACAGCCTCCAGAGTGGAATGACAGAGACAGAAGTTTCATCAAGGTCACACAATGCACAGGTACACCAGTCTAAGCCCATTGAAATGAATGGGTCTAGACTGGAAAAATTTTCCTCATGATTGCACTGTTAATAACTGAGTGAAAATATGAACAGTGGGCAAATCAACACTTGTCTTCAGTGTCCCTTTAGGTTTATAAGACCCTTTTGTGCTGTTGAGCACCATTGTAATTTATGTATTGTATAAAGAATTTGATGTATACTTCGTTAAATACATTGCTGCCATAGGCTAAAGTAAAATTTTGCTGTACCTCCCTGCACAGGAAGTGAACCTTGTAGCTTCCAATGAATTTGTCTGACTCTCTCCTGCCATTGAAAGCGCTGATTTCTGGACTGTAGCCAACCATCTTGTATAAGATGTATCTGCACTTCACTCAATTTTATTTCATGAGAATCTCCTTTTAGGTAGGGGTGCCAACCTCGGGGGGGGGGGCTGGAAGTCCCTTGGAATTACAACCTCCAAACTACAGAGATCAGCTGGCCTGGAGGAAATGGTATAAAAGCAACACACATTTGAAACCTCCTAGCATAAATGAGGAGAAATTAGTTTCATATTTCTGTGCTGTTGTTTGTTTGTTTTTTAAACTCGAATTGGCCATTGACCTGGTTACTGAAAAATCCAGCAAGGTGTTATCCCTTCCAACAACCTATTTCCAAGTTATATCTAGAACGAAGGTAGTGGGGACAAACACAGAGATCTTAGATGAACCTCTCTGGTCCCTCCCATTGTGTTTCTTAACAGAACAATGATTCCTTCCAGATATCCTAAGAACCCATGAAGACCTTCATTTTATCTGTGTGCCCTAAGAACTAAGCAATAGGTATTTCCACACATGAAGCTGCCTTATGCTGGATCAGACCATTGTTTCCATCAGTATTCTACACTCAGACTGGCAGCAGCTGTCCAGGGTCTCAGGCAGAGGTCTTTCACATTATCCATTGCCTAGTCCTTTTAACTGGAGATGCCAGAGACTGAACCTGGGACATTTGGCATGCAAAGCAGAGGTTCCTCCACTGAGCCACAGACCCTTCCAGTTAAACCAAAAGGTGATTTCATCGTACACACATGTTCATAACTACATTTCTGAAACCCCAAATCTAGAGATTCAGATGTATCTAATCCTGTGTGTGTATAAAGTGCCAACAAGTCACAGCTGAATTATGGCAACCTCAGCAAGGAGCTTTCAAGGCAAGTGAAAAGCAAATGTGGTTTGCCATTGCCTTCCTCTGCAGAGTCTTCCTTGGTGGTCTCCCTTCCAAGTACAAACCCTGCTTAGTCTCCAAGATCTGACTAGAACAGGCTATACCATGCTTCCTTCCCACTTATCTAACACTACCACTGTATAATATCAAAACCTGTTTCAAAGAAAACCCCTGAACATTGGGGAAACTGGATTAAAACCAGGGCGCCATTAGGATTACAAGATAAATTATTCCTGTGGAACATTTATACTTCTCATTGTGATTAGGAATAAAGAAGTTACCGGTGAACAGACCCAAAACATAGATATTCACTCTTACTATTTATTTTTACACTTGAAATACTTAATGAAACTATAAGAAGGGAAAAACAAATTACTGGACTTAAGCTGAGGGGAGAAGAGTTTAAACTACTGGCATTCGCGGATGATTTAGTGTTCATTCTGGAGAATCCGCTAGACTTCATATCTATTTCAAAGGAGAAGCTCCAGGAATATGGACAAATAGCAGGTCTAAGAGTTAATATCAATAAAACCAAGATCTTGACTAAAAACATGACCAGAGAACAGGCGAAGAGATGGCAAGAAGAATCAAAATTTCAGGTACAAGAGAAAATAAAATCAGCTGATCCAAATCTGATCCAAATTTCAGGTACAAGAGAGCCAGTTTGGTGTAGTGGTTAAGTGCACGGACTCTTATCTGGGAGAACCGGGTTTGATTCCCCACTCCTCCACTTGCACCTGCTGATGTGACCTTGGGTCAGTCACAAACTCTGGCACAGCTGTTCTCTCAAGGACAGTTTCTGTCAGAAGTTCTCTCAGCCCCACCTACCACACAGGTTGTCTGTTGTGGGGAGGGGAAGGGAAAGGAGTTTGTAAACTGCTCTGAGACACCTTTGGGCAGTGAAGGGCGGGGTATAAATCCAAATTCTTCTTCTTCTTCTTCTAAAATATTTAGGAATTATTATGACAAACAAATGTAGTGCCTTGCAAGAGAATAATTATAACAAACTGTTTAAGACAACTAAACAAGATTTAGAAAAATGGAAAAATCTTCAAACTTCTTTAATGGGACAAATTGCTTTAATTAAAATGAATGTGCTTCCAAGGTAGATCTTTCTCTTCCAGACAATTCCCATTTTACAAAACCAAAAAAATTTCAGAGACTTGGATCAGCTGATTTCAAGGTATACCTGACAAGGGAAACGCCCCAGAATAAGACTGAAAGCCTTACAAGATGGTAAAGAAAGGGGAGGCTTCGCACTATCTAATTGGCTTCTTTATTACAGAGCAGCAGCCCTTGCTTGGATTAAAGAATGGATTACATTAGATGATCAGAGAATTCTGAAGTTAGAAGGTCATGATTTGATGCTTGGATGGCATGCATTTCTATGGTATGGAAAAGCAAACTCATAAAAATTTTAAACAACATTGGTTATGAGCTTCCTTGCTGAAAGTCTGGGAAATAATTTATAAGCAATTTTATGCAAATAACTCAAAATTGATTGTGCCTTTAGAAGCCTTTACATTACCAACTGTTTACGAGGAAGAGATTCCAAGAAGATACCAGGACATCTTGGATTCTAATTATAATTTGAAGCCTTTGCTGGATTTATCATGCTGGCAAAGAGCACAGATAGAATCTAGATACACTAAAGACAAGAAATTAGGCTTCTATGAAAACTTGTTGAAGATTGAAAAGATTATGATTGTAACTGAGCAAAAATGTATTAAAAATGTATACTTTTCTGCTTAATTAATTGATGGTTGAGGAAGTAGTTAAAGATAATATGATTCAATGGGCACAAAATATAGGGCATAATATTGACTTAGAACAATGGGAGCAATTGTAGAAAAAGAATATAAAAATCACAAAATCTGTTGCTTATAAGGAAAATATGTATAAAATGTTTTGCAGGTGGTATGTAACACCAGAAATATTAGCAAAATTTGACAGCAATTGCTCAAATAAGTATTGGAAGTATATGAATAAGGTGGGTTATTTTTATCATATGTGGTGGTATTGTGAAATGAGCAGAAAATATTGGGTGTGGGTGCATGAATTGATACAAAAGGTACTAGATACTTCTATGCCATTTACTCCCAAGGTTTTACTGTTAAACATCTTGCCAGATGGATCTGGAAAAGTCAACCACTATTTGATTATGTATTTTACTACAACTGCAAGGATTTTATATGCAAAGTACTGGAAAACAACTGAAATCCCTACGAAACAAGAATATATAGATAAACTGTTGGAAGCGGCTGAATTGGATAAAATGACTTTATTGATGAAAGGATTTCCAGACTTTACATTCCAGAACACTTGGTCTAGATTTTATACGTGGTATAATTGTTACAAAGGTAGATAGCTGCAATTATATGGAGAAATAGATCTGTATACATAGCCCAGTTTATTAGAACCTTAACTTCAGTTACTCATATCATTTGAATATGTATTAGGATAAAGGGTGGCATAAGAATTTGATTATCTGTTTCTGGTCTATGGCAACTCGAGAAGCAGACATGCCTCCCGGTCGATCCGGGGGCATGATCTGCATGCTGGCAGTTTGGAGGGGGAGCGACGGTTCGCTCCCCCCTGGAACCTTTGGGAAAAGATTCCTAGCCATGGGACTTTGAGGGGTGGCCTCTTCGCCAGCATAATGCTGGGGAATGGAGGCACTCCTTTGCCCTGACAGTCCTGCTGCTTTGCGACCATACGGTACCAGAGCTGCTGGCCAGGACATGCGCTTGGAGGTTCAGCAGTTTTTCTCTGCTTGGTGGGATCTTAGGGGCCATTTCAGGACCTGTCAGATCGACTCATGCACTGATTAGTGAGTTTTTGTTGAAACAAGACACTAAAGCCCAGATGTGAAGTCCCTCTAATACAAGCGGGAGGGGGAGGGGACACCCTTTCTCCCGACACCTAAGCACATGCGGAAGCATGATCAAAGGGACTGACCAAACTGTGGCAATGGACTATAGCGGAGAGTGTTTCTGAAAGAAATGTGAAGGTATAAACAGATCTTAAAGACTTTGGCAGTTTTCCGGCTAATGTAAACATCCCCCAAAAGATGGCGATGAGAGACGAAGAGGGAGACGGGACCAGTGTCTTCTTCAGGAAGGGGAACAATGGAGAGCGAGGTCATATGACCCAAACATAGACTCTGTCTTTAAGCAAACTGGGCCCTCTGGTGGCCAAAGTGGAGCAGTGACCGGGATCTGTATTAAAAGCAGCTATACTTTTAAAGGGACAGTGTTTGATATGGAGTTGGTCACAGAGAAATATGGATGGCAAGGAGACTCTAAAGTTTAACTCTCATGTGGTTGGACTGGCAAGTGGATCGAAAAGTGGTCTCTTTTTGGAGTAAAGGACTTGTTACCTTAACTCTATAAGATCTGCTTGTCAAGAGAAAAGCTGGATTCTCCAATAAGCATGCTTTCCATGCAACAAAAAGAAGATCTCTTATGATTCAAGATGTTTAAGGAAATGAAGATGTCCTGGAAAAAAGGGACTTGGTTTATATCACAAATGGACAGATCTGGACTTACAAGAAAAAAGAAGATATATTGAAGACGGAAAAAGACAAATTGTTGTAATGTTCTTGCTGAGGGAACACTGGTTTTAAATAAATAACTTGGGGTGTAGAAGCCAATTAGTCTTAAGGTTTAGGTTTGTGTGTGTATTAGCTCTGGAAACACTCTATGCTTAGTCTGATAAGCTGATGTTGTCAACAGGAGGGATGATTAGCATGCACGTCATGTTTTAAAGCAACTGAATAAGAGTAACAACTATTTTATGAGCATTGTATAACCTCCACACTTGGGTTTTTAGGCAGGTTTCTTTACTTTCTCCTTAGATTGTAGAATTCCCCCCCCCTTTTTTCTGTTGTAGTTTTATAGAAAAGCAAATAAAAAACTCCCCTTTGTGGGAATTAAAAAAAAATAAATTGGATTATCTGAGAAGAATTACCCCCATTTTACGTTGGTTTGTCTTTAATGTTTGTATGTTTTGGGGAAATCTTTAATAAAAATCTACTCCCTTTTTGGGGTAGCTAAAAAAAAAAGAATAAAGAAGTTACAACAACAAAAATAAATAAATAAATAAATAGTTCTGTTGCTGTTGTTTGCAATATGACCTTTGATATATCTACAGAAATATGAAATTCTGGATAAGGATATGTCACATGAACAGTGAACTAGTGATAATCATTTGAAGTTGTATCTGCGTGGATCCCCATGCAGCAAGAAATTAGCATGCAATAGTTTGCCCATGCAATATCACTCCACAAATTTCTGTTTGGGATCCACAAACAGGGCAAAATTCATCACAAATTTTGCTTCGTAGTTCAGTTTGTGCCCATCCCTAATCATAAACAGAAGGAAAGGGCTTTTATTATTATTAATCACAGAATGTAGTATCAGTCAAAAATGCATGTAACCACTGCCCAGAGAGTAAGTTATGCTGTTGGCCCAACACTGTGAAATGCTGTATTTCTGTATGAGAATGTGGAAACCTGACGATCGATAATACAGCGAAACCTACCAATTAAATTGTACTAAACAAAGCAGCAGGTTGTACATTCTCAGACATCTTGTTAACTTTAGAGGTGTGTTAAATTTGTGGTAGAAACATGGTAGAAATCTGCTCATTAAACCTGCCTCATGCACTCATACTTGAAAGCTCAGATGAGGGGTAGATTTTTCTCAAATATATTAAGCTGCTTGAAGGGATCATTAAGAAAAGGCTTTCTCTAAAAAGAGAGATCAATTAGAGATGGCCTGCCACAAGGTTTAAACTCATTAGGACTTTCTTCATCTGTGCATGCTTGCTGAAAGGATTAATCTCACTACACAATAGTCCATGGATGGAGGCAAACACACAGGGTCAAAAAATGGGTACTTTTTCAACTCAAAGTTAATATAAGGGGACCATTTGATATATTACCTTTCTTAACTTTTGTGATCTGTACAAGGAACAAGCTGCACAGATTGCGAACAAGTCCTTTGTGTCAAATATTAACAAAAACAAACAGGGCAAGATTAGAAGTTTGGTAGGTACAAGGTTGTTAGAGATACTCTGCTTCATACCTGAGTTACAGCTGCCATGTGCCAGTTACATATGCCTTATTAGACCAGTTCATTGTGTGGCTGTCATTTTAAAAATATCATCACCACTACATGGGTCCAGTGCTGGAGGCAGGGCCATGCAAATAGGCATCGCTCCAATGTTGCAGTGTCACTTCCAGTGTCAGAGTGATGGTTATTCCCCCCCCCCTCCTTCTTTCCCCCTGCTGCTCTAAAAAACAGCATTGGGCAACAAGTCCTCCTAGGTGGGATGCCTCTTGCCTGATAAAAGACCTGGCAGCCCTTCCCCAAGTATAAAGTACATGCAGAGGAATCATGATGATTGCAAATGGTGTGAATATTATACACTTCATTTTAAGAATATCTCTGCAACCAGGCCTAATTGGACTTTCCATGGCTTACTGAAAGGCAGGGCTCAATATGTACTTTCAGCAGTTACACTGATCTCAAAGCATGTGAAGTTTAGCCAGAACCCAGCACATACTAAATATGTTTCAGTGGAAATCATACTGAAAGTATACAGGATATCAAATAATGATTCAGTGAGCACAGTTGAGAATATATCTTTTTCACATGAAGTCTGTGGATTCACCAACTCTGATTAGGGCAGATTTCAGGGATGATTAGGTATTGTGTATACTTGCAGCTAAACAAAGTGGTAAAATAAGTTAATAGTGTTCTGGACTGTACCGTTTCAGACTGGAGGTGAGAAATACCATTGTTGAATTTTCTTAGTGTAAAAACTTCTCTGAAAGTAAAAAACACAGGATATAGTATGACTTTCTTCACAGTATGTGACTGTAGTATTTACAGGGGCATTTTATTTATAGGATCATAAAATATGATTCCACACCTATTCACCAAAATGGTACAGTCTGTTTTGCCATGCCAGAATTCATCGACCTCATTTGCACATAATATTGCTGTATGTTTATATGAAGTCTCTAAGGGACAGAATAAGGCATATATGCTTCTTTCCACGCACAAACAGCTGAATGTTGACCCCCCCCCCTCCCATTTAAAACTTGAAAACATCAAGATTGTTGAGAGACAATAATAAGCATATGTTACAGATCCATGGAAGGGTTTTATCTGTGGGTCAGCAGCTCTAGTTTTAGCTCCTTTTGCTTCCTTTCACTTAGAAGGAGGAACCTGGAATCTGAATTATGCCATCAATTGCTGAGGGTCAGAAGAAACTGTTATATACATATCTAATTCTCAGTGTAGTCCCACCTGTGGATACTTAAATCCAGAGACTGGAGCCAAGAACAGACAAGACAAATCTTTCTAGAAACCCAAGAAAATCCCAGGTTTGCAGGGGGGGAAATTAAAAACTGGGGAGTTTAAACATTCCTGAATAAAAGCAGTAACACTTGTACCTTTAAGAATAACCAGCTCCAGAGTGGAATGACAGGCCAGGGGGGTAGGAGAAGTGTCCTAGTACTGTAATGATAGGCCTGGCATTCCACTCCTGCTACCCCCAAGGGCTGTCATTCCACTCTGGGGCCTGTCATTCCAGTCCTAGAGCAGTGTATTTGGGACCAGAGACCTTAATGGAAAATCCATTCCTCATTTTCTTTGCAACTCTTCTTGAGCTGTAATGTATTTCAATGGAGTCCATGCAAGTCAATTGGCATTCCTGGCTCCCATTATTTCCAATGGGCCTTCAAGTCTCTCCCATTGTTTCCGATAGGAAATCCTGTCCTTCCTTTTAGTACATCCCCCACATGGCCCCCTCTGGTCTCTACCTGAACTTGGAGTCCTGCAGGCTGCACAATGGTTGAGGGAGGAATGGATGCTGGAAATGCAGCAGCACAAAAATGAGGGCATAACAACAAACCCCAGCCAGCCAGCCCGGCCCCACGGAAGATGACCAGGCTCAGCAGAGGAGGCTTCCTCTGAGACTGCTAAGCTGCTGAGCTGCTGAAAGTGGAGCTGCCAGGTCCAATTGTCCAACGGAGGAAGAGAAGGAGGAGGAGGAGCTATAGCCCGGGGCTGTGCAGGAGGACAAGCAGAAGGCTCAGATCCTCATGCTCTGCTGCTGCTGAAGTTTGCCTGGAGTTGAAGGAAGCAGCAGGGAGGCTAGCTTAAATTTGTATTTAGCGGGCTCTTTGATTAGAGCCTGCCCACTATTCCAAATAAGGCAGCCAATGCTGAGTCTGAGGTTGGTCGGGGTGGGAGCTGGCTCCGCTTCTCTTTCTATTTTCCCCAACAAATCCTGCTACTCCTCTCCTGAGTCAGCCATCAAGACAATCAATCAGGGGGTGAGGGGGCTGGGGGAGGGAGGGAAGATGAGGATCGGGGGAGGGGCCCGCAAAAACCACAGGGGGCAGGCTCCATGGGCCCCTTGATAGCTACGGGACTGGTTATGTGGTGGCTGAATGGGGGAAAAGTGCCCCAACAGTGTTGTTAGCTGCTGCTATGGCAGTATCCGTAGTGATCCTGCCACAGCATTCCATTGCAGCATTGTTGCGAGATGGGGGAGGCATGATAGACAGGGCGGGCAGGACCAATGGGGGTCATGTGTCAAGGAGGATGAGCCAAGAATTCATCACTGGCAGAGAGTGGATAGGGGCCTCAGGACTGATGCTCCTTCTCTGCCACACACACTCCCTTAAAGAGACCAGCTCCCATTACAAGCCTGGGCCACCTGTCAGTGGGGAGGGGGCATCACCTGTCAGCCCCATGGGCACACAGGGTCCCAGAGGGTCATGATTGACACAAACGTGGATGTGAGGGTGCCCCCCATTTACTGTCAGCTGTGCCATCCAGCAGAGTGTCCATGCCATTGAGGGTGTCCTCAGGCCAACCCATGTACTTCCCACACTGGAGGCACATGAGGAGGATGGGCAGAGAGTACCGGGGGGGGGCAGCAGAGACTGAGACAGCTCCCCCAGAAGCCTCTCAAATCCCTTTTCTCCTCTGGGCGACCAGTAGCTGTAACACCCGGCCTAGGGGCAGCTGCCCCACCACTGCCTCCTGACCTGTCTGCTAGGTCAGGGCCCCTGCCATCTGACATTGAGTCCACCATCTGTGTCACCTCCTCCTCAGGCACCAGGGCCAGGGACCCTGTGATGACAAGAGACTGCAGGACCACAGAGGCTGCCATTGCCATGCACCTCCTTGGGGTCAGGACGTGTAGTTGGTCCATGACATCAGCAGCAAACATCAGGGAATAAGGACCTAGGCACAGGGGGAAAACACAGCAAAGGAGATTCCAGGTGAGCATTGAGGCTTTGCCCCTCTAGAGGCACCTAATTTCCCACAGCCCCAACCTAGGAGCCTGGAAGCCTTAGTCCTCCTCCCTGTTGCTCAGCTCTGTGTCCTTGCTAAACATGTGGGGGCATGGTCCTTGGTGAGTGGTCCCGAGGGTGTTGTAGGAGCACCCTGGCTTGGAGTTGAAGGCATAATGATGGCAGAGTCACCGTCCTCCATGGGGACAGGAGTTGATACTTGGCAGCTCTGGCTGCTACTGCATCCTTGGTCCTCCTCGCTAACCTCGGACAACAGGCCGCAGCAGCACCCCCACCCTATGAGTTGCCTGCAGGGTGGAGGGACATTGGTTAGGACAATGGGGCAGCAACTGGAGGCAGTGGGTGTCAGGACCAGGTCCCCATAGCTGGAGCCAGGTGGTATCCATGACCATGACACTCACTACACAGGAACTCAATGCCATGCCCACCCACCACGAGGTGTATCTCTGCACACATGATGGTCTCTCCTCCCCGCAGACCCTCCTCTACCACCTGCTTAAAATGAATACCTTTGGCCATGCAAAGGTGCAATCACATGCCAAGTGGTATTTCCCTGCTGTTAATCTAGAAACTGAGGAGCTGCGGTGGCTCAAGTGGTTAAGACGCTGAACTGCAGGCTGTGGAAGGTCAGTAGTTCAGCAGTTCGAGACCCGGGTGCCGCATGACAGGGTGAGCTCCTGTCTCTAGTTCCAGCTCCTGCCAACCTAGCAGTTCGAAAGCAAGAAATTGCAAGTAGATAAATAGGTACCACTTCGGTGGGAAGGTAACAGCGTTCCGTGCGCCTTGGTGTTTAGTCATGCCGGCCACATGACCACGGAAACGTCTTCGGACAGCGCTGGCTCTTCGGCTTTGAAACGGAGATGAGCACCGCAACCCTAGAGTCGGATTCGACTGGCTTTCGAGCAAGGGAACCTTTACCTTTACCTTAATCTAGAAACAAAAAAAATGTATAAACCAGTGCATTCTACAATTTTAAACCTTAAGTCAGAAAGTAATAAATGAAGAAAATTATAGAGTTACTTCTGGTCCAGAAAATGCCTTCCTATGATTGTTCAGCCAAAGTGTCCTCAATCAAATTGTCCTTAGATAAAGAGCAGTGCTGGTCAAGTGAAAAGTGCTGGAGCTTTATAACAGGTGAAGGATGATGCAATCCTTGTTGAAGGATGATGCAGTCCTTGTAGAGTGCCTTGGAATAGTCATGTGATTGCACATGACTATTGTTGAGTAGGAGTATGTGCAGGCATGTGTCTGATGGCATCTCAATGGCTGCACCAGTAGTTCAGCCCAGGTGGGGAATAATGGACCTGCTGGTGGCCCACCCATGATGCCTGAACCCCACCATGGTGCATGTATGGGCTTCCCCACAAACAATGGCTGGACTCCACCAGGACATGCCCCATTAGGGTGTCACTGGAACTGACAAGATCAAAAACAGCACCACCCCTGGGTGCATCTGGCCGGGTACAGGGCTCAGTCAGGTCTGTGGATGTGCCTTTGGCCCAGCTGCTGGAGCCATTGTGGCCTCTGGCATTCAGAGGGGTCGGCAAGGTTGCTGCCATGGGGGCCGCACACACCTGGGACCCTCAGGCCCCTGTGGCTGTGTCCAGGAGGTGGCCCAGCACTATCAGCCATTCTATTTTTCACATTGCTTAGGATACCCTGAAAAGGGAAAGGGTGACAGTGACTACAGAACTAGGAATTTCCTCCAGGTGAAACAGTTGAGCCATGTGTTGGTTGCACCTCTGGCTAGTTTGCTGAGGTGTCACTTTTGCAAGCATAGTGCAGAATGGGGTGGTCACGGATGGGACTGTACATCCACACAGATGACTGATCCCTCCATGGTGCAGGCCCCCTGCATCCCCCCATGACAGATGGATGCTCCTAGCTCTGTGGGCCCTGGGTTGCTGCAACGACTGCATTTACCATCATGGTTGCTGTTCTGCTGGAGGGCCATCTGAGCGATGTGCATACTGTTTGTGGTGACCATTGCTAGTGCTGTGGCCACCGACATTGCTGTTGTTTGCCATTCAAGTCCCTTATTTGCATACCCAAATATTCTCTGGGATGGCTGGGATCTGGATGGCCCTAGCAAGAAGCCATAGGGCTATGCCCTCTGAAACTGACCATATCTGTTATGCAGCTGTTTCAACTATTGTTTGAACCTCACTGTGGTGGTAGGCCTTTATGCCAACAGCCTTGTTCCAACAATGGCCACACCAGCCCACTGGGGCCAGCCACCTCCCTTAGGGCCACTCCAAAAGTGACCAGCCATGGCATTGCCTCCATTGATCCCTGCCATTCCAGGATGCCTCCCCATCTTCTTCTATAAGGTGAGTTGACCAACCCGCCAATCAAGCCTGTGAGCTGTGTGGCTGTGGGAACAGCACCTGCCCCCATGCTTTACCCTCCTGCCCATCTAAGTCTGTTTCTGTGGCTGCAGTCTTGCCAGGATGAGGCCCCCACCCCTGTTGTCTCCACCAGGTTCCTGTTGTTTCCTCAACAGCCTCCCATTGCTCCCTCCCTCACAGGTCCCCAGCAGACACCATCACCTCAGATGGGCACAATGATTCCACTTTATTAAAGGGATCTAGGGACAATGGAGTGGTTTTTGTGGGGTTGCAATCCCTGCAATGATAGCCCGCTCAATCTTTTGCCACTAGGGGCATCGCCTTGATGGCAGTGGGGAGGGAATGACCAGGATGCTGGATATGTCTTGGCACTTACAAGGGGTGGCTTCTACTACAATGTGAACACTTTATGGTGTTTCAAATGTGCATTTGGGGTGTCATCTTCTCCCATTGGATCAGCACCTGAGTGTGGGCTAAAGGACACACAGGAGCAGCTGCCAAAGTTCTGTCATGGCAGAATGAAGGGCCATTAGCAGTCCCGAAGGGGCCTCCATGAGGTGAAAGGGGCACCACATCTGGCACTCCAATGCCACAAGTTGCCCCCCAGGTGGAGGTTTCTGCACCTTCCTTACCTGAGATGGCATCCTGTTGGCACCTCCCTGTGATAGAAGAGGAACAGTGTTAGCAACTTCAGGGCATACTTTTCCTGGATTAAACTAAAGAGTAAACTAAAGCTTTATTAATTATCTAAAAGGCTGAACTGCAATCAGTAAATTATTTCTCCTAATAGTGCAGGCACCCCACGATAGGAACTCTCAGGCTGGGGCAAGTGATGCACTGTATTCTTGGTGCTTGGGGGGGGGGCAAAGTGGGAGGGCTTCTAGTGTCCTGACCCCACTGCTGGACCTCCTGATGGCACCTGGTATTTCTGGCCACTGTGTGACAGAATGTTGGACTAGATGGGACATTGGCCTGATTCAACATTGGCTTCTCTTATGTTCTTATGCTCTTAAGCTACCTGATGGGTTCAGAAGCATTTAGGCAATCCCACCCTGACTCCATATATTGCCCTTGTGGACCATTTCAGTTGATCCATTTCATCTGAAGCTTTTGTTTTAGGAGTGTTTTTATACAATTTATATGCAATGTGTACACTAAGAATACTAGGGGTGTGTATAACACAATTCCTAAGCCAAAGATCTACACTTTTTTTGGTCAGTGTGTGTGGGGGGAATGTAAGGAATTTGGGAGTTTGGGCCTAAGGTCCTAGTAAGGTTTTGGTAGAAGTCTCTGTAAAACCTTAAGTGTTGCCAAGATTCTGGGTTGATTAGAAATACAAAGGTCAAATTGTATTATTTTTCTGTGTTTCTGACTGAGTGATTTATGTCTTGTGCAATACTCCTTGGACTAATGAATTTGCTTTGTACTTTGAAGCCATGTCTGGAAATCTTTGACTGAAAGTGAGCACACCCCAGAAGGGAACCCTGAGGATGATAAGTCAAGGCCTTTGGAGCAGAACTTCTGCCCTCAGAAAATAAAAAGGGGAGTCCGCCCTGCCTGCTTGACTATGGCACTGGTCATTTACCATCTGGGGCAGCAGGTCAGGGTGGCTTCATCCTTACATGGTTGAGGGCCGTGACTTCTCACCCTCAATGTTCCCTTCTGGGGTCCACCCATGTTCTACACCAAAGTCACTGCTTTAGGTCACTAACATGTTTTGTTCCCCCCCCCAAAAAAAAAAAAAAATAGAATTCGGAATCTGGGATTCTTAGTGGAAAAAATCACCCTGCTCTTCCTGAAGAAAAGTGTTGTTCTCAAGTTCAGGAGCTGTTAGCCCGCTACAGTATTCTTCATTGATTATACTTGCCTCTTGAGCAATGGCATTTATCCTTTCCAATTGGATCCTTGCAAGGGAAGAACACAGAGTGCTTCCAGACAATCATCTTTGGAGACATGCCACAGAGAGGTGTAGTTCTCTTTTCCTCCCTCATTTGTGGTGGGGAGGGTAGAGCACTTTAGCTTACATTTTTGCTTATAGCTGATTTTTGGTCAAAGTCTCTTTCACATACCAGCGCATACAATACAATTTCAAAGATTCTGAGACCTAGGTAAGGACATACAAGTGTGAAGGCCACATGTGTGTATCTCCTGGTCTGTGGTCACAAGGCTGAGAGACAGGACCATGGTCCAAAAGTAATAGTGAACAAATGTACACTCCATTTACAGTGTACAGTTTTTTCTTTATGTGCATTAATTCTCAGGTCACATTTGATTCATGTACAATTGAACATGGGATTGAAATCACACATTTACTCAGATAGTGGTGCCTGGTTTCATTTGTCAAATGAAATCAGGTTTCATTTGTCAAGTCAGTGAGTATATGCACATTGGATCTTTCTTACAAACAGATGTTACACATGTACTAGCAGGATGTACACACATTCACTATAATGTGTGAAATGGGGTAGACACTTGTGACTTTATAGCTTTGTCGAGGTTTGAAATACAGTAGCCAGTGAGGTAATCAGACACTCCTTTGAAAGACAGCTTGAACTACCTGGAAATATTAGGAATTAGGGAAGCTTGGGATTTCAACTGAGCTAGAGGTTTCCTTAGGCAATGCTCTTTCATGCAGTTCTCTTGGGGAGTGGTTGTGGCTCAATGATAGAGCATCAGCTTTGCAGGCAGAAGGTCCCAGTTCAATCCTACCATCTCCAGTTAAAAGGATCAGATTGTAGGTGATGTGAAGCCTTGGACAGCTGTTGCCAGTCAGAGTAGACAGTTCTGACCTCGATAGGCCAATGGTCTAACTTGTGTTCATGTATATCACCTCTTTCTTTCCTATGTATTTGATAACTGGTTAAAATTAACTACTTAAAAAAATTCATCCTGGATAAAATCTTTGGAAGTTGGCAAATGTACAGCCATCACAGCCATCTCATTAAAGCTGGCAAATCTGCAAGCCAAAGTTTAGTGAAATCTCCATCATCTTCAAACATTCTTGGTTCAAAGGACAGGATGACTCTCCAAGTGGCAAATCTCAATCCAGTTTTGAAAAGCCACAGCTATTTTAATTGAAAAGTATGTAAATAACATAGATTTCCTGTGAGTGTCGGCTTCATGGAAATAAACACACGCACACAAAAAGTGAACAGGAGGTGGGGAAATGATTGGATCATTTCTATTAAATTAAATTCAATTAAATATGAACAGGTGCAGCATCAAAAGCATGGTAGAGCTGATTCAGTTTTCTTATAGCTAATGAGCTTAGTTTTCATGAAGATTTTTTTCTGAAAACAGACCCAGCCACTCAGACGCTGATCTTGCAATGATTTACATTTCCAATGAGGAAAGATTCAACCCAAGCGAGAGGAAAAAAGCTGTCAACGTAACTTGCCAAAGTGCACTCACATGACGAAAAAAGATTAACATAATGAAAGAGCTGGTTGTAGAATTAATTGTGGACACAGCCTGGAAAACAGATGTAGAGAGAGGTTTCTCCCCCTTTCCCTCTTGAAATATGATGAAACAATTGGCAAAGAGGCACATAAGAATATCTAGTCTCATGCATTATGTTGGATAACAGAGTGGTATACTGAAGGTCTCTGAGACAAGGAGAAAATCTTAAAGTTGCTTGTCCTACTTGTGAGCTGGAATGAACAAGTCCCTGTAGGCCTGCCGGATCAGAAACTGCCGTTTAACTGGTAAGTTTGTTCTTCATTCGTATTATAGGATTCTCTCTAATCTTGCCGAATGGCCTCCAGCAAATGGCAATTAAATTCAGGTGGAAATCTGCTACATCATTTTTTGCAATAAATGTAATTAGGCCCAGCTTCTAATGGAGTCACCTTGAATCTGATTTTTTTTTTTTTTTTGCTCACTTACTAGAAGACAGGACTTGAAGACAGACAACTTGACAAGCAGCTGAGTAAATTGGCTCATCCCTATAAATTGGGATGATTTTGAAAGTCTGTGTAGATTCCACCTCTAAATTCTTATTTCAGAGTTATTTCTCTCTTGTGGGCACTGAACATTGATTCTTTATTTTCACACCATTTTGACTTTCCTCATACCTACGTTTCCCCACAATCAAATGTATATATTATTGTTCAATATTAGCTGTGCATCAGTAAACCAGTATATTTCACTATGTATACAAGTATTATACAAGATGAATATAAAACTCATCCAAAGTAAGTACATAATACAAAGAAATCTGTAAAACCAGCAGCAAAAACTACCCCCCACCCCCAGACTAGGATTAAAACCTAGAATATATGGACAAAGATAATTCCCCTTGATGTAATTAAAGCATTAGTAAGTATTCAGAGATTAACACATTACCCTTCCTTCTGTCCTTTTGCTGAGTCTCATCTTACACGTTTCTCTTAGCCTTAGATTTCTCGTCTCTTTCCTTTTACGGTAGATGTGACTACCTGAATTACAGTGTAGGTATAGTAATGACTGCCTGGATAGTATTATGCACAGAATTTTGCAAGTGTCATAAGAACATAAGAGAACATAAGAGAAGCTAATGTTGGATCGGGCCAATGGCCCATCTAGTCTGTCACACAGTGGCCAAAAATACCAGGTGCCATCAGGAGGTCTGCCAGTGGGGCCAGGACACTAGAAGCCCTCCCACTGTTGGCCTCCCCCCCCAAGCACCAAGAATACAGAGCATCACTTGCCCCAGCCCGAGAGTTCCTATCTATACCTTGTGGCTAATAGTCCACTGATGGACTTCTGCTCCATATGCTTATCTAATTCCCTCTTGAAGCTGCCCATGCTTGCAGCTGCCACCACCTCCTGTGGCAGTGAATTCCATATGTTGATCACTCTTTGGGTGAAGAAGTACTGCCTTTTATCTGTTCTAACCTGACTGCTCAGCAATTTCATGGAGTACCCATGAGTTCTTGTATTGTGAGAAAGGGAGAAAAGTACTTCTTTCTCTACCTGATCTATCCCATGCATTATCTTATAAACCTCAATCATGTCACCGTTCAGCTGTCATTTCTGCAAGCTAAAGAGCCCCAAGCATTTTAACCTTTCTTCATAGGGAAGGTGTTCCAACCCTTTTATCATTCTAGTTGCCCTTCTCTGCACTTTTTCCAATGCTATAATATCCTTTTTGAGGTGTGGTGACCAGAACTGTACACAGTACTCCAAATGAGGTTGCACCATTGATTTATACAGGGGTATTATGATACTGGCTGGTTTGTTTTCAATTCCCTTCCTAATAATCCCCAGCATAGCATTGGCGTTTTTTATTGCAGTTGCACACTGTCTAAACATTTTCATTGAGTTGTCTACTATGATTCCAAGGTCTCTCTCTTGGTCAGTCTCTGCCAGTTTGGACCCCATCAATGTGTATTTATAGTTAGGATTTTTGGCTCCAATGTGCATCACTTTGCACTTGGCCACACTGAACCCCATTTGCCACACTGACGCCCACTCGCCCATCCTCAATAGATCCCTTTGGAGTGCCTCACAATCCTCCTTGGTTCTCACCACTCTGAAAAATTTTGTGTCATCTGTAAATTTAGCCACTTCACTGCTTACTCCCAACTCCAAATCATTAATAAACAAGTTAAAAAGCATCAGACCAAGTATTGATTCCTGTGGTACCCCACTGCTTACTACCCTCCACTGAGAAAATTTCCCATTTATACTCACTCTCTGTTTCCTATTAATTAACCTGGTTTTGAGCCACAAGAGGACTTGTCCTTTTATCCCATGATTTTTGAGATTACTTAGGAGCCTTTGATGAGAAACTTTATCAAAAGCTTTCTGGAAGTCAAGGTAAACAATATCTATTGGGTCCCCCTTGTCCACATGTTTGTTCACCCCCTCAAAGAATGCTAACAGCTTAGTGAGACAAGATCTTCCTTTACAGAACCCACGCTGAGTCTGCTTCAACAGTTTTTGTTCATCAATGTGCCTACTAATTCTTTCCTTAATAACAGTTTCCACCAACTTTCCCGGTATCGACATCAGACTGACTGGCCTGTAGTTTCCTGGATCTCCTCTGGAACCTTTTTTAAAGATGGGAGTGACATTAGCTACCTTCCAGTCCTCAGGAATGGAGGCAGATTTTAATGAAAGATTACATATTTTTGTCAGGAGATCTACAAGTTCACATTTGAGTTCTTTCAGAACTCTTGGATGTATGCCATCCAGGCCTGGTGATTTATCAGTTTTTAAGTTGTCTATCAGTTCTAGGACCTCTCTCTTGTCACCTCAATCTGACTCAGGTCTTTCAACACCCCTCCCGAAATCAGCGGTTCTGGAGTGGGCAAGCACTTCTCATCTTCCACAGTGAAGACAGAGTCAAAAAATTCATTCAGCTTCTCAGCCATTTCCCTATCATTCTTCAGTACTCCTCTTACCCATTGGTCATCCAAGGGCCCCACTGCCTCCCTTGCTTCTAATGTATTTGAATAAAGTTTTATTGTTGGTTTTTATGTTTTTTGCTATATGCTCCTCATATTTCCTTTTTGCCTGCCTGATCATAGACTTGCATTTTATTTGCCGCAGCCTGTGTTGCCTTTTATCAGCCTCACTGAGACTAGCTTTCCACCACTTAAAGGAATCCTTCTTACCTTTTAGAGCTCCCATTACTTTGTTTGTTAACCATGCAGGCTTTTTTCTATACCTATTTGTGCCTTTCCTAACCTGCAGTATATATTTTTTCTGAGCTTCTAGGACTGTAGTTTTAAATAGTCTCCAAGCTTCCCCAATGGTTTTGACCCTTTCTACCTTTCCTTTCAGTTTCTTCCTCACATGTCCTCTCATATCAGAGATGTTACCCCTTTTGGAGTTAAAAGTCATTGTCTCAGGCAGGGGTTATGTTTTAGTTGCACATATTTATGTAGGGTCTGAAGAAGTAGCGATCCACCAAAATAAAATAAAATAAAAAAAAACTCATAGGGAAATTCCCCCACCAGCCCTGGCTTTCTCCCTGCTTCTGGTGTCATGTCCTATCTCTTGTATTCCACACCCTTCCCCTTCTTTGTTACCCCAACGCTGCCTCCTCCTCTACCCTGGTCTTCTTGCTGCCTCCTTTCTTTCCCTTACTCTCCTCCTCACCATGAGGATAGAAATAAGAAATTAGCTAGTGTTGGCAGATGATGAGTGCAAGAGGCATTTGGGTTAAAAGGGAGTGCCTTCCCAGCCCAAACACTGCCAGTGGTCTGTGGTCACTTCCACGGACCTGCTTTTTTTCTCCTTCCTGGTAGTGGTGATGGAACCTGCAAGCATCTTTTCCTGGCAATTCCATTCCAGCCTTGCCAACAGATCTTGGTTGGGGTGAGGGTCATGTTCAGATAACACACATTTGGCACCTGCTTGTCCAATTTAGGTCCATGGTGGCTCAGAGGTTAAGACACTGAACTGCAGACTGGAAGGTCTGTAGTTCAGCAGTTCAAGACCCTAGTGCCACGTGACGCAGTGAGCTCCCATCTCCAGCCCATTGCCTACCAAACTAGCAGTTCGAAAGGAAGAAATTGCAAGTAGATAAATAGGTACTGCTTTGGTGGGAAGGTAACAGTATTCCATGCACCTCAGCATTTAGTCATGCCGGCCACATGACCATGGAAATGTCTTCGGACAGCGCTGGCTCTTTGGCTTGGAAATGGAGATAAGCCAGATTTGTCTAGCTTTCAAGCAAGGACTCTCCCTTCCAATTTGGGGTACATCAGTCTCCAGTTCTGACATATTTATTACCTATGTTGCTTTCCCCCCAGTTGAACCCAAACAGATGATAATCAGAAACCAAGCTTGTCATTCTTTTTATCTGTTAAAAAAACCCACACTTCACTATTTTGCATGCTAATTTAACAAGCCACCTTCCATATATACAAGTATGATCTGTAATTCCATTTCATTGTCTGATGAAGTGTGCTTTGCACACAAAAGCTCACATCTTAAATAAAACTTTGTTGGTCTTAAAGGTGCCACTAGGCTCTAACTTTGTTTTTTCTTGGATGGGATTATACTTCCCAAGAAAAATCAGGTTCACAGTTTGGCAGTGCTGCTTGACACCTTAGAAAGCCAGGTGGCTACATGAGACAGAGCCTTTTCGATGGCAACTTCACGATTATGAAACAAACTCCCAGGGAAGTGCACCTGGCTCCTTCATTATTGATCTTCAGGAGACAGTTGAAGACAGTTTTATTTAGGACTGCACTTGTTGTCTTTTGTGTATTTTTTTGTAATTGTTTTATTTACATTGTAAGCTGCCTTGAGTTTTACAAGGCAGAAAGGCAGCCAATTAAATGTTTTAATCAAATAAATAAATCAGTGGTGTTTTGGCTGGGAGCCTATGGTGACCTGGCCACCCTTCTAGTCTATAGCCCACTGGCACTCCCCTGGCTGGCTTTTTTACTTCTTCTTCCAGGGTGCAATGCTTGCCACATCCAAACAGTGCATTCTCCCCATAGCAGTGCCAATGTAGCACTATATATTGTTTCAGGATCATATATTTCTCTTCAACTTCAGGGATTTTTACCATCCCACACATGCTCTCCCCTCCTCAGATTTTCTGGAAAACCTAGGAGTTCCCCAGTTTGTAGGACACTGCCTGTTCTTTGCACATGGCTCCAACATGATCATTTTTGAATCTTCATTGTTGGAATATGTTCAGATTCAAATAGCTGGGAAATGCCAGCTCCACCTGGCTGCTGCTCCAGATAGGGTGGCAGGTGGCATTGACACTGGCAACAGCGGTTTGTGGGCAGGACCTTTAGAATTGCCTGATTCTTACCACAATGACAGGAGAAAGAATGGATTGGAGCTGCAGCAGCACTGGCCTGGCCTTCCAGGTGTTACCCTGTTGCTGGGCCGGAGTGGCCTTTTAAGCCCTTGTACAAGTCACAATGGGTGGCAGACCGAGAGAGGGTGAAGTGTGACATTGGGTGTCCAAATAGTTTCTAGGAGACCAGGGCTGACCCCCTATGGCACAGGGTGGGTTAGGTGCCAGAGACAAAGGCAACTGGCTCCATCTTCTCATGGGATGAGGTCCTGTCACAAGAAGGCAGAGGCAGGTCCATGGTCAGTACAAGTAACAAGACTTAGGATAAAATGAGGTTGGAACCTGGCTGATGAGGACATTCCAGACATTATCTACTGATGCTGGAAGGAGTAAGGCTGGAGGGGGAAAGAGAACATGATTGGCTTTTAACCTCCTCTATTCCTCTTCCAGGGCCTGCCTTCCCCAGGCTCCACCTCCAAAATCTCCAGGTATTTCCCAACTCAGAGATGGCATCCCTAGGTATAATGTCACTTCCAGGGAAAACCCAGAACTTACCATTGTCCTTTCCAGGAATCACTGTGAACTCTGTGGTTGTCCCAGAAGTAATGTCATACCATTGCTGTAAGATATCCCTCATGTCCCCACCTCATCCCGTGTTCCACTAGTTGCTAAGCCATGCCTGTCAACCCTAAACATGGCACTTAGGTACAAGACATACCAACAACTTCAATGCTTCCTTTTAAAGTAATCTTTAGATTGACCCAAGTTGCAAATTATTTAGGTCATCAGAAATCATCAGGGATTAAGTTACATGCATTGCCACCACAATCAGAATGAAGAGATGGACACCAATATGGATTTAACAAGGGCCACTTTATTAATTATTTATAATCAAACAACTGGCGAGGGTCTGCTAAGATAGGCCGGACCAGATCTTCCTTGATTATAAATAACTAATAAAGTGGCCACAAGGCCTGATAGGCCAGACCAGATTGTTCTAAGGAAGATCATCCCTTCCTGGCCTTGAGCTGCAAAGGCCCAAAAGCCATTCTTGGAGGACCCTTTAATTCCTTTATAAAAATGCCCAAGTGCTCACCGATTTCAACTTGCTGATCATGCTACCCCACCTAATCACAAAGTGACCATCCCATTTAGCAAAAGCCAACCCCCCAAAGCCAATTTACCAAACATCACCATCATCAGTGCAAAGTAGGCAAAAACACCCCTACTTCTGAAGCCAAATTGAAAAAGGAGTGAAAAACTCCTACCTGGCCCCATTAAAAGGCAACTGGTTGAAACCTGCACTGAAATAGGGCAGGAGGGTGGGCCAAGCACGCCAAAGAACTGCTGAGGCAGGAGGTGGGAGCTGAGCCTAATAGGCTGGCTCTGCCCCCTGCCTGGTGCTGCGCTTCTCGCAGCACCGGTGCCCTTTCTCTTCCTGCCTCATGAGGCAGCCCCCTCCTGCCTCACGAGGCAGCCCCCTCCTGCCAGCATGGGCTCGGCGGGAGTTGGGGGTTGCATTGCCACCACAATTGGAATGAAGAGACAGACACCAATATGGATTTAACAAGGGCCACTTTATTAGCTATTTATAATCAAACAACTGGCGAGAGGCTGCTAGAATGTACTGAGGAATATGACAGGTGTCAAACTTCTGACCACCTTCATCTCCTTCTGGGTGATGCCCCTTCCCCGATCTTGAGCCACCCAATGTAGCTCTCGACCAGAGGCTTGGCATGTTTAGGAGAACCCCCTGGCCCACCCCCAGAAGCTGCAAGGCCTGCTAAGATAGGCTGGACCAGATTGTTCTAAGGAAGATCACCCCTTCCCGGCCTTGAGCAGCAAAGGCCTGAAAGCTGTTCTTGGAAGACCCTTTAATTCCTTTATAACAATGCCCAGGTGCTCACCGTTTTCAACTTGCTGATCGCGCTACCCCGCCATAACAAAGACCAAGCCTCTGCTTAGGCCTTCACCCCCACCAAGCGATCCAGCACCAACAGCACCCCTAGCCTCAAATCTGCCAGAAATATAGCATTCCCCTTGTTAAAGAGGTGCACCCTGTCCCGCCTATACAAGTCCGTTAACTCGACCCGTATATCAAGGTGCAACAAGAAGAGGCCCAAGCCACCTTCCATGGCACTTCTAAGCTGCCAATTGACATTTCGTCTCACCCAGCCCAGGATCTAGAAACCCCCAGGCTATGCCACACCTGGCACAGCCCAATTGCAGACAAGACAGCTGCAGCCCAGGCAACTGGCTATCTTAACATCTAGCGGGGTCCCCAAAATTGTGCCAACCTGGCAGGGCAGAATAGCCAATGGACTATCTGCACTCCAGGCTACCTTACTCTTATCATTGCAAGGTCAGCCTCTGCTTGTAGCCAGGGCCTTGCCCTTCATGACACTGCAGCATAGCCACAAGACCATCTGCACTCTGGGCCACCTATGCCCATCATGGTAAGGCTGCACCCCAGGCAACCAGTCCTCTTGTAACACCAGGGCCTTGCCCTTCAGGTGAGTCAGAATAGCCACCAGACCATCTGCACTCTGGGCTACCTTGCCCATCATGGTGAGGCTGCATCCCAGGCAACCAGTCCACCTGTAACACCAGGGCCTTGCCCTTCATGGTGAGGCAGAATAGTGCCAGCCTATCTGCACTCCGGGCCACCTTGCTCTTATCATCACAAGGCCAGCCTCTGCTTTATCACAAGGGCCTTGTCCTTCATGGTGAAGCAGAATAGCCAGCCAGACTATCCACACTCTGGGCCATCTTGCTCTTATCTTCGCAAGGTCTTCCTCAGCTTGTAACACAAGGGCCTTCCCGGCTAGGGAGTCCTCTTGGCCCAGTGGGTGGCCCAAAAGACCATGCTGTGGCCGCAGACATTGATTCCTCATCTCGCCCTGCAGCCAGCAGTACCTGAAGGACAAACTTCATTAATAACTTAAAACTTTGTAATTCCATTCTCCGAATGCTAGGCAAAAATCTGCCACAACTCACTGATCCACAGTGCTGCCCCCCAAAAAGGAGTGCAGTGACTGGACAATGTCCTGACCTGAGCAAGGTCCACTGACACTACCACATGGCAAGGGAATACATAGCCCATGGCAACTGTAGTGGAAGTGGCACTGAACCGGGAAGAGTGAGTTCCAAACTTCAACCATGGGAAAGGCCCAACTTGCCCAAAGTCCAGGCACTACTGCCGCAAACTGGTGCCTGGTCATCATAGTTCCATCTGCATGCCTAAAGGAGTAATTTTCTTCATAATGGGAAAAGCAGTAACACCCCAGGTTGCAAAACTGACCCTTTTTCCACTGCCAGGGCAATGGGTTGTCTCTGGTCCTCTAGAGCTCCCATTTCCCAAGACCTTCATAGAATGCTGTAGAAATTCCACTACATGTACACAGCAATGTTTGCTCTTGCACAGTCATTATGATTTGCAAGGCACTGCCCAATGTTCATAGGGCTTATGTCAGCACTGATCAAGTGAAATGACTTATTGATATTCCTGGATAGCAAAGGACGCTCACCTCCTTTAAAGGGGATGTTAATTGTCTGGTGACATTCTTTACTTCCATGCCATGGAAAACTACAGCTGTGCATATTCACTCATTAAGACTCTATAAAGCAGACAAGACTTAATTCTTTGGATTGTTTGGCAATCCTGCACCTTGAAAGATAGGAAATTGAGGCCTAGAATTATCATCATCTAAGGTCTATACCAGAAGAGAGAGTCTCTGATTCAATTCCAAATCCATTGGATTGGCAAACTGTGGAAACATTCTCTCAACCTTGGAGTCCCTTAAAGAACTTTTTCACAGGCATTCATTGTTTAGAAGTCAAAAGACTGCACCCATAAGGCATTCTGAAACACTTCTTGATATACAATCTTCCCCATTTCTACTAACCACTGAGAACCATCATAACAAAAAGTTAGCTTGGCTTTTAAAACATGACAATGTTGTCACTGTAAAACCTGTATATTTGTTTATTTATTTTGAAAAAACACCCTACCATGAAGAGTGCACAGTACCTATAATTCTTCTAGAAACTGGGTTCCTAACTTAAAGACCAAGGACAAGCACACAGTAAAGTGCACTGGCTCCTTTAACAAACAGGTGTATATACCTACATGCAGACTAGATGTTCATTCACTGTAATGGGAACATGTATTCAGTGGACCCTATTCCATATATACATGAGTAAGGCTGAGCTGCCATGCCTGAAAGTAGTTCTTTCCTGGCCAAGTGAGTGGGCAGAACAGCCCCTCCAGAAACTCCCTGGAAGCCACCTGTCTCATTTCTGTTGCTATGGCAATGCCACTGCATCCCAGTCAGCACCGTCCACAGCCTGTCATGACCAACACCACTCTTGCAGGCCGTGATGACTTACTGGACCTCCCCTTAAAGACAAATGCACTATTAAACCTGTGAAATATGCTCATTAGGACCAACCAATGACATGAATGACGTGCCGGCTGTCAAATTCCCAGATCACTGCATCAGGTTGGAAGTCACACTGTTTTCCTGCCAGAACAGAAAACAAAAGGTACAAATGACGTATTGCAATGGATATTTTCGAATCTTAACACATGACAAAAACTAAGCCAATTCACCAACTCAGAGTGCATTCGTACTCTCAAATTCACATGCCGCTGACAAGGATTCCTTCACAGAAGGAAAACCTTAGAGTTTAGCTATTTCCAGTTCAGATTACACTCGATTTCACTCTTAACTACTGCACCAGAAATACATCCCTATTGCATTAGGGCCAAATATTGTAATTGAAAGATTGGCAATTTATACTGTGTTTCTCTGAATAAAACCGTGTAAAAATATTATTTTGAATAGAGATCCTCATCTACATTCTCAAAAATAAATAAGCCCAGCTGCGATAAGTAGGTAAGCCATTTCAATACTTCAGAAGGAATAGCCCCTTCGATAGTACAGTATCCTTTCAAGCTTGCTAAAATGTGTATAGCCTACTAAAATTGGCAAATGCTCACTAGGTCCCAGGCAGAGGTCTTTCATATCACCCACTACCAAATCTATTAACTAAAGATGCTGGGGATTGAACCTGGGACCCTCTGCACCCCAAGCAGATGGTCTCTCACTGAGACACATCCCCTTCCAGAATTCCACAAGTCAGGTATCACAGAGATTAGTTCTCGTATAAATCCTACCTTCAAAAATCCACGCCAGCAACCGTGGATGGATGAAGGAAGGCAGGAAGGAAGAGATAGGATTTATACCTTGTCCCTCACTCGGGAGTCTCAGAGTGGCCCGTAAACTCCTTTTTCCTCCCCACAACAGACACCTTGCGGGGCAGTGCTCCCACCAACAGCAGATGAAAGCCCACACAAATGTTCCTCAATGGTGGCCAACCTTTCCAAAATAGCCCTATTTACTGGGTTATTCAAGGAAGCATCTAAAGGCACAGGCAAAACGGCACTCAAGGGAGCTGAAGAGGTAGAAGCTGCTGAAGACACCAATTGCATAGACGCAGCACCCACCCACATAGAAGGCACTGTAGGACCAACTGTGGAAGCCACGCCTGCAGGCACTTGGGCCCCCATTATAGGGACAGCACCTGTGGCCACCAAAGGCACTGGGCCACTCAAAATAGGAGGCAGGGCCCCATCATTAGGCCACTTTGGTAGGGGCTGCTGACCTGCTGTAAAAGCCAGGCCTACCTGCTTAGGAGCAGGCCACTTCCCTTTTGCGGCACCTTGGCCCTTCTTTGGAGCCAAGCTGTTCTTAATGGAATCGCTCTCCAGAGGCAAAGGCCCAAAATGTCTGCCTCTCCTTTCCCCAACATTAAAATGCTTGGGGCTATTTAACTTGAAAAATGATGGCTGAGGGGTGACATGATTAAGGTTTATAAGATTATGTATGGAATAGAGCAAGCTGAGAAAGAAGTACTTTCTCCCTTTCTTTCAATACATGGACTTGCTAAGCAATTGGATTAGAACAGATAAAAGGAAGTACTTCTTCACCTAAAGAGTGATTAACACATGGAATTCACTGCCACAGGAGGTAGCGGTGGCCACAAGCATGGACAGCTTCAAGAGGGAATTGGATAAACATATGGAGCAGAGGTCCTTGCTTGGGGGGGCAACAGTGGGCCTCTAGTGTCCTGGTCCCACTGCTGGACCTCCTGATGGCACTTGCCACTGTGTGACAGAGTGTTGGACTAGATGGGCCACTGGCCCCATCCAACACTGGCCCCTCTTATGTTTTTATGTACCCTAAGATGGCCACTGCTCCTAACTGCCCCAAAATGGCTACCAGAAGAGAAGCCTAAAATGGCCCCTGCTTCACTTTGCCCTAAAATGGCCACCTATGATAACTCCCTACAATGGCCACCACTTCTCTCAAGCTGAAACAGCTACTATACACCTGGCCTCCACTGCAGAACACAGGCTCCTAAAGAGCGAGCTATATGTGACTGCAATGAGGGTGGATGAGTGAAGGGAAAAGAGGGTTTTTTTTAATAAGGCCAGAAGATAGGGCGGGTGATAAAACTGCAGGGATGAGGCAGCCTTACCATGCTGCCACTCACTATGTGCCACGCACTACCTACTAACCAAGGCTGGGGGGAGGCCTAACCTGAAGCTTCCTCCAGAGGATTAAGGCCCCTGTGCCACAATCAGGCTCCCCCTTAACACTGAAGTGCTCCTCTGTGGCTGGGCCAAGCCACACCCCATCAAGAAGCCGCCACCACACTCCTAGCACTGTCGCCACTTGATTGCACTCGCACACCTGCTCTCCCTTTGACTATCACTGTGGCCTGACTCTCCAGGCCACCACCATGGCCCGACTCTCCAGGCAGCCGCCACAGCCCAGATGCCCCTGGCCATCATGGCCCAATGCTCCCAGCCACCACAGCCATGGCCCGACACTCCTGGCCGCTGCAGCCGCAGCCCGACACTCCTGTCCGCCGCAGCCACAGCCAGTATCTGTTGTATCCTGCTGGGCCAGAAGCCTACAAAGGCCCTGTCCCACACTATTATAGATCATGCTCGAAGCTGCTACTCATTCCGAGCATGCAGAAGAACTGCTGAGGCAGGAGGTGGGAGCAGAGCCTAATAGGCTGGCTCCGCTCCCTGCCTGGTGTTGCACTTCTCGCAGTGCCGGTACCCTTTCTCTTCCTGCCTCACAAGGAGGCAAATCATCCCCCTCCTGCCAGCGGGGCTCAGCGGGAGTTGGGGCTCGCATTTCCTAAATTCATGTTGCTTGCAATAAAATAATCAGTGACCCTACAAAATGATATCTCCCTCCCCTCACAATGACTGGCTGAAAACCTTCATACTAATGAACATATTGTTTTCTTCTTATTTTTAAAAAAGGTGCTACCTTTCTAAGTCTACAAACAGCGAGGAAGCACTTTCTAATCTAGAGGTTGTACTTTTTCTATTGTTACCTACTTTGATGTATTTGTTGCCATTTAAATTCAATACAAGTGAGTCACAACAGAAATAAATGTAGACTAGACAGTTACATGGTAAACCTATGTATGGATAGTGTCATTTTGAATGCAGCTGGGACTTGCATGACTGAACACTCCTGCAGACAAATATATATATATAAATAATCTGTGCATAGAAAAGTTGTGAGAACCTTTCTTCCTGACACACAATTTTTCTATAAACAGGAAACTACCCCCCCCACCACCACCACCACCGAAGGCATATTCAATCATGTGTGCTCCCAGCAACATTTTGAAATGGCACAGCCTTGATTGTTCTTTGTGGGAACTAAGTCTAAGTACCTCTGAGATCAATGTATATTAAGTTAATCATGATTAACTCCTATTCTATTGCTTTCAGTGGCACTTAGTTTCATGTTTAACTATTGTTAGATGGTGCCCTGTACCCCTAACAGAAAGCAACAGCTCAAAATAAGTAAGTCAATACAAATAACTGGGACAATGAATATTTTTGCAACTGCAGTGTGATGTTTAAACAAAATTTGAGGCAGTTGCTTGTCCTCCTGATTTATGTTATATTGTATACACATATGTGATAGGATATAATAGTAGCTGTACCCACACATCAGTGCTTTGTGGCACAACAACTGGATTTCTGTAAAGGCCTGTACATCAATGATAAGGAAGCAAAATAGTAATGTAATCCAGACCATCTGTATCCGCATGACTGTTTATTTGTTACATGAGGACTTTATACAGGGTTAAATATTTAAATGAAATCAAGGTGGGACAGTTTGATCATTGCATTGATAGGGTCCAAAAATTCAGTGGTTTACAACATAACCAAGCCTTCTCCTTTGCAACACAGCTGATACCCACAAAATATGTAATCGTTTAGTCCCTCAGTAGATCTAGCCCAATACTGGCAGCAGCTTCCCAGAGTCTTATGCAGACAAAGGTCTTTCCTACGACCTTAGATTCTTCAAGTGGAGATGCAAGGAAATGAATTTGCAGCTGGCTACATGCAAAATATGTGTTCTCCCACTAAAGTACAGTCATTCTTTTCTCTAGTATTGGATTGCTTCTGAGGTTCACAGATACTGAAACAAGTGTATAGTGAAACAGTAGGTCATTTATTCTGCAGAATTGTGACTGCAATAGGAGTGGGGTGGCCATACTGAAAGACAAACGAGTCCAATTCCTGAACTGCTCATTTGGTGTTATTTCCTGTAAAGTTGCCAGTGTTGCTACTGGCCCTGCTCCTGTGCCTTTGGAAGCTCACTGATATGTAGAAATTGAGCAGGTGGCAGTTTCCCCAATACAGAGACAAAGTGATTGGGAAAGCCTTACTGAATTAATTTATGGATAAATATGATGCACAGGAAAGGAGCACTTTAGAAAATCTAACCACTACAAATTGTCAGTTTCTAAGAACAGAGCAGGACTGTTCAAGCAATTTGAGTCCTGGAATTTGAGTTGTGGGATTTAGAGGTAATCCCTTGCAGGGCCCAGTGTTCTCACTAAGCTGAGTTAGTGTGAGCTAGCTCACAGTTTTTTAGCCTCCAGTTCACACATTTTTGTCTTAGCTCAGGAAGGATGGCTCCAGAGCAAACTAATTTATGCAGTAGCCAAATGTTAGCCTAAATGCTCTGATCTATAAGTAAAAGAGTACTCGGAACAGCATTTAATATTGGGATTCTTTGGTTTGTGTATATGGAGGATGGGCTACCATGCTATTTCCCAGTAAAGAGGCGAGAGACAGGAGTAAAATAAATCTTTTGTGTACTGTGTAGTAATATCAATCAAAACATACAATCACACACACTCTGGCATACAAGAAACTAGTACAAACAGGAAGGAAATAAATAGCACATTTGCATGAGCAGGTATTGAAGCAATGAGGGGCAATATTTACCTCAGGGATGCGTAGCTCCTAAATCTTCCAGTGGGAGGTTCAGGGTGGGAAGGAATATGAGAAGAAAAATGGGGAACATGTGTGCTAGACCTGCTAGGGACACGTGCGCTACTTCAGCTGCAGACTGAAGCCTTAAAGTGAGATAAGGGTTTGGGTAAAGTAAGCTGGGCGTAAGAGGTAATAGCAGGCTGAGAGAGGTCATTGGTAGGGGGTAGGCAAGGCAGAGAGCTTGAGAAGCGTGTGCAAGTGTTTTTAAAGCTTCTCGAGTGGTGGGCGTGGGAGGCCAGGCGGCTTACACCTGGGGACACTCCCTGCTGGCTAGGGATTGGTTGTCAGGGTCAATTTCAAATACTAGCGGCTACCTTGACCGTTGGACACCTGGGAGCGGGAAAAGAGGAAGTTGGAAACAAAGGAGGATGACTCTTCAGTATCCGGGCAGATTCTCCATGAGGAACATGTGAGTTGGCACGTAGGGGGGGGTTAATCCCTTTATTATGTGGAGACCAGGAGTCTGGGCTGTATGCAAGAGTCTTTTGTTTGAGTGTAAACCTGTGAGTGTAAGACATGACAAGCAGCAGGCATGCAGGCTGTGGAGCACCTCTGGAGTGAATTCAGCCAGCATCTCATCGTCCTTGGCTGGCTTTTGTTTCCTCTCTGGGTTTCTCCCCATGGCATCTATCTCACAGTCTCTCGACTGGCACACTATCAGGTTTATAACCACATAAAAACAGTCCAGAAATAGCCCAATAAAGGCGGCTGGGCTAACACAAATCACTCACTCACAACTTTAATGCCAATAGGTCACAAAGTAGAGTTTTTGCTCACAAGACTCCACAGCTCAGAGGGAGCACTGGCAGGGCCTCGTGCTAGGGAGATAGGAGATGCTGGGGGAGAGTGTGGTAAGTAGCTATAGCAAATCATATTTCTGTAGCACCGTCAAGACAAATAAAGTGGTTGTACTATACAAACAAATCTGGTACAAGGGTATCCAACATCCCACCTGCCAACATGTTTAGTAGAGCCCACCAAGCATTTTTATATAGTGAGTGGGGTCAAGGTGAAGCTCCTGACCAGCAGGGTGTCTGACTGGCCACTGGAGATATGGTTGGCTGTACCAATTAAAATAATGATGTTTCAGGATCAGCTGCCATGACAATGTTGGTTTTATTCTCTCTCTCATTCCTCTTTCCCAGTACAGTTTTGAAAAGTATCCCCCTTCTTCCCTGCCTTTGTCTTCCCTGTGCATGTGTGGGTGTGTGCCACTGCTTCCTGTGGCAGGCATATTGTGGTTGGCTCTACCCTCCCAAGACAGGCATTTGGTGATTGAGCCCACTACTCTGTGTCAGAATGCCAAAGGTGAGCACACAGAGACTTTAAAATGATGGGAACCTCTGTTCTAGAGTTTAGAAAGCTGATAGGTTTATTTTCTGTGCACATATTGGAGGGAGGAGGGAGATAGTACAATGTGGTGCTTAACGACAAAGAAAACAAATGGCTCCTGTCCTTAAAGGTGTGCCTTTATTTAACAGCATAGTCATTTCTGGTTTCAACAAAAGAACAGTGGGGCAAAGAGCCAAAATGTTCTCCCAAAAGTTGGTTGCACGCTAAATCTATAGTTTGTTCAGCATTTCAGCCTAATGGGTTGCAGGAAAAGTCTACCCATTTGTCTGCTATTGTTGTTTTTATGAAATCTATCTTCTTGTCATGATAATTGCTCTAGTTTCATCATAAGCAGAGCATGAACTGCAAATGTTTCTAAATTATTGTAGCTAGAGAAGATAGAAAATGGTGCTGCATGCAATTTATTACAGCTCCTGTCTTTTAGGGTGCTTAACATGGTTGAGATTGATTAGGTACAGGATTAATTTAGCCTCCCTCCCTGCAGATCACTATTCCTTTTTATGCCTTGAAAAACAAAGAACTATTTTTAATAAACAGCTTTCTATCTCCTTACAGCTGAGTATGCTGAAAGTACAAGGTCAATAGTTAAATAAATGTGCTTGGCCAATCTTGCAACTCTGTTCATTGGAAGAACAACTGTGTGGGACTGCTATTGCAGTTGAGACTAATTAGTGACAGAAATGCAGGGTTTTAGTGCAGGTACACTTGGGTTGGTTTGCAGAAAGACTGTCATGACCCAACAATGCCAGGAGTTTACACTGCCTGTGTAGGGCTCTGCCTTCTGTTGATGCTTTAGATATGATCTTTGAGTGCTTTATCTCATTCCAAGACTTCAGCTGATCCTGTGCAAAGTAAGCACAGAAGATACAATGAACAGGGACAACCGAGACTGTGTTAGGGCACAGGAGGTGTACTGGTGGTTTTCCACATTGGGTGTTAATGTTACATTTATTTTTGATTAGGATAACTGTAGAATAAGATCAGATGCACAACACATATGGGCTATAACAACTGAAGTCACAATGCTCAGGCTGTACTAGATTTTAGTCTATTTTATATTTCGTATTAACATACAGACAGCTGCTTGTTCCAAAATTAATTTTATCTCTGAAGCTAATGTAAAAATTCTAAAAGTGAAATGAGAACCAAAATCAAATTGAGAGGTGTTGCTTCCTTTTTCCTGTCTTCTGCCAACATGCTACAGCTCTGGTTTTGGGTTTAAAAAAAAAAAATGAAGTGAATCAATCTATTTCTATGCCTACACAGGAATGTCTGTTTTTAATCTCGAGTATAGAATGATAGTCGCCTCATGCAGACAAAAAAGGATGTCGAGAATAATACTCATTTACAGCCTTCGGCATGAAAATAACTGACTTTTCAACCTGCCACAGAATGCAAAATAGAAATAAATAAGAACACTGGCATCTAGTGACGGAGGCATTGCCATTCATGGTTTTGCTTGGCTTGCAATCCCTCTGTGCTGTTGGCCTTATTTTCACTGAGGTGGCTGCGCCACTGCAGACTGCCTGTCGGGCTTACAGACTTGAATGCTCCTTGGTTAAACAATGCTCATACAGAAAAGTACTGTGTCAGGGCAAAGGCTTGGAGAAGGGCTGTGGCTCAGTGGCAGAGCATCTGCTTGGCATACAGGGGATCCCAGATTCAATCCCTGGCATCTCCAGTTTAGAAAAAAAGGATCAAGTAGCAGGTGAAATGAAAGACTTATTCCTTGGATGGCTGCTGACAAAGCAGCAGTGGGTTATTCTTTCCCCCATGCCATTTTCTACCCCACCCCCAGCTTCTACTTCCCCCCCCGGGGGAAATTTCAGGTACTTAACTGTATTCTAATTATGGAGGGTCTCTCATATCACAATTGACTCTAGGAACTAACCCAGTGCAAGAACTGGTGCACAACCCATTTTTTTCCCTAACATGAGTTAATGCAGCTTCTTTGCTTCTGAGGTGTTGCTTTATGAAGGGATGCAGCACAGTTCCTGCCGTCTCTGATGAGGAAGAACATATGCTGCTCTTATGGCACCATCTATTTTGAAACTGCACATAACACAGACGATGCTAAACTTTAAAAAAAGAAAAAAGAGCAAGCTACTCATTTGTTTTCATAATAACCTCTATTTTGAACCTTGAAAAAAATGATGGCAGAGAAGCAGCAACAGAGTTGACTGTGTTCTTAAAATGGCTTTGTTGCATGGAATAAAATTTAATTAAGACAAATTAAATTAAGAGCTCGGGTAAAGCATGTTTGGCTGTTTATTTTACTGGAAATTTTCTGAAGGCAATTAGTGCACATGGTATGAAAGTACCTAAGCTCCCTTCAGTTGCCGCAGTCAGAATTAGCCGCTTGCTTCTCCCTGTAGCCAGTTTGGTATGGTGGTTAAGAGCAGCAGACTCTAATCTGGAGAACTGGGTTTGATTCCCCACTCCTCCACTTGCAGCCAGCTGTGTGACCTTGGGTCAGTCACAAATTCTCTCAGAGCAGTTCTCTCAGAGGTCTCTCCGCCCCACCTACTTCACAGGGTGTCTGTTGTGGGGAGAGGAAGGGAAGGAGATTGTAAGCTGCTTTGAGACTCTGAGTGAAGGGCAGGGTATAAATCCAACTTCTTCATTTGTGCTAGGTTGCAGGTTCTGAGGATGATAAAACAGGGTAGAAGCTAAACAAGGATCCTATCCACACCTGGTAACTGCCAGTCAGCAGCAGAAGGACTGGGTGTAACTTGGGTGCTTCCAACGCTGAACAGAGCTACTGCTGAAACTTTACCTAAAAGTGAAATCCAAAAGCTTAAGTGGGAGGTTCTTCCTCAGCTGAAAGAGAATAATTTCTGCAGGAAGCAAGAAGCATTTCAGAAACATCAGCAAAAAATCTTAGGTTCTACATATCCTAAGCGTAGTGTCCTAAATGTAATTTCATCTGAATTAATGTGTAAGGACACTTGAACTTTCATCTTTTTTTTTTTTTTTGGGGGGGGGGAGAATAGTTAAGAAGTTTAAGGGAAGCAAAAAAAAAAGTTTTAGAAGAGTTTCTTTCAGGATAATGAAATTTTCCTAGGGATGACACATCCATATTTGATCCCACATATGTTTATTTCTTTATTCAAGACTGGTCAGACCACAGGCTTGGTGCTCTCTGGCCCTGCCTCTAATTTTTCCATTTCGTAACTGAGAGTTTGGATTAGACATCCCACCCTGAATCTGCCTCACTGCATGCTCACTCCATGGTTGACCATTCAGATTATTGCTGTGCAGTAACCACAAAGTGGGTGGTTGGGTGGCATCCTTATTGGAAAATTGTCTTTCATGCATGCCTTAAGCATTCATTCAAATTATCACTCCACTTTGACAGTTCCATGATCCCTCCACCAAGTACTGCGGCCCCTCTCAGCCCCCTTTGCTTTGCCTCTCTTCCTCGGAATACATGGGGGGGACTGCAGAATTACATGAGAGTATCCCCATTGACTTCAGTACATTTACCCTTGTGTCAATAATGGGAGTTCAGACAGCCGGAAATGTGGGGTGAAAGTGCAGACATCCATAAAGACCAGACTTTCCCTGGGGCCTCAAAACTCTGATTTGAAGGCAGTTCAGAACAGGGTGGCACCAACTGGGGAATGGGAGGCAGATGTCACTGTCTGATTGTGCTGCAAGGATATCTAATTAAACTGCCAATCTGACTGCAGCCCTTCTTCCAAGGAGTTTACAGTGTGTACATTGGTCTCTCCTCTTCTGTGTTACCTTCACTAAGACTAAGCTGACAGACAAGATTACCCAGTGAGCTTCATGACAAGTGGGATGTGAAGCTGTGTAATGCATTAGTGAATACAACATATCTAGAAATATATGTTCACCTTAAAAATGTATGTGAATTTACAAAAAGGATTCCAAGAGAAACTGAGCAGAAGAAAAATATTCTTTAGAAAATATTTTACTATTGCCCAGAATTCATGGTGTTCAAAACAGGAAGCCACCATCGATCTGAGTTTGGTACCTGAAGCTGAAAAGCTGGTGTTCATATGAACTCATTTTCTTAATGAGAGAATGGAAGCATTTTCTCTCCATACTTGCCATTTCTCATAGATCTCCATAGCTTATGTACAAATATGGTGACAGAGGTGCTGAGGGCTAGATTAACCAGTACTTTGTGTGGGAGGGAAACTTTCCTTTCTTAATGCAATTCATTAACATCTAATGATGTGGTCATTCTGCTCTGGTATCGCTTCCAGTATAATGACAAACAGCATTGATCTCTGCAACATCTTGTGGCCAGTTCCTATATATTTTCATTTAAAGGGCTTTGTAAGATGGATAAATCGGTATAGGCTCTGATGTGAATCTGACAACTGAGGTTTCTCTTAATGCTAACTGTGTGCAGCCTGCCATCAGGTGATGGATTATCTTAGGTTTGGAAGCAGCACACCATAGCAAAGATCTCTTTATATCCTACTGTGGAGTGACCTTCTCGTACACGATGAAGTCAGCAAAGTACTGGACACCGCAGTACATTTAACAATGTTCCTTCTTCCAGATTTCATTTGCTATAGAACTTCTAAAGGCCTTGAGTAGAGTATCTGTAAGAACAATCTAAATATAAAACTGGAGAAAGCCCCGGCAGTATTCTCGGCCGCATATAAAAACTGTTCCTCAGCATCTGACCCATCTATGTTATGTATCCACTTCTTTCCAGTCCACAGGCTGATTTGCAGTGATTTGCAGAGGCCTTTCTCTCTCCCCTTCCCAGCTTCCATTGATTCAGCTGATCTGATATTGCAAGGTAACAAGGCAACCTGGGGCTAAGCTCATACACTGTGAGGAAACTTGATATAGTTTAGAATAATGGTGTAGGAGTCATTGCAGGAATGTTCAAGCCAACAGCTGTCAGAGTTGTCACGGTGGCCAGCCCACAGTGAAAGTAAGGGAGTGCAAGCATCAAATGAAGACTTGAGGTCTTAGTGTAAAACTATTTACATTTATTCACACCAGCCTTCACCACAGAAATTGGACACAGTGACAAAATGCTCCGCAGACACCAGGTTCCCATCAAGGGTAAAACTGTACAGAGTATGACTGCATATATACATCAACTGACCAATCAGATCACAGTGCTGAGTCACAGTGAGTAGGTTAATTAGTGCCACACAGAACTGCACTAAACCAGTCAGAGCCAGCCAGATAGACATTCTGAGCTGTCAGCTCCTGTCAAATAGATCAGACCCATCTACAGCCAGACTTACTTGAACACAGTATAGTTGACAACAACTTGGGTTGCCAACTCCAAGTTGGAATTCCTGGAGATTTGGGGGGAGACAGCCTGGGGAGGGGACAAACCTCGACAGGGTATATTACCATAGAGTCAACCCTCCAAAGCAACCATTTTCTCCAGGAGAACTGATCCTTATAGTCTGGGTATCAATTGTAATTCTGGGAGATCTCCAATCCTACAAACAACACTAGGCAGCTGTGAGAAGCCTTGGGCCATGTGGCAAGAAGCATGCCGCAGCTCCCTACTTCTGCTTGTGCCAACCCTCCAAATGTAGGGATAATACTGTCACGGAGTTAAATCTCAGCGTTGGGTCTTCAGCCTTTGAATATCAGGCACAGGAAGGAGTAGTGCCAGAACAGATCCCATGTCTCACTGTAATGTGAATACCACTTTAAGAATTTTTATTAAAGTATCACTGTATGCCAGGGAGTACTGAAATATTAAAGGCACACAAGTGACCTTTCCTGCTCATGGCATGTTATACGCCTTCCTTGCCTACTATATGGATTCTGGATAACACGAAGCAAGACTTGGGTGCTCTTTAAAGAGAACAAGCAACATCAGTTCTATAGGCCATATCCATCAGGGTTTTTACTTGAGAGCAAACTACGAGTGGGAATTTCAGCTCCTGGATGAAATTCACTAAAACTGCCTGAAATACAATGTGAAGGTGCATTCTTCATACATGACCCAGGGCTTCTTAGATGAGCATAGTATTGTGAGTCAGTACATATGTGCTCTGAATACTAAGCCTGCCCCATTTCCAGCTGCCATATTCCATAAGCCAAGTTTGGAAGATCTGTGAAGGATCTCCAGTGGATTTGTGAAGAATAAGTAGCAGGCACATGAGATCTCTAAAATGGACTGTGACTATGACATGGTGGAGAAAGTCTTTAACCATTTCCTAGGAACAACTTCAGTAATCTTCTTATCTTGCTATTTTTCTTTAATTCTCCTTTAATTAGGATAATTTACAAAAATGAATCTGGAATTAGATCTTACACAGTTTGCTGTAGATTTCAGTTCATTCAGGTTTTTTGCATCTTCCCCCCTATAAATTACAAATACATGTGTGCATGGGTAAAACAATGCCAAAAAGTGACAATATGATTGTATGTAAAATACATAAGGATTCTCTTTGTGCAGCTTAAGTGGTGTATTTTCTGTGATGGTTTTCACTAGTAAAACACTAGGTACAGAGTTGTACCCATCTGAAAATTAGATTTAAGTTCCCCATTCCTGTAAAATGTTGTCATAGAATGAAATGTAGAATACATTCTAATAAGTGGGAGCATAAAAAAGACTGAATGTGTAACAGCGTCTGCTTCCACATAGCCCATGTAGAGTGCATTAGAGTAAGCTAATCTGGATGTAACCAGGGCACGCGCCACAGTGGCCAGATCTTTTCTGCCCAGGAAAGGCTGCAGCTGCCTAACCATTTGATGTTGGAAAAAAGCACTCCTGGGCACAGCTGTCACCTGTTTATGCAGAATATGTGACCCCTTAAGTCCCAGGTCAGACTTTCCACTCATCAGTAGTACTTCTATCTTGTCAAGACTAAGCTTCAAGAGTATTAAGCCAGACACTCACTCTAAAACTGCCTCTAAGCACTGGTTCAGAGTTACCGCAGCCTCCCTGATATTGGCCAGAAATGTGAGAAAGAGCGTCATCTGCATACTGGTGATGGCCCAGCCCAAATTTCCAAATGAGCCCACCCAACAGTTTCATATCTAGGCATAGCAGGTAAGATGGAGCTTTTCAGGACCCCACAGGCCAGGAGGCTGAGCAGCCATATTTTGGATTAAACACAGTGACTGAAATGATTTAAATTAATACATCCTGCAATTCATTTTTGTATATATCATGCCACACCTGTTGATTTAACATTGAATGATGGCATATTGAAGGGATTTAAAGCCACCTACAACAAACAGTACACAAAGAGTGCTCAGTATAAAATTCAGATATTTTAAAAAATGGAATGATGAAGAGTGTCTTATGTATCTGCCCCACAAATGAGAAAAGTTGTTTTGGAACTCCAGAATGCAGAGAAGAATAGGAACAGGGAGAATTTTGGAAACATCACTTATTTATGAATGTCCGAATATAATGGCTATTTGAATCTTTACTTTCATTGTGATCTTAAAATATTTCCACTATTCCTTCATTGTGTCTCTGACATGCTCCACTTATGCTTTGTACTCTTTTCTTTTAACATGGCAAAGATTGATTCATTCTTGACATTGATCAAACTATAGAAAACCTTTCAAGAAGCAGACAGGAGCAAAAGCAACAGATGGTCATACAATATAGCAGCAACGCCTTAATACATCTTTTTCACCATATGTTTTAGCCCTAATTTGATTGATCTTGAATATGCAGTCAATCAGGGTTGCTCACCTGACTGATTAAATTCGACCTACACCAGTCATTTGACTAAAACCCACAAGCCATAACCCAGCCAGTTCGTGGAAATGTGGATCTACACATGTACTTTTTACCTTCAGTTGTTACATGAACTCTTACAACCTTCACTTGCCTTGATGGGCACCAATCTTTTCACCAATCATGTTCTGTTGTGGTCCCACACCCACAGAAATCTGACCATAGTCTACTTCTTATACAATGAGACTTCTAGGGTGGGCACAATCAGGTCTGAAAACCTACACTACATTCTCTGGCTCCTTCTCATGGGTTATGTTGAAGAAAATAACAAAACATTTCTACTTATATATAAACTTTTTGTGCAACATGGATTTTTTAAACAGAGAAACTAATTTTATGAGATTCATTCCTAGATATACATGGCTGAAATGGATAGATGATGTCTCTGTTTCTCTGTCAATTTCTACTAGTCTAATTATTTGGTACAGCGAGGGCTGTTGCCAGTGGACCAAGTCTACAAATGTGAAAAGATCAGCATTATTGTCACTGTCATACAGTACAGATTACTGTAACAATATTCCAGCTACATTCTTTTGCTCTGTAGTCTTTCAGATTATACTACCTGACCTGACATGTACAATGCACTTAATACAGAGCTTGCTACTTAGAACTGAATATATATACAAGTATATTATTTTACCAGCTGAGAATTTATATTATTTGATGAAGTGTTTTTGTGTGTCTGTGTGTTTTAATATACTTGCTAAGAGCAGTTGCTAGTCTTTTATTTACTCTTTTACTAGTATGACAGAAAGAATGCATATATGGAGGGGTTTTTTAAATTTCATCACTTCTGTTTTTATGCCATATTCTTAGAATCCAGAAATAATCTTTTTTGCCAGACCTTTATGGTACAATACCAGCATGAGGGAGTCCAAACTCATATCCTTCCCCCCTTCTAAATACCTACTTATTATGTACTCCTGGCCAGTTACCTGATTGCAGTTGTGGTGATGCATGTTATTTTCCCAGTCTGTTGGTAGATGAAACAATTGCCTCGAGACTCGACAAGTTGTCGCTTCCACTTACTCAAAGCCAGCCTGATGTGGCGTGCAAAATTGTGCACCATGTTGTTGCAGCCAGATGGATAATAGGTGTCACCACAGTAATTGCCAATAAAAATTTGGTGTTTGATGCTTAAATCAATTATCTACCAAAGATGCTATATGCCAGGCTCTCTGCAGGAAGAATCTATTAAATCTTCCCAGCCTACTAGTCAATCTAGATAAATAAAGAATGATGAACCTTTAACCAAGGATATTAGGGAAGTAACATATGTGCCAGTGAGTGTCAGTCAATATAATGAATTCCAAAACAGTGAAAATGTAAAAATGTCAAGTGCATTTGAAATTAAGTATGAATGATGAAGATATAAAGTATCTCTCATATATTTGGAAACATGTGCCTAGTGGTAGCATTAACCTATCAAGAAATAGACCCCATATGGATCAGGAAAGCAAGCCCCTTTTATATAGGGAAATCTATGCAAACAGTGGGGGGAAATTTTGACACAGTAAAATCAAAATCAGTAATATATTATTTATGGCTTTTAAGACCTAGATGGGAATGAATCAGAAAAGGTAACCAGTCTGAAAATCTACAATGGGCAAAGAATGAAAGAGGTCATGGAGGAAGAGTTAATAGCGATGGAGATGAAACCAGAACTAAGAAAGGATTCATATATTTAGAGACACAGTGTGCTTCTTAAAGGAATTTCTTTGGAAGAAGCAGCAAAGTGGGACAGCACAAAATCGACAGTGCCAGTACAAAATAGAATCCTTATAGAGTCAAGGAGAAAATACATGGAGGTCATTGTGCAAGACATATTAAAGCATCAGAAGTGTAATTTGTCAAGTAAAAGAAGCTTGGAATCATGGGGAAAAGACATAAATGTAAATAAAATGTAGACAAGGAAACATTAGGTAGCCCTCTTACAAGTTTTGCCAGTCTCATCAAAATACTTCAGCTTCCTTCAGATGGTTCATCTGAGGAGAAATCAAATTTACCCTTCCTAGGTATGGTGCTCCACAGAAAGGTGGATGATTAAAGAGTTGTCTAGATTGAACTCGTTAACTGTTTGTATTCCATTTTTCTCCCAGATGGAAACACAAAGTTGCTTACAGTATAAAAAATGAAAATGCGACAGAAATGAACAAGACAAAGATGGGAAGGAAGGATTCTGAATACAGAGCAGGTCTTCCTCTGTCTCCTAGTACTTCTTCTTCCCAGCTCTAGGCTAAGAGCCAAAGGGAAAAGCCCCTAGCTCATGTCTGTGGGCATACCGAGGCCTTACAAGCTTGTGTAAGCAGGAAGAAAAACAAACTCCTCAGCTGTTTCAAAACCAGCAAGCTCTTTCCCATTTCTTCTGCTCATTTGTTCAGCTGAAACAAATTATCTAGATGCTTTCCTATTGGGCACTTGTACTGGCTATGAGACCAAAATGGCCTTATTCACCTTGCTTGATGACCTCATCAGGCAGGGCAAAGGCATTACTTGTTGGCGCTTTTGGCCCTTCCTCACTTGTAGTATCCTTCTGAATAGCTGGGAGAGATAGGTCTGGGGAAGGTTTCAGTAGTTCTAGTCCTACCACCAGATAGATTCTAGAAAGTAGTGCTGAGAAACTGCTGTTCTAGTTCTTGACCTTTGGCCATCATATCTCCCAGACGTTTTAACATATCCATGAAACTATTGGGAGAGGTCTTCCAGAAATGTAGGATACAGAGCCATCAGTATGCTGATATTACACAGCTCTTTCTCTCCTTTCAATCTAAAATCAGGAAGGAAGTGGAAACCCTCAATCATTGCTGGATATGGGCAAACAAATTGATATGTAATCTAGGAAAGATGCAAGTACTGTTGGTCCAAGTTAAAACCAAGCCAGATGTATATGTTGTTGTTGTTGTTGAGTCACACAGTCGAGTCCGACTCTTCGCAACCCCATGGACCACATCATGCCAGGCCCTCCTGTCTTCCATTGTGCTCTGAAGTTTGCTTATTTTCATGTTTGTTGCATTGATAACACTAACCATCTCATCCTTTGCTGTCCCCTTCTTCTTTTTCCGTCAATCATTCCCAGCATCAGGGTCTTCTCCAGTGAGTGCTCCCTTTTCATTTGGTGGCCAGAGTATTTGAGCTTCAGCTTCAGTATCTGGCCTTCCAAGGAACAGTCAGGATTGATTTCTTTTAGGATCGACTGATTTGATCTCCTTGCAGTCCAAGGAACTCTCAAGAATCTTCTCCAGCACCATAATTCAAAAGCATCTATACGTTGGTGCTCAGCCTTCCTTATAGACCAACTTTGGCAGCCATACATTACTACTGGAAATACCATTGCTTTGACCATATAAACTTTTGTTTGCAGGGTGATATCTCTACTTTTTATTATGCTGTCTAGTTTTCCCATCGCTTTCTTCCCAAGAAGCAGGCGTCTTTTAATTTCATGGCTGCAGTCACCATCTGCAGTGATCTTGGATCTCAAGAATGTGAATTATGTCACTGCTTCCATGACTTCCCCTTCTATTTGCCAGTGAGTGATGGGGCAGGATGCCTTGATCTTAGTTTTTTTTATGTTGAGTTTCAAGCCAACTTTTGCGCTCTCCTCTTTTACTTTGAGCAAGAGGCTCTTTAGGTCCTCTTCACTTTCTGCCATTAGAGTGGTATCGTCCGCATATCTGAGGCTGTTGATGTTTTCCCCAGCAATCTTAATTCCAGCTTGTGATTCATCCAGGCTGGCATTTCGTATGATGTACTCTGCATATAAATTAAATAAGCATGGTGACAATATACATCCTTGTTGTACTCCTTTTCCTATGCTAAACTAATCAGATGTTCCATATCCGGTTCTAACTGTCACTTCTTGACCCTTTTTATAGGTTTCTCAAGAGACATGTGAGATGGTATGGTACTCCCATCTCTTTAAGGAGTTGCCACAGTTTGTTGTGATCCACACAATCAAAGGCTTTAATGTAGTCAATGAAGCAGAAGTAGATGCTTTTCTGGTACTCTCTTGTTTTCTCCATAATTCAGCGAATGTTGGCAATTTGATCTCTAGTTCCTCTACCTCTTCGAAACCCAGCTTGTACTTCTGGCAGTTCTCTATCCATGTACTGCTGAAGCCTAGCTTGTAGGATCTTGAACATGACCTTGCTAGCGTGTGAAATGAGTGCAATTGTTTGATAGTTTGAACATTCCTTAGCATTGCCCTTCTTTGGGATTGGAATGTAAACTGACCTTTTCCAATTCTGTGACCATTGTTGCATTTTAAATTTCCCTGGAGTATTGAGTGCAGCACTTTAACAGCATTATCTTTAAAGACTTTGAATAACTCAGCTGAGATACCATCACCTCTGTTGGCTTTGTTGTTAGTAATGTTTTCTAAGGTCCATTTGACCTCACACTATCTGGCTCGAGGTCAGTGATCACACCGTCTTGGTTGTCAAGGTCACTGAGGTCCTTCTTGTATAGTTCTTCTGTGTATTATTGCCATCTTTTCCTAATTTCTTCTGCTTCTGTTAGATCCCTGCCATTTTTGTCCTTTATCATGGCCAGCTTTGCACAGAACGTTCCCTTGATTTCTCCAGTTTTCTTGAAGAGAAGTCTAGTCCTTTCTCGTTCTATTGTTTTCCTCTGTTACTTTGCATTGTTCATTCAGGAAAGCCTCCTTATCTCTCCTTCTCTGGAAATCTGCATTCAGTTGGGTAAATCTTTCATTTTCACCTTTGCCTTTCACTTTCCTTCTTTCCTCTGCTACTTGTAAAGCCTCATCAGACAGCCACTTTGCTTTCCTGCATTTCTGTTTCTTTGGGATGGTGCTGATTGCTGCCTCCTGTACAGTGTCACAAACCTCTTCAGGTGCTCTGTCTATCATATCTAGTCCCTTAAACCTATTCTTCACCTCCACTGTATATTCATAAGGAATGTGCTCTAAGTCAAACCTGAACGGCCTAGTAGTTTCCCCAACTTTCTTCAGTTTAAGTCTGAATTTTGCAATGAGTATCTCATGATCTAAGCCACAGTCAGCTCCAGGTCTTGTTTTTACTGACTGTATACAGCTTCTCCATCTTTGCCTGCAAATGATATAATCAATCTGATTTCGGTGTTGCCTATCTGGTGATGTCCATGTCTAGCGTTGCCTCCTAGGTTGTTGGAAGAGGGTGTTTGCTATGACCAGCATGTTCTCTTGACAAAACTCTGTTAGCCTTTGTCCGGCTTCATTTTGTTCTCCAAGGCCAAACTTGTCCGTTATCCCAGTTACCTTTTGACTTCCTACTTTAGCATTCCAGTCCCCTATGATGAGGAAGACATCTTTTTTGGTGTTAGTTCTAGGAGGTGTTGCAGGTCTTCATAGAACGAGTCCACTTCAGCCTCTTCTGTGTCAGTGATTGGGGCATAGACTTGGATTACTGTGATGTTGAATGGTTTGCCTTGAATTCGGACCGAGATCATTCTGTCATTTTTTAGTATCCCATTAGTCAGCTGCAAAGATCCATGGATGTTTGAATAGCCTGCCAATCTGAACCCTGACCCTTGTGCTCAGGGAGCAGATGTTTGATCAAACATTATAAAAATGGATGTGTGCTCCTGCTCTCCCTGAAGAAAAGGCAAGTCTCTTACCCAAAGAGGGACACCACAGATATTTTGCCTAAAGACACAATATCCAGGATCTAGCCTTGGTAGTAAACTAGAAGATTAAGGAACAAATATATATGTGTGTGTGTGTGTGTGTATTCAATGTTTATTAGTAGTATAGAAATGTTTAATCACTGATTTAAAATATATTAGAACTAAAGGGTGTCCATGGATTAACTACTTAATTATTTTGTGCATGTATAATAAAAAATGAGAGTGGCAAGTGCCATGTTAGATAATCAATGGAAAACTTATGGTGTGTCCCTGAACTGTCAAACAACTGGGAAGTCCTTTTTCAAAGATATTGCCTATTTCAATGTGAGCATGTATCATCTGAAAACAAAGTATGTTCTGTCCTTCACAACTACTGTCTTTATGCATATGAAAATATATGCAGATTTAATAGATGACTTGTGCGATTGATACAGATTTCATGACTGTCCAGATGATTTACAGCATGAGAGAGTGGACCAAAAACCAAAGTTGTGAATGAAAAAGGGCTTTGAAATGTTTTAAAATGACTTATCAGAAGACTGAAAATGGACTGGGTCTACAGAAGTTTGAGTAATAATAATAATAATAATCTTTTGATTTATTAATAATCAAGCAGGCTCAGGCTCAAGCTGCTTCACCCCCTGCACTCAGGCTAGGGTGGGCAAGCAAGAATGTCCTGGGCTTCCCTGGCATCCAACAGAAAGAAGTATGGCCAACACCCAGACAGCCAGGCAGGACCAGCCAGCAGACCAGCACCACCCTGCAAGGTCCATCAAGAGCCCTGGGCCACTTTATGGAAGGGGTTGAGCAGCTTGGCTCCATGCAGCAAGCCCTGGTTTCTGTGGCCACTGCAGCCACGGCTCATACCAACCCACAGCCAGCTAGGGGCTGGGTCAGGCTCCCATCTGCCAGTGAGAAAGAGCAAAGTCTCTATCTACTGAGTCCAGCCACTCTCAACACAGCAGCAGGGGCTTCCCAAGGAAGCATAGACCAGCCCAGAAGAGAGGCCACAAGAAGAGTGCAAACAGCCAAGAGAAGGCACCACATCAGGGAGGATTCAGACAGTGCAGGAACCTCACGTGAGTTTTCCTTGGATGAGGAGCCAGAGGGTGCCTCAGGGGGCTATTGACAGACCACAGGCCATGTTCTGGGCCTTCCAGCTTGGGCCCTTAGAATAAGAGCACTCCAGGGTCAGGTGGGGTCTGGACCAGAGACCATCTGGGCTTCCAGGCAGATAGCAGGAAATCCTCTTCTCACCTCCACCTTTGGGGATGGCAAGGATCATCCCAGGATTCACCTCCCATACAAACTACAAAAATGGATTCTCAATACTGCTATGTTGACCTCTTTTCCCTTCTAAAATGAGAGGCTGATGAGAGTAGGAGCTCTGTCCTGTTCTTCAAAGAGGGGGTAAAGGAAGGACAAAGGGGAGTTGGCCAAACAAATGTTCCCACAGCAATGGTCTGACTCTCAATATTCCAAATTCTCTGACAGATAATGTGAAATAATTGGTTCTCATTGCAGTTAGTTAGGGACTCTAAGTTGATGCCAATAGAATCAATTTTGGACCTAATATGTTGATACCATTTAGAAACATAGGAGTCCCTTAATAAATCATATAACAGAGTGTTAGGACAAGCCCGGAATTGAAAATGCAGTCAATATTTAATAGTAATCCAGTATTTGAAGGCAGGTGGAAGCCAAGTTCTCTAGAAATAGTAAAAAGTCTAATCATATTTGGTACACCCAGAATACAGTGTAAGAAAATAGCCGCAATACGATCCATAAGAACATAAGAGAAGCCAATGTTGAATCGGGCCAATGGCCCATCTAGTCCAACACTCTGTCACACAGCGGCCAAAAATACCAGGTGCCATCAGGAGGTCCAGCAGTGGGGCCAGGACACTAGAAGCCCTCCCCCCCAGCACCAAGAATAGAGTGCATCACCTGCCCCAGACTGAGAGTTCCCATCTATACCTTGTGGCTAATAACCACTGATGGACTTCTGCTCCATATGTTTATCTAATTCCCTCTTGAAACTGTCCATGCTTGTAGCTGCCACCACCTCCTGTGGCAGTGAATTCCATGTGTTAATCACTCTTTGGGTGAAGAAGTATTTCCTTTTATCTGTTCTAACCCGACTGCTCAGCAATTTCATGGAGTGTCCACAAGTTCTTGTATTGTGAGAAAGGGAGAAAAGTACTTCTTTTTCTACCTGATCTATCCCATGCATAATCTTATAAACCTTGATCATGTCACCCCTCAGCTGTCATTTCTCCAAGCTAAAGAGCCCCAAGCATTTTAACCTTTATTCATAGGGAAAGTGTTCCGACCCTTTTATCATTCTAGTTGCCCTTCTCTGCACTTTTTCCAATGCTATAATATCCTTCTTGAAGTGTGGCAACCAGAACTGTACACAATATTGCAAATGAGGTTGCACCAATGATTTATACAGGGGCATTGTGATACTGGCTGATTTGTTTTCAATTCCCTTCCTATAATCCCCAGCATAGTGTTGGCCTTTTTTATTGCAGTCACACACTGTCTAGACATTTTCAGTGAGTTATCTACTACGACTCCAAGATCTCCCTCTTGTTCAGTCTCTGCCAGTTCAGACCCCATCAATGTGTATTTATATTTAGGATTTTTGGCTCCAATGTGCATCACTTTGCACTTGGCCACATTGAACCCCATTTGCCACATTGACGCCCACTTCAGTGCTGACTGCCAAAATCCAAATTGGAGCCCCATATAAGAGCTGGTTCAACTATGGGTTAGCCATGTACACTATATGGTTCAGTCTGCCTACTCTTGACCATGGCTGGAACCTCAGAAACCATTTTGTGAATGTGCTTTGTGCCCCACACCCTAGCCAGAGATGCAGTAGCCATGGAATATAATGAGGGGTTTCGTAAGTGAGCATCTCACAGCAGAAGAGCTAGATGCGACCTCATCAACAACAAACTTAGGTTGGTGTTGGTGGACACCCCTATCAAGGGGAAATCTGACCTAGGCAGGATAGGTCATGGGGGGTGCTAGCAAGGAGTGTCCCACAGAATCTACTGGGGGTTCAACCAGGGAAAATACCCAAGGATACAATGTAAATTTGAGCATAATTCCAGGCATTGCTTTGGCCCTCACACATGGTCCTCTTGCCCATCCAATTTTAATAGCAGCCCTTTTGAGGCAACTGGCCCCCCTCCAATACCACCTCCCAAAAGGAGGGAGGGCCTGCTGTCTTCTTTGCTCCCAGAAAGTGATCCCCACCCCTAGGCAGGCTGGCAGCCACCTCTGTCTGAAAGGAGGCCCTTCAGCCTTTTCTTGTCCACCATTCACTCAGGCCTGGTGCACAGTACATTTGGAACAGTTGTACTCATGGCTTCCACATACCTTTGTTCAGCTGTCACATCCCTATGGACTCTGGCAGCTTAAAATCCACTCAGGACATGCCTAATATAATAACCAGTAAAATAGCTGGGTGGCTGGGCCCTTTGGTGCCCCCCATCCCTAACTTACAGGTTTCTCCACTGGGGGTACACCCCAAAAGACCCCTTTAATCATTGCCCGAACCAACCTCCCCAAAACAACTGAAGCAGACCAATGGAGCTGATGTTAAAAGTGAAGAACTATGCTAGCACTTTATTATTATGTTTTGGTTTTAACACTGTATTTATATTAACTGTTGCTGTGTTTTATATGTATTCTTGGAATTTTTACCCTGTTCTGTAAGCCACCCTGAGCCAGCCTTGGCCGGGAGGGCGGGATATAAATTAAATAAATCAAATCAAGGTCTCCTCGGCCACTATACTGAAGTCAGCAAAATTTCATCAGATTTCATATTACCTGTAAAAGTGAATCTGCACCTGCTTACACTCTGTTTCTCTCTCTTTCCCTTTCTGCTCTAGTACTCAAGATTTTCTGTGTAAGATAAAAAACTTGATTGTAGTCAATGAAGGTGCACAGTTGTTAGGCTGACTGTATGTGAGAACTCAGTCAGGCTCAATAACTCAGCAATAATACCAGAGTATGTGAGAATTCTTGTCAGGCTCAATAACTCTTGGCCTAAACCTTATTTCCTGTTTGTAATGCCCCCCTGGCACAGTCTCATCTCTTCCCACCTTCAAAGTGGCTGTAAAATAAAATCATTGCACTTGAGCTTGAAGAACTATCTTCAACTGCACTTTTGACATAACGAAGACTGACACACATGGCAAGGATAGACAAGGAATACTTTCTGCCTGTTCCCCCATTACACCTCTTAACAAATTCACAGCCCATCATCAGATTTTATGCTAAGAAGCACCACTCAGGTGGGGGAATAATACCATTTTGCAACCACAATCCCCTCCCAATGTAAATAGATTCCCCCCTCTTTGCAAAAATGAAAACTGTAGCCATTATAGGGATTTCTTTCTTCACATACCTCTACAATGAGCATTAGGAAAGGAAGGCCAATAAATCATTGAAACCTAGATACCTAGAATATATAGCCTCTGCCAGCTGTCAGTACAGTAGGGAACCTCTGCTGAGCTGACCTATTTCTTGCTTCATGTAATATTTTCTTTCCCATCTTGGCTAATTATACCTTTGGAGACAAAGCATATTGAAAGAGTGAGGGATCTCCAGTTTTCCTGCAGTCCTTGTGACCTGGTTACATCTTCTTTTTCTTTCTTCCCCATCATTAAAAAGAAAAAAAAGCATCTCATGTTTATGTTTCCTTTGTTAACAGCTAGTTCAGGAGATCATATTATTGACATAACTAAACTTGTTGGATGCTGACATTAGCAGTTTAATGTTTAACTACATCATACTAGTAGTCTCTTATATTAAGAACTCCCCCTGAACTATCAGCCAGTCTAATCGCCCTATTTTTAAAATGTTGTTCCCTATCCAGATGTGTGTGCACCCACCGGGATTTTTGCAAATGAAGCCTAGATAGGAAAGATGCCATTGCACAAAATCAGTAGTTCAATTGGGAAGGAAGGGCAATTTTTTCCCTCAAAGCCATACTTGGGTTACCATTAATTTCCAATATAGAAGGCACATTTTATTATTTACATTTTGTGTGATAGAGGGGAAGCTCAGATCAATGGAGGTTTTGTGTATCAGTTTCTAGCAGCTAGTTAACAATGAAACTGAACCTCATATACATACTTTTAAACATCTCTTTTCATAATAAATAATAGAATAGATCAGTGATCCCCAACATGGTGCCCATACCAACCATTGCACTCTCAGGTGTGTTTCTTTACCACAAATTTGCTTCTCCAAAATAGCTCTTCCATACAAGAGCCAATCCTGGCTGTGTCTCACCTCATTCAACCAGGAGTCATTTCAAAAGAGCTCAGGAGGCATTTCCTGTGTGCCTTCAGGGAGCAGCCATTCAGAAGCTGCTATCTCCATCAGAGGGTGACACTTGAGTTTGAAACCTCTCCACATTTTATGACTAGTCTATGCCTCCATGACAACCATTTTATGTGCCCCCTGTTACCTATTTTGTGGTGACAACCAGTATTTTTTTCTCAGAACTTCAAAAATGCCTACAGTCTCAACAAGGCTGGGGACCCTGAGATGGAGGATTGAGTGCACTAAACTGTTGGATCTACTACTAATAATATCAACTATGCATTTATATTCTGCTTCCAGTGTTCAAAATACTTCATATACATTATATATATATATATATATATATATATATATATATATATATATATATATATATATATATCTTTGGTCATTGTCAGTGTTATTATCTGTATCATTCCTGTGTTAGACTCAAACTGTACTTTCAACCAGTGAGCCTTCGGTGCTTTACAACCACAGAACTTTGATGCTCTGGAGTTTGCAGCAATTTCGAGCCCAGGTGTCATCTGACTGGGTCTCAACACATGATGGGATAGATCCTTTCCCTGTCCTACCACTCCACTGAGCAAAGTGTGCTCCACTGAGCAAAATGTTGTTTATTACAATATTCATACCCCTCCTTTCCTTTTGGCTCAGATTTGAAGCCTTCTGTTGAAGGAAGAGCCACATAAATGGGAAGAAGGCTCCTTAGGCTGGGGGAAGGCTATTTGGAGGGTGGATGTATCCATCCGACAACTTGGGCCAGGCACAATACCTTGGACTCTAGAAAGCAAAGGCTTTAAGGCTGCTTTTTCAGTCTGGGCAATTGTCAGCTGACCTGCCTCAGATTTTCTCCTTAGTGCTCTACCTGGTGCCTCCCTGCATATTGGAGCTTGCCTGCATTTCATCTTGCCACCAGCTTCTGGACCTCAGCACTTCATCTGAGTCTTCAGAAAACCAGACACTGCCAGCTCTGAACTCACCTCTGGCCCCTTGCACCTGGACCAAACCCTGGTACCCCAGTATTACAGATGATAGATTGTGGTTGAGCTGGAGTGATTTTCAAAAGGGCACCCAGTGAATTTGTGACAGTGACAAGATCTGTCCCTCAGGTTCTTAACCACCAAACTACAGGCCAAGTTCAGACTGGAAGTTTGCCCCGCTATAGCTGCGTGTGAGCAATGTTTCACAAGTGGATTAATGGGGCCATTCACACAGGCACATCTGCCCTGCATTCCCCACCCGTAGGCAACCCATTGTGTACCGCTTTGTTCCCGCGTTTAAAAGATACCTGGTGAAAGTGGTAGCAAATCCCAGAGAATGCATTTATCCCACTTCATTCTGCTTCCCAGAAGTGTGAACGCTAACCCGAAAAGCCGGGAACAACCCGCATCCACAGCATGCGCCAGCTGTACCCACAGGGATGCGCATAGGGGCCTGCCAGGAGTGAGGAAAATGCTGCTTACAAGCCCACCTCCACCAGGGATGGACCAACAGTGTGAACGCTCCCTCACACCTCCTCCCAGTATGCTCACACATCAGTCCACACAGTGTGACCGGGAAAACCCGGAACAGTTTGTTTCAGGTCTTTTTTACAACTACTCCTTCCTGCTTCAAACTGCCAGTCTGAACTCAGCCACATTAGCTCTAACCAATGTCAATTTGATTTTGCATTGGTTTCAAAACTACCATAACTTTCCCCCTAATCTATCAGGGATGAAATTCTCAGGGCTTGTAGCTTTTGGACATAGAAGAAAGAATCTCCAGTGTATATAAACAGAGGGATGCTAGGAATCAAGTAGTATAGCAGAGTGTACCAAAATAATATATAATAATAAATAAAATGTCATCAGGCTGTCACCGTATTTAGCAAGAATCTGGAACCTTCCCTGTGCTGGGCATAGACATGAGGAGGACACAGCTTTCAGAGTCCACAGCTTTCAGAGTCCACCCATTGCCACTGTTCTGTGCCAATTTTTGTGGAAAACAAATCTTCTTTTCCTCCCACCTCCCATTCTTCTCTCTGGCTTCTAGCCTTTATTCTTGAGCAGAGTAACTGGCATAGTACTTGGGATAACACCTTCACATCCAGCCCATTAGCATTATTTGTCTAAACACTGAACTTGAAGTTAGTTAGGGAAAGCAAAACTGTCTCTGTGATGGCACCCTTTTGCCCATGAGGAGAATGCTGAAATTCAATTTATAAGGTAAATCAGTTGGAAACAATGAGGATAATTCAATTAGAACACGTAAACACAGTTGAGTCGCATTGATTTCACAGAGACAGTTCAGCTTAAGGCATTTCCATTCAAATCAGTGGAATTTAACTTCTGCTGGATTGTGGCCAATATGATTTGTAATAGCAAGAAACCCAACTTCTCCACACATATTCAAGCCAACATGAAGATATTTTTTGCAAAATAATGACTAGTTTAATTAGCTTATGTTAAAATATTGATTTCACATTAAAGAAGATAAATGTTAATACATTGACAACTGAATGTACCATTCATTAAGACTGACAGTTTATAGATGAAGAGATATTGCTCAGTGGACAGTGCTGGTATCACTTCACTATGTAAATTACTTGCTGTTACAACAGTACAAGGATGCTTAGTCAGGTCAGTGTCTGTAGAGCTCGAACTTTAACACCCAAAAGCCTCCATCCAGATCAAAGTCTATGTTAGATTAAATAAATAACAAAAACAAAATCCCTGACACTGATTATCAGTCATGTCAAATCATCATTCCCTCCTTTAGCAGAAAATTCATCAAAGAAAAGAAAACACACATAGGCATTTTCTGGGGCTTTAAAGCCATTTTAGGAAGATATTATGCTCTGTCACAGCAGTAGTATCTGCAACAAATTTTTCCTTTTGTCTTTCTAGTTTCCTTCCTTCCTGTAAAACTGAAGTTTATGAAATAACTTGATTACAAGATGTGACCAGAATGAGGAAATTGTTAGCAGATAAAATTCACAAGGTTTTACTACTAAAAAGCAAGGAGCTATCTTATTCTGCCTCACAGATTTGCATGATTGCAGCATCTTTGGAAAGCACTATTGTGGTCTCTGAAACTAAAGCAGCCACATACCCAGCTCCAATGAGACTAATTCACATGTATCACTTCTGCAGAATTGCTGTCCCTTATACTCCTAAGGTTTGGTTTTTTAATGGGGGGTGGGAACTGCCACCACATGCAAATAGGCCATGCATTCTTCACAGGACATGGACCAGCAAAAGGAACAGTTACATTTCTCAAAGACCTGCAATGCAGAACCAGGGAATCCAAGGAGAACCACACAGGCCAATGTGGCCAAGCCAACAGAACCAATGTCAAACCAGAGAATCCTAGCAGAACAAATTTAAGCAGGGGATATTTCTGCAAGCCCAACAGAACCAATGGCAACCCACAGAAACCCAGCAGAACAAAGTTAAGGAAGGGGGGCACTTTTGCAAGCCCAACAGAACCAATTACAATCCAAAGAAGACCAGCTAAACTAAAATCCAATGTGGCAAGTCTAACAGAACCAATGTCAAACCAGAGAATCCCAGAAGAACAAATATAAGCAATCCCAACAGAACCAATGACAATCCACAGAAGACCAGGAGAACCAGAGACAGTCAGACAGACCTATAAGACACTGACACAGAAACACAAGCTAACATTGGTTCTCCCTAACATATGATCACACTTTCTTGTGACATCTGCCTCCTCCCTCCCTCCTGTTGCCTGGGAAAAGTGCAAAAGGGGGGAAAATACATGCTGCCCTTGCAAGTTTTAAAGCTGAAATTGCTGGCTCCAGATATATGTGAATATATTCAAAATCAGAGTTACTGGCTTTGACAGAGATTCTTTGTTGTGTATTCAGATCCTGATGTGCCTGAAAAGTACCAATAAGGTTTGTTCTAGGTATATTTTCAGATCAGATATATCCAAGTGTAGATCCCTAGTTTAGTACACCTTTATAAAGCTGGGGATTTAAATCAATAGCCAGAAAATGCAAATAGGTCAATGAAGTAAGTTCCTGTAAGCTCTGCCATGCTTGACAGAAATAGGGCAGAAAGCTGTTACTTCCCCACCCTCTGCTTGATGCACATGGAGATCTGTTGATGTCATCTAAATTTTATTCTGCACAGCTTATGTACTGTTGCCTGAAGGAGCCCTGCAGCCTTGAAGTAAATACAGTCACTTAAAAGTTTACCACTCTGCAGATCCCTGCCAGTCTATAATCAAGAAAATAACCTCTATTTCTGACCACAGAGGAAAAGGAAAACTCTGATAGAGTATCAGATTGTTTGCAACAGCCTCATGAAGTGCATTATAATAAAAGACAAAGATACTCCAAGGTATGGTTTGTCATTTCTGGGTTAATTTCCACAGTAGAAGAAGAGTTAACTTCATTGACAGTGAATGATCAATCCCTAATGATTCATAGTTAGGTGAGAGTTTCACAATTGAAAAAAGGGATTGACAAAAAACCCTTAAAGTGCGCTGGTGTGTATGCCTGTGCATATGCATACATCCAGGTACATAGGCTTGCACACACAGATGGAAAATATATTTCCGCCACCCACAAATTGATTGCCTTTAGGGGAGAAATACTGACATTTCTTATTAGCAGTTCCCCTAATGACTCAAAGGAAAAATTATGTGTGCACCCCAACATTGGCATATTCCCTTTTTTTCCCCACCATAGAGAACAATGGAGGGAATAGGGGCAACCTGTTTGGGGGCCCATAGAATTGAACCCCCTGGTCCAATGTTCTTAAAACTTGGTGGGTATCTTGGAGAGAGGCTCCATCAGCTACCCTGTGAGTTTAGAGCCTCTCCCTCAAACCCCCTCCCCTCCAGCCACCAGAATATACCCTATGTTTTCGCCATTGACTTCAATGGCCCATAGGATATAATGGGGCCGAATTGCCGTCAAATTTCTTTCATTCCCTCCTTTCCTTCTCTCTTTTTCCTCTTTTCCTCCTTCTTCTCTTCTCTCTTTCTTTCCCACCTTCTCCTCCTCACTCTTTTTCTCCTTTCCCTGTTTCCCTCCTTCTTCCCTCTCTTTCTTTCCCTACCCTTTCCTTCTCTTTCTTTCCCTCTTTCCTTCCTTCTTTCCTTCTCTCTACTCTCTCTCTCTCCTTCCCTCTTTCCTCCTTCTGTGGCCCAACTCTCATGAGAAGGAGTTTAAACTTTAAACCCCTGCTCTCTTAGCTCCCCCACCCAGACCAGCTGGGGAAGGGAAGGGGAGGCTTTTGAAGATGCCTCCCCCCCTTTTGCTTCCCCTTCTGACATCACTTCCAGTGATGTCAGGGGGTGTGGCATATTCTAATAGCATAATAGCTCATTAGCATACCATATGCTAATGAGCTCCTGCAGCTGTTTTTCTACAAAAAGACCCCTGGACACAAGTAATGTTCAAAAGCAATGATCAGCCTTTACACTGCTGAGCCTGCTGCTCTCAGCCCCCAAGGTCTTCCCAATAGCTCCAGAATCCAGTCGGTTAATGCCAAATGCCAGCCATGTCTCTTGGCATGGATCATGTTAGGCACTTCTGTGATAGCACTGCTTTCTTTCTTTCTTTCTTTCTTTCCACCCTAAACTGACATTGCAGCAGCTCCTTCTGTGCTGCAGAAAAGTGGTTTGGCAGATGGCTGCTCCATCACCTATGCCCTGGCATCACTTCCAATTTGGTTGTGTTTCCACCCGTGTCAGTTGTGTCAAGAAGCCCCTGCTCAACACTGGTGACTGTTTTTGCTGTAACCAGTGTATTCAAAGTACATTTACAGGCTACTGTGTCATAGAGATTTCAGTAATATTACCAATGTACCCTTTTGATTTTAAACAAAAGGACTTCTGCATTAGGTAAAGCATAGCCAGTATACAGGCAGATTTAATTGTTTAAAGTAGGAGTGTACAAGAACAGTCAGAGTTAGAAGGAAATAAATCCAATACTCACTTTATTTTCAATGGGAAGCACATTTATTGGTGTCATTAACATCCAAGTGGGGATGAACTTGTCAGGTGGTGTTCTTCTTACCCAACAGAACTTCTTCATCTAAGGCATCCAGGGGATCCAAACTCCAGGCAGATAGGGAAAAGTGTACTTGTTTTAGAGGCATGTCCAGCAGAAGAAAGCATGACAACATTGGTGCATGTGAGTACTCCCTTTTTCCCATGGTGTTCTATTCAAGCCAGGATTGAGGGTCTATTGGGATAGAAGAAGTGAAAACTCTTCCCCCTGCTATGTCTTGCCTATTGCACTCAGTTTCTTTCAGCATTGTTCTTTCAGCCCAGCTGGTTTCTACTTTGTCAGGATAAAAACAGGCAGGCTGCCATGGGGTAAAATGGGAGGGACAGGGTTAGCTTTTCTAAAGGTAGAGGTAAAGGTTTTCCTTGCTCGAAAGCCAGTTGAATCTGACTCTAGAGGGCGGTGCTAATCTCTGTTTCCAAGCAGAAGAGCCAGCGCTGTCTGAAGACGTTTCCATGGTCATGTGGCTGGCATGACTAAATGCCGAGGTGCATGGAACACTGTTACCTTCCCACTGTAGCGGTACCTATTTATCTACTTTCAATTTCTTGCTTTCGAACTGCTAGGTTGGCAGAAGCTGGGGCCAGAGATGGGAGCTCACTCCATCTTGCAGCACTAGGGTCTCAAACTGCCAAACTATGGACCTTCCAGTCTGCAGCTCAGCAACTTAACCTCTGAGCCACCATTGCCCCTTAGCTTTTCTACCCGGTCTCAATTGGGGGAGGGGGCTGAGGGTCCTGCTTGCAATTTGTGGACAAATTATGGTCCAGAGAAATAATTAATCACTCTCAGTGTGAAGTGAACTTAAAAAAAAAAAAAATGCTAACTATCCCTGTCTGCAGGGTTACTGGTTCTTGTGTACCACCATTTTTAAAAGATATGGAAGTTATTTTCTTCAAGGGAAAAGGAATAGGGAGTAGAGCAGGCAAACTTCCTTCAACATTTTCTTACTCCCTGACAAAACTTTTGACTTTCAACACTTTAGTGGGTCATCTTTTTAAAGCACTCTGCATTGGTAGATCTGCTGGTAGCAGCTGTTTCTTGGGGAAAAAAGGATGTGATGAGAAAGGGTCTGTTCTGCATGCTTTGAAAGTCCTGTATTTGAAAACCATTGAGAAGCAAAGACTAGAAATTCCCCAGGGATACAGTTAAAAGACTTCATTGAAGCTCTAATGCGCCGCATCACAACAGCCAGCCTTCTGAGGTCACCAAGTTGCATGGCCCAGAGTCAATCCAGCAGTGGTGAAAGGTGTATTACAGGATGTATTTCATTTCAGGATCATGTAGCATAGAATATATAGAATGCATGTGTATGTATACACACACACGCTCACATGCACGCACCCACTTTAATACATCTGGTACTTTTTACATCTTGAAAATTTTAAAAATACATTTTGTCTTAACAAAACAAAAACACCTTACTTCTACAAGATGGGAGTGAGTGGTGGGTGGCATTTAAGGCTGTCATTGATGACAGTGCTGAACTGATGCCATTATGATTATGCTTGTTAATAGCACAAGTTAGGGGAAGAGGTCCTGGGCTATATGTCAGGGACATTAAATAATAAACTAAAATGAAATCTGCAAATAAATCACAGGTGAATATATATAGTGAACGGCGAATTCTTGTTAAATTCTTGTTCTTCTTATTCTTTGTCTACATAATCTTTACAGTAGCCCTGATGCATTGTTATTTTCTTCCTGTTAAAGATGGGGACCTAGGGCATGGAGCCAGCAGATGGCCTACTTCCACATATTTCCTGGGTGGAAAAGATCTTGCCACTATGGTGCCTGCCCTCGTAACATCTATATTAGATCACTGAAATGTGCTCTATGTAGGGCTGCATTGAATACTGTCCAGAAGTTGCATTTGGCACAGAATACTGCAGCCAGAGGGTTGACTATAGTGGGTCTGTCATGGTTTTCTCCTCTCACCCCAGTCCAGGAATGAGAGTTAAAAACCAAGACTTTAGTAACAATTAAACAACCCCAGGGAGAATGTCTGTACACCCTCCAGGGTATCAGTAGTCACTGCCACCAGGATCTATTACACAAAGGTCCCACCTCAGACAGGAGCAGAGATCCCCAATTCCTGCCTGGTCTATAGGACTTAACAACTTACCAGCTCTGTATCAGGCCTGCAAACAATTAATTAACACAGTATATTATCTTTATTCAATGCAAAAGCATGCAGATAATATGAAACTAGTAAAAGGTGAGAAAACAAAAGATATCTATAGCTTGTCCAGCTCTAACTACACAATAGAGGTATTCCATAATTACCAAGCTTTCAGAGGTATCAGATGATTCAGTGTGCAAATAGTCCAAGGTCTCACCAGGGAATCTTGAGAAGGAACCACATAGTTGTTGTGGGCAGCTAAGTCCAGCTTCACTGCCTAATAGTAAACTCCATGACAACCAAGCAGCCAGTCCAAAAGAACTCTTTATTTCCAGAAAGGAACTAACGTTTTCCAGGAACTCCTTCAAAGAGAAAAACTCTCTCTTTTCCCATAGGGTGATTACAATTATATCCCTTTCTCTGTCACCATCAGGTATGGCCATTATCCAATAGTGAGAGAGTGGAGGGGTGTGTCCAATCTCCAGGGCCTACATGCAACATGTCATGTCAGGGAATGCTTTTTGATGTGTTAACGTGCTGGGCATAGCTCTTTCATGCTTGGGAAGGCGCCTGCATGTCTCTCTGCTCCAGCAAAGGTGTCAAAGTGTCTTGCATATGGATATGAGGTTTGGCCATCTGGTAGGCCATCTGTTCAGGTGACAAAAGTCACACGGAAGTGTTACCAGCTAAGGCCATCTGGCCCAGGCAGGGAGAACTTCAGAAAAGAGGCTTTTTCTGTACAGGGTCTTAAGGGCCATATATCACTCCAGTCTTGCTCTATCTACATTTGATTACAATTTGCTTCCAGGTTCAACTCCAGGTGCAGGTATTGACCTTTACAGCCCCATAGAATCTGGGACGAACATACCTTAAGGACCTCCTTGTCCCATATGACCCCCCCTACTTACTCTGGTCAACTTCAAAAGCATTGCTTCAGTTGCCCCCTTCATCTGAGGAAAAATGGGTGGCTACCTGAAAAAGAACTTCCTTGGTCATGGCACAAAATTTTTGGAAATCCCTCTCCAAGGCAATTTTTCTGTTTCCCTCTATCAGTATCTTCTGCTAGCAGATGAAGACTTTTTAACATTGTTTGGTTATTGGCCCTCTTCTCTGGTTCGGGTATTGTTTTTCTTAAGTTTTTATTGAATTATTTTATATTTTTAATGTTTTTAATCATTCTAATGTTTAGTGTTGCCTTGTGGACCTTAATCAGGTGGGAAAGTGACATTAAAATGTCTTAAATCAGTGTGTGTGGGTGTAACACACACTAACATATATGGTAACAATAGCAAAAATGGATTTACAAAATTAGAGTAGTACACTAAGCGTCCTTGTCCCGGTTCCCCAGGCCTGGAGGTGAAGCCCCAGCACCCAGCCACGCCCCCCCCCCGCCACACTCACTGGCCAACGAGCAGAGTAGCGGGGGTGGATCAGCATGCACAGGCCTGGCAGGGGAGAGGCCTCGCAGGCCCCCCGAGAAGAACCCCTCCCCAGTGGCAGAAGGAGGGGAGGCAGCAGTGGGGCGTGCATGGCCCCGGAGCCAAGCGGCATGAAAGGCGCCAGGGAGAGAGGCTGAGGCCAAGGAGGCCCCGAGCAGTGGTGCCAGTGGTGCAGCCTCCCAGCCAACAAGACTGCCACCGGCCCAACGACAGCCACTCCCCCAGAGGGCTAAGGGCATCCTGAGATATCAAGGGGGCAGGGCCTGGGAAGATGGGAGGCGGCAGGGAGGAAGGGCGGTGCTGGGGGTGAGGCCAGGAGCATAAAGGAAGGGAATGACATAGGGGCTGGGGAGAAAGGACGGGCCAAGGACACGGCTGCTGAGGAGGTGCACGAGAGAGACAGCAATTCAGTGAGCAGCCTCCCAGGACTGAGGGCAGAGGGACTCCTGGGGTGGTGCTAACCCCAGGTCCCTGCCATTCTGAGGCCTCTACCTCAAGCCCAACTTAGTATCAGCCCCGTTTCCAGGGCCGACATCCTGCTCAAGGACCCTCTGGGCCACAGCTATGGGCGGGGCTCTACCGGGACCGTGGCAGGAGCGCAACAGTCCTATTTACAATAAAATAGTTTAATGCAATCACAAAAGAAGGTAGGATTGTGGACTCAGAGCTGAAGGCAGGAGGGAGGAGACCGCAAAACACCACCCAATCCCCTACATATTGCAAGAAAACAGTGCACAACCTTCTGGAATGAAAATGGCCACAACTTTATTGGTTACAGCAGCTGAAAAAGCCTTGGCACAGCATTGGGCAAATGGGCCCCAGCATCAGCTGACCCATCTGCCGGCTGATGAAAAACCCCTCTCTACCCCCAGTCTGCCTGCTGGGGAAAGGAACAGACCAGGGGATGACAGGATGCCAAGATTCACATGGATGGCAGCCATTGTGTGGACTCCCCTGACACTTGAGAGTGAGGATGCCTAAAACCCACCAAGCTGGGCATGCCCCTTGAACCCTCACCCCCAAATCCTTTAAGGGGATCCCTCAATTTGGGGGGAAATTGGGCATGCGGTCTGCTTTTTACACCAAATTGATCAGGCATCATGCTGACACTGTCACACAGTTGTGACTAAAGAAACAGAATAAGTGTAACATACACAAACAGAAATAACCTGATGATAAACATGTGAAACACAATCATCAACATAGAAGGAGGGTGGGTGGGCAAAGCCACAAGGCAGAACATGGCCGGAGCACTGCAGTGAGCCCCTTTAAATCTGGGCTGGAATCATCACCACCAGCTGCATCAGGCTATGCCTGATTGGCCCAGCTGTGCGGCGGGGGGGAGGCAGAAAGCTGTGCAGCCCTAGAGGCACCTCTATCTGCTCCCAGCCATGCCACCTGGGCCTGGTGGTGCTAGGAGGAGGAGAAAGAGGAGGAAAGATTGGATTTATAACCCACCCTTCATTACCTGAAGGAGTCTCAGAGTGACTTACGATCTCCTGTCCCTTCCCCTCCCCGCAACAGACACCCTGTGAGATAGCTGGGGGTGAGAGAGCTCTGAGAGAACAGCTCTTGAGAGAACTTATGACTGACCCAAGGTCACAAGTATGTGTCTCCTCCTCTGCTGCCCTCTGCAGGTCTACAAACAAGGCCCAAGGTAAGTCTGGGTCCCCGGATTGCAGAATCAGAGGCCGAGTTCAAACTGGCAGTTTGGCCTGATATAGGCACATTTCACAAACAGATTAAAGGGGCCGGTTCACACAGGCACAGCTGTCAGGCATTCCCCAGCTGTACTTAACCTGTCTTGTAATGCTTTCCTTCTGAGTTTAAAAAGTACCAGATGATTTGCTACCAAAGTGGTAGCAAACCCTGAAGAGCGTGTTGATCCTGCTTCCCGGACATGTGCATGCTAAAAGCCATGCAAACAAGCCACATTGATAATTTCTGCTGCTCCTATGTGCCTATGTGCATAGGCACATGTCATCGGAGTGAGAAAAAGCCATTTACAGTCGTGCCTCCACCAGGGGTGGGCCAACAGTGCGAATGCTCCCTTGCGCCTCCTCCCCAGTATGCTCCCGCATCAGTTGGTGCAGTGTGACCAGGAATACCCAGAACACGTTGGTCCGAGTCTTTTTGCCACAACTGACCTCAGCCAAAGAAGTGGTACAACAGTATAATGTACAAAATGAACAAAGCAGTGAGAACTACCTAACATTTCAAAGATATTTACTATGATCCTGATCGCTTTAGAAAAAGGCCCTACTGAACAATTCCATTTCATGCATTGTTTTGTAAACTGCATTTTTTTTTTTGAGGATAACGTTTTTGATTTTTACACTAATTGTTTCTCAAAACTGTTTTGATACCATTTTTTTTCTGGATTGAAATTTTGAGGTACTTCCTTCTCCCCTTCCTTCTCAATCACGGAAAGGACAAGCCTGTCAGGGAACTTGTTCCTTCCTTCTTTTTCCACTGTCCATGTAATGCTGCAAAAATACATTGTGACTCTGACAAGCCCCTGCTGGTTGATGAATACAACATGATGGCTAGCAGTGTGTTTCAAGGGGAAAAAAATCATCATCTTGCATCTGGGATGGGGGTGGGGGTGGGAACCTTTACTATGATTGTAAATGAAATTGATTCAAGTGGGTAGCCAAGCTGAACGGAAGCTGCAGAACAAAGTCTGAGTCCAGGAGCACCTTTAAGACCAACAAGGTTTTATTCAAGGTATAAGCTTTCACATGCATGCATCTGAAGAAGTGTGCATGCACATGAACACTTATACTTTGAATAAAACATTGTTGGTCTTAAAGTCCCCACTGGACTTGAACTTTGTAAATGAGATTGTAAGTGATTTACTGTGTGATTTTTGGGGTAGGATGCTAATAATTCAGGATTCAAATCTGCATTGGGGGGGTTCTTGAATTTTGGAACCATTCTTTTCAATTGAGAACCAATTCAAGGATCTGTGGCAGCTGTTTTTAAAGATAACAACACCAAATTTGTACAGATAGTTCCCTCTAGCCTAAAGATCCCTTGAGTTTCAGACAGAATGGACAAAGAGGGTTGATTTTACAGACCCCATGAAGCAGGTGCCTGTTGGCCCAGATGCACTTTCCACTGATTCCTGGGGAGAGGGGTGGTAGCAGTCTGGCAAGAGAGTGTCAGCCATTGGCATTTTTTGACAAATTGTCTGCATCCTTTTTAATGTAATTGTACAGTGACTAACTGACAATAAAGACATTTTACCTTTCCATTGAATACTCTGCATTTGCCATCCTTCCTTATTGTGGTCTGTTGTTTCCTTTCACAAAGTAAGGAAAGCTTCCTTTGCAGAAAACCTTTCTCCCTACCCCATCCCTGCTATTTTTGAAAATACTTCAAATTTGTAAGAAAGAAGAAAGAAAGAAAGAAAGAAAGAAAGAAAGAAAGAAAGAAAGAAAGAAAGAAAGAAAGAAAGAAAGAAAGAAAGAAAGAAAGAAAGAAAGAAAGAAAGAAAGAAAGAAAGAAAGAAAAGTGTGTGTGTGTTATAATGCATATGGTGAATCAGTCATCCAGTTCTGATGGGATACATGTCTTCACACTGGGCACCCACTGTAAGAATGCCTTAATTAGTACTACTGTTATTTGAGGACCTCCTGGAAGAGGAGGAGGTGAGGCAGAGGATGGTGTGTAAGAGTCTGAGGACTAAGCTACGTATGTTTGTTTATAAGTTGTCTCCAGGTTTACCACTTTGATCAGAGTCACATGTTAGCTCCAAGGATATCACTTTAAAAGCCACAGAGGGTGATTTTACTGATATAGGGTAGCACAGGTGGAGGAGGGGGCTCTTGCTTCCCTCCATCCTTTTTCCTGATCCTAAAGAACTCCCTGTGTGAAGTATTTGCATAAATTTGGAGCTGTGGGTGAAGTGCCCAGAGCACTCTAGCTTGAGTACTCACAGCACCTCCTCTTGGTTTTGTCTCCAAAGGTGGTTGGCTGGGAACTGAGAAATGTAATTTCCTGGGAAATCAGGAGAATCAAAGAAAAAGGAGATTACCAATGCTGATGATGGTAAGCACCAGAACACAAAAAACAATGTGTGTGGGGGGGTTAAGCCTAAAAATCCCAGATTTGTCTTACTGTTCCAGAGAATCACAGTCACAGTGATTTTTTTGTGCATATTTCTGGCTTGGGATTTTCCAGTATGTACACCCTTAATGATGGCTTGATTTTCCAAGACATGCCTTGGACTTTCTTAGAGCATATAAATGTTCCCTCAAACATAATTTGGGAATCATCATCATTATTATTGCAAGGATGAGCTTAAAACAAAAACAGTAAAAGATAAATACTGGTTTGGTGTGATATATTTAATTAAGATTGTAATGTAACAAGAGAAAAGTCCCTTGAAAACTGGTACAACTATTTTGTTTTACCAGCAGATTTTAAGTTTGGTCTTTTTATTTTTAGATCCACCATTTTATAAGCACATTTAAGTTTCCTAGTAACAGGAAAACATTTCAGCAGGGAATTCTTCCATTGAGTTGGGGATGAAATTTATTTTTCTGAAAGATGAAACCTATTGATACTTGTATATATGTTTAAATTTCACCAGGGCTTACAAGCATCTCAGCCAGACAAGTCCAACATTACTCAGATTTCTTTGTAACGTGGTTCTTTATTATTTAAATGTTTCCTTTTACCTGAAAAATCTCCTCTTCATGACCTATATACACTGCAGTACTTCTAGCATTCTGTCAGCTAAATTAAAGCTAAGGAAGCTGCGTAAGGGCTCTGAACAATCTTTCTTCCACAGTTATTAATAGCTCTGGCTATAGGGAATGACAAAGACAAGGAAACAAAGTTCATTTTCTCTCAGCTCTACCAAGAGACCCCTTAAAATGAAACACACAATCTTTTTTAACCATTTTGATATGACATTTGAAAGGAAATTATAACTACAGAGGGCCAAACAGTGGCAAAGATAAAAGTGATTCTGGAGTTCTTGCACTCATTTACTGTATGGATGTAAATGAAGCCTTCAGATATGAAATACAAAATCTGCACCTCAGGGAAAGACTGATATACATCTGCAAAGATAATTATACACTCTCTTTCGAATGACTTAAGCAGACAAATGGAGGAAAGCAGGAAAGGACTGGCCAGTTAAGGCCTGATGTCATAACTTCTCACAGCATTTTAAAAGGCAGATGGCACAATTGGGGGGCTCTCTCCCAAGTGAAAGGTTTCTCAGGAGTCCCCAACCATGCTGAAGCTATGAGAGCTTTTGTAGTTTTGAGAATAGGCAGTGGGCACTGGTGCTAAAACAGAGCAACTGCCATGTAAACTGCGTCCTATCATAAATATTAGGTGGTTTCTACCCAAACATCCTCATATTGATGTTTCCAAATCCATGTTCCCTGCAGACACAAAGGTGATACCTCACAGGATCTTCTGAATTATTTCCTACTCCAATGAAGTGAAGGAAAGCCAGGACTGGTGCTTTCCTTGCTCCAGGGAAGTAGTAAGTGAATACCAAGAAATACAGCAGTAAGCACTATGATGCCCATGATCATCCGGCGGGGGGGGGGGTGTGTGTGTGACTAATTTTTAACTTAGTTTCCCTATAATTTATGAGTGGTATCCCTTCTGCCTGCACTATGATCCAATTCATGGTAGAAACTGTAATTCTCAGCATGGCCTCCTGTGTGCAGATAGTTATTTCCACAGATAGGGGGCACATGGAGGGAAAAGAGATTATCCTGCAGTGGTCCAGTCCCCAAGTACACCAAAAAAAAAAACCCTAAAAACTTTAAGTATATATATAAGGGGGAGGTTAACAACAGCCAAAAAGTAAACCAGCGTTCACTGTGTTTGTGTAGAGAACGGACTTACTGAGGCAGAGGACGAGGAGCTTTCTCCCCCCACCCGCCTCTCTCCTGTAGTTCTGATTGTGTTGAGTCCTCCCCTCTGGCCATGCCCCCTCCTCTAGTGGCCAACATTAGCATCTACATTGTGATTTTTAAAGCACTTTAAAGCAAACTGCAGCAGGTCTCAGCTCTCTTCACTCTGCTCAGGCGGCTCCTTCTGCTTTCCATGCAATTGCAAGAAGAAAGCACACACTCAATAAAGGGGGGGCGGAGCAGAAAATAAACATGTCTTTGATTCCACCCTTCGGAGCATGCAAGAGAAGTTCCCAATGCCTCTGCTCTTCCTGCTTTCCCCTGCCTCCTCCAAGCCAATTAGTTTTATGGTTTACTGTTAGAGGGAAAGGGAAAGAAAAAACAGAGCTGGTGGGAAGGGAAACCTTTTCTTCTTCAGAGAATGCAGAAGTGTGAGCCTGTGCCAAACTTCCTTCTCAAATACTAGATGCCAGCACCAGAGAGTGTTTCCACTGCCCTTTGCAAAGAGGTTTTGCCCAGGGGAGGGCTGGCCCAACCAGTTCTTCCCCTACATGAACATGCCAAAAGGGGTGGGGATGGTGGAGGCTTCAAATGTTGGCTCCCCCACTCCCGCCAAGCAACACTGCTCTTTGGGGCTTCATTCTGACCATAAATCAGTTCGAATGTTGAGTTAAATTTGTTTAGTCGTGGGAATGCTATTAAAACTGCAGACCTCTGATAACAATGATTAATTTTAAACTGTGGGGTTTCTCTGGACTGCAGCCACCACCTTCTCCTACTACTCATCTCTCTGTGGAGCTACCATAAGATCTCTTTCAGTGTTTATGCATCAGTGTATGTGTATGTCAGAAAAGGGCTTACAAATCATATAATTCCCAGTGATTCATGCCTTCTCCCCCCTCCAATAGAGAGGTTACATATTGTTTCCCACCTCCAAACTGCATTCCCAAATGCTCCAGCCATCGGGTTGTTCAGTAATAACAGTCTTGGCATTCATAACTGTTCTGAGCTGGGATGAAGGACAGGTTTGGGCAGCAATGGGGGAGGGGACCTTTGAGTGGATTCTCTTTATCCAAACATCCTGTTCCCAGAAAGGAGCTAAATCCCTCTGTGTGAGAATGAAGGTCTCATTTGTGCCTATAAGTGCATTACCACCCCATGCTCAAAATTCTGCTCCTCATTTTAGGCACAATGAAAGTCTCACTCTTCTCTCTTTCATTCACTCTTCCCCTTCTTCACTTTCTTCCTCTTTCATGGGTTTGCTTACATGCATAGAATATGGAAAAGGAAGAAAAAGAGGAGGAGGAAGGAAGGAAGACTGGTAGGAAGGTAGGTAGCCAGCAATTACAAGTTAAAACAAGTCACAGCACATTACACAACATTTTGCTGCAGGTCCCCTCTTGTGGAGAACCATTTCCAATGACTGATCTAGGTAGAATGCCAGAACATTACCTCATTCCTAACCCATCTTTTTTCTCCAATGAACTCAAGGCAGCCATATTATTTATCTTGCTCCCCTTTTCCCTTTACAGTAACTCTATTGGTATGGGGAACTGGTAGGTTTTTAGGTGACACAAGCTATTCACTTTGTGGCTAGATGATTTAAACCCATTGCTGTATCCACCATCATACTGTCTGTGGTTATATGGCTATTATACCAGATATAGGACTTGGAACCTTTCAACAGAGATCTTAAGAAGAAAAACTCTAGCAGAACCATTCATTTAAAAAATAAATAAATCTGTAATCACTTACCATTACCAGTTCAGCTGAACATTCAATGAGGGGGAAAACCCACAGGTCACTTCACTGATACGAGATAATGCCATTGACCTAGAATACATGGAAAGAATTGTACCCTAAAAACATATGCCCATTACAATCAAGTAATGTGTTCTGATTCCATTCAGAAAAATGCTTACAAACTGCTGTTGTTCTTCAATGAATCATGACATGATACTTAAGGGAATAAATTTCTGTTTTCTCAATGGCTCCAAGCTACGCAAAAACCTGTTGCTCCATCTGAACAATTTAGGCTACATTACTGAGAGTTTCCTTTTCTCCTGAGATCTTCAGGGTTTATATGACAACATAATAACAATTCCAGCTGGCTGGCTCTTGCTTAAATCCTCCATTAGTTTCTCTAATCTTACTGTAACCACTGAAGCAAACTGAGCCTTGACACATGATGATCTATGTCCCACTGAGGCAACCTGCTTAATCTAGGACTGTTTTCATCTAATAAGAAAGAGGAATGAATTATTAATACATATCTGGTAGATTTCTAGAGTTCTGGCTCTATCATGATCTATTTAATAATGTTCCTCTGTAGAAGGGAACAAATAAAGACTATGGATCTATGACTACCTCATCCTGCAGCAGCTGAAAATGTGAAATGATAAAGAACAGGTTAATTAAACAGACCCATTTCAAGAATTGCAACTGAGAGAGAGAGAGAATGCAACAACTTGGCAGAAGAAGATTACGAGGACCAAATAGGAAGCATCCTATTTGCCCCCACCCATGTAGCGCAAATGTTTCACTAAGAGAGCAATCCTAAGCAGGTCTACTCAGAATCCAACTTTAGTCTATTCAACAGGGCTTACTCCCATGAAAGTGATTTTAGAATTACACTGCAAGTATCACAATGTTGTAAGATGAACTGTCTTGGACACCAGGTGGGAGGCAAGTCCCAGTAACCACAGGGTTTAAGACAGGATTCTCAGGTCACAGTCCAGGGTCCAATAGCATAATCAAAAGCAAAGTCAGAAGTCAGTCCAAGGTCTCATTCCCTGGATCATGTATTCCAAAAGCAGAGTCAAAAGCAATCTAAGAGTTTGGGCAAAAAGAATGCATACAAAGCATATCAGGGCAACCAAGTTGATCCCACACTGGCTCCACTCTTATATAGGGAGTTTCCCTACAGGTGTCTTTGGTTCCCATGTTAGACTCTTTCTCTACTCATGAGGAATACTCGGGCCCAGATCCTATGGTGACTTGTATAAGGGAGGCTGTGGGCTACCAGACACACACTCCTGCACCTTGTCTCTGCTGCAGCCCTAGACTTTCTCTGCTCCTGGGGTGCTTCAGGAGACTGTGGTAGATCTAGTCATGGTCATGGTTGGGTCCATGCTGGGGCTTCCAGGCCTAAGGGGTGAAGGGGTGGCGGCAGCCTCGCCCTCCAGGCCCAGCAGCAGGTAGAGCAGTGCCACTCCACTGCCACTGCCGGAATCCTGGCTCCCAGTGCCGGGATCAGACAGGCATTTGGTGTGGCAGTGGGTCTACATCAGGGAGGCCTTGTGGTGTAGTCAGTGGTGGTGCTGGTGGTGGTGGCAGGGCGCAGTGCAGAGCAGCATCAGAGCCACTTCAGCTGAGCTGGATGACAGTGACAAGGCTGCCGGCAGAGGGACAGCCTTCTGCCACAGCAGCAACAGCTGCTCTGCCCCTGCTTCCTCCTCAGATGCTTCCAAGGCCTGTGGTGCCTCAGTGCACTTGGCCCATGCCGCAGAACAGTTGTGGAAGTGCTGGCCCACTGGGGCAGGCAGGAAGACACGCCAGGCTCCAGCTCCTCAAGGCTGTGCATGAGGGAGAAAGAGGAGGGCAAGTATGACAGGACTTAGCTGAGGCAGCACTGGTGCTCTCTCACATGTGCTCACAGAGGGCGATGCTCGCCCATCAGCTGGCCTCTGCTGGGGGTTCCATGGTGCCTGGCCCAGCATGTCCGAGGCCAGTGAGTGGCCAAGGGCAGGCAGTGCTGTGGCTTGGAGGGCCAGGAGGGCCGGATGGAGCTGTCCCCAGTGAGTTGTAAAGTCACCTGGGCAGCCGTTGGTGTGGGAGTACCCAGTGGGGCCCCCATCTGCTTGGCTGCCACAGAGGCAGCCACCTCACAGGTCCAGGGCTGCTGGGTAACAGAGGCAGAGGCTGAGGGTGTGGTGGAGGGGGAGGGGGAGCCCCTCCATTGCCAGGAGAAGGGTTTCATGGGGCAAATGAGCATGGGAGGGTGCCCATTGGGCAGTGTTTCTCTCCCTGCCCAGGTTTCTGAATGCCTCTGGCCTCTCACTCCTCTTCCCCACATCTCCCAGTTGCCCTGCTCACCCTCTGGCCACCAGAGCATCCATCCCGTCGGTTGGCTCAGAGCACACTGAGTCTGAGACGCTGGTGGCTCAGAGCACACTGAGTCCGGGATGCTGGTGGGCGGGACGGAGGCAAGGGAGCCAGCCAATGCATCCAGGGGATCTTTCAGAGTGGTAGGGGAGGGAGCCAATGGCTGTGGGAGCATGTGTAGGGGTCACACCAAAACTCTTTAATATATAAGAGATTATAACATTTAAAACCAGTTCTACCATTTTCTCATAATATATTAGCATTTTTATCCTATCTTAGTTATATGATAAACTATGAATGACAGTTTGTTATGATCATACAAAAACCCCTATATTTAATATTTCATACTGAAACTATCATATAACATAACATAAACTATTCAACTGCATGACTACAAAGACTGGTTATAGTAATCATAGAAAACTCACCAGTTATTTTCAAATTCATCTTTCAGTCTCTGATTATACGTTTCAACAGCCCCCGGTTCCTGCGACCGTGGGGCTGGGGGGGCGCCTTTGCCTCTCAGCCGGAGAGGCGGACCGTTTTTTCTGGTGGCAAAATAACACCGCTCGGGAGTCTTCCGGGAGGGAGGGGCTGAAGAGCTTATATATTGGGTCCCTCCCTTGCTGTTCCTCAGTCGGTTGGTAAATTTTGGCCCACCCTCCCGCCCTGTTAGTAGTGCAGGCTTTGGCTGGTCGCCCGTTTTGATGGGGTCCGGGTAGGAATTTTTCGCTCTTTCCTGATTGGTACTGCAGAGGGGGTGTTTTTGCCTACCCTGCACTGCAGCAGTGTTTGCAGGGAATTTGTATAGGGTGGAGCTGTGTTAGTTCATTTGGTCACTTATAGTTGGCAGGGTTTTTCAGGAGGAAACAGATTGCAGTCTGGTGAGCACCAGCTGGCACCTCTCTTTTGGGGTTGAAGGGGTCAAGTGAGTACAGCCTTTGTGCCTGGCGGCACGGGGTGGGGAAAACAGACTACCTTCAGGACTGGCCTGATTGGGCCTTCCCTTTGGGCCCCGCGGTTCAAGGGATAGATCCACGTGGCTGTCCTACAACAGCTAGCCGGCTGGGTGGGAGCCACGGCTGGAGGCTCTCACTCGGGGCAGGGTGGCTCGCCCTATGATCATGGCAAGGGAGGGGGTCTTTTGACCACTTGGCCTGGGCCATACCGCAAAATCTGTTGCCCTTGCTGTTATGGTTAAATTGAATTTATAGTTAATAAAGTGGCCCTATAGTTAACCCAACATCTGTGTCTGCCTCGTTATTCCGGCTTGGGGGGCAAATGACGTTAGTCTGATTGATGTCACAACAGTATATTCTTGCATTTTATCTATCCAGTTCTCAAGACCACCACATCTGGTAAAGGTACCATCTATCTCTTCACATTTCCAACACAGTCCTTTATAGTTTTTATTCATCTTCTCAATATCTTTTGGGGTATTATACCAGTGATAAAACATTTTATACCAATTTTCTCTACGTGCTTGTCTCACAGTAAATTTTATGTCTTTCATCCATAGTTTTTCCCATTGCTGAAATGAAATCTCCTTCCCCAAATTTCTGACCTTTTCACCATGCATGTCTTAACTTGTTCTGTTTCTGTGTCATATTGTAATAAAAGTTTATATGTGTGTCCTAGAAGATTATTTTTATTGTTCAATATTATCTTTTCAAATTCAGTCAGATTTCTTAGTCTATATCCTTCTCAATGAATATATTCTTTAAGCCTTGATGAGAGTTGTAGATATATTAACCATTGTTTCTTTTCCCGTCTTCATTCATAGCTTGCCAAGATTTAATTTCCCCATGTTTGAAAGTCATTATCTTTCCTCTCATTTTTTGTCATGATAGATAGCTAGTGGTGACATTATAGGTGATGTTGGGGGACTTATTTTTGTATTAAGTAACCACCAATTTTTCAGTAAACTGTCTTAGAGTTCCTTGGCCATTACATCTCATAGCTTTTTAATGTGTTTTCCCAGTTGTTTTAATCCAAAGATGTGTATGTAAGCCTTCAAACAAATCTGCCACTTCTACTTTCATCAGGCTTTCATTCGGGTTTTTAATCCAGTCAGAGATCCAAACCGGGCAGGCTGCTTGATAGTATAACTTGATATTAGGGACTGCTAGTCCTCCTCTTTTTTTATCATGTAAGACTTTAAATCTAACCTTTGGTTTCTTCCTGTTCCATATGAATGTGTTTATCTGTCTTTGCCAGTCTTTCAGAATCTTATCATATATCTCAATTGGAAGCATCTGGAATAAAAATTTGATTTTTCAGAGAATGTTCATTTTTATTGCAGAGATTTTCCCAAGCCAAGACAAAGAATCAGCTCTACTGTTAAGCTGGGGTGATTAGTTATAGATGTGGACAAACTAATATTCTTTAAATGATCGTGACTAGCAGTTTTCTTCAAAGCATCACAACAGGCTGTTTATTTCTCTGCAGGAAAGTCTAAAGGGTTTGGAGCTGCAGAGCATAGATCTTTCAGTTGAGTAAGAAAAATTCTGCAGCTGTTGGAATTTGAAACTTTTTGGTCTGGCCTTAATAGTGCATGAAGAAAATGGCAGGATATTTAATATAATATTGCAGATTCATATATCTTGAAAGATTTCATGCTTTTGTAAACTGATGCCATTGCATCGATATTTCTTTGGTGTAATCTGGATAGAGCATGATCTGATTTTTTTTTATAAGGATTCCAGCAAAGATCATGTTTCTGTCTTGCAAGATGGAAGATATGATCTCTTACACCCTCTCTCAGGAAGTGCACAATCACCGAAAATGGCTTACTTGTGTTGCTAGGTATACAATGTATCTGATAAACTCATTCAATTTGCAACTGAAAATCAGATGGAAGCAGCAAAAGCTCATGAAATATCTTTTTCATAAACTCCACCAGCTTTTGCTGGCCTGCCTTATTAGAGTCTTCTGAAAAATCAAGTACATGAAGATTAGATTGATGAGTAAAACTCTTGAGCTGGGATATCCAGCTGGATGAGACATTACATGAAGCTGAGACCACTGGTTCATGGTCTTCCAAAGCAGCTATTTTGGACTGCATTCATTGAACTCATGTACCCTGAAGTTGTTGAATGTGATGTAAAAAGAAAGCAGTAATTTTTGTAAAGTTATGCGAACATTCAGAGATTAAATGGTCTGGGCAAAGATAAGACCAGAAATGAGAATTCTGAGAGGGAACAAGTATACAGTGCAATAAATGGAGCAATCCTAAGGACTACTTAGAAGTAAACTCACATGTATTCAATGGGGCTAACTTCTAGGAAAGTTATTTTAGGATTGCAGCTTAACAGTGCAATCCTATGGACAGCTTCCTGGGAATAAGCCCCATTGAGTAGGATTTTGAGTAGACCAGTTTACGATTCTTCTTGAAGGCACTCTGAAGTGCTGGAAGAATGACAAGAATAAATACTTCAGTTGAAATAATTACTAAGGATACCAAGCTAATTTGGTGAATCTGTCCCCTTAACAAAATTATAAATCCATCCCTTAATACCTTAAAAAAGCCAGCTTTTATACATTGTCCAAACTATATGTTGATCAGTTGCAACTCCAGCAGGACAGAAAATATTTTGTTCAGCATAGTGTAAATACCTCTCAGACATTTTAAAAGTGGAGGATATTGAGAGAGCAGAATACTTTTCTTTTCCTAATTACTTAACTGCAAAACAGTAATTTTTTTGTAATCAAGGTTGATAAAATAGCTTCCAGGATCTATAAAATGAGGAATGTAGAGGTCAGAGGATGGTGGTTAAGAATATTTGGTCATTTGACTGTTTCAGCAGTTGAAAAGATACAGGGGAGCACAAGGTCACATTGGGTTGGATCCAGTTGTTCTGGATGACTCTCATCAGGCCTGATTCAGTTAGATGAATGCACTGAGGAAACCCCAGGAATCTAGTTAGCTTTCCTGTATGAGATCATTTAAACCCTGCCAAGAGGTAAACCTCAAAAATGTTTTTGGTTCATTATGAGTACAGTGCAAAATAATGCTATTAGAGTTTTTTGTTTCCATTTTATCCTTATATTTCAATGTAATTACTTGCATCTCTTAGCACTAACTCATCAGAAAAGTATACCATCCATTATTGCTCCATAGGTAATTAAAGGAGAGCAATTACAGGATTCCATTAAAATAGCTTACCCAGAGATAAGCAGGTCACAAGCAAGAAGCCCCTTCTAAGAACAAGCTCCTAATCCGTTCAAGTTTTTAAAATAATCTCCCATCAATACTAGCTGTACTACTTGATAGGGGTGCACATTCTTGGCTAATTATCTTACAACTTTAAACAGCCTACAAAGATATCTATATACAAACATTTCTTTAAAATATATAAAAACTGTTCGTTCTTGCTACTTTTTGTTATAACAAAATGAATTTAAAATGAGTTTAAAAGTTCTTCATGCATAGGGATACCTGTTGGCCCTCAACCAATATACCCCATCTTTGAACTTTAAATTCCCTTCTGTGTAGTTGGACATTCTTGCCATTCTCAAATGCTTCTTGCATCTGGGCCCCAATGCATATATTCCCCTGAAATAGTTTAAACTGTTCTTAACCTACAAAAGACCATACTATTAGGGTACTCCACTATGTATTACCCTTCTCCAAAGCTATTCTCTTGTGGGTCTCTATATTTCCTATTTGTCATCCTTAGCTGAGAGACTAGGCCAGCTCTGTTTCTGGCCTGCAGAAACATCATCCATGATCTTTTTGATCAAAACCCAACAGTGGTTCCCCTGTATTCCTGGCCATATCCATGATTCAGCCAGCTTTCCCAGTGGTGAAAAAGGTGGAGGGACCCCTTTAATTACCCGAAATAACTATCTTGGGGATCATGGACCCTTCATGAATAAGAACCATGTAGAACAGGAGCTGTAATAAGCAGGGGGAAATGTAGAGTTATCAATGTTCTTTTCCTTTAGTAGGGCCTTTATGTGTAGAAATAGGAACAGAAAATTTTTGTGGCATGGAGGAAAGACATCACCTGGTAAAAACATACATTAAAGGGTTAGGACATTTTTATCCAGTACTGTTACTAACCCTACTGGCAAGTGACTGTGTTAGATTCTCTCTTGAAATGTAACAGGTTGGTTAAATGAGGATCAAGACAGTTATTTTATTTCCTTTATTCATGTGATTATATCATTGCAAGAAATGTAGGTTACAAAAAGGGGTATAGCTGATTTATAGGGATCTGCGTATTATGGCTGTTTTAAAATTACAAAATTTGAGAAGGGGTACAACAATATTGGTATTTGCCTCTTCCTTACAGTAACTACACACTTACGCTTATTCTCAAGTGCTTCTGATTTATTAGGTTTAGCTGTTGATGTTCCTTTGAGACTTTTTAATTGTAAGTAATTGTAGCCTTCTCCTGAATGACTAGAGTCTGATCACACCCACTATCTAATAGGGCTTCAACCTCCTTCCCATCCATCCCAGCCTGCACTACTGAATCCACTATCTGGGGCTGGACTTCTTAGGCCCAGGCTTCTGACACTGAACAATTCATGTATGTGCAATCCTGCCATATGTGCCCAGTTTGGCTGCAGACATAACACACCACAGGCCAGTCTCAAGGCCTTTTCACACAGCAGCGGGTGCTTCTGGGTGAGGTCCACTTGTGGCAGTCTCCACAGCAGGGTGGGATGCTAGATGAAGTCCCAGAATATTTGTAGGTGGATCCTAAGAAGTAGCAGGCAGATTTGCTGACTCAGGGGCCCTTGTAGATACACTCTTCCCTGGAGGCCCTCTTCTGTAAATCTCTGACACACATTAAGGTCCCCATTCTGGTCTGGTGACCAACTATTTTGGCTGAGGGAAAGTGAGGAGCTCCACTATGGTGTCAATTTCTAACATCTGTGTAGCTTCTTCCAAAATCTTTGGGGAATGGCACAGCATGAGATTATGCACTGTTGGTGGTAGAATGGCAGCAAACTGTTCAAGGAGGACCAGCTCAGCCATCTCTGTTATGGTACATACTGTTAGTTTCAACTAGCAAAGGTAATTGTCTCTAATCTTCTGGCCAATAACCCTTGGGTTGGCTCCTTCCAGGTATACAATACTACTCAGTCATCATCCAGAAACCTATTCATTTGCATTTAATGTGCTCAGTATGGCTGATTTGACTTTTGCATATACTTCAGTCTCCTCGGGGAGTGCCAGGCTTGGGGTTAGTTTTAAGGCCCATTGATCCTTTGGCCACCAGGCTTCAGTGGCTATCTACTCAAATGCTTTTAGAAAAGTGTCAGGGCTATCTCTAGATCTCATTTTTAAAATGTGGATGGGACCCAAAGTATGCTGCCCTATCTATATTTCCCTCAGGGCCCACCACTGGAGTGAGGGGTTGCAGAGTCTGCATCATCCAGTCCCATACATCAGTGGGCTTGTTGCTGTGATTGCAGCATCTGTCCAGACATCTGGGCCATAGTTGCTGCTGTCCTTGTGCTTGGGGACATAGTTGCTCAGCCAACCAGGCCTACCACTGGTCTGAGTCTTCTCTGGGCTCACCTTGGACCACCATGGCTGCTTCTTTGCCTGCATTCTCCACCACTGTAAATGCCCCCCAGGGGGCAGGGGAGTCCATGTGATCCTACCCAGTCAGTATTTCCTTGTTCAGAGTGCTTTGTTCATTCATCTGCCCACCTGTAGACATGGTTAACTTCACCCACCTCAGGGTTACACTGTGTTACAAAGAAGAGCCATGATGCTGCAACCTACCTCTTCCTCCTCTCAGCAGCTTCTTCCCATTTCCCTTTCCTCCCATTTTATAGCTCCAGCTTCACATTTGGCTCTTGTGCCGAGCTTTGCCCTCCTCTTCTCTACTCCCTGGTCTCTACAGCCACACACCTGTGCCTAGAGAGTCATTGTCTTACTGCCTCCCCACCTTCTGAGCTTCCCTGGGGCAGATGGCCAAGGCTACCCTGTTGTTGATGCTATCCTAACTTCACCTTCTTGCCACTTGTCCCACCCTGCTCCACCCAGGTGAGCTTTACTGCTGGGCCCAAGGGTTTGTCCTGCCCTGCCATGCAATGCAGTTTTTTGCCGGGTAGCCTGCCACAGCTTGAAATTTATGTTTGATCAATAATTGATTGAGGTTTCTAGCATACAGGGAACTATCTCTCTGAATGTATAGTAAAATACATTTTTTGTTGTGTTATAGATATGGAGTTGAAGGATCAAGAAGGTTGTTTTACATATATTTCCCTCAGTGGAAACCATCCTTTTAATAATATTTTAACATCTAATAATGCTTCAGTTGATAGAGATATTTTTAAACTGTCTGAGTGCAGATATTGACCATTTCCCTTTGAAATTTCATTTACATTACTTGCTTTTCCTCTCTCCTCTAAACTATTAAATTATGCTGAGTGCTTGATACTGGGTGATGGGGTTAAAGTGGAATGGGGATCTAGGAGAGAATAATTGAAGTTTTAGTGTCCCCTGAATTAGTTGTATTAAAGGTAATATTCCATTGGGAACGCATAGCATAATTAATGTTTATGGGACTTTGTCAACAATTGTGGCCTTTTAAATCACCTCTGTGCACTTAAGAGGTGTGCTTTGAAAGACAGAGACCTTTGAAAGTAAAAAAAAGTTTGACTAGGAAATGAAGATAAGTGAAAGAAAATATTACATTATTACACTTTATGAGTACATAGCTTGTATATGATGTCATTATACACATGTACTTAAGGAAAATAAACATCTACCATGAACTGCAATAGAAAGAGCTAATGAAAAAAGACAAGACCTCTGAGAAACAACAACTTTTACAACTACAGATGGAAAGGTCAGCATATATCCTGAGATTTCAAGGTTCCCGGAATAAAAAGGAGAGAGCCTGAAAGACAGTTTAAGTGAAGGCTTGACAGCGGAAGCTCTACAAAGCAATATGGATATGGTATACCATATCTATCCAGAATTTATTTTAAAAAATAAGCTGCCCGGTGAAGTGTTTGTGAGGTTCTCTAAAAGGTCAATACAAGATACAGTATTGAAAACAATTAATGGGATAACCCTAAAAATCAAAGGAGAAGATGTTAAAGTTCTGAAAGATGTCCCATTTGAGATCAGAAAGAGAACGAAGCAATATAGAGGCTTGGGTCTATTTCTACAGAAAAATTCCACTCCCTACAGATGGATGATGCCAGAAGGACTTATCTTCAACTTCAAGGAGAAAAAATAAAAGATTGACACTTACAAAAGTGAAATTATTTTTGGAGCAGAAATTGAAACCAACGAAAGAATCTGAGAAACTAGAGGAGAGTAATGTGGCAGAAGATAATGACGACAAGGGCATGGGAAGCTCTGATAAATCCTCGAGCAGTTCCTCAGAAGATTCGATTGACTCTGAATTAGATTTAGGAGCAGCTACTCCTAAAACTTTAAAAGTTAAATTGGCTTTTGATAAAAATAAGCGTAGAGGAAAGAAGCAGTAATATAGCTTAACTGTGAAATCTGATGTTCTGTTTTTTTTATTTATTAATGGTAATACTAAGATGCACTCACTAGGGCTAAGCATGACCTCGCTTGTTTTATTTGGTTATACTAATAGCTAATTCTCATTCTCTCTTGATTTATGTAACAGGGAAACACCAAGAATTTGATGTATTAACTCATTTTGATCCTTGCTACTCTGTATCTTAGTATAGTATACCACTTTCCCTAATCCTGTAGTGTGTAGTGAAAAAAGCAATAAAACTTTATATATATTTAAAAAAGAAATAGCTAGAAAATACTGTAATATGAGATGTTAATATTTGGCTGCTTAGGGCAAAAGAGAGATAGTTCTGTCTAGAAGCATTGGTATAAAAAAAGGACTCAGAGAAGGTATTTCACTAAAACATTTGGCCCTTAGATAGGCTTGACTCTTGTCCAGATTCAATGGTTTGATCTTCCTGAATAGCTGAAAGTTACATTTAATTAGATCAAGGGGGTTATGATAAGACAAGACAGGCACTGACTAAAGCTCCAAGAGAAGGTCTGATCTCTATGGAACTTTATAGAGTGAGCTTAAAATACTGGATAACCATTTTTGTAAGATTTTCTGATAGTGAAAAATAGTCCTGGGGGCAAATGATTGTAATTTACTATGTAATTTGCCTTGAGTCTCAGTGAGAAAGGCAGACTAGAAGACAAAGAGGATTGACTTTGGAAGACTGGGGTGAAATAGTTGACCACAGTAAAATTATTCGAACTGATTATAAAGAATGCCATGATACAGTTGAAACTATGTTACACTGGAATCTTTGCAAGGACTGTAGCTTACTATCTGCCACAAATTCATGGGAGCACAAACCCAACAAGATCACAGAGCATGATGAAACAAAGATTATCTGGGAGTTCCAATTACAAACAGATAAACACCTGGAGAATAACACCTCTGATATCATAATTGTAAAAAGGTAAAGAAAAGGAAAGAGAAATAGGGCTTGGATCATTGACACTGCAATCCTGGGAGACAGCAGAATGGAAATGAAAGAACAGGAGAAAATAACTAAATATCAATACTTATGAATAAAGTTAGAGCAACTCTGGAAGAAGAAGATTACCATCATGCCAGTTGTCATTGTCTCAAGAATACCTGGACATTCTGGGCATTGAGCAAATAACACCAACTATGCTCCAGAAGAGTGTTCCTTGGAATATCAAGAACCCTGCAAAGTTCACCAAGTCCATGAACATGTGGTTTTTACAGATCTAATGTTTGTGGATCTTTGGAAAGTTTATACAGATTTATACAGATTTCTGTGCTGGGGGGGCGATCTTGAAATTTAGGGTCTTATTCATTACATTTCATGACATCTTTTATCGTAGAAGCAGTTTCTTGGACCACTACAAGAATAATTCTTCTTGGACTTCTTTAATTTTTTAAACGTATGGAACAATATGCTAGTAAGAACAACAGGAGATAATGGTCAATTTTTCAGGGAAGGATTTTGTCGTTTAAATTAAACATTTTAATATTATCTTGTTTGGGGCATTAGAGACAATAAATAATGTCTGAATATGTGCATTATATTTTGTAGCAATTGTATGTGTAAATGTGTGTATGTGTACACCTAGTTTTGCTTGTATGGTTTTTATCTTATATTTTGTGATAGCCTTTGGCTATAGGCTTCTCTTCCTGTGAACAATTTACCAGAATAACAAATATTAGCTAATATTAACAATTATCATTTGTTTCCCTTTCCATTTTCACTATAATGATAATTTAATAGTACCTGTAAAAATGGCATCTGGAACTCTGAAATGGCAGCATCTGAAGGATGCTGGAACATGTAGGGAACCTATATATTCTATGAGTCTACCAGGCACCCTAGAAACTTCTGGTATATAATGTTATGTGTGTATTTATTTATTTATTTATTGGGCTTATATCCTGCCCTACCCCACAAGTGGGTTCAGGGAGGTCGCAGATTATAAAACGTTGTTGTTGTTGTTGTAAGAAGAAGAAGAAACTGAATTTATACCCCACCCTTCACTCTGAGTCTCAGAGTGGCTCACAAGTTCCTTTCCCTTCCCCTCCCCACAACAGACACCCTGCGAAGAAGGTAGGGATGAGAGAGCTCTGAGAGAACTGCTTTTTCGAGGACAGCTCTGACAGAACTATGTCTTGCCCAAGGCCATCCAGCAGCTGCAAGTGGAGGAGTAGGGAATCAAATCCGGTTGTCTCAGATTAGAGTCCGCACACTTAACCAGTACACCAAATATATAATTTAAAACCAGATTTAAACCAATACAAAAGCAAGATGGCAGCTTAACAAACAGCTTCAGGTAGTCCACAATGTCTCCTGCAAGATGTTAGTCTTGGCACTGGGTCCAGTGCTGTGCGCAGGGGAGGCCGAGATGGTTGGATGTCTGCCACCTCAACCGTTGCGGTGTCATATATGCATTGCATCATCCAAGATACTAGGATCACTAAGAGATGAATATTCCAGGGTACTTGCCATCCCTATTAAAACCACAAGTGTTCTGCTCGTATTCCCAGGCCCCACTGCCTAAGATGCTGGTATTTAATGTTCCAGTAGAAAGTAAGAGAGGCCCTACTGAGACACCTGCCATGGGGTGATCCCATTGTGGTAGCATCTACAGGTAAATTTTGGCTACTGTGGTGGGGAGTAATAGTGCCTTACTAAACAGACCTGGACTAAGGTTGCCATATACTTGCTGGCACTCCAGCAACCTGCAGGAGAAGTAAAAAATGAAAAATGGCCATCCTCAATGGTGTGACATCATTTCAGGGAAAACTTGGAAGTGATATCACACCTCTTTAGGAAACTCAGGATGATGTCTATCATCTCCAGGAATTGGCAGAAACTTTATGGTTCCAGTTTGGTGTAGTGGTTAAGTGCGCGGACTCTTATCTGGGAGAACTGGGTTTGATTCCCCCACTCCTCCACTTGCACCTGCTGATGTGACCTTGGGTCAGTCACAAGCTCTGGCACAGCTATTCTCTCAAGGACAGTTTGTGTTAGAGTTCTCTCAGCCCCACCTACCTCACAGGGTGTCTGTTGTGGGGAGGGGAAGGGAAAGGAGTTTGTAAGCCACTCTGAGACGCCTTTGGGCAGTGAAGGGCGGGGTATAAATCCAAACTCTTCTTCTTCTTCTTCTTCTTCTATGGAAGTGACATCATGCTACCGCTGACAGCTGCAGTCTTATGTCCCTGCCACACCCTGCATCCCACTGGTTGCTAGACTGCACCTGCTAGACTGAACTTGGGTGAATTCTGGACTCAGCTTATGTTGACTTGTTGCTGAAGTAGCTCGAGTCTGGTTTACAAACTGAAGTATTTTTTCCTAGGATGTTCTATGATGTAGGGAGGTGGGAATGATAGGCTGCTATTAGCATTGAAAGAATAGCAACTACGATACCCTATTTATCTTAAGAGAGTTGCACAGACAAAGGTTGCAGTAAAAGAGGGCGAGACAATTAGCTTTGAATGGAAGAGCCCGTGAAAAACACAGCTCAGTAAAAATAGCCTAAAGCTATCATGGCCCACAAATTGCTGTTTCTGTTCCATGGACTTTAGCGGCTTGCATTGCCACTTTGGCAGTAAATGGTTTGATCATCCAGGCATAGATGTGTCCACAAGTTTCGAATCTGCCGATCTGGCAATGCTCTCATTCCTAGAGCAATGCCTTCTTTTGATTCAGCCAGCCCAGGACTTTTCAATGCTACTACTGTCAAGCTCTGGTTTAGAATATTGTCTGTACTGTAACAAGAGAGGGAAGGAAAATCTTGCTTTACAATGGGTTGCAGAAGAGAAGGAATTGTTTCAAGTGACAAAAGGTTCCTGTGTAGAGTTACCCTTCTCCTTTAATATCACAATCCCCCTGGAATATATTAGCTTTCATTTATGTAGTAACAATTAATTGAACCATTATTCTTGATGTGATAGTGAGGGTTATGGCTCTATAAGTATTCTAGAACATCCTATCCTCTTCAGGAATGGAAGCATTATACTGTCTCTGATTCTCTGTGACTGATAGGACTACTGATGATTTTTCCACTGCCTAAAAATAATAAGAAAATCTGTCCTTTGAAGTTTTCAGTCTTTGAAAAGAGCCTTCCCTTAATAAAATAAGCTTGGTCATCTTTAGTGATGGATGAACTGCCTTCTCCTCAGACTGAGTTTCCACCCACTGACAAATAGGCACTCAAATAAAACTCCTCACGATTTTACCCATTAGGTGACCACATTCTCCTGATGATACTTTCCTACAGCCTCTACACTTGCCTTATAGAAGACCAGTGGCAGCAGCAGCAAAGTCCTAGTTCCTGCCCTCACTTCCTTCTGTATGCTAATGCAGGATTGTGCTAAGCAGGGCTCTTTTTGTAGCAGGAACTTCCTTTGCATATTAGGTGACACACCTAATGTAGCCAATCCTCCAAGAGCTTACAGAGCTCTTCTTACAGGGGATACTGTAAGCTCTTGGAAGATTGGTTACATTAGAGGTGTGTCCCCTAATATGCAAAGGAGTTCCTGCTACAAAAAGAGCCCTGGTGCTAAGTGTAAGGTTCCTAACAGCATGGGGGGGGCAGAGTAATGAGAGGATGAGTACCTCCATGCCAACTGCCCTTTTCTATACATTAAGCCTCTGTTGAAGGAACAGAACCTTTTTTGTCCAGGTCTATTGGAAACTCTAAGTACAAGAAACCTCTTGGGAATGGAGCCTTCCACATTCCTGAGAACATTGGACTTCAATGAAGAAACATAGATGGTGCTCCTTATATTGTAGCATTTGGAATGAGAGGATATTTCTACAACTAGTTCCCTACCAGTTAACATTTGGAAAATGAAGAGGTAGACTACTGGGGGTGAAGAGAAAGCTTACTGAATGGTTGACTGACCCCTCCAACATGAAACCATACCGAAATTCAAAAAGATCTAGGTTTTGCCTCTCAGTAGGATGACCAGTTTTGAAGCTGAGACTGTTGAATAAACAATATATTGCAATAGTGCTAATATTTTAGGCATGTTTTTATTTTAAGTGTTTGTGTCCTTTATAAAGTTTATATCTCCACTACCTGACATTACATGACACACATGGCCTGGCCCAACAAGGTCTCATTTATGTCAGATCTGGCCCTCATAAAAAATGAGTTCGACATGCCTGGGTTAAAGTGTCAGATTAGTATTCATGAATCCCTGCTCTATCAAGGAAACTTGCTGGATAACCTTGGGCCAGTCACTGTTTCTCAGAACAACCCACTTCACATTATAGTTATTGTGAGAAGAAAATGGAGGAGAGAAGAATGATGATATAATCTGCTTCAAGTTCCCATTGGGGAGAAAAGTAGGGTATAACTATCTAAAGATGTTCTAGAACTGATAGGACTACTAGATGACTTCATGGGGCTTAATAAACCGAGCCTTGATCCAGACAAGATGAATAAGATTATAGTGGGTGATTTATATGGCAGGGTATATGCTTGCTCTGTATAGGATTACATTCCCCCTGAAGGATCGAGTTTGTAGTTTGATAGCCCTTCTGAACTCGCATTAATATTGGAATATCAAATAAGAGCTGTAGTGTGGAGTGCCTCATCAGCTTTGGCTAATTTGCAAGTTATGCCTTTTTTGTTCTAGGCCACAAAAATGCTGCCTCCATCAACCATGCCTTAGTGACTTATACATTAGAGTATTGCAATACATTGTGCATGGAGTTGCCCTGGAGGATTACATGAAAACTGCAAGTTGTCCAGAAATTTGCACATCCCTTATTAGGATGAGCAGAAGAGAGAGCTCTACACAGTGCTCCTGCAATTGAATGTTCTTAATTGTTTGGGGGCACAAGGCAGACTGCTGTGTTTGATATTTAAAGACTTAATGTGCTGTTTATGAAAAAAGTATAAAATATGGGGAATAAATAATAGGATGCCATGAATTTGGAAACGATAGATCTATGTCCTCATGGGGGTTAGTCGTTTTCTATCCTTCCAACTTGCTGGTATCCTAATTTTGACCATACATAAGTAATTATAAATAGGAAGGGATGTAAATAATGATCAGAGATGTCTTTCTGTAGTATTCAACTGTGAAAATATCCATACTTGATATTATTTTTAATCTACTAATTTCTTCTCTTTTTTTTGACACTATAACATCTAAAGATTCTCTGCCCTCCTGTAAAAACCTAGAGACTGACAATGGTCCTCAACAGTCATTAGAGATATATTTGTGTGGGTATTTATTAACATCCATGACAAGTCCCTTCCAACACCAGAAAAATTGATTCCCAGGATTGTGAGACCTGCACTGACTGATATATGTGTTGGGGGCTGCACTAAGGAAGGGGAAGGCAGAAAAATCACACCTTGGTCCATCTTCCATTGATCTGAGCAGAAGGAGTGTGTTTGCTCCTCCCTCTTCCACTCTGTAGATTTTATGCAAGTGGCATAGTTCAAATGGGTCTCATGACCACAGGAATTGATTTTCTCAAGGCTGGAAGTGACTGCTGTGGGGAAAGAAATATGACAAATATCTGAAACCACCAACACCTTCCACTGATTGGTCACTGGATCAAATCCAATGTTTGTCCCCCACATATAGCTCAAAGATTTCTGTTTCCAGGCAATTGGTGCCTAATTGTCTCCTACTAGCTTCCACTTCATACACGTTCAAACTGAACATATTATTTGTGCCCCTCTTCAAGTTTGTTGATTTCACATAACTTAATCCCAACAAAATGGAGGTGCCATTGGTAGAGGGAAGGTCTGATCTGGAAGGGGTTGCACTCCCAATAAAGGAGCGGTTTTATAGCTTGGGGGGTGCTCCTGGACCCAGGACTCTGGTTAGATAAACAGGTGGCACCAGTGGCCAGGGATGTCCTTCACCAACTTCAGCTGGTTAGCCGACTGTGACCCTTCCAGGGCAGAAAAGGTCTTGCTGTTGTGGTGCATGCCCTGGTAACATCTAGGTTAGATCTGCATTTTGTTCTATGTGAGGCTGCCTTTAAAGAGTATCCAGAAGTTACAGTTGGTATAGAACACCACAGACAGAGTATTGACTGGAGAGGATCTTAGGGCCATTTCACTCCAATCTTGTTCCATTTACACTGGCTTCCAATTCGCTTTGGGACTCAGTTCAAGGTGCTTGTATTGACCCTTAAAACCTGTACAACCTGGGACAAGCATACTTTGAGGACTGTTTTATGAACACGTATGAACACATATGAAGCTGCCTTATATGCCACCCCCAAAAACCTGCCTTATATGCCGCTCCCAAAAAACTGGTTTGGAAGCCAGGATGAAGTGGCTGAAGCAGAGTTGTTTGAGGCTGAATCCATCAAAGATGGAGGTTCTCTGATGGGGGAGAAGACTCAGGTTTTGGTTGCCATCTCCTGGCTCTTGACCATGTGACTCTAATATTGGAACAGACATTCAGGAGTCTAGATGTGGTCCTGGATGCCTCCTTGTCAGTGGAGGCCCATGTCACAACTGTTGTCAGACTGGCATTCTTCTAACTTTGCCAGGTCGGGCAACTTGCCCTGTACCTAGCTCACCCTGACATAGCCTTGGTAATCAACTCAATGGACACATCTAGACTTGATTATTGTAACTTGCTCTATGCTGGGCTACCCTTGAGGCTGATCTGGAAGTTACAGCTTGTCCAGAATGCAGCAGCCTGGGTCATTACAGGGACACTGATAACTGCACACATACCACCTATGCTTCACCAACTGCACTGGCTCCAAGTTGTGTACCGGGTCAGGTTCAAGGTCTTGACCTTTAAGGCCCTAAATGGTCAAGGGCCAATGCACTTACGGGACTGCCTCTCCTGGTATGCCCACGGATAGCATTACACTCAAGTAACCAACATCTATTGGAAGTCCTTGACTCAAAGAGTGTCCCGCTGTCCTCCAACTTGATGAAACTGTCTAACAGTTAACATCAGGGCCTTGTGGGATTTGCTACATTCTACAGGGCCTGCAAAGCAGTTATGTTCCTCCAAGCATACGGTTGAGAACAGCAATGGTTTTTTTAACAGTTTTTAACAGCAACAGTTTCTTAACAGTTTAATAGTTCTTAGGAATCATTTGATTCACAATTTGCTTCTACCCCTCTTTCCTCATTACTTTTTTTTTTTTATATAAAACCCTCCTAAAAAGGAGAGAATTTTATTGCTTTTTTATACAGATAAAAGGTAGGGTATATAGATGGGTAAAGAAAAGAGGTGAGTGAATTCTCTGTTAAAATGTTAATGTTTTTTTTTGTTAGTACAAATAAAGTTTTTGGCTTCTACCGTGGTTGAAAGATCTTCTTTTCATCTTACCGAAAGTCCAAAATGCACATGTTAGATAGATTAGTAAAGTCCTTTGGGGTTAGTTGATGATCAGCTCCATTCTGTTGTCTCACGAACAGCTGTTATATCTTGGGGTTTCTCCCTTTTAAGTCTCTCAGGTTGTAGGATGGACCCTCTTTTGCCTTTTCGTCTCCCGCTCCTGCTTCTCCCTCTTCTGGGCCGCTGTCCTCCTCACTGCTTAGAACTGTCCAATTAGCGAGTTCTGCATCTTCCTCTGAACTGGCGTGTCTCTTCAAAAATTCTTGAGCTTTGAAAACGGAGTCAATCTTCTCTCTTTTATCCTTAAACTTGAACACCAGTCCCTCGGGGATCCACCATTTATAGCTAATTTGATGTCTTTGTAGAAACAAGGTCAATCCTTTATATGCTTTCCTTTTCATACGAATTTCGTATGGAACATCTTTTAGTATTCTGATAGTCTGCTCTCCAATCTTCAAAGGCATTGCTGATGCCACTCACAAAATTTGATCTCTAGTACGCTGCTTAGTAAACTTGACAACCACTTCTGCTGGCAGATTGTTTTTCTTTGTAAAGCTGGAGTAGGCTCTGTAGGCCACATCCATCTCCTCTTTTAAATTTTGCGCTTCTCTGCCAGTTAGCGGTGCCAAGGCATTCACCAAAATACTTCTAAGATCTTCTTTCTCTTCTTCCTTTATGCCCTGAAAACGGAGAGTCAAGTTTGATTTTTCCATCTGAAGCATTAAAATTCTTTTTTCTTGCATATCTTGATGCTTTTCTAACGTTGACCTTTGTCTTGATTTTCTTGGTGTCTTCCGTCGAGACCAAACACTTCTGTGCGATTTCCTCCATTTTCTTTGCCGTTTCTGTTAGTTGTTTCTGTTGACTGCTGAGCACACTTTCCATGTTGTAAAGGGTTTCGCTGATTTTCTGCATTTGATCCAGCAGAGGGCGCAGTGACTCACTTTTCCGCTGATTGACAGCTGGCTCTAGGGGGAGGCTACCAGAACTGGAAGTCCCTCCCACCTTCTTTGCCGGCTTCTCTGGGACCTTTTTCTGCCCCGACATTTTTATCGTTTACTTTAACAAAGTTCGTGCCGCAACCCTCAGGAGATAAGCTTCTTTCTCTGGCTTCAATAAAACCCTCAAAGGTATCTTTCCCAATCAACTTTTTTACTTCGCCCCCCTTCTCTCTTTCTTTGCCAGTCCCGATTTCTAAGGGGGGTGGGGATTCCTCCCTCCTCCCATGGGCTTGTACGATTATAGGGGGGAGCGCATTTATGCCGCTTCAAACAGATCTCCAACTCACGATTTGCTGCTGATTTTCCTTTTATTAATTCATATCTGCTGCTTCACTCCGGGAAGTCGGTGGCGTTGCTACATCCCATACGGGAACTACACAGTGGGGCTGTTGGGGCAAAGGGAAAGCCTCAATTTCCGGACCGTCAGGCCGGCAAAGAGGCTATTCCCCAAGCGCCCCCTGGTTCGGAGCCTTTGCCTAAGGCTCACTAGGGTCCTTCGCTTGTGCGAAGACCCCCCCGACTGTGCGTGGGCTGATCGCCTCCAGGAGCATCCCAAGAGGCGACCACCATTCGCTCCACCGAAACCGAAACTAAATTAGGGGGGCAGAATTGTGTGATGGTGCCATATAGTTACTGGTTTTTAGAACTGTATTTGAAATTATTTAATCGATTTTATGTGTTTTAATATGAGTTTGATGTGAACTGCCCTGATCCCGCTTGTGGGGAGGGTGGTATACAAATCTAATTTAATAAATAAATACATGAATGAATAAATAAATAAATACTGAAACAGACTGTTAAGAGAACATAAGAACATAAGAGAAGCCAATGTTGAATCAGGCCAATGGCCCATCTAGTCCAACACTCTGTCACACAGCGGCCAAAATATACCAGGTGCCATCAGGAGGTCCAGCAGTGGGGCCAGGGCACCAGAAGCCCTCCCACTGCTGCCCCCTCCAGCACCAAGAATAGAGTGCATCACCTGCCCTAGACTGAGAGTTCCCATCTATACCCTGTGGCTAATAGCCACTGGTGGACTTCTGCTCCATATGTTTATCTAATTTCCTCTTGAAACTGTCCATGCTTGCAGCTGCCACGACCTCCTGTGGCAGTGAATTCCATATGTTAATCACTCTTTGGGTGAAGAAGTATTTCTTTTTATCTGTTCCAACCCGACTGCTCAGCAATTTCATAGAGTGCCCACAAGTTCTTGTATTGTGAGAAAGGGAGAAAAGTACTTCTTTCTCAACCTGCTCAATCCCATTCATAATCTTATAAACCTCGATCATGTCACCTCTCAGCTGTCGTTTCTCCAAGCTAAAGAGCCCCAAGCATTTTAACCTTTCTTCATAGGGAAGGTGTTCCAACCCTTTTATCATTCTAGTTGCCCTTCTCTGCACTTTTTCCAATGCTATAATATCCTTTTTGAGATGTGGTGACCAGAACTGTACACAGTATTCCAAATGAGGTCGCACCAATGATTTATACAGGGGCATGATGATACTGGCTGATTTGTTATCAATTCCCTTCCTAATAATCCCCAGCATAGCGTTGGCCTTCTTTATTGCAGCTGCACATTGTGTAGACATTTTCAGTGAGTTATCCACTACGACTCCAAGATCTCTCTCTTGGTCCGTCTCTGCCAGATCAGACCCCATCAACGTGTATTTATATTTAGGATTTTTGGCTCCAATGTGCATCACTTTGCACTTGGCCACATTGAACCCCATTTGCCACATTGACGCCCACTCACCCATCCTCAACAGATCCCTTTGGAGTGCCTCACAATCCTCCCTGGTTTTCACCACCCGGAACAACTTCGTGTCATCTGCAAATTTAGCCACTTCACTGCTTACTCCCAATTCCAAATCGTTAATAAACAAGGTAAAAAGCATCGGACCAAGTACTGATCCCTGTGGTACCCCACTGCTTACCACCCTCCACTGAGAAAGTTTCCCATTTATACTCACTCTCTGTTTCCTATTTATAAGCCAGTTTTTGATCCACAAGAGGACTTGTTCTTTTATCCCATGACTATTGAGCTTACTTAGGAGCCTTTGATGAGGAACTGTATCAAAAGCTTTCCGGAAGTCAAGGTAAATAATATCTATTGGGTCCCCCTTGTCCACATGTTTGTTCACTCCCTCAAAAAACACTAACAGGTTAGTGAGACAAGATCTTCCCTTACAGAACCCATGCTGAGTCTGCCTCAATAGTTTTTGTTCATCAATGTGCCTACTAATTCTTTCCTTAATAACAGTTTCCACCAACTTACCCGGTATCGATGTCAGACTGACTGGTCTGTAATTTCCTGGATCTCCCCTGGAGCCCTTTTTAAAGATGGGAGTGACATTAGCTACTTTCCAGTCCTCAGGAATGGAGGCAGATTTTAAAGAAAGATTACATATTTTTGTCAGGAGATCCACAAGTTCACATTTGAGTTCTTTCAGAACTCTCGGATGAATGCCATCTGGGCCTGGTGATTTATTAGTTTTTAAATTGTCCATCAGTCGGAGGACTTCCTCTCTTGTTACCGCAATCTGATTCAGGTCTTTCAAACCCCCTCCCGAAATCGGTGCTTCTGGAGTGGGCAAACACTTCTCCTCTTCCACAGTGAAGACAGAGGCAAAAAATGCATTCAGCTTCTCAGCCATTTCCCTATCATCCTTCACTACTCCTTTTACCCCTTGGTCATCCAAGGGCCCCACTGCCTCCCTGGCTGGCTTCCTACTTCTAATGTATTTGAAGAAAGTTTTATTGTTGATCTTTATGTTTTTTGCGATATGCTCCTCATATTCCCTTTTTGCTTGCCTGATCACAGACTTGCATTTTATTTGCCATAGTCTGTGTTCCCTTTTATCAACCTCACTAAGACTAGCTTTCCACCGCTTAAAGCAATCCTTCTTACCTTTTACAGCTTCCATTACTTTATTTGTTAACCATGCAGGCTTTTTTCTATACCTATTTGTACCTTTCCTAACTCACGGTATATATTTTTTCTGAGCTTCTAGGATTGTCTTTTTAAATAGTCTCCAAGCTTCCCCAATGGTTTTGACCTTCTCCACTCTTCCTTTCAATTTCTTCCTCACATGTCCCCTCATACCAGAGAAGTTACCCCTTTTAAAGTTAAAAGTGGTTGCGTCAGTCTTTTTGGGCAACTCCCTATCTGTACAAATGTTAAACTCAATGACATTATGGTCACTGTTCCCAAGTGGTGCAATCACTTTTACATCTCTCACCAGGTCTTGGGTGTTACTTAGGACCAAATCCAGGATCGCCTCTCCCCTGATAGGATCTGTGACCATCTGTTCCACAGCACAGTCATTGAGAGTGTCTAAGAACGCAATCTCTTTTTCCCGACTAGAACTCATATTGACCCAATCAATGTGTGGGTAGTTAAAGTCGCCTATTACAACACAGTTATTTCGTCTAGCTGCTATCTTTAATTCATTCATCATTTTATAATCCTCCTCTATCTTTTGATCTGGTGGGCGATAACAAACTCCCACTGTTAAGCCTCCTTTTGGACCCACTATTTCAACCCATAGCATTTCCAGAAGGGAATCCAATTCTCTTACCCTCTCAGTCTTACTGGACGGTATACCCTCTCTGACATACAGAGCCACCCCACTTCCAACCCTTTCCCCCTATCCTTCCGATATAATTTATAACCAGGAATCACCGTATCCCACTGATTTTCCTCATCCCACCAAGTTTCTGAAATACCCACAATGTCTATTTCCCCCCCCAACACCAAGCATTCCAACTCCCCAATTTTACCTCGGAGACTTCTAGCATTTGTGTATAAACACTTATAGTTTCCCATGTTTGTTAAGCCCACAGCCTTCCTCTTGCTGCCTCGAGATCTTGCCAGGCAGTTCCTATCATTAGCCACAGTCTCAGTGGACAATTGTAATCCATTTCCTTGTACAAAAGTAATAGCTACCCCTTCATCTCTTTGAGATGAGCCATCCCGAACCAGAGACTTTTCATCTCCTGTCGGCTTTTCCCCATTATTCAGTTTAAAAACTGCTCTGCCACCTTTTTGATTTTGAGCGCCAGCAGCCTGGTTCCTTCTCGGGACAAGTGGAGACCGTCCCTTTTGTACAGCTCCCTCTTGTCCCAAAAAGCATCCCAGTGCCTAACAAACTTGAACCCTTCCCCCTACACCACCGTCTCATCCACGCATTGAGACTCCTGATCTGTGCCTGTCTCTCTGGCCCTGCGCGTGGAACAGGTAGCACTTCCGAGAAGGCTACCTTGGAGGTCCTGGCTTTGAGTTTCCTGCCCAGCAGCCTAAATTTCTCCTCCAGGACCTCACGACTGCATTTCCCCACATCGTTGGTGCCGACGTGCACCACGACCACTGGCTCCTCCCCAGCACTATCTACCAGCCTATCTAAAACACACGTAATGTCCGCTACCTTCGCACCAGGCAGGCAAGTCACCATACGGTCAGTACGCAGGTTCGCCACCCAGCTGTCTACCTGCCTAAGGATCGAATCACCAACTACCAAGAGCCCCCTCCCACCCTTCCCAGGGACGGTTCCTTGGTATGAAAGGATACCCGTTCACCAGCTGAAGAAGAGGTCCCTTCTGAGGGCACATTCCCCTTATCCTCAGCATGGTGCCCCTTTTCCCCTTGACCCTCATGCTCCCTGGCAGCAGCCGGGCTGCCAGATCCAGAGTGGGACATATCTAACAAGTCCCCGAGAGTCTTGATGTTGGTCCATCAAGGTCAGTATTGTCTAGTCGGACTGGCAGTGGTTGTCACATCATGAACTGCCTAGTCCTTCTAACTAGAGGTGCTGGGGACTGAATCTGGGACTTTCTGCATGCCAAGCAGATGTTCTACCACTGAGCCACAGTCCCTCCCCTGCTTTCTCTAATATGAACCAACCTGCTCACTCCAGTCATCTTCAGAAGCCCTGCTTTGGTTCCCCACCATACCATCTGAAGGGATAGGGACCCAAGAAAGGACTTTCTTGGTCATGGCACCAAAAATTTGGATCTCCCTCCCTGGAGATTGGTCTGTTTTTCTCTACTGGTGTTCACCAACAGGTGAAAACTAAGAACATAAGAACATAAGAGAAGCCAATGTTGGATCAAGCCAGTGGCCCATCCAGTCCAACACTCTGTCACACAGTGGCCAAAAATACCAGGTGCCATCAGGAGGTCCACCATGTTTCACCTGGCATACCTCCAATAACGGTTATTGTCCTCTTTTTAGTGATAACTGTTTTAATTTAATTATTTTATTATTTTTTTAAAAAAAACTGTAATTGTTTAATTTTTTATGTTTGCTGCCTTGTGGACCCTGATTGGGTGGGAATGCAGCGTAAAAATACTTAAATAAAATCAATAGCATTACTTTCTTTCTTGTTTCCTTAGCTTTCTTTGAACTGTTGCACATTTAATTAGCTATCTTTCACACACAGCTACCTTTGAAATATCCCATTATACAGACCAAAACACCCCTAGAGTGGTATTCAGCTAACAAAGTAAATGTTTAACCAATATTGCCAATTATCTTGTCATAACAGTAAATTATAAGAAAGCCACTGTTTCCCCTCTGTTTCCAGCATTACCATTCAATTATTAAGGATATCTAGTCCGGCTATACTTTGTGTACAGTTGCTACCTCTGAGATCTGCTACATAATGACAAGTCACTCAAAATCATCAAGTTACTGAATAACAAGCATAACCTAGTTTATGTGGGCAACAATATCCTCCTGCCTCTATTAAGCTGGTTTTTGTCAATCACTTCAAAAACACTTGGGTAGGACTCATGCCCTTGGTCCTTTTTGTCACAATCTACATGCATGACCCCATTAAATTCCTCTCCAAACAAAATTTCCCCTTCCACTGCATCGTTTAAAAACCTGAATTATGACTTGAAGAAGTGCTTGCTGGCTTGATTCTGAGCTTATATATATATATAATATGATGGCATATTATTAAAAATCCTCCCTTGCCAAATGTAACAACCAATAATATCCATCAGCCATTCAGAAAAAGATAAAGTGTTAATTTCTTCCCACACTAATAGAAACACTTCACTCTCTCTTATTTGCACATGCTGAATGGGTTTCCCTTTGAAATTAAAAACTATATCTTATCTCCTTCAGTTTTCCTTGCAGAAAAATCACTTACATTTTCTACAGTAGTATAGTATTTTTCATAGTAGTGTAGTATTTTTCATCTTAATTTTTTTCTTACATGGAAACCATTTTAACATTGTTCACTCTATGGCTACTCTTGCAGGATCCAGTACCGCTGGGATAATGCCTAATTATCTACTCAGAGGGCCAAACACATGATGTTTTATTTTGGATTTTAGTCTCCCCCATTTGGATCTCTGTCCTCTTAAAGCAGGTGTACCCATAGTAAGGATTCACATAGTCATTCCCCACCCATATGTTTGGATCATGTAAGCCCATGCAGGAAATGATCATGAAAAGCAGCTCATACATGGCTAGGGTAAGGGGCCTAGAGTTAAGCAAATGTTACTTATTTCATTATATGCATTTGCATTTTCGTAAATTCTCAGTATGGCCCCATCTGTGGATGCTTAAATCCAGAAACTGAAGCCATTAACAAACATGACAGGTATTTATACAAACCTGAGAAAAAGTCCCAGGTTTGCAGAAAACTCTGAATTCTTAAAAAAAAAGAAAGAATGTTAAGCAATTAAAGCCTCCCAAAACAGTAGAAACAGTGCCTGTATCTTTAATAAATAGATGTCCTTTGAGATCTCAGCAGCCATTATGGAGGTTTCTAGGCAACCACAGTGTTACCCTAAGTCAGCTGTGGCTTGACAGCAAAAACAAAAGTAACCATAACAATGATATCACCCTTAAAACCTTGGTTTCTGTTAGTAAAAGGCACAGTGAAGGTCCTTTCCAGGATGATTTTGGCCTCTGAGCACCCTTGCTCCCCTCTCCCATGCCTGGAGAGAGGAATCATCCAGCCAGGCCCAGCAGCACCGCTGGGCAACTTGCTACCATGCAATTTAGCATGTACTCACCCTGGTACAGTGGTGGTGGATGACTTGGTGTCATATCACTCACCCAGCAGCTGCCACCACACCATTTGAGCAACTTGGCATGGCACAGCAGTGGCTACCACACAACTCACCTGAGTGATCTACTGCCACACAACTTTTGCAATGAGAGCAGACATTTCCCAAGGGATGAAAGAGGATGAAAGAATTGAAAGCTGAGATCCAGTCTGATGTAGTTGTTAAGAGTGTCAGACTAGTTTCTGTGAGACCCAGGCTTATATCTCCAATTTGCCATGAAAGCTTGCTGGTTAACCTTGGGCCAGTCACTCTCTCTCAGGCTAATCTACTTCACAGGTTTGTTGTGAGGATAAAATGGAGGAGAGGAGAATGTTGTCAACTGCTTTGGAAGAAAAATGGAGTGTAAATGAAGTAAATAAATAATACCTAAATCAGAAGACAGATAAAAGAAAGCTTGGTTGATAAGTGGGAAGAAAAGATGGAAGCAGGGAAATGGGAGAGGATATGATGGCTGCCAGGAGGAGAGAGAGAAAGGAAATAGTGTGGGGGAAGGGATAGAGGGGGGAATGAAGTGATTCCCTCATATTTCCTTGCATGTTCCCCACTTGTAAAATATATATGGCTGATTTACTGATGCAGACATAGCATTGAAAAAAAAAATGTAAATTTTATGTGGAAAATGTGGTGCAAGGAATACGAAAACTGCATAAATAAAGAAGGGGAAAATGAAACCAAAAAGATTGAAACAGCAGAGATGAGAATGTAGAAATCATTCCTAAAAGGGTCTAATTTCTTTATTTCCACATGTTAAATAAACCCCTAATATATATTGTTCAACTATATATAGATTTAGCTGATTCTCAGAATTAATGTGAACTGCTTAAAATCTTTTCTCATTACCTGTGACACAGGACCTTAACTTGTTTACTCTGATATGAATCCTATAGAGTTCAATGGGTCTTTCACAAAGCTCTGCTTAGCATTGCAGCCATTGAAAGCTCTTGATCCACCTGCACAGTATAGTATCACAAGACACAGGATAAGGCTTGGGAAATCCATCCCACAACCCTCTTAAAGTCTCCAGTAATTGCAACCTAATCTTCAGTTTTTGGAGCAATGGTTGCCAGGGGTGATTTTAATAGCAAGTTAGTATTATCTGTATGAGCCTACAGTCCCTTTCCTATTAAACAGTTTATTTTAATTAAATTGTGATCCAGAGTGATTTACTTTTAAGAAAGAAAGCTGGAAAATTTAAATTCTGATAGTTATGAATTGGATAAAATCCATTTCTGAATCTACAATATATGCAAAGCTAGATATCATTTACACAGAATCATCCTTTACTTTATATGGATTTAATTTTAAAAATAAATAGTGTGTTCCTGTTATACTGCAGTACCAGGAGAAACTCATTTTTCCCAGACAAAAGATGGAAAAGAGCTCTCTTCTGTTCTTCTATTGTTTCCTTACCATCTAAATTTAAACACCATAAGCTTCTTGGATCAGGGACTGGTATTGGATTAACTCTAGCTCAGTTCTGAAGTTCAAGTTTCTTGTATAATTTCTCACAGTCAGGATGAAACTGTAGTCATCTGTTCTTCCAAACATATTAGCAAAGTTGGATGCAAGTATTACTGTTAAAAGTGATCCTTCTTTTTACCTTAAACACAAATAGTTTAATAATGTAAGCAGAATTACTCTATGATTTTTTTAAAAAATAGAGAAAAGTATAAGTAGTGCAAAACCTTGTAACAATGGTATAAAATGGTTTACAATATAAAAAATGGCACTAAAAATGTGTACAGATGTCCTGGAAGAAGAAAAAATGGAAAATTTCCCCAAAATAGTTTGAACAAAAATCATGTTCCTGCTGTGCACAAAATTAGAAGAAACAAAACAGAAATTATATTTCCCTTTTAAACAAACAAACTGCATTCCAGACCAAACTGGACAAGATGGTACTCTTGTGACTGCCATTCCCATCTTAAAGTCATTTAAAATGTTGTGAAGGCAAATCCTGATCGGGACTGCAGTGTAGTTGGTTGAGGCACTTTTGTCCCCCCCCCGCCTTATCAGGTGCTGAAATAGTGTCCCTCATGGCTGTTTCATCATTTGAAAAGGACTGGGTGAAAACAATGGCTGTAGCATCCTCAGGGTGGCCACGAGGATCCCATCACATCTAGTCTGGCTCTCAGTTGTAACTTACCTCTATATTCTGTCTTATCATTGTGTTTCAACATTATTCTCTGATGTACCCATTTATGTACAACATAGATATCGTATGTATTCTTCTCTAGTACTCTGATTATATGTGTTTGTATCCCTACACTGAGGATACACAAAGAGATCTCTGGAGATTTGACATGTTGTATTAGGGATTCTTCTTTTTGTATTTTTTGTGTGGGAGGTTTATTTGCCACCACAAAACAAGTTATCATTTTGCAGATAATTTTATTTTGTCTGGAATGAAAGTGTAGCAATTTATATGATTTTCTGGAATGATACTGTTTTGATTTAATGTATTCCATAATGTGATTTTCTTAGGATTCTCAGCCCTAAAACATTTGGCCAACCAAGGAAAATCTCCTCAGTCTGTTGCCAATGACCGTTAACCAGGAGAGTGTTCCACAAGTCTGAAATTCTCTTGCTTTGTCAGCTTCTGAAGTAAAAACCTAAATGTGTTTGTTTGTTTTAAAAAAGAGTATATATGTCTGATAAAGCGTGTTTTTTTTATTCACAACTCTAAGATATATTAAGCCAGGGGCATTGAACTCATTTGTTATGAGGGCCAGATCTGACATAAATGAGACCTTGTTGGGCTGGGCCATGCGTGTCATAAAATGTTATGCCAGGTAGCGGAGATATAAACTTTATAAAGGACACGAACACAAAGGGGTTTTTTTTACTTAAAAACATACTTAAAACATTAGCAGTCTTGCAATATTTCGTTTATTTAACAATGTTTCATAACTGACCCCTCTTGCTCTGAATTATTGCATCAAAATGTCTGTGCTGCTGCAATCCTGAGTATGCTGTTCAGGTGTGTAGCTATAAGCTGCAAACCTACGATGACGCAGCAGCTGCAGAACTGGAAGAAGAAGCAGAAGACAGCCAGTTCCACTGCGGGCCTGATAGAAGCGCTCTGGGGGCCCCTGGGCCGCATGTTTGACACCCCTGTATTAAGCCATAGTAAGATGCAGGTAAATGTATGGAAATGAGGAAAGGACATTACAGACTATATTTTTCATAGGTTCAATATCATTTCAAGGTATCCGACAATTAAAATGGAGACTGTATCATGTCTACTTAAATTAGGCTATTTTTTTTGATAAAACTATTATAGAATCCATACACAAAGTTAAAATACATACATTTCCAAAAAGAAGAAGAAGAAAAGAAGGGCAGGAAATGTAAGATCAAAAGACCTGTATGAGATCTGATGTCTGGTTGTATTGTGTTCTTGCTTTTATGGAGAAATACAAGAAAGAAAATAATTTGCAGTCATATTGTATGTGATGAATCATGAAACACATCCTCATCGGAGATGTAAAACAATTCTCTCTTTATTGCTAGTGTCAGCATAATCAATAAATAACAACACTTGTGACATGTAGACAGAGACAGCATTAGTACAGTGAAAAGAATTCTGATCAGCAGAAATATGAAAAGGGCACAATCCTTTGGGAATATCCCCTGTGTGATTTCCCCATCACTGTGCACAGGATTGTAGGGGAATCAAGTTCCATGTATATTATGTAACTGAAATAGTCTATTTGCTCCACTTGTCTGCTTCACTCTTTAAGGGGCAGAGACTGTCAGGGGCAGAGAGCTTGTGACTTGTCTCAGTTTTATGGAGATGGCACTGGAGGAACAGAAGAAGGTAAGTCCAGTTTTAAAGCATCCTAATGATATTGTTTGCTGCACAGGCTTTTTAACGTCTTTCTCAACATACCCGAACTAAAAGTCAGATGGTAGCCAACCAGGAGGCAGTTCACTTATCTCTTAGGAATGCTGCTGTTGGACATGAGGATGAGGAAGTGATGTCTAGTAAGGTCTCAGCTTAGTGAGCCATATTCCCACCATACGCTATTCCTTTTTTAAAAAAATCAAAGAGCAAAAGAAGCTTTTTAAAAATCCATTTCAGTGGCATTAAACACCATACAAAGAAATAATATTTATACATAAACCCATAGCCACTGGAATTCCCATTAGTAAGGAATTTAAAAACCATAATATGCCACGTGCTATAATAAGACAGCCAGTATTGGGCGGCGAATAGAGTGTCAGACTAGGATCTTGGAGACCCCATTTCGAATCTCCACTCTACCCCAGAAGCTAGCTGGCGACCTTGGGCCAGATACCCTCAGCTTAACCTGCTTTGTTGTGAGAGTTGTTGTGAGGATAAAATAGAGGAGAGGAGAATGATGTAAGCTGCTTCTGGTTCCCATTGTGGAGAAATGAGGGGTATAAATGAAATAAATAAATAAATAACAATAAGTGTGCCAGTCCCTAACAGCTGCTGGATTGCTACTGAGGAAGGTCATCCATGCTGCCTTCTTTGTTATTGTTGAACTGGCACCAATAGGAGAAAAACTCTTAGGTAGTAGCAAGGTAGAAATAAGAGTGGTAGGCAAACATCTGAGAAACTCCAGCAACTAATAGCCTTCATATCTGAGTGTTTTCCCGGGCTCTAGTAGATCTTATAGAATTTCGTGAAATATCTTTCTTCTTGTAGGAAAAAAGAAAAAAAAATGCTATACACCTCTCTGCAGTTATCAGAATAACTGACTACACTTTGTTGAAATAAGGTCTAATTTAATTTGAAACTGCATGGAAGGAATACACTGGCAAAGTAGGTTATAGAAAGAACAACTCAAATGTAAGAAACAATAATAAATATCTCCATGAAATTAAAACTGCATTTCCTGCATACCTCCTAATGTACTTTTATTATATCCTGTGATGGATTTTAAGTGGAAGCTTCTTCAGGAAATAAACTGACTGGAAAAGAGGATGGAAGCATAATAATTTCCTAACAAGCTTGGTACAATTTCACACAGTTCCTAGAAGGCAGATCAAAGACCAGTGATCTGGAGTTTACCAAACAAAAATTACCACATCTACAGTGGTAAAATGGGGAAGGTGAAGATGCCCCCAAAGTTTTAAAATGTGATGCAGAGCAGTCTTCATAAGATGCACATAAGACAGGCAGAGGGAATAGTGGATTTGTGGAGAATTCACCATATTTATTCATTGGCTGAGTTCAAACTGGCAGTTTGCCCCGAGGTAGGTGCATTTCAGCAACATTGCACAACCGGATTAAAGGGGCCATTCACACATTTGTCCAGCATTCCCCAGCCATACTCAACCCATCTTGTAACGCTTTCCTGCTGAGTTTAAAAGATACCTGGTAAAAGTGGTATCAAACCCTGGAAAGCATGTCTATCCCGCATATATCCCACACCAACAAAGTGTGAATGCTAAAATCCACATTTTCGCTTGTGTGCATGTGCACATGAGTGCATATCTCCAGATTAGCAAAACAGAAAGCCGTGCCTTACAGCTGCGCCTTCAGGCCAACGGTGTAAATGCTCCCTCACCCCTCCTCCCAGTATGCTCCCACATCAGTCGGCACAGTTTGCCACAACTCCCTCCTGCTTCAAACTGCCAGTCTGAACTCAGCCATTGTTGAGGTAATACCATGCAGCATTATTCTCAAACAGTCATATGATTACTTACAGTGCCATCCTTAACAGAGTTACATTCTTCTAAGTCCATTGAAACCAATGAGTTTAGAAAGCTGTAACTCTGATTAGGATGGCACTGTTAATTCATTCAGATTGTTTTTGAAGTCCCCTGGCTATCTCTGCATGGCATGAGGATTGACTGAGATAATTTCGTATAATCTTGTTGGATACTTTGGGGGGAGGGGGTTGCACATTCTTTCTCCTTTTTGTATCGTGAAAGCTGTGTACAAGCACGAGTGAACTATGAAACTAGAGAGCATCCAGTACTTAGGAGGTGATCAACATTACATTCAAAAGCACTGCAATTGTTATGCAGAGTGATAATGTATGTGGCCAGTTTGTTCATGCCATTGGAGAATTAGAGATGATAATGTTGCTGATAGGCAGCCTGATGCAACTTGTGTTTGCTGAGCTGCACTGCAAAGAGAGCTTTGTAACAGTGCAATATGATATAGATGATCCTTGATTGAGTAGAAGAACATAATTCAATTGAAGAGTTCTGCTGACATAAGGCCAGACTTCAGGTGATTTATAAAGGGGAAGCAAAACCTTGCAATTGAATTACCAGCTTGGTATTCTGCTCAGGAGCAGGGATGCAATATGCATGATTATTCGCAAGAGGGGGAAAAATCAATTTGGAAAAATAAAGAAAATTGACTCTAGAAAGCAACTGAAAGAGAAATAGTTTTAACCACCCAGTACCAAGGTAACAGTGCTACCAATGCATGGATCCAGACAGCACTGGCAGAGCAACTGAAACCAAAATGAAAACTGCAGCAGAGACACATGACCACTACCATCCAGCTGCAACTGTGAATCTAGGCTCTTGCCTGATGAACCTGTTTCTGTAAAGCATCAATAATGACAGTGCATTATGACTTCAGTCCTGAGAAGCTTGTTGCTTTGATTTGCTGTAATGAGAAGTAGAAGAAGTAAGTTTAAACCTTTTTCATAGCAGTTTATTTTGTCCACTAGTGCCTGTCCCCAATTAATAGTTCTTCAGCCACAATTCAAAGCAGACTTTTCGTATCAACTACATTGTTGAAGTTCCATGTTTTGTAATGGGAATGTTTGGGGAAAGAAAAGGGAGCATGGTGAGTGGGAAAACACCACCCACGTAATGTCAAAACAAGCAGTTGCTCTTTTCTTGCTTGTTGTCAAGAATCCTGCAGCTGGAAACACGTCATGTCCAGCAGCAACAAGCAGTGAGAACAAGAAGTGGCAACATCCATCGAAAACAGAATGTAAACTTTGGTGCCTATCTCATGCATACCCAGAGACAAGGGAAGCGCTTTAGTACAGTGTGTGAACTCACAACACTGGATATAAGATTCTATCTGTATGGTACTTACTATAGTATATTTTAACTGATGTGACGTTTACTGGCATCATAAGTGGCTTTGAACTTTTGGAAAGGTAGTCAAATTTCAAAATTTTCAAAATAAATAAAACTGTCTTTCCCATGCAATTTGCAGTCTCAGGGTGCATTCAGACAGGCAGCTAATCCCATCAGTATGCCGGCTCACATTTGATCCCCATCTTTTTAATCTGTCCTTGCACGACCAGCCATTCCCTGGGGGAATCACTTTACCATGCGCTGCTTCCACTGTGGAGTGTCTAGATGGCGTCCACTGAAAACTTTTTGCACATGCGCATTGCTGTGAAATTGAGGCCTTGTTTATCCACGCATGTGCAGAATCAAGATTTTTTTTTTAATGATGCCTGTTCGGGATGGTCTGACATCAGACCATCCTGAACGGGCACCATTTTATTATTATTGTTGTTGTTATTGTTATTGTTATTGTTATTGTTATTGTTATTGTTATTGTTATTGTTATTGTTATTGTTATTGTTATTTACATTTCTACCCCGCCCTCCCCACGAATGGGCTCAGGGCAGCTTACAATAGGGCACCATGTGCCAAGGCATAAAACAACACAAAAACAGGCTAAAACGATCAACATTAAAATGCTCAGAATTACAGTCCAAAATTTAACAAGATGGGATCAAATTTACAAATGGTCTCCCCAGTATCTTACATAGCAAGAAGGATGCTACTCGATGTCACTTGGCCCCATCTGCCAGTACTGATCACAGCAAAGTCATGATCGATCTTCATAGGGCCACCCCTGAAGTCTACCGAAGATGGTAGTGGTAGTGGTGGTCATAGTGGTAGTGGCAGCTCCTACTCGAAAGCCTAGTGGAAGAGCTCTGTCTTACAGGCCCTGCAGAACTGTGAGAGGTCCCGCAGGGCCCTGATCTCCTCCAGGAGCTCATTCCACCAGGTAGGAGCCTCCACTGGAAAGGACCTGGCCCTAGTTGCAGCAAGTCTGGCCTCCCTGGGGCCTGGGGTTACCAGGCAATGTTGTGTCCCCGACCAAAGTGCTCTTTGGGGCATATGTGGGGAAAGGCGGTCCCTCAGGTTTGTCGGACCCTGGCCATATAGGGCTTTAAAGGTAAGCGCCAGCACTTTGAAGTGAATCTGGTATGCTACAGGCAGCCAGTGCAGTGCTTTCAGCACAAGTCAGATGTGCTCCCACCTGGGGATGCCCACCAACAGCCTGACCACAGCATTCTGCACTAGCTGCAGCCTCTGAATTTGTGACAAAGGCAGCCCCATGTAGAGAGTGTTACAGTAGTCTAGCCTTGAGGTGACCATTGCATGAACCACTGTAGCCAGGTCATCGCAGTCGAGGAAAGGAACCAACTGCCAAATCAGCCAGGGGTGGAAAAAGGCCGATTTGGCAATGGCTGCCACCTGAGCCTCTATAATTAAGGCAGGATCCAGGAGCACTCCCAAACTCTTAACCTCCAACACTGGCACCAAAGGTGCCCCATTGAAGGTCGGAAGCAGGAGCCCCAACCCTGAACCAACCCAACCCAAGCACAGGACCTCCGTCTTCGCCGGGTTTAATTTCAGCCGGCTCAGCCTGAGCCACCCAGCCATGGCCTGCAAGGCCCAGTGGAGATCTTCTGAGTCAGAGTCCGACTGGCTGCCCAACATCAGATAGAGTTGGGTGTCATCCACATATTGATGACACCCCAGCTCATACCTCCAGGCAATCTGTGCAAAGGGGTGCATATAGATGTTAAACAGCAGCGGGGAAAGCACCGCCCCCTGAAGCATGCCACATTCAAGCAAGTGCCTCCGGGACTGTTGTTCCCCTAGTACAACCCTCTGTCCCCGACCTTGGAGAAAAGAGGCAAGCCATTGAAGGGCGAGCCCCTGAATCCCCATGTCAGCGAGGCGGTGGGTCAGCAACTGGTGGTCGACCGTATCAAATGCGGCTGTCAGATCTAACAACAACAGAGCTGCCACACCACCTTGATCTAGATGCCTCTGGAGGTCATCAGTCAGGGCGATCAGCACTGTCTCCATCCCATGTCCCAGGTGGAAGCCGGACTGAAATGGCTCAAGGATGGAAGCATCATCCAGAAAACCCTGTAGCTGTGTCACCACCATCCTCTCAATCAATTTGCCCAAATAGGGCAAATTGGACACCGGCCAATAGTTGGCCAATTCAGCCGGGTCCAAAGTTGTTTTTTTCAGGAGGGGGCAGACCATCACTTCCTTGAGTGCCTCAGGGAACTGCCCCTCCAAGAGGGACTTGTTGACAATCTCCCTCAAGGCACCTCGAAATCCCTTGTGGCCCGCTTTAATGAGCCAGGAGGGGCACGGATCAAGGCCACATGTGGTTGGGCGCACAGATACAAGCAATCTATCAACTTCCTCCAGGCTGAGCTGGTCAAAACACTCTAAACCCGAAGTCAAAGACGCACAAGGGGCCTCGAGTTCACTAACTGTTTCAACTGTGGTGGGAAGGTCACGGCGGAGCACCAAGACTTTATCTGTGAAATAGCTCACAAATGCCTCACAGCCGCTATCCAATTTCCTACTATTTTGTCTGCCCTGTGGCAGAGCCGTCAAGGACCGAATAGTTCTAAACAATTGGGCTGGGCATGAGCTCGCAGATGCAATCGTAGCTGCATAGAATTCTCTCTTCGCGGCCTTGACTGCCATCTCATAGGATCTCATAAATGTCCTATAGGATGTTCTTGTTGCCTCATCGTGAGCATGGCACCATCGTCTCTCTAGCCATCTAAGCTCTTGCTTCATAAGCCACAACCCCTGGGAATACCAAGGGGCTCACCTAGAGCAAGCGCGCAGAGGGTGCCTGGGAGCGATCTTGTCGATGGCTGTGGAAAGTCGGCTATGCCAGTCTTCCACAAGTTCATCCAATGAGCTGCCAGGGGGCATCAGATCCCGCAGGGTCATTTTAAGCCACACAGGGTCCATTTGGCTCCGCTGGTGAGCCAAAATCTGCTCGCCGCCTATATGGGGTCAGGGTGGGACATTCACACAGGTCTTCAGGGCATAGTGGTCCGACCATTATACTGCTACTGCAGTAATCCGGTCCACTATAATCCCCATCATGAAGATCAAATCGAGCATGTGCCTGGCCTGATATTGGGAGAGTCCTAGTGACACCATGGACATCACTGGGTCCGTTGCCTGACTAGAGGCCGCGTCATCGGCATGGATGTTGAAGTCACCAAGACCAAAAGCCTAGGGTGCTCCAGCATCCAGCCTGATACAGCCTCCAGCAGGGATGGCAGGCTACTGACTGGTGAGTTAGGCGGTCAGTACATCAGCCAGATTGCCAAACTCTCCTCGGCCTCCAGTACCAAACCAACACACTCCATGCCCACAATCTCCAGTGCGGGGAGCACCCTGAAGGAGTAAGCCTCCTGTACGAATATTGCCACTCTTCCCCCTGCCCCCTAGTCTGTGATTGATGAAGGACTGAGAACCCAGGTGGGGCAAGTTGGGAAAGAGCTACAGTCTCCCCATCCTGCACCCATGTCTCAGTCATGTACACCAGGTCTACCTGTTGTTCCATGACAAAGTCCCAAAGGACTATAGTCTTGTTATTAATAGACCTGGCATTGCACAACACCAATGACGGAGGGGGGTTACTAATCCTGACCCCACTGCTGACATCCTTTGGGATGAGTCACAGACTGGAAGGGCACCGAGCACATGTTTCTCAGCGCCCTTCCTTTAACACACTGCCTGGACCCACTGCTATATTGCCCCCTCTCAAAGATCTGCTATGCTCCGGTGGCCTAACTAAATAGGCAGTCCTCCTTGTGGGAGCTGCCACACTATCTGCTCCTAGCTCTGCAAACCCAATCTAATCCACTTAACTGCTATACAACAATTGCCCTGACTCATCTGCTGTACAAAAATAGCATACAATTTACAATAGCATACAAAAATACAGAAACAGCATACAATTTATCAGAAAATCCTACAAACATCCTATCCCTAACCCTTCAGTGAATTTAATCACGCACTGGAACAATCAGATGGGGGAAAGTCCATGAATGGCCCTTCGGGAACTGAAAACTCCAGTTTTAAAGTACTACCTTTTTAGTACGGCTTCAAAGTGCGGAAAAACGGGATGCTCATGGAAGACGAACGTTTCCCAGATGTTGATGTCTGGACATTACATTTAAATCCATGAGGTACTCGTGCCTCGCGTGGACCTATAGAGCTGTCTGAACGCACCCTCAGCTGAGAGTTTATTCTCTGAGAAATAGAAAAAATCCACACAGAAGGCATTAACAACACTGACCACATTCATACCCACCACATGAGTTCACAAGATCAGACTACCGAAATAGCTTCCATCTCAGTAGGTGGGTATGTGTGTAGAGTATTATAATTCTACTTCAGTTAGATATTGCTACTTGCAGTGCCATCTTAAATAGAGTTATATTCTCCAAGTTTTAGGCAGAAGCCACATCACTTACTACCTCACCATGGATTGAATTTGAGACTTTCTACAGGCCAAGCAGATATTCTACCACTGAGCCACAGCCCCTCCCTCTTAGAAAGGTGAAATATTGCTTAGGATGGCACTGTTAGCCCTCAGCACATCGACTGGCTTAGATCCACTGGAGAGTTTTTTTGGATAGAAACATTTTTACCTGTTGAGTGCAACTTCCTTGCTATTAAAGATGCCCAAACTAGTGTTTACTGTTGCTAGCCTGGATACTGCCTTCAGTCACTCTTTGCTTACATACATGCTATGTATATCCCACAGGTATATGCTTCCACAGAAGAATAGAATAGTGCTTGTAGAACTCTACATAATACTTGTAGAATTCTACATAATCATACTGTTGTGATCCATCATGCATATTGCAAATTATCTCCAGTGAATTCTGAAATTGTACATCCAATAGTGCCAAGGAGAGTTTTTTTAAAAAATACATTACTTAAGTCTCAGTTGGCTAAAAAGGATATACTTTGCTCTTTAAGGGGAGGGTACCAACTTTAACATTAGAGAGGGAAAACTAATACGGTTCATTTTATGTCTGAGATGTGTAATCAAGAAAAGAGCTGATAGAGCTGGCCAACGTCAGGGATTCCTTGATAAAGCAGACTGTTTGGATCCTTTCATATCTGATTTCAGGTCTATTGATGAGACTAAAATGGCTGTGGTCAGCCTAATGGATGACTTGCACCAGGTGATGGGCCAAAGAATGTGACTCTGTTAATTTTCCTTGATGTCTCAGTGGCTTTTGATACCATCCATGCTGGTGTACTTCTGGACTGCCTTTTGGGTTTGAGACTGGGAGGCAACTTGTGCGGTGATTTCTGTCCTACCTCGAAGGCAGGTTTCAAAGTTTGGTGCAGGAGAACTGTGCTTGGGCCCCATAGCCTCTGGAGTCCCACAGGTTTCCATCCTGTGCCCCCATTCTCTTTAACGTCTACATGAAGTCACTGAGAAAGGTTGTCTGGACATTTGAGCTGAGCTGCCACCAATATGTGGATAAAATTTAACTCTGGCTGTGGTCACATGCACCTTTAGATCCAACAAAGGTGTGAATGTCTGATGGATCTAAAGGGTACGATCAGACAGCAACATCTGGGAAGCATCCCACAATCATCAGCAACCCATGCTGAGTTAAAAGACACTAGGGAAAGTCCAGTAGTAAATGGGTTGGTACAAGCCACAGGTGGACTTTCCCCTGTTTGATCATTCAAGCACGCTCTCATGCCATCAGGATGGTCTGATCAGACCATCCTGACTCTGTGCCATTGTTCTCCCCCCTTCACAGTATGCACATCATTGCATACTCCATAGGGGGCCCTCAGTGTGGAGGCGTGAATCCTCATTTATGCACAAAGGAAACAAACAGGAAAAAAAATTACTCACCCGTAGTTGCTTCTGATCACACAATGATGGGCTAAGCCTGCAGCTTTAAATGGCTGTGTGATCTTGCAACTGCATATCAGATTCCTCCAGAGAAAATAGCCTTGTTTCCCCTCCGCTTCAACAGGCGCGTGTGACCACAGCCTCTGTCTCGCACTTCCAACAGATCCCAGGGAGGCTGTAGAAACTGGGAACAGATGTCTAGGGACAATTTTGGGATGGGTGAGGGCTCACAAACTGAAACATAATCCTGAAAAAACAATGGTGTTGCCAGTGGTGTTGGGAGGTTGGATCCAGGAGCTGGGATGTCTCCTGCTTTGGATAAAGAAGCAGGTTTGTAGCAGCGGGTGCTGCTGGACCCAGGCCTCCTATTGGATAATCAGGTGGCAGTGGTAGCCAGAGATGCTGTTCACCAGTTTTTGTTGGTGAGCCAATGGCAGCCCTTCTTGGTTAGGAAAGATCTTGCCACTGTGGTGCATGCCCTGGTAATATCCAAATAGATTACTGCAATGCCCTCCATGCAGGGCTGCCCTTGAAGACTGTTCATAAACTACAGTTGGTACAGAATGCTGCTGCCAGAATGTTCACTGGAGTGAGCCTACTATCTGAGGCTAGATGGGTGGTGACCCAAAAATGGACTTTTTTATTTTTGGTGCTGAAAATTTGGAACTGCCTCCCCTGGGAAGTTTGTCTCCCTTTATCATTATCTTCTGCCAGCAGGTGAAGACTTTTTGTTTGGTTTGGTTTGGTGTTCCTTCATCAACTCTTATTAGCCCACCTCCCTGTTTGCATGTTTATGTGTTTATATGTTTTATTCAACTGTTTTAAATAAGTTATATTTATTTGTATTTTAAACATGGTTTTTATTGTTCTGAAGTCTTTTGGTGTAGCGGTTAAGTGCCAGTTTGGTGTAGTGTTTAAGTGCGTGGACTCTAATCTGGGAGAACCGGGTTTGATTCCCCACTCCTCCACTTGCACCTGGCTGGATGACCTTGGGCAAGCCATAGTTCTGATAAGAGCTGTTCTTGAAAAAGAGCAGTTTCTGTCAAGAGCTCTCTCAGCCCCCCCTACCTCACAGGGTGTCTGTTGTGGGGAGGGGAAGGGAAAGGAATTTGTAAGCTGCTCTGAGAAACCTTTGAGTAGTGAATGGCGGGGTATAAATCCAATCTCTTCTTCTTCTTCTCCTCCTTCTTTTGAATGTTTGAAATGGTTTAAATGCTCTGATGTTCACCACTTTGGGGACCCTGTACTAGGCAAAAGGTGGCACAGAAATGTTTTATGTAAATAAAATGGAGTGAGTAAAAGCTGGACAAAGGGAATTATATATCTGTGGGAAAATATACACATACATAAATTCATGCTGGGGTGCAAGCTAAGGATTACTACACTTTGCCTTAGATCCAGCTTTCAATAGCAGGATCTGCAATTTGTGAAGTCATAATAAAAGAATTGGTGGCTTTGAGCACATATATGTCTTTTCATTACTTAATAATCTCCATCTGTCTATCAGGGGCTGTGACTTCCAGGGCAGCAAGCATAACTGACAGACTTGAATACTGGCACCCCTCATTTCAAAAATTAATTGCCCTGAAAAGACATCTTCATGATTTGAAACCCAATAATAATTAATGACTAGTTTGGCCTGCCAGAAAATGGTGTCTGTGGGAAGGTCTATCAATCAGTGGTAGAGTGCATGCTTTGCATACACAAAGTCTGAGGTTCAATCCCTGGTATCACCATTTTAAAGAACCTAGGAAGCAGAGATGGGAAAGTCCTCTACTGGGGACCCTGGAGAGTTCAGTGATTCAAAGTGCTGCTGAGTTAGATTGGCCAGTGGTCTGACTCAGAATAAGGCGGCTTTGTGTGTATGTATGCAACTGTCAGGGGAAATCTGCTTCCTGTTTGGTTCTGATAAAGTCCTAGGGAAAATAGAGAGCATAAGAAGCTCTATCTACTTCCCCCACATTGTGCTGGAAAGAAGAATGTTTATGGAAAGCATCAGCATAAGCGGTAAGTGTTTGCAGAATAAAATAACCTGACATTATGAAATTCAAAGACACTATTGATTTTTTAAAGGCTTGAATCAAACTGATCAATTTGGATATATTCAGCTAGAAGATTTATTATGTGGATTTGTAGAGAGATCAAGAACTCAGCAAAAAAAAAAAAAAAAGGTTTTTAGTTTTGAGCCTGCAGTAGATAATTAGACTGCCATGCTTTTCATCTTATCCAAGCTATATCTGAGTAAATATCTAATCTTATCTTTCTGGCTTCTTTAAGCTCAATACCATAAAATAAAATGGATGAAGCCAGTAATTACATTTTCCAAAGTGTACCTAGCAGCCATATACCGTATGGATTTCTATATTTCTCATCCTTAGCAATAAAATGGGATGCAGAGTCCAAAGTCCCAGTGGAACAGCATGAAACTGATGGAAAGAAATGCATTCTGATAGCTTCATACAAATAAGGCTTTACTTACCTGATTTACTTTCCAGTCTTCATTAAAATTAAAGAGAGGAGGGTTAGAGATTTACAAAGAATCCCCCTAAAAAAACAGGAAAATAATCTAAACAAAAAACCCTAAATATTTACCAGTAGTAAACATTGTGGTAATTCAGTTAGTGCCGTTGCCCCAATTCATGATCTTCACACATGGTGAGTGGCAGATTGAGATGGGAGCATTCTAGAACACACCAGACTCCAGAATGGATGCCTTGTTCTCACACATTAGAAAAAAGAACAGAAGTCTACCTGCATATAGTCAGCTAGCATTTCAGGGAGGAAGGTTAAGCACAGTCCTCTCCTGAATAGCTACTTTATTACAGGCAATTTTATATGCAGGATCCTTCAAAACTAAGCCTTCCTCCAAACACAATGGCTGAAATTATACAGTTTTAGATTCTTCTGTTAGCTTCCCATCACACTCCATGCAATACATAGTATATCTCCAAATATATTTTAGGAGCACCTTGATAATAGGGTTGGGTATAAAGCTAACATTTTGACCCAAAGTGCAGAACTATTACCCTGAAAGTAGCCATGCAATTCATTAAAAATGAGTATGGTTTCACATTATTATCTTGGTTAAAGTTATCTATAGGAGCTCCAATACATGCTGGAAATGATCTGGGGAAAACCAATTTCTGCCTGAAGGATCCAATGGAAGGCAGGAAGAAATTCAAGAGATAATTTTTTTTCCCAGACTAGCATCTCTTGAAAAACTGCACTTGTTTAATTTTTACCTGCCAAACTTAAAAGCACAGAAATCCCCACAAGGTAAACATTACAAATAACAACATGTCTAATTCTGCACAAATTAATATAGTGAGTGTTTTAGTTTATTATGAGTATGTTCAAGTTTAGGATAAAAAGAAGTGTACTAAAAAAATCTGTTTTTCTTGCATCCTTATCTTTGGAAGCCTTAGTTTTAGTGGGTTTGTTTGGGTTGTTGTTTTTTTGGTAGAAGTTTTTCATTTTGCAGGGAAGGGGTTGCTAGAATAGGAGAATAACAGTAATATCCTCTGAGGGCAAACAGCTTATTGCAAATTGTGTTTGTAATTAGGTTGTTTCTGACCAGACTTGTTCTATCACAATAAACAGGGAAGACATTTTCCTTTTGACTATATTTGCACTAATATATCAAAACTAGGAATAAGGCCCATTGTGGGAATAAATTCAGTGAGCTCTAGAAAGAGGCTATGGGGCGAGTGTCCCAGCCTTGAGGGGGAGGGGGCTACAGTGCAAGTTGGGGTGATGGTCTGCATATGTCATTTTGGTATTGATAGTTGTATAGTTGGTTGGGTCAAGTTGTTGTGCTGCTTATGGTTGTTGTGTGTTGGTAGTGTTTGGTTTTTAGTGGACTTTTGCATGGATGAAGTATATGCAGTTAGTGTAAACTCAGTCATCATCATTTTTAACTATTTGTCTACACCTTGGTGTGGTAAATGGAAAATGTGAAGTGTGACATCTTCATTGCATTGGTCTCTGGACAACCCAATGTATAGCTGGCCGGGAGGTATAGAGGATTCAGTCATCAGCACTGCAGAATTTCTCTGTAAACAATGTTTTTAGTGAAGATGTTATCATTGATAATAAAGTAGTAAGGGCCGTAACCTAGTGGAGGAGCCATTTGTGCTCCCATTGATGCAAATGTAAGGGAGCTATTAATTGACCACATGTTAACCAAGAAGTTTGTTGAAAGCTCATGGTCAGAAGTTTTTCAATTAATATGGAAATGTGAATGGGATCTAATTTGACCACTCCTTTGGAGCAACATGTAGAGAACTTTCCATTGGATGTTCTTTTTCCAAGGAAGCGTTTGGCTTGGCAGAATTCACAAATTTGGTCCAGAGCGCCACATGAGTGTGTAGGAACAGCATTCTCATTATCTATGTGGTGTAAGTCCTTATGGCATGTAGTGATTTGTGTAGCTTGGAGAGCTGCAACATCTCTATTATTTTTGACGTCTTTGAGCAGTTATCTCTACCATTTCTTGTTGTCTGTTAATGAGTTGTCTGTGTGCCTTTCATTTGGTGAGACGTGCCCTTCATTCAGGAGTCATGTTTTGTGCCTGTGCAGTATGGACAGCAGGCATGCAGAGAGATTCAGTATCTCTTTGCTGTGGTATCATAGCATGATGACAATTACACAGAGGCTGAAACTCAGCATTCCTTTCACCTGCAGTGTGTTGTTGGTACCTTTTCCTGTCATATTCAGCCTTGCAGTGTTTAGCATCAGCATGTGCTTGTGGTGGGCTCTGTCTTTTTAGGTATGGCATGCTTGTGTTATGGGCTATTGTAGAGTATGTGTATCAAGGTACCCATTTTCTGTAGGGGAAATGATGTGCTGTGTCTGGGAAACATGGTGATTTCCGGGAGATCTCCAGGCCTCACAGAGAGATTGGCAACCCCAGTGAACATTTAGGGGATGATTGGGAGATGTATTTTACCTCAGGACACATTCAATGACTCCCAACAGCAACAGCAAATTGTTTAGAATGTTGGAGGAGAGGGCCAATCAGGCCACATATGCAAACGACCTCTGTGTTTCAACTGGCTATGGGCAGTAGGGGAGGAGAGGATGACGTGTGGGATACAGCAATGCCCAATCAGCCTGCATATGAAAATGACCTTGAAAGGCTGGCCTAATCAGGTAGAAGGTGAGTCATCAGGAACACAGCTAGCCTTTTATATATAACTAGATGCATTTTTCTCCTCTGCCTGCTGGAAAATTCCTTGTTGTGTTGTGTTTCTGCAAGGCATTTCAGTTCTTCACCATAGATAAATAGCCTGAGTGTTCTTCATTTGTAAAATATAATATGTCTTCTAAATGTTTAAGTCCTCAATAATATGCTACGTTTATGTGTTATACGCATGCTTGACCTGCAGGGTTTTCAAGTTTTTTGGCTCACAATTTTTGTCATACAAGTGGGACTTTTCTTTGTATAAAGATGACCAATATTATCCTGGTGTTGTGTATGTTTTGCTTGGGGTCAGCAGACTTGTAGATTACATGGATTATCTGTGTATTAGCTGAACAGAACATCGTATATCAACTGTCTGTCTTTTAGTATTAGGATCAATATTTTTTACCACTCATAGGTGCGCATGCTCTGGCCTTCTACAGTTTGGCCCCACTTTGGGTTGCATGGAATCTTCCCTTTAACTCTTATTGGCTTCCAAACTTTGATGTCATGCCTGCATACCAAACTTCTTTAATTTGGTAACTGGCTTAATAGGACCAGGGTCATAATGTATGTGAGAACTGCTAAGTCAGAGGCAGCCAGTCTATCTGACCAATGACTACCTCAGAACCAAAGATCACAGCCTTTTCAATGGAATGGAAATTTTCTTCATATTCATCCAGAAGCCACTGACTAAGGCAATGTTCATCTTTGTGTGCAGTCTTTGGGCTTGAATGTTTGATGGGAAATGGACTGTTACATCATGTTGTAAAATGTCTTTGGACATATTGCATTTCATGTTTTAACTGCACAGTTAAACACTGCTTTGCCTGAGCTCTAAATCTTTAATTGGAAATGGCAACCATAAAAAGAGTTTTTTAAGCATAAGAAGAAAGGAGTATATTATACAAGACATAGCACCTCCTATACATTATCAAGGGTTTGCCTCATAACATTTCCCTCACATAGCTCACTTCTTAAGAATCATGTATCATAATTTTTATTCCTAATATGCTGTTTTACTACTTTGACCTTTCAATATTTTATACTTTGACTGACAAACATATAATCCTCATATCTCATTGACTCACTGAGTAGTAAACACAGACTGAAATGAAATGGACAACATAGCAGAAGAGAGATTGTCAAAAGGTCATAAAAAAAGGATATGTCAGTATTACTGTTTAAATATATGCCCAACTAAAAATGCAACATTTTATTCCAATGGGAACTATAAGCATTCAAAAAAATTATTAACTTGTTGTGGGCTAATCTGTAAACAGGCAAAGAGATTCAACATCTACTTGTTATCCACCAATACAAACACAGCCAGTTAACAAAGCCATCATTCCCCCATGAATATGAAAAGTGTCTTGGAGACAGTGGTGTTATGGAGCTAGATTGTACCGGCTTGTGAGACCCAATCATTAAAGTTTCAACAGGAGGAGGAGGAGGAGGAAGAAGAAGAAGGAAAAAAAATTGGATTTACACCCCACTCTTCAGTCGGAGTCTCAGAGTGGCTTACAAACTCCTTTCCCTTCTCCTCCACACAACAGACACCCTGTGAGGTAAGTGGGGCTGAGAGAGCTCTTTCCAGAACTGTTCTTGAGAGAACAGCTCTGACAGAACTGTAGCTTGCCCAAGGTCATCCAGCAGCTGCAAGTGGAGTGGGGACTCAAACCCGGTTCTCCCAGATTAAAGTCCATGCACTTAACCACTACACCAACTCATCAGGAGCACTAGAATGCCTCCCTGGTCCTTGGAAGACCAGGGCACTTGGAACATCTAGACTGTATGGCTGAGCTGCTCTGAGGTAGCAGGCAAAGGCCAGGAGCAGCTAGATCACCCCTGCTGAGAAAAAGCCTTCCTTCAGTTTTTTCCCATGCACCCTCATCCGCTTTAAAAAGTTGCCCATCTCCAGACTTTGCCCACTGAAAAAAACTGTTAGGTGCATGGGAAAGCGACTCCCTGGCAGGGTAGAACTGGAGCCAAGGTAAGGATTGGCGGGGAGAGGATTTTCCCACCTTTTTGTGACTGCAGAGGCAATGGAAGAAAGGAAGAAAATAATCCCCTCTCTCAGGCTCAGCTCCTCAACAACCATGGCAGCTTTTGCATGGCATTATGCTCTGAGGAGGGGGGGAAAGTCTGGTAAAGGAAATTTAAGGCATGGTTAGGCATGCTGAAAGATCAACATAAAAATACATTAACTGAAAAAGACAAAATAAAAGAAAGATGGGAACAATACACCAAAGAACTATCCAAAAAGGTAACAGATTCTTTCCAAGAAGAACCTTTTGAGGAAAAACTGACAGTTTTAGAAAGTGAAGTGAAAGCTGCACTGAGAGCAATTAGGAGAAACAAATCACCAGGCATAGATGAAATATCAATAGAACTATTCCAAGCCACAGAATCTGAGCCCATCAAAATCTTAGGAAGATAGTGCCAACAAACGTGGAAAACAAAACAATGACCCACAGATGGAAAACACTCAATTTACATTCCAATTCCAAAAAAAGGAGATGTTGAAGACTGCAGCAACTGTCGAACCATTACATTAATTTCTCATGTGAGACTCATACCATGAACGGCATGAGAAATGCCAGATGTTCAAGTTGGCTTCAGGAAAGGAAGAGGCAGTAGAGATCATGTTGCAAATTTATGTTTGTTATGGGAGTATACGAGAGAATTTCAGAAGAAAATCAACTGTGTTTCATAGATTACAGCAAAGCTTTTGATTGTGTGTATCATGAAAAGCTATGGCTAATTTTAAAAGAAATGTGTGTGCCACAAGATCTGATTGTTTTGATGCGTAGACTGTACTCCGGACAGAATATGGAGAAGTAGAATGGTTTCCAATTGGCAAAAGTGCCAGACAAGGATGAGATTTATCTCTCTTTCTCTTCAGTCTGTATGCAGAACATATCATAAGGGAAACTGGATTAGATTTAGATGAAGGTGGAGTGAAAATTGTGGAAGGAACATTAAGAATTTGAGATACACAGATAGCACCACATTGCTGGCAGAAAACAGTGAAGGTCTGAAACAATTCCTCATAAAAGTTAAAGCAGAAAGTGCCAAAGCAAAAGATTACATCTGAACATCAAGAAGACAGTAACAATGACTATTGGGGATTACACAACTTCAAGGTTAACAGTGAAGAAATCGTTCAAGATTTTCTATTCCTTGGTTCAGTCATCAAACAAAAGGGAGACTGTACCCAAGAAATCAAACTGAGACTGGGAAGGGCTGCCATGAAGGAGCCAGAAAAGATTCTTAAGTGTAAGGATGTGTTACTGACAACCACGATCAAGTTAATTCATGCCATAGTAGTTCCCATTACTATGTATGACTATGAAAGTTGGACAATAAAGAAAGCTGACAGGGAGAAAGCAGATTCCTTTGAAAAGTGGAAGAGAGTTTTAAGGATACCATGGACCACCAAAAAGACAAATATGTGGGTTCTAGAAAAAAACAAGCCTGAACTCTCCCTAGAAGCTAAAATAACTAAACTATTGTATTCTGTTCACATTATGAGAAGACAAGAATCACTGGAAGACAATAATGCTAGGAAAAGTTGAAGACCATAGAAAAAGAGGAAGACCCAACATGAGATTGATTGACTCAATAAAAGAAGCCACAGCCCTCAGTTTGCAAGACCTGAGCAAGGCTGTTAATGATAGGTCATTTGGGAAGACATTAATTCTACAAAAAAGCCCAGCAGGAACTCATTAGCATAATAGGCCACACCCAACAGCAGAAACTCATTAGCATATTAGGCCACACACCTGACAGCACAGTTCATTAGCATATTAGGCAACACCCCCACGTTACCAGAAGGGTGGTCATCCAGCGACACCCATCTTTTGCTTCTAATTCTGTTTACCTTGTTTGTTGTTAAAACTCAGGGCTTCTTTTTTAAAGCAGGAACTCCTTTGCATGTTAGGCCACACACCCCTCATGTAGCCAATCCTAATGAGTTTCTGTTGTTGGGTGTGGCCTATTATGCTAATGATTTCCTGCTGGGTGTGGCCAACTCGGGAGCCAGCCGGAACTCCGTTCCTGTGTGTTCCTGCCCAAAAATAGCCCTGTTAATTCATAAGGTTGTCGTAAATCAGAAGTGATTTGACAGCACTTAACTTGCACACACACTGCTATACAATTGCTGCAGTTCCCTTTTATGGAGTCTATAGAAGCTATATATGATTTAGAGTTGGGAGTAAGCAGTGAAGTGGCTAAGTTTGTGGATGACATGAAGTTGTTCAGGGTGATGAGAATCAGGGGGGACTGTGAGGTGCTCCAGGGGGATATGTCAAGGCTGGACGAGTGGCCGTCATCATAGCAAATGAGGTTCAATGTGGGCAAGTGCAAAATAATGAACACTGGAGCTAAAAATCCTAACTATAAATATCCAAACTGATGGTAACTGACCAGGAAAGAGATCTTGGAATCATGGTAGATAATTCCATGAAAATGTTGATGCAGCGTGCCCTGCAATAAAAAGGGCAAATGCTATGCTGGGGATTATTAGGAAGGGGACTGAAAACAAATCAGCCAGTAGCATAATCAGTGTTTCTTCTAAACTGAGTTAGAGTGAGCTAGCTCACAGGTTTTTAGCCTCCGGATCATACATTTTTGTCTTTGCTCAGGAAGGATGGCTCCAGAGCCAACTAATCTATTTAGCAGCCAAATCATTTGCTCACAGCTTTAATGCCAATAGGTCACAAAATAGAATCTTTGCTCACAAGACTCCACAGCTTAGAGGGAACATTGGTGCTGGACTACATGGGCCATTGGCCTGATCCAACATGGCTTCTCTTAGGTTCTTATTTTATTATATTATCTGGGACCCAAATAAAAAATAATCCAAATTCAAAACAATAAAAATAAGCTATTTCAGTCTATGTAAATACCATGGTAAATACTATGAGACAAGCTCTGCCAACAGATGGCATATTGGACCACATTTGCATTACATGACATGACATGATTGCCCCAGCACATTTACATGGTACTGATATGACAGATGGACCAAAAAAGTGCTTGGAGGAATCCAATGGAATTTCTATTTTCTGGTTTACAGCTTTCTTAGCAGTTTGACTATAGATTAATTTAAGAAATTCTGAAATGACCATGCACTAAGATTTTATGTTTTAGAAAACATCTGTCCTCTTTCAGATCAAAGCACAGAGAAGGATCATTGACAAAAGGAATTAAGATGCAAAACATATCCTACCCGTTTAAGATAGACACTGAATGTACTGTTGCCCTCAGACAGTTTTGCTTTGTAGGACCAGTAATTACATTTACGATAAGATGAGTAAACTGCCTGACCATGACATGATTATGTTGACATTTTTTTCTCCCTTACAAGAATAGGAAGTTATAAAAGCTCTGTGTTTTTCCAACACATTAAACAAACAGATTGACTATGGGGGGGGGGGAAATTACCTTCCCTGCTACCTCATCTTCCATATGCAAGCACCTCAGTTCACAACCTAGGTTGCCTCTAACTGCCACATAGTAACTCTTTCTAACTGCCACATAGTTCTAATTCATTTCCCCTAAATAAAGTAAGAGCTACCGAGCAAGTAGTAACACCTTGAAAACCTTCAGCATATTTTCAAGCATAGTTTTATAAAAGTATGCTTGTGTGATCCTGGACTGGCAACTTCTTCTTTTTTGGGGGGGTTGTAACGGGGTGCAGTCACCAGTTTCTCATACTCTTGTGCATTTGCTTAAAATTGCGGTTGTTTCAAATGAGGAACTTTTAAATTTCTCATTCTATGGCATCTGTGACAGTTCAAGACGTTCTCACTTCAGCTTCTAGCAAGTTCTGGCCTAAGTGAATACATATGATGGCAGACATCACATGACATATTTGCATTACTTACCTTTCTCAGGTAAGTACAAGCTAGGCTCCAACAGTACGTGGATAGAGAACTGCCAGAAGTACAAGCTGGGTTTCGAAGAGGTAGAGGAACTAGAGATCAAATTGCCAACATTCGCTGGATTATGGAGAAAGCAAGAGAGTACCAGAAAAACATCTACTTCTGCTTCATTGACTATGCTAAAGCCTTTGATTGTGTGAATCACAATAAATTATGGCAGGTTCTTAAAGAGATGGGAGTACCAGACCACCTCACCTGTCTCCTGAGAAACCTGTATAAGGGTCAAGAAGCAACAGTTAGAACCGGATATGGAACAACTGATTGGTTTAGCATAGGAAAAGGAGTACGACAAGGATGTATATTGTCACCTTGCTTATTTAATTTATATGCAGAGTACATCATGCGAAATGCTGGCCTGGATGAATCACAAGCTGGAGTTAAGATTGCTGGGGAAAAGATCAATAACCTCAGATATGCAGACGATACCACTCTGATGGCAGAAAGTGAAGAGGACCTAAAGAGCCTTTTGCTCAGGGTGAAAGAGGAGAGTGCAAAAGTGGGCTTGAGGCTCAACATCAAAAAAACTAAGATCATGGCATCTGAGCCCATCACTCCTTGGCAAATAGAAGGGGAAGTCGTAGAAGTAGTGACAGACTTCACGTTCCTAGGATCCCAGATCACTGCAGATGGTGACTGCAGCCATGAAATTAAAAGACGCCTGCTCCTTGGGAGGAAAGCGATGGCAAACCTAAACAGCATGATAAAAAGCAGAGACATCACCTTGCCAACAAAAGTCCGCATGGTCAAAGCAATGGTATTCCCCGTAGTAATGTATGGCTGCGAGAGTTGGACTATAAGGAAGGCTGAGCGCCGAAGAATCGATTCTTTTGAACTATGGTGCTGGAGAAGACTCTTGAGAGTCCCTTGGACTGCAAGGAGATCAAATCAGTCAATCCTAAAAGAAATCAACCCTGACTGTTCCCTGGAAGGCCAGATCTTGAAGCTGAAGCTCAAATACTTTGGCCACCAAATGAGAAGGGAGCATTCACTGGAGAAGACCCTGATGCTGGGAAAGATTGAAGGTCAAAGAAGAAGGGGACGGCAAAGGATGAGATGGTTAGACAGTGTCATCGATGCAACGAACATGAAATTGAGCAAACTTCAGCGGACGGCGGAGGACAGGAGGGCCTGGCGTGGTCTGGTCCATGGGGTCGTGAAGAGTCGGACTCGACTGTGCGACTGAACAACAACAACCTTTCTCAGTGTCCATCCTTTTCTGTTGTGAAGAATGGTAAGAAGCAGCTTATCAAAAATGTAAAGCTCAAAAGTCAAATGACCCAGTCCAGAACAGCAAAAAACATACTTCTAAAAGGCACATATTCTTCTAATTATATTCCTTTATCTATCTATACAATATCTATCTATTCATTTTCATTTTGGTCAACAATTTCATTGTTATTGTTACTATTGTTGTTATTCTAATTACAAAATACAATTAAAAAACCCTAAATTTAACAAATTATGTTATACATTTTCAGAATAAAGAAAAAAAATTCTTGGTACCGATTTGAAAATCATGTCTTACTTACCGATAATTGTACATCATTCCCACATATTAGCAAACGTGTCTAAATTGTGTTCCATCCCTTAAATATTTTGTTTTATTTTTATTTGCCTTATTTATAACCTGCTTATCTCACTGAGATTCAAGGTAGATCGCAGAGAAAAAAATTAATCATACTACATAAGGCATCCAATGAGCAATGCAATAGGAGCAGGGACACAAAGTTCAACAATGTGTGCAATAATGAAAATAGCACACCACCTAAGGCAAAGGTTTTGTGTGACCAATGCAGAATATGTGATTACAAGGTATAAAATGATGCAGTAAAATCCAGATGATAATTACAGTAATAGATGGTAATGCCAATAATCATTGCAGTGGACTACAGACCTATTCCAGAACAAAGGAGTCTTTCTGATCAGCTCTGATTCCATCAATCAGCTCTCATTCCATTGTAAGACTGCCATCCTGAACATTTCTATTCTGTGGAATAATATAACTGTGGAAACCCTCCTGACACACATTGTGGGAGCCACCACAGAGAATGCATTTGAACAACCAGTTGCTGATTTTATCCATTTGCAGGAAGGAAACTACAGAAGGCTTTGCTCAGATGAATGAGGTGGGCACGGCAGAGCATAATAAGACAGGTGGTTCTTCACAAATGTGGGTCCCAGGCAATGCTCCCTCTGAGCTGTGGAGTCTTGTGAGCAAAAATTCTACTTTGTGAGCAACTGGCATTAAAGCAGTGAGTGAGCGATTTGGCTACTGCATAAATTAGTTTCCTTTGGAGCCCTCCTTCCTGAGCTAAGACAAAATGTGTGAGCCGGAGGCTAAAAAACTGTGAGCTAGTTCACACTAACTCAGCTTAGAGGGAACACTGTCCCAGGCCCTTAAAAGGCTTTGTAAGTGGAAACCACTACTTTGAACTGAACCTGGTAACTGATCGGTAGCCAATGAAGAGACTGAAGGATAGGTGTGATACACATGTTCTGCCCGCCACCTGCTAGTAACCAGGCTGCTGCATTCTGAACCTACTGAATTTTCTGATGCATTGTATTACAGCCCTGAGGTGACCATAGTATGGATCCACATGGCCAATCAACTGAGTCAAGATGGGGGCCATCTTCCAGGCTAAATGAAGCTTATAGATTGGGGAGGGCTTCATTAGCTTGCTTCTCCAAAAGTAATGCTGGATGTAGAATGATCTCTTGCCTCTTTACTGAGTCAGAAATTGTCAGATAGACCCCATCAAAAGTGAGAAGCAAACTGTCATTCAAGATCTTCCCAACCAGCATTACTTCCATCTTGGCAAGATTCAACTTCAATTTGTTCACCCTTTACCCTGTCTAGCACAACAGTAAGTAAAGCACAACTGGTTTAGGATCTCTACAGAGTCATCAAGCAATTTTGATAAAGAGATACAAAGTTGGGTTTCATCAACATATTGGTGACAGCCTATTCCAAAATGTCACTTTAAAAATTTGACACACATTGAAAGTTTCTTAGAAACATGCCCTCGCTCCTTTGCCATTATCATTTTTGCCATGGTTAAGAGATCAGGAATAATTACTGGCACATAATTCTACAAATAACATAATAGTACATGGGGAGGGGTAATAAGCCTGTCATTCATTCTATCTCATTTATAATGTGTGTCCCAAAATCAATAATCTGCAGATATTTCCCCACATTTCCAACTTCAGTATGATCTGCTCTTATTGTTTATATCTATTTTTTGTATCAGGCCAAGGGAGCTTTGACGTTCTATAGCTTATACCATAAAAATCTTGTTGGTCTCTCAGGTGGTACTGGATTCAAATCTAGATGTTCTACTTCTGACCAACACAGCTTCCCTTTGAAATTATCTAATTGATGTGGTATTAAATACCACATAAACAGAACTTCAAGTTAATGCATATTGCATTTGCTGCATGTGATTCAACCATTTCTATTTCTTTTAATTGCTGCTGTTGTTGTAGACTTGTGTACACATGTACAGGTTTTATATACAATTTATACTGATTTATATATAGATAATATACATAAAATTCCTTTCCTTTCCTTTCTTTCAAGCTCCTTTGATCCAACGATCTTGAGCAATGAAAAAGGAGCCTTTATTTCTTTCAGGAAGATATAGTGGAGAGCTACTTGGCCACATTCAGCGTAATCCTTGGATCGCTATCCACCAGCAGATAAGGGAGTATATTATATTTTGAAAAGGTAGAAAGTAAATTTGTTAAAATAGAAATTATAATAAAGGCATTCCATTATCATATGGGGCAAGGAGTCCCCCTTTTCAAGCCACGTTAACAAATCCTGTCCAAATAAGGTAGATTGTAGGACCTCCCATACAGGACAGTTGAAGGAGCAGCATTCAAATGTGCAAAAAAAAAAAAAAAAAAGGCAATAATGAAGTACTGTTAGATATTTTCCATAGGGTGGGATAGTTAGAGATGGAGAAATGCCAAAAAACTGGGTAGAGCATACTCTCCAGTCTTGTATAAACGAACTAAGGTGATCTAGATCTTTTAAACATTTCTTAATGGTTAGTAAAGATTCATTTTTCCTGAGTCTCATTCTTTGCTAGGCCAAGACTAAATAATTTCTTGTCTATTTCTTTCATCCAGAGGGAATAGAACTGGTCTTGTTTAAGCTCATATAGCAAACTATCCTCCTTTGAAGACAAAAATGACCTTTAGCCTGTGTTTAAATGCATGCAGCTATGCTTTGGCTTCAACAGAGTCTCCACTTCTAATCTTAAAGCTACACCTGCTACACATCTTGGAGTTCCTGTGATACATTGCAAAAAAAAAAAAAAATCTGTGTATGTGTGTGTGATTAATTGATGCACAAGTAATGTTGGAAAATGGTACATTTTACAGCAAACATTCAAGAACAGGAAATAATCTGAAAATAAATCATGAGCTGAAGTCACATGAGGGAGAAACAAAATGGGGGGGGAGATTTGAGGGTTGAAAAAGCAAATATGAGGACTTTGACATTGCTTGTCTGTTGATACAAGCCTTCCAGTCATCATTCTGGATCAATGGAATGAGCAACATGCTCAGGCTTTTGACAGGATTGCACGTAGATATACCCTTACCAAACAATGGATCCAGAGATCGATCTCCTTGGTATCATCAAGAGCTCTAGTTATTGTGTTACTGGGGAGAAGGCTAGATCACAAATGAAGAAAAACACAGGCTAAATCTTTCTCAGTGCAGCCTACAGCACATTTTAAGTCTCTACTGTGTTGGTAAAAAGCAATTTTTATCTGCCACCATTGTATCCACTCTGTCATCTCACAGAGCTTTTGTGCTGTTAAAGGGCTATCACTTCCATTCATTCCAGAAGCAAAAGCTTCCTGTATGGCCTTTGTGACCAATGTGCTAAACGTTTAGTAGATAAAATCACTTGCACTTGCATCCATTCTGACTTAGACCGTGCAGCTGACACAGGTTTGACAGTGGGCTCTGAAAGGGCTGTTTGTCCAGTTATGATAGAGAATGCAACTGCTGCTGGCTCAGAATGTGGGCAACATTCTTGAGACTTCTGAAACCAAATACGATTCAAAGTTTGCAACTTAAATGTAATATGTTCATATTGCCTGTTTGCTGCTCACTTGAGTACTGCATATAATGACATGGAAGGTTTCCTTACTGCCCAAAATGAACAGCATTTGGGCAGCTTTGTACCTGTGCAGATTCAGCATCCAGTGCAGCAGCTGTCTGGGTAGACACTGTTCACAGGTCATGGCCAGGTTGTGTATTGTTTAAAACTGACTAATTAGATTCTACACAATACTTTCTTTACACTGAAAGTATTGCTTAACCTGCAGCATTTACTATATTGGTTTATGGCAGAGACTTACTTAATTGCCCTATAGTCTTCAAGTGACAGTGCCAACAATATGATGTACAGAATAGTGATGTATGGAAATGCCTATTAGGAATAGTGCTGTTTGGTAAAAACATGGGTTAAGTGTTCTAGTTGGTTGGCCTTCATTTCAGAAACATCCGCTGAGCCATTCTTTCCTTTTGCTAGCCCTTCTCTACCCTTTGCTCAGCTGAGGACTGGAAAATTAAAGATAACGGGGGATGGAAACTGGAAACAGTGCAGCTGCAGACATTGTCTTACCACCAGAAGAAGTCCCAGAACAGGCTCAGTTGGTTTGGTCTGAAAATTGGAAGAAATTTTAATAAAATTAGTTGTTGGACAGGCCCCAGAAGCTTGGGAGGGGGGCACAAAGACACCAGAAACTATAGTTGCACAATGCTGTAGGAATTTCCAAAAGCTCTATGGTTTTTAACTAAAGGACGACATGATACCATGACACCATTCCAGGGTATGAACCCAGAAAGCGATATTTCACTGTTGCACAGTGCCCCCCCCCCATTTTGCTCCCACTGCTTCACCAGGAGGCGGCAGGAGCCCAGAGGCTGGGAATGAGAGGTGCCAGTCACAGCAGGAACTCTAGTCTCCCTATTAGTTGCCTTTCCAGGGTTAGCACTCAGAGTGTACTCATCTTGGATTATGATAGTTTATACACACACACACACACAAGACTCATATATCCTGACTACATAGTTCAGTAACATTCTCATTTCTTCCCTGCTTTTATTATTAACATTGGTACAGCCAGGGCTCTTTTTGTAGCAGGAACTCCTTTGCATATTAGGCCACACACCCCTGATGTAGCCAGTCCTCCAAGAGCTTACAGTAGCCTCTGTAAGAAGAGCTCTGTAAGCTCTTGGAGGATTGGCTACATTAGGGGTGTGTTGCCTAATATGCAAAGGAGTTCCTGCTACAAAAAGAGCCCTGGGTACAGCCAAAGTCAAGTTCCAGTTATGTTTTCTCCTGGCAAAGTGTCAAGGAAGACTAAAATTGGGGCTATAGAAGTTATTAGCCTATAAAATATAAAATATTCACTACATCTTGCTGCACATTTACACAATTTGTGGCACATTAACATCCTGAGGGGCAACCAACTCCCATCCAATTAATAACATTAATAATAGTGTTCCTGTTTCTAAATGCTGATGATCTGATATGCTCATTTATTTATATTTGACTAGGAATAAGGCCCGTTGTGGAAATAAATACAACAGGCTCTAGAAAGAGGCTCTGGGAGAGTGCCCCGGCTTTGGGCACTCAGTGACAATTTGCTGTGGCAATCTCAGCAGGGTATAATGACAGAGTCCACCATTTTCTCCAGAGGAACTGATCTTTGCTACCTGAAGAGCAGTAGTAATTTTGAGTGATCTCCAGCCGACCCCCAAGATTGGTAACAGTGGTTCCCCAGGAGGGAGTGGCTGGTTTGGAGGGTGGAGTCTATGGCATTGTACCTGTTTGAGGTCCCACCCCTCCTCAACACTCACTCTCTCCAGGTTTGACCCCTCAAATCTCCAGGAATTTCCCAACCTGGAGTTGATAACCCTATCTCCCTCCTAGCCAACCATCAACCTACCTTTAGTTTTCCATCTCCTCCCCCGTCCCTCCTAGAGAGCAGTTGTAATTTTGAGTGATCTCCAGCCCCCACCTGGAGATTGGCAGCAATGGTTCCCCATCAGGGAATGGCTGGATTGGAGGGTGGAGTCTATGGCATTGTACCTGTCTGAGGTGCCACCCCTCTTCAAACCTCACCCTCTCCAGGCTCCATCCCTCAAATCTCCAGGAATTGCCCACCTGGAGTTGGCAACCTGATCAGTCCAATGAGTTTTCTCCCAAAGGCCAACATAGGTGTGGAAAGGGCCTTTTACTGACAGAGGAGAAAGTACAGGTGCCAACTGTGATTAGGGAAATACCTGGAGATTTGGGGGGGTGGATCCTGTGGACGGCAGCATTTGGGGTGTGTGTGGAAGGACTCAGCAGGGTATAATGCCATAGAGTCTACCCTCCAAAGCAACCATTTTCTCCCGGGGGACTGATCTTTGTCATCTGGAGGTCAATTGTAACAGTGGGAGATCCCTAGGGGAAAGTCAGCTGCACAGCGAGGAGTTGAAGAAAATGGTTTGATGGTCACTGGCCCACCTCATTAGCCAGCCAGCCATGCTGAAGCTAAGCAGGAGAAAGAGCCTTTTTCCATTTATTCTGACAGGAAAGTGGCCATTGGGGAGGGGGTTATGGGCGGGGGAGGGGGTTATGCTGAAAGTCCTTTGTTTTTTTACTCACAGAACCAAGCTTGGCTGCCTACCAACAGCCACTGAGGGAACAGTCCCCCACAGGAGTCAAGAGAACTCTCTTCCTCAGGAGAGAGAGCTGGTCTGCCAGGGGGAGTGGGTGGGGAAGAGGAGCAGACCCAGCACCCGGCCAATGGCACGCGAGTACTCTTGAGTGGTGGCTGATAGGCCAATGGCTGAGGGAGGGCATTTTACAGCCAATGGGAGCGCATGGAATCTTACAAAACCAAAAGATAAGTATTTATAAGGAGGGATTCTGCTTGTTGTCACGGTGATTGCTTTTGGTATCCCACATCAAGCCCATACCCCAAAATGAAGGCACCAGAGAAAATGCATGTATTGAAGTAAATTAGGGTTTAATAATTCTGGTATAAATTGCCCATTAAACTCATGCCCCCCTCCACATTGTGCAGACTCTGTAAGAGGCTGTTCATTGGATATGCCAGCATTTTGTCAATCCACCTTGGCTCCAAGCTCAACATGGCCACAGGCCATGCTGGCTTTTTCTCACTTGCACCAAACTTATGCAGACAGATGTTGCCTATCAACCCCATCCCCCCACACTGTGCAATGTAAAAGTTCAGGCTCTGATATGCAACTCCAAGGGATTAACCCCCAACAGCCCTCTAAGATCATACAGCTATCATTGGCTGGTTTTTCTGCCCCTCCCCAGCATCCTTGGATGCCTCTAGGTACCTGCCAATCTAATTAAGCAATAAAGACCTCATCTGCATAAATCCTACCATCCCCAGTTAGGGCCCCTGTTGTGTACTGGGTTCGGCATGTAGAGAAGACAGATGCTAAGTGATTAGCAGCTCATAGTTTATTGGTACACAACACAACAACCCCAACCGGCCAAAACGGCCAACTATATACAGTCCCTGATACACACCCATAAGTCCCATTGAAGGGTTTGAACTCCCCACCACAGTTCCTATAGGTGCTAACTGGGAGACTCAGGATCCTAGTCCCTATTGTTCTTTGGAGCTAAGCTCTGGTTGCATACCGCTGGTGCCTAGTGGCAGTCAGCGGACATAACAGCCCCAATTAGGGCCTCAGAATCAGACCTATGTATAAAACCCAACTTCCACAACAACAAATGTGAAGCAGGTGAGAAGAAGTCCCTTATCGGGACCAATCAGAGGAGGATTAAAAACTTCCTGCTTGGCCATGAAGAGAACAGCTGATCCCATATTGTTGCAACAGAGTAAGGGGAAGAGACCTCTACAGCAAAAAAAAGATGCTAAGCAATGAGAGAACAGCTTTAAATAGCCTTCTGTTCTCAGCCCTCTCATTGGCTGCACTGCATAAGGCAGACTTATTCTTTGCCCAGCCCCTGATGTTTGGTGCCTCCAGTTCTCCAACGTGGGTGTGTGTAAAACTGCTCCTGCCACTGTTTGAGCAGAAATGTGTTTTTTGTTGCTGTCAGTAATTCTTTTGCTTCTTTCCCCATCAGCGTATTGATACACAAAAAATAGTGAAAAAATACAGTCATTTTTCCTGGAAAAACCTAGTGCAATAGTTTCTCATAAAGTAGAAATGATATTTAAATGAGAATATTTAGATTATAGTCCTGTCTATAATACATACTGTCATCAGAAGAGACATTCAAAGCTGTAGATACCAGGGACAATTGGTTGTGTGAACAGAAGGCAGACAATAGTCACCCTGCTATAGACCACCACAGAGAAAGAGGAAGCATCACAGGAGAGGTGATGCCTCCATCCTTGAAGAAGTAGCCCCAGCCACCCATCCTCTTATTCTGAAGATTCAGTACCAGAACCACCTGCATCTCCAGAAGTCCATTCTCTGCTACCTCATCAAGTCCATGGGAAGCAAGAGGCATTCAGCCTGACTGGAAAGTACCACTCAAGAGCAGAACAGGGCTTCTTTAATCCTAAACAACTTTCTTCTGGAATGGATCTACAGAAGTGGGCTCTAGTCCATACAACCTCATACTAGAAAAAATGTAGTAGTCTTTAAAGTGCTACAAGATTCCTGTTTATTTTTGATGTGATAGGCTAATATGGCTACTTCTCCAGAAGTACACTGTCCTGCAAGAATACTCCGCATCCAACTCCAGGCGATTGCTGATACTGTAAGTTGCTCTAGGTCCCCATCGGCAAGAAAAATGAGGTGTGTGTGTGTGTGTAAAATGCCATCAAGTTGCAGCTGACATATGGTGACCCCAACAAGGGGCTTTCAAGACAAGTAAGCAGCAGAGGTGATTTGTCATTGCCTTCCTCCGCAGAGTCTTCCTTGGTGGTCTCCCATCCAGTACAGACTCTGTTTAGCTTCCAAGATCTAATAAGATGCTGTCTTCCCTTCTGAAAAGTGAGACAGAAGTATCTAAATACTAAATAATTTGTTCTTGTATCCAGCTACCTCTTTTAACAGCCCCCCCCCCCAATTCTCAGTGAGCTATCTGAGATCCTTAATACTCCTACATTTCAAGCATGCCCCTGTTGGTTTAGGAGAGAATAGGATAATCTTGCAACAATTCTGACTTATTATATAACAAGACAATATTTACAAGGCCACAGTAAGGTTCAGTTGAAGCATAACCTCAAATGCTCAAATTATGTTGGCAATATTGTGCCAACTGAGGTTTAATTCAGAATTCTAAGTAGTGAGACATGATGAGTCCATCTCTGTGAGCTAGACTGGCAATACACGACTTCCATGTGATCAAAGTGAGTGAAAATAAAGTTTATTCTCATGGTGGAGTTTATTTGAAAATAAGTTTGCTTACAACATAACCCATGTTTATGATGCTCCACCCCCTAGAAACATTTCTATAGACAAAGTGTATCTTCAAATGTAGAGAATAACTAAACAGCATTCACAAATACAAACAAAAATCCAGTTTACAGGAACCAAAGAGCTAGAAGGATAATCCCAAGCCTCACAATGACAGAAGTTCAAGAACAAGTGCAGTTCTAAAAATAGTTCTTACATTCAGATTTCTATTTTTGTATATTATGACTGTATATTATGACTGTATGTTGGTCTTAAGACCGTAATAATAAAACTAAACTAAAGTACAAGGTAGGAAATCCTATGGTGTTCCAACCTGGAAGCCAGAAATTTGAAGACAGAACTATCAACCCACTGAAAGAAGTACATTAAACCTTTATTATTATACTATATAATTACTGAATTTAATTATGTTCAAAAATTGTAGGATTTGGTATTGTTTAAAATATTTTATATCTTCTAATTGAACTGTTGTTGATACTTGTATTATAGGATCTTTTGGAAAAACAAAAGACCTCTTTAATCCATCCATTTTTTCTTAATACAAAATAGATTTTTCCCTCCTCTTTGGAACAAATTGTTCAGTAATGGCTGGGTTTATCACAACATGTAGAGACAGTAAAAGTCATAGCATTCCACCCATGATGGAATTCACAATTAAAATAAATGCATGGAATGAGAAGTGGGAGGCTTATAATGCAATGGCTTATAAACCAGGAGAGCAATTTAATAGTCAATACTTTGCTTAATAGGATGTTATTTCAGGCAGGCATGATAGAAGCAAGGGAGGAACATATCCTTGCACAAGTATCATGAATCATCTGTTGCAAGGCATTAAGGAGAAGGAGAGGAAGGAAGAATAATAACCACTTCAGATGCTGCCTGATGAAACTATTCTTGAATCCTATTTCCAAAATGACTGAGTTCTCTTGATGATCTCAAGTATAAAGACTCAAGTTATCTTTTTTAAAAAAATTGCAGATATTTATGTCATCAAACAGTGACCATACGAGCTCAGGGATTTATCTGTACACATGTTCACAAAAACAGAATGTTCTGACTTGTCCGCAAGCATATTTGGACCCTAGGATTAGTGCATGCTGGGGAGGGTTCTAAGGCTCCCTTGCAGAAACAACAGACAATTCTGTTCATGGGAGGAGGAATGCATTATGTTTGTGGGTTGCCCATTCAAGCTGCACAGTTTTACTCTCTTTGGTGGCACTGGGGACTACAGAAGACGATTTAAAGTATGAAGGATCCATTCCACTCACAGGTCTTTGGGTTCAATCCACTCTTTAAAAGCACATTTGATTTTTACAGATGCACATCTGCTTGTTCAAAACAAAAAATCTAAGAATGCCATGTGAGGTGAGAGCATTATAATCGTATATATTTATTATATTTTATCATAGCTTTCCTTCAAAGAAATCAGGACATCAAATATGGATCTCATCTTCTCCATTATATTCTTACAAAAACCCTGTGAGATACTTTAGCCTTAGTGTGTATGTGACGGGTCCAAGGTCACCTTCCCAGCAGAATTCAGATTGAAACCTGGATTTTTAACTGCTACATCATAGTAGCTTACCAGTAGCTTACAGGTCCATTGGTCTTCATTTAAAGTGTTGAGCAACTTGCAGCTGCACCTGTACAAGGCCAGTACTCAAATATGTTCCTCATTCAAGCACTAACATTTCTATCCCTCCTTTCCACCTGACTAGGGGCCTTGAGGCAATGAATAGTTTAAAAACATTAAAACCAACTTCAATACACACACAACATCAATTAAAAATATAAACAGGAAGGAAGGGCAAAATGTGCTCACCACTATGGAAGATAATCTCCCAAGGAAGGGAATTCCACAGTTTTGGTGCCATTGCCAAGAAGACTCTTTCTTGGGTTGCTACTCTTTAGATGATGGTGGTGCCCTGCACAAGGCCCCCCAAAATGACCATAATGGTTGGCTGCATTCATATGGGAGCAGGTGGTCATTAAAGTGTGATGGCCCCAGGCCATACAGGGCTTTCAAGGTCAACACCAGCATCTTGAATTGGGGCAGAAGCAGACTGGGTATCACTGTAGTTGAAACAAGACTGGACAGAACAAGACTACAGAAACTACAGCTGGATTCAAGTGAGACATTAAACTTGGAGAACAGAAAAACATGTGTGAACCACATGTTTGATTTTTCTTTAAAATTTGTCAGTTTGCCATTTATATAAGTTTTCCTCAGTCTGACATTGTATATCAATAATTTGACAATTTTTTTCCCTATGTGAGACTTTGGGGTGTGCACATAAAAAAAAAATCTGGATTAATTTCAGATTCAGATTTGGGGAGAGCATGCTTTTCCAAATTTTTGACACTCCTTACAATTTTGGATTTTTTCCCCAGAGTTTTTTTTTTTCAGGTCTCCCAAATTTGGGAACATTTTTTCAGTTCCCCCAATTCCCTGACCCCCAGATGCCACAGGAACAGGAAAATAGAGAGAGAGAAGAAAAAGTAGGTCTCACCAAATAGCTGTTGCATCAGCTACCTTTCTTTAAAATTTACCCCCCATAAAAACAATGGCACTTACTCTCTCCTTTTTTTTAATGCATAAAGGTCATAAAATAGTGTGGAGATTGGGGGGCGGTTGTCAGAAATGATGCTACAGACACTGCATGATCAATGTTTATGTTATCCATGAACATTCATAGAACTGCAGTTTGGAGAAAGTTCCTTACTGCAATGGTAGCCAAGGAGGAACATTTCACAGCATAAGATATTATTCTATGAGTACTGGAGAAAATAATTGATAGTTTAGCTAGAGGCAATCCTTGCAACTGCTATTAATAGATTAAAAAATGACAGCCTGGGAAGACCCTATGAGCACTGTGATTACCATGCCATGTCCTACTCTTGTCAAGGATTAGGGAGAGGTACATCAATTACAGAGAACAAAGAATCATAGTCATCTTGATTATCAGACTTGTTTACTAGGCCAGTCTTGAGTTTTCTTTCATACCAGTGTTAAGTGTTGATTACCAGATAGTTGATTACTATACGGTCCTGCAAAGTTGGCCAGATTTCCTTTGTAGTTTCCTCTTTCTGCCAGAGTTCCATGGTGATCACAGTTTGCTCCCACCTGACCTCTCTTGAGTTCTGCATTCAATAGCATACCAATAGCATACCAGATTCGCTTCAAGGTGCTGGTTTTGACCTTTAAAGCCCTTTATGGTTAGGGTCTAGCATAATTAAGGGGCTGCCTTTCCCCACATGTTCCCCAAAGAGCACTGCGTTCAGGGTCCCAAAATTGACTGGCCCTCCTGGGCCCCAAGAATGCCAGGCTGACTATAACTAGGGCCAGGGCCTTATCAGTGATGGCTCCATACTGGTGGAATGAGCTCCCAGAAGACATCAGGGCCCTGTGGGACCTTTTACAGTTCTGCAGGACCTGCAAGACGGAGCTCTTCCACCAGGGCCTTGATTGAGGAGCCACACTAAATAACTGGGAATGGCCCTGTGCCCTGGTTTTACCACCTACAGCCTGTACCCACCATATAAACAAGGTGAACAAACTGAGCTGGTGGGAGAATACTATCTGTCACCTTAAGTTGTACTGCTAACTTGAAACCTCTTATTCTCGCACTTTACTAGATCATGTTCCAGCACTTTAGGATGATTATTAATGAATGTTTACATTGTTTAATGATTGGTTTTAATTGTTTTTATATGGAATTTTATGTAAGCCACCCTGAGCCTGCCATGGCAGGGTGGGTGGGATATAAATTGAATAAATGAATAAATAAATAAACCTCCAGTTCGAATTCTATGACCATTGATGCACCTGTAAGAATTAATTCACCTCTAGACATTAGAAATGATTGATCATTATATGAAAGAGAACCAAAGGCACATCCCGGCCAACAGAAGCATGGGTTTATCTGCTCTGATCCATTCTCAAGCTTCTCCAAATCTCTGTCTGGTCACTGATGGAGATTGGCTGGACCTTCGGATAATTCTTACTTTCCTCTTTAGAAAGGAACTAATTCAGATACACATCTTTGGAGAGGCAGAATATTTTCCTCAGTTAAAAGATATATATATGAATTGAGTCATTCGTGTATCAATTCTTTTTGTCTCATAAAGCATTTACAAAGCCCATGTGAGTTAAAACCTCATAATTAATTATATTACAAACAGCCACAGGCAAAGAAGAAGGGAAGGGAAAAAATCAACCTAACAATCCCCTATGTCCCAGATATAATATCTGCATAAATGCTAAGGATTAAATGTTCGAAATACGGAAGAAACTAATCTTAAATAAGCCTTGCTAAAGGAACTTATAATTAAGCAAGATACTACAACACGCTGTAGCTAATACTTACAGTAAGAAACAGCCAATGCATATTTGCTTGGCAAACAGGAATCGTCTCCGCAGTACAAGGGCATTTGCAGAGAAACATCTTAATTAAGGCTATACATGAAGCTTCAGCTAGTAACTCTAGTGGGCTAAAATAAATTGAGCTCATTCAAGTCAGACTTAGATCCAACCTTTCAACCCTTTTGCAAAATGTTGGAAATGTCCCACCCACCGCCTGCTGCTGCCTTTGTTTCCCCCCTCCTATACTACCACTATTATTACATTGCATTTTTATTTATTTATTTATTATTGAATTTCTATCCCACCCTCCCCATGCATAGCAGAACTCAGGGAGGGCTACATCAAGAGTTATACAACACAACTGAACAATAATTTAACAGTTAAAATATAACTATAAAATGTAAAAAAACCCTACAATAAACCAGATGTCAATAAGTAAATTTATAACTTCCTAAATGGACTTATGCATGAATACACACTAAGAATCAAATCCTGGGCAAGTCAGCAGAACCACAGACAACAATACAGAATTGACAGTGCTAGTTTGGAGCAGGGGAGACCGATGTAATAGGATACCTGCCACCTCAGCCATAGGCCTGGTGGAACATTTCCATTTTACAGGCCCTACAGAACTGTAATAAGTCCTGCAGGGCCCTGATCTCACTTGGGAGAGAGTTCTAGCAGGCCAGAGCCAGAGTCAAGAAGACTCTGGCTCTGGCTGAGGTTAAGCGAATGTCATTTGGGCTGGGGACCACCACCGGCTGTTGGTCTGCAGATCATAAAGCTCTTTGAGGGGCATACTGGGAGAGACAGTTGCATGGATCACTGTGGCTAAGTCATGGGGAGAGAGATAGGGAACCATTTGTCTGTCCTGTCGAAGATGGTAAAATGCAGATCTGGCAACAATAATGACTTGGGCGTCCACTGAAAGTGAGGCATTCAAGATCACATCCTGGCACCACACCCTTGTTGTTGGTATTAATGGTACCCCACTAAGGGTTTGGAGCTGGATTCCCAATCCCCCTCCCTCGGTGGCTCAGGCACAGGACCTCCATCTTTGATGGATTAAGTTTCAGTCGGCTCTGTTTCAGTCAACCAGCCATGGCCTCCAAAGCCCTGGTCAGCACATCTGGGATGGAGTCCAAGTGGCAATCCATCAACAGATAACAGCTGGGTGAGAACCCAGCTCAGCCCCTCAGAGCAGATAGACAAGGGACACATGTAGATGTTAAATAACATAGGGGAAAGGATTGCCCCCTGAGGGAACACTGCATACCAGAGGGTAACACAGTGAATCCTCTCCACAAGCACCATCCTTTGTCCCCGACCATGGAGAAAGGAGAAAAGCCACTGCAAGGCAGTCCCACATATCTGCAAGTCAGTGAGGGAACCCTGAAGAACTCCAGAATAAGTACCAGAATTGGAACTGAGGCAGCAAGCAGGGCTTCTGGTGAGGAATCAAACTATTTCCTCACCGATCTATATACTAATTTCCAAAGTCTGTTCTCTGTGCAGATATTTATTTTCATCAACAGAGTGCTCACTCTCCCCCAACAGCTTTTTCTACAGATTCAGAGGACTCCCTGAGTTTGTAGAAAAATCCAAAAATTTTTTTTTAAAAAAAACCCTCAAGGAGGGTTGAATTCCCCCAAATACCAGGGGTCTACTTCAGGCATCAATGGTGAGAGAATGTTCAGGGGGGAAGCTTCTGATTGGATCTGTCAGTAAAAGGCAGTGGGAGGGGGAAGGATCCTTTCCAAGCCTATTTTGGCATTTGAAGGAGGAAGCCTTTGGGCCAGGCCTGACAAGCATTGCCAGTGCCAGGCTGGGAAATTCCTAGAGATTTTTTTGGTGGAGTCTAAGGAGGGCAGCTGGGTTTGGGGAAGGGAGAGGCCTCAGCTGTGTATAATGCCATAGAGTCCACCCTCCAAAGCAGCCATTTACTCCAGGGAGACAGCTCTCTTCTGTCTAGAGTTCAATTATAATTCTGGGCGGGGGGATCTTCAGGTCCAACTTGGAGGTTGGCAACCCTAGGCCTGGCAGCAGTCTAGGGTTGCCAGGTCCCCCCAGCCACCAGCAGGGGATGGGGGAGAAAGGTTGCCAGATCCATGATGAGAAACTCCTGGAGATTTGGGGGTGGATCCTGGGGAGGACAGGGACCTCAGTGAGGTACAATGTCATAGAATCCACCCTCCGAAATATCCATTTTCTCCATGGTAAGTTATCTCTGTAGTCTGGAAATGAGCAGTAATTCCAGGGGATCCCCAGGTCCCACCTGGAGGCTGGCATCCCTAGGCAGCACCCTCTGGGTGACTTGATACCACCTGATTTGCTGGACTTAATTAGGCCCAGCTGCTTGCTACTGTTCATCAGCAGCCACCCAATGAAAGCCAGTGAGGTGCAGCAGTTAGGGCTTTAAAATATGGTCTGCAAGGCCCAGGTTCAGATCCCCATCTTGCAGTGGAAGCTGACTGGGTGATTTTGGACCCATCAGATACTTTCAGCCTAACCAACCTCACAGGACTGTTGTGCAGATAAAAAGGAGGAGAGAATATGTAAGCTGATTTGGTCCCCACTGTGGAGAAAGACTGTTGTTTTCCTAGGTAAAGGCTGTGGAAGAGGGGGGTGGAGATGGAAAGCTGAAGACAGAGAAGGTGGGAAGGAAATAGGGTTGCCAACTCCAGGTTGGGAAATCCCTGGATATTTTAGGTGTGGAGCCTGGGGAGGGTGGGGCTTGAGGAGGGAGAAACTGGTATAATGCCATAGACTCCACCCTCCAAACCAAGGTAGGGGTAGAGGGGAGGAAGCAAAAGTGTGAGGAATGAGATAACCATCCCACAAGTTTCTTGTGGGTCTCCACTTGTGGAATCCCTAATTCTGTCCAGAATATGTGGATACAAACCTAACTACTAGAATAAGGCTGCAGTCCTGAGTAGTAAGAGTATTGGGAGTAAGTCCATTGAATAAAATGGGACTTATTTCTCAGTAGACCTGCTTAGAAGAAGAAGAGAAGAGATTGGATTTATACCCCACCCTTCACTGTCCAAAGGCATCTCAGAGCTGCTTACAAACTCCTTTCCCTTCCCCTCCCCACAACAGACACCCTGTGAGGTAGGTGGGGCTGAGAGAACTTCTGACAGAAACTACTCTTTTTCAAGAACAGCTGTGCCAGAGCTTGTGACTGACCCAAGGTCACATCAGCAGGTGCAAGTGGAGGAGTGGGGAATCAAACCCGGTTCTCCCAGATTAAAGTCCACACACTTAACCACTACACCAAACTGGAGTGCTTCTGTTTATTATACTTTATAGAGAACATGCAGAAATACTGGATGTCGGAATCTTATTTCCTAGAAATTATTCAGTAGAGAAATAAACAAAACTAACAAAGTTTATCCCAGCATAAATGTTCATGGACTACAGATGAATGGATCTTTATCATGCTGTCATTGTATGTAGGAGATATGTAAACAGCAAACAGCAGAGTCAGGGGCCACGAGATGGAGGAAGTACAGGGTGAAATGTAATCATATAATATTCAAATCTAATCAACCAAAATATAGAAAGTCTTCTCTGGTTATGCTAAGCCAGTCAACACTTGTTATGGCTAGAAGTCCCATGTTTTGCATTTCAAAGGGCTTTAATATGACTTAGTTCTTCATAGCCTTCAATATTTCACAGAAAAAAGTAGAGACAGTAATGTCTCTATTCTCATATCAAAAGCTCTCTTCACAGCACTTCTCCCTCCATTATTATATGCTACTGAAGGCTTTTCACCTTGTGCTTTATTTATTTAAAATTTATTTTCCCTCAGAATGTCCAAGATGGCTGCAATAATCATTGCTCCATGGATTAAAAAGCTAAGATAATGATGGATCAGAAAAATGACAAAAGAGTTTTGTGACATCTGAAAAATGAGCAGTTTTACTGTAGCATAGGTTTTCATGGACTAGAGCCCACTTAAGTAGATGCATATCTATCCAGCAATATGTCATCAACAATTCAAAACATTCTTAGTTGTGAACCATCAGGCTTTGCCCTGTATGGCACTTTAGTGTTCATGTGCCTGCATTAATAGGATGCATCCACTCAGAGATTCAACTCCTAGAGCAGAAACTGAACCCTGAAGAGAAACAATACTATGCTGCACCAACAAAATTTTAAGAAGGCATCGCATCAGAGGCAAAATAGTAGACAGTGATTTACCAGGGACACCTTGCAAAAACAGGGACTTTTTTTGATTAACAGAAGGGAATTTCACATTACCGAGACTCTGTCGGTTTGAAGCCGTTTCTGATTCGTCTTGAAGTAAACCGGTACAGGGCTGCCATTTCACACATGGCTTTCCCTGACCGGAAAAGAGCCGAATCAGAAGCGGTTTGGCAATTCAGACTGCACCGCTTTGTTTTCCCGCCGTTCCCGCCATGCCTTTAAAAAAAAAAAAGTTCGCTTTAGAGCGCTATAGCGCTATAGCGCTCTAAAGCGAATGTTCAAAAAAAAAAAAGCCGGAGATCGCCCGCGCGGGCAAAAAAAGGTGGGAAAAAAGCGTATCAGATCCGGGAGAAGAAACTGATGACTACTTGGAAGCAGTTGACAGGTAAAACGCTTCAGCCCCGTTTCCTGAACGGGACAGAAGCGATTTTGTGTGAAATTACAAATATATTCCGGTAGGGAACCGGTTTTAAAACGGTTCTGTCTGAAATGCCAGACCAGAAACCGTTTGGGAACCGTTCCTCTTCCGGATTATATCATCTGTCTGAAATTCCCCAGAGATAGTTGGAATATATGTATCTGCATTGGATGGTGGACATGATCTATTGATTTCTGGCCCCTAGATGTATTTGGGTGTTGATCATTTTTTAAAGTTTATTTAGAATATTTAGAGAAGGGGTGTCAAACATGTGGCCCAGGGGCCAGATCAGGCCCCCAGAGGACTTCTATCAGGCCCACACTGGAACTGACCATCTCTTGCTTCCAGTTCTGTTGTTGCTGCTGCATCATAGCTTACTTCACCAGACTCTCTCAGTTGCTCAGCCATTTCATGTTTTCCCCTGGGTCCCAGACTCAGAACTCTGAGCATGAGATTTCTGTGGTGAATGTCAATAAATCAAAAATAGGTTTGCAGCTTACAGATACAAACTTGAACAGCATACTCAAGATTGCAACAACACAGACATTTTGATGCAGTAATTCAGAGCAAGAGGTGTCAGTTATGAGATACTGTTAAATAAAATATTGCAAGAGTACTAATGTTTTAAGCATGTTTTTATTTTAAGTAAAAAAAAAACCCTTTGTATTTTGTCCTTCATAAAGTTTATATCTCTGCTACCTGGCAATACATTTTATGACACACATGGCCTGGGGCCCAACAAGGTCTCATTTATTTCAGATCCGATCCTCATAACAAATGAGTTCAACACCCCTGATTTAGAGGCTACCTGATAATGATTACAATAGAGCAGAAACAACTCAAGAAGAACGTGAAGATGTAATAAGTTTGGTTTGTACACATAGTTTGTAAGTGATTTTTTTAAAAAATATATATACATTTAACTATATGGCTATATTGGTTTTTGTTGTGTGTGTTTTTGCATGTGTGCACACACACAAACAAATGCAAACTGCCAACACATCAATACGTGATTCAGCTTGTGGCTAAAGAGTTCATTTAGCATAAACCATTGATCAATAGAGAAAAACAAGTTACAGAATATTCATGATGCCATGGGAGTTACTCCCATTAAATTCAGTGAGAATTTTTAGATACAATAAATAGGGGATTAAGCCTCCTCTATACTATTTATCAGATTGTAAAAACGTAGTAAAGAAGGCTGGGTTGTGTACATTCCATCTGTCCCAGGTAAAACACTATCTCTATTATGCCTTAGGGGACAATGCTGAAAGTTCTTTTGGGGAAAAGAAAATATGGTTAATGTGGCGAATATTCACTAGAATAGAAGTTTAAGTTCTTTCTCCCAGGGTCCCTCACTATTAATGTGCTGAGCATATGAAGGGTGCCTCTTGCTTTGAGTGCAGATACACATGAAGGCTCGAGTATGGAAAGAGAATGGTCGTGTAGGATTCCTTCCTTGCCATCTACTCCATAACTACTAATCCAGTCAGGAAATGCTTCTGAATGTATCTCAGTTGCAGCTATTCAACAAGTACATTGTAGGATTAAGGGTTCTACACATACTTTGGAGGGGTGCTTACTCTGAACTGGTTTTCCTCTATTCAATAATATGCAATTTGTGACTAGAATCTGCATCCTACCCAGGGGGACTGGAAAGCAGCAAACAATGGTGATTTGCAAAAAGAGATCTGGGCAGAATCTCAAAAGTTACAGGCCAGTTAAGCTAACTAGAATACTCATGCTTCTCTGCCACATAAGCTTTACAATGAGTGCTGTTTTTTCTTTGTCCTCAAAGCAAATTGAACTCAGGATCTGCTCATCAGATCAGCGTTATAGCAAAGCTATACCTCCCTTTCCATACCTCAGCAGTGAACGGTCTTGCCCCCTTTCAGTGGTTACTCTGTGGTAAGACAGAAAATGGAGTGCATGGGTAAGGGGAATGTGATGGAAGGAAAATGGGGAAAGGTGCCTTTCATTGCTGGGAAACTCTCTTAGACTAAGGGTTTCCTGGGAATAACCTGGTCACAGCTGCCATCACTCAGGGGATCCTCCTGAGGACATCTAGATTGACCCACACAGAAGGGCTTCTTCTACCAAAGCACTAGACCAATACAGAAATAACAGGGTGAAAACCCTGGCGAATACCTTATGGAAAACTTTGTAGCATGCAGTCTTGCACAGAGGGAAGATTAAGAGAAATATCTCAGAGAAATACACCATACTGAAACAAAGCCAAAAATGTCTGTATTTTTTAAAAAAAAAAGATGGAGAAAGAGTGGTTGAATTACAAAAGGGGTAGAAAAGGGGCAAAACAAGATACACTGAAAACACACTAAAATTCACAGCACACACATTTACAAATAAAAAAAACAAAATCAGTCTTAACTTAGCTAGTTACCTTTGCCTAGGCTGTAGTAGATTCCTGCAGTAACAAGATGGAGGCGTCTTTAGGTCCTATGGACTTCAGTTTCCACTGAAGATAACAGGAAAACCTGAATGTCCAGATATTTATAGTCAATAGAATGATCTAAGACAGCCTCCTCTATGACTGACCAGCTGGTTGAGCCAGTCTAATGTAAACCCCTATCTTTGATGTCAAAGACTAACTTTACCAATTAGAACATTACTAAACAAAAGTCTGGCCCCACATGGTAGTCTTTAATGATTTTTACTTCCAGAACAAAGAGTGGGCCTCATTCTAACCAGTCCTAAAAAGGATTACTTTTGTCAGAATGGTTTGTTATGGAATAAAAATTAATAGGTTATTCTAATGTAAACTCCAGGAGTCCAAGATCCCAGATACTATAGGTGGCACTCTTGAGTCCTAGTAAGGTTTAGGATTTCTGTCACAGGGAGCTAAACACCTTTCCTCCCACACCCTATCTCAATGCTTTCCTTTGCAGCCCCTTTCCATGTAAGTAGCATTGGAGGGGTGGGAGTATGGAGAAACATTCAGGCCTGTGGAGTCTCAAGTGATACATCCAGACACATAGTTACTACAGTGACAATCCAAGACCATAGAAAAAATATTTCCGAAAAACAATCAGTAAATTTAGGGGGGAATAGTTCTGAGTTTGGCCATTATATCCATTTATCCATTCAATTTATCCACAGTGGGAAAATTTCATACTCAGAGAGCAATCCTCACAAGGCCTACAGTAAAAAAAGGGGGAGTATTTTTTCAGAGCCGATAAATATCAATATTGCTGGTTTCCTGGGTTCCAAATACTGGTACAGTATTTGGATCCGGGTTTCTGATATTTTTCAGCTCCATTGCTCCTTATGAGGAATCTTTCTGGGGCACTGGGGGATTGTTTTAAATTGCAGTGGAGCTGCTGGTGCCTTTCCTTTAAGTAACCCCAAAATTTCACATCACTTGGACCAAGAGGTTCAGTTCTATGAGCCCCTGAACTAGATGCCACCAGCCATCCACCATTGTTTCCTACAGAGAAAACCTCACCCTGCAAAAATGTAAAACCTGAGAATCTCCCCCTGAAGTCTATTGTAAGCTGTTGCTAAACCCAACCAATGTAAAACCCAAGAATCTTAACCAATGTAAAATTTGGGAATCTTCATTTATGTAAAATACAAGAATCTCAACCTACAGAAACAGGAAGAATCTCAATGTAAAACATGAGAATCCCCCCAAAGGTCTGTGAACCCAAATATGAACCAACTCCAGCAAAGAATGAACTTTTAAAAACCAACACTTGAATCTGACAGAATCATACCTAAAGCAGCCTAGCAAGCTAATACAAGCCTCAGGAGACATAGAAACACCGGGGGTGGGGTGTATATATCCGAGCTCATATTCCTAGCCAGGCTTACTCCCAAGAAAGTGTTCTTAGAATGGCACTGTCATTATTGGAGGTTAGATTCTCTGTAATAAGGTTATTCCTGAAAATTGTCAATATCATGTTGGCCATAAATTTCAATTATTAAAAAATTTAAAAGACCAATTAATTGAGACAAATTAATAGTATGAAATTCCTTTCCACTTGATGGCAAGGATACTAGATAAATCCTTTTTTCACAGAGTATTTTGTTGAAAGCATGCTGGCTTACCTCAAATTGCTCTAGATGTTCTGTGCTATAATTAGAAAAACATTCCTTTAGAGTTATTGACCACTGTTTTCACACATTCACCCCTGGAGCCACTTCAGTGATTCAACAGTCAGGCTTCCTTCCTTCCTTCCTTCCTTCCTTCCTTCCTTCCTTCCTTCCTTCCTTCCTTCCTTCCTTCCTTCCTTCCTTCCTTCCTTCCTTCCTTCCTTCCTTCCTTCCTTCCTTCCTTCCTTCCTTCCTTCCTTCCTTCCTTCCTTTCTTTCTTTCTTTCTTTCTTTCTTTCTTTCTTTCTTTCTTTCTTTCTTTCTTTCTTTCTTTCTTTCTTTCATGGAAATTGCAATAGCTCTTTCTGTGCCTGGAAACAACATGTATATGTGTCTTAATTGTAATGTCCCTTTCATTTAACCTGAAAATAAGGAATTTTCCTTCTGCTGTACTTTAAGAACAGAAATAATCACTGCTTCCTATTAAAAATACATCCTGCTTCCTTTCAATGCACTATGATTTGAAGGGTTTTTAAAAGATCTGTCCTGTAAGAATTGGGTGTTTTATGTGGTAAAATGTTGTACCTGCATGTGTCCTGTGGCTACACAACACATAGAATGCAGGAGAAATTTGTCTTCTATCTCTTCATTTACCAGGGAGAAATCTCCTCTGAATATGCTGAAAACTTTATGATAAATAATTTTTCACTTCAGCTACCTTCTTGCAGAGAGCAGCCCCTTTTATTTAATTGTGATATGCAGTTTTTATGGGATTGTGGCACAATGCAAGTCAAGTGTATCAGTTTCTTCTGATTTCCTGATGGGTTTTTTCCATTCTTGTTTACAGATCACACTCTGGTTCAATAGTCAGTCTTGGACTATAAAGGCCTCATACACATTTTCTTTACATTTGCCTTTTCTAGTCTTTTTATCTATCAGAAAGGACAGGAAATATGATGACTAGCACTGTTGACTAGTAAAAAATATGCACACACTCTCTTTAATCATACTTCTAGATGGTATGCTGGCAGCTTTAAAATATGTCTTGGATAGGGGGCCAGCAGCTCACAAAGTAGAATTTTTGCTCACAAGACTCCACAGCTTAGAGGAAGCATTGGGTTCCACTTCTATATGATAGTCAGTGCTAAGTGTCTGCTCTGTTGTGCTCTAGGAACAAATTAGATTTGCCTTGTGTACTATCTATCTCAAGGCATAAGGGTCTCTCTGAATATTTTGATTAGAGTGGTCCCAGAGATGTTGTGGGGACCACCAAAAGTTTTGCTATCCAGTATTCATGCAGAAACCACTTTCAGTAGAATTGTTTATGATTACATGGGCTCTGTGACATTATGAAGTGGTCCCAGTATACATCTGAGACAGCACATGAATCAAACTATGCCCTCAAATTAATTTTCTATTTGGACTTGGATTGATTACTTGGTTCATATTAGGGTTCTGACTCCAGTGAGGTAAGGTAGGACCTGTTTGCATGGCCTAATGGATGATGCATTTGTTTTCTTGAACATTTGGAGGGATCTTACAATTAGTGTCCCACCTTTCTTGACCTATAGAATAAGGAACTGGTGATTGACATTGCAGTTTTACATGCAGACAACTGTGAAAAAAGTACAACTTTGGGAAGTAAAGGTTGCAGATCAAGTTAACTAGCTAGTTTTCAGTCTGCCTGTGTGTGAAGGAGGGCCTTTCCTGTGTTCAAGAAGGTGGGTAATGGACTCCTAGAAAGAGGCTAGTAATTTTCCAACAGATAGGATGTGTGGGGAGGAGTATTAGGAACCTAAATTCCCTTTCACACTGCATATGAGATGCTGCATTAAGAAGAGAGCAAAAAAGCAAGGATACTTAAATCTAATGCAAACAGGTCTTAGTATAACAGTATTAACATAAGAACATAAGAGAAGCTAATGTTGAATTAGGCCAGTGGCCCATCTAGTCCAACACTCTGTTACACAGTGGCCAAAAATACCAGGTCCACCAGTGGGGCCAGGACACTAGAATCCCTCCAACTGCTGCCTTCCCCCCCCAGCACCAAGAATAGAGTGCATCACCTGCCCCAGACTGAGAGTTCCTATCTATACCTTCTGGCTAATAGCCACTGATGGACTTCTGCTCCATATGTTTATCTACTTCCCTCTTGAAACTGTCCATGCTTATAGCTGCCACCACCTCCTATGGCAGTGAATTCCATGTGTTAATCACTCTTTGGTGATTCTGAAAGGATGGTGTGGAAATAAATTGCTCCAATGCTGCAGAAGCCAAGAATGTAGAATGGCTTGTAGGTGGGGGGAAATGAAGGTTGTGCATATTCCAAAACAGTGATACAACAATATACTGGAGTACTTAAAAAAAGGTGTAAAAATGGCCAAAGGAAAAAAAAGGCAGGAAAAAGGAAAGAGCTCCTTTAAAAGCATGGCAGTCCTTTCAATTGACTGTCATGACTCAGAAGTGCAACAACAACAAAAACCTCAGATCAAAACAGGTTTTGTAGAACACAGGTTAAGGTTCAGTTAACACCAGGAGGACAACGATTTAGCATTCAGGTGTGTGAAGAAGCAAAAGCAGGATAAAGAGCCTGTGTGAAAGAGCCCTAATAGATAATAAGAGCCATGACTTATGTGAAAGATTTAAGAACAGTAGAGACTTTTATGGAAGAAAATACCAGAAAAGAACTAAATATGGTGTGAAAGAGAAATGTAGTATTTCAAAAATTATTCTGTATACCTCTGAACTCACCATCATATAAGGGCAAATTTGAGACCATTGGGAGAGGACTAACTTTATTGTTCATATTATTTTCCTTTCACTCAGTAGTCATTAGGCATTTTAATGTTATTTTTATTTATTCATTTTGCTGAGCTACATGCTTTCCCTCTCTGTAATCAATGGTTACAAATACAAGAAAAGTAAGTTTTTTTTTTTTCATTTAGTAAATTGGAGTGATGGTGGTCAGTCTATACCCATATAAAGTCACAATAGGCCTATGATTATCAAAGTAACACAGGGTGACTTTTGCTTGAATCTGAATTACAGCCATTTAAAACCCTGTGAAAAACAGTGGGAAGCAGAAAGAAGGGGTCATTAACCAACACGAACCAGTTCAGTTTGTGAACCAACCTCCTGGTTTGTGGTTCAGTTTGTGGTTCAACCATGAACCAAAATGAACTTCAAAAATGTAGTTCATGCCCATCCTAAAAGAAGTCGGGGGCTTCTACACTCCTGACTTCTCGGCAAGGATGTAAGAGCTGTTCCACAGAGATTTGGGGAGCAGTAACTGTTTGAGCCAATGAGAATATTGTGCCCAAGGTACATATGGTAGTAGTTTTTATTTAATGTATTTTATTTACTGTTTTTAATTATGTGATTTTTAAACATTTGTGTTGTAATATATTTTAGGCTTATTGGAGTGTTGTTGAAAACAATTTGATATGCAAACATTAACAAAGGACAAACTTCATCTTTCTATGAGTGGCTGATGTTCTCTCTCTAAGTGGATAAGTGGAACATTTTATTAAACATCTTACTCATTTTGAATTTAATATATTATCTGCAGTTCTTCTCTTGATGTGGCTAATGATAATTTTGGATTGCTTTGATTCATAATGGTTCATAAACAATTTGTAACAAAATATGCATTTATCAATGGTAATCATTTAGGTACAACACAACTTTGAGAAATATGTCAGAGAACCCTAATAGATTAGCAATATATGTAGTAAATTTGCAGTTGACCTATTTGTCATCTAAACACCACTTTATGTATAGATCTGATCATTTTGCACCATCTGAGTCATGTGAGGCAATTAGAGCACAATGGAGAACTGTGCCCATCTATCTAACTCAATAGATATGTGTTACGCCTCTGCCAGTTATCGATTTGAAGAGATGGGAAAAAATCTATCAGTGCACAAGAAATCCACTAATCAGCATAAAAATCTCCAGGTCAACTGAGTAACATGTACAAACTGAGAAGAGAAGTACAGATGATGTGACAGTAAAGAAACTTGAAACCATTACTGATGACTCTTTGCCAGTGGGAAATCAGAAGGGGAGTTTAGAGGACATATAGATGAAGAAAATACCTGGCCCAGGAGTAGGGAGAATTTCTGTTAAAATTCTTACCCAGATACGTTGAAGGAGCGTGATTTTTCAGGTCTCTGATTGCAAACATTAATATTGTTTAAAGATTACAGATTCAACTCCTGCTTCTACTTTTCTGCTCTTACAGCAATAGAATAGGGGGATATCGTATTAATAGATCTTATAGTCAACATGGGCCCATCTGCAGATACTTAAATATGTGGAATGGGACCATGTAGAGGGGAAAGAGAGGGGATCCTCCAACTTTGCAGAAAAATCTGAAACGTTTAATAATATGAGGGGGCATACAGCCGCCCCCAGCAGAGGATTTACCAGCCATGGGGAGAGGAGGAGGACCCAGGTAATCCTGCATACTCTGATGTAGCTCACCCAGGGCCAGCTCCAGGGTTTTTTTTGCACACTAGGTGAGGCTACCTTCTGCCCCCACCCCCCGTGCACCCACCAATCCCACCATGGTTCCCTGGGAGCACCACGCCCTGCAAAGGAGGGGGGCAGTTTCCTAGGAATCAGACCGGGGAGGGGGCTACAACAACCTCTCCCTCTTTCTCTCTTTCTCTCCCCCCAGATCAATCCTCAGCAGCCAAACCAGTCAGCTCCAAAACCCGGCACCTCCCCCCTTGAATCCCTCCTTTCCCACCATCCATCTCCTCTCTCTCTCCCTCCCCAGGGCTGAAGGAAGGCGCTCAGGCTGCCATGGCCATTGCACCCTAAGGCAGCCGGCTCCTGCAGGCTCCTCCTGCCCCTCCCCAGGTTCGAGTCTCCCCAGTCATGTCAGAAGATGATCATGAGGACCATCAGGGGGGAAAAGAAGCCAAAGAGGAGGCAGTAGACCAGCAGGTCCTTGGGCAGGGACAGCCAGAGCCTGGGGGTGCCTGGAAGCATCAGGAAAGGGCTGAGAGGCTGCCGAGCAGAGGCCCATCAGTATTCAAGGGGCCGCTTCCAGATGACGATGATGATGATGCCTCTGCTGCTGCTGTAAACATGCCTGTTGCTCTTGCAGGGCTGCTCCTCTCCCGCCAAGGTAGCCTGGGAGTAAGCAGAGCACAAAAACCCTGCTCCCCTAAGCCAAGGGCTGGCACTGCACTGGGCCCAATGGCTCCAGTGAGGTCATGTGGCACAAACAGGGCACCACAACCGGTGGGCTTTACCCATGAGATGATTTTATGGGGTAGAAGGGGCAGGGAAGGAAGGGAAGATGGTTCCCAGCAAGACTTACCGGTGGGTTCGAAGTGCGGGTGGCCATTTTTTCTTCCCTTCCTGACCCTGGCAGCTGCAGGACATTCTCTTTTTGGTCCCCCATCACTGCCTTCCCTCCCCACCATCCAAACACAAAATCTCAGAATGAGAATCTAGAACCAACCATCACAGGGCAGGCTGTTTCCTCCAAATCCCTGTGCTTTTTTACCATTTCAGCCTGGAGTAGTCAACTTGTTGTGCCCAAGTGCCACCCCACACACACACACACACACCAATACTCCCTCTAAGCAGTGAAGTCTTGTGAGCAAAAATTCTACTTTGTGAGCCAGTGGTATTAATGTCGTGAGTGAGCAATTTGTCTACTGCATAAATTAGTTTGCTCTGGAGCCACCTTTCCTGAGCTAAAACAAAAATGTGTAAGCCAGACGCTAAAAAACTGTGAGCTAGCTCACATTAACTCAGCTTAGAGGGAACACTGCCCCCAACTATGTTGGTGTGCTGGCAAACAAAAAGTGAGAAAAAAGCTAGGGACTGTACTTGGCCACACAGGCACTGAAAGCAAACGGAGTTCCAGCAGTGCTACCAACACCTCAAGAGCTCAACTTGGTCCAATAGGTAGAGATCTGGTCCTGCATGCTGAGCAAAATAGTCTGGCATGCCACTGTACAGGATCTAAGAGGGTGATTGCCTACCCCAAACTCAGTAAAGACGTAAGCATTGTGTAGAACCAGTTTGGTGCAGTGGTTAAGTGTGTGGACGCTAATCTGGGAGAACCAGGTTTGATTCCTCTCTCCTCTGCTTGCAGCTGCTGGATGACCTTGGGCAAGTCATAATTCTGTCAGAGCTGTTCTCTCAAGGACAGTTCTGGAAAGAGCTCTTTGAGCTGCCCCTACCTCACAGGGTGTCTGTTGTGGGGAGGGAGTCTGTAAGCCACTATGAGACTCCAGTGAAGGGTGGGGTATAAATCCAATCTCCTCTTCTTCCTCCTCCTTCTTGAGTACCTCAGCTTGAACTTGTATTTTTAGCCCAAACCTAGAACTGTTTTACTCCAGATTTATTCTGTCCAGCCTCCTAACATAATCCCTGGACCGGCAGGCCCCACTTCCTGATCTTGCAGGATGTGCCCACTGTCTTGAGCTCTCAGAAGTCTTGGCAATCCTCTGTTCCAGGCTCAATGGAAAATGTTGGTTTAGGTGGCAATCTTAAGAACACTTTCCTGGAAGTAAGCCCTATTGAACAAAATTAGGCTTACTTTTGAGTAGACCTGCTTTGGAATGATTTTGTAGAAAACCACAAAAACACAAAAGGAAGAGTAGAAACCCAAGGCAAGTATTAAGTGCTCTTAAAAACTAGTGGTACCTGAATTCCTTAATTAGATTGTAGGCCCAGGCCTGCACTGATGCAAAGCACTAATGGAATTTTGCCTGCATCAGGTCTGCCAGTTTATCTTACTTGATATGTTTCATTATGCTATAAAGCATTTTTTTTTTTTTTGCACTGAAAGTATCCTATTTCATCAGTGGTTTTATTCCTGCTTTTTACAAGCACGGTAATTGGAAGAGCAATTTTGGCTCCTCTAAAGCAGATATACAACACAGAGAGCAAAAGGCTACTGGCTATTATAAAAGGATTACACCAAAGTGGTTCACCACTACTGTTTGAATAGAGGGGGGGAGCACTCACTGTGGACACCCTTTTAGTTCAAAGGATTACAGAGAAGTGAACCTACTTGGGGAAACTGGTTTGTTAGGAAGGATAAGAGCAACACAGAGGGCTCAAAGATGCCAATGGTTTGCACTGGCCTTCCTTCAGTTGGCTGTGTGGCTTGACTGAGCAGATGGCTCAGTAACTGGGGATACTAAACTAAGAATGAAGAGCCCTTTGCAAATGTTTAATTTAGCTGACCTCACATTCACTCTCATGCAACGCTCAGCATAGTACTTAGAGAGCCAATCTGTTGGAGCGGTTAGAATGTCAGACTAGGATCCCCACTTACTGGATGGCCTTGGGCCAGTCACACTTTCTCAACCTTGTTTATGTCATAGGTTTATTATGAAGATAAATTCAGGAATGGATAACCATGTGCACTGACTGCCCTGAACTCCCTGAAGGACAGGTGAGATTTTAAAAAGCACAAATTATATAGATGATATTGATAGTTATTTACAACATATTTTATCCCATTTTGCTCCCCAATGGGGACCCAAAGCACCTTAGAAAATAGCAGAACAGGCCGCATATTCAAATAGAGATAGTGCTCGCTGACTTCCAGAGCAATCCTGTGCTGAATCACTCCATTGCAAGGCTCTTGATTTCAATGGGCTTAGGCTGGAGGAACTCTGGGAGGAGGAGATCTCTGGTCCATTGTGAAAGGAAACTGTGTGAGACACCTCAAAGCTACAACATGACGGATGAGATTCATGCATGTGTATTTGCTCAGTGATTTTCTCCATCACATACTGTTCCCAAGTCTTACAATGCCATAATGGAGAATTGGCACAACAGGGTTTTTCCAAGTGAAGCTGAGAGCCAGCTTTGCTGCTTCCAAAAGAGTGGAAATGAGCTCCTTTCTAATACATGGAATTGTTGCATCAGACCACTTCACTGGGAAAGGGGACTACATAAGCAGTAATTAGAGATATTTGAGATATTTGTATATACACACACAAATACAGTTGTTAAGTTTGATTCATACTTGTGTACATTTAATTATCTAAGTACAAAACATTATGTGATGAAAAACAATAACAATCTCTGTCAGAATAATGCAAACTATAGAACAAGGGACAGTAAAAAATGTCCAGTGAAACTTTCCAGATCTGTGTAAATAGATCATGAGGTCCCGAATGTATTACATCCCTTGTTGTATCCTAAAAGACATCTCTCTTCACAAATACAAAAACTGTAAAACTCCTCCACATCAGTTCATTCCAATTGGAAGCCTCTAGAAGTTTTTACAAAGCAGGTGTGTAGCTTAAAATTTTTTCATAGGTGGAAAACCTGCCGTCCAGAGTAAGAGCTGCTAATAAAACGCCTCACACCAGCAGTGTGCACATGTTCCTACTTGCCCACAATGTCTCCAGCACAGATGAGAGTATGACTTAATTATATGATAAAGCTTATGCAGTGTGCAATACCAGTGGGGTAGTATTTTAAATGTTTGGATTCTCAAATTTAAAGACAACCATGTTACTTGGGGTGGCTCAGTCACAGAAGGGAACAAAATTTTGGAGGGAAAATCTACCTTTGAGGGAGGGAAGTGTGAGGGGCCATCATAGCTGTCTTATCTGTCGGCCAAACTGAACCAGTCCACCTTTCCTCAGAAGTCACACTGAGGGCTTTTCCACATGCTTGACTTACTCCTGATTTTCTTGGCAGTGGATTCACAAGTACTGGATGTCTGCCCTCTCTTTATATTTTCACAGTTGTGTTGTTGTTGTTCAGTCGCACAGTCGAGTCCAACTCCTCACGACCCCATGGACCAGACCACGCCAGGCCCTCCTGTCTTCCGCTGTCCACTGAAGTTTGCTCAATTTCATGTTCGTTGCATCGATGACACTGTCTAACCATCTCATCCTTTGCCGTCCCCTTCTTCTTTGACCTTCAATCTTTCCCAGCATCAAGGTCTTCTCCAGTGAATGCTCCCTTCTCATTTGGTGGCCAAAGTATTTGAGCTTCAGCTTCAGGATCACAGTTGTAGAGTTTGTTTATTTTCTTCTGCACAGGCCTTAAATAATCAGGACTTTTAAGAGAGGGTACTGGCATCATTGGTGGCATCACAGTACTCCACTTTTTAGTTTTTTTGTACTTACTTATATCAACATCTCAATATCATGGCTGCATTAAAAAAAACTAAGATTTTTGTATATCAGTATACTGCTGTAATGATAGGTCAGGCAGGTTCTTTGAATTCCTAGCTCCCTTTTTATATAGAAGTCTTGTCCCTTCACTGATAGCAATATAAGGAAAAAAGCATATCTCTGCAAGGGATAGAGACTTACTTTAAAAAAAAAAAAGTTAGGAATTAAAAGAACCTGCTTGACCTATCATTACAGCAGTATAGAACTATATCAATATTTTAGTGCCTTTTAAAAAAAGAGGAGGAGGAGGAGGAGGAGATTGGATTTATACCCCGCCCTTCACTACCCAAAGGTGTCTCAGAGTGGCTTACAAATTCCTTTCCCTTCCCCTCCCCACAACAGACACCCTGTGAGGTAGGTGGGACTGAGGAAGCTCTGACAGAAACTGCTCCTTTTCAAGAACAGCTGTGCCAGAACTGTGGCTTGCCCAAGGTCATCCAGCAGATGCAAGTGGAGGAGTGGGGAATCAAACCTGGTTCTCCCAAATTAGCGTCTGCGCACTTAACCACTACACCAAACTACACCAAATTATGTCTTCAGGGTGAGGGCAAAGAGAGGGAATAGTTTGATTATGATAATGACAGCCCAATCATCCAAAAGTGGGATAGAGAGGCATAGAAGTATGTGGGACAAAGAAAACTGACATAAACATTATGCACCAAGTTAAAAGGCCACTCAGAATAAGTTTCCAGAAAAAGATCAGGGTAAAAGTGGTGCTAAAAAAAAGGGAGGGGGGATGACTTCACAGCAAAATCTAAAGGCATACAAATGTGTGTGGAAATTGGGGATACTTGAAGCAGTACAGGGTCAGAACCAAAGGAAAAATCCAATGCAGAAATGTCCGGAATGTAACTTGATTCTAAGTTAAAAATGTCATGAGGACAGACTACTAGAAAGAATGAAACTAGATAAATCAATGTTGTGCCTATGGGAAATGACACATTCTTCTAGTGCTCTCATGATATTGTAGCATTCCTGCTAATTACAAATACTTAAAACTTGGTTTACAGAGCTCCAAGTAACAGTGGTGCAATGTCATGCTCCTATCTATAACAGCTGAATTAACAAGATGCTTTAAAATAAATTGAAGCTTTTCCCTGGACCTTGGGTTTTTTGCAATGAATGCCCAGGTTGAAATACAAAACACAGGATAATTAGCTTTGCTATATCAGCTGTTCAGTACAGATGTTATTAATATGCACTTTCTCTTACCCTAATCAGAGATTTTCTAGAAATCTAGGTTTGTTGTTAAAATAGATAAAATGTTATTTTAAAAAAAGAAAAAAATAAATTAAAAAATATCCAATTGATAAGTGACAAAGAACTCATTGCAATGGAGTAGCTGGCACAGGTAGGGATTTTCTTCCAGCCTTGTTTAATTTATCAAGGCAATGACAACCCATTATCAAGTCATGGGAAATAGGCAGCTTGAAGTCCTTAAGAGTGAGACAGGTCCAACAGGGCAAAACTGGGGCCTGGAAGGAGTCCCAGCTGAATTCAGGTTGAGAAGCAGGAAAGGCAGTGATGTCTAGCCAGGGGCAGAACAAGAACTGCTATAGGGAGATGTTGCATCAGTGTAGTCCAGGCAGCTTCTGAATACTGTTGCAGTCAGTCCTGCAGCTCTACCTCTTCCTGTGAATTTAGTGGAACTGATCCTCATGTTACTCTAGTCAACTCTGATTTCCTGTCTCCTGAATAGCATTAGCCTCATGTCACCCAGCAAGCACCTCGCTCTGGGCTTCAGCTTGGGTACATTGGCTTCTCTGTTCTGGGGTGCCAGGGGTGATTGTAGGAAATTGTTAACATGGTGCTTTAAGCCACAGTTGGTGGGGAGGAGACTGCTAATTCCCTGATTTCATTGTCACACATGGTTGGGTCATTTGAGCTGTAAGTGGAAGCTGTTCACAGGCATAAATCTTTCCTGTCTTCTGCCATTGCAATCACACAAAGGCTGCAATTGGGAGACCAGAGGAATCTCATGAGAAAACTACCATGAGGTATGGTGGGGCTGCAGTGAGGGGGGATCACAGTGAACCTGCTCTGGTGGAGAGGGTGGGGTATAAATCAAATAAATAAATAAAATCAATAAAAATCATGTTTCATTGTTGCTCCCCTAGCAAGAAACTGGTTAGTAGGAGAGGGAAGTAAGAAGCGATTTTTTCCCAATTTCCCCTCCTCACTGCAACTTCCCATGTCCCATGGCATTTTGTCCTTGAAGATCATGTGACCTCCTGTGCCAGCTTTACAGAGATCTCTGGGGACTACTGGGGAAAGTGGGAGGTGGAAACAATCCATGTCTGGGAGTGCTTTCCATTCACAATTTCTAGTATTCAACACATTTTTAATTGTTGATGTATTGTTGGTTGTAAGTGGAAACCAACTCAAACGTGTTATGAAGAGGGCACATATGAATAGAAGGGAGAACTAATATGATGACTTCTTATATAACATCTTTGCCAGGAGGCCTGTGCATACAAGAAAGGTGATACTTTCACAGCTGGTTTGCCAACTGGACCATCCTCCCTAAGTAAGCAGCCACCTTGCTGTTGTTTGCATTTGTGGATTAGCTCAAAACATGGAAGCAATTTATAGAAAATCTCTCATTCCAGATTCAGATAACAGAATGCTCCACTGGGATCTATGTAGTTATACTGGCTGATATTAGAAACAGTAGATTATTTACAAAGGCAAATGCCAACAAAACTTGAGATGCTATGAATTTCACAGCAAACACATTCAATCATCAAGCATACTCTGACAGCCTTGAGCAGAACATCCCATCTATTTTACTATCTGTTGAACACCTCAAACTGCTATTGAACAGCGTCACACCTACACAGAAGCTGTGGGAGTCAAGTTCCATTTCCTTATACTGGCGGGATTTCATTTCCTTGTCTTGTGGATGCTCTTGCATCTATGCAGTAGGTGAGATTTATTCCACCCATGATTATGGATAGTTAAATCAGACCACTAAATCCCTTGATGGGGGAACTGCTACTCCCACAATGGGAATTGAAAACAAATCAGCCACTATCATCATGCCCCTGTATAAATCATTGGTGCGAACTCATTTGGAATACTGTGTACAGTTCTGGTCACCACATCTCAAAAAGGATATTATAGCATTGGAAAAAGAGCAGAGAAGGGCAACTAGAATGATAAAAGGGTTGGAACACCTTCCCTATGAAGAAAGGTTAAAATGCTTGGGGCTCTTCAGCTTGGAGAAATGACAGCTGAGGGGTGACATGATCGAGGTTTATAAGATTATGAATGGGATTGAGCAGGTTGAGAAAGAAGTACTTTTCTCCCTTTCTCACAATACAAGAACTTGTGGGCACTCCATGAAATTACTGAGCAGTCGGGTTAGAACAGATAAAAGGAAATACTTCTTCACCCAAAGAGTGATTAACATATGGAATTCACTGCCACAGGAGGTGGTGGCAGCTACAAGCATGGACAGTTTCAAGAGGGAATTAGATAAACATATGGAGCAGAAGTCCACCAGTGGCTATTAGCCACAGGGTATAGATGGGAACTCTCAGTCTGGGGCAGGTGATGCATTCTATTCTTGGTGCTGGAGGGGGCAGCAGTGGGAGGGCTTCTAATGTCCTGGCCCCACTGCTGGACCTCCTGATGGCACCTGGTATATTTTGGCCACTGTGTGACAGAGTGTTGGACTAGATGGGCCATTGGCCTGATTCAACATTGGCTTCTCTTTTGTTCTTAATGCTGTGCAAAAATGTGTCTGGATGAAATAACATTAATAAGAGGGGCATATAATGATAAAACTTCAATTGCTGGCTGACTGGTTGATTTGATTGCTGAGGAGTATGAAGTAACATCAAGTCTGAGCGGGAGGGGAAGGGGAAAGTTGGATTGACATTGTGCTCTGGGAGGATGTACATGCATGCATGCAGTACTGCTGATTGCTCTGTACTGTACTGTATTGTTTAAGTATTTGAAAAGTAACCCAATAACCAGACTCAAACTGCTTGCAAACAGATGGATGGACAATTGGTTCCTAATTCATCAAATGTCAAGTTGAACTGGCAGGTGTTTGAGTATCCCTAACTGAAACCACTCTTCTTTAAGAGTCAATGCAGATATCAAAGTGCCTAATACTATGACTGCTCTAGAAATATTACTTTGTTTCACAGTGTTTGTACAAATATGTTATTCAGTCTTGTTCAGAATAGCTTTGTCATTCACCCTCACCTTTCTTCTCTTTGAATGCAGGCTCAAAGCAAGCATACTGAATTTCTCATCTAGTAGAAACCCTGAAAAAAATGTATATTCTACATTGTGCAAAATCATAAGGTAACCCAATTTTAAAACTGTTAACTAACAATAACAAAAAAATTTAATTTTCTACCTTTTCAGTAAAGGCACATTGAATATCTTGTCTCCAAAGATGTTCTAATGCTAGCTTAGTTTCAGCAGTTTTACATAGGAGGTGGCAATTTTTGTTGATTTCCCTCTCCCGCTGCAGGCCTCTAGTTTCCCAAACCTCTCCTGACCTCCAGACTACCTCCTTTCAGCCCACCTTCCTCTCTCCTACTCTCTGCTCCTATGTATCCCTTCCAGGGCATATACAACTTTCTATATTCTCCAGGTGTTTCCCCATCCTGGACTAGACATGCTGGAGGAACACATTTTGGGTGAACATTAATTCAAAGTGGACACTGCAGATTTGCATCTGAATGCTGTTAGTGGATATATTTGGCTGCCATAAGTAAACTGTGACTGTGTCTTATCATTTAACTACTTAACAACTGCCTGTGGTGTCTGTTTTTACTGTCTAGAATTGCCATACTGCTTAGAACTTATATTGACTTGAAATCTACTTTTTCTTTTCTCTTTGTCAGTCACTACTTCTATGGTTAGGACAATAAAGTTATCATTTTGTTAATCATCTGTCTCCCTTGTCTTTCTTCTCTGGAGGTATATCAAACCTTGCTGTGTCTGTGTACACAAGGGCTCAAAATCCCTCTAGAACCAGTGCCTGGGATTTATTTGTGTAGGGATGCTTACAGATGCATGCACTGACATGGGTATCGTTATCATCCCAGTATTGTCTTGAGTAGGGATGGGCATGAACTGGGAAAATGCTGTTCAGATCATGGATCTTGGTGTGCACAGTTCATGGACCACAGACTGTCATTAACTTTTTGATGCTATATGAACTGGTTCAGTTTGTGAAGTTCATGATATGACAGAACATACACACACCCTGGCATACTAGAGACACCAAACTCACCAGGGATCTCTGGCTGACTCTCCTCTACCTGACCTCCAGGTTTGGTGAGAATTGAATTTACAGGGTACTAGTTATGCCCTTCCCAAAGAAGGTGCCCCCAGGAAAGTGTTTTCTGGGGAAATGACAGGCACAGGTTCAGGAGTATATAGAACATATCCTGTGCAAGATAGAGACACCAAACTCATAGCAGATCTCTGGCTGACTCTCCTCTACCAGCCCTCCAAGTTTGGTAAAGATCGGGTTTACAGGGCCAAGTTATCTCCCCACCCCCGCCAAAGAAGGTGTCCCTTCCTCCATTGTTTCCAATGGGGGGGGGACAGTAAAAAAAGCAAGGGTAGTAAGAGCCCTGCAGAATAGAATTGAAGTCCCCAAGAATCTCTGCAGTAGAAACTGAAGGTTGGAGTATTTTTGCAAGCCCAGCAGAACCAGTACAATGTGCCCAGCAGAACCAGTGCCACTGTGGCACTGCAAACCCAACAGTACTAAGGTCAAGCCAGGAAAGTGAATAGAGGGGAAATGTCAGGCACAGGTTTCAAAAGTGTACAGAATGGTCCCCCTACAAATTACACACACCAAACACACAGGGAACCTCACCCTGCTACATAGTCCTCTACAGTTTCTCCAAGTTGTGGGTGGGTTATATTTGTGGAGTCCCAGTTACACCCCCCCAAAAAAGGTCTCCCCAGTGCTCTCTCTGGAAAAGACAGCTGCAGTTACAGGAGTCTATGGAACAGTTCAGGAACCAGCCAGTGACACCAAACTCACAGGGAAAGTTCACCTGGACAGACCACCGCCCCCCCCCAGCCAGTCAGTGGAAGCAAGGCAAGCATCCCCTCTATATTCACAGCCCAACCCCTCAAGTCTCCAAATACAGGTTCTGAAATAACCCCACAACAGCTTGGCAGGCACCCCAGCCCCGCCAGACAAGCAAGGGAAGCTTGTCTCAACCCCCTCCCCGGGGCTGACACAACCTGCAGAGCACCACCACTGGTCTCAGAGCCTCCTTCCCCATATCTGTTCTTGGCCCTGGGGCTCTCCACAGAGGCAAAAGAGTTGTTAGCACTGCCCAGAGACACCAGCAGTTGCTGGCACTCTCTGGAGAGGTGGACTTAGACAGCAATGATTTAGAAGATGTTGGGGGGGGCATCATCCTCTTCCACATTCCAACTCCCTGTTGCTTCTTCCATCTCAAGTACACCCCTCCGTGGCTCCTCCCAATCCAGTGCCAGAAAGCAACTGTGCCTCCCACATTCTCCAATCCTAGGGCCACAGTTTGGAAACATTTCTGCACCCTCCCCAGTGACCCTTGTGTAGCAAAGTGCCAGGTGTATCACACCTATGTGTGGAGGGGCACAAACCCACCACAACAGTTGTTCTCCTCCTTCCTCCGCAGGCACCTGCAAAAGGTGCACCCCAGTATGTTGCCACTCCCTCTCAGCAGGGAGAAGTGGAGGGGGCGAGGGAGGCCCCTCCAAGAAAGGCTCCCACACCTGGGCTGCCGTGGGAGGGACATCAAAGTGGGCCACCCTCCAAGAAGTCAGAAGGGCTATGGGGAAGCAGTTGTGCACCTTGTTGTCACAAGATTATTGCTGTAGGTGGCCAACCCTTTTTTCTCATGGAAGACGTAACCTTTCACTAGCTGCAGTGGCAATGGTCAAGGCTCGACTCTCCAGAGAACAAGGCAGAACTGTGCACTTCATGGCAGACCTCTGGAGCAGCCAGTAGGATTGTTATGGCATGGCCAAGGCCCCAGGAGGGGAACAATCCTGCCACCCAGCTACAAAGTGGTTCCACTTCATGTGCAGGGGATGGATGCAGACCACATGGTGCAAAACATTGCCACCATGTGATACTGTAGAAGCCTGAAGAAGTGGGTGGGTGGTGGCAACATTGTCCATGGCTACATGATCACAGACATCAGCACCAACATGCTGGCAGAAGTGAAGCATGTGCACCTCAAGGGCATCATCTGACTGGTGCACACACTTCAACTGGTGGTAAAGGATGCTCTGTGGCTGGGGGTGACTGTCAAGGCCACCTGGGTCTCTGCCCCCCTCGAGATGTGGTCTGTGCTGGAGACCTGCTGGCCCCTGGCTGCTCACTTCCAGCCCAGCATCAGTGTCTGCTGTGCGAGAGGCAGGGGGAGGGGGATGAGGAACTCCACCTATGCCATGATTGTATATGTGGTGGAGAGGAAGAGCACAGTGCAGGATATCATCTCCATGACTGTCCTGTATGGGGAAGAGGAGATCAGCATCAACTCCAATGACTGGCTGACCCTCTGCCAAATGGTGCGAGTCCTCAAGCCCTTTTAGGACATCACTGACATGCTGTGTGCCCATATGATCCATATGACACTGGCCTCCACATTGGAGCCAGCTGTTCTCCCATGGGCCAGGGCCTTGACAGAGAAGTTGCAGGCGGTCATCCCCTCTGCAATAAAAGGGAGCATAAGCTGTCTCGTACAGATTGTGTGCCCCACATAAAAGGCAGCATTGCTCTCCTGAATGCAGAGCTCTTGAAATGGAAGTGTGAGCTGAGGGTCTCTGATATCCAGGAACAGATTTGGGTGGGTGCAGTAAGATGTGGGGCTCAGAGGACAGAGGTGGGCAAGTCCCATCTCATGAGCTTGGCTCCACTCATGGTGCTTTGGATACAACCCCTTACCTTTAAATACTATACCAATCTGATAATATATGGTCATATGAGGGGGGGAAAACCCTTAGCTGCTCTTCTTGCTTATGAGAACCAGCTACAGAAAAGATAAAAAGAGAGGTGTTTTGCCTTATCTACTACCAATTCCAAATAATGGGGTTTGATGTAAGGTCTTACAGATCATTGGATTTATCTTCCTAGAAGATGTGTCTTGATAATGTTTTCTTTTTCTTATATTCCGTTTCATTTCTTTTGCTGAATGGTTTGGTTCAGGACTTTTCTCCACTTGCTTCCTAGATTACTTTGTATTGCACATGTCCACTGGATGGTTTTTATATGCAACAGATGTGATGTTTAGCTATACACCATATGTATACTGTTTAGTGTTGATTTATTGACCAATGAATATTGAAAAAATGTGTACATTCTGCCAGGACAATGTGGTGTGAGGGGACATAAAATGAAAAATCACACATTCAGTTTTGCACAAGGGACAAGCCAAACTGAAAGAAGGATTTGCAGGTTAACTTAGCAGGGATGAGAAATTCCAAATCCCTTCAGTTTGTCATAGAAATGACATCTTGTTTCATATTTCTGGCCACCCTGGTACTTCCCATAAAGTATTGTTTGCAGCAGGACTCTTTCTTTCGGGACTAAAGTAGCTCAACTGCTGAAGCACCACGAGGCTCATAATTTCTTTTGACAAGACTCATTGATTTCAATACTACATGATCATTAATTGCCTGTAATACTTTTTATTCCAGTAGGGACTGATTAGTAGCATGTCTGAGGATTGAAAACTCCTGTGGCATGAATCACTGGAGGCTCCTATCGGAAGTGGTAAAGGCTTTTTCTCCCCTTTGGGTTTAAGAAACCATCCAGCCGGGGTCAGAAAGCTGTGACATCATTAATTCCATTTGACTGCTTTAAGGGAAAATAATAATCAATTTCCTTACAGTGCCCTTTAATTTAAGGTTTTAATAAGGGCAAACTAGTCTATTTAGCCTGACTAAGAAATATGAGGCAACCCATTTCCTTCTGCATTGCTTAAACATTTTCTCTTGCATGGCTCTGGTTACTGTTTTTTCTACCTGCAAAACACAAGTGTAAGAATTGGTGCCCTTTAAGTCAACTTTGGAATCAATTATGCAGAACACTGCAAGTGTCCTCATTTAGACTGCACTTTCATAACAGCAGTATTGATCTACATCTGGGGGGGGCACATCCATAAGCAAGAGGCTCTCAGTATGAGCAGAGGCATATTTAACTCTTTGTGGGCCACTGCAAAAGATAAACCTTTCTTGCTGCTAGCTAGGACCTTAATGGGTTTATTTTGAAGTCTAGTCTTTAACAATTTAACAGACTTGATAATGCTTTTTCTGAGCTATGAGCACCTTTGCTATGAACAATGCTATGTAAAAACTTTGGAATGCGTTGCAAGCACAGTATGTGGGCAGCATCAGTATTTCAGTGTCATACACACAAAGCCCTGGGAAAGATGGCAATTAATCTAGCTGTTATCTTGCAATATTTATGTGTTAATCACTGAGGACAATGTAAAGATGAGGTCTTGCCTTCCTGTGACTGACCTTCATCTTTATGCATTTTGATATTTTGCCCTGATGCTTCAGAGATATCCCTTAACTACACTGTGTTCAACAGACTGGCCTTGGTAGGTGTACCCTTGTACCTCTTTTTACAGGAGCAGGTTTTCAAATAATCTGTAACTAACTACCCAGGTTCTGTGATATAATTAGTTAAGGCACAATTTTACTACATTAAGCACAGTGAATGTGTATATAAGAGCGTATCTTGCTGCCCCCTACAGTATTGTTACTTGAAATGCTCCATGCTGTTGCTAATTGGCCTTAACAACAATACAGAGATTAAACACTGTAGAATGTTCCATGCTTAATTAACTCTGTCTTTAGTTTCTGTCTTCTGGAACATCTCTCTCCCTCTTCCTCAAAATCCTAAACAGTGAAACAGTAACACAAATTCCATAGTAAGCTGAATATTTTTAATGAAGCCAGATGCAACATCTTTCTATAATACGGTTATAGAAGATCAACTTACCTTTAATGTGTATATACACAACATATATATTGTGCAATGTTTGTGTTTTACTGACAATATTCTGTGCCTTTGTGCCTAGGAAGAGACACATAGACCAGAAGTCTGTGCAATACGCACTGAGCCACTGCGTAGAGGCCATTGAACACACACACACACAGAGACAGCTTTCCTCTCCATACAGGATCACTGGCAGTTCTCAGATACACTCTAACTACAGCATGGTTTGCATTATTTATCTTACTCGCCAACAAGAAATAGAATCCAATATAGTTTACAAATCTAAAAGCAGTAAAACAAACCAGATTTAAAGCAGAAAGTTGACAATAAAGCATGGTAAAGCAGTTCCCTTTATCTTATTAAAAGCACAGGTAAATGGATATGTTTTATCAGGTAGCTAAAAGTAGGGTGATGAAGTAGGGTGCAGGTGTTGCTGCCATACCCTCCTTCGCTCTTACACCCCACAGTCCTCTGGCCTAGCAAAGTCAGAGGTGCAGATGTTTAATATCAAGTCAGTGGCTTTCAACAAAAGTATGTATTTCCCCAGGTACTTTCAAGAGGAAGTAGCTTGATTGCCATGAGAACATAGGGGGCCATGTTTATTAAGGCTCCTTTGTGTGATTCTCCAAGACCCCAAACAGCCTGGCAATGATTAATGATCCATGTTGGCAGGACAATAAACTACACTATCTGGATCTCCCTTCACTAGAAATCTCCTTGGATGCTTAAGAAGGATCATCCACCAACCTCCTTCCTGTACCTGGCATTCAAGTGATTTAGTCATCTCAACCAGGCTCATCTCCTCCTCTCATTACATCACTGAGACAAATCCTGTATTAGCATCTGCCACAAAATGAAATTAAAATCTTCTAGGTGCGATAGGATTGCCAGGCCATCTCTTGGAACCTCAGGGAGCTTTGGAGGCAAGATAAGGAGAAAAAAGTCTTTTGAGGAGTTCCAGATGCTGATGCGTAGCAAGATATCATGTCCTCCCCTTACATTTCTCCAACTAAACCTGGATGCAATAGAGAGCGGGAGGGCCAGACCACCAGGAGATTGCAGAAGCAGGCAAAGACCTAAGTCACAACAATCCCGCTAGGGATTCCAGCCAATAGTATACTACCATATCATACCCCCCCCGTTCCGCTCATTACTATGGATTCCCTTTGTCTCATTATCCAAACTTCAGGACTGGAGTGGGAAGTGGAAATGGCCCCCGAGCAAACCAAGCTGAGTGGTCCCTGCAGTGCTACAAGCCTGCACTGCAGTGCCCCTCAGCAAAATGAAGCCAACAATAGCTCACCCATTGTATCCTCCCCTCAACTGGAAGCAGTGCAGGAGGAGGCAATTGACACTGATTGCTATTTATGATGAGGGGTGTGAGCCAAGGGGCTCCTTAGATGTTGGCAGAGTTGCTCTGCTTGCTCCTGGCCACCAGCATCCCTCTAGAGTGGTGGGCCACTGTGAAATTGCCCTGTATGTTAAATAGCCAGTCCTCCCTGGCCCTTTCCCAGCCCTTCCTGTTTTTGCATCTCTATGAGGGCAACAATTATGCTTTTTCTTTGGAACAGCCACAAGGAAGAAACACGTTATGGGGTTAAACGTAGTTAAGCACTACTTTAACTAGAAACTAGGACTTTGCAAAGTGAAGGGTTGTTTGATTTGCTACAAGTAAATTGCTACAGAATTTTATTATTGAAGTTCAGTTGTGTCATCTTATATTATCATTTTAATGTACTATTCTGTTTACTATTTTCTATTCTTAGCTAGAGCAATAAAGTAACTCTCTTTTTAATAAAGTAATTCTCTAAGTATCTGTCTCTTCCTTTCTTAGGCCTTCCCCACCCTGAGAAATATTAAGATATAGCCTGAACTGCTTATACAATAGCAGGTTAGGCTTAGGTTGTACACATGTGAGGACATGCAGATGTGCATGACCGGAACTGGAGTCAATTTGGGGTAATACAGTCCCCCCAAATACCATCTCTCCTGTAGCCACTTGCCTAATTCTGAAGGCAGTAGTACATGGATAAGACCCTCTAACACAGATTATAAGTGATAAGCATGTATATACAGGAGCAAGGAGCCCTTTTAATACCCTGGTATTAAGTCACAACAATCCAGCTCTTTGAAATATGTCTGGGGGGAAAATACTTGTATACCAGTCAAGTTCTTCCAGTAACAGGGAACAATGTTTCCCAACAAGCAATCCCAAACAAAATTCTAGCTACTCTGTTTGGGACCAGCTAAAGTTCCCAAATTGTCTTCAACAGCAGCCCTAAGAAATCCCTGACCTGTATAGCCCAGGCAAACTTGATCTCATCATATATCAGAAGCTAAGCAGGGCCAACCCTGGCAAGTACTTGAAGGGGATACCTCCAAGGAATAGCAGGGCTGGGATGCAGATGGGTCACCAGAAGTAAACCATGACTTCCAGGCATAAACACACATACACTTTTGGATGGTGAGACTGCCTGAATTTTCTTTTTTTGTCTGCAAATATGGGAAGGCTAGGGTGGAGAGAGGAATAGTTCAGAATGTATTATATCATGTTTCATCTTCATTTGGCAGGATGCTAGAGCATGAGAAGGGCTCCTTGGGAACAAGAAGCAGGAACTACCTGGGACATCAGACTCACTAAGGGCCAGCAAGGAGGATATCTCCCTGGGTAGAACTGTGGCCTAGGTAAAGGCACTGGCTCACAGATCCTAGCAGGCCCCTGTTACTCCCAAATTAGTTAGTATGAAGCAGTTCACAAAACTGGTAACAATTTTAGCAGGACTGCGGCTTAAATAGTTCTGAGGAAATCACCCCTGCCCATTTGCTGAGACCTCATCCTGCAAAGACTTAGTTGTCCACTAAAGACACCCCCTCCCCCATCTTTCAAGCAAATTTAACCAAGAGGTCTAATTTTATGGGCCCCTAGACAAGGTGTCCCCAGCCAAAATACTTGTCTCTGCTGTTTCATATGGGGAAAAGTTTCAAGAAGCTAATAAATAGCCAGATAAACAAGAGCAACCACTGGCCACTGTTTTTTTCTTGTGTTGTTTTAAATTGAGAAGTTCATCTACTTTCCTAATGCCTCTTGTTCCACTGATTGGGAGGGGGGGGTCTTTATGAGAACGGCAAGAACAACATTTTTGGCATGGTATTTATTTATTTTCTGATCCTGTAGTCTAGAAGAGCTGTCTCCCTTCCCACTCCCACTCCCTCTCATTGCCTAGAAAACTTAAAAATTGAACAAACCTGGAAACCTCAAAATGTCACCCTGCATATATTTAGAATATTCCCAGATATTTCCAAATGGGGGGGGGGGGAGAGATTGATAATTGTTGGATAATTCAACAGAGTAAAATGGAACCACACAGCTCACACATGTAAATTAGCTAAAAAGAAAGTTTACTAAGGAAATTAGGAAGGATTACATGAGAGGATAAAAAAACAATAAACAGTCTGTCTAGCCACATCTTTCTAGTTACTGGTTACTCCAAGATGGGCTGAGTTCAGACTAGCAGTTTGAAGCGGGAGCTGGTCGTGGCTAAAAAGCCCCGGAACAAACTGTTCCGGGTTTTCCCAGTCACACTGTGCCGACTGATGCGGGAGCATACTGGGAGGAGGCGCGTGGGAGAATTTAGACTGCTGGCCCAGAGGTGTGGCTGTAAACGGCTTCTTCCTGGTAAATTGGCTATGTGCGCATATGTGCATGCGGCCAATTTGGGGAGAATCCTGTTGCACCAGCACCGCATTGGGCAGTAGAGCAGAGCACAGCCAATCATGTGCAATGCAGGTTGCTCCTGGCTTTTAAAGGTTGGTGTTCACAATTCCCGAAAGCAGAATGAAGCGGGATAAACAGGCTCTCAGGGATTTGCTACTGCTTTTACCGGGTATCTTTTAAACGTGGGAGCGAAGTGGAACAGCATGAGTTGACTACGGGTGGGGAACGCCAGGCTGATGTGCCTGTGTGAACGCCCCTTTAATTTGCTTTTAAAACGTGGCTGAAACATGGCTATAGTGGGGCAAACTGCCAGTCTAAACTCAGCCATGAATACTCTGGTCTGATTTTACTTTTCACATTGTCTTATGGCATCTGATCTTAGAACAAAGGGAGCAGGAAGAAACCCCCAAAATGCCTATGTGCAAAATATCAGGTTGCATCCAACTACAAATTGACCAGTGACCAGGCTAAAGATCGCTTCATTATGAATAAGATGTCCTTTTCTAGTGTGGGAACTTCTACTTGACATCTCATAGGTTCTAAGCTAACAATTAGCATATACAAACAAACCAGTTAACTCTTCCATGACAAATATCCCAACAATAACCAGCATTCCTGAGAATCCTGAATATCACTCAGTTGTTGTTGTTCAGTCTCACAGTCGAATCCGACTCTTCGCGACACCATGGACCACATCACACCAGGCCCTCCTGACTTCTGCTGTTACCTGGAGATAACAAAAAAAAAAATGCCAATCAGGTATTTTTGTGATATATGTTAGCCCAGCCGCCTTTTATTGGGCTATTTCTGGGCTGTTTTATGCTGTTATGAACCTGATGGTGTGCCAGCCAAGAGACTGTATAATAAAGAGCCATGGGGAAAAGCCCAGAGAAGGAACAGAGGCCAGGCAAGGACTATGAGATGCTGGCTAAAATCACTTCAGAGGGTCCCCATAGCTTGCTTGCCGGGTGTCACATGTAAAGTACTGGGTTTCGGGCCTCATGACTCGGACGACGACATAAGAGAAGACGCGTTTATTCGTACTTCACATAAGACAAAGAAGCCACAGCAACGGCCGGAGGCCAACTATATACAGTTAGGGGGGACGGCCCTATATTCCTATTGGCGGGTTTGAATCGCCCGCCAATGCTGCCATTGGTTCACTACTGGCGAGCTCAGGAACCTAGTCCCTATTGTTCTCAGAGAGCGAAGCTTGGCTGTATTTCGCCAGCTCTGCCTTCTGATCCCAGGACACAACACCCCTCCCCCCATAGTTTGTCTCCTATCAGGTGACGTAGTCTTTTAAGTATGTTGGTGCCCTCCGTTCTCTTAGCGAACGTCGGGGGGCCGGTACCGGACTGGCGGGGCCCCTATCGGGTGGTCCGCCAGCACAAGGAGCTTGGATCTCTGGTAGTAGCCGAGGCGGTGACGGTGGCGGCTGTAACGGCGGCGGCAGCGGCGGCGGCGGTTCAGCTGTCACCGGGGCCCCCTCCGGATTTCGTGGACTTTCCGGCGCTGGCTCCGCTGTCGGTGCTTGCGGTCGATCGGATGCTGGGCGGCCGCGGCATTTCCCGGTAACTGGATCTCTGTGTCGGGGTCTTGCCGCCTCCGGAGCTGGTCGACGTGTTTACGGAGGACCCGGTCCCCATCTGTTAGGACTTCGTATGACACTGGCCCGGTGGGTTTTAGGATGCGCCCGGCCACCCACTGAGGCCCCGCCCCGTAGTTCCGGAAGTAGACAGGTTCCCCCGGGAGGAAGCTTCGGGGCGCCTCCCGGTTCTCGACCAGCTTTCTCTCTGGGGCTCGGTCCGGGTGGAGTCTGTCTAATAAAGTGGTAGGGTGGCGGCCCATTAATAGTTCTGCGGGGCAATGCCCGAAGATGGGGTTTGGGGTGGTGCGGTATGTCAGAAGAAAGCGGGCCAGCCGGAACTCCCAGTCCCCCTCCGTTATGCGGCTCAGGGCTTCTTTGGCGGTGCGTACCGTTCTCTCCGCCTGTCCATTGGTTGCCGGGTGGAAGGGCGCTGATCGTATGTGCCTGATTAGGTTCCTTTCGAGGAACGCTTGAAACTCAGCAGATGTGAACGCTGCCCCGTTGTCCGACACGATTGTGTCTGGTAACCCGTGCGTCGCGAATATTTTCCGCAGGGCCCTTATTGCCGCTTTGGCAGAGGTGGTAGACACTGGACTTATTTCCACCCATTTCGAGTAGGAGTCTACCGTCACCATGAACTGGAGCCCCTGAAACGGCCCCGCAAAATCTATGTGTAGGCGTGACCACGGCTTGTGGGTAGACTCCCAGCTTTGGGTTGGCGCTCTCGGGGGATTGGGGCGGACTTCCTGACACCGTGTGCACCCTCGGACCCAGGTTTCAATGTCGGCGTCCATCCCGGGCCACCACACGTAGCTCCTTGCCAGAGCTTTCATGCGTACAATGCCGGGGTGGGCCTCATGTAGCGTTTCTAGAACCCCTTGTCTCATGGGCCCCGGGATGACCACCCTGTCCCCCCATAACAAGCACCCTTTTAAGGCGGATAACTCTTCCCGCCTGGCTTTGTATGCCGTGAACTCTGTCCCTGTCGGTTCCGCTGGCCATCCCCTCACCACCCAGTTTAGGACCCGGGAGAGAATGGGATCTCGGGACGTGCGGGCGGCCACGTCTGCAGCCTGAAGGGGGGGGTTTGGCAGCTCCTCCATTAACAAGACCGCGGGAGCCGGGGCCGGATCTTCCCCTGTATGCGGCAGCGGCAGGCGGCTCAAGGCGTCGGCATGACCCAGCGCCTTGCCCGGCCGATGCTCCAACTGGTACTGGTAGCCCGCTAAAAACAAGGACCAGTGCAACACCCGGGGCGACAAAACCTGCGGCGTTTGTTTGTCCGCCGCGAACAGACCCAGGAGCGGCTTATGATCGGTTACGAGCGTGAAGGGCCGCCCGTACACAAAGTTGTGAAACTTTTTAACCCCCGCCACCAGTGCCAAGCCCTCCCGGTCGATTTGTGCATAGTTCCGCTCCGCGGGGGACAGCATGCGGGAGTAATAAGCCACCGGGACTTCCCTTCCATCCGGTAGCTTGTGTGCCAAGACTGCCCCGACCCCATACGGTGATGCGTCGCACGCAAGGATTACCGGGAGCTTTTCATCAAAGTGGGCGAGCACCGCGTTAGAAATCAAGAGTACTTTAACCCCCCGAAACGCCGCCGCCTCCCTCGCTCCCCATGCCCAAGGTGTCGCCTTATCCAGCAGCCTGTGCAGGGGTTCGGCCACGGCGGCTTTGTGGGGGAGAAAGGCGTGGTAAAAGTTCAGGAGGCCTAAGAACGCCTGGAGCTCGGCCTTGGACTTCGGGGCGGGGGCCTCCACGATGGCCTTCACCTTGTCCCTCGCCGGATGCAGGCCTGTTGCGTCTACCCGGTATCCCAAGAACTCCACCTCCGGCACCCCGAGGAGGCACTTTTCCCGCTTCACTTTCAGCCCCGCGGCTTGGAAGCGTTCCAGTACAGTTCGGAGGCGGGCGGCGAAGCTTTCCGGGGTGGTCGCGGCGATGAGGACGTCGTCGAAGAACGGCGTCACTCCAGGGATCCCTTTCAACAAATCGTCCATTAGATTTTGGAATATCCCTGGGGCCACACTGACCCCGAACTGCAGCCGCTTCACCCGGAAGGCCCCCCCGGTGCGTCACTATGGTTTGCGCCTCGGCCGTGGCCTCATCTACCGGGAGTTGCTGGTACGCCTGCGCGAGACCCAGCTTTCCAAATATGTGCGCCCCCGCCAGTGTGGCTAAGACATGGCTGACCACGGGTACGGGGTATGCGTGCGCCTGAAGTGCCTGGTTAATGGTGCACTTATAATCCGCGCAGATGCGGATTTCCCCGTTTGGCTTGACGGGTGTCACAATCGGGGTCTCCCATCGAGCGTTCGGGACGGGCTCTAGGACTCCCTGGGCCACTAACCGGTCCAGTTCGGCCTCTATTTTCGGGCGGAGGGCCAGGGGCACGGTGCGGAAGCGCCGTCGGACGGGCGTCACGGTGGGGTCTAAGTGAAGCGACACCGGGGACCCTTTATAACACCCCAGTTTCCCGTCAAAGACCTCCGGGAATTCCTTGCACACCGCCCCCCAGTCCCGCACCCCGCACTTATTCACTCCCCCAATCGTTATGCCTAGGGCTTCGAACCACGCCCGCCCCAGGAGACTCACGAGATTTCCCTCTACCACCACCAAGTCCAAGTTCCCCTCAAAGTCTCTGTACTGCACTCGGAAAGTGCCGACTCCCCGGATGGGGACAGGGTTCTTTTGAAAGTCCACCAAGCTTAGTGGCGATGGACGAAGAGGGGGTCCCCCTAATGGGCAAAGTCTTTTAAAGTGTCTAGGGAAATGATGGACGCCGCCGATCCCGAGTCCACTTCCATGCAACAGGGGACCCCTCGATCCGCACGGTTACTTGGATCTTCGGGGCAGAGGAGAGGTTGGGGTTGGGGAGGCGAAGTACCTGCAGCGGCTGGTCGGTGAGGTGGTACAACTCGGCGACCTCTTCCGTCGTCTCGTGGGCAGTGGACGATGCGCGGTGCAGTGGAACCGACGATCTCGCATATCTGGGGTCCTTGGACCGGCAGACCCGTGCGAGGTGTCCCTGCTTTCCGCACCCGTGACAAACGGCATCCCGGAACTTGCAGGATTTCCTTCCGTGGCCTTCCCCGCAGCTGGCACAGACGGTCCGGTTGCCGGAAGGCTTGGCTGGCTCTCTGTTGGCCTGCTGGAACGGCGCCGGCCGGCGTTGTTGAGGTCTGAGGGCGAAGACCTCTTCCGTTTCTACATTCCCGGGGCTTGGACTCCTTCCGACCACATGGGTGGCCGCGGCCGGGCGTTCCCCTTCCGCGGCCTCGTGGGCTGTTGCGGCGTCTAGGGCCTCGTCTAAGGAGAGTCTCCGGTGTCCAACCAACTTGCGCCGCAGCTTGGAGTCCGCCAGGCCCCACACAAACTGCGTCAGCAGGTTGTCCTCCACCTTCAGGAATCCGCAGTCCACCGCGAGCACCCTTAGCGCGGCCAGGAAGGTGGCAATGGATTCCCCTTGGGCCTGGACTCGCCTCTGGAAATCCATCCTCTTGGCCAGGAAGGTCGGCCGGGGGCTGAAGTAAGCATTGAGGACATCCAGGATCTCCCCAAACGAGCTCTCCAAGGCCGTGCGGGGGACCAAGAGGCTCTTGGCGAGGCGGACGGTTTGGGTGCCGCAGGCGTTCAGCAGGATCGCTCGTTTCTGGTCGGGGTGGCGGATTTCGTTGAGCTCCAAATAGCTGATGAGCTGGTCGACCCATGCGTCCCAGGTTTCTGGTTGCGACGGATCGAAGTGCTCCAGTGTTACATGAGAAGCGGCCATGGTTCTGTCTGGGAAGGCGTGCGCCGGGGCGAGCGGTGCGGTGCTGCTCTCGGGGTCAGCGATGCGATGCTCGGCGAGCGGTGCGGTGCTGCTCTCGGGGTCAGCGATGCGGCGCTCGGCGGTGTCCTTTTCGTCGCTCATGGAGTCACGGAAGGCGTTGAAATCCCATCCTCGTCGCCACTGTAAAGTACTGGGTTTCGGGCCTCATGACTCGGACGACGACATAAGAGAAGACGCGTTTATTCGTACTTCACATAAGACAAAGAAGCCACAGCAACGGCCGGAGGCCAACTATATACAGTTAGGGGGGACGGCCCTATATTCCTATTGGCGGGTTTGAATCGCCCGCCAATGCTGCCATTGGTTCACTACTGGCGAGCTCAGGAACCTAGTCCCTATTGTTCTCAGAGAGCGAAGCTTGGCTGTATTTCGCCAGCTCTGCCTTCTGATCCCAGGACACAACATCACATATTACAGTCACAGGTTTGCATTCAAACAAAAGACTCTTGCATACCGTCCAGACTCGCTGTCTCCAGTATAAAGGGATTAAACCCCCCTATGTGCCAAAGCACACGGTCCTCATGGAGGATCCAACTGAAGAGCCATTCTTCTTTGTTCCAACTTCCTCCTTTCCAGCACCCAGGTGACCACTGGTCAAGATAGCCACTAGCATTTAACACACATAAGAAAACAAGACGACAAATATCTGACTAATAAAAAATTGGGAGAAGAATTTCATTCTTCAGCAGTTAACAAGAAAAAAGGAACAGTGATTTATATTTCAAAAGATTTGGATCCTAAACAAATTTTTTCCGACAAAGAAGGAAGGTATGTTGGCGTGGAAATCTGTATGGATAGAAAAAAGACATTGCTTGTTAATATATATGCACCCAATGGTGCAAAAGAGACCTTTTTCAATGATTTGACTAAAGAGTTGGAATGTTTAAATTATGACCAAATTGTTCTTGCGGGAGACTTTAATGGTACAGTGAACAATACATTGGATAGAAAGTCCAAAGCAAGTGGAGAGACAGTTGGAAAGTTACCAAAAAAATTTTTTCAATTGATGAAGCAAGAAAAATTAGAAGATGTTTGGAGGAAGTGGAATCCTAAGACCAAGGATTACACGTTTTATTCGAATAGACATAATTCCTTTTCTCGAATTGACATGATTTGGATGTCAGAGGAGATGGCGCAAAAAACTTATAAAATACAAATTCTACCGAAAATTAACTCTGATCATAATCCTCTACTTTGGATATCTAAAGCAAAACCTAAACAGCTATTTTGGAGAATTAATGAAGATTTACTGGATCAAAAACAAATTAATGAAATCTTAAAAAAGGAAACGAAAAGTTTTTTTGAATTGAATTTGAATAAAGGCACGGACATACAAGTTGTATGGGATACATACAAAGCAGTAATCAGAGGCATGCTTATCTCTCTGAACTCCAAAGATAAAAAGCAAAAGATTCAGCAACAGAAAGACCTTCATGAAAAAATTCGACAAAAAGAAAAGGAACTAAAGAAAAGACCAGGGAAGAAGAAAATTATTAAAGAGATTCACTTCCTGCAAGATCAGCTGAATGTTCTTTTAAACAGAGAATTATATTGGAATTTAAAAAAATTACAGCAAAAAGCATTTGAGGGTGCAAATAAACCAGGAAAGTTTTTGGCATGGCAATTGAAAAATAGAAAAGATAGGAACTTTATATCTAAGATTGTCGAAGATGGAAAGGAGGTGATGAGCCTGAATTGTATAAAAAGAGCTTTTTTTAAATACTACGCCAAACTATTCCAAAAGAAAGGAATTGACCAACAGAGAATCAAGAAATATTTGGAGACGATTGAAGTTCCAGAGCTGGGAAAACAAATTAAAGAACTATTAAATGGTTTAGTAACGAAAGAAGAAGTGACAATGGCGATAGAAGACGCAAAGTTGGGCAAAGCTCCAGGACCAGATGGCTTTACAGCAAAATTTTATAAGAAATTTAAAGAGGAGCTAACCCCTATTTTAGTACTTCTGTCAAATGAGATAAGACAGACCAAGCGGATCCCAGATTCATGGAAGGAAGCAAATATTTCATTGATACCTAAAGACGGTTTGGATTTGACTCAAGTAAAGAACTATAGACCAATATCGCTATTAAATAATGACTACAAATTATTTGCAAAAATAATTTCAGAGAGACTGAAAAAATATTTGAAAGATACGATAGCGGAAGAACAAGCGGGATTTTTACCAAATAGACAAATTAGAGATAATCTAAGAGTGGTGATAGATGCAATTGAATATTATGACAAGCATCCTGAAAAAGAAGTTGGATTCCTCTTCTTAGATGCGGAAAAAGCTTTTGATAATTTAAATTGGGAGTTTATGCTGCAAGTTATCGAAAAGATGAATATTGGACAGTCCTTTTTAAACATGATTGTGGCAATATATTCAGAACAAAAAGCGGCTTTGAATATAAACAAAGAAAAGACGGACTTCTTCCGAGTCCAAAAGGGAACACGTCAAGGCTGCCCGTTATCCCCGTTGTTGTTTATTTGGATATTGGAAATATTATTGACAGCGATAAGAAAAGATGACAGTATTGAAGGACTTACAGTGAAAGGTTTTGCCTATAAATATAGGGCATTTGCAGATGATGTAATGTTTATGATTCAAGACCCAATTGAGAAAATACCACAATTGATGGAAAAAATTGAAGAATTTGGTTCAGTTGCGGGATTTTATGTTAATAAAAATAAAACTAAAGTGATGTGCAAAAATATGACGAAACAAAGACAAACAGAACTTCAAGAGAAAATACAATGTGAAGTAGTCACAAAGACTAAATATCTTGGAATTGATTTAACCATGAAAAATATTGACTTGTTTAAAAACAATTATGAAAAGGTGTGGCATAAGATTCAGCAGGATATGAAGAAATGGGATACTTTGAATTTATCATTGATGGGAAGAATCGCGACTGTAAAAATGAATATCTTGCCGCGTTTGATGTTTTTGTTTCAGACTATTCCAATACTAAAACAAAGGAAAATACTGGATTCGTGGCAGAAAGAATTATCCAAATTTGTATGGGCAGGAAGAAAGCCAAGGATTAAAATGAAAACTTTATGTGACGCAAGAGAGAGAGGAGGCTTACAACTACCAAACTTAAGACTGTATTATGATGCCGTCTGTTTGACATGGTTGCAACAGTGGATTAATTTGGAGAACAAGAAGTTATTAGCCCTTGAAGGACATGATAATAAATTCGGATGGCATGCATATTTATGGTATGGAAAAGTAAAAATGGATAAATTTTTTAAACACCACTTTGTAAGACAATCACTGTTCGAGACATGGACGAGATATAGAAAATTCTTCTCGGAAGAAAGACCACTTTGGATTGTACCAGCTGAAGTAATTAATCCGTATTCAAGAAATCAAGGGTTAGATTGGCTACCCTATAAAAGTCTTTTAAAATTGGAAGGGAAAAATTTTGTGTTAAAAGATAGATTTGATGTTGAATTTGAATATGATTGGTTGAAGTATAGACAGATTTATGATCTATTTAAGACCGATAAAAGAGAACATGGTTTTAGAGAAAAGAATATTGAAATTGAAACTGTATGGCTTGAGAAAGATAAAAAAATGATTTCTAAACTGTACAAGGTGTTATTGAAATGGTATACTGAGGATGAGGTTGTAAAGGAGCAAATGATAAAATGGGCAGTAAATGTTAATAATGAGATATTAATGTCATCTTGGGAATACTTGTGGAAAAAATCAATGAAAATTTCAACGTGTGTAAATGTTAAAGAGAATTGTTATAAAATGATGTATAGATGGTATATGACGCCTAAAAAAATTGCTATTATAAATGAAAGTATGTCTAATCAAATGTTGGAAGAAGACCCACAGATGTTATTGTTAGGTCTTAAAATGGAAGAAATAAATGTAGCCAAGAGAACACTATTATGGTACTTGATTACAGCAGCTAGACTGACTTTTGCTCAATGTTGGAAACAAGATAAAGTACCTGAAACATGGGAATGGATTAAAAAGACGTTGTTTATGGCAGAAATGGACAAATTAACAAGAAAATTAAACAACGAAGAAGACGAAACTTTTTTCGGAGACTGGAAAGACTTTCAAGAATACTTGTTGAAGAATTGGGACGTAAAACGTGGTTTGATTTGTTTTGACAGTTATTGAGGAGAAGTGGAAAAAAACTCAGATCTTTGAATTGTTACCATTAGTAAAAGAAATATGTTTAGTAGTAAATGTAATTGTATAAGAGAAATATCAAGGGGGTTGGAGCAGTGCGGGAAGCCTTGTTTGGGGGGGAGAGGGAGAAAGAAAAATGGATATGTATTGGTTTGTTTAAATTGTATGAACATGTGATATATCCAATAATAAATTGTATTTTAAAAAAAAAAAGATAGCCACTAGCATTTGAAATTGACCCTTGCGACCAATCCCTAGCCAACAGGGAGTGTCTTCAGGTATAAGCCGCCTGGCCGTCCACGCCCATCGCTCGAGAGGTTTTAAAAACACACACACACTTTTCAGAGCTCTCTCTGCCTTGCCTACCCCCCCCCACCAACGACCTCTCTATACCTGCTTTACCTCTTACGTCCAGCTTACTCTCCCCAATCCTCACCTCGCTTTAAGGCTCCAGTCTGCAGCTGGAGTAACGCACGTGCTTAGCCAGCCTAATACACGTGCTCCCCATTTTCTTTCCATACTCTCCCCCCCCTTTTACCTCCCACTGGAAGATTTCAGGAGCTGCATATTCCAGAGGTAATATCACCCACCATCACTTCAATACCTGCTCGTGCAAATGTGCTATTTATTTCTTGCCTGCTTTTATTTAGTCTCTTGTATGCCAGTGTGTGTGTGATTGTATGTGTTCTGCTGAATATTATTACACAGTAAACAAAAGATTTATTTTACTCCCGTCTCTCGCCTCTTTACTGGGAAATAGTGTGGCAGCCCATCCTTCGTATACACAGACCAAAGAATCCCAATATTAAAAACTGTCCCAAATGCTCTATTAATTATAGATCAGAGCATTTCGGCTAACAATATATCAGACTAGAATTATCCAGATGCACATCCCTAGTTGTAGTTCCTCTGCTGAGGCCTCTGGGTATAGGGATTCAGGGTTTGCAGGGGAGTTCTGGCAACATGAACAGTCTCTTGAGCCTCTAGGCCTTCAGGGGAGGTGGAGTCAATTCCCAGATCCTTCTGATCTCCCTTAGATGAGGAAATTATTCCAGGATCCAGCCCTGAAGGGATCCTCCTGACACAATGAGACTTACCAAATTTTGGACTAGGATCTATGATTTTTGAAATAGAAAAATATTTGGAAGGTTAGTTTGGGGGCTTAGGATCCACTTTTGACATACTGTATTTTTGCCCTTGAGCCTAGGTGTAGATGAGCACTTTGTTCTCAACAGTGGCCATCAGACAGTTCTGGAAAATTTACAAATAGAGCAAGAGGGTAAAGTGTTTCACTATTGTCTGTCCTCATTAGGAAATTCATCTCATCAAGATTTCTTACTAGAGGTTATTGTTTCAAATACCTGCTCTTATTTACTAAGTGGGATTCATACCTCTCAGAGCAGTACTAAGAATATATACTCCCTAGTGAATCAGCTTTGGATGGCAGCCTTAGTAATCTCTGTATGTTCATTTTAGAATCTGGTACAGAGCTCTGTGCACGTGCTTTTAGATGCTCTAATTCATTCTTGGTGGATGCGGGTGCCTCCTTTACATTACTAATGTGTACATGTGCTCTGATAAGGCACTGAAAAAAAAACCCCAACAATCGTAATATAATTATATGTACAGTGGTATTAGCATTCTGTGTGGGTGAACATAATAAGGAAGGTAGGAGGGGCTTGAGGTAGGTGAGGCTGTGGGAAAGGACAGTAGGAGAGGCTTGGCAGGGTCAAGGAGATGTTTTGAAGGCATTATCTCTTGCTTATCCACAGAAAATAGATGGAAACTTTTTATGGCCAATGAAGGCATATTGCCGTAGGTACCAAAAAAGGGCAAGAAACTAGAAGAGTCTGTACTTCTTACAGGATCAGAGTCCCAGAGACATAAGTCACCACAAAATTCAGATTGGCTATGAGGCCAACCCAAGAAATGTGATCAAAAGAAGGACATGTGGATTTAAGTCTACAGTGAGGCTGAGGCCATGTCTGAACAGTCTACTGAAGTGCAGAGCTGCCAGTCTCCATGACAGCAGTCTCTTGCTGCTTCCTGGCATAGGGCTGTGTCAGGTAGCCCTGTCATGGAACTGGAATGCGAGGGGAGTACTCACAGTCTACCAGCCCTGACCATTACTATTCTACTGTCTGTATGTTATCATCTTCCTGACCTCGTAGTGTCTCCAGCTGCAGAACTCCTCTCCTTGGAATCAACAGCTTTTAACTTGTTTTGTCCGTTTTGCCCGCTTGCTTTGCCCATGCATGCAAACTATACTCATTGGCTTCAGCTCGTTTAGGGGCTATTTGATTCTACCATAATTTATGGAGCCCTGCTGTTCCCAGGCATTCCTGACACGAGCTGTACACATGTCTTTAGTTATGTTTCACCAATAAACAGATTCTTCTACTGAAGCCCTGTGTTGCATGACCTGACTAAGGAGCCTGACAGGCTGCAGGGAAACTAACATTGGGCAAGGCTTCAGGGCCAATTCTAAGCAGGTCTACTTGGTAATAAGTCCCAGTTTTTTCTAATAAGATTTATGAAAGTGTCCTTAACATTGCAGCATTCATGTCTAAATGTCATGATGCCTTTCCCAGCACAGTCCTAGCAGAGGAGTCCCGGTACAGGGGCAGGTCCTGCCATCAGAAACTCAGTTCTTCTCTGGTCTTCCTCAGGCCATTTGTTCATTGCTCTACATGCACCCATCTGCTCCCTCCATGTTGTTTAGTGGCAAGGAGCATATGGCTCTGAGCACCTCACTCTGAGTTCTTGCCACACCTTCAATTACACTGCCATATGTTCTATCATTAGATGGTAATTGCAAAGACTTTGCAGGAGAAATACTACCAAGCATTTCAGATGACAAGCCAGTTACTTCATTGTACACATAGCAAGAAAAAAACCAGCTGTCACATTTATCCCTGGCAATCTGATGATTTGCTTGCTTCAGCCTTCGCACTGATTTTCCAGCAGAGTAGAAGCCCAAGAATATGGATAGCTTAGAATTAAACCATCTGTATACAGCCCCGAGTAACAACAGTCTGTCTAATACCGATCACACTAATGGGGCTGGAAGGTTCTGAAATCTCATCCCAGAAGGCCTGCTGCTTTTCACATCCTAATATCCTCCATGTGATTTTTTACTAATCCCATTAAAAAGGAAATAATAAAGCTAAACAGGCAAGGTATTTTCCCCCCAAAAAAGCTAAGATTGATCTCAGACTTTACATTCTCAGGGAACATAATGTATATTTATGGAATTTTTTACTGGATTGATTCCAGCATCTTGCTGCCAACCCCAGACGATCTAAAAGCTCACCTATTTTGCTATAATAAGTGGGATTGTGCTTCTCATGCATTGCAGGCATGTGGCTACATTAAAAAAAAATCTACTGGAAGAACATTTGTGTAATATACAGACGCTCTGGATTTGTATTATTTATAGTGGCAGTATAAAAGCTTTCTCCCCTTCTTAATTTATGTTTAAACTCCATCAGGTTGGTTAGTCGGAGGAGGAGATCCTTTTAATGATGGTAAGAACAACTTAATTAAAGGTACAAAATGAAGGTGCTGCATAACTCAGCACCAATAAGTGAAGACAGCATGTTGTCACCCAGAAGTCTGTCCCTTCCCCAGAAATACTTATATAAACTGCTTTAAGTTACCCAATACCATAACAGTAATTTCCAAAGCATTACAATATGCTGTCATCTAAAAATTACAAGAGCACACCAAGCAGTTTTCAGTCCTTGTCCTTAGGCTTTGAAAGCATGAGAACTGGGTAAAACTGAGCACAAAAGCTGGCTGGATCCATCCTATTGTACATGCTACTAGGTATAATAACAGCCTTGTAATAGATAAAGAGATTGTCCAATGATGTACGGGTTAAACCAAGCATCCTTAAATGTTGACATTGTTGAGCAAAACCTAATCCTAACTTTTAATGTTGCTATTAACAAGCAGCCTACCAAAGCTATCAGTGTTCTGGGCAAATCCACCTGGGCTCTAGGATTACCAGCTGCTGGAGGCAACCCACCAAGAGAATGTGGGGAATGGGGATATGTGTGCTGGTGTTTTGCCAGTGTACAGTGTTACTTTCAGAAAAACCAGAAAGGATGCCATGACTTCCAAGGTGATGCTCTAGGGATTCACCTAAAACTCTGGTTTAACATAGTTTGGGGCGAATCCTAGAGTGCCACCCCACTGTCATGACACTGTCAAAGACTTCCAGTTTTTGTTGGAAGGGATGTCATATGCTGGCATGCCACTGGCAGCCCCTATCCCCCCTTTTTTTCTCCCACTAGCCTTTGAAGTGCCAGCAGGGAAGAGGGAGAATCTCCATAGGTAGACCTCCTGATGGCACTAGGTTTTTGGCCACTGGCCTGATCCCACATGGCTTTTCTTATGTTCTTAGGAGACCTTGCTGCCTGGCTCCAAACTTGGCCAGAATCACTTCTGGCTTCATTTATTCTAGCCTGTACATAAAACAGTGCCAAGAGGCGTTCAGCCTCATCTCTCTTCCCCTACATGCTGCTTGAGCATTTAATGGCTTGGTTGATGCCGCTTTGCTTACTAGTATGTTCCAGCTCCTGTCCATGTTCAGGTCTAAGATAGACTGACTTGGGAATGGCCCTTCATCCCTGGATGTCTCAAGGTGCTCACCAATTAGTACTACCAATCCTTTAGCTACCCACAATACTCCTGTCATCCCTTGCTATGGAGCAACCAGGCAAAGACCAGGCCTGATCACACCAATCCTTAGAACAATGTAGCATGGGTGGAAAAAAGCCCCCTTCCATGCCAATTTGAAGGGAACACCCATGATTCTTACTCAGCCCGAAAAGGCAACCAGTTAATCCAACATTATTCCATAGGGGATGAGACCAACATGCACAAAGACTGTGAACTGTAGAAGGGAGCCAGCTGAAATATCTACTTCCATCACTTCCCCCAGGCATGAGGAAAAAATGGTCCCATCATAGCCAATCACTGTCCCATACCTCATTTATCACAAGGCTTACTAGAAAACCATACTCCAGCCTGATAGGCTGGGATTCTGCAGAAATGTTCATGTTTTCTAGTTCATTCTGAAAAACTGTAACTCTACATAAGGCAATCATTCCTTCTCCAAAATGCAATGAAATATGGCAATCATATGTGTACTTTTGTCCTTGCACTAAATGTAATTTTTATTGATGTTTTGATTCTCACTGATATTTTAGAATCCTTATCCTATTTATCCTCACAACAATCCTGTGTGGGTTATTGGGCTCTTGGGCTTGGAGGATTAAAGTCTGTTTACCTTTTTTCACCAAAGCAAATGAAATTGTATTAGTAAGGTGGAAAAGGACGTGTTCTTTCATCTTCTATGCATTCAGACCTCTGCAAAGAATACTTGCCTTCTGCAAACACAATTCCTTGCAATTTTGTAAATGACATTGAATTCAGTTTTTTTAATTTGTAGAAGTTCTCATTAAGTTATATTTTCCTTGCATTGTGTAACGCGGATAGGATTCTTTTAAAAGAATGATTGTTATTCTTGAATCTGTACACTCAAAGTCTTATTTGAAAAGAAGGTAAATCATTCCCTATACTTTATCTTCTGAGTTCTTCAGCCTGGAGGGCAGAAGTTATTGTAAGAGAAAGAGTAGGGAGAGGGGGAGGTCAAAGAAGAATGGCAAGACAATTGCTTTTGTCTAAAGTACAAGCAATATGCAATTGCTTTGTCATGGATCACCATGCTTGAGAGAAAATATTTTAACTTGCTTTATTTTTCTGTATGGATATCGGAATATTGAAAGGAATGTAAGGATTGTCAGAAAATCTATGATCACATTCATCATCCTGTCAGGGCTATGCGAATCTAAAAAAATTAAAAGCTACCAAATTGAGGCTAACCTATTTTTTGTGAAATCACTGCTGTTCTGTTTACACTAGTTGAATCCTGTGGACTTCTTGACTCCAAATAATGGGAAGCTACTTATTTATTTTGATATTTATATCCCACTTCTTTCTTCAATGGGGACCCAAACAGACTTTTAATGTCTTTCTCTTCTCCTCCTCTTTTATTCTCGCAACAACTGTCTGAGGTAGGTTACACGGAGAGAGAATGGCTGGGCCAAGGTTCCTGGGCAGGGTGGGCATTCACATCCGAGGCTACCAAATCCTAGTCTGACATTCTAACAACTACAGCACACTCCTTCCATTGGGAAGCAAAACAGATTAAGCTTGCAGATTATCTGGATTAAAGTCAGCCTGGAATGCCCACGTATACCCCTCTTCACCCTTTACAGAAGCTCAGTTCACATGTTAGAATGAACATACATACATATTCCCTGTTTGTAAGAAACACCCAATACAATTGTTCACTTTATGAATTACACCAGGAACCAGTACCTGGATAAATGTGGGGCTTAAATCACATGTTCATCTGTACATGTGTTGATTGTAAAATGAGAATCGCTTAACACACATCTAAAGAAAAATCAAGTATACACTGCACATGAATTGTATGTGCATTCACTGTAACTTGTGAACAGGGCTACAAATGCAGTTCAATGAGTAACATTTGAGTCCTTGCAGGCCAACAACATTTCTGACAAAGGGAACTTTGTTGGTCTTCTTGGTCTCTAAGGTGCTACTGAATCATGTTGATCTTCTTGGTCTCTAAGGTGCTACTGGATCTTGCTCTTTTGCTGCAGACCAACATAGTTACCCACCTGAAAATAGATGTAGTGCAATGGTTTTAAGCAGGGGTCATTTCGTTGAAAAAGAGGTGCAGAAGCTCATTAGCATAACTTATTAGCATAACTTATTTGCATATGCCACACGCCCTGACATCACCGGAAGTGTGTCAGAAGGCAACACCCACCACTCAGGCTCCACTGGACCGTTTTGGATTGCTAGCTATTGGGTGGAGAACATGCAGATCTGCCCTCACAGAGGATGGAGAGCTTGTACCTGAATAAACCTTGGATTTAAAGGTGCCACTGGACTGTTTTGGATTGCTAGCTTTGAGGGGGGGGGAATGCACAGATCTGCACAATTTCAGTTATATGGGCATTTACACAATGAACATAATGAACACACCAACAACAGAAAATGATCCTTCTAACCCAGCCTGTTTAGAACTTCACCTATATCCCCCCAATCCACCTTTCACCTGTGTCCCCCCATCCACCTTCCCTCAATTTTATATTAAAGTCAACTGATGACCTGGGCCATTCAGTCACACCACCTTGCTTGGCTCAAACACAAACACAGGAAGCCACAGAATAAAGTGTGAGTCCAGTGGCACCTTTAAGTTTAATTCTGGGTACAAGCTTTCCCGTGCATGCCAGTTGTCTCCAGATCTGATTCTGTTTAGATCTGGATTATTCTTTAGCCAAGTGGCAAATGCACAACAGCTGTTTGAGCTCTGAACAAGGAAAGTAAAGATACGTTCCCCTCTCTGCTCTTCCTAGGTTCTGTACCTCCATAACAGCAGTAGAGAGGTGAAGGCAAGCCTACCGGCTAGAGGAATCTTGTTTCTTTTCTTTTCTTTTCTTTTTTTTAAAAAGGGGGTTAAAATGGGTAGTGATGGTAGAAAGTGCTATCAAGTCTCAGCCAAATTATGGTGAGCTCATCATGGGGTTTGCGAGGCAAGAGACGTTCAGAGGTGGTTTGCCATTGCCTGCTTCTGTATAAGGACTCTGGACTTCCTTGGTGGTCTCCCATCCAAACACAAACCAGGGCCAACACCACTTAGCCTCTGAGATCTGACAAGATCAGGCTAGCTCAGGTCAGGCACTGTGCCTTTAAAAGTGCTCTGTCCAGCAGCCATTCAACAGGTGCAGCTTTGAAAACACAGATCACCTTTTGAATGGGGGCAAAACAGCAGACGTGCAAAACCTTCATTGTCTTTCTAAAGGGGTGTGCGACTCCCTCCTAGCTTTTAAACTGTAAAGTGACTTTTTCTCCTTCCCACTGTACCAAGAATAACACTTTGCTGGTCTTAAAGGTGCCCAGGGTCTCAAATGCTGTTATTCAAGATAACCAAGTTAACTTCATGCCATGACTGAGACGAAATCTGAGTCCAGTTCTCTCCAGTCGGTCTAACCATTGAACCACATGCCCCAGAAAGAGCTGAGCTGCTAGCCCAGCATGATCCTTCTCCAAAAGGGGCTGGCCTGGCCTCTCTGGGCAGCAAGCCCTGGCAAGCACCCCTGCCCCAGTTTGAACTTCTGGCACTCAAAGGCACACCTTGCCTCCGACCATCCAGTTCATGAGCCTCACTTTGCAGCTGTTGATGAGCATGATCCGTGGCATGTTGTACTCAAAGAGGGAGCTGTACAGGGCACTGAAGCAGCCCCCGGCTGTGGCCATGGCTTCCCCCGCTGGTGGTGGTGGTCCGAAGGCTCCCTCCTCCTTGACCAGGAAGAAGAGGCCGGAGTCAGGGGCGAGCAAGACACATCGTCTGCTTCCTGCTCCTGTCCCAGATGGCCCACTAGTGGATTTTTAAAGGGGATGGATCCGGAGCCGGCAGTGCTACTTCCTCACAAGAGTCTTCTGCCCTCTGGAAAGCTGCTTCACCCAGGGATGGGATGCACCCGGCGGGCTGGGGGGGGGAAGCAAAGAGAGAAGGGATTTAAACTTTAAACCCCTTCTCTCTAAAGTCGTGCCGCAGCAGCGGTGCAATCTCTTCATTCTATTCAATGGGGCCATAGAATAGAATGGAGAGATCATGCTGCCACTGCAGCGCGACTCCAGAGAGAAGGGGTTTAAACTTTAAACCCCTTCTCTCTTTGCTTTCCCCACCCCAGCCCGACTTGGCAGGCTGGCTGGGGAAGGGGAGGCTTTTGAAGTTGCCCCCCTTTCGCTTCCCCAGCCAGCCTGCCAAAGCGGTCTAGGGAGGGAAGCAAAGGGAGAAGGGGTTTAAAGTTTAAACCCCTTCTCTCTGGAGTCGTGCTGCTGCTGTGGCATGACTCTAAACAGAAAGAGTGTGGGGGTGGGGGCAGGGAGCTGGGGGGGGGGCTTGCTGCCGCCACCATTTGTGCCCACTCCTGGGCTCCCGGAGCGGTGGTTCGGCATGCTCCCCCCCAACCGACCCCTGGTTTTAAGCCAGTGCTCCCCAGTTCTGGAGCATCCTCCCCAGATACATTCACCTGATTCTGAGGGATATTATCCTTTGCATGCCAAGATAAATGGTTTTGTGTTCACAGGCCTTCAATGGAAAATGTAACCATGCTGGATCTAACCAGCTTTTCTGTTGGTGAAAACGAAGCAGGTGCCCTCTATGAACAGCCCAAAATACTGTGCTGAGAATTATGGGACACACATGTGGGTTGAGGGCTGTACTATGGATGGGAATTATGTGGGATCGAGTAAAAAAAAAAAAAGCTGTCTGGATTCAACCCATTGATCTTCTTATTAATATATACAGTTACTTATCTCTCCTTAGCATTTCAGGAGGTTTCCATTTTAGGTTGCTTGCTGCAGCATTTAACTGCTACCATGCTCAGAAAAAATATTCACAGATTGTATTCCAGGATACAGCCATACCTCTAAACAAATTCCCATTATTTTAGGGCAGATAAAAAAATCACACAAAAAAATCTGTGGTGGCAGAAGATGTTGTGTTTCATGATACCTGTACCCTAAGCCTGAAAATACATTTTCACACAAGGTGAAAGCATCTCACATTAATAATAATTGCTAGTGCTCTTTGTATCTGTGGTGTTTTTGCTACCCCAAGAATTTTTCTCTCAGTGGAAAGGACAATGTTCTCCAGGTTTTCAGGAGGGAGACATCAGGTTAGCAGGTGGGGCTGTATCACTCCAAAGCACGTAAAATACTTCACTACATCAGTGTTTTCGGGGGCGGATCTTGGGGCATTTTTGTACTCCCAAATTTATTGTCTGGAGTAACAAAGCACTATGATGGGAAAACAAGAGCTTTCTGAGATGGTTTTATACCTGGGGTGTTTTTCTTTGTTTGTTTGTTTGTTTGTTTACAGAAAAAGAACTATAAATGGTGAGCTAGATTTGAGTCCAGTGGCATTTTAGATACTAACAAGATATTTGGGGTGTAAGCTTTCAAGAATCAAAGTTCCTTTTATCAGATAAGTGGTAACTGTATTTTGGGGACATTGTTCATTTTAATGTGCAGGTGGCTATGTCCTAAGAGAAAAACATTCTAGAACCACTTGCGTATGCATTCTGCCAAAAAATATCAGTGGGGAGGATCCATCCACAAAAATGTTAGCATGGTTTATATTATTTTTGTTTTGAATTGTTAAATGTCTGGCAGTCTCCATTAAGTGGGAAAGTGTTTTTTGAATAAAACAGACTTCACAGGGGTTAACAGTAATGAGAATTCCTACATTATAAAGAACAACCTACTGTAGATCAGGTTGCACATATATCATATAAAATCTTGTACCTTTCTCCAGAGTTGTCTGTACTGGACCATTTCTTTCTTACTGAAATTCCCCACATTGATGTTTTTAAAACTGAACATTATGTGAAATTTTCTGCAGTAGATCTTTCCTCACCAGGTGCAAACCTGAAGTTTTCTCATTCTTACACGACATTTTCAGAACTCACTAAAACTGGGGATTCCAAAAACATGGGGTAAGAAGGAGAAAACTCTGGGTTTGTGCCTGATTTCACATAACTCACAGTTAAAAAACATCAGTGTGGAGAATTTCACTACTGTGGAAATGGTCCTGGTTGCTGATGTAGACTGGTTTTATGACTAGTTCTGGAATATGTGCCCATTTTAGATGCCGGTACATGTGTGACTAGGAAGCTGATTTTTGTGTACTAAAATAGAACATTTAGGCAATTTTAATAACTGAGGAACAAATAGGGCTGTAGGCACATCCATATATGTTCTTGAATGCAAAGTATTCTGAAGTGTATTTTAGTCAGTCATTGTTCCATGAGAATATATGCTTAGCAACCTTTAAAATATAATAATAATAATAATAATAATAATAATAATAATAATAATAATAATAATAATAATAATAATAATAATAATAATAATAGTAATAGACATTTCTTGACACCTTGTCACTGCTTCCCCCCCCATGGCTATGTGGGGAATAACAGAATAAATGAAGATGGAACTAAGCCAGGTGATGATTTTAGTTCAAAGCTGCTGATAAGAACACTATTTGCAATGAAAGTTAAGGAACAACATTTAGCAGTGCCATCCTAAGCCAGTTCAGATTCCTACCCAGGTTTATTCAGTGGGGTTTAGTCCAAGGAAAGTTCTCATAGGGTTTCACTGTAAATTGCCTAAATATGAGTTCAAGATTACAGTAAGCATGAAGCAGCAATAAAATGCAATCTATTTGCAAGGGGAAAACACTCAAAAAAAAAGTATAATCAAGAATCTTCACAAAACGATTGCATCTGGCAATCTGCAAAAAATGACTCCCCCCAAAAGATATTTTATTTAGTTGCTAAGTACAGAATTATCCTTAGTGAGAGTTTTCATGATTTTCTAGTTTAACCATCTCCATTTCAAGAGTGAAAGTGTTGATTTGATGGGTTACTATCCAAAGTACTTTAGAAAATACTGTTTCCAGTGAAATAAATTTGTGAAATAGGGCAAAAGTTGAGAAACCCTTCTCCTGAATTCTGTAGGCTGCGTCTTATCGTACATTCCACCTTGCTGGGGAAAGCAGATTGGTAACTATGAAAGAAAATACAAAAGAGAGAGGGAGAGAGAAAGAGATAAGGAGGGGAAAGTCTGTGACTGAAATTCAGGTAGCTGAGATGTTTGTTTAAAATGTCCTTTTCAGTTTTGTTGTTGCTTTGTTAGAAACTGATAAAACCGTTCTGATCTGGCTAAAGCCTATAGTGCTTCTCATTATCTAAAAATTGAAAGTTACATAATGGAAGAAAGGGTTTGCATGTTGTTGTTGTTTGTATATGCACATGTAGCTTGACAGTACAGGTAGGTCCAAGTTCACACTGAGAAAATGTGTATGTTTCCAGTCTGTTCTAAATCACAGGACTGGATTAGTGTGTGAAAAATAGGGATGTGCACTTCAAAACATTTTGTAATGATTTCAGATCTGGATTTCAGGTAGGGCACTGTCTTAATTATCTTCATTTTTGGGGAGTTCTGCTCGAAGAGGTAGAGGAACTAGAGATCAAATTGCCAACATTCACTGGATTATGGAGAAAGCAAGGGAATACCAAAAAAAATTACTTCTGCTTCATTGACTAGGCTAAAGCCTTTGATTGTGTGGATCACAACAAACTATGGCAAGTCCTTAAAGAGATGGGAGTACCAGACCACCTCACATGTCTCCCAAGAAACCTGTATAAGGGTCAAGAAGTGACAGTTAGAACTGGATATGGAACAACTGATTGGTTTAGCATAGGAAAAGGAGTACGACAAGGATGTATATTGTCACCTTGCTTATTTAATTTATATGCAAAGTACATCATGCAAAATGCCAGCCTGGATGAATCACAAGCTGGAATTAAGATTGCCAGGAAAAAAGATCAACAACCTCAGATATGCAGACGATACCACTCTAATGGAAGAAAGTGAAGAGGACCTAAAGAGCCTCTTGCTAAAAGTAAAAGAGGAGAGTGCAAAAGTTGGCTTGAAACTCAACATCAAAAAAACTAAGATCAAGGCATCTGGCCCCATCACTCCTTGGCAAATAGAAGGGGGAGTCATGGAAGCAGTGACAGACTTCACATTCCTGGGATCCAACATCACTGCAGACAGTGACTGCAGCCATGAAATTAAAAGACACCTGCTCCTTGGGAGGGAAGCAATGGCAAACCTAGACAGCATAACAAAAAGTAGAGACATCACCCTGCCAACAAAAGTCCATATGGTCAAAGCAATGGTATTCCCAATAGTAATGTATGGCTGTGAGAGTTGGCCTATAAGGAAGGCCAGGTGCCAAAGAATAGATTCTTTTGAATTATGGTGCTGGATAAGACTCCCTTGGACTACAAGGAGATCAAATCAGTCAATCCTAAAAGAAATCAACCCTGACTGTTCCCTGGAAGGCCAGATACTGAAGCTAAAGCTCAGATACTTTGGCCACCAAGTGAGAAGACAGCATTCACTGGAGAAGACCCTGATGCTGGGAAAGATTGAAGGTCTAAGAAGAAGGGGACGGCAAAGGATGAGATGGTTAGACAGTGTTATTGATGCAACAAACATGCATTGTTTCAGATATTCCCAAACTGACCTGAAACAGCAGATCTTGGGTATTATTTTGGCTTGAGTATATCTGAATGCACACAGCTAGGTAAGCTTGGGGAGGGCCAGGGCAGGCCTGCCAGAAGACAAAGACATGAGACTGGGCAGGATCAAGGCAGAAAATATGATAAACATGGAAAGGTCAAGACAGGGAGGAGGAACAGTGGGACAAAATCATTTTGGATGGTCAGCAAACTACAAGCAATGAAGGATCATTTGCTAACTATAAGCATCTTCCTGTTTCTTTCCACAGCCTCCTGAGTCAATAGTATCTGAGGCCTCTGTGTGGTACCTTTCAGCACCATAAGAGCAAGAGAGGAAAAAGACCAGGTAAAGAGCCATTGTGATAGAGCGGTTTGAACAGAACTCAAAATTTGTCCTACTGCTTCAAATCAACACAGCTGCACAACTGGATCTAGGTAATCTTGGGACAGTCACTCTCAGCTATCCTACTTGCCAGGGTTATTGTAAAGATAAAACAAGAAAGAAGAAATCATGTTAGAATACCTGGAGCATGCAGCAGATAGATGGAATTCCATGGCATGCTTCACACCAAACATGACAGCCCATATATCAGTAGCATGGTGTAGTGGCCGAGACTAGTGGACTCTAATCTGGAAAACCAGGTTTAATTCCCCACTCCTCCACATGAAGCCTGCTGGGTGATCTTGGGCTAGTTCTCTCAGAGCTGATTTCTCAAGAGCAGTTCTCTCAGAACTCTCTCAGCCCCACCTACCTCACAAAGTGTCTGTTGTGGGGAGAGACAGGGAAGGCAATTGGAAGCCACTTTGACAATCCTTAGGGCAGAGAAAAGCAGGGTATAAAAATCAACGCTTCTTCTTCCAGTGCTTTTAATATATATATTTAACATAGGGGCTATGGTGCTTGATATAACTGACTTTTAAAGGCATAAATCAATAAAGAAAAGGGAAGGGGCATTTATATACAGTTGATTATTACAGCTGATTCAGTCACTTCCTGTTTCAAGTAAGTTTTCCTACCACAAAGACCTGTAAAGTAATGTCTCTAAATTCTTAAATAGCAGTATCTCCCCTTCTAACAAAGAATTTATCTACAGGGGAGAGGTCATTGGTTTATCAATATGCATTAATCTTTTCCCTGTGCTCTTCTAGTAAACCTTCAACTTACTAACAAACTTGGTGAATTGGAACACATATTGCCCCCAGCTATGATGGGAATGAGCCCTGTGCTTGTGCACTCCTGTTTGCAGTCCTGGCAAACCATAGTTTTCTGCTACAGATGCAGACTACAGATTTCACTAACGTGGAAGGGACTGAATGATTCCAAGAACAGGGAAAGAACCAGAAGGGGGAACAGGAAGCATGGGAGAAGAACAGGAAGGAGTGTGTAAGCACGGGGCTCATTCCTGTTGACCAAGGCATGGCTTGTTATAGCATACAATGCAAGTTTAAGTAGTTTTTGTAGACAAGTTTCTATAGACAATTTTATGAATATAAGCTGCCATTGACTGTTGGCCCTACTTATATGATCATTTCTTTCACAATAGTCGATGAGGCATCTTAATCTTAATCACTTCAATTTACTCCATTTTGACTGCTGCAAAGAATGATTTGACAAGTTAATCTGTATAGGCCTGTAACTCCAGCTTTCCTTTCAGGGCTGAGTTCCTAGCTCAGGAAAAGGCATCCGTGGTAAACATCAGTTTATCTGATGTGTGATAGTCAGATCATACTGTTTCCAGTTTGATTATCAGCCTTTGAATTCTTAAATTATAATCACTGAACACTTTGCTAAAGGTTTATGATCTGTTTCTGTCTGAATTATTAGGCCACAGATACATTGATGAAAGCATTCGCAAGCAAACAAGATTCCTAACAACTCTTTCTTGATTTGTGCATATCTTGTTGGTGCATCAGTCATTGACTTAGACATACATGCCACTGGTTGCCAGCAGCCCTCAATTTTCTGTAGAATTACAGCTCTTTATCCACACTGTGATGCATCAGCTGAAGTGTTGATGAGTCTACCTGGACCATAAAACTTTAATACTGACTCTTAAGTAAATTGCTGTTTGACAGTAGTCCATGATTTCTTCTGTTGCCTACCCCAGCACCATTCATTTTCAAAAAAGTTTCCTCAGTGGAGTTGCTTCAGAGGATAGGTTTGGTATAAATTTCCCTAGGTAGTTCACCTTTCCCAGAAGGCACTGAAAGCTTTACTTTATTGTGTACATGACCTCAAAGCATGAACTTTATTCTTATCCGGTACATCAGAAGGGATGTATCTATCAAAAAAATTCCAAAGGGTACTTGAACTTTCAAAAGAGAGGACCTTGATTTGGGCCCATCACCCCTGCTATAGAGTCCCCTGAAATCTTGTTCCTAACAATCAGCAGACTTTCGGGATCAGCACTGAGGGCAAACTGGGGATCTGCAGTGTGATGGGGGTATTGGTGAAAATTGCTACCCTCTTCCAAAAACATAACTGCCCTTAAATCTCCAGAGTGTGTGGCTATATCTCCCAAAAACTCTTGAAGAACACATTTGCATTCAGCATTAGATTTGTGGCTCTTGCTTCCAGGTCTTCCTGATCTCTCTGTGACTGTCCTCTTCTTGTTGGAATCCCAGATAAAAATGTCACCCATAGATGTGTCCGTACCATCTGTGCATACCTAGATCATGTGAATAGTTTTACCATATGCTTCAGAAACTGAAGTTATGCTTAAAGGAAGTTGCAGGAAATTATATTATCCAAGTGAAATGTTAAATGTACATAATGTAAAGCTCTGTTTGCTTTAGCTGCCAAAACCCCGAGGAAGCATTCAGCTTGCTAAAGGATTTGGCAATGGCAAAGGCCATGGTTTTTCTCTGGTTCGCAGACTGAATTTTTTGTTTTGATAGCTTTGTCAAAAGTCCTTGGATCTGAACACATATACAAAAGACTATTGTTTTTTCTTCACTGTTACCAGAAAACTCACCCAGTCTGTTAGTTCTTCATTCCTTTGTATGGCTTGTAAGCTTTGTAAGCTAGCTTTGCCTTGAGTTTATCATGCGAAGCAAACAGCTCCTGTCTGCTTATTTATCTGGATTGTATATGTGGTTGCTAGATTTAAACTGGTCCTTCTAGCTGTCCCTTTAATATCACTTTGATGTGCAGCAAAACCTGCTGATATTATTTACTCCCATGCCATGAAAAGCGTCAACAGTGCATTTCCACACATTAAGCCTCAAGTAAAGGGAGAGGACTTTTTTCTCCTAGTCAGTTGGAAACCATCATTACATCTTTTCTTAGCTAGCAACTCAGACCCTCAAACAAATCCTGAAATTCCCAGATGAGTCCCCTATCCCATGCCAGCCTATTCTTCCATAGCAAGAATATGTTTGACCGAATTAGGTTTTTCACACCAGTACTTAAGCTAAAACTGGAGTCATTTCCTTTGGTAGCATATAAATATAAGTTTTTACACAATTGTGGGCTTGGAGTCTGATCACTCTGTATCAGTCTATCCTACATGTCAAAAGGAATTGTAGTTTGTGTTGATGGCTGTCATCTTTTTGATGGGCAAGGCAATAGTTTTGTTCAAGCATCCATCAAGAAAGAAGTAAACTTCTGTCTTGCCTAACTGGAGAGGGAGGACAGGAGTGTGAATGAAAGCTCTGCTTTGATTCTTAAAAGGACAAAGAGAGAGTCACTGCTGTTACTTGGCTGAAGCCCTTGGGGAGGGGTAGTATCTTGATCTCTGGGGATCTGATATGAGGAATCGTTCTACTGCCCTGTAGGGAAGCCTCTGTGCCACTACCTGTGTTCAACCTGTATATTTGTAAATCCAAAGTCTACAAAAGAAAAATCGATCAGTCTCCAATGCTCTCTCCTTCAAGGAGATCTAGTCCAATACTTTGTCTTATATCTTATGCAAGAGATTAATCTCCCTTAATCGGTATCCTTCATTTTCAAAGACCATTTACCATATTGGTTGGTGACAGTCATGGTGTCATTTTTAAGCATTCACAAATGTGTCCTGGCAAAATGTTAATTTGCCAAATCTACATATAACTATTGTCCTGTACAACTCCATAGGCAATATCCAGTCCCTGTCTAGCATGTTTTATTCCATCATGTCCATGTACACTTGTTCTGCCGAGTCATGATTAACTTGATGCAACTGATGTGTTTGTTAGGAGAGCTACAGCATTTGGCAGACTGGTTATTTTTATCACTATTATTATATTTATTATTATATTTCCAAAGGCTGTACACTGTTGGAAGCCATACTGCATCCCAGACTGATGGAGGCACCATTTACAGCAAGGATTCTGACCATGCCATGAAATTGTTCTGGATGTCTTCTTCAGTCAAGTTCACAGACCATAGTTTTAGCTGCATTCAGATATTTGGTCTTTACTTCCACCGTTTCTGTTGTTCTGAAGTTCTAGAGTAACTATATTAGGATTCACAGTGCAATCTGTAACCTTATCTCTAAAGAGTTTAGGACGGCAAGTAAATCCTGCACTGGTGTATCTCAAAGATACACCAATATGCCCCCAAAATGTGCTGCTGTATCTGAAATATCCCACTGCTAAGCAATGCTGCAGCCCCACCAACAGCAGGCCCAGCATAAGTCCGGTGCCGGTACAGAACAGGGCAGCATGGGGAGCATGTTTTGGGGCATAGCAGTTGAGCTTTGAAATACTCTCGAAATTTATCTAGTCACAATCCTAGCACTGGTGTAATGTTACCTCAGTAGCAACCCTGAAATAAACTTTTTTAGAAGGAGGAGGAGATTGGATTTATACCCCACCCTTCACTCAGGCCGAGTTCAGACTGGCAGTTTGCCCCAAGAAAGGCACGTTTCAGAAACATTTCACAAATGGATTAAAGGGGCCATTCACACAGGAACATCTGTCAGGCGTTCCCCAGCTGTACTCAACCCGTTTTGTAATGCTTTCCTCCCGAGTTTAAAAGATACCAAGTGAAAGTGGTATCAAACCCTGGAAAGCACAATTATCCCATGCCCATCCCACACCAATAAAGTGTGAACGCTAAAAGCCACGATTTTTGCTTGTGCACTAATGCACATATGCGCATATCTCCAGATTACCAAAAAGAAAGCTGCGCCTTACAGTCGTGCCTCAGCCAGGGGTGGGCCAACAGTGTGAATGCTCCCATGTGCCTCCTCCCTGGTATGCTCCTGCATCAGTCGGCACAGTGTGACTGGGAAAACCTGGAACAGTTTGTTCCGGTCTTTTTTGCCACAACTCCCTCGCGCTTCAAACTGCCAGTCTGAACTCAACCTCAGAGTGGCTTACAAACTCCTTTCCCTTCCCCTCCCCACAACAGACACCCTGTGAGGTAGGTGGGGCTGAGAGAGCTCTGACAGAAACTGCTGTTTCAAGAACAGCTCTGACAGAACTACGTCTTGCCCAAGGTCATCCAGCAGCTGCAAGTGGAGGAGTGGGGAATCAAAAAGCCAGTTTGGCATAGTGGTTAAGTGCGCAGATTCTAATCTGGGAGAACCGGGTTTGATTCCCCACTCCTCCACTCACAGCTGCTGGATGACTTTCAGCTATGTTTCTCTGGTTTCAAGTCATGCACATTTAGAACACAAACTTAGGTCCATTCTACATCTAGCATTTGTGCTGCTGTTTTACCAAACCCATATTGGAACAGAAATTCCCCTCTATATTGCATGCCACTTTCACTTTGATTGATTGTCGGGTTTTATGGCAGTGTTCAGCCTGCATGCTGCTTTTACTTTGTTTGATCTCTCAGTTTTATGCTACCATCTGCATAGATTATGGCTGTTTTATGGCCATGCAGGGGTGACTTTGCAGTCAGTACGGCATTGGCCCAGGGTATTTGAATGTGGTTTTGAGCCACATATTTTTCTGTTCCACTGTGGGTTTGGTAAAACAACGGAGTGAATGCTAGATGTAGAATGGGCCAGGGGAGACCCTAGTTCAGGGGTGTCAAACATGTGGCCCGGGGGCCGGATCAGGTCTCCAGAGTGCTTCTATCAGGCTCACAGTAGACCTGGCTGTCTTTTGCTTCTTCTTCCAGTTCTGCTGCTGCTGCATCATTGTAGGTCTGCAGCTTACAGATACACACCTGAACAGCATACTCAAGACACTTTGATGTAATAATTCAGAGCAAGAGATGTCAGTTATCGGACACTGTTAAATAAACAAAATATTGCAAGAGTGCTAATGTTTTAAGCATGTTTTTATTTTAAGTAAAAAAAAACCACCTTTGTGTTTGTGTCCTTTATGTCAAGTTTATATCTCTGATACTTGACATTATATTTTATGATACACATGGCCTGGCCCAATAAGGTCTCATTTATGTTAGATCCGGCCCTCATAACAAATGAGTTTGACACCCCTGCCCTAGTGGGAATTCAACAGAAAGGCACTTTGCACAAACAGCCAATGGAGAGAACAAACAGTGCTGTATAGTATTGTCTAACTCTACTCTGCTCAGAACCCTTACAGGGACTCCATCTCAGGACATAGACACCAAAGGGAAACCTCTGCTCCTCCAGCTAGAGATGCCTGGACAATGCACAATGGCTGTTTGGTGTCATAGCAGGCAGACCACCAACAAGACTTGAGACCAAGATGGACTCTATTCAGAGTGTAATGCCAGCCACCTGATGTGCCAGCAACAAGAGCAACAGCTGCAGTTCATGTCTAGATGCCTTTCTGTCAGGTTACCAATATTCTTTGCTGGCTCCTTCTCCATTACAAGCTGCTTTACAAACAGTTGTGGAACTAGCATGGTTGTCTTTTTGAGGGTATCCAGTTGTATAGACAGCTCTCCCTGTGATTCAACAGTCCATGCAGCTTGCAAAGAGACAGGAGCTTTGCTAAAACAGGGCAGTTGGCAATGCTCCTTTACAGAATTTGCTGCCTGGATGCCTGATGCTATTCATTTAGTATTTGAATTGTGTCAGAATTGTGCATCTGTTTGGGCGGAGTTGGGTACAAGGTCCTACCCCTTTCTTCTGACTTTACTCAGGGTCAAAACAGGATGTTACAGCATCCGTCAGTCTGACTCATGGACACCAACCCAATTTAAAGAAGAATCTGGCCACTTAAAAATGCCACGACGGGTACCATGGGACCAGGAGATCTTCAGGTGCACCTTTCTCAAGATCACTGCTAGCATCTAATAAGCTAGGCAGCTTGCATGATATGAAATTAAGGGTTGCTGGGATGCATAGGAACTGATGGAAGCAGTGATGCCTCCCCAAGTGCAACAGAGACAGTGCTTATCAAATTGGCTGGCATGTGGGGCACCCACTCAAGCTTTTGATGTTATTTCTTGAAAATGTTTACATTCCACCTTCTCTCCTCAGACTGTAGGCAGTTTGGGTGGCCCATCCCATGTGCTCACATTTGAGGAAACAAAATCCCAGCTGTGCCTGGGACCAGTGTTCCCTCTAAGCTGAGTTAGTGTGAGCTAGCTCACAGTTTTTTAGCCTACGGCTCATAGGTTTTTATCTTAGGAAGGATGGCTCCAGAGCAAACTAATTTATGCAACAGCCAAATTACTTGCTCACAACTTTAATGCCAGTAGCTCACAAAGTAGAATTTTTGCTCACAAGACTCCACAGCTTAGAGGGAGCATTGCCTGGGACTCCTTCCAGGGCTGTCTAGTACGAAGTGGGGGATGATGTGGTTGGAGTGGCCTTGTTTCCTTCCTGATGTGTGTACCTGTCAAAAGAAAACACAATAGCAGGAGGAGACTTGAAGCATATCTGTGAGGCTCCCTGATGTCTGTCTATTCAAGCACTCCTCCCATTTACGCTACAGTCCTCCTTGCAGGGGTGTGTGTTTCCTTTGTTTCTCTGTGTTTGTGTTTCCTTTGTTTCTTCCTTTGTAGCGTTCCACATGTAGGTGGCCGCAAGCTGACTTTAGGAGATTGTGTTTGCATGCCTCCCATAGCTTCCTATTATAAGCATGCCATTGTCATATTGCATCATAATTGGTGGGTGTTGGCAGAGTTAGTGTGGAGACTGGTGCAATTGCCACACTGCCCACACTTTGATGCAAGCTCTTTTATTTACATTTGTCTCCTGTGCCCAGCGATCACAGAATACCCACGGGCTGTGCCGGTGATGCCCCCGCATCAGGGTCTTCGGATTGGGCATCGGTCTCCATCATTAAGCAGCCTTTCTGATATCACATTGTTTGAAACCCCACAGATCATTCTGCCTTTAATCACAGACTCTTCCCTGAAGTGGCAGGTCTTGCAGCGTTTGTTCAGCTGTGTGACCTCCTGTTCTATAGGTTTAATCAACTGTTTTCATGCACATTAAAAGCCTCCTCTCCTCATTTTCTTTCTTTCTTTTTGGTGCAGTGTGTGTTCCACATTTGCTCAGTGTTATATTTGGCTTCACATTTTGCCCTTCACTGAACTTGAAGTTTTTATAAACATCTAAAGCCTCTTTTCCCATGACATGCCAGACTCAAGTTTGTCACGTTCCTCCTCAGACTCTATTGTTCCTTGAAATACTCCAAAACATTGCCTGAGATTTTGCATTTCTGTTGTGAGGTTTCCTGAAGAATGCCAGCTGGATGGTGTCTCCATTCCAGGCTTGGAAATTAACAGGACAATAGCAGTGCATCTGGAACTCTGAAAGAGGCTCTTGCATGGCTTCAGCCTCCTCTGAAAGTGGGAATTTAAAAAAATATACTTTCTTTCCCACTCAACCCTTCTGAGACCCTATCATATTTTGGGGTTCAAACAAGAACAAAAGCACGAAAGGCAGTAAGTTTAATAAGAAGAAATCTCCTGGCAGCTGCTTTAAAATTCCAGGAAAGCTCAGGTTGCGGCTTCTAGCTCAAAAACTCAGTGAGCATCTCTAAATTCTTAATATTACAACAATGCTTGTTTTTTCGAGACACGGCAGCCCATCCATTCAAAAAAGATAAGGTATACTTTTTATTCCACCTTAAATATAAAATCCAACCCTTGAAAAGAATTGCAAAAACCTCTCAGAAAAATATACCAGATGCACAAAGGCACCTCAGGGAAGAATAAGTTCTATAGATAGAACTTTGAGAACATCCTTCATGATCCCACTTACATTTGCTTATGCAGTTTACACCTGCATCGTGTTGGCAGAACATTCCGTTACAATGATACCGTAAAAAACTTCCCCATTGCAAAAAGGTAGCCTTGCAGCTTGAATCACCCACAGGAGCTCTTCTCAGTTCTGTCCTTTCAAGCAGATTCACTGCCCTCTTACGATGGTTGCATAACAAGCTCTTGTGCAGCAAATGGATCAGGACAGATGGGTTCAAAGAAAGACCGAGGAGAGCTTCTCAAATGCCTCTGGTGAACTAGCACTATAGGCACATCACAGAGGGTGTAATAGAGGAGGAAGCTGTTGCAGTATAAAGGCTAAGAGCCATGAATCATGAAGCCTTCAGTTTGAATCTTGTCTCTTGCCAATAACTCACTCAGTGGCCTTAGACATGCAGCCCCCTCTTAGCTTCTCATCTGCAAAGGAGGGCTAATAATGTTAACATATTTTACAGGGTTGTTTATATATATTAGAACATTTATACCTTGACTTTCCACATGGCTAAAGGCCTAATTGGAAACATCCAAGTAAAAATAAAACCCCATTTCACTGTCATCAGAATAAAATGCCTGCAGCCTACACCCTATTAAATGATCTGGTGAATAAAATAACCCTATGGAATCTCCTGAAAGTCTCCAGGGACAAAACTGCCCACAGCTCCTCAGGGAGCCCATTTCATAAAGTCAGACTACCCACAGAGAAAGCATGGGCTATAGTTGATACCAGCGTTCCCTCTAAGCTGAGTTAGTGTGAGCTAGCTCACAGTTTTTTAGCGTCCGGCTCACACATTTTTGTCGGCTCAAGAAGGATGGCTCCAGAGCAAACTAATTTATGCAGTCGCCAAATCACTTGCTCACAACTTTAAAGTCAGTAGCTCACAAACTAGAATTTTTGCTCACATGACTCCACCGCTTAGAGGGAACATTGGTTGATACCAAGTAGCCGCTTTTAGGAACATTAATAGGTGACAGTCTGAAGAGACTATAGGTAGTGCACATGGGTGTACAGGGAGAGAGAGTCCTTTAGATGTATGGGTCTCAGGGCATGAAGGTCACAACCAACCCTTTGAATTGAACCCAGACATGAACTTTTTTTTTTTAAAGGCAATAAAGCTTTTTTTTAAAAGGGCAAGATGTTTTCTCAATGGTCTGCCCCCAACAACTAGGTTGCTGCATTCTAGAACAGCTGTAGTTATGGACTGTTGTAAAGATATAATGATAACATACAAGATAATGCTGATGAATTGCTTTGAATCCCTGAATGTGCTATTCAACTGCATAGTGGTAGCAATAGCAGCAGCAGCAGTAATATTTGCTAGCAGTAAGAAGGTGCCTCGGGCCAGTTCTCTAGCCAAGCCCCCAAGGAACTACTTGGGCCTGAATAATGAAGAAGCTGCCAAAGTAAGGGCTCAGTTCAGTCCCAGCCACAGAAAGAACTGGTGGTTACTGTATCACCTCCTGTGCCTGCATTGCTCAAGGGGTTTGATTTAACCCAGAGGGTGATGGTGTGGGCCCAAGAGGTAATGCCTATACATTGGGTAACAAAGGCCCCGTTCACACGGAGCATTTGCCCCACGGAAGGCACGGGAGCCCCGCAGACTTTCCGTGCACGATCATACAAGCACATCTGGGAGGCGTAGCGCTCCCGTGGCCAACCTGCAGCTTCCCTCCGAAAACGTGGAGTAAAAAACTACTAGGTTCAAAGTACTGGTTTCCGGAAACCCCGGGGCAAAGGCCAGCATCTGATCATGGGAGCACCAGTATCCCACGGCTTCCGACGCCAGCCCATGTCCTGGGGTTTCCAGATGTTGTAAGTTTCCATGGGATGCGCACCAACACTGAATGAGGCATGTGCATATGCGAGACACCGGCAGCGGCCCGCCCCCCCCATGGCACATGCGCACTTCGCAACAGCACGGCTTGCATGGTCTGCTGTGCCACTTTTTTGCCACGCTGCAGCAGTATGGTGTGCTCGGCACTTGGGGCTGGAGCGTGGCAACCCGTTGGCCCTTGTGATCAGGCTACTGCACCTTATTTTGCTCCAGGGCGAACTGCCACGCCTCCCCCCCGCGTTTTCTGGCCCGTGTAACCGGGGCCAAAGGATCTTGAACCAATCCTGGATGTATCCCAGTTGTATCCCAGTTGTCAAGTACTTGACTAATTCTCTAGCCATATCAGCACGTTATTTGATATTACCCTGCAGCTTTGCAAACCCCAACTCCCGCCGAGCCTGCACTGGCAAGAGGGGGCTGATTTGCCTCATAGTGAGGCAGAAAGAGAAGGGCACCAGCGCTGTGAGAAGCACACTGCCAGGCAGGGGGCAGAGCCAGCCTATTTAGGCTCGGCTTCCACCCTCTGCCTCAGCAGTTCTTTGATGTACTTGGACTGAAAACAGCTCTGAGCATGACGCCGTAGGGTCGGGGCCTTTCTGTAGGCTTTAGGCCAGTTGGGAAGGCCAGTAGCAGCAGTGGAGGTTGAGTGGAGGTGGCTATTGGCCTCTGGCATGCAGTGGCGGTGGTGCTCTTTGAAGGCCGGGAGGCTTCTGATGGCGGTGGGATTGTTGGCACAGTTTTTAGTGTGGTGACAGCGAGGGACCGGGCCTGATTGAGCAGCTGCAGCTTCGGGGTGACTCTCTGTTGCCTGTCGCAGCCATATGGCGGGCCACACCAGCAACTCGATTTTTGTGCCACACTGCATCAGGCAGCTGCAGGGGGGCTTCTTTGGTCCAGGCTGTGTTGCACTGGCATTGTGGCCAGATCTGCGGGGCCGTGTTGGCAGCTCGCAATTCCCAGTGTTAAAAAACAAACAACAAAACAAAACAACCATGCTCTCTATAGTGGGGGGGGGATTAATGAGGGCCCCTTGGGGTATGAGGGCAGCAGCAGTTGGTGAGTCTGCTTAGGCTGCCTCTCCCTTCCCCATCCTTGCTAGGGCTGTTTAGTTGGCACCCCCCATCTTAGCTAGTCCCCCTCTCACCACTCTTCAGAGAGCTTGGGGGCTAGTCCAGCCTGGCAATAAGGGGTGGGTTTGTATGGAGCTACCTTTATGACCAGATAATCCCCCCCCTTGGTGTCCATAGTTCAACTGGGGTGGGCATTGCTTGCCTAGTCATTTAGCCACCTTAAGTGGAGCGTGGTGCCTGCTTTTCTTCTGCCATTCACTCACACACATACACAGACTTATTAGGCCTCTTTAGGCTTGCTTTGGTGGGCCACCATTTTAAGGGCAGTTCTTGGGCAGCCATTTGGTGTGAAGCAATTTGGCAGCCATTTTAGGTTCACTTTGGGGCAGATGAGGGTCCAAGCAAAGGCAGCCACTTTAAGGCTGTGCTTTTGCTGGGTTATTTTCTTGCTGGCCCTGTAGGCTGTTCTTTTAATCATTTTACATATGAGCTGCTGTCCATTACTTTGAAGTTGGGGGTGGCAGCAGGATCAGGCTGTGGCACAAATAAAATGGAGTTAGTTCAGTCCTCACAAGAAGAAGAAGACATTGGATTTATACCCTGCCCTTCACTTGGAGTCTCAGAGCGGCTTACAAACTCCTTTCCCTTCCCCACCCCACAACAGACACCCTGTGAGGTAGGTGGGGCTGAGAGAACTCTAACACAAACTGCTCTTTCAGGAACAGCTGTGCCAGAGCTTGTGACTGACCCAAGGTCACATCAGCAGGCGCAAGTGGAGGAGTGGGGAATCAAACCCGGTTTTCCCAGATTAGAGTCTGCACACTTAACCACCACACCAAACTGGCTAAATATAGTTAATTCATTTAGCAAGTACCAGTGAATTGATGAACGATTCTAAGAGATTTGGCCATAGTGCTTGCTAAATGAATTAACTATATTGAAATTTCAACGCTATACACTCTGACAAAGTTGTGAATGAAATGAGGCTTGATATGCATAGTCCGTTGTGTTGATGGGGTCGTTATGAATGATTCCTGAGGAACTGATTAGCTCCAGTAAACTGAATATTGGCTAAGAATTTATAAGTCTGCGGATATTTCTTTTGGCATAATATATCATGGTTGTTCTGCTCATTTCTAATTTCTAGGGTTGCCAGGTTCCTACCTGGCATTCAGAAGGGGGGAGAAGCTCCAGGTCCAGGAGTCATGTGCATGCACCACAATGATGTCACCTGGAAGTGACATCATCGTGCTGTACATGTCATTGAGGGATGCTCTAGCATTCAGTATTAAAACTCTATGATACATAGAGTTTTAAGGTTGAATGCTAGATCATCCCCTGACGACTGCCCAGCATGATGATGTCACTTCCAGGTGATATCATCACGCCAGCACATTGGCCCGATTCAGGCACTTTGGGGGTGGAGTTCCCCCCAGTGGCCAGATCCAGGCCAGTGGGTGGGGGACCCTAAAGCAGGCAAACCCCGCCCCTCCAGGGGACCCGGCAGCCCTACTACTTCCAGCCAGGGGTAACACTCTGGTTTTGGGGCAAAACTCTATGGTAAATTTGGCTCCAAACCATAGAGTTTTGCTCAAAAACCAGAGCATTGCCCCCAACTGGAAATAGGCCTGAAACTGGAAGTAGGCCTGAAAAAGTCAGATTCCCCCACCCCTATCAGCCACCTGGCCAGCAATGGGCAAGCACCTGCAAAAGCGGAGATTTCCCTGCTCCCTTCGAGGGGCTGGTAACCCTGCTAAAGATTCTTATATATCACATTATTCATATTTAAAGAGGATTTATTGGTCCCATCACCATTCCTCTTCCTTGGGTTAGAGTGGTCCAGAACAGTTGGAGCTGTGCAGGCAAAGCCTTTCTGAAGAAGAACAAGAATTCTGTAAACTCTGTAGGGTTGCTAGGCCTTGAAAGTCCTGTGGCAGGAGGCTCCAGCTATGAGGGTGATCAGATAGCATTTCGGTGCTCTGTATTGATGTCCTTTTTGGCTGAAAAACTCAAAGTGACATCAACACAAGGTAGTGACACTGCAGATCTCTATGGCTTTATCTCTATGGTTTATTAGTTGGAAATGATATCAAAGCATTGCATTACACCACTTTCTCTTCCCTGAGAAGCAGGGAGGATTGGCAAGAGTCCTCCCACTAGAAGTGGGTAGTGGCATCCCTAAACTGATGTCTCTAAATTCTTAATATAAAACCACACTTATTTTTCTATGTTCTGCAGCCCACTAACCCAAAATGGTAAGCTATACTTTTTACACTATCAAAAATATAAATTCCACATTGATAGAGATGGTTCTGTATGCTATCTCTCAGCACAGCAGGGGATTTTACAGTTATGATCAACTGTGCTGTGAGTAGATTCCTTTCCACGAAGTTCATGGTCCATACCTTCAGATGCATGCAGCCTTCCACTGTTTCTCCTTCTGGAGTATCTGTCTGAGGATTAAGTCAGGAGAACAGGTTGGACACATTGTTGACTGATTGACTTACTTACATATAGTCTGAGCAGTTCAAAAAAAGTTAATGAATTTATCTTCCTGACAATACCACCAAGCAGTGAGAAGTGCTGCTATCCTTCAGGGGAAACTGATGCAGAGAGATAAATTGAATTGCCAGTGAGTACTCAGAAAACCTCTGACAGAATCTTTACTCAATGGCGTAGCCCCTTTGTCAAGTCCTGGAACAAAAAGTACCCCAGATCTAATCCAGCTCTCCTGCATCCTGCTGTTACAGCAATGAGTGGAAGAGTTAGACCCTGAGCTTCATTTTCTCTCGCTTTCATTAAAAGATTAAAAAAAGAAATTCAAAAAAATCCTAAAGGTAAATAGAGCAAATTGCTTTGAAATATATTTTTATAGGTGAGCAAAATATTCTTTTGGATAAGTAATTTATTACCACTGTGCAATGCCTTTGTTAAGTGTTAATAAAAATAAATTACTTTAATGGGTTTGGAGGGAAATTGTTCTAAGGGGGGGAATCAAGAAACTGATTTAAAAAATAACTGTTCGCACGACACTTTGAACTTCTGATTTCTTTTTTCCTGGTACTTCATGAAAAGAAGTAATTGTGCAATTAATAATACATTTGTCTTTCCTGTCTGAAGGGAAAAGAATAGGATTTTATTTTAAAGCAACATGTTCCATATAAATATTTCTAAAGCTACTTCATGGTGAAAAGAAAAATGCCAGGCAGGAATCATCATCAGTGGAACACATTGGTTAACAATGACAGTTAAACAGGGCTGAGTTCAAAAGAAGACTCAGTGCCTGAAAGCAGCTTAGTGTAAAGTTATCCCAATGAGGCAAATGAGGGTTTTAAGGACTGCAATTTATCAAGTAAACAAGGAGGATATGGTGTATTGCGGGCTGTCAGCACAACATCACAAACCCAGTGCTGTGCACACATGTCTTAAACCAGTAGTTTATTTTTGTTCTGTATTTGTGTATAATTTGCAATAAGGGAAAACAGAGACTGAACAATGAAACACACAAAAATATGTTGCCACTGGGTTCATGCACATCACTTGGTACTTTGAAAATTCAAAGCCTGGAGGCAGGATAGCAAAATGCCATCTGCTGTGCCACTGGCCAAGGAATACCATCTATGGGGGGAGCATAGGGTTGCCAACAGCCTGGAAAATAAATAATCCTGTCCCTTTAATAGTGGATTAATAGGATGTTACATGCCAGGTGATGTGATTTACTTCCATACCATGAAAAGATTCAGCTGCTCATTTCTACACATTAAGCCGCTGTTAAAAAGAGACAACATTTTACACCAGTGGCAGCCCTCTGCTTCTCCAGTCAGCTCAGGCTGCAGTCCTGTGCCCATTCAGTTGGGAGTCAGCATCTCTGAACTCTGCAGTGGCTCCCTTTGAGCTCTAAGGACCAACATATTAATTACATGGGAGTTCTGTGGCTCAGTTGTCTGACAGTTTCTTTAACATAAAGAGTACCTGCTTTGCTTTAGGGAGAAGGTTTACCCATTTTACCCCACATCCACCATTTCCCTGATAAGTATCTCTCCAGAAGAACTGCTAGGTGTGGTAGGGGGCAAATGACAAAAAGGTCCTTGTCTGTTTTTCTGTACCATGTTTAATAGAAAGCCTGGGAGAGCAAGGTCTAGTCCCCCTCTCCCCCAGTATCATGGCCCAGATACAAATTGGGGGTGGGGTGTCTCATGGCTATATGGATGTTAAAGAAAACATGTCTGATTTGTCTCCCACATAACTTTGCAGTTTGAGGTCAAGTAACCTGGAGTGCCATTTGAAGCAGTTCTACTTACAATTGTACTGAAACCTACCCAGTGGTGCCAGGAGAGCTGTTCATTTGGTGGGTTAATGTTGTTTATTATCACCATGTATCCAACCTCCCATAGACTTAACAGAATGGGGCTTCTGCCTCCTGAGCCTCCCCCTCCCAAATTTGTTCGTAATGTTCAGTGGATCCTCATAACAGCTCAGTCCATTGTTGTTACCTGTTTAGCAGTGAAGAAAAGTAGGAGTCACACTTACCTGACAGGATACAACATTGGGCTCAGTAGACTCTTCAGTCTGCTCTACTGCACTTTCTAGGCCATATGTGGATAGGACAGTACAAACTCTTCATGGGCTGTGAGTGAGTAGAATGCCCCTGAAAAATGTTGTTACTATTGTTTTGGACCACTCATAATTCTTCAGATTTTTTGCTAGAAAAGGAATATATAAATTGATTTCAGATTTCTCTTGACGTCTTATTCTGTCACTGAGTACCCAAACTTGTTTCTAACTTCTCTTCAGATAAAATTTCAGTGATGATTCTAACTCTAGACAGCATGAAAGTTTGGAAAAAAAGGAGAGAATTATTAGGTAGCTTTTTTGAATGAACAGGAATTATGGAAACTGGAATAATTCAACAATAGTCCATTCATAAGAATAATAAGTTGTCCTACTGATTAGAGGATATTCTGACAGCTCTCATATTATATGGCTTTTCACAATTATGAACTGTTGGATCAAAATATACCCTGGCAGTAATTAAACTTCAAACTAAAACAATTAGATAATGTGTTTATTGGCCGGATATATTTGCATGCATATATTTTATTAACCCTTCTCCCCCATATCAACTAAGTAAATTTCTTCACACATACCTCGCAAATGCAGTGTGATCATGATCTCAGGCCTAAAGGAAGTGACAGAACAGCTGTGAACACACCAGAGCTGACAAAGTTTTGAGAGGCTTCGTGTAATTAAAAGAAAGCTACAGAAGTCAGGATGCGGCTAAAAATGATGCTAAAGTAAAATGACTGAATGATTCAACACAAAAGTCAAGTTGAAAAATATCTGACACCAACAAATTTGAGAAAGGAGAAGCCATCACTTATTTTTAAAACCTAATTGATTTTCAGCCCTGCTTTAAAGAGCTGGTAGTTGTTAATAGGATTGTTTTAAAAAAATGATTTTGTGGAAATATTTGAATGTTAATTTACTGTGATAGATATCCAGATGGGCACTAAGCAAGTCAGTGAAATCAGCCTAATTTATGCCTGTGAATCTTTCAGAGTTGGTGTGCTGTTGGGCAATGGGTGTAGGAATCTAGCACTGGATGTGGGAAACAGGTTCATATATCCATGTACCACTGGGCTACTCTCATGGTCTGCAGTCTCCCAATCTCAAATTTACCACAGTTTTCACTCTGCCACATGAGGTCATTAACAGCACTGCACTTTTTGGAGAAAAGATTGGATACATATGTTAAAAAAGAAGAAAGACCTACCTGTCTATTTATCTCTCTTCCATCTTTTCTCTAAAGAGCTCATACATGGATCTCTCCTGCCCCATTCTGTCCTCATTACAAATCAGTGAAATGGAGGGGTCGCTGGCCCAAGGTTAGCCAAGGAGCTTCACAGGAGAGTGGTGACTTGAGCTAGGATTTTCCCTGTCTTAGGGGCAAACTAGACATGGCAACACCCATGGGTGCCACTGCCATTTGAAAGGAATTTTAAAATGTTGCCAGGGCCCACCACAGCACAGCGAGGTGCTCTTGTTCCCTCCACAGACACCTTTTCAAATGTCAAAACAGCCATTTTAGCACTTGACAAGCCAGGAAGAACAAGAGAGTCTCACATCATCACACTGCAGGACAGATCACAACCAGATCCTCTCAGCATTTTAAACCCTTTTAAAATAGCAGTGGAATCTATGGGTCATGTCTTAAGTCTCTTCAATATAATTCAGAATATTGTTTGAGTTTTACACTATGTAAAATATAATAGAATTTGGTTGTGTATTTCAGAGACATGACAATACAATGTACCAGCATAATTGTACATTTCTCAGTATTAGGATTCATGTTATTTCCTGAATATATGTTTATCTTTCCAACATTCCTCCAAGAAGTTCAGGGTGGCAACCATGGTACACTCCATCTCCATTTTATTTTCACAATGACCCAATGAGGTAGGCTAAGACAGACAAGAATAACTGGCCCCAGGTCTGCCAATGAGTCTCAGCTTCATGAATGGAGATGTGGCCCAAGGTCTCTCCAGTCCAATACTGAAGCTGTCCACCACACCCATCCATATCACACCATTCTCTTTAGTCAGGGATCCATATAGCTTACTTTTGCCCAGGTTACCTGACAATGACATCTCCAGGTCAAACTCCAGTTAGCATAAAGGATGATAATCCAAGGAAGCGACTGGAACAGGTTTGATAGAGGGTTATAAAGAATGATTCATCTGGTTACTAAATCTGGAGTGCTGCAAGAATATTTTGCGCTGATAGCTCATCATGTAGGGATCTTTTGGGAAGAACTTCATGGCTGCTAATAAAAGAAGCCTTCATGTTTGCTATAGGCTGTGAGTACTATAAAACTTTTTACAACCATGTAAGAACATTCGGCATAATATAGAATTCTATAAATACAAATGCTTCAAAAGAGCACTTTAAAAGATATCAAATGGACTACAACAGCCTGGTTGCTGCCACCCATCACATGGCAACTGATAGTTACGTAATTTTTTTAAAAGTACAAAGTGGAATTGTGAGTGAGCCCAACAATATAGACTAGATTGATATGCTTTCTAATACACTAGCAGACAATTGAAAGGATTCCTGATTGTTAAGCTTTTTATGGTCTTTTCAGTGTTTTTGTTCATTGTGGAAAGAGAATACCAAAAAAAAAAAAAAGGCCCTGAACTAAAGAGCATGAAAACAAATGGGTCTGTTTTCCTCAGGCAGACAGAGAAACTATAAAAGGATCTTGTACTGAAATAAATTCATGCTCTGCATATAATGGCTTAAAGAAGGCAATTGTATATGACACAAAATTAGAGGTGAACAAAGGAAAAGAAGAGGAGGACTGAAAGTGAATAGCTACCTAATGGAAGCTTTTCCCGGGGATTGTGAGGAAGAGAGTGAGATATGGAGAAATGGTTTGAGAAAGATTAAAAATCATGAAAAATGTTCTTGCAGTTCACAAAAAAGTGCATATCAGTACATATGTCTATGTACATTAATTTTATGACTATGAAAGTACAATAATAACAACAATAACATGTGTACACAAAAGTCATTTGTCATGAGTTATTCTCTAATGTGACCAACAAAATGGAAACTGGCTTGATTCTCATTGACTGGGGTGACTAGGGTAAGGGGCAGTTTTAGCAGCTTTAACTGCTGCATAGAAACCAAGGGAGCCGTGTTTCATGCCTTTTTTGCATGCACACGGAAAAGGCCGGCAGGACACCAAGGTGAGGTCACTCAGTGGCAGTAGCATACCTAGACTATTTGGCACCCAGGGTGAATAACTTTTTAACACCCCCTCCTCTATTTTTTTGCCATCAAGTCACAGCTGTCTTATGGTGGCCCCATAGGATTTTCAAGGCAAGAGACGTTTGGAGGTGTTTTGCCACTGCCCACCTCTGTGTTGGCCCTGCTTAGCTTCTGAGTTCTAACAAGATCAGGTTAGGCTGGGGCTATCCAGCTCAGGGCCCCTCTTCTATATGACAAAATTATTTTCAATGATAATCATGAAATATAACAAATAATAATAATGGTTAGAAAATAGATTCAGGTGGGTAGCTGTGTTGGTCTGAAGAAGGAGAACAAAGTTTGGTCTTAATGGTACCACTGGACCCAAACTTTGTTTCAGTGTCCAGAAAAGAATTGCAGGCAATGAAAAAGTTCTTCTATTTAACTTCATATATATATGAAGTTATATATATATATATAAGTTTATATACTAGGAATAAGGCCCATTGTGGAAATAAATACAACGGGCTCTAGAAAGAGGCTCTGGGAGAGTGCCCCGGCTTTGGGCACTCAGTGACAATTTGCTGTGGCAATCTCAGCAGGGTATAATGACAGAGTCCACCATTTTCTCCAGAGGAACTGATCGTTGCAACCTGAAGAGCAGTAGTGATTTTGAGTGATCTCCAGCCCACCCCCAAGATTGGTAACAGTGGTTCCCCAGGAGGGAGTGGCTGGTTTAGAGGGGGAAGACTATGGCATTGTACCTGTCTGAGGTCCCACCCCTACTCAACACTCACCCTTTCCAGGTTCGACCCCTCAAATCTCCAGGAATTTCCCAACCTGGAGTTGCCAACCCTATCTCCCTTCCAGCCAACCATCAACCTACCTTTAGTTTTCCATCTCCTCCCCCATCCCTCCTAGAGAGCAGTTGTAATTTTGAGTGATCTCCAGCCCTCACCTGGAGATTGGCAACAATGGTTCCCCATCAGGGAATGGCTGAATTGGAGGGTGGAGTCTATGGCATCATACCTGTCTGAGGTGCCACCCCTCTTCAAACCTCACCCTCTCCAGGCTCCATCCCTCAAATCTCCAGGAATTGCCCACCTGGAGTTGGTAACCTGATCAGGATTGGGCCCAATGAGTTTTCTCCCAAAGGCCAACATAGGTGTGGAAAGGGCTTTTTACTGACAGAGGAAAAAGTACAGGTGCCAACTCTGATTAGGGAAATACCTGGAGATTTGGGGGGTGGATCCTGTGGAGGGCAGCATTTGGGGGGGGGGTGGAAGGACTCAGCAGGGTATAATGCCATCGAGTCTAGCCTCCAAAGCAACCATTTTCTCCCGGGGAACTGATCTCTGTCATCTGGAGGTCAATTGTAACAGTGGGAGATCTCCCACCTGGAGATTGGCAACCCTAGGGGAAAGTCAGCCGCACAGCGGGGAGTTGAAGAAAATGCTTTGATGGTCGCTGGCCCACCTCGTTAGCCAGCCAGCCATGCTGAAGCTAAGCAGGAGAAAGAGCCTTTTTCCATCTATTCTGACAGGAAAGTGGCCATTGGGGAGGGGGTTATGGGCAGGGGAGGGGGTTATGCTGAAAGTCCTTTGTTTTTTTACTCACAGAACCAAGCTTGGCTGCCTACCAACAGCCACTGAGGGGACAGTCCGTCACAGGAGTCAAGAGAACTCTCTTCCTCAGGAGAGAGAGCTGGTCTGCCAGTAAACCTGACATGTAAATCTGTCTGAAGGGGGAGTGGGTGGGGAAGAGGAGCAAACCCAGCACCCGGCCAATGGCACGTGAGTACTCTTGAGTGGCGGCTGATGGGCCAATGGCTGAGGGAGAGCATTTTACAGCCAATGGGAGCACAAGGAATCTTACGAAACCAAAAGATAATTATTATAAGGAGATAAGTTTTATATATATAAAATCATGCCAGTAAAAAAAATAAAGTTCCAACACACTATCCCATCACAAGAGCCAGTGTGGTGTAGCGGTTAAAGTGTTGGACTAGGATCTGGGAAATCCAGGTTCGAATTCCCACTATCATGCCATGGAAGCTTGCTGGGTGACCTTGGGCCAGTCACATTACTCTCAGAGTAGCCCTGACCTGGATAGCCCCAGGATAGCCTGATCTCAACAGATCTCAGAAGCTAAGCAGGGCCGAAATGGAGGCAGGCAATAGAAAACCACCTCTGAACATTTCTTGCCTTAAAAACTCTACAGGGTTACCATAAGTCAGCTTGGCTGCAAAAAACTTGACTGCAAAAAAAAAAAAAAATCATCGCACTACTTGTGTTCTGAGCAAGCACTTAGAAGGGCTTCTGTTCTCCATTTTGAAGCCCAAGAGCTGACCATCCTGAACATCTATGAGGTATTTTTGAGAACCAGGAGTCTGCCTTTGTACTTTTTACTAGCCAAAGCATCGCAAAATAGTGATCACAAGCTTCACCAGACTGGATGTTAAGAAACACACTATCTCCTTAAAAAGTGCCCCTATCCTTCATTGTTTCCAAAGGACTAAAGTCCAACCCGAGAAACTGAAGAAGGGCATTTTTGCAAGCCAAGCAGAACCAGTGCAATGTACAGTGCCCAGCAAACCCAGTGTCATTGTGGCAATACCCGGTGATGTCAGGCACATAATCACAATCCAAGCAAAGGGGGTTGGAAGCCCAGCAGAACCAGTGTCCAGCCAACCCAGTGTCTTCTGTTCATAATATTAACATAGGTTTGGTACTATACTACTCTTAAATACATTCTGTCACCAAGCAGGATAGGGATGAGAAGGTCTTGAGACCAAGAAGTGAAAATAAAGGGGGGGGATTTGGAAAAATTAGGTGAAATGAGACAGAAATGAATGAGAAATATGTGGAAAAGAGGTGGAGAGATTAAGAGAGGGAAAGGTTGTTTTATCTTGCTATAACACCCTAATTACTGCTTTGCAAGATCTGGCTGAGCTGGGTTCAAGGAAAGGGAGACAGAAAGGTTATACTTTTGGAGAAAATGATCTGCAGGCTGGCAATTACTTCAGTAGCTATCAGCATGCTAGTTTGGTTGTACAATCTATTAAGCAAGTTTGCTTCAGTCTTGGAGAAAAGGAAGTCTAGACAATCTTTGGCTACAATCACACACATTAAATAATCCACTTTCAATGCACTTTCCAAATGTATTTTGCAAGTTCACACAGTTAAAGCCAGTTGGAAAGTGCATTGAAAGTAGATTGAAAGTGGATTATTTAGTGTGTGTGATTGCAGCCCTAGAGTGTTCTTTGCTGTGTTCAAACTTCTATGTGCCCCTAGTGACTGCAGCCAGAACTGCATTTTAAAAAGAAAAGGAAAGATGTCCTGCTGGACACAGCATGATGATAACTTCAGGGGACCTCCTTCAAGAGCCTTCCTCAAGCTGCACCAGGGGCGGAGTGCACCCCCGCCCTTGGTATGCCTCTACTCAGAAGGACTCCAGCCACCCCTTCTCCACTCCGGCTTCCTCCCCGGCCTGTTTCCTCTTCCCCCTTTTATTCCCACTAGCAGCCCTTGCTCCACCCTCCCACCCCTTTCCCACACACCCAGTTCACCCTTTGTTCTGTCCGCTCCACCTTTTGCTCAGTCAGCTTCTGCGGGCATCCGCCCGCAGTTCTGGCATCCTGCCCGCCCCTTGGAGCCCGCTTCCGGCTCCAGGCCTGGCCAGGCCAGCCCCTTCTGCTGGGGCCTTCACAGGGCGGCAGCGGGGCGCAGACTAGCAGCCTCTTCCCTGAGATGAGGCAGGATGGCTTCCCCATTGCCCCGGGACTACAGGATCAGTACTGGCTGTGGGCGGGCTGCCCTTGTGTCACTGCTGTCATTGCCGCCACCCCTCTCTGTCAGGCATCCTCCGGCTCCCTGGTCTTGCCTGCAGGGGAGGGGGGACTCAGTCCCATGTCAGAACACTACCGAATTGCACAGATATACAGGAAATTCATTGTCAGATCTCCCAATTTTTTATTTAATGTTAATAGCGGCTTGTGGTGGTAATAGGGTTTCTATTTGGGAAAATGGCATACAGGGAAAAGGTTGATTCCAGGATCATCCTATTGCTCTTCCATACCTTGCTCACACAGAGAGTTGTTGCTATTATTAAAGAAAATTCTAAGCAATCCAAATACAAACCTCTAATATTCTAAAGTGACCCTAATTGTCCCCAATAATGCAGATGTGGAGTTGAGACCAAACCATCTTGTCTAAGTGAATTCATGGCTGAGATGAAATTTCATCTGAGACTTACTGCTCACACTGGCAGCCTCTGCACGACACCAGTGCTCAGTCTATTCTTTTTTCTTTGCAGTTCCCAGAGCTGATAAATTAAGCTGGCTCAAGTCATTTTTTATTACTTCATGCTTAGAGAACTGTATAGAAAAGCATTTAAAAGTTAAAGCCTCCCTTGCTCACAAACGATATCCTTGTATGTTACTTAAGTATTAATCTTCAACACTGGCAACATTAATGCATTCATCCCTTGCCCTCTTTTGCTTTAATTAGCTGTTCTTGGAGACCAGGCATTAGTCTTTGATTTAAAAGCATTTCCTGAAATGGGGGCGGAGGGGGAAAGCAAGGCCTGCTTTTGGAAACCTTACTTTACTGTTCCTAATTTCTTCTGATGTTAATCAGATCTTTTCAGTATGTGTTGACGATGCTGAAGATGAAAGTCAGAAAAACAGGCCAGACAGAAGACAACATTTAAAAAAACCCCTCTGTTTAATTAGCATCTATTTTTACAGGCCTGTTTGATATACTCATTTAGATACTTACCCTTACTTAAAATCTATCACATCTCAGTTGTGTCTCTTCCAAGCTGTCAGCTAAACTGAATTAATCTTTCTTGCCTACATTTTGTAGAAAAAAATTAAAAATACAAGTTGTTGTTCATGAGCATTATTTTTGTTTGAAGTTCAGCTCCCATATATTAAGTAAGCTTAATTAAACTTGCTGCCAGAGAAAGCGTCCTTATCATGTAGTACAAAGAAACACTTTCAGGCAGTCAATTAGTTTATTAGTTGGTTGGAAAATGTATACTGTATGAGCACCATTTCATTTTATCCGTGCATACTCCTGTCTACTAAGCACTCCTGAACAACTGCATATGGGGTCTGTTACATAAATTTTCTTTGATCTGCCATTTTGTCTATGAGTAGGCCAATGTATATAAGTCTACTCGGACAGGTTGTTGTGTACTTTAAGGATAGCTGCCATTAAACAATAACCAGAAATATCCCTAGGACTCCACATGTATAGAATAAGGATGAGTGAATGCTCCCAATTTTTTCATTTTATGTTTGTTTCTGTTTTTGTCAGCTTATCCAGCTCTCTGCTTTTCACTCTTGATACTTGTAGAACTGTTTTATTGTGTATATGGATTGTTGGGGGGGGTTATATCAGTAACTGTACAAATGACATTCATATGCATTGTGTATGTGTGTTTATATAGAGAGACTGATTAAAGCACAAACAACATTGAAAAATACATCATTTTACAAGAAAAATTGAGCACAATAAAACAGAAAATTGTACAAAAATATGAGTTCAAGTCACACGAGAGAAGCAAAAGTGAAATGGAGATATTCAGGCTGAAAAAGCAGCAATGAGAAATCCAAAGCCCCCTGGAGTCAGTTCAAGCAACCTGTGTCCAGGACTTTATCCATCTTTCTATGGATCATTTTTGCTTTGTACAACCTGAGGATGTGCAGAAGATTTTTGGATTCCGACCATGTTCTTCCTGATTTGGGAGAGCTTCCAGTTTAGAACTGGGCTATTAGAGTGTTAAGGTTATTAATGTCTTATTGATGGAAAGTGTAATTCTAATGGGACTGAAAGAAACCATTGTCATACTCTGTTAAATGAATCATGATTGGACCTCATTGCTTAAACAGCTATCATTTAGTTTCAAATATTCCTTTCTTAGGCAAGGTGTTTGAGCATATCATGCCAGCCCGCCTCCAAGTTTTCCTAGATAAGACCAATTATATAGATCCATCAGATAGGGACAATGCAATCATGATGATTCCTCTGGACCTCTCAGTAGGCTTTGAATCAATCCCATTGTCTCTGATAATCCTTATGGAACACCACCCTCTGGTGGCTCTGGTTGCTTCTGGAAAATAGAATGCAGATTCTGGGGGTACTTTTTACTATGTTTGTATTGGCTTTTATTTCTTTGGGAATCTGCTTTTGATGGAAAGGTAGGATATTAATTTTTATGTAAATGAATCAATGAAAGCATATGACACCAAGGAAGGCAGCTGGTCTAGGAAACTCCCTGAAATCTTAGCTTGCTGGCCTGTAAGACAAGGGGGAAAATAATCATATTAATGGGAATCACTGAACCAACACTTTTTTATTATTAAAAATTCAGTTAAAATATTATAAAGATTTCAGTTTGTACAAGCTGACAAGCAGGGAGGCAGGGTTTGTTTGTTACCTGAAGCTGATGATACCATGACCTGTGATTCAAAGTGATGATAATGTGCCTGTATTCATTATAAATTAATAAAGCTACTTTGGAATTTAATCAAGAGGTTGTGGCGTTTCTTCTGATGCATGCCACCCCCATTCTTTCTATATTATCTGCAGGGTGCATAAATAGCAATAAATAATCAGAATACACTAATCACTATCCATTCCATCTTCTATTTTCATATTCTAGGGCTACCATGTTTTGAAAAGTAAAAGAGAGGACATATTTTCTGACTGACTACTTCAAAGAAGTGATCACTATGACAAATCTCATTTTAAATACCCCTGCTATTTAAGCTGTGATAAGTGCTACTCACTAGGAATATTCCTACCCTCCAACCCAAAAAGAGGACATTTTCATCAGTATTTTTAAAAGAGCCCAAAAGAGGATGGACGCTCAAAAAATAGGACATGCCCTGTAAAAAAGAGGACATCTGGTAACCTTACCATATTCCCAAAGCCCATATTAAGATATTTGCAAAACCTTTGTATACACAGGAAGTGTTGCTGGTAGTGTGAAAGTATAAAGGCTTTAACCAATAAATATTCATGAAGTGACTAGGAGAGATGCAAATGTTCTTAATTAGAACCACGCTTCATAAAATGAGCTCACAAGTCAAAGGATTCATGTGCTCCATGACTTGGAGATATGCAAGGAAGGGGATATATAAGAAGCAGTGTAGCTCTGAACTTCTATATAATACAACGTCTGCATCCATATTTTAATTTATGACATAGAAACAGTATCCAGTTCAATCATCCATTTTTGTCTGATATTATCTGTATAATTTCAAAATATTGTTATTAAAATACTATCAAAAAGGCAGTCTTGGAGCTGTACAGACCTATAATACTTTACATATAGCTTGAGAACATGAATATATTCTCAGGCTGGATCTGCTACATGCTCATCACCTCAATGTGTTAATTAAAGCCTGATGACCACTTGTTCTCTGCACATGTTAAAGATATATACCTGCCTTTCTCTCTCATAGTTTCCAAATATATCTATCCCAGACTTGTTCCACTCTTTCTCCAAGGAGTTCTGGGTGATGCATATGACTTTCCCAGTTCCAACAACCTTGTGAAGCAGGTTAGATTGAGAGAGGATGACTGGTCCAAGATAACCCAATGACCTTCCTGGGAACTTGAACCCAGCCCTTCTAGTCTAAGCCCAACAGTCTAACAGTCTCACAGTCTAATCACTAAGAAGCACTGATTCCAAATACATGTTTGCAAGGTAAACACAAGGGATATTTCCAACTCCTCACCCTCCAATTTCCTACTATTTAGCATTTCTGAGTTATGCTGTACTTGTGGGGGTTCCAATACATGTGCTTCTTGCCATTCTTTCAGTGTAGATTTCCAGAATTCTTGAAGTCTACTAAAAATGGTTTGATAATTTGAAATGTGTGCCTTTTCCCTTTTTGTAATCTCATGTGAAAATATCATGGGATTAGGAACATGGGTTCTCTTTGCATGCAAAAATGCTTAGATTTGATCTAGAGTCGATTATACATACAAGTACTTGCTCAAAAATGTGTATTATTTTCATGTACATGAATATTCATGTGCATAATCACTCATGGAGGATGGATAGAGTATAATGCCAAGCACTAACAATCTGAGGAAGATTTGGGAAATGGAAAGGATCTTGATTCCTATCATGCCTCATCTTCAGCCAAGGGAAAGTCCAGCTGCCAGCCTTCTGGACACACTCATTGCTAGGACCACTGATCTCTCTGATGCGGAGTCACTCATTTTGTGGGCATTATAAGAGAACTGCAGTGACCCCAACATGGCTCCCATTTCAGTGGTCACTAATGATTGTACCCGGCAAGATTCCCTTGGCTAGGAAGTAGGGATGTGCATGAACCAGCTCACAAACTAAAGTCAGTGATGAATTTTGGGAAGTTTGTGGTTTGTGAACTGAAATTCGTGACAGGGCAATCAGCACAAACTTTCCATGAACTTTCAAGTGGTTTGTGGTGGTTCATAAAAGGATACATTTCCAGACAGTCTCTGTTCAATCAAAATGTTTACCAATCTTCAAAGCAATGGGTGGGCAGAATTGGAGGGCATGTAGAGGCACATCAGGAGAGGTCCTCTGAGAGTTTGTTGTCTCTAGCTTGCACAGGGTCTGTTCTATACACTCCTGAACCTGTGCCTGTCATTTCCCCAGAAAGCACTTTCCTGACGGAGCCGTAACTCAGACCCCATAAATCCAATCCTCACCACACTTGGAGGGAAGATAGAGGAGAGTCAGGCAAAGATCACCTGAGAGTTTGGCATCTCCAGCATGCTGGGGGGGGGTATCCTATCACATTATGAACCTCAAAGACCAAACCAGTTCATTTGGCACCTAAACATTCATGATGGCTTGTGGCTCACGAATCGGGCACACTACAAACCATCACGACCTGCATTTTCCCAGTTAGTGCCCATCCCTGCTAGGAAGTTCTCTTTAAAGCCTTTGTAGGACTTGTCAGTGGGAGAATGAGCTGCATCTGGGAGGGGGGTCACTCAGATGAGGATAGAACATTAGAAAGCCTGAAGTAGTACAAGAGGTGGTATGTGTGTGAGACAGAAGGAGGTAGGTGAGGGAAGTTTGGGTTCAGAAGCTTTGATCATATACAGGTACAACAAGCCTCTGGGCCCTGGTGGGGCCCTGTCCTTAGAGCTTCTTGTCAGGAACCCCAGCATATACCTGCCCTAGTGACAGAACTGAGAGCTAGCCAGTGATTGTACAGCAATGGCTATTTGGTTTCTTCTTGTTTGCTGGGATGGAAATGAGAAGAAATTATGACCTGTCACATCATGCTTCAGAAAACTATAATCCTACTCAGGGCTCTTTTTGTAGAAAAAGCCCAGCAGGAACTCATTAGCATAATAGGCCACGCCCAACAAAATAAACTCATTAGCATATTAGGCCGCACCCTGACAGCACAGCTCATCAGCATATGAGGCCACATTGACAAACAAGCGACAACCCAGAAGATTAAAGAGGGAAAGAAAAAGGGAAGAACGGAAGGAAGGAAGGAAGGAAGGAAGGAAGGAAGGAAGGAAGGAAGGAAGGAAGGAAGGAAGGAAGGAAGGAAGGAAGGAAGGAAGGAAGGAAGGAAGGAAGGAAGGAAGGAAGGAAGGAAGGAAGGAAGGAAGGAAGAAAGAAAGAAAGAAAGAAAGAAAGAAAGAAAGAAAGAAAGAAAGAAAGAAAGAAAGAAAGAAAGAAAGAAAGAAGGAGGAGGAGGAAGGAAGGAAGGGGGAGGAAAAGAGAGAGAGAGAAAGAAAGAAGGAAAGGAGGAAAAGAGAGGAAGGAAGGAAGAGAAGGGTAAAAGAGAAAGAAAAGGAGGGAAAGGAAAGGAGGAAAAGATGGCAAAGAGATGAAGGGAAGGGAGGCTCTCCCACCCACCCCCAATCAAGCCCCCGCTCCCCCCACCCCTGCAGATCCCTTACTTACCATTGGCGGGGCCAGGTAAGCTGGTGGCAGGCCTCTCCAGCCTCCCCCGCAGCTGCAGCACTCCTGCTGCCGGGGATGCTGGGGGGGGCTCTTCTACGTCCTGGGCCCAGTGCTCCTAGGGGCCCGGATGCTGCAGGGGTGGCTCTTCGGTGTTTCCCCAGGCCCAGCCCCCCTGCGTGGCCAGGTATGCTGCGGGGGACAGGGGGGAGCTTTTCCAGCATCCCCAGGCCCAGCGCTCCTGCTGGCCGGGGACGCTGCGAGGGGTGGGGGGTTCCCCAGCGTCCCCTGGCCCAGCGCTCCTGCATGGGCCGGGGACACTGTGAGGGGCGGGGGGTTCCCCCCAGCATCCCCCAGCCCAGCACTCCTGCGCGGGCCAGGTATGCTGTGAGGTGTGGGGGGTTCCCCAGCATCCCCAACCCAGCACTCCTGCGCAGGCCGAGGATGCTGCGGGGGGGGTTCCTCAGCGTCCCCCGACCCAGCGCTCCTGCATGGGCCGGGGAAGCTGCAAGGGGCAGGGGGTTCCCCAGTGTACCCCGGCCCACGCAGGAGCTGCGAGGGGCGGGGGGGTCCCCAGCGTCCCCGGCCCAGCGCTCCTGCGCAGGCCGGGAACACTGCGAGGGGCAGGGGGTTTCCCAGCATCCTCCGGCCCTGAGCTTCTGCGGGGCCAGGGACACTGCGGGGGGCGGGGCAGGCTCAGGACCCAGCCGGAATGCCATTCCGGTGCGTTCCGGTCCAAAAATAGCCCTGATCCTACTGTAAATAATATCAGGATCCATTTTTATTCCTACAAATATGGGAAGCTGCTGGTGATTGTGTGGGCTGATTAGTGACTAGAGGCCAATCAGTACTGTCAACTGAAGGACCCCCATTTGTCTCTGGGGTTTTGCAAGGTTGTCACATTTCACAAAATATGTGGAAGTAGATGCAACAGCCCTGAATAATGCTTATTTTTAGACCCAGATGTTGCAGGTGAAGCATTACTAGCAAAATGTCACTGTGTTTTCCTTGAGGTGTCTGTTGCCTTGGATTTTGCTCCAGGCTGTTTCCTGTGATAATATGAAATGATAATGACACACATTTTGATTCCAATGAAATTCTGTAGTTTATACAGCCGGGAAGGGAAAACGTGGTACCACTGATACAGAAGTCCCATATCACTCTTTTATATTTATAGGTGATAGAGTACCGACTGCTGATATACTGAGGATATAAACAACACATATGTTCGAATGGGCAAAACCTGAGACAATTCTAACTGAATGAAAGTCTAAAGAAAAAATTTCTGTTTCATCAGACTGAATCTATCTTTCCAGATATAATCTAGCTGTGAATTAAAACATCCCTGGTTCAAACCTTTGCCACGAACAAGCTAACTTTAAACAAACCAGAATTATCTCAGCTGGACCATCATTTGACAAAATGGGAATTATGATATTGGCACAAGACCATTGTAAGGGTTAGTTTGTGAATATTTGTGAAGTGCTTTCAACACTTGAACAGTATTATTAACATTTTAGTCATGCAAGAGCCAGCAGCATCCATTGTCTGCAAGCAGTAGGGGCCAGAGAGGTGACATGGTAGGGAGAGAGCATCTGTTCTCACTGGACACTGACTGAGAAGAGCCAATGCCCTTAAAAGTGGACAACATGAATCAGAGAAGGAGGCAGTAGGCAGACAAAGCCTTCTGTGTGTAGGTGCATCATCAGTCCAGACCTGCATGGGTCAAAACACCACCGGCTGCGTACTTGTAAAATGCTGACTTCTACTGTCTCTGACACCTGTTACTAAAGGTGTAGAAGATGTATCACTTCAGTCATTTCTTAATGGTATCAGCCAATTATTGCCTACTACACCACTTCACCAACCACTTCTGCTATCCACAGTGCAGGACTTAGATCTAGATTCAAAATTCAAATCCAATGTCTACTCACTTTATAAGTTTGGCCAAGTTACAGCCTTGAAGCCTTACTGCACCATCCTCAGGTAATGCAAAATAGATACCTACATCTTACAGTGCTTGTGAGGTCAACCACACTCTCGACTGTGCAATATACATGCTACATACTGACAACACTTTCCTTTGATATATTTTACCCAGATTATGTGCAATTAAATATATCCTTTTCCTGTGGCTAATTACTTAAGTCACACAGATTACTAAAAACTATTGAAACACCTGCCCTGACCTGGATAGCCCAGGTAAGCCCGATCTCATCACATCTCAGAAGCTAAGCAGGGCCAACCTTGTTAACTATTTGGATGGGAGATCTCTAAAGAATACCAGGATCAGGAGGCAGAGGCAGGCTATCAAGTCACTTCTCTGAACATCTCCCATACCCCAGTAGGAGTTGCCAGAGGTTGCCATGACTTCCAGGCACAGGCACACAGACACATGCATGCATACATACACACTAATGCAAAAATGCAAAAAACACCTTCAACCTCTGTAGAAGTATACAAGAAGTACACTGCTGTACTATGCCCACATAGTCTTTGTATTCGTTGATATGTCCATTGGTTTAATTTGTACATTAACTGGCTTGTTATAACTACTTAAGAATATTTATTTTATCATAAAGTTATTATTACATTGATGTCTGACACACAGGAAAGGATCCTTTCCCCTGCCAGGCTTTAATGGTACCACTGTGCATGCCCAAGTTTCAACAGCAATTTGAACTGTCATGGACAGCAAAACTCAGATCTAGCCTAGTGAGCAACTGTAGATTTTGTGTGCTTAGGCCTCAGAGAGTGCGTCTGAGGCACACCATACAACAAGATGATTCCTGAAATTGGTACAGTGCTATGAAATCTGTGAATTAGCAAGGTCTGGCATAAGTGCTATTAGACTGCCTTTCTGTCTCTGCCTGGTCAACAGAACAGTATTTTTTTTTTCAAACTTCATCTTCAAGTTCAAGCTGCTAACCCCATGGATCCTGGGGTGGAAAGCCCCCAGTCATAGATTCAAGTACTAAGAAGGCACTGATCTGAAAGGAGATTTCCTAGACAAAATCCAACATTCAACCCAGTAATCATTAGCCCTACCACTAACCAATATTTACTGTTCTAAGGGAAAATGCAGTGTCATTTCCATTCAACTCCTGTGGCCTACCACATTAGAAGTGGTAGAGTGCCAGTTATCTACTGATCACAAGTTCATTTCATTGGTAAATATGCTTAAAGTCTTAGAATTTCTGAAGTGATGGATTCCATCATAAAACCTGTGGACAGCTGACCATATAACTCATCTTAAGACATGGAACAAAAACAACAGTCATAGAAATTGACCCATATTTTCTACTGTACAATGAGCTGAGGGATTATCAGACATAAATATTCAGAATTTATCCTCTCTCATTTAGGAAACCTTCAGTGGAAACATACATAATGTTTGTTTTTCTTGTCCAATAGGCTGTTCAGTGATCTTCTATAATGGATTTAAAGTTATCTGAATCCCATGTCAAGTGTTCCAAAATGCCCCATTATAATGAGGTCAGAGAAATAGCAATTTGTGGATCTGTAACATCCTGAAAAAAAAAATCAAAGTACAAATTCCCCAAAAGGAAAGTTGTTAGTTTGATAACATGAATCACTTGATGACACCTTCACAGTTCTTATAATTTAGTAACTGCCACCTCTGGCTAGATGTTTTCCCAACCATCTGTTTATGAAAGGTTGGTGGAGGTGGAAGAAAATACGTAGACCATCTGGAAAGATTTCTTCTACACTTAAATTACATTTATGACCAGATTGTTAGCAGGTACTATCAGAAGCTCCACCTGGATAATGCAAACGTATCATATTTTGGTCTTGTTGATTTAAATCAATAAAATGCTGTCATTTAAGAGAGACCAAAGCCAATGATCACACAGATCACAAGAGCATCAGTAACAAAAGTTGCAAGACTTCTTATTAAAGGTGTTTTTATGACCAGGATTTATGGACAAAGTTAGATTATGTTCTGATAAAAAGTATTCACATTTTGATCCATGGAGCCATTATTCCTGTTTTTGGCATTTTCACATAGTAAAGAATATTAGCCCTCTTGCTGGGATAGGCCTGCCACCCGGCCAATATCACCCTGAGGCCAAAGAGCAGGAGCAGGTAAAAGCTCCTGGTGGAGGTCCTGACCAGCAGGATGTAGGGACAAGAGAAGAGAACTTTTGTAGCAAGGGATTGCCCAGTACTGGTTGTTGGAATAGGTAATGTCTGGTGTACAAAGAAGAAGAGAAGACACTGCAGGGGGCATCAAGAGGACAATTAGGAAGGATAGTGAGGTCAGTGCCTTCTCTCCTATTAAGTGTCATTCCTTGTCTGTCTCCAGATCGTTACTCTTAGGACAATATCTTGCTTCTGCTTGGAATTTTCATTTACTCTTTCTCTCAGCTAGTGATGTAGCTAGAACCTTATCCCTATCTCTCCTCTTCCCTATCAAGTATGTTCATTCCTGAATAAACCTTTTTCTATACTTTAATCAAGTTGTGCACTTTTGCTATGTTAATTACTCAGCCAACACTGGTGGCCTACCAGTGTGCATGGTTAATATCTGACAAGGACAATAATCCTCTTGATTCTTGGATGCAGTACTCTTTCCATTACTATCTTCTAACTCAACTCTCCACTCTCACCTTAACCCTCGCTATGCAAAAAGGAAGAGGGGATTCATCATATCTGGTGTTTTTGTTCAAATTGATTAAGCAGTTTCATTTCTCTTTTCTATATACAATGTGAGGGTCTTGAAGGGTATTCCCCAGTCTACTCCTAGGGGCTCATGAATTACCAAACTGCACGTCTGTTTTCTCTGTTTTGCCATCATCCTTCCAAATGCCAGATTCCAATTCAGCTTTTGCTGGCATATTTTTCATTATTCACCTTATTTAATAAAGTGTCACTTGAAAGAGGGAGTGATAAGCTTTCTTACACTGATTCAAAGGAATGTGGAGCCCTTCTTCTTTTATTATGCATGCTACATTTGAAGCTAATGAAGCATAACCTCTGAGCTGATACTTTTAGAGATGAAAGAGACATCTTGTTACATATTCTATTTATTTCATCAGCTCTGCCATAGCCAACACAAAACACAATGATTGCCTTGCACTTCAGTGCTGACAGCAGATGAGCATTCTTGCTGAGGTCTTGCCTAATAGTTTCTTAGCTAGTGCAGATTTTAAAGATACTAACTATGAATGAAAGTACATGGGGGGAAATGGGTCATGGCATAATGCTACATGTAATTAAGAATCATAGGAAGAACAATCCTGACTGATCTGTTGTGAATCATAAAATAATATAGCTGGAAGGGACCATACAGAAAATCTAGTCCAACCCCCTGTATATGCAATATCAGCCTTAAACAGCCATGACAAGTATCCTTCCAGCCATCACTTGAAGCCCGCCGGTAAGGGGAGCTCACCACCTCCCTAAGCATCCAATTCCACTGCTGAACTACTCCTATTTTACCTTTCCACCTATAATTTAAACCCATTATTGCAAGTCCTATCCTCTGCAGCCAACAGGAAAAATTCTCTGCCCTCCTCTTAAGTGACAGCCTTTCAAATACTTAAAGAAAGCAATCATATCCCCCCTCAACCTCCTCTTCTCCAGACTGAACATTCCCAGCTCCCTCAGCCTTTCCTCATAGGGCTTGGTCTTCAGGCACCTGATCATCCTCATTGCTCTCCTCTTCACCTGCTCCATTCTGTCCACATCTTTTTTAAAATGAAGCCTCCAGAACTGCACACAGTACTCCAGGTGTGGCTGACCAATGTGGTGTTCAGCAGGACTATGAAATCTAGTGATTTGGATATTATTTCTCTGTTGATGCACCTCAAGATCACATTAGACTTTTTTGCTGCTGCATCACACTGACTGCTCATATTCAGCTTACAGTCCATCCATACCCCAAGATCTGGTATACAGTATGATTCTTTTTTCTGCTTATGTGCATTTTCAAAAGTACTACATGGTTTTTTTTACCCCTCCCCTTTCCCGTATTCTTTTAATTTAAAAACTGTGGCATCAGCTAATTTTATTTCCATTGAGATTTTGTTCTCATAAACAATAAATTTATAGATAAAACCAAAATAAAGACCCAGGCTTGAAACCAAAACAAAATACTACATTATCTTCTTCATGTTATACAAGATTGTTTCTAGCTACTAAAAGAATCAAAGAGAATAATATATCATGCAATAGAACAAACAGTGTAGGAAGAAGGCCAGCTCTATCTTTGTGGCCTATGTAAATGGCATTTTTAGGTGTCTATTTTATTCCAGCACCGTTAGCCTGCTGAGGAAAGTAAATTCTATCTCCTAGGAACAGGGGAAGAAGTATCAGATATATCTGTTACCATTAAAATGAATTTCCAAATGCACCGTCTATGAATGGTATTTTTAAGAGTCACTGCTTTCATGTTGTAATAACATACACTTTCTTTAGTACACTGCATAAAACATCATAAATGTTTGTTAGCTAATGGAATCTATATAGGTTTTTCAGAATGTAAATATATACCTTTCTTTAGAATAAAAACAATATTTTAAGGTGGTAGCAAGCTCCAGGTATAATCACAGTTATAACATATCCTCATACCTCTGCTGAAACAAATATAATGGCATGAACCCCATGGAAAAATTCTGCTGAAAAATTCTGTCAGCAAAGTAGAACCTCACCTCCACCCTCCTCCAGCATCTCAAAATCCCTTCCAAATGCTTCTCCAAGCGGGATAGGGCCCCAGGAAAAGCATGGGTGGAGGCAGGGTTCTGCAGCAGGAAAGGGGAATGGATGAAAATTGCCCTTCCTTACATTCATGGATTTTTATTTTTTTTGCAGGATTCATCCCTTTGCTAGTACTTGAATGACCACCACTTACTGGTCATTCAGACCACCAGCCCAAGATCCTCCTCACAAGCCTTGCTCTCTGTGCAGAGATAAAGCACAAGCAGGACATTTTCGGTGGTAGCACTTTGTCTGTAGAATGTCCTCCCCCTTGAGGCTCACCTGGCAACTACCCGACCCTTTTAAAGCATCAGGTCAAGTGTTTCTTTTTACCCAGGCTTTTAACAGAGGGGTTTTTAGTTTCTTAAGTCATTGTTACAGTTCACTTCCACCTTGAGAACTGTTTAATGGTAATAACATTAGGCTGCTGAATGTTGTCCTTATACGCTGGCTGGGGTTTTATGGTTTAATTTTAATAATTGTTATATCTGTTACCTGTTTATCAAATCTGTGATTAAACAAGGCCTGTGCAGTAGTAACAGAAAGGCCTGAAGAGCTAGACTGGCAAATGCTCATAGCTGATGCCACCCAAGTTTGCTTACCTATTAATCTGGGTTTTGTGCCTTCAATTCCCATTTCCTACATTAAATATTTGTCCTATCTTATGATTCTTGCTTATTGTAGGTTGTTCTCCTTAGCCCATTTTAACATGCTCCCTTTAGCAGAGGCAACTGGTGAATCCCACATGAGCAAAGGTTATGTCTCTGGTGCTCAGGTTGTTGAATCCGCGGCCCAGGACAGACTGGCAATTTGCCCCGGTAGCCAGTCGCGGCAAAAAAAACCAGATTAAACAATACCGGGTTTTCCCGTCCACACAGCGGGGGCCGCTACCGGAAGATACAGGACAGAGGCGCGTGGGAGCGTTCAGACTGCCGCGTCGGAGGCGTGCTGTATTCGCCGTTTCCCCATCAATTCGGCTGTGGGTGTATGGGTGTATGTGCATTTTGCCAATTTTTTTTTTTGCCCTGCAACGCCGGCACCACATTGGGCAATGGAGCGGAGCTCAGCCAATCACACCGCTGCTGCCTCATGCCCAACGCGGGTTGCTCCCGGCTTTTCGGCTGTGCGTTCAGACTCCCCGGAAGTGGAGAAATGCGCGACGAACGCAGGCTTTCAAGATTTGCGAAGGCTTTTATCAGGTGTTTTTTTAATCCGGCAGTGAAGTGCAAGAGCACCGGTAGGCTACGGGTGGGGGACGCCAGGCAGATGTGCCTGTGTGAACATTCCATTTACTCCGGTATTGAATCGTTGTCAGCCCGGGTCCCATCCCGGGGCAAATTGCCAGTCTGTCCTCGGCCCATTTCAATTTTTTTTGTTTTCCTGCAAGTATGTTGTTGAACAAAGAGCCTCTGACAAAGTGTGCTTGCATATGAAAGCTTATACTTTCAATAAAACTTTGTTGGTCTTAAATTTTGTCCAAAGAGCAATCACATTAGCTTAACTTATGCCTACCTATCCAGCCAATTCTGTGGGTTGTTATCTATTAAATCGCCTTTTGGGGTCTGACAAGAGGACTACAGAAGCAGTGACAACAGGGCTTTTTTTGTAGAAAAAGCCCAGCAGGAACTTATTAGCATAATAGGCCACACCCAACAGCAGAAACTCATTAGCATATTAGGCCACACCTCCATGTTACCAGAAGTGTGGCCATCTGGCCACACCCACCTTTTGCTTCTTATTCTGTTGTCAAAATGCTTTTTTGGTAGCAGGGCTTTTTTGGTAGCAAGAACTCCTTTGCATGTTAGGCCACACACCCCTAATGTGGCCAGTCCTAATGAGTTTCTACAGTTGGGTGTTGCCTATTATGCTAATGAGTTCCTGCTGGGCGTGGCCTACTCAGGAGCCAGCCGGAACTCCGTTCCTGTGCGTTCCTGCCTCAAAATAGCCTGAGTGGCAAAATTCATCTCATGGACACTAAAACATTGTGACTGAGTCTTGCAGCTATCCTGACTGTTTCAGAGGACTGATATAATACAGATAGTGGACTTATTAATATTTGACTTGACTTTTAAAATGTATTAGTTCCAGCCTTTTATGATATAAACTTTTGAATTTGAATTGTGTGAATATGCTTATTGTATTTTATCAAATATCAGTGTTAGACCTAGCCTGAGTAAGTCCGACAAGCCATTGTGCTTTATGGACTATTTTATTGAGAATAAGCCAAATAGAGACTGAGAATTGTTATATTCTTTCATGATTTCATTATATTTTACATTGTGAGTTGCATCAAACAGGCCAGTAGAGAGGCAAGATAAACATTTTCTAATTAAATAAATCACATGATTAAGAGTAAATTAACAAATTCATACTCTACATTTGATTAGTGTAATACCATATATGAATCAGTCATTCTGGATTGATCCACAAACAGAACACTGGTATCACGTCACCTGGCACCAAATGCTTTGCCTGTGGAATGTCCTAAATGTGCCAGTGGAATACTCAAACCACTGTAGGGTGTATATATGTTGACTCTCAATATTTCTGACATGCTCACAGTATCACTAATGGAAATTCCAATCAAATGGGTCTCTGATTTATTGTACTTTGTGCATCAGTTTTCCCAACCTAGGCTGGCGGCAGTTGAGTTGAAAACTAAATTCAGTGGGAGCCACATGGTCATATATTATCAAGCATATGTTGAAACAGCTTTTTGATGGCTCTTGCATTGCCTTGATAATATGCATCGGATCTGGAAGGTATATCGGGAGGTGTTTTGATGCTGAGTAATGCACACACGTATTTGTGAAGTTAAATCAGCCCATCATTCCCAAAATGAGATTTGAACATAGCTTCTCATTTCACAGCCTACCAACAAGTCCATACTGTAACTTAGTGCTGTATGATATGCCACAGTTACAAGACCCAAGGCTGCCAGGCCAAAAGGTCCTCTTTTGCCTTCCCTCCCCACAATACTTTTAGGATCACTCACATCAGTGCAATTCCTGCTATCAGGACTTTTAAGAGAATGAAATAATGTGGGATGGAGTTGTCTAACCTGAGAAATACTCTTATGATACATACGACATTTGAAAAGAGTGGTAAAAAGTACATTTGTCTGTTTTGAATAGTACCGTATGTAAGCACAAGCAACGATTTTATTTTAGAATACCACAATAAAAAAGATGCACAACCTTTAATGCAGGGAATATTTTGCTGTTGCCAAAAATTACTAGAAATGATATTTTTTTGTAGCACCTTATATTTCAGAGGCTCTCTGCACAGTTTGAAATAATTAATGGTTCAAGTGAATTTTAAAGTGCAACTGCTGGTGCTGAGTTCACAGGCTGCAGTCTTGAACAAGGGCAAGGCTCTGATGTTGCCTGCTTACAAGCTGCATGAGAGAATAGAAAGGCCAGCTTACTTATTCTTCTCCACACTTGATGATTTGCCTGTAAGCGCAGAACAAATGTTCAGTGGAAGGAGGTGGGGATCATTTTGTGCATAGGCATACCTACCAACCAGGAAAACAACAAACAAATAGTAACCATGTCAGATTGCTTGAAAACCATTTCCCCACCTACACGCTCACCCCTTTTTGCTTAAAAACAAAAAGATGTTCACTGCATTGTGGTCATAGACGCTTGGACATGTGAAATTGCTGGATTCTGACACCCCTTCAATAAAGCCCTACTTGATAGAACAAGGTACTACATGAGGGGCTGAGGTGTTGGTTATTACATGGAATTGTGTGTGTGTAAAGTGCCATCAAGTCACAGCTAACTCATGGAGGCTCCATAGGGTTTTCAAAGTAGGAGACTAACGGAAGTGGCTGCAATTGCCTTCTTCTGCAAAGAGACCCTCAAATGACTTGGTAGTCTCCCATCTAAATTCTGACCAGGACCAACCCTCCTTAGCTTTTGAGACCTAATGAGATCAGGCTATCCCGGTCAGGATAATTTCATGATGATCAGGAAACACCACAAAATGGAGAGAATGTAAACACACATAATACTGGCCCTTTCATGCTGTACATTTTGTATTTCATTCTCTAGAAACAACTGTAATATGTTTCACAAGCAGAAGCCCTTGGTATTCCTATTTGACAGATAAATATTTATTCAGAGATAATGTGAGAGATATCATGGAATTACGCATTCACATGCCAGATTTAAACACTGGAAAATAACAACTTAAAAATTCCTTTTAAGAGCCATGATTCAGAGCATAATTCCTTGATACAAATTACTGTTTCAGATATACAAATAGTGCTGAAAACGGAATAAACTGATGAGCTGTGATAGACTGGTTAAAATATTTTTTTATTTCTGGAACAAATGCAATTTTGCAATGGTTTTTGGCATTGCTAATATAATTTTGTGACTTCTTGCTGAGGCCTGGGGGTTCCAAGCATGTATTGCATGTGTAAATCAATACCCTGAACAAATAGTAATTGGAGAAAGAAAATGACTCTTGTTTGTTCGTACAACTATTTTTAGTAGGCAGAAAACTATCAGCTGCAGAGTGATTGTATCTGTAAATCAAAAGCAATATACACTGTCTAACATACTAACATACAGAGGTTATAAAAAAGTAGCAAAAATGAAAAGCATAAGTTCTAAAATTTCCTGCTTCAGATGTAGTTTCATGTCTTTTGAAGGAAAAACATATTGGGTGGACTGATCTGGCACTGTAGCATTATGCTTTAAAAAGAGAAAAAATAAAGTTATTCTCCAGTATAACTGCTCATCTGAAAGTTTCCATAAGGGGAAGGAAACTCATCCTGTATTTTCCGTCTTTCCACAGAACTCCCAGTGGATTTTTCATTAACCATCTACACATTGTCCCGGGATAACCTCATCATATACCCTGCCTTTCATTACCATCTGCATGTGGATAACATCAGATTTTTACCTCTATAACCCCGTGCTTCTCTCTCCAATTAATCCCCAATCTCCAATTGCATATCTGACAGGGAAGTCTCATTGCTGTATCAAACTATATACATCCCAGACCAAATTTCTTCTCTTCCTTCCGAAGCAGTCTCTTCCTTTTATAATTCCCGTATAAATCGGTGTCACTACCTACCTTGGACAACAACTGCATTGCTGTATTTTTTCTTCTCTGTCTCCCAAATCCAGAATGCTAGAATGCCCTGTTGTTTCTCTCCGTACAACACTGAAATTAGATGGCTCTTTTTGTCTCCTCTCCCACCCCCCTCACCCTAGCCCACCTACTCTGGTCTTCTGCTGTCAGATTTTGGCTCCCTCACCCCTACCCGACATCTTCTCAACAAAAAGATCCATCTATATATGTTTTCTCCCATAAACTCATGTTATTAATTGCCAGCTCAGTGATCTGGGCTGAAATGTGCCAAACAGTATGTGATCCTGGGTCTTTGTGACTTGTATTCCCAATCAAATGTTTGGGTTTTAAAAGTAGCCATGGAGAGAGAGGCGTGTGAATCAGGGACACAGTGTTGGAAACAGAAGGTTAATTCTTTGCCTGTAATATTTCCGCAGTTAAATACTTCCTATCCCCACACTGTTTTACAGAGCAATACTACGCAGAGTTACTCCAATCAAAGGTCCTTTTTGCACCTGTATTTTCCCTCCGTTTCTGAGCTCATCCAGTTCTTCTATTCTGCATTCCCTTTCACTTCCAATTCCAATTTGTGTCAGGGCTTTTTCTTGTTTCTGCATTCGTTTTACAGGAATCTGCATTCAGACCCCTTCCAGTACACTGTTGCCCCACAGCTACCAAAACTCCTTTTGCTGCGATTCTTTGTTCTCATCTGCTTTTGAATCGGTAATCCTTTCTAAAGTAGGATTGTTTCTGTGGGTATTTAACTGCTGCCCACTGCCCTCCCTGTTTCTGCCTCTCTGTCTTTAGGTTGATGCTCCCTCTCAGTTCTACTTTTTCAACCTCCTTTTCCAAAGCCGAAAGAGGACATAACCTCCTGGTCAGGCAAACTTTTAAAAAGCCAGAGAGAGAATAAGAAGGAATCAGTAAATATAAAGGACTAGTATCATAGAATCACAGAGCTGGAAGGGGCCATACAGGCCACCTAGTCCAACCCCCTGCTCAATACAGGATCAGCCACTGCTTAAAGACTGCCAGTGAGGGGGAGCACACCACCTCCTTAGGCAGCTGTACTGTAAAAAAGTTTTCCTAATATCCAGCCGGTACCTTCCCGCCCTTAATTTAAACCCATTATTGTGAATCCTGTCCTCTGCTGCCAACAGGAACAGCTCCCTGCCCTCCTCTAAGTGACAGCCTTTCGAATGTTTAAAAGACGGTCTCCAGGACCATCTCCCTTTCTCCCCTCTCACCTCACTGGCTGCCTTTCCTCACTCCCCCTTTGTTTTTTCAACTGTTTCATTATCATCACCAACACTTGGATGGATTTTGCCTAGTCTGAAATCAGCATATTATTTCACTTGGAGAGCTCCCCCTCTCCAGTTTAAGTAGATGAAGAAGGAAAAAGAAACCTAACAGTACAGCTTGCAAGCTTTATTAGTGGAAAGGAGTAAGAGTCCAGTAGCACCTAACAAATTTTGTGGCAGGGTATGAGGTTTTGTGAGTCACTGCTCACTTCTTGAGATACAGCTAGAATGTAAGTCCCTTGGTGCTTGTATCTTGGAGAGTAAAGTGATCTCAGATACCAAATGACAATAGCAGGCATTGGTAATGAGACAGGAAACCTAGGTCTCAATTCAGCCCTGGAGGATGCATTGAGCTTCATTATCAGTTGCAATTCAGCAGCCTCTCTTTCTAATCTCATTTTGAAATTCCTTTGTAAAAGAACTGTCATCTTAGGTCACCAACGTCCTGGAAGGTTAAATGTTCCCCCACTGATTTTTGAAGGTTGTGGTTTCTAATGTCAAACTTATGTTCATTTATTCTTTGCAAGCTCCTGGACTGAATCCTCCTGGACCAAATTGAGACCTAGGTTTCCTGTCTCTTTACCAATGTCGGTGTCTCCATGCTACTACCCATCTGCATATCACACCTAATCCAATCAAGCCTGCTGTTATCATTCACTTGCTATTGCCATTGGGCATTTGAAATCATTTTTTAAAAGTTTATATCTCCAGTACCTTATGTTATGTTTTATGGTAAGCATGGCCCAGCCCAACAAAGTGACATTTATGTTCAATCCAGCCCTCATAACAAATGAGTTCAACACCTCTGATCTAAGCTGCTTTGGGTCACCATTATGGAGAAAGGTAGAGTATAAATGAAATAATAAATACAGCAGAAGATGGGGAACAGATAAAAAGTAGGTGGGTAGGTTGGAAGGGGATAAGGAAGCAAACAAAGGCTGCGGTTCTTAGAGAAGGGAAAGGGGAAATAATGTGAGGTAGGGGATATGCAAGAAAATGAGCTGCTCCCTGAAAATCCTTGCAGGGTCCCCCCCTTGCAACTGGGTCCAGATCAGCAACTAGAACAGTGCAACTGGGCCATAGTTTTCCTGGGTAGAGCCTGCCAGGGAGACAGAAGAAGGGTAAGCTGAGGACGGGACAACAGATAAAGGTAGATTGGCTGGTAGGTAGGAAGGAAGGAGAGATGGAAGCAGGGAAAGTGGAGATGCTATGGAGACTAATAATAAATATAGCTGGATATGGCTAGATTAGAGTCAGTAGCAACTTAGAGACCAATATGGTATGAGCTTCTGAGAGTCAAACCTCTCTTTGTCAGATACTTTCATCAGGTAGCTTTGACTCTACAAACCTCATGCCCCCAAAATCTTGTGTGTCTCTAAGATGCTACTGGACTCAAATTTAGCTGTTCTACTGTAGACCAACACGCCTCCCGCTGAAACTATACCTAGAGATGGGAGCAAATAAAAGGTAGGTTGATTGGTGGGTGGGAAGGAGAGAATGGAGCAAGGAAGATGAGAATATGGGAGTTGCCAGGAGGAGGGAAAGAGGAAATAGTGTGGGGAAGGGGACATAGAGGAGAATGAAGTGCTCCTGCAAGTCCTTGCAGGCTCCGCATTGTGCAGCTGAGATGTCTTCTGCACAAATGGGTCTCCCCGCCCCTGCATTTGTATTCCTTTGCCTCTTTCACTCATTTCTGCAGAGGTATTTTCAGTCTGAGATGCAAAAATGAAGTTTGTCCTCTCTTGCAACGCAGCATCAAACTTCCCTGTTTCTGTGAATTCCCTTGCTGGGCCACAAGAGGGAGCAAACTGTGTTTTTGCTCCTCAGACTGAAAATACCTCTGCGGAAATGAAAGAAAGTCGCAGAGGAATACAAATGCAGGAGCGAGGAGACCTGTTTGTGTGGAAAACGTCTAAGCCTGGCCTAGCAGCCAGCTCTGCCCAACTGGGCCATAGTTTTCACAGGTAGAGGTTGCCAGAGGAAGAAAAGGAGGGAAAGCTGAAGGTAGGGGAAAACAGATAACAGTAAGTTGGCTAGTGGGTAAGAAGGAATGAAGGAAACACAAAAAGGGGAAAGGCTACGGGGGCTTTCAGGGAAGGAAAAGAGGAAATAATGAGGGGGGATGAGGTGCCCTCCATGAATCCTTCCTTGTGGGTCCCCGCTTATATATTATATACAACATATAATGTGGCATACACTGTATACATAAATGCCAAATATATTTTGTAAAAAATCTACACAACCTGCAAACACAATACAAATAATTTACAAAAGCAACAAAAAAGAGTAGACAATTGAAATCATCTGCAAAAAAATGTAACCAAACATAATAAGAAACTAACAGTGCACAATTTGGCACTTCGTGATTTTTCTTGATTTTAATTTTAAGATAAGGAAAAGCTTTACAACCATCCTACATTTAAACTTTCTGGGGAGCTGCAGTTTGCATAACTGCATAGTAGTGCCATTCTAAGCACAGTTTCACCCCTTCTAAGCCCACTGACTTCAAAGGACACAGGAGAGAGAACTCTGTTTAGGATGGCACTGTCAACATAAAATAAGAAATCCATAAATGTTACTGTGGATTTACAAGATATTTACAAATTACTATTCTGAGCTGACAGCATTAGATCAGCTAGTGTCTATAAATCGATTAAGCATTTTAATTAAAATCTAAGACTGTAACCTGCTCTCTAAATCTTTTTTTTTCTAGAAGTAAAATAAGTGAGAGTCTCATAAATTGGAGTCAAACAAGTTAATTTGTTTTCTAATATAGTTATGAAAATCAACAGACAAAAACAAGATCATCGCAAAATATTTCCTGAGGTGCACAAAATCCCATTGAGTTATGAAGGGATAATTCAGCTCATCTCATAATAACTTCAGAGCTAGAAGGTTATTAGCACAAAAGGTGTACTAACTACATTTCACAATCCAGCTGCCTTAAACCATAAATCTATCGATTAAGTTATACTAAACCAAGAATAGGACAGCTGAGATGTATGACCATTCTGTCTTAAATTTGTGCAACACCTTCATGGCTCCTATTAATTTTCCTTCAGTAATTATTTGTTTTGGACTTTTTCTCCACTTAAGGACTCAAAGTGACTTAATGATATCTAAAAAGAAGAACCACCAGAACCATATCTAAAGGCATCTGTTTTTAATCCATATAAAATCAACAATCAATATCTAACCCACACAAAGTTACCAGGCAAAAGTTCTTAAAAATAATTCTGTTTTACACAGCTTTCTAAAAATTAGAAGAATGGGTGTGTTCCTCACAAATTCAGATTGGCCATTCCACAATCTGGGACATACTACTGATAAAGCTCAGGACCTAGCAGTGGCCTCCATGAGCAAGGGAGAAAAGAAAAAGAAGCCAGTTAGAGTAGACAGTGCTGATCTAGGTAGGCACACGGAGGAATCCTAAGCAGGTCTACTGAGAAGTAAGTCCTATTTGTTCAATGGGGCTTACTTCCAGGAAGCGTTCTTAGGAATGGAGCCTTAGAGCATGTTTATGTAAAGAACTGTATACTACACAAGTACAATTGTTATTACTAAGCAAAGGAAGCAAGTCTTAATTTTTGAAACAAATTCTTTCGTGAGATGCCAATGTCTGAATTCAACTGAACATTTTTATTCAGTTTGCTCTGGCTTTGTTTGACAACTGAACAGGGCTGAGGAACAGAGAGATGACAGGAAGCATAGTGAGACCTTTAAGGCCAGGAGTATGACCGGTATGTACTGGGCGGAGGGGGAGCTACATGTAGAATGTGCCACTTCTGAAATGTCAAAGAGGAAAGAAAAGAAGAAGTCAAAAGATGACCTCTACAGTGCCTGTTTGGGAAATGAGGGCAGCGACATCAACTTCAACAGTGACAGAAATGGAGGCAGGAAAGAGGGCATATATGGACACAGAGGATCCATCTTTGCTATGTACATTTTGAATAGTCACAAGAAACTTTGAGGGAAATATGAAAGAGAGAGATGGAGTTAAGGGATTAGGCAGATGACAAAAGATCACAGCTCACTGAAGTCAAATAATCTGTAAAAACCTGTAAAAGTCAAATAATCTGAACCAGACATAATACTCCCTTTGATATTTTTAGTTGCTTGTAAGTTTATCATGAGTATTTGCTAACAGTAATAAGCTCAAAAACTAGACAAAATTGTAGAGCAGCAAAAAAGAAGGGGAAAGGATGAAGTGTTTAAAAATGTTGGCTAACACTGTCCAGTGGACATCATGTCTGGTTGCAGTTGTCAAGAAATGATTAGCCAACAGAGGCGAAATGTGTCAAGGTGTTGTTCTTGAGGAATAAAATGCAAGCTTGTACATTTGTCAAGTGCTTCAAATGCAAATGTTATTCCTGATCTGAAAAGCCCTTGTGTGTTATTCTTAGTGTAATCACAGGAATAAAAATCAACTTTTCAATGAGAAAATTCATGAATCTGATAGAGTGACATGTAAAAATAAATATGGAATGGTTTAAAGGTGTTTTTTTCTATAATGATATAAATGCGTAAAGCTCTTGAGGAAAAATAAATATTATAGTTTTGGGGTGGGATTTTTTTAAAAAAATGCTTTGCTTTCAGGTTAAATTGAAATTTTAAAGTATCTGTAGCAATTTATGGAACTGCCATCTTCATATTCATCTTTCATCAATGCTTGATTCCATGAAACTTAATATTCTGACATAAAAGTGATCAGTAGTGGGCATGCTGAGAACATTACAGTGAACATCTTTGCCAGGAGAACATATTCATGAACTGAGCTTCTATCATATCATCTCACTTTCTTGGTTCGCCATCCATTGTAGTTGTGCAATAGCTGTGGTGTTGGAGTTTCATTTCCTTTAACCTTACAGCTACTTGTACACCTACACAGTAGATGAAATCAATTTCTCCCCAAGTTCATGGTTTTGTCAGATAACTGAATGATATTGGAGATGGAAATATACAACTCCCATTGGTGTGTGAAAGTGAGCATGCACAAACTGCTACAGATCCAGACAGTCTAGCAGCCATTAAAGTTTATGTCTGTCTGGCAGACTCAACTGAACAGAAAATGGTAAATTGTAGTTTTTTTTAAAAAAAATACACAGTATTAATTTAAATATATATGAGCCAGTTTGGTGTAGTGGTTAAGTGTGCAGACTTTAATCTAGGAGAACCGGGTTTGAGTCCCCACTCCTCCACGTGCAGCTGCTGGATGACCTTGGGGAAGCCACAGTTCTGTCAGAGCTGTTCTTGAAAGAGCAGTTCTTGAAAGAGCTCTCTCAGCCCCACCTACCTCACAGGGTATCTGTTGTGGACAGAGGAAGAGAAAGGAGTTTGTCAGCCACTCTGAGACTTCAAGCAGGGTATAAATCCAATCTCTTCTTCATGTAGACAATTGATAGAGGACTGTGATGATGCAGTAGCAACAGGTTGGGTAGGTTACTATACATTCTATACAATTGCCTGAATGCATAGAAAGTAACCTAATAAACAAGATTACATGCAACAAAACAGTGTACCAAACAATTGGTTCCTTTTTTGTAATTGGTGAGCAGGACATGTTTCATATACATTTATTCCAGAAGAAAGATTTGTTTCCCCCAGCATCCTGTCTTCAAACAGGGATGTAGTAGCCACTCCAGGCTTCCTTTCTGGATGTGCCAAAGAAATGAAATAGGTGATTTCCTCATAACCAGCCTACATTTAAAATCTTTTCTCCAAGCCCAATTTTAATATGTATTTAAGTATCTCTGAACTGTTAGTATCAGAAACATGAATATATATAGTTCTCAACATGGCCACATCTGTGGATCTGGAGACTGGAACCCTGAGCAGACAGGAAAGATGTTTCTATGAAACTTTTAAAAGCCCCAGGTTTGTGGAAAAATTGGAAATCTTTTAAAAAAATGGGATTAAAAACTGCCAAATTAATAGAAGCAGCACCTGTACCTTTAAGAAATGAATGCCTGCTGAGATCTCAGAAGCTATTGAAGGGGTTGCTAAGCAACCACAACAGTATTGTCAGCCTTCAAAGCTTGTTTTCTGTCAGTAAAAGACATGGAGTGAACCCTTTGCAAGGCTATTAAGACTCCCAGTCTACCCCTGTTCCCCTCTCTGCTGGCCTAGAGAAAGGAATCATCAAGGTTAGGCCCAGCAGCAACCACAAAGTAATGTGTTCCCATTCAATTTGTGTAACACACTCAGAAGCAACAGTGGCTACCACTTGATGTCACACAGCTCACCTGGACCCAACAGCAGCCTCCACCCAACTTGTACAACTTGTCTGGGCCTGGCAGTAACCAACATACACTTCACCTGAACAACTTGCTACTGTAAAACTTGCAACTTGGTCAGATTTCTCCCAGGAAGAGACAGATTACCCTTTTTAAGCCATTATTGTACTGTCTTGGAGTAAACCGGTATGGGGCAGTCATTTCATACAGCCTTTCCCTACTGGTAAGGAGCCATTTCTGAAGTGGTTTGGCATTTCAGACTGTGCTGCTTTGTTTTCCTGCCCTATTTCACCCGCATGGGCAATCTTCATCTTTTTTTTTAACATTCATTTTCGAGCGCTATAGCACTATAACACAACACCAAAACAGCACAATAGCAACCCCACTGGAATACCTGAACTCCATTAAGATACATGAGATTGGGGGATTTAAAAATAGGAAGTGGAAGCTCGGGAACACACAGTTTGAGAGCATTTTTTTTTTAACACTAGCTCCTTCCCAGCTTGCAAACAGCATCCTCCTTTTGATGGTCAGAATTTCAGAATACCATGCCTCCGGGGGGGACCTGAGGATCCCCTGTACTTTCAGGTTACAGTTTATCCCAGGCATATAGTGAATGCTGTGGAAGAAGGGCTCCATGGCATTGTACTCCATTGAAATCCCTGTTCTCCCCAGATGTAGTGATCTCATGTATCTCAGTGGTCCAGGCATTCCAATGGGGTCACTATTGTGCTGTTTTGGTGTTGTGTTATAGTACTATAGCATTCTTTTTTGTTGTTCAGTCGCACAGTCGAGTCCGATTCTTCGCGACCCCATGGACCAGATCACGCCAGGCCCTTCTGTCTTCTGCTGTCCACTGAAGCATTCTTAAAAGAACGTTAAAAAAAGACAGATATTGCCCGCATGGGCAAAAAAGGGCAGGAAAACTTTGTCATTGGAGGAAGTGCTACAGGGGCATTTTACACAGCTCCCCATAGCACTTCAGACCACTTGGAAGCAGTTTGCAGGTAAAACGGCTCAGGAATGCTTCCCTAACGGGACAGGAGTGTTTGTGTCTGAAAGGGTCAATATATTCCACTAGGGAACCATTACTACAATAGTTCTGAAATGTCAGCACAAAAACCATTAGTGAACAGTTCCTGAAATGGAACATATCGGCTGTCTGAAATTCTCCTAGACTGTCAGACTAGGGTCTGGGAGACCCAGGTTCATATCTCCAGTCTGCCATAGAAGCTTTCTGGGTGACCTTGGACCAGTCACTCTTTCTAAGTCTAATCACTGGTCTATGGCTCAGTGGTAGAGCATCTGGTTGGCAGGCAGAAGGTCCTGAGTTCAGTCTCTGGCATCCTAGAAAAAGAATCTGGCAGTAGGTGATATGAAAGAGTTCTGCCAGAGACCCTGGAGAGCCTCCGCCAGTCTGAGTAGGCCATACTCACTTTGATGGACAAAGGGTCTGATTTAGTATAAGGAAACTTCATGTGTTACCTCACAGGTTGTTGTGAGGATGATTTGGGTGCCCATTGGGGTGAAAGATAAATGACATAAACAATAAAGTTGAAGACCTTACACTTGTCAACATTGAACTTCGTTGGTCATATTTCACTCACTCATCCAGTTTGTGGAGGTCCTTTTTGAGTTTTTCACAGTCAGCCTTGGTTTTCACCATCCTGGATAATTTGATGTCATCTGCAAATTTGGCCACTGCACTACTCACCCCTAGTTCCAGACCATTTATGAATAAATTAAATAGTAGCAGCCCCAATACTGATCCTTATGGGACCCCACTGCTTACTTCCCTCCATTATGAGAACTGTCCATTGATTCCTACTGTTTGCTTCCTGTCACTTAACCAGTTTTTCATCCATAAGAGAACCTGTCCTCTTATCCCAGGACTGCTAAGTTTACTCAGGAGTCTTTGGTGAGGTACTTCGAATCTGGAAAAACTTATTATTACTTATCCTGATACACCAAAAGGTATTCTCTCAAAACTTTATAAGATAATACTGTTTGAAGATAATAGAAACATCAAATTGAAACACCAACACAGATGGGAAGAAGAGTTCAACCTGAACCTGGATGACTCCCAATGGAATACCATCTGGGCATCAGGATCTAATACTTCCCCTGTATTCAACATCCACATGCAGTTCTTCAAGTTGATCTCAAGATGGTACATCACACTGAACTTACTACACAGAATGAAGTCAAATAATCATCCAACCTGCTGGAAAAACTGTGGGCAAATAGGTGCCTACCTTCACTGCTGGTGGGGCTGCCCGGTGCTCTCAGAATTCTGGAAGAAGGTGATTATGCACATCAACTTAATCACAAATCAATCAATCCCATGCACACCAGAAATAACTTTATTAAATTTATGGGACAGCCCAATGAGAAGCGACACTAAGGATCTTATAGCAACATTTCTGGCAATAGCCAGACTGACTATTGCGGCGGCATGGAAATCTTCCTAACCCCCATCACTCCTCGCTTGGCAAGATAAAATCTGGGATCATTTTATAATGGCCAAGATAACAGATAGCATAAATAGATTGCATAACCCTTCTATGTCAAACCTCTCCAATTTTATATGCATCTGGGCTCCAGTATTAGAATATATGGTGGCACAGGGCTTCTTTCCTTCAAATCAAATATATCAAAAATGGTCCGACTCTTTGCGACCCCATGGACCAGATCACGCCAGGCCCTCCTATCTTCCACTGTCCTCTGAAGTTTGTATTTATAAGTAATACTGGATTAGTCAGTTTATAATACACTGCAACTCATTACAGCTCATGATTATTTGATATAGATCAGTTAGGCACAAAATAAGTTGCTCTCTTGTACAGTTTTGGGTTTAACTTGTTACTCAATGTCTGTTGTATACTGTTTTTGACACTGTTTTAATATTTACATTGCATTTTATTCTGTAATGTTTGAACAATATGCAATAAAAGTGATTTTATTATTTGTTTTAAAAAAAGCCTTTTGAAAGTCCAAGTATATAATGTCTACTGGCTCACCATTGTCTACATGCTTGTTCACTTTCTTAAAGAATTCCAAAAAGTTGGGGAGGTAGGACTTCCCTTTGCAGAAGCCATGCTGATTTTCCCTCAGCAGGCTTTGTCTTTCTATGTGCGCAACAATTCTATTTTTGATTACAGTTTCTACTAGTTTCTACTCGGACAGATGTTAGGCTGACTGGCCTGTAATTTCTTGGTTCCCCTCTGGATCCTTTTTTTTTTACAATTGGTATAACATTTGCCACTCGTCGGCCTTCTGGTACAGTGGCTGAATTTAGTGATAGGTTACACATACAGGTTAGTAGCTCAACGATCTCACATCTGAGTTCCTTAAGAAGTATCTGGTGTATGCCATCAGACCTGGAGACTTACCAGTTTTTAGTTTCCCTGATAGGTCTAGAACTTAATCTCTGGTCACTTCAGTTTGGCTCAGTTCTTCAGACTCCCTTCCTGAAAATAGCAGCTGTGGCATGGGTACATGCCCCATGCTTTCTGCGGTGAACACAGAAGCAAAAAAAGTCACTGAGCTTCCCTGCTATCTCCCCAACTTTCACAGATCCTTTTATATCTGGATTGCATGTTTTGTGACACTCAAAGCTCAGTGAAACACACCCACCTTTGTATTACAGTCTACCAGTCTCCTGAGAATGCTTTTTTGTGCGTCACTTTGCTTTTATAGGCTACAAAAATGAAAGTCCATCAAGACATCCATGGTCACTATTTATGATCAGCGACATCCATTAAACACAGTGAGTCACAAATTGTGTAAACCTGATCTAGATCAACAACAAATCTTTGGCTGAAATCTTATTAAAACCAAGTAGATAGTGTTATAATTAATATTGTGTTAATTTAGTTTCTGTACTACTATATCATGTAATTATAACAATGCTAAAAGAATTATTCACTCTTTTTGTTACTAATGCACAGATTACTTAAGTGCAAATTCAACAAGGAACATATATCATAAAACACTCCAAGAAAGATAATCTTTTTTTTTTCTCACTGAGACAATCTTTCTCATTTATTGTATGCATTTTGCAAGAATTATAAAAATGATGGATTACTCAAGAAATAATGGATGGGCAATATCTTTTGTAACCATTTTCTTTATGTTTATGCTGCATGAGATCTTCTGCACAGCATTACTATTAAACCAGCTGTGGAAAGAATCCTACACACATACACACACCCTTAAAAAATATAGGTCCAGGTTACATTATCATGTAGGAGAATCCATCATGAGCACTGGATCTTGGATAATGCAGGCAGCACTGCTTGTGTTGATGGTACAGATGAAGGGGAAAGGTATGGAAAGGTGTGTTGAAATGTCTTTCCATGGATATGATGTTACTTCTCCCAGTCCTTATGTTGGCAAAATGAGCCACAGACCCATGCTGTGTTGCAGCCACAGTGGGTTTTACTAGTTTTATGCTCACAGTTCCAGCAGCTCTCACTAGAATCCTCTTGCTAGTTGATCGCAGTTAGTGCATCTTCTGCAACCTGTTGCTTGGCCTCAGCAACCATGTACTCCATTTAGGTTCCTTCTATAGTGGTCATGTCATGGGCTTTCTGTTCTGTCTGTGACACTGCCTTCTTTCACTTCATTGACAGCTTCCTCAGCTTTCTTCCAGATCTGTTCAGGCATATATCCAGAAGCAGGCATGTGATGGAATTCCTGATGTGAAACTAAAGGGGCTGGATCTGGATTCACGGACCTCTGCTGCCTGGAATGATTACTACCACTGCCTTGTAAAAAATCCTCTGTATCACTCTGCCACTGCATCCAGCAATTGTTCCACCCAATCAACTTCCCAACATTGCCTTAGCACAGTGAGAGATCGCCTCATTTTTTCCACGTTGTCCATGATGCAGTTTAAGAGATGGTCAAGGTGTTTCCATTCCGTTACCCATTCTCTGTTTGCTGGCATATGGTCAATCATTTCTTCTTGAGGCATGCCATACAATCCCATAGGTCTGTTTCTGTCCCTGAGGTCCCTATGGTTGGGGTGTCTATTTATTTGTGTACATTATTTCTAGTCTGCCTTTCTCACTGGGACTCAAGATGGATTACAGAGGGTGAGTGAGTCTAATCGTCTTTTCCTGAGACAATTAAGGCTCAGATTTTGGCACTGGCAGTTGCTGAGCTTTCTTGAACAATTGGGATGCTTGTGAGCTAGTTGATGCTATCGTAGCAGAGTAGTAACATATCTTTGTTGCTGTCATCGCCACTTCATAGGTCTTCCAATAGGCTCTATAGCATGATACTTCAGAATGGGTATGGATGCACCACCGGTGTCATTCTGGACATCTCCCAGCCCTTTTCAGGTCAGCCAGTTCCATAGTAAACAAAGCAACCAGTTTATTCCCCAGGGGCCAGAGTGGTCATAGAGGGGCAACCATGTCAATAGCTTCAAGGGGCTTCATGTTCCACACTCCCACTGAAGCCTCAGCTGAGCATGTGTGAGTCCCTGTAGTGGTTGGCAATGACCATATCATCCAAATGGTAATGCTGAGGTGGAGGCAGGATAGGGTGAGGCAGACCGTTTGGACTGTATTTGGACTGTACTGCTGACCTGGGCTAATAGTGCAGGGCTGCTTGCTTGGATGCTCTAAACGCACAGGCTCTCTATCAAAACCATTTTCTTTGGTTCTGTATTGAGTTTGCCTCTTCACATTTTTCTTCACTTCGAGAAGCAGCTCTGACAAGTCAACAGGTGAGGTGGCATCCAGAAGCAGCTGCTCGTGTGCATGAGGTACTGGGTGGGGTTCTGTTTGGCCAGCCTTGTACAGTGCAGGAGCTCCCACTGTAGTAGGGGCAGACTGGCCTTCAAAAATAGGATAACAAAAGGTCCCACTGGGAAGTTAGTAGCTTCTTGCCATCTGGAATGAGATTCTTCCATTGTCAAAGCAGAATTCACATGTCCTAGCACAAGGGTGCACACTCTCTTCCCAATCTCGTGTAAAAGATCATTGCCAAACTGCTGTGAAGTTGTAAGAAACCTGTTCAGTTTGCTTAGTTGCTGAGCTCCACAAGTTGGTAGTGACTGCTAATTGGCCAAAGAGGATGAGTATAGTGAGGAGGGCCTGTTACTAAAGCCATTAGATTCAGGAGGAGCCCCATTCATTGCTTGGATAGTGCCAAGAGGTGGCAGTATTGTTGGGGGCATCAGCCTAGACTGTGTCTTCACATCCACAGCTGAGTTCGGCATTGTGGAATGCTTCACAATGCAATCTTAGTGCAGGTCTGAGCTTGCATTGCTGAGTCAGTTCTTGTGTGCTATTGCCACTGTTAAGAAACCAGATCACAGATGGTGGGAAACTTAATGGAGGTCATTTTAAATTTCTAACAAGGACTAACACACTGTATATTCACACAAGTCTCTGAAATTGTCCCTGCTCAGTCTGGCATTCTCAAGCAAGTGCTCTGAGCGCAAGACCTAAAATGGTCATATTACCAATAATGTATTGCGTAAAGCATCTTGCCAGAGCCTACTAAACCAGCCTGGATACTAACCATGAAGTACAACCATTTTGCAGTGCAGAAACATAAGAACAGTATACAAACTGTGTGCTTTAACTGTCACTGCAATTAATAAATCAATGGAACATAGGTGTCCCAATCTCACAATCTGGACACATGGGCAGACAATAGATGCAGGTACCTAACTAGATACAAGCACACTTCATGATGCTCCTCCAGTTCCCACTGAATTTGGTGGATGCATCTAATGTGCGGGGGGGGATGAGTCTCCATTTGGGGCTTCTAATCTCATAAAACTAGAGCTGAATCACAGCCATTATTTAAATTTTGCCATGAAATGAAATTCCAAATCTAGCTAATGAAGACCACTGAGGATTGAATGTACTAATTCTTTGTTTATTCTAATAGACTTCAATATGAGATGTTATTTTTAATATTTGTGCTAAGCTCCTGGATTTTTGGAACAAGTAATCGAATGGCATTATTCAAAGATTTTATTCTAGATGCATTTCTAGTGTTGTGGAAGAGATGACAAGCTATGTTCATAGAGCTGACGTATAACTTTGTTTCACTCCTTATGTTTGAACTTGCACTGTGTGGAGACAGAAAAAGGAAAAGATTGAAAGGCAAGGTGTTTGGGGTGAAATAAGATGGACCTTATATCATCAACTCAAAACAGGTTCTCTTAATACATAATTTTATGGACTTCCGAATGCAGGCCTCCCTGTCAAATCTGTCCATTTTGTGCACATCGGTTTAAACAATCTGTCAGGATATCTGTCAGCTTAGAAGGCCTCACAGAAACAGGAGATATTAGGAATGAACTCAGATCTTCTGCTCAATGCCATAATCACCCTCACAGCCAACTACACAAAAAATAGTAAAGAAAAAGTGAGTTGATTTATGAATCACTTCCCTTTTTTCATTCTTATACTTTCCACCTTGGTGTTCAACCTTTACATGATGAGCAGCCTCCAGTAGAAAGTTTGACATGCACAGCAGAAAGTTACCTAGAGAAATTTTCTATAAGAATGCCCAATATCGCTGCCAGACAGTCTTGTCTGTCCACTTGTGCTTTTGAACTGTGGGATAAACATTTTTTATGAAGCTGTGGGTAAGGCCATATATTTGGACTGGGAATCTACTATCTTTCATCTGAGGGAGAGACAGAGAGACTTCTCAAATGCATCTTCCTGCTAGGAGCTACATAGGAAAACTTCACCATCATTGCCTTTGTGATATCAACTAGGCTTGCCAAGTCCCCCCAGGGGGTGGGTAAACCCCTGCCCAAGAGGCCCATTACCTGCTGCCAGAAAATCGGGCCCCGTGAGGAACTCCACCCCCTTCCGGCAAACATCCCTAGCGTGATGATGTCACCCGGAGGTGACATCATCACGCTGGCCACGTTGGGGGCAGGATGCTCTATGATTTGAGGGAAAACTCTATGGTTTTCCCTCGAATCCTAGTGGCCATGCCCCCAACGTCCCAAATGCAATGACGTCACTTCTGGGTGGCGTCATAGTGGCGGCGCGTACGCACAGCATGCGCACATGAGCTCCAGAGACAGCGCGGGACTCCCCCGCTGTGAGTAAATTTGAACTTGGCAACCCTAATATCAACAACCATGACACCAACCCCGCTTCCCATCTCAGTTTGGGGGTTGGTGTATAGTACTGCAGGATATGGTGCTTCAGTGTGGCTCAGCAGCCCCCATGTCCACAAACTTGATGTCCAACTCATACAACAATGAGAATCATCAGCAAATGTATTAAACCCACTCTAACCTATTGGCTCCCTACATTGTGCCACATCACTCCCCTGTGTCTCTGGGTGTGTTCAGACGGATCTTTTGATCTGCCATAGGAACGACTCCCTTGCGGATCAAAAATGCACGACCAGACAGAAACATCTGGGAAATATTCCGGTCCCATAGGCATCCCATTCTGCTGCGCCTCCAATCCTGATTTTAAAAGTAGCAGTTTCAATGTAGGGTTTTCGCTTACCCGCGCAACAAATGCAGACTTTCTTCCATCTGGTCACTCCATTAGCGCGCGATGCTCCCGTCGGCTCGGTCTGACGTCAGACCGAGCCGACGGGGGCGCGATTTTTAAAAAATTGAAACCCCATGTGTGCTTTAATGAGGAAACGCATTCAGCGATAAGCGCTACGAGGAATGTAATATTCATGCTTATTTCTTTTAGGGACAAGATGTTACCGCGATGGGAGATGGAGGGGGGGAAGGACTATTCTAACTTGCAAAATAGTCCCTCCATTGATCATGATGGCAATGGCAAGGGGGAGGACCGTGACTTTGCTGAAAACCCTCCGCGATCGCCTCAGTTCTCCAAGGAGGCGCAGCCTTGCCTATGCGAATGTACAAAACTTTTTTAAAAAAAATCCTCGGTGGATGCCGTGTAGACAAATCACGGTGGGAACAACGCGCGGTGAGGCTATTTCATGGGGGGGCGTCTGGTCGTGCTAGGCTGGATTAAAAAAATCGGGATAAAATTTTAGGAGGGCTCATGGCGCGATTGACTGGCCGTCTGAACGCAGCCTCTGAAGGCAAGATGCTCTTCTTTGTGAATATAGAAAGATCATTGAAAACAGAGAGTTGCCCATCCACAAAAACATGGCTGACGTGGGCCTATCCAGACTAAAGTCCTGACACCCAGCGATAAGATCTGCACAAATACTACAATCACAAAATTTTGATCTAGGGAAGGAATGGTTGTGAACATGGATAAAATCAGTTCCACCTGATATCCATGACCTAATAAACACCAATGAGAGGCCCACAGGATTTGACTTGCTACTTAAAGTATGGAAGACAGCTAATAGAATATGAACTAGCTTTGGCAATTGTGCCAACCTGTTGTTTAAATGGGGCAAAATACCAGGACCCAAATAGAATTGTGTTACAGCCTGTCAAGCTATTTTCTATCTGCCATAGGAATGTGAGTGTCATGCTTTCCAGGGAGATGCAATGGAGCTCTTAATACTCTCATCAGCTACAACTGAGTGGACTGAAAATTTAGATATCAGTATTAAGTAACATTACCCAATCTTTCTTCATACTGGTTGTATCTACTCGGTTATGTATTTTATATTATTATTAGGAATAAGGCCTGTTGTGGAAATAAATACAACGAGCTCTAGAAAGAGGCTCTGGGAGAGTGCCAAGGCCTTGGGTACTCAGCATCAATGTGCTGTGGCGACCTCAGCAGGATATAATGACACAGAGTCCACCATTTTCTCCAGAGGAACTGATCTCTGCTACCTGAAGAGTAGTTGTAATTTTGAGTGATCTCCAGCCCCTCACCTGGAGACTGGCAGCGATGGTTACCCAGGAGGAAATGGCTGGTTTGGAGGGTGGAGTCTATGGCATTGTACCTGTCTGAGGTCCCACCCCTCTTCAAACCTCACCCTCTCCAGGCTCCACCTCTCAAATCTCCATGAATTTCCCAACCTGGAGTCGGCAACCCTATTTCCTTCCCAGCCAAGCATCAACCTGCCATTATCTGCCCCTCTGATGTCAGCTGTTCCATCTCCTCCCCCTCCCTCCTGGAGATCAGTTGTAATTCTGAGTGATTTCCACCCCTTTCCTGAGATTGGCAACAGTGGTTCCCCAGGAAAGAATGATTGGTTGGGAGGGTGCAGTCTATGGCATTGTACCTGTCTGAGGTCCCACCCCTCCTCAAATCTCCAGAAATTTCCCATCTGGAGTTGGCAACCCTATCTCCTTCCCAGCCAAGCATTAACCTACCTTTATTTCCCCCTCACTCTTCAGCTTTCCATTCCCCACACACACACACCTGCAGCCTCTTTCATGCTTTGAAGCCCTGACTGCCACAGAGTCCACCATTTTCTCCAGGGGAACTGATTTCTGCCATCTGGAGAGCAGTTGTAATTCCAAGTGATCTCCATCCCTCACCTGGAGATTGGCAACAATGGTTTCCCAGGAGGAAAAGTAGTCTTTCTCTGCAATGGGGACCAAAGCAGCTTACATCATTCTCCTCTCCCCCTTTTGACTTGCACAACAACCCTGTGAGGTAGGTTAGGCTGAAAGTCTGTGACTGGTCCAAAATCACCCACTCAGCTTCTACAGAAAGAACCTGGATCTAGCAGACCCTGTTCTGAAGCACTGACTGCTATGCCTAGGGCAGCCAATCTCTAGGTGGAGCCTGAAGATCATCAGGTATCACAACTGAACTCCAGACAACAGATCTCTCCCCCCTCTTGAGAAAACAGCTGCTTTGGAAGGTGGGCTTTATGGCATTCTGTTCAGCTGAGGCCTCTCCCCTCCCCAAACCCTGGCTTCCATGGACTCTACCAGAAAATCTCCAGGAATCTCCCTACCTGGAGCTGGCAACCTTAGTCAGGACTGGCTGCAATGAGTTCCTCACAAAGGCCTGCAAAGGGCTTCCTTCCTTTGTCTGAACCAAGTTTGGTTGCCTAACATGGCAAAACGGGCTCCAGTTTACAGCTCAGCTGTTTGCCTCCTACCCTCGTCCCATGGGCATACCTCACTCCTTAAATTCGCTGCCATGACTCATGGAATCATCACTGCCTTTTTAGAGGGACAGTGAAACCCCTCTGGCTGAATCTCCCTATTTGGAGATGGAATCCTCAATCTTTGGGGGATCCCTGGAAGTTGGCAACTCAAGGGTCTGGCCTTTCCTTGCTTCCCTGGGCTACCCCCTCCTTTTGGTATTGTCTACTCTCTTTTGCCCAAGAGAGCAGGGAAACTTCCATTCATTCCTCATTCCAGCCGACTGTGGAGTGGCTGAATTTCTGATGCCTCCCAGGGACAAAGACTGCCTCCTCCCTGGATGGGCTGCAGTCTATATTGATGCCGCCCCACCCATTGAGACAGTCCCTGTTTTCCTGTACTTTTTGGCCTTGAGGTAGCTGGGAACTGTATGCGACCCAGTGAGTGATACCCCTGCAGGCCCCTCTCTGGAACTACAGATCAATTAAACCTGATGGGGGAACATTTTAAACAAAGAACTAAAGCCGTCTTGCAAACACAGGTAACTGCCATTTCATTACACCTACCAAAAGCCACTGAGGGAAGAGTTATTCCCATACAGGAGGCCAGCAGGAGAAGTGCCTTCGTCAAGAGAGAAAGCCATTCTGACAGGGCACATTGGCTGAAGGGGGAGTGGGCGGGGAAGAGAAGCAGACCCGGCACGCGGCACGCAACCATTGGCACACCGTCAGGAGTGACAGGTCAGGGACCCAAAGGCTGGGGAAGCACGTGAAATGTTCAGAAAAGATTCACACCAAAACAGCTTTATTATATAGGAGAGATATACTCCCCATCTCAGTTTTATCTACTTTTCTAGCAAACAAAAGGCAAAGACTTTGGTGAATTATCACTGCACTAGTGACCTCAATCAAAATACCTTTGCTCCTATGAGGAGCTTTGACACTTTGGGGGGACCATCATTGACTTTATGACATCAAGAACCATGACACCAATCACCAACCTTAGATTGATTTTGTGCCAAAGGAGCAACATTGTAAATTCTTAAGGGTCCAGAACAATTTTAAGCAATAAACACCACTTGTCAACCCACTCAACTCTTTACAGCATTATTTCCATACATATTCCCACCACTTGGAAGGTATTTTATTAGTTATACAGAGTTCACATCACTTAGCTATCTCATGTCTTAACTTAGGGAAAGTCCTCAGACTCCCTGCTACTTTAGCTGCCAAGAAACTTTGATAATGCTCATTTTATATACTTATTTATATTCCATAAAATATTTCAAGGATGTGTGTCAGCAGTGCCATTTTCCCAGAAAAACGTATATCCAATTAGCATTATAAACATTAAGCTCTTCCCAAAAGAATATCGATATTATAGATAATTTATTCAGAGATGAGGCTGTTAATCTTATTCTTAAGACATCAGAATTAATTAATGCCAAGATTCATCAGAAGAGAATGTGCAGTGCAACTTTATAACAACAAAAGTCCCAGGATGCATGCCAAAATGAGGAAAGAGGGTGTGGGGGAATGTACACTGTGCAAAAAGAAAATAATTGCAAAACTATTTTTTTCTGATAGGGGATCTAAGCAAAAGGTTAATGTATCATATCAAACTTCTCTTAAGTCATACACTCATGCATACAGCCTCTTGAATTGTATTTTATTGCATTTGTTTTCCAGATTTAGGGTGTCTGGTATTAAACAACCATGGGAATGCCATGAGATTTCAGTGCATGGAGGCATCATTCTTAAGCATTATCCCAAGGAAAGCAACTAATTGACTACTTGGTGTTATTCTTTTATTGATACTTTTGTCTATTTATTACTGTGAGAGCTGAGCTGGCTGCTTGGAACTGGGGAGCAGGGTCCCCTAAATCCAGATTGAGTAGTTTCTTGTTTTGAACCTGTGGTTGAATCCCCAGTTGGAAGTGATGCAGTTCTTATCCACCAAACTGGCCTGGCCACATCCTTAGGCACATGTTGGGATAGGGAGTTTCAAGAACATTGGAACAGCTTCAGACAGTGCTGAGTCACTGAGGTCCTCCTAAGAGAATGCAGATTCACCCTGAAGCATTTTATTATTTCATAGGCTAGCTCTCGCTACAGTTCTGCCTTCCATGCACTGTACATCTATAACAGTAGCCATCTATTCACCTTTAGCCCTGTTCAGTCATTCAAAGCACAAACCTGTGACACAACTAAGAGGAAAGGAACATGCCCAGTAATCCTTTCCTCTATAGTCATGTGATATGTTCATGCTTCTGAATAGCTGTACATAGAAAAATTTGCAAGGACCCTATGTATGTAAAGTTCTATATATACTTGTAGGAGTAGTGTGCATGACTAGAACTTCCACATTTTTTTACACTGTTAACTACACTTTACAGAACATGCACGCATGCACCTGTAAATAGGTAGTACTCCCTGCAGGTAACTGTATGGTCATCTGAGGTGGGGGCCAGTGAGCTGAAGCTGCTCCCCTCTGAGTAAGTAAAGTCATATGTGCATATTGAGTCTCTAGCCTTTACCTGCACACCAAGGGAACAACCTCAACAAATGAAGAGATTTTCATCATCAGTTATTTATTTGATAAATTATACAAACCTATTCCTAAAGCAGGTTTAAAACATAGAGGAAGAAGCTTTAAAACCTTAAATATGAATGAAAGGCTCCAAAAGAACTTTCTACTCATCTGCTACCTAAAATAGTGTCGAAATATGCACTCTAAGGATTGGAAAAAAGTGGCTATTCTAAACTTGATTTTTTTTTTCTGACCGTTTCATGGCAGAAAAACTTCTGTTCCTACATCACTCATTACAGGTCATGTCCAGCACGGTAGAAGTTTAGTTATTTAATTTATTAAGTAATTTAGGAATGTAATCCTTTTTACAGATTTTAAAGCGCACATACATCACACGCACATATAGGAGGTCAGGACTATACCTGCTGGCTTTGCATCCTCCCATAATACCTGTGCATTGAGTTTAATATCTTCACTGAGCCCTATTAGCAGACACATAAATATGTGTAGCCTCCTCCACAGCATTGAGAAATTGCTTTTTTGCAGTTTTCATTGGTGCTTGGAAGAGCATAATTGTACTTAGGTAGAGTTGAATTCCAACATTTGAGTAGATTTTCCTGTATTGGGGCAGCAGTCACATTCATTTCTGCATGTGCTGAGTGTACGTGTGTGTACAGGACTAACGTATGACAGGACAAGACTCTGCTGTCAAAGCACAAACCTTATTTTATGTATTGCCTGCCTTGGCTCACCAGTCAGCTCATTCAAGCTCCCCAGTGTCTCAGCCAGGTCAAGCCAATGGTGACTCTGATGACGACCCAGAAGCAAGTGAAGAATGCCACAGCCCACTGACTGAAGAAATGCCTGGGTGGTTGACAGATGCAGACCCTCAGTCAGGTTTACAAAAAGAGCAGTCAACAAGTAAAAGCACTCCCCAAGATTTACAGCTGGAGCCATCAACAAGCACAACCTCTTCACAGGAGTTACAATCTGAGGAGGAGGAGGGAATCTCTCCAACTACACTGCTAGAGCATCGAAGGGAGAAGAAGCAAAGGCAGAAGTGAATGTGGCAGTGCTCACACCTGGAGAAACTGCTGGCTCCTTTTAAAGGACAAGAAACACCTGGACAGAGAGGGGTTGTTGCAGTCCCATAAATACTGTGTGTTGGTGCAGCCCTCCCAGAAGACAAGGGCTGGGGTTCAGCAAGGTAGGTCATGGTTGCAAAGAGTAACCAGGGTTCAGTCTAAAAATCAGGGGTTCCAGAGAGTAGGTATGCCAAGTCCAGTCTGGGATCAAGGGATCCAGGCAGCAAGTCCAAATCCAGTCTAAAGTCAGGGGTTCCAGAAAAGCCAATAGTCAGGTCCAGTCCAAGAGTCAAAGTTCCAGTGGTCTGGTAACAACAAGGTTCAGTAGCAATGTATACTTGTTACATCCACAAAACTGGTTGATTTTGGCTGATTTTATTGCCAAGTCTTAACGAGCTACACTCCCAGTCAATTCCTTGACGGATGTAGAAACGTCGAAAAATAGTAGAGACTCTGTTGAAGTATATACAGAGTATTTACAGTTTATTTACACTGAAATATATATATATACAGTCCTTTCTGATGCCAACTCACTGTACATTCCGACAAAGTGCTTTGCAGACAACTGATCCCACACAAGGGGGAACCTGTACTGTACAAGTCTCAAGATATATGCACAAAGACCAATCAGATTGCAGCAATTTACATATAGCTGACTCATGGTGATAATAGCAGAGTCTGATGCAATCTGCCAGTCACCTGACCCCTGACTGTCACTTCTAGATCAGACAGATCTAAGACTGCTGCTCATGGCAGACTGACAGCTTGCCAGTACTAATACAAATACTGACATTCCTTGACAGTAATCCTGAAACTACTTATCCATCTTGTCAGTTGACAGCTGTTGATGGGCCATGAGTCTTACACTCCTTCTCCTTTCCTGCAACTCTGTGCGCCTCTGACAGCATCGGCACTGCAAGGCTGTGGGTGAGCTGGTGGGCTGGGAGAGACTTCTGAAGACTAGTTTACTGCTTCAGAGATACAAGGTGATGGCTCAGTTTTAGCTGTAGGGTGTGATTTCTGATCAGCTTGTTGCTTTCCTCTTGGCTTTGAGCCTCCCCCGGGGAATGAGTGTCAGGCAATACTGAGTTTAACACTTTCCTCTCCGCTAGAAAGAAGGAAGTCAGGCTTACCTTCTTACAAATGCTAATTAAGCTAGCAGGATAGACAATGAGATTGTTAAACATCCCCCTCCCTTCTCCAAGCATGTATGCCAGAGTGTCTTTAGGAAGACAGATCTCTGGAGACAGGAGAAGCTGAGCATGGAAAGAGATTTGATAACATTCCTTGCAACAGGAAGAGAAGGTCTCTTGCAGCTGGATCCATCAAGTTTTTGGTTGTACCTTTGCATGCTGTATGTTAATAACTAAGATTTTTGATATCCAGAACGTATCAATTCTTGAATATGTTTGGTGTCTGTTGGAAAAGAAAGCATAGTTCTTAATCCTGGCTGTCTCCACCCACTTTTCAATAGTCAGACTGTGACACCTCTGTAGGGTCCAACATATTTGCTGGGCTCCAATTTACATTTGGGGGAGAAGTGTGACTCTGTTTTATTTTACTTGGATCTATATAGCCTTGATTGAGAACAGTTGCTTTTTCATGGTAGTGGAGGGCGGGCTGCTTCAACCACTCCTAAGCTCTTCTTCAATTTCCATTTCATTTTTAAATGGTAAGTCCATCTGCATCAAAAAGATTGGGGGGGGGGAACATGCAGATCAGAGGCCTGTTAAAATTTCCTTTTGCCCTGTGTGCAGCCCAGAGAGCACATTGGCAAGGATTGTGCATTCTGTACATGTTAATGCTCTTCATCTTGCTGCTGCTTAAAATGGTGTGATACAGTTTCAAAGGGGCAACTAACTGGGATGAATAAAAGGAATGACACTGGAAACAATGGGAGAGGCTTGAAGGCCCATTGGAGATAATGGGAGCCAGGAATGCCAATTGACTTGCATGGGCTCCATTGAAATAGATTGCAGCACAAAAAAAGTTTCAAAGAAAATTTTGAATGGTTTTTCCATTAAGGTCTTTGGGCTCAGATAGGCTACTCTGGAAATGGAATAACAGCCCCCAGGGTTAAAGACAGTCCCTAGGGTTAGAATCTGTGCTCTGGGTCTAGAATGACAGCCCTCAGAGTGGAATTACAGTCCCTAGAAAGAGAATCTGTGCTCTGGTACTGGAATGACAGCCCCCACAGTGGAATGACAATCCCTAGCAATAGAATCTGTGCTCTGGGACTGGAATGACAGGTCACAGAGTAGAATGACAGGACAGCCCCTGGGAATAGGCTCAGTGCTCTCAGACTGGAATAACAGCCCCAGAGTGGAATTACGGCCCCAGGGAGTAGCAGAGATATTCTGGGACTAGAATGACAGCCCTCAAAGTGGAATGATAGTCTGAGAACACTTCTGCAACTCCCAGTTTGAAGTGAGAAGATTGTTGCTACTCTGAACTCTGTACATTGCTCAAAAATTGAGTGTACAGCAATTGTTTGGTATCCTGCCCTGGCTCAGAGACTTCAGCCATGCATTTACCAAATGAAGGCATCTGTGATGTCATAATTTAGTAAATTTCAGTACAAAGTCACCTTTATGAATAAGGCAGAAACAACACTCCAGTAAATGAACATCAGGAAAACTTTTTAAATGTTCCCCTACGGGCTTTTCTGTGTTGCCTTCCTGTCAAATTTGTGACCATTTGTTTGTCTGATGCACATGGTATGTATATTTGCGATCTTAAAGTGACTATTCTAAAAGTGAATTTTAAAAAAGGACACAGCAGGAGACCGCTGAGATACCACCACTGGCTAACTCCCACCTTTTCCTGGGTTTAGCCCAGCCCAGGGGCATAGCTAGGGGGGTTCCCATGGTTCCCAGGCCCCCCTAAATTTCTGGGGAGCCCTTTCCTAAATCCCACATGGCTCCACCTCCATAGATAGTGACAATGGCCTGTGATGTCACTGGCTCCTCCCTATGATGTCATTGCCCCCTGGTTCTTTTAAGGACCTAGTGTAGCAACACCTCTGGCCCAGCCCCAGCCCCCACCCCAGGAAATTGGAAAGTCTATGCCTCTGCTTTCTTCCTTGTGCATTGACCTTTATTCCTGACCTGGCTATGCTTCTTGGACTTATGCTCTATATTCTGGCTCCTTGTGCTACAACTTTGCATTCTGACTCTTGTGCTTCAACTTCTGAACCAGACCTGACCATGCATCTAGGAATTTGCCCTGCCTTGACTCCTGACCTTGGTGCCTGGACCTCTTGTCTGGGGCTTGACTATAATTGGGACTCTGCCAAACCCGGACACCGGGGCCTTTTTGTGAATTACTGGCACTGGGCCTTTTGCCTTGGCCATAAAAAACAGCACTGCCTGTGTCAAATTGAGGCATTACATTTTGAAAGCTTATCCACTTCAAAGGAAGAGAAATAATTCTAGAATGGCCTATTTTTTATTTTCATATGAATTTCAGTAGCATTGCCAGGGTTATTAATTCTAGAATAATCTCGTAGAAGGCTAAACTGAAATTTAGTCCACTGTATTCAATGTATGGTGATGCAGACTAGAAATCAAATAAGTACCTCTGAATTTCAGAAATGTTTGTATTGTAATATTAGGGCCCCGGTCACACAGGAGGATTTGCCCTGCAAAACGGACGGGTTGAGGGTGCATTAAATGGGTGTGATCATACGGCAACATCTGGGAAGCGTAGCGCACCCGTCACCAACACATACCGTCGGCCCGAAGAAGTGGATTTAAAAAGTACCAGCAAAAAGGTAGTAGCAACCGGAAAATGCAGGTCACAGGCGAGCGTTGGATCGCAGAAGCTGAGTTAATCCAGCACATCTGGCACGCGCATCGCACCAGACGTGTTTTTTCCAAGCCTCCACAGTATGCAAAGAAATGTAAGATTGCGCATGCACAAGAATGCGAAAGCAAAACCCTTTGATGCGCTTCAACATCGTCGTGTGATTGCTGGCTATTGGCATCTGCACGGCATCTCAGGGACCCATCTGATTGTGCTACTGCACATCTTTTTGCTCCAGCTCTAATTTGCCTCCCTTCAGCGGCGCAGTATCCCACTCGTGTGACCGGGACCTACGAAAACTATACTGTATGCCACTCGTGGAAGTTAAATAAGATCAGCACTCACCTTATGAGGAAGCTTCTTTTGTACCTTACCATGACTCAAAGGGAACGCACCAGGCTATTGGGTGGGTGAGCAGCTACTTGCTGCTCAACCAACTGGTGGGACGGAAGAATGGACTATTTAAGATCCATCCATCCCTCTGCACCAGATTTTGATGGCAGAGCTGCCCCATTCTTCTCCCTTTAGATACATTATGAGATACGGTGGCTGTTTGGAGCCTTAGAAACAATGTTCTGGGACTACCTACAGTTGACCACAAGAGAGCTCTTTTTTACCTGCTTCATACTCTCTGGGGTCAAACCCTCTGGAGTGACAGGGATTTTCAATAATTAAATAGGTCTGGTTAGAGTATACTGATACACTAGACTCTAATGTATTAGACAGATTGCTGGCTGATTCATAGATCACAAGCACCTTGAGGTACCTTAGGATAAAGAGTAATAACCCATCTGGACATTTCAAACTGTGCAATCCAAGTGCCTGGGGATGGAACTCTCTCAGAGCTGCTTGTCAATGCTGACTGGTATAAGGGAATGGCCTTTATTAGCAACATCTCTTGGTACACTTTGCTATGCGAGTTGGAAGAAGGAAAGAGAAGCCAATTTTATATCTCTAAGCTTGGAGCCAGGATGAGATTTCCCAGAACCTGCCAAACCCATCAGGAAGCCTCTTAGGGTGTGTGCACTAATGATGATAAAGAGTTTACCCTAACTCAGGCATTTCAAAATATTCAAGCTTTTATTTAATCCAGTGTCTGTGTTTTTCTTTTAAGGGTAAGGGACCCAATACATGTAACACCAGTATTAGTAACATCCAAAATGAAAATATGGTCTTGTAGAAATACCGTAATCTTTGAAATGAGTTTCAGAGGTAGCCATGTTAGTCTAGTGCAGAAGAGTTAGATTAGAATCCAGTAGCACCTTAGAGACCATCATGATTTTCAAGGCATAAGGTTTTGAGAATCAAAGCTCTTTTCATCAGATGATCTTTGTAAAATTATATAGCACTAGGAGAAAGGTCTGTTATGGGAAGAAATACAACGAGCTCTAGAAAGAGTCTCCAGGAGAGTGTCCTGACTGTGGCTATTGGGGTGGTGGGGGGAAGAGAAAAATAGAGAGAGGTGAGCCATGTTTATAACCTTCTGCTTAGCTATAAGGCAGGGCTGTCTGAAGTCATTTTGCTGTCTCAAGCGGGTAGTATGGGAGGAGAGCTGCATGCCATGTTTTCTGGGTTGCAAGGGTCTGGAAAACAGTTCCACAGCCACTTACAGGGTTGCCAACTCTGGGCTGGGAAATATGTGTAGATTTGAGGGATAGAGCCTGGGGAGTGTAGGGTTTGGAGTGGGGAGGGACCACAGCAGGGTATAATGCCATGGAGTCCACTGCCCAAAGCAGCCATTTTTTCCAGGAGAACTGATCTTGGAGATCTCCAGGTGCCACCTGGAGACTGGCAATACTAAGGGAAGGAATCCACAAGAATAACACACTGTCCCAAGACAGTCTGGTATGAAAAATATACAGACGTGTGCTAGATGCCCACAGAACAATACAATAACAAAAGAGACTGTGGGCATCTAGCGCACACCAATACTAAGGGAAGGGCCAGGTTCATTGAATGACTTCAGTGAAGTAAAAAGGTAAAGGTAAAGGTTCCCTTGCTCGAAAGCCAGTCGAATCCGACTCTAGGGTTGCGGTGCTCATCTCCGTTTCAAAGCCGAAGAGCCAGCGCTGTCCGAAGACATTTCCGTGGTCATGTGGCCGGCATGACTAAACACCAAGGCGCATGGAACGCTGTTTCCTTCCCATTGAAGTGGTACCTATTTATCTACTTGCAATTTCTTGCTTTCAAACTACTAGGTTGGCAGGAGCTGGAACTAGAGACGGGAGCTCACTCTGTCTTGCGGCACCTGGGTCTTGAACTCCTGAGCTACTGACCTTCCACAGCCTGCAGTTCAACATCTTAACCACTTGAGCCACCACAGCTCCTTCACAGTGAGGTATCCTGTCCTATTACATAAAAGGGTAGTGGTCTGGCAAGATTCTATGCTTGGCAAAATCAATTCACTCCCTGGTATGTCACTCAGAATCTGTCCCTATCCACTAGCTGCGTTGCCTGAGTTCTCTCCCACCCACTGCAGCCTAGGCCATTCTTCTCTGATTGGGCCAGCATTTCAAGCTCATTTACATATGGAAGCTGATTGGACTTCACTCCATTTTGCACCTCAAACTCCCCCCCCCGCAAGACAGTTGGAATTTTCAGTTGTTTATGCAACCCATTGTATTCTGAGGTGAAATATGTCCTCACTCACAACACTTCCCCTTCAAAAGAAACAAACCCAATAACACAACCATGCCACACCACAAAAAAGACAGGTCACACTACAAGCAGAGTACTACAAGGCAAAAAAAGCTCTGGTACTAATTCTGGCAGGGGACACTGTGAGTGTAGAAAATGATTTATCGACACAGTGGAAAATCTTTAGGAATTGTTTGGTGCATTTAACATGGGGCACCCACTCAGAGCGCCTCTGGCATTTTCTCACTCTGCTGGCATCAAAACCAATTGAAGGCAAAATAGAGATATCGAGACTTTCCCATCCTCCTTTGCATCAATTTGTCTTCGTTGGCAATGGCAACCCTAGGCCTGGCTGCTTGCTCCTGTTCAGCAGGAGCATCCCTATGGAAACTGCCTGGATGATTTTGGACCAGCCAGAGACTTTCTGCCTAACCTGCCTTACAGGGTTGCTGTACAGATCACAAAGCCGAAAATAATGAAGTAAACTGCTTTGCTCCCTGCTAATGAGAAAGACAGAATTTTGCCTAGGAAGAGGCTACTGAGAGGGGATGAGATAAAGTTGCCAACTATAGGTATGGAAATTCCTGGAGATTTGAGGTGGAGCCCAGAGAGGGTGAGGTTTGAGGAGGGGTGGGACCTCAGACAGGTACAGTGCCATAGACTCCATCCTCCAAACCAGCCATTTTCTCCTGGGGAACTATTGTTGCCAATCTTGGCCCAGCGGCCATCAAACCATTCTCTTCCACCACCTGCTGTGCAGCTGTCTTTCCCCTAGGGTTGCCAATCTCCAGGTAGGACCTGGAGATTTCCTGCTGTTACAATTGATCTCCAGATGACCGAGATCAGTTCCCCTGGAGAAAATGGCTGCTTTGGAGGGTAGACCCTATGGCATTATACCCTGCTGAGTCCTTCTGCCCCCCCCCAATGCTGCCCTCCACAGGATCCACCCCCCAAATCTCCAGGTATTTCCCTACTTAGAGCTGGCAACCCTACTTTCCCCTCAGTGCCTGTTGGTAGGAAGCCAAGCTTGGTCCTGTCACCTGTTTTGGCCTTTGAGAGAAAACTCATTGGGGCCAGTCCTGATAGGCCAACTCCAGATGGGAAATTCCTGGAGATTTGAGGGATGAAGCCTGAAGAGGATGAGGTTTCAGGAGGGATGAGACCTCAGACAGGTACAATGCCATAGACTCCATCCATCAAGCTAGACATTCCATCCTGGAGAACCATTGTTGTCAATCTCCAGGTGGGGACTGGAGATCAATCAGAATTACAACTGCTCTCCAGGAGGGAGCGGGGAGGAGATGGAAAGCTGAAGTCAGAGGGCAGATAACGGTAGGTTGACAATTGGCTGGGAGGAAGATACAGCTGCCAACTCCAGGCTGGGAAATTTCTGGAGATTTGAGTGGGTAAAGCCTGGAGTTGGTGAGGTTTGAGGAGGGGTGGGGTCTCAGACAACTATAATGCCATGGACTCCACCCTCAAAACCAGCCAGTCCCTCGTGGGAAACCATTGTTGCCAATCTCCAGGTGAGGGCTGGAGACTATTCAGAATTACAACTGCTCTGCAGGTGAGAGGGCAGAAGTTGGCTGAAGTCAGAGGGGCAGATAACAGTAGGTTGATGGTTAGCTGGGAAGGAGATGGGGTTGCCAACTCCAGGTTGGCAAATTCCTGGGGATTTGAGAGGTGGAACCTGGAGAGGGTGGGGTTTGAGGAGGGGTTGGACCTCAGGCAGGTAGAATGCCATAGACTCCATCCTCCAAACCAGCCATTTCCTCCTGGGTAACCATTGTTGCCAATCTCCAGGTGAGGGCTGGAGATCACTCAAAACTACAACTGCTCTTCAGGTAGCAGAGATCAGTTCCTCTGGAGAAAATGGTGGTCTCTGTCATTATACCCTGCTGAGGTCGCCACAGCAAATTCACACTGTGTGCCCAAAGCCAGGGCACTCTCCCAGAGCCTCTTTCTAGAGCCCGTTGTATTTATTTCCACAACGGGCCTTACTCCTAGTAATGCCATAAAGCTCATTCTCCAAAGCAACCATTTTCGCCATGGGGACTGATCTCTGTAGTCTGGAGATCAATTGTAATTTCCCCCAACCCCTTTCAATTCCAAAGCTGCTTCCTGTTTAACACGCTAATTGATTAACAGTTTAACTGACTCCCTGCTAATGCCCCACAGCTTCTTGGGACTGCAGACATGGGAGTTGTAGTTCTAATTCCCTTTGCTATGGTTGCAGAAAGTCCACCTGAGAACTACAACTCCCAAGGTGCAATGCATCAAAAGTGGGGGTGTAAGAATGGAGAAGCCAGCAGAATGGGCCAATAGGACACCAAGGCAGCTTCCCCGGTGGCCAATGGGAGAGTAGATGAGTTATCGCCAGCACAGCTTGCCTTTTATATATATAGATTCAGCTATATAGTTAGTTCTGCCTCAGCAAAGATGCATTTTGTACTGTAACAGGTATGTATTACATGTTGTAATATCTTGATATATGCTTTGTGTACTGAGAATTCTGTACAAAGTAGTACATGTTTATTGTGCGTGGCAAAAGTTCTAATTAAGACATAGGTAAATCATAGAATGAATTAAAACAATCATGAAGATAAGATGCAAGAATTCTATATGAAATTGGGTCTATTATCCTCCATTACACAGAAAACATTACATTGCAAGTCTGTACATGTGGGGTTTATCCCTGAAGGATATTTAAGCCACTTCTGCTCTCTCCTATCCATACATTAAAGACAAGGTCAGAATCCTCTCCAGAAGGTCATTGTTACCTCTCATGATGCACTCATGGCATATGATTGTAACACTATTAGTTCCTTTTATCTTCTAAGCCATGACAAACACACACAGTATTAGCCTGCAGTTTCTGTCCAGGCAAAGACTGCTTTGAATGACTCATGCTTTAATATTATTACATGGTCTGAAGCACACCAGGAGGGAAATTTATTCCCTGCTGGCTGAAGAAAAAGGCCTTTATTGAGATCACTTCAGTGTCTGCTCTTCGTAGGACATTGGGCTGCAACACCCAAGGTCAGCAAATGATTATGTTTCTCCTGCAGTCCAAGGAACTTCACCATGAAATTGCCCTTGACAATATACAGCATGCTGCTTCTCCACTTCAGTAAAACACTGACAGTCTAGAACAAGAAACAACACAGGAAGAAAACCATTTAAAGTGAGGCTAGATTCATAACCACCATGTCTAACTCTGTTACGACAGGCTGAGTCACCTTTATTTTACGTAACTCTAGGAAGCATTTATTCAATGTGCTGGGAGAGTAAAAAGACTGGTCAGTATTAACAGAGCAGATTAAAAGTCTTCTAGTTACTCAGAGAAGTCTTTCTCCAATATTTGTTCCAGATATTTTTAAAACATTAAATAGCGGGTGGGAAATACTTTGGGATGAGGACAAAGACTTCACACCATGTCTACAGTTTCATGCATCACACTGAACTCATATGTGAACAGAGTTGCCCATAGAGTTGCCAGCCTCCAGGCAGAACCTGAAGATCTGTTCCCCAGAGAAAATGACTGGCTTGGAGGGTGGACTTTATGGTATTACAAGTGGAGACCCGCAAGAAACTTGCAGGATGGTTATCTAATTCGTCACACCTTTGCTTCCTCTCCTCACCCCCTACCTCTCTCACACTATTTCTCCCCTCTGCCCCCTTTTCTTACTCTATTTCTGCTCCATGCATGTGACTTCCTCTCTCTTTCTGATCTGTCATCTTTCTCTGAGGAAAGGCTGAGGGAGTTGGGTATGTTTAGCCTGGGAAAGAGAAGGTTTAGAGGGGACATGATTGCAGTCTTCAAGTATTTGAAGGGCTGTCATGTAGAAGATGGAGTGGATCTATTCTCTCTTGCTCCGGATTGCAAGACTAGATCTAATGGGTGGAAATTACAAGGGAGTCGTTACCGGCTTAATATCAGGAGAAACTTCCTGACTGTAAGAGTGGCTGAGCAGTGGAACAGACTGCCTCGGGAGGTGGTGGATGCTCCTTCGCTGGACGTTTTCAAGAGGAGACTGGACAACCATCTTTTGGGTATGTTGTAGGTATGTAGGGGTTTCAGCTGTGTTCCTGCAGAGTGCAGGGGGTTGGACTAGATGGCCTGCAAGGTCCCTTCCAACTCTAACATTCTATGATTCTATGATTCTCTTTGTTTTTCTGCCTCCCCGCTTCATCACTCTTTCTCTCTCTTTCTGCCCCCCACCCCATTATTCTTTCTTTCTGCCCCCATCACTCTCCCAGCCTCCTGCCTGCTTCCTCCCCGACTCCACATAGCAGCAGCAATAGTGGTGGCAGTGCTCTCAGCCACCCACCTGCTTCCTCTCCCCCACAGCAGCAGTGGCAGCACTCTGGGAATCACAATGGATCTCCAGCTACAGAGATCAATTCACCTTAGGGCTGCCAGCTCCAGGTTGGGAAATTCCTGGAGTTTTGGGGGAGCCTTGGGACAGTGAGGCTTAGGGAGGCAAGCAGCCTCAGCAGGGTATGATGCCATAGATTCCACCCTCCAAAACAGCCATTTTATCCAGGGGAACTGATCTCTGTCGCCTGAACAACAGTTGTAATTCTGGGTGATCTCCAGTCCTCACCCAGAGGCTAGCAATGGTGGTTCTCATAGAGGAAATGACTGGAGAGTGGAGTCTATGGCATCACACCAGTCCAAAGTTCCTCCCTCCTCAAATCCCACCCTCTCCAGGCTTCACCCCTCAAATGTCCAGGGATTTCCCAACCTGGAGTTGGCAGCCCTATTTCCTTCCCAACCAACTGCCCAACCTACCTTTATCTGCCATCTCCACCCCCAGCCTCTACCTAGGGAAATTACAGTCTTTCTCCACAGTGGGGACCAAAGCAGCTTTCATTATTCCCTCCTCCTTTTTATCTGCACAACAACCCTGTGAGGTTGGTTAGGCTGAAATGTGTGACTGGTCCAAAAATCACGCAGTCAGCTTTGACTGCAAGATGGGGATTTGAACCTGGGTCTTGCAGACCCTACTTTGAAGCTCTAACTGCTGCACCTCACTGGCTTTCATAGGGTGGCTGCTGATGAATGCTGTCAAGCAACCGAGGCTAGGTGAGTCATGGAAATCAGGGGGGACCTGGCAACCCTAGACTGCTGCCAGGCCTAGAGTTGCCAAGCTCCAAACGGGCCCTGGAGACCTCCTAGAATCACAACTGGACTCTAGACAGCAGAGGTCTGTCTCCCTGCAGAAAATGGCTGCTTTGGAGGGTGGACTCTGTGGCATTATACCCTGCTGAGGCCTCTCCCTTCCCAAACCCAGCCCTCCTTAGAGTCCACCACAAAATCTCTAGAAATCCCCCAGCCTGGCACTGGCAACTCTTGTGAGGCCTGGTCCCAAGGCCTCCCTCCTCCCTCCCTCCAAGGCCAAAGAGGCCTGGAAAGGTTCCTTCCCCCACCTTTTTACTGACAGAGCCAGTTAGAAGCCCCCCCCCCCCGAACATTCTAATCTCTCACCATTGATGCCTGGAGTTAGGTCCCTGCAGAGGCCATTTCAAAAGGTTTTTTGGGAAATTCAACCATTCCTGAAGGGATTTTTTCACTTTTTGGATTTTTCTACAAACCCAGGAAGTCTACTGACTATGTAGGAAAAGCTGTTGGGGGACTGTGAGCCCCCTGTTGGTTGACATAGGTATCCACACATTTTGGCAATTAGAATAAGGATACCTCACTGAGGTCCCTCCCCCTCTACAAACCATGGCGTCCCCAGGTTCCTTCCCCAGATTGCCAGGAATTTCCCAGCTCTAGATGACAACTTCAGTTTGGGAAATCCCTGAAGGTCTGGGGAAAGTGCCTGGCAAGGGTTGAGGCAAGTGAGCTCAGTGGGGATGTGATGCTGTTGAGTTAACCTGAAGCTGCCTTTTCTTTGGGGAACTGATATGTGCAGTCTGGATATCAGTTGTAATCCCAGGCAGACACCAGGACCCATCTGGAGGTTGTAAAGTCTGTGAATATCATTCTGGTGAACCAGCACAACTACCTGGACTTTTTTTTGTTGGTTAAAATCTGTAACGTCTACTGTGAAAACTGAATGGATCCATAAAGATAACTAACCAGGGTCAGGTGACTCGCCTTGGAGTAGATTATTATATTACCATACCACATTTCAGATGCAAATCTGTAGTAAAATGGTTGTGTCTATTATAACAACAACAATAATGACAGCATCATCAACAAAAATAGATGCTTTTGTTCTCACACTGGAGAGCTGAGGATGAGTGAATACTGACTTGCCTAAGGCCATTAATGCATTTCTTGCAGAGGCAATATTCAGAAAGTCAGCTTCCTGTTTCATGGCTCAATCTCTCAGCCACTCCCCTAAATCCGCTCAGTACCCACAGCTGATTGCAATACATGACCAGTCTCTGGGCAAATATAACAGAGGCCTACAAAGGAAACTGTTGCTCTTTTTGCTTCATTCTGCTGGGCTTCAGGAAAGGATTCTCAGTGGCAGCAGCAACTTTGTGAAGATTTTCTCCTAAAAGGTACTTTTCCTCCTTTACCACTTGTTTTGTATCTTGGTAAGACCTTTTTTATTATTATTTTGAAAGATATTTTCCATCAATCAAGATTTTTAATTGTGGTATTCAATCTTTTCTGCCAATTTTTTAAAAAGACTGTTAAAACTTTAACATATTTTATATATTTTATTGGTTACAGTGCTATTTAATATTGTACATTGGATTATGTTATATAATCATTATTTTATTTGTTGCTCAGGTGTTTAGCTTATTGTTCATTGCCTTGAACAAATGATACTAAGGATGTGTGATTTATCTGAAAAATTAGCAGTCATGGATGGCAGGTTGGTTTGGGCCACAGCACTAGGAAGATGTCTTTTAAACTCTCCTTCCCTGTGTTGTTTTCCCAATCAAAACTGTTTCCCATAAACTTCTTTAAATCCCAATAGACTGGTACCTTTGGAAAAATGAAATGGGCAGGAAAACCTAATGAGTGCCTTAAAGCAACTGTTGAACAAGGTTGTTCACCAAAGCCAGCCACTTATCTGCTGTGTACCCAGGTGGCATGAGGAGGACACTCTCTTTGTGATGGGCAGCATTCAACTGAATCCTACCTGCTGTATAGCATATTGAGGTCCAGCACCTCTCAGCACAATTCTGTGGAGAAAATAAATAAGATACCAAAAAGTTCATCGAGACTGACCTTTGTTGTCAAGTTACCATTGTTGTTCTCAACCCTGAGCTCTGTTGTACAGGGAAGGATGGGTCATAAACCCAATAAAATAAATAAAGAATTAAAGTTGTTCTTGCTACTCTCCTCTCTTTTGTTACTACTACTACTACCACCACTACTAATGATGACGATTATGATAATAATAATAATACCACTCCTGATATCACAACTGTAGAAAAAATGAGAAATAGATTTTGGATCATTGACACTGCAATCCCAGGAGACAGCAGAACAGAAAAATAACAACAGGAGATCACCAAATACCAAGACCTACAAATAGATTTAGAGTGCCTCTGGGAGAAAAAGGTGAAACATCATGCTAGTTGTCATTGGAGCCCTTGGAACAGTACCTAGAAGTCTCAAGGAATACCTGGACATTCTGAACATTGAGCAAATAACACCACCTCAACTTCGAAGACAATGTTGCTTGGAACAGCAAGAATCCTGCAAAGATGCCTCGGCAATTCTCAAGAACTAGGTTAGATCTTGAATTGCAGAACACTATCTATCAGTCAAATACATGACTGTGACAATTCATAGTAATAATGCAAAAAAGAAAAAGATGGAAACAATGCAAAAACTCCATATTGATGGAACAAAATGCTTTTAGAAAACATAAAGTGAAATTCTAAGCAGAGTTACACCGTTCTAAGTCAATTGACTTCAACAGTTAGGGTTATGCTATTGTTTTTGCCATTTTTCTTTGTAATGAGAGAGAGAGAGAGAGAGAGAGAGAGAGAGAGAGACTGGTGTATAGGAAAAGACTTTCCTGATTCATTCCTACTAGGCCCAAATGGTCTAGCTGCTAACATATCCATGTGACTTTTGTCACCTGAGCAGATGGCCTGCACAGATGGCCAAGCTTCATACCCATTTTGACACCTTTTGCTAGAGCAAGGAGACATTCAGGCGCCTTCTCACACATGGGAAGAGCTAGACCCAAGATATTTACACTTCAAAGCTCAGCAGACGTGCCTTTAGTAGCATCAGCAATGCCTGCTTGGACACACCTCTTAATTCCCTTGTGATTGGATAAATGGCCATATTCAATTGTGGCGGGAGAGGGAGGGAGTTGTACTCACCCTATGGAAAATGAGACAGAATTCTCTTGGAAAGTTAGCTTCTTTCTAAGAGTTAGTCTCTGTTTGGATTACCTATCTGCAACATGGAATTTTACTAGTGGGCAGTGAAGCTGGACTTAATTGCCCACAGCAAACATGTGTTTCATCCTGAAGATTCCCTGGTTCCACAAAGCACATTGAAGGACTGGTAATTATGAAATACCTCTATGTGTAGTCAGAGCTGGACAAGCTATAGATCTTCTTTGTTTCTTATCTTTGCAAGTCTTGTTATATGCATGCTTCTGTTTTGAATAAAGATAATATCACTTAATATTATCTGAGTTTGAGTCCTGTATTGCAACTGGGGTCTAAGGCTAAATCCTGTTGCCTGAGCTGGGTTAATTAATTATCTGCAGCTCTGGCCCAGAGCTGATAAGTTGTTAATTCCCAGAAACCAGGCAGGAGGTGGGACCTCTTCTCCTGTCTGAGTTGGGAATGTCCTAAAAGAGGTCCTGGTGGCAGAATACTGATTTAAGTGTTCCTGAAGCATGTGGGATTTTGGTATCTCTCATTCCTGGACTGGTGTAAGAGAGGAGTAAGATCCTGCACATGCTGGGAGAGTAACAGGAATTGGGCCTTTCTTATTCCCTGGACTGGGGGTGAGAAGGTTCAAGAAACCTGTACAACTGGTATGTTAAAAAATAGAGACTGGCACCCATATTATGCTTGTCATTTTCAGTACTGTAGTTTACAGCATCCTGTGGAGGACACTTTTGATCTGGGAAATGTTGCAAGGATGGAATTAACTAGCTCCTCCCCAGCTATGGCCCAGCCTTCCCCTAGAATCCATGCCCTCAACTCCTTTTTGCAGATAAATGTCAGAGGATCTGATCCTGGATTCCCAAAATTGCATGCAGTTTGGCCTCCTATTTCCCAAGGTATGAAATTAAATAATGGCATCAGCATTTATGAATATCTCTGTCCCCTGTACTGAATCTCAACTTGTGGAATCGAATCAGGACATATCCATAACTCATTTCATTTTCTGATCTCAAGGATTTTATGTGTCTGTAAGCCTGCATCCCAGGTTGATCAGGTACCTGTATCATTTCAACAGACATCCATTTCCACTTATATCCTGCTTCTGCTTATTACTAAATCCCATACACTTCAGCAGCTTTAGAAACATGAGTCAAGAATATTGATTTTGTTTGGCAGGCAGAGGTCACTGGAAAAATGGGACTCTAGTCCTGTACAAAGGAAGACTGTATATATCACTGGGCTGCAGAATGCAGACAATTTCCATTTTAACCAATAGATGTGTATTTGATTTTTGAAAAAAATCTCTACACAGCCCAGATTGTTCACGTAAGACAATGCATAAGTAGAAATCTTGTTTTGCCCTAAAAAGTAGAGAGATTATTGATGAGGTCACTGTAGCAATAGCTGAATGCCGGGCCCAGCCTCCATTTTATCCTGGTTTCTAGTGTATCTCCGGTATTTCACTATGTCAAGTCCCTGCAGTGAAAAATGCATCACCCATTGGCTTCCCTCAGCATTGCTTAATCATTAGCTGCGCCATTGTGGAGAAATCATCTTGAGAACTGGCATCACATGTACACATGAAGCTGCTTCACAGTGAATCAGACCATTCATCTATCAAAGACCGTACTGTCTACGTTGACTGGGAGCAGCTCTCCAGAGTTTCAGGTTAAAGTCTTTCACATTGCCTACTAACTGATCCATCTTTAACTGGAGAGAAAGAGTAAACCTAGCTTCTTTTGCCTGCAAAGCAGATGCCTGACCATTCCTAACTCACCATTAGCCAAAAGAAAGGAGGAAGGATTGCAGTAAAAGACTAAAGTCACTTCTCATTCTCAAGGAAGAACAAGAATGGAAGCAAGACCACACCTCTTTCCTGCCAAAATCCTTCTAAGGGAAAATTGCCCTTCATAGGCCTGAATTGACAATTGCCATTTCAGACATCTAGAGGTCATAATCTGAACATGCTTTCACATGAAGGAAGCCAGTACTTTTGCTCTACTGCAGGGTTTCTAAGCAACCAAATGTTAATTTAGTCTTCCACCCTTGTCAAACTTCCTTAAGGCAGTGCCTTCCAAACTAATAATTTCCTCCCCTTCACCCAACATGAGCCAACAACGAGGCTTTTTGCCCCATAAAGTTGTCTTCCTCTCCATCTTATCTGACTTTTGGAGTCCATGGGTTGTTGTGGGGGGGTTTCTCCTTCATCTTCAGTTTCTTGATGACAGGCTTTAGTAGACAATGGTATATCATCTTATCTATTGGCTTTTTCTAGGGTTGCTGTGTTTCCACTCATTTGAATACCAGTTGCTAAATGGATGGCAAAAGGCTTGCAAAAGACCTTGGAAAAAAAGGATTTGCCTACCCAATTTCATATCCTTTGGAGAGTAACAGTGCAATCCTGAACAGGGTTATACCTTTCTAAATCAACTGAAGTCAATACTTTTCCTAGGGAAATGTAAATTGCTATAAGTTTTGCTAAACTGTTGGGAATGACATCCAAGCATGCATATCTTTTAATGAAGTACTTTCAACAAGTACAATACCATTTGCAGAATTCCTATCCCCAAAAAGGTGACATAAAATACACCAGCTGATAATCTTGAAAATGATGGCTTGGCTTTCAACTTGGCAGTCAAAGTGTTGTAGAGAAAGGAGAGTGGAAATAAAAATTAAAATCCTTGCGTATTTCTTTGGAAAAGGTTTTCCTCACACCCTGATTTGCCACTGAGCTCAGGGAAATTTGACAGATATGACAACAAGGTGACATTTTTAAAACGTACCAGCTAGGATATATCAGTGGCTCCCTAGAGTTCAGTGAGACTTACTCTTAGTAAATAAGGCTCAAGAGATAGTTTCAAATTTCTTATTCCTGTTGTTTCAACTCCAAATGGCCATTTGATTTGAAATCAAATTTGTAATTCTTCATTTCCATGCCATCTTCCATTCCCTCACACCAAAAGCTCTTAAAATTTTGTATTATTAAAATTGTGTAACATATTTATTCCCCATGGTACTTCAGAGTGCAGCCTTATAAGCCTTCACTGAGGAGTGGTTTCCTTTTGTGTATGATTGTGGGCACATGGAGCTCCTTTTTACACCTCTTTTACAGACTTTGTTTCTTGCCAAGAATCTTGCTAGTAAGAAATACCCAAAGCCTCCCCAGCATCTAGACCCCAGCAGGGAGCTTCCTCCCAACCTCGTTCTGTTGATTGGAAAAGATCTGGGCCCAGCCAGAGCGTGATAAGGGCATTCAATAAAGAAATGTTCTTGGCCAGCTTTGCAGGCTTCTCTGGAGCTTGCCTGGTTTCTGGCAGCTTTCAGACCATATGTTCAGTGTGCACTTTCTCTGCTCCAGGCTGAACCCATTACTTTATTGTACTTAGGGACAAGCAGCCAGCAGCAGCTCTGAATTTAATACTTTCTCACTGACACTAGAGGGTTTATAATAGGGCAGTCTGGACATGGGAATTCACAAGGAATGTATTCTTTGCCCCAGTAAAATTATCCATGTCCTTTGTCTGCGCATATAGGTTAGGTAGGCATTGCAGACTTTCATAACCCAGTAGCATTTAGGCCCCTATGAACCGAGATTCAGTATTTTTAAAATACCACATAAGGGCAAATAAAAGTAAAACACATGATAAAAAGTATACTAGAATTTCAAATACAACATACAACATACATACTAATTTAAAACAGATCTTTTGTATAAAAAAATCTCAGTGTGAGAGAAACTTAAAAAACAAACAAACTTTGGGCTGCTACTTTCACAAAAGGACAAATAACCCACAGGTCAGCATCCTAAGAAGAAAAACAGCTGAACACCCAGACTGAAGAGCCAGGAAACTGAACAACAAAATCTTGTCAGATGTTAGAAAAAGCATGGGTGTGAGCAGTGCTTTTTGTTTTAAAAAGTGCTTGTACTCATATATTTCCACCATTTTCCTCCTCAGAACGTGGGAGAGCACCCCACAAGGGTACTCAATATTAGTGAGTACTACCACAAAAAAGCCCTTGGTGTGAGTAAAACAGACTCACAGGACAGGTAAAATCCTATTCCCTCACACACACTTCTCCCTCAGGTTTGCAGAAGCCTAAATTATAACCATCACCCCCAGGGTTGTCAACAGGCCTATTAAAAAAACAAAAGCCCCATCTTTTTAATCCAAGCTTAATGTGTGGAAATGGGCAGTTGGAGATTTCCTGGTCATAGAGTTAAATAACGTTACCTCAAAAATAACATCCCAATAAGCCAGACAGGACAATTTTTTCAGCCAGTTGACAACCCTACCATCACCCCCTCCCTGCATGCTGGTTTTCAAGTCCTCATGAGGGCCTGTGCCTGGCTGTCATTGTTTTATGGAAATGACATTCAGAATGTGCTTAGTCTTTTGCAAATGTGCAGTGATCTGCTGTGATGGACTGCACTTTTTAAAAGCTTAGAAGTGCTGTACAAACAGGTGAGGAACTGTGAAAGGTTAATTCTTCACAGAAACAGAGACCCTTGAATGATAGGCTGCTCCAAGCAATCTGATTGGTTAGCATCAGTTGAGCACAGAAAGTCTTCTGAACTGGATGCTGAAGAGGATTCAGTTTGATTTAGCCATGGCTAAAAAGAGTTTACTGACAGTTTTAGAATTCAGCCCTAACTGAAAGCAGTTTAGCACAGGCAGGAGAAACAGGGAATGTTGGCAAGGGCCAGAGGGTAAGGAAAGGGGATAGATTTTGTAGAGAGGACAGTTTTCCTACCCAGTCAAAAAGGGAGTTAGTTCTGAAGTGTACAGAGATCCTTGGTCTGCTATGATTAGAAACTGCCTGTAGAAACCTTAAGAATCAGTTAAACACACAAGATGAGTACTGGTGTTTCAAAAGAAGGGGTTTGGATACTGGGAAGAGTGTACCAGCCTTCTGGAAACCTAAAGAGTCAGAAAACACTAAAAAAAAGTGTACTAGGGTGTTTGAGAAAACACTGGAACAAAAGCCTCTCAACATAAAGATTTAAGTCACTGTGAACAGCTTAAGAAACTCTCATTAGCCTGAAACATAAGAACTGAAGTCTGCATGTACTGATTTTACCTAGCTTGCACTGGCTGGCCACTGCTGTCCCAGCCGCGTGCAGGAAAGAAACTCTCAGGAGCAGTGCCATGACCTGGCTGTTGAGCCCACAGTGGCTTGGAGGGCTGGTGTCCGAGCATCCCAAGCCCCTCCTACTGAACTCAGAGGGACTTCCTTTGAAGTAAAAGTGTGCAGAATTCACAAAATCAGTAACAGGAAAGAAGGAATGATGGAAGGAAGGAAGGGATGGAGGGAAAGAGGGAGGAAAAGCAGGCAAAGATATAGGGAGGAAGAAAGAAAGGATGGAAGGGAAATAGGGAGGGAAAGAAAGGAAAGAGATGGGGAGAAAGAAAGGAAGGGAAAGAGGGAGGGAGGAACAGAGGGAAAGAAGGCAGAGATGGGGAGGAAGGAAGGAAGGAAGGAAGAGAAAGGGAGGCAGGGAGGGCAAAGAGATGCTGAGGAAGGAAGGGAGGAAAAGAATACAACCGGCAAGGCCCCACCAATCTATTGAGGGCAGCTGTGGCCTCACTGGGCAAGGCCCCGCCAGCCCAGTGCAGGCAGCTACAGGCCTTCCCCCAAGCCAGGCCACACCAGCCCAGTGAGGCCAGCCATGGGCTTCTCCCCCCCAGACAGGACTCACTGGCCCAGGCAGGCCAGCCACGGGCCTCCCACCCCCCTCAGACAGGCCCTGTCAGCCCAGGTAGGCCAGTCATGGGACTCCCCCCCCCCGACAGGCCCTGCTGGCTCACCTCAGAAGCCAGCTGGGGGGAAGATGGGCTTTACCTGCTGCAAGGCTCTCCCGAGGGCTGAAGAATGGTCAACAGGCAAATGGCCGCAGCTGCTCCTCCGCTGATCTTCTCCTGATGACTGAAGAAAACTGGTCAGGCAAATGGCTGCTCAGCTGCTGGGTTAAATTGTTTGGATTGGAGTTTTGGTGGGAGCTGGCTCTGTGGGCGGGACTCATGCACACCTTCTGATGGGTAGTTCAGGCAGCCAACTGATTTTGGCAAGGATAGAATGTTGCCATGCAAAAACATGTTTATATATAAGGACAGGATAGAACCTCTCGTCTTCTCTTTCTTACCTGGGTTTGGGCCTGTAGCAAGTTAAACTTTTTGAAGTTAATCTGTTCACAGTGAGTTAAATGTACCTACATGAATATGTCATGTAAGATATGCTTTTATTTTTGTAAGTAAAAATTTCCTTCTCTTGTTACCATTGGAGCCAGATAAGCTTCATAATTTGTTTGAACAGCATTTTCCCTTAACCAGGAAACATGGAGGATCATGGTTACTATATAAAGCTTCTGTGCTTCCAAGGCAAATAATATATATTTTTTTACATTTAACCCAATACATCTCAAGACTGACGCTTATCACCATTGGGGTAATGAAATATGACTGGTTTTAATTACCGTTAAGCTAACATATATAAATGAATGGGCTAAAATTTGAGAGAAGAGTATAGAATTCTTTTTCATGGCCTTACTTATTAGCACCAAAGTCAGGTGTTGAAATACTTCTGAAGCTGCATAAATCTGTTCTCTGCTGGCAGAGTGTGGGCATATTCTCACTTGTTAATTATATCAAGAGCTTTAAGAAGTGCAGAAGAATTACAGGATAGAGAAGAATCTAAGCTTTTCCAAGAACACACTGTAATTCTATTTCTGTCCACAGAGACGTCTGGATCTACCTTTGGAAAGGATTAGAGCTTGTAGTGACATCAAACATTTGTGGATCAAAGTCTTGCTAATCATTAACTTGAGAATTCTCCCAAATGTGGTTATTGTTCTTCCTAATATGCCAGTATGTTGCAAGGCACTCTGTAAAATGCTGCCCAGTCCCTGTGTATTTGGGGTGCAATTTAACTAACACAAAGAGCACAAACAAACCAACCAAATCAATTTATAGGACGTATTAAAGTGCAGCTAGATTCAGGAATCCTGTACCTTTGACAATGTGAGAAGAACTCTTCAAAGCTGCTCTCAGTCTTGTGCCTCACAAATTCCATCACCAATATTCAAGAGATACAAGAGCCTTGCCCTCCTTGCATCTGCTTTACCCAGATAAAGGAGAAAGGACAGGAATATTAAAACTCAGTCTCAGATCCTGGCTCTTAACAGATGTCAGGTGGGAATTCATCCTGTACAACCTAACTCTGTCCAACCAAGAAACTACAGGGGGACCAGTCAGTCTACCAGTGATGCAAAGGAAGACTGCCAACCACAGCTAAAAAACATTAAGACAAACAATACATATTTCTTCAAATACATTAGAAGCAGAAAACCAGCAAGGGAGGCAGTTGGACCTATGTATGATTAAAAAATGAAAGGATTTCTAAGGGAAGGTGGAGGGAAGGCAGAGAAACTGAATGAATTTCACTGTGGAAAATTTGGGGCACATACCCATACTGGAGTTACTCTTTTCAGAAAAGATGTCTGAAGAACTGGGTCAAATTGTGGAAACAAGAAATGCTAGGACTACTAGGCAAATTGAAAATTAACTTGTATGAACTAATAAATATTGGTTAATATGTGTTAATTTGTATTAAGTAGTAAAGTTAATAAGTATGGATAGCATGTGTCTAAGGGTACTTAAGGAAATCAAATGTGAAACTGTTGATCTACCAACCAGTGGCAGGATGCTGGACTAGAGGCACCACCAATCTGATCCAGCAGGGCCCTTCTTATGTTTGTACTCCAGTTCTATTAATAGTACAGCAGCAATATCAAAGTTGAACAAAATGATACAACTACAGTTCCTGTACCAGGTGAATAAACAGCTGAAGTTTTGAAATAAAGTTAAACAGCTGAAACAAATATTTTGTCAGTCCTTTTCTAGACAGTTGGAAATTGGCCATAGTAGGGAAATGAAATATTCAAGACCAAATGTTTGCATCAACTCAAAACAACAATATCACAGGCCTACCATGACAGCATCCCAAACATAATGTGTATCAGACAAAAAACATACAACAGATTGTCAATTGGTCCTCCCTAGATAGATGTCCAAGGGAGAAAAGAGAGTTTGTGAAGCTGTAGACCCCTCCCTTTCATATTCCTCATTAAACCTCTTTGATGCTGATCTCTAACTGCCCTGCAGTAATTTTATTCAATTCATTAAAATATTAAAAGCTGGAAGCACCTAGTACAATTAAGCAGTGGCCACAGCAGGTGACCATACTGGCTTAGGAAAGCCTACCATTTGGGCAGCAAATGAGAAAAAAGAGACGTGTACTGTTCATCTGTACAAACTAAATTAGTTTTTGTATTGCTATATTAACTGAGAGATTGTTCATTAAGATGAAACACTCATAGCGGCCTTGAGTTTTCAAATAAGTGTTGTTTGGAAGAATTAAAACAGAAGTGATTCTAATAAAAATACCAGTCCATAAATACTTGGTTTTCTTCTTCTTTTTATCTAATAAGGACATCCAGTAAATCACCATTTACAAAATACAGTAATTCCATAATGAAAAGACCAATGGAATAATCTTGAAAGTGTGGCAGAGGAATCCACAAATATGATGTGCTAAGTGGTATAAGATTTGGAACTAATACATCTATAAGATTCCTAAATTATATTACCTACAACAAGTATTCAGGGTGCAATCCTAAATCCACTCTGGAAATTACTTAGGATGGCATTTAAGCTCCTACGCAGGCATAACATACAGATACATCAACATAATATCACATTGGTATAAACCTGGCACTGGCATGGGGTGGGAAAGAAATCGACAGTACCAGGGACATGTGAGGGGAGAAATATGACTGAATCAACATCTTGAGTATCTCCCACCTAGGCCCTATCCCTGCCGCTGGTGGAAAATAAGGTGGTAGAAATACAAAGACTTTTGTTGACCTCAATGCTTCCTATCATGCCTACACAGCCAAACCACAGTTTCAGATACTAGAGCCCCTTCCATATGGGTTTTTAATCTAAACCTTTTTCTGCACATGCAATTTATGTTAGCTCTAGCCCCATACTGCTTCGGGGGGGGAGGGGAGTTCCATATGTGTTTGGGTGCCTCAAGCAGGTTGTTTGATTTTTCTGCAGTTTTCCCCAGGTTTTTTGGCACCACGTTTACCACGATATTTTTCACAAACTGATATGGAGTCTTTTTTATTGCTTGTGCATAATTCTTTATTTCGGTTTGGGGGGGCTGCCCATTTGCAAGAAACCACACCCACCCTGCAAACTCCCTCCTCTGTTCTCCCTCCGAACCAGCCCTCCCCTCTGCTTATAGCGATAAATTGATGAAAGACAGAACTAATTTTTATGTTGCTGTAACTTTAATATTGATATATTGATGGGACACTGTGGCACTGGGAGAGGGTTAAGCTGTACAGTTTGACCACTGCACCTCCCAAGATTGTGCTCTTGGAGTTACTGTACCTCTTAATGGGTTTCAGATTGATATTCAATGTTTGTACTACTTCCCTTTTTTCACAATTGTTCCACCCCAAACGTTGCTGATCAGGTGTTTTTTAATGAATGGTTTTCTATGGGATGTATGATCTTTTCAATTTTCTGCAAATCTCCCTTTGCTCTGGCCTGGATTTTTTTTCTGTTGAATAATTTTTTAAAAAAGGTTAATGTTGCAGTAGCACAAAATCTACATATCACTATGAACATGTTTTAGCTTATGTGATTTCTTCAGTAGTAACACCTTTTTCCAAAAAGAGATTCTTTATTAGCATTGCATCAACAATGTCAAAATACATTAGCTCACAACGGTATGTTGCTGCATACAGGGCACCATTTTGTTTTGGGAAGCTTTCTGTCACTGAGTTCCTATAATGGAGGCTCTGCTTTTGGTGGTTTTCCTTTCCTCTTTCCCATGGATGGATGCAAATGGCAATTCTCAGGCTTGAGGACAGATCTTCAGCTGATCAGAGAATCTCTCGTACTGAACCTTTAGCCAATTACTAACTAGCTTTCTCCAAACAGGATACATCTCCAGTATACAGAGTGGAGAAAACAATTCCATCAAAATGAGAGATACCATTTCTGTTTCAGGATATAATGACAAAGATGTCTGCTCAGAACAAGAACGATGGTGGCTTTGTGTTTCCTGGTGTGAGAGGGAAACTCTTGATTTACTGAGTTCCATGGAACTAATGCCCCCTTCTAAGCTGTGGAGGCTTGTGAGCAAAAATTCTACTTGTGAGCTACTGGCATTAAAGTTGTGAGTGAGCAAATTGGCTACTGCATAAATTAATTTGCTCTGGAGCCATCCTTCCTGAGCCAAGACAAAAATGTGTGAGCTGAGGCTAAAAAACTGAGCTAGCTCACACTAACTCAGCTTAGAGGGAATACTGCATGGAACACAACTGCTCTGCCATGGAGTGCAAGACAAAAACAAAAGTACAAGTAATAAGCAGTCCATGTGCCCTCCTAATGGGGAGTCGAACCAATGGGAATAACTTCTGAATATAATAATGTCTCTGAATGTGTTATAATGAAACAAAAGAATCCAAATAAATGTTTAACCATGAATTTTACCAAACCCAAACTAAATTTTTGAGCACATCCTAGCAGTATCCCCAGATTCCCAGCAAGGTTTTCTGTTCAGATATTCCATTCACAACTTGGTACTCTTCTACTTCATTGATTCCCCAATGTGTGGATTATCCAGAATCCCATCTGAAAATTCAGGTCTAATCTTCAAACTAATTGTGCAGCAAATATAAATTTGCAAGAATGTGGGGAGGTATCTATTTTCCCCTCACCCACTATTTCCTCTTTCCCTTCCTGGAAAGCTCCCGTAGCCTCTCCCCTTTTCCTGCCTCCTTCTCTCCTTCCCACCCACCAGCCAATCTACCTTTATCTCCGCTTTCTTCCATCTTCAGTTTTTCCTCCTTCCCTACCCCAGAAGTCTCTCCCTGGGAAAAGTCTAGACAAATTGCACAGTGTCAGCTGTTGAGACCAGTTGTGTGGTATGGTACCCACAAGGACCTGAGTAGGAAGCCTCTTTTTCCCCTGTAACCATTTCCCTAAACTATTTCCTCTTTCCCTCCTCCAGGCAATCCCCATATCCCCATCTTTCCCTGCTTCTTTCTCACCCATCCACCAACCTACATCTTATCTGCCCCCCTCTCCAGCTATGTTTATTTTGTATTTAATTCATTTATATCTCACCTTTTCCCCAATGGGGACCCCAAGTGGCTTACATCATTCTCCTTTCCTACATTTTATCCTCACAACAACTTTGGAAGGTAGGGAGTATGTGTCAGGCCCTAGGTCACACAGTAAGTTTCCATGGCAGACTGGGGATTTGAACCGGGGTCCCTCAGATCCCAGCCTGAAACTCTAACCACTATGCCACACTGGCTTTCATAGGGTGGCTGCTTTTGAACAGTAGAAAGCAATCTGGCCTAAGTGTTGCATACAAGTCATATGGCAGAGAGTAACTCAATCGCTGTTGGGCCTAGCTCCATGAATTCTCCCTCAAACACAAAGTCAGTCCTAGAAAGGTCCCTGTCCCTGTCCCTTCCCTTTTGCTGACAGAAACCAATGTTTCAATGGCAATACGGTTGGAATTGCCTAGCAATGGCCACTGAAGGCAATTGTTTCTTAAAACTACAGGTGCTGTTTCTATTATTTGCTAACGTGCACTTTTGTTAAGAAAAAATATTTTTTCCTGAAAATCTGGGGCTTTTCTAACACTTGTACCAACATCTGTCCTGTGTGTTCATGGCTCCATTCTCCAGATTTAAGTATTTGTAGAATATTTTACCACGTTAAGAATTAGCTATTTTGATGGTTATTGTAATTCCTAAGAAATGCAGCATGCTTTAATGTACAAAGAATTATTCTTGTATAGCGGTTTGTGAGGTAAAACAGGCATCTGGCTCATAAAGCACAAGATTGACTAGAATTTTCAACATACATGTCAGATAAAATGCCGAGCCAGTTCCCTTTGGTGTTTCAGATCTGAGGTCCAAATACTTTGATTCGTGCAAGGTGATATGCAAGTCTTAATAAAAAACAGCCACCTTATTTGGGTGAAGTGAATTTGTAGGTTTACACCTTGCATCTGCTTGTTATACAGAATACTCCCCAAGAAGAGCTGGTGTTCTTTGTGTCAGTCTCTGGTTGGTTCTCAAAAGGTAGGGTTGGAAACCAAAAGCAAGTTGCAACTCTGTCACAAGAGAGTCATAAGGTCAGAAAGATAGAGGAGAAACAGTCTGAGTTGAGAGAAAAGGCTCAGGGAGGCTCAGTGGCAAATATGGGTTTATCACTGTGTACAATGCAAATTCTCCCTCTTGGACACACACCTTAATGTGGTGAGGAGGGTTGTGTGTGTCAGCAAAGCTGAGAGCAATATGGTAAGGTGTCTAAACTCCTAGCAGAGTCAGTCAAGGTGGAATGATTCCAGTAAGATACCAGACTTTGATGCATCCACCCCCTTCAGGAAGTAACAGCCACATTAGCAGAAGAGAACAGGCAGTTCCAAAGGTGACAGGGATGGAGGAATCCTTGAAGGGTAGCCACTGCCATTCATAGAAAATGGCAGTGAAACTTCAGCTAACCCTGGTTAGTACTGTGCAGAAAAAGGCAATGGTAAACCACTTCTGACCAACTCTTACCTCAAAAACCCTACAATGAGACAATCCAAAGAGATATAGTGTTGGAAGATGGCAACCCCAGGTCGGATAGCACTCAATCAGTTACTGGGAAAGAGCTGAGGACAAGTATGAGTAGTGCTATTCTTAATGATGCAACTGGACTACAGTCGAAAGGACATTCAGTTGTTGACACAAGTGGATGCAAAAGGAAATCCAAAGCTGTTTAATGCACCTAGTAGGAACATGAAACGTGAGACATATGAATCAAGGGAAGCTCAAAATTGTAAAATGAGAAATTGAACGTTTAAACATTGCAATCCTTGGAGTGAGCAAACTAAAGTGGACTGGATTAGGACATTTTCATTTGGAGAATGACAAACACAGAAAAGAAAGAGTTGTGCTAATAGTGAAGCAAGATGTAGCACGGGCAGTCATCAGGGGCTACAATGCAAAGTCTGACCAAACAATATCAATCAGACTTAAATGAAAAGCTTATTAACATAACCATCATTCAAGTTTATATCCTAACTACAGATGCTGATGAGGAAGAAATTGAAAGCTTTTATGCAAGTGTCCAGGAATAGACTGATCACAGACCTAACCAAGATGTGCTGATAATCAGGACACTGAAATGCAAAAGGGAGAAACAAAGCAGAATCAAATATTGTTGGAAGATTTGGGCTAGGAGCACAAAATTAAGCTGGAGAGTGACTCATAGAATTCTGTGAAGACAACAATTCATTCATTGAGAACACGTTTCAAGCAACCAAACAGATTATTGTATATGTGAACATCACTAGATGGCCAATATAGAAATCAGATAGACTACATAATCAGATGCAGAGGATGAAGAAGCTCTATTCTCTCTGATAAAACAAAGCCAGGAGCTAGTTGTAGTATATACCATGAATTGTTAATATTGAAAATTATAATAAAGCTCAAGAAAAATACCAAAACATTCACAGTGCCAAAATATAATCTAAACAGGATTCTTGAAGAGTTCAGTGACATGTGAAAAACAGGTTTGCACTATTAAGTTCATGTGAACATGAACCAGAAGAACTATGGGTTGAAACCAGAGATATAATCAAGGAAGAATGTGCAAAGATTATTCCAGTAGGCAAAAGAAATGAAAAGCCTCAATGGATGACTGATGAAACCCTTAAAATGCCTAAAGATAGACAAGAAGCAAAAGTAAAAGGTGACAGAAACAGAATCAAAAGCCTAAATGCAGTGTTCCAGCAAGAGACAAAGAGAACCAGTGTCATAATAACCAATGTAAAGAAGTAGAGGAGAACAACAAAAAAGAAAGAACAAGCGATTTGTTCCACAAGATCCAAGAAATCAAAGGGAAATTTAAAGCACAGCTAGGCATTCTGAAAGATCAACACAGAAATACATTAACTTAACAGGACAAGGTAAAGAAAAGATGGAAACAATACACTGAAGAACTATACAAAAAAAGATGAAAGAATAACAGATTCCTTCCAAGAAGGATCTTTTGAAGAAGAACCTACAGTTTTAGAAAGTGAAGTGAAAGCTGCACTGAGAGCAGCTGAGAGAAACAAATCATCAGGGGTAGAGGGGATATCAATATTGATATTCCAAGCCTCAGAAATGCAGTCCATCAAAATTTTAACAAGATTGTGTCAACAAATATGGAAAACAAAGAAATGGCACACAGACTGGAAATGCTCAGTTTACATTCTGATTCTCAAAAAAGGAGACATCAAATTTATCTGACCATCGCATTAATTCCTCAACCAAGTAAAGCAATGCACAAAATCTTACAACAAAGACTGTTACCATATGTGGAATGAGAACATACAAGAGAATTTCAGAAGAAAATCAGCTTGTGTTTCATAGATTACAGCAAAGCTTTTGACTGTGTGGATCATTAAAAGCTATGGTTGATTTTTAAAGAAATGGGTGTGCCACAGCGTCTGATTGCTTTAATGCATAATATGTACCCCAGACAAGAGGATACTGTTGGTACAGAATGGTTTCCCAATTGGCAAAGGTGTCGGACAAGGATGCATTTTATCTCCCTGCCTGTTCAAACCTGTATGCAGAACATACCATAAGGAAAGGTGAATTAGATGAAGGTTGACTGAAAATTGGTGAAGAAATATTAACAATTTGTGATACATAGATGACACCAGATTACTAGCCAGAAATAGGGAAGACTTGAAATGACTACTGATGAAGGTTAAAACAGAATCTCAAGAAGACAAAAGTAAAGATTACTGGCAATGCTCACTCTAAACTGTGGAGTCTTGTGAGCAAAAATTCTATTTTGTGAGCTACTGGCATTAAAGTTGTGAGCAAGTGATTTTGCTACCATGTAAATTAGTTTGCTCTGAAGCCATCCTTCCTGAGCTAAGACAAAAGTGTGTGAGCCAAAGGATAAAAAACTGCTAGCTCACACTAACTCAGCTTAGACGGAACACTGATTACTGGAGAAGCAGCCGTGAAGGAGCTAGAAAAGATTCTTCAGTGTAGGGATGTGTCACTGGCAACCCAGATCAAGTTAATGCATGCCCCACTATTTGCCGCTATTATGTATGGGTGTGAAAACTAGACAGTGAAGAAAGCTGACAGGGAGAAAGTAGATTCCTTTGAAATGTGGTGTTGGAGGAGAGTTTTACAGATACCATGGACTGCTAAAAAGACAAATAAGTGGATTCGAGACTAAGTCAAGCCTAAACTCTCTCTAGAAGCTAAAATAACTAATCTGAGGCTCTCATACTTTGGTCATATCATGGGAAGACAAGAGTCACTGGAAAAAACAATAATGCTAGGAAAAGTTGAAGGCAGCAGGAAAAGAGAGGATGATGGATTGATTCAATCAAGGAAGCCAGGGCCCTCAGTTTGCAAGACATGAGCAAGGCTGTTAACGAGCAGACCTTTTTGAGGACATTACTTCATCAGCTCACCATAATTCAGAAATGACTTCATAGCACTTAACACACACACACAAAGTGCAAATTGGCTATGAAATACAGTTGGTGTCATGTTATGTCTTTACCAGTGCTAAACATGAGAAGTAGAGTATAAATCTCTCTGGGGTTTAACTGATGAGAGCTTTGTGCCTTTTATATTGAACTAAGGGAAAGTACAATAGAACCAGTTTGCAAGAAGATCCCAATAAGTACAGTACCTTTAGAAATTGGGAGAAGGAGCTGAGAAAACTACTTCTTTAGATAGTGAACAGGAATCTCAAGAAATACTGCCCTGTCCTAAAGAGATCAACTGCATAAAAGTCAAGCTGCTGTCCATCCTCAGACATGGTCCTTGGGGTGGAGAAAAAGAGGAGAGACAACCTTATGTCCCCTCCCCTTCCATATCTGAAGGAGGTTCAGTTGTCATGTATACAGCCTAATCAACTTAAGACAACACCTAAAGGAGTAACTACAATTCCTTTCCTTTCGTTTTTTTCCAGCACCAGTGGGTTTGGGGTTTTTTTGCCAGAACCAGGTTGGGAAACTCCTGGAGATTTGGAGGTGGGGCCTTGGGGAAATGGGGACCTCAGCAGAATACAATGATCTAGATTCTGCCCTCCAAAGCATCCATTTTATCCAGTGGAACTGATCTCTGTAGTCTGGAGATGAGCTGTCTTTCTGGGGGATCTCTGGATCCTATCTGGAGGCTGGCATCCCTAAGAGTATTAATGGAGGCACTGGGGAAGGATACTGGCTGCTGCTTCCAATCTCTATAATGGCCCCTGCTGTGGCAGTGGGAAGCTGAAGGGAAAGGTTCCTTTTGAACACACACACATTAACACACACATGAAGCTGCCTTATGCTAAATCAGACCATTGGTCCATCAGACTGGCAGTTGCTTTCCAGGGTCTCAGGCAGAGGTTTTGCCATCACTTACTGCCTGGTCCTTTTAACTGGAGATGCAGGGGATTGAACGTAGGACCTTCTGCATGCCAAGAAGATGCCATGGCCCCTCTGAAATTGCTTCCACCAGTCATTCATCTCTCAACAGCTATTATTTCTGACTATGGAGTAGCCTGGGGGAGGGTGAAGGTAGGGGCAGGTTGAATACCCTCTTCCCAACTCCCATGCTGTGCTTTACACACCGTGCTCTTTTAAATTTTGTTTATGAGTGGCAAAGCAATAACGTCCAGTTTGTCATCCAGCAGGAAAGGTTGGCTCTGCAAGTCTGTTTTTCATGGTCTCTTATAGAGCCATCTCCCCTGGTTTAATACACTGGAGATACTTTAAGAAGAAATTTGTGTACAGAACAGATCAAGCATTGAAATTGTCCTGTTCGATGTGCAAAAGAAACTTGTGTTTCTGCTAGAATGTAGTTTCCATATTTGACATCCTGGGGGGGAAGGAAGGAAGGAAGGAAGGAAGGAAGGAAGGAAGGAAGGAAGGAAGGAAGGAAGGAAGGAAGGAAGGAAGGAAGGAAGGAAGGAGGAGGAAGGAAGGAGGGAAGGAAGGAAGGAAGGAAGGAAGGAAGGAAGTTAATTTGCAGGGCTCATTAATATCCATGAAACTACAGTGAAAAATTATAATCTTGGCTACTTATGCACTCACACAAAGCAGCCTTCATAAAATCCCATATATGCACAGCAGAACTTTAAAAAAAAAGAAAAAAGAAACTCAAACTTGTGAGCTTCACAATGGAAAAAATCTTCTCTCTGCTTCAGGTCATTATTCAGGATGGAATCAAAGCTTCACAGTACCCTTGTTCCTTTGGTTTCTGCTTGTAAAGCTGCTGGGAAAAATTATGTCTGACTTTATACAGCAGTATTTTTAATGTAGTTAGACAAAGGATTGTTACATTGGATATGATCCTCTTGATTCAAAGAGGAGTCTAGGGTGCAACTAGGGCCTATTACTTGCGGGTGTTTTGCCTTGCTTTCACTCTGCGTGTCTGTCGGCTTTTTTTTTTTTTTGTCATTCTGCATTGATTTGCCTCCCTTCAGCACTCAGTTCGCTTTCCGGTCACTGTTTTCTCGGGTTTTCTGAGAGTGGTTTCATGCCAGTTTTTCCCCTGCTTCCCTTCCAAGCTGAAGGTTTTCAAAAACATACAGATTTGATCAGATTTTCCCCCGCAACAGGTGGCAGGTTTAAGAGCAGCTACACAAGGTTTAGTTCCCTGCTAGTTTTTTTTGGGGGGGTTGTATTTTTCACAGGGGTTTTTTTGTAGAAAAAGCCCAGCAGGAACTCATTAGCCTATTAGGCCACACCCAAAAGCAGAAACTCATTAGCCTATTAGGCCACACCCAAAAGCAGAAACTCATTAGCCTATTAGGCCACACCCCTGACAGCACAGCTCATTAGCATATTAGGCCACACCCCCGTGTTACCAGGTGTGGTCATCCAGCCACACCCACCTTTTGCTTCTTATTCTGTTTACCTTGTTTGTTGTCAAAACCTAGGGCTTTTTTCGTAGCAGGAACTCCTTTGCATGTTAGGCCACATACCCCTAATGTAGCCAATCCTAATGAGTTTCTGCTGTTGGGTGTAGCCTATTATGCTAATTAGTTCCTGCTGGGCATGGCCAACTCAGGAGCCAGCCAGAACTCTGCTCCTGTGCGTTCCTGCCAAAAATAGCCCTGATTTTTCGTATATACCTGGAGATTGGCAGCTTTTTTCCTGTGGGCTTTTTTCCTAGAACCCCTTTTGCTTTGAAGTTTGGTAAACATTATTTTGAGCTGAGACAGTGTGTCTGGAAATGTATCCACTAGGAATGATCATGGAAAGTTCATGCTGGTTAACCTGCCATGAATTTCAGATCGTGAACAATGAACCGGCTAAAATTCATCATGTACTTTAGTTCGTGAGGTGGTTCGTGCCTGTCCCTAATAGGGACTATATCACTCCAATCTTGTTCCACCTACACAGGTTCCCAATTAAGAGTACTGGTATTGACCTTTGAAGTTTTATATTGCTTGGAACCAGCATACCTTGAGGACTGCCTTCTCCATTTGAACCTACCCAATCATTACTGTTGGGTGCCCTCTTCATCTAAAGCTAGATAAATGGCAAACCTGAAAAAGGGCCTTCTCAGTCATAACATCAAAATTATGGAATTACAGCTTAAGAACATGGTGGATCAGATCAAAGGCCCATGAAGTCCAGCATTTTGTTCACACAGTGGCCAACCAGACACATCTAGGAAGCCCACAAGCAGGATGAGTGCAACGCCATCCTCCTGCCTGTGCTCCTGAGCAACTGATACAAAGAGGGATACTTCCTCTGATACTGAAGGGAATAGATATCCATCGTAACTGGTAGCCACTGACAGCCCCATTCTACATGAATTTGTCCACTGCCCTTTTAAAGGCTTCCAAGCTGGCGGCCATTACCACATCCTGTGGCAGCAACCTTTGGAACCATATTAGATATTCTAAGTTGGGTGGAAAAGCAACATAAAAATGTGGTAAATAATAAATGAAATATATTCTTATATATAATAAATACATTATATGGGGCCAGCATAGTGTAGTGGCTAAGAACAGAAGACTCTAATCTGGAGAACCAGGTTTGACTCTCCACTCCTCCACATATAGCCAGCTGAGTGTCCTTTGTTCAGTCACCGTTCTCCTAGAGGTCTTTCAGCCCCACTTACCTCACAGGGTGTCTGTTGTGGGGAGAGGAAGGGAAGGTGATTGTAAGCCACTTGGAGACTCCTTTGGATAGTGAAGAGCGAGTTATAATACCAATTATTATATTATGTTATTGGTTTTAATTGTCTATTTACTTCATTCTTAATTGTTAATTGTTTATACACTTTGTTGTTACCCACCCTGAGCCCATTTGGGAAGAGCAGGATATAAATTTAATAATAAATAAATAATTCTGCTGTTGCTGCTGGGGGGAAAGGACAACTTAAAGAAGCTGTTCACTCTGAGCAGGCACAGCACAGCATTTTGAACTTCGAAATAATGGGTCCTATTCAGCTTATATCCTTTTGACACTTGGGTTTAGTGATGAGGTAGTTATAAGAATACTAATTTATTTCCCTGACATCTGTTGCCAACAATCCTCCATTTTGTTGGCATTTCTCTTTTCCCTTCTTGTTGACCAGATACAACTCTTCTTTGCCAGTCACATGAGGCCCAGAAAACAATACAAAGACTGAGAATTGGCAGAAAAGGTGAAAGACCAGGCATAATTGTAAATAATTTTATAACGCTCATGAGGATAGGTGGCACCCCCAGAAAGAGCTTGTTTATGAAAATACGGCAGGCCCATCACATAAGAAAGACTTGCTATAGCCCTATATAGCCTAGAATGCAACGTCTTGTGGTTCCAGACTTAACACATGGCGTATTTGTAATCAGGGGTCTTTTCGTAGAGAAACAGCTGCAGGAGCTCATTAACATATGGTATGCTAAGGAGCTATTAGGCTATTAGCATATGCCACACCCCCTGACATCACCAGAAGTGATGTCAGAAGGGGAAGCAAAAGGGGAGGAGGCATCTTCAAAAGCCTCCCCTTCCCTTCCCCAGCTGCCCTGGGTGGGGGAGCTAAGAGAGAAGGGGTTAAAAGTTTAAACTCCTTCTCACTAGAGTTTGGCCACAGAAGGAGGAAAGAGGGAAGGAAAGAGAGAGAGAGAGAGTAGAGAGAAGGAAAGAGGGAAAGAAAGAGAAGGAAAGAAGGAGGGAAATAAAGAGAGGGAAGGAGGATGGAAACAGGGAAAGGAGGAAAAAAGAGAAAGGAAGAAGGTGGGAAAGAAAGAAAGAGAGAAGGGAACAAGGAGAGAAAGAGGAAAGGGAGAGAAGGAAAGGAGGGAATGAAAGAAATTTGGCGGCAATTCAGCCTCATTATATCCTATGGGCCATTGAAGTCAATGGTGAAAACATAGGGTATATTCTGGGGCTGGAAGGGAGGGGGTTGAGGGAGAGGCTCCAAACTCACAGGGTAGCTGATGGAGCCTCTCCCCAAGATATCCACCAAGTTTCAAGAACATTGGACCAGGTGGTCCAATTCTATGGGCCCCCAAACAGGTTGCCCCCATTCCCTCCATTGTTCTCTATGGTGGGAAAAAATAAACTGTTTCTTGGGGAGAAGTTCCATCAGCTACCCTGTGAGTTTGGAGCCTCTCCCTCAAACCGCCTCCCCTCCAGCTCCCCAGAATATATCCTATGTTTTCACCATTGACTTCAATGGCCCATAGGATATAATGGAGCTGAAATTGACATTCGGCTGCCTGAAAGACTCCTAGATGCTGGCTGGGGGCAGGGCGTGGCTCCTGAGCTGCCAGAGCACAGCTCCAGTGCACTCCCCCCAAAAAAGACCCCTGTTTGTAATTATTGTTTGAATAAAATTAAAGCACATATACTTAAATTTTAATAAATATAGCAAACAATATAGTGTTGTGAGCTAAGTCATACCCAACATGTTTTAGGTCTTTGAAGTGGTAGGATACAATGTGCAATTTCCTCTAGATCTACACACATAGCTCTTTTGAATCTAGAAAAAAAATTCCCTATAACTTCCAAATTTCTGGTAACATGATATGACTAGGGAACACAAGTGTGACTTTTGATTCCAGATATTGGGAAATGCTAATGATCCTTTTCCCCTGCCTTGTGGTAAGGACACCCACTTTGCATGACATGACTGCAAGATTAAAAAGGCATAACAGCTTATATTGGTCATCAAGAATATAAAATATGCTGTGTTGAGGTGTTCTCCCCAGATGATTATATCAAAGTATTGCATGTTTTGTATAATTAGAGCTAGAGCTTTAAAAGCAGACCTCTGGACCCTTGTCATCCTGATATATTTTGCAAATTATCGGAGGAATAATAATTACAACTTTTCCACTGAGAAACAACCTCCTACCTGCTTGAGTACTTGAGCACTAATCATACGCCATTTGTTCATGATTAGGCTTCTTAATATGCATAGTTAGACTTTCCAATTGAGATGCTTCTTAAGAGCTGAAATTGTACAATTCCAAGCCCACTCAGAGTCTAATGAGGTCATAGATCAGTTCCTACTGGACAACAGCCCTCATTAGAAAACTACTACCCATAATTCAGTTTAATTGGCTAATACAGTTCACGCTGTTGATGCTGTTAGCACATAATCTGCCACGATCATCCAGCTGTTTCATGCAATTTTGACATTAAGGCTAATTTCATGTTTGCACATTTTCATACTGTTATGCTGATTCATAGAAAACCATGGGTTGGAATCAATGTGCTTTTCTTCCCTATAATTTCTAGACAGCCTTTTTATAGTTGAAGAAAAATGACAGTGCCTAATAGGGAATGTACACAGTAAATAAACATTCCATTCTTTTTGGCAGGTGGGGTGTGTTTATGAAGTCATCTCTGTGAACCTCCCATCAGCTGGTAATTAGGGAATTTATTCACATTCTTACTTAAGTGAAAGTTGAAGCTTAATCGTATCATTTCAATCAGAAGAAGGCCAAGGGTGTCATGCATACAATTAAACCATGCTGATGCCAGCCAGATGGGATCGGCTTAGTGCAGTTTAAAAGGAGGACTGCTGGATCTATTTTCCATTTCTCTTAACATCAAGAGACTTTTTCTCCAGTTCATTTGAATACATAGACAGAATAGCTAGCTAGATTACTGAGTTCTGCAACCAAGCATAGCTTTAGCTAGATTTTGACATCTTAGGTTTCATTACATTTGAATTTACAAATCCAGTTGAATTATACTCATTTCAACTTTAACAAGTCGTAATTATATCTTTTGTTTTAACATGTATTCATTATATCAATTGCTCAAGCACTTCCCAAACAAGGAGACAACAGAATGTGGGTTCAACTAGTTTTGTTTATTTAACTTCATTGATTAATTAACTGGCTGAATCTCTGTTTATTTCAATAAGCTGATGATTTTGAGGGCAGGTTGCACTAGGCATCTGCTTGGCCTGCCTTTGGTCAGATCCACCATGGCTCCAAACTCAGCCGGCTCTTCCACCAGCCTTGCCTATCACCACCTGCACAGCCACATGTGCAAAGAGGTGCCTGGGTTCATCCATTGCTCCTGATGTGCTGCAAGGCTACTATTTGGTTCAAAACATGCCACTCAGCAGCAATGGCACTCCTTTACAGTGAACTCAGCCACAAGTCATGTGATGGCCTGTTCCAGACATAAAAGGTAAAGGTTTCCCTCACTCACCCCCATCATAACAGATGTCTCATTGTGCTTGTTAATTAGCTCTCCCTATCCTGAGTGACCTGCTCTATTCCTTCCAACTAGTTGTGGCCTAACCAGTTTTACAACCAGGTCTATTTGATAGAAGAAAAAACCCTGTATGTCAGAACAGGATGGAACAGGCAAAAAAGGGCCTTACAGTCGGCCAATTCAATAAACCTCCCCCAATTCTTTCTCAGCCCTAAATAGCCACCACCTGATCCCATGCTGCTCCATAGGGAGGGCGGGTCACTCTCACTGTAGGTGAGAGGGTGCAGTTGAATAAAGCAGCTTATTACCCTCTCCTGGTCAGCTGACCAAATTTGCCTTAAACCAATTGTGCCTCATGCCACATTTAAACTTAATGGGGGCCAGCCAAATTGATCCACAGCATGATCTGCTATGAATGTGTCTTCTTGGCATTCTATAAAGACCCAGATTGCTTTAACTATCACATATGGATGAAAAGCAATTAGTGCTGTTAATCACAAAAGAAAAGAAATGGCATTGGAAATGTTTCATTCTTCTGTATTTTGTTCCTAAAATATGTGTGCTAATTGTTGTGCCTATTAGTCTTCTTAGAATTTTTTTTTTCATTACACTGTCTATAAATTAGTAATGGGCCAATCCATTCCCAAGGCATGAGTGGAAAATTACCATGCTTCCCTGCATATAATCTCATGCACAGGTAGTGTGATGGTGGGCACTATCATAAAGTTTCATGAACATCCCACTTCAGTTCAAAAATTGCAGGTTTTGACATTCTTTCCACTCATGATGAAAACTGCAGCATAATGAAATTTAATAGACATATTACCTTTAACAATGTTGTGTCAATCATTCATTTGTTTATATAAAACTTATATATGGCATCTCTTCATTTATTTAAAATGTTTACATGCCACATTCTTGAGGCAGCTCACAAAATAAAACAAGATAAAATAACTAAAAAGATAAAATTATTACAGTTAACAACTTTTAGAAACTCAGAAGCATAGAAGTATATAAAAACCCAGACACACAAAACACATAAAAACTCAAGGCATAAAACATTTAGCCGCCCAACAGTCCTCAGGCTAGAAACATAAAAACAATTTAAAATATTAGTTCTTCGTTAAAAGCCTGGTTAAATGGAAGCATCTTGACCAGATGCCTAAAAGATAGTAGGGTAGGGTTTTTTGTTTTTTATTTTCATTTTCATAGATTCATTTTAACCATGTATAAACAAATGGGAGACCTACAAGGATTCCTGGGGACATCTCATTTTCCCCTGTATGCCCTTCCCCACTGTTTCCTCTTTCCCTCCCCTGGCAACTTCATAGGCTCTCACCTTTCCCTACTTCCTTCTCTCTTTCCCTCCCACCAGCCAGCTTACCTTTACCTGCCCCCTGACCAGTGTTCGCGCTAAGCTGAGTTAGTGTGACCTAGCTCACAGTTTTTTAGCCTCTGGCTCACACATTTTGGTCTTCACTCAGGAAGAATGGCTCCAAAGCAAACTAATCTATGCAGTTGCCAAATCACTTGCTCACAACTTTAATGCCAGTAGCTCACAAAGTAGAATTTTTGCTCATAAGACTCCACAGCTTAGAGGGAGCATTGCCCTTGACTGCAGCTTTCCCTCCTACCCTCCACCTAGCAGCTTCTCCCCAGGAAAAGTCTGGGTGAGTTATATGGCCACCACTGCTGGCCCCAGTTGAGTTACATGGTGGCCACTGCCTGACCCAACCAAGCTGCATAGTGCCCACCTCTGCTGGAGCTGGCTAACTTGTACAGTGGCCACCACGGCTGGGCCCAGCTGACTTGCATGATGGCTGCTGCCGCCAGACCTAGCCAAGTTGCACAGAATGCTCCCTAGGCTACTGGTAATTTTCATACTGGATGAGAGGAGCAGTCGGATGCATGCCAGTGTCTAGGAATTTGTTCTATCAGTTTTCCTATCATTCAGTGTAATGAAGGGAAAAATTGGATGGACATGGACCAGGGAGTCCTGAGCATATGAATGCATACATGCACATGAAACTACCCCATACTGAATCACTCTATTTTATTGAGGTTGGTGTTTTCTAGACTGCCTTCCAGTGGTTCTACAGGGTCTCAGGCTGAGGTCTTTCACATCACCCACTGTCCAATCCCTTTAACTGGAGAGCCCAGGAACTGTCCCCTGGACCTTCTTCATGAAATGTATGTGCTGTACCATTGAACCATGGCACCTCCCCATAAATAAAATGTCCTACACAACTGTGAAGCTCTCAGGGTGATATTGTGTATGCCACCATCTCCCAGCCTCCCAGAGTCACTGAGCAAACCTCTCTTTTCTGTAGTGAACTCCTAGGATTAAGGCTGGAATACAAATGTGATAAAATAAATATGAGTATAAGTGGTTTGCTTTGTGCTTTTTTAAAATATTGTCATTCAGTTCATTTTGTTTCTGCTTAAAGGTTGAGTTGAGAAAACGCTGAAATGATTAGGTCTGTTTTTGCCAACTTGGCTGTGCTTCTTGAAGTGCACCATCTGGAACTCTGCAGACTGAATAGCAGTGAAAATTCAGAGGGCTTTACTTCTGAAATGTACACAAATTAATTTTAAATGGATTTAGAACATTAGTCCTTCAGCTATTTTGATACAAAAATACACAGGGCTCACCACGGATGCCAATCAACAACTTTCTTGCACAGCATGAGTGAGGGATCAGTATACCAATCATAATTACTATTTGCAGGTTTAGGATGCACCTGATGGGTAAAATTGGCCATGCAATGCTGCCATGCAGCCTCTTAGAACAGAAAGCTGAAAAACAAAGTCATTGTTAACCTATCCATACAGTCACAGTTGCATGCTGAACAGCTTGATGTATTGAGTTCACAGATATCAGCAACCAGGCAACTAACAGAACTTTCCAATGGTTCTTTCTTCTCACCCATGAAGATGAAAGAAGGAACAAGTCTAGTAGAGCTGTCAGTTCCAAATATATCACAATATGGATAAATACAAAGCTTACCAGCCTACCTGCTGTATTTCTAATCAATGTTCTAAGAAGTCATCAGTTTCTTGAACTTTCCTCCCATTGATAGTAAATAACCAATCAAGATTATTAAACGCTCTGTCTGTGAGCACCTTGAATGGAATGAGTTAATTGGCAGTAGCCAGCATGGGTTTATCAAGAATAAGTCATGCAGACCAACCTTATCTCCTTTTTTGACAGTTACCAAGGGTCATTTCATAGAAAAAGAGGTGCAGGAGCTCATTAACATAACTCATTAGCATAACTTATTTGCATATGCCACACACCCTGACATCATCAAAAGTGTGCCAGAAGGCAACACCCACCACTCAGGCACCACCCCAAAAATCTCCAGGTATTTCCCAGCTCAGAGCTGGCGAGCCTACCTGGAGAAAAACTGCTTCAAAAGCACAAAGCATAAATGTTTGAGAAATCCCTCCCCAAATCTCTCCAATCAACATATAAATTCATTTGTGCTTGAGCAGAGCAACCTCCCCTCACAGCTTCACCCCACATGTTAGGGCAATGACTATGTTCCCTCATCAGTGTGTGAGGAGGGGGTCTTTTAATTTGCAAACTTAATATTTTCCTAAATATTTAAGAATTCTCAAGAAACAATTTAACCCATTATTTCAGAATATTTAAGCACCTAGTTGGTGAACAGTCAGCCCGCTGCTATCCACTCTCTCAAGGCAAAGGCACAGGGCTCAGCTCACTTGCTCCTCCCCACCTAGGGTTGCCAACTCCAAGCTGGGAGGTATTCGGAGATTTGGGGGCAGAGTTTGAGGAGGAAAGGGAGCTCAGCAGCAATGTGATGCCTTTGAGCCTGCCAGAGGCTATTTCTCTTGTGTTGTACTTTATCTTCCTCATGAAAGGCAGCCCACCTGCACTACAGATCAGAGGCTAAGACTTGCTCTCTGTAACAATAACACACACCCAGGGCAAGAGGAAAGAAAAATCAGATCATATGGGGGTATCCTATCTAAAAGCATGAGTCTGCCCACTCACACATAAAGCAGGGAGGCTTTTTATTTTACCAATGTATAGTTCCCTTTAGATCTCTGCAGTGAAAAGAGCTAGAGAGTTACTTAAGAAGAAATCTGTAGATTGGTCATTGCCACAATAGGTTGATATAAGGGCATGTCAGCATTTTTAAATTACTGCCAAGCATCTCAAAAGCTAGACCAGGGCCTGGTCCTCTCTGAAGCCCTGTGTTAAGAAACACACCAAATAAACCCACAGGACAAAAGTCAGCAGGTCAAGAGGGGATGGTTCACGCTAAACTCCTTCCTGAGGTGCTCTTTTTCTGAGTGCAGGGCCTTTTATCTCCAGCCCTGGTTGTCAAACAGCAGGCTGTGCAACTCCAGTGAAATGGAGAACTAGTCCAGGTGGTATTCAGGGTTTTCAGAAAAATGACTTGATTTTCAGTGGCCAATGGAAACAAACAAAAGTTTGTGTTCTTCTAAAAGTTACCGCAATGGAACAGTGCTGCTATCATTTGTATGCTCATGAAATTTACCATAAATTATAAATATTATAACAGAATGCCTGGAAACATACTAATGTCCTTCTCAGAAAAAGTTTGCCTTTTGTTGGACCCCAAGTTCTTTGATAAGAGGAATTGGTGGGATTTAAGATTGGAATGATTGAGACAGGAAAGTATTCAAAACTACAGCAAAGTACTGATAACTCACCAGCCTGACCTGCAGATCATCCAGGAAAAGCTCTTCCACTCCTGAATGAATGCTCTGCTGCTTTTTTTCCTGCTTCTCACTCCCAGAGTGCAGCTCTTGAGTGCTCCGGCTCCATTCGAGGCCTGACAGTTACTAAAATAGTTGACTCTGGCAATGCTGTGGATATAATGTATCTAGATTTCAGTAAAGCATTTGACAAAGTTTCTCATGATATCCTTGAAGATAAGCTGGTTAAGAGTGGGCTGGATGGTCCAACCATTGGTTGAAAAATCATACCCAATGAGTGCTTTTAAATGGCTCTGCATCTATGTGGAGGGAAGTCTCGAGTGGAGTGCCACAGGGCTCAGTCCTAGGCCCGGTGTTGTTCAATGTTTTTATAAATGATCTGGAGGAAGACATAGAGGGGATGCTTATCAAATCTGCAGAGGGCACGAAGCTGGGTGGGATTGCTAATTCTGAAGAAGACAGAGCCAGGATCCAAAATGATCTAGATAGGCTGGAACAGTGGGCTGCGACAAATAAAATGAATTTCGATAGAGATAAGTGCAAAGTCCTACACTTAGGTACGAAAAATCAAAGGCATGGATATAGAATGGGAGGGCCTTGGCTTGACAGCAGCACATGTGAAAGGGATCTGGGTGTTCTGGTTGATCACAAGCTAAACATGAGCCTGCAGTGCGATGTGGCTGTGAAGAAAGCTAGTGCAACCTTAACAGAAGCATTGTGTCCAGATCACGGGAGGTGGTAGTTCCGCTCTATTCTGCTATGGTCAGGCCTCACCTGGTGTACTGTGTCCAGTTTGGGGCACCATGTTTTAGGAAGGATGTTGACAAGCTCGAGCATGTCCAGAAGAGGGCAACGAGGATGGTGAGAGGGTTGGAATCCAGGTCTTACAAGGAAAGGCTGAAAGAGTTGGGTATGTTTAGCCTGGGAAAGAGAAGGCTTAGAGGAGACATGATTGTAGTCTTCAAATATTTGAAGGGCTGTCATGTAGAAGATGGAGCAGATCTATTCTCTCTTGCTCCAGATTGCATGACTAGATCTAATGGGTGGAAATTACACAGGAGTCGTTACTGGCTAAATATCAGGAGAAACTTCCTAACTGTAAGAGTGGTTGAGCAGTGGAACAGACTGCCTTGGGAGGTAGTGGATGCTCCTTTGCTGGATGTTTTAAAGTGGAGGCTGGACAGCCATCTTTCGAGTATGTTGTAGGGCTATCTTTTGACTACGCTCCTGCAGAGTGCAGGGGGTTGGACTAGATGACCTGCAAGGTCCCTTCCAACTCTAACATTCTATGATTCAATTATTCTAAGTTGCAAAAGAGGGTTTCAAAACTGGTACTTTCTAGTCAGAATGTTTTGGGACATTGCAGGCACAAGGCTTGATACTATCTTGACATATTATGATTTTCTATTCAGCGCTAGGTCCATTTTCCCATCACATGGAGACAATATCCATTATTGCTCTGGTCTCAGACAACCTGGCAACCAGATTCTGCTATGTTTTTCCATTCGTTTCAAAAGACTTTTGTTTCATAAGATGGTTTCTTTTGTACCTTAATGGCTGAGCCCACATCCAACTACCAAAAGTAAAACTTACCACTGGTATTATAACCCGTCCAGACGTGATCCCACATCCAGATATCCCTCACTTCGACTCTGGAACCAGGATACCTACCTGGTGTGTGGCTTTTGGAAGGAGGAAAGAAGAAGATTGGCCAAGGCAGCAACTAAAGAGAGCCTTCTTCTGGCTGATGATGCCATCAGCCAGAGTCTAAAAAAAGGCTGCTTGCTTAAGGCAGCCTTAAGAATCACCTGGAGACAGCCAGCAGCTGATTACAGAGGGCCATTTGGCCCAAGGAAACAAGTCCAGCCAGGCTTGACCCAGTTGCAGGGGCAATTGGGTTAATGGGAAAGGATGGCTGATTGGCTCCTCAAAGGTGGAGGAGGCAGGACAAAGCCACAAGGGAAGAATAAAAGTAGGGCTCCTCAGGTAAGCCAGGGAGGAAGGTGGTAGAACAGTGCTGGGCAGCAAGGGGAGGTGAGATTGACCCACCTATGGCACACTGCAAGCATCCTACCGACCCACAATTCTAGGATCTGAGAGGAGCCAGTACAGAAAACACAACAGCAGAGAGGACAAAGGAAGCATAATCAAAAGGGGGTGCTCACATAAACCTTTTTCCATTTAAGTCTGCAAAGTTCCTACTGAATGAAGGTTTCACAGCAGCAGTGCTTACTGGTTGAAATATTATATATCAAAGGGATTCAGCAGTATCAGAAGTGACCATATTCGGGCTTTGATGTATGAGATCTAGTTCCTAAGTCAGATTCTATTATGCTGATCAAGAAGGTACAGTTGACAGGAGTTTTCCAGTAGCCAGGTACAAATGAAGCATACACATATACATTGAGGGCTTTTTAGATGTTACAGTCACACATACTGGAAGCCTACCAATTGTGCATAATGGGAGTGTGTACCATTCATGATCCCCCATATGTGCACAGTCACCATGTTATGTGAACAGGGACAACATGTATTTACTATGTGTGCAGAGCCTCAACTAATGCCAACCAACAACTAGAATTTTTTTTTCTTCCAGAATTCATGTTGATGTATATCAAGGTTGTACGTGCATGGTAAATATCTGTATTGTCCCTGCTCACATAATATGGTGGTCATGCAAGTGAGAATACTGTGACAGGGTATGCTCCTGTTACATGTGGTTGGTGGGCTCCTAGTAAATGTGATGGTGACACCTGAAAAGGACACTTATGTAACTATGTTTACTAGTTTGTTGTTATCACATTGTATTCTTGGTATGGAAGGAGGAGAAGGAGTTTTTGAGCTCACAGCGGCTTTCCCACTTTAACTGGACTATTGGTATGGATTTTTACTACACTTTAGATAAAAGCTGATTTCACTATAGCCTAGTTGGATCTATTTTGAGCTTCTACTACTCCAAGAGAGGTTGCCTGATAGACCCAGTTCTGAAACTATACAAGAGCAAGGTTATACCCCATCTCTTGTACGAAGTTGAGGTATGGGGATGGAATGATGTCGTCTTGGCCAGCCTTGAAGTAGTCCAGAATTATTTTTAAGGCACATTTTAGCACTTTCCAAGGGGTCCCCAGCTGCCCTGATGAGAGCTGAAACTGGTATTCCTTCTCTTATGGCTCAGGCACACCCTATAATTATCAGATACTGGAAAAGAATGGAAAATTCACATTCTAATTCCCTCAGTCACCGATCTTTTAATCTGTTCTTAGCTAAAGACTCACAGCACCTTGACTTTCTTAACAACATACATTCAAGATACTCTATTCCTGATGATCTTTTGGAACAGCAGTTGATAAATCCCAACTTAGAAACTGGACTTATGACTTTGACGCTCAGCTAGACCGCTCTTTGATATTAATATCAAAAGCGGCTCCATGGTACAAATTAATTAAATCGGACCATGCTAGAACTCCATACCTAGTTAATATCTCTGAACACGTACTTAGAGAGTCCTTTACCTCTCTACAGTTTCAATCAATGCCAACAGTAATTTTTGAGGGCCGATTCAATCAAACTCCATTGGCCCATCATCTATGCATCTGTGGTTCCCACAGACTTGAGGATTTACCTCACTACATTCTCTTTTGCCCACTGTATTCTAGTCCGAGGGCTAAATTTTTAGCAGGTATTTTATCCGGTCTTAGTGCTTACCCAGTTGAAGGGGGGAAATCATTTTTGTTATCTGACATCGATGCATATGTCTGTTATAAAGTTTCATTATTTGCCCTTGCTGCAAAGAATATACTTTCCAAAGTGGCATCAGGAAGGGGCATTATTTAGGCTACTGTATTAGATTAGTCATATTCTGTTACTGATCTCTGGTATTTTTGTATGTTCTAATTTTTAACCTATAGCTTGTTCACAATTTGTGTTCTGTAATTTTGTAATGGCCAATGGCTAATTACAATAAACTAAACTGAAACTAGTTGTCGAACACCAGGACCACTGCAGTATTTGTGTTATATGAGACAGGACGCAGTGTGCCTTCTAAGCTGAGTTAGTGTGAACTAGCTCACAGTTTTTTTAGCCTTTGGTCACACATATTTTCTTAGCTCAGGAAGGATGACTCCAGAGCAAACTAATTTATGCAGTAGCCAAATCGCTCACTCACAACTTTAATGCCAGTAGCTCACAAAGTAGAATTTTTGCTCACAAGGCTCCACAGCTTAGAGGAAGCATTGGCCCAGGAGACGCCAAAATCACTAGTACCTGATGGCCACAATCCAGAATCACAGCCGTTGATTTCCAAACCATGGCTTAGCCACCTATAGCCATCTGTTCTGTCCTTTTCTGCCCCTCCTCCCTATCCTCCCTGTTCTGAATCCCTTGTTCTTTTGTTATGTCTGTAGTTTGCTGTGGTGTCCTAGTTGTGCAGATGATAATTAGCCTCCATGATGGGTAGGGAAATCATGGTTTGGAGAAAATTCCTAAGTGGTACTGACTAGATTTCCCAGAATCAGGTGTCATAAAGTGTGGTAAGGAAAAAACAGAGAATAGAGGAGGCAATCAGAGTGTGAGGAGGGGGGTAAAGGGGCAAAGATGAAGTCATGCTGTGTCAGAGTTCCTGCTCTTTTAATTCTCTTCACCACTATCATTTCACCGCTATCCTTCCTGCTTCCAAATATGAAAAAATAGCTCTACATTGTAAATCCTCAGCTATATTAGTGGGATTCCTGGCATTTTTCAGACCAATTCATATTCCTTTAGAAGGTATAAGGGAAAATGAGAGTTAGGTCTGTTTTCTACCAGTCCATAATCAGGCCATAATTATCTATTACTTGATACTATTTAAAACAAAAATGGAAAAGGGTTTAGAATTATCACAACCCAGAAAGGGTGTGAATTGAGGGAAGTGACCATCTAATTTTTACCCCCCATACACACTGCCCTCCCTCACCACAACACTTGGACAACACCCACACTTTAGGAACAGAAATGTACCATTTAATTCACCTCTCTGATCTACACTCTCCTCACCAGCCTCTTTCTTCTCTTGCTCTTCCCTGGCTTCCTTGTTGGTCTCTCATTACTTGCTGTCATGGACAACCCACTCTCCCTCCCACAAGCTTCCCTCCCATAAGCTGCATACCCTGGCTCCCTCACTTCCTCTCTCTTGCCCTCTTCCATGGTTTCCTCTGCTTGAATTTGCAAGGTTCAACTTGGCGGCCCCAGACACTCCCTTGGTCCGTCTCATGCTTCCCATTCTCCATGTCATCAGCCATTAGGAACAGCACTCCTTCTGCCACCCCTAAATTCCTCTATTGTAATGCCAGTTGTGCCATCCGGACTTCAACCATCCAGTTAATATGTTTCTTCTCTTTCCTCTTGCACTTAGTCCCTCTTCTTTGCTGCCCCCACTTGCACTCAACCTTGGAGGCTGTTATGTATTAAGCCCAAAGTACACCTGAGAACTGACCTAGCTTGAACACATAAACAATAGACTACTAGGATTCTGAAAGGGACCTATTGAACTGGAATTTTCTTGTAAATAGCCTATCACTGGGAGTGTATGTGTGTTGGGTGTGGTGTTTTGCATGCATATAAGTAGGGCTCCATCCCTGCTAGAGTTGTCTTGTAGTTTAGCTGAAATCACTAATAAACTATGAGCTGATCACTCAATGCGTCTGAACCCAGTATATTTCAGAGGCACTGTACACACACTTGTGGGTGGCCTCTATGGAACTAGCCATGGGTGGAATGCACAGATTCCACAACTGCTCATACAAGGAATTACAGTGACTGAATTGCATTTTAAATTTTCCTCCCTTTCTTGCCTTTGCTGTATCTGTTAATGCCAATAAAAATGGACTGTATTACATAGAAAAGGTCTATATCCTACAACTCCACTAAGCAAAGTTTAAAGCCTTCCTCCACCAGAAGAGCTACTGAAGTTGGAAGGAAGTTCCTTAGGCTATAGGATACTATTCATTCTCTCTCTCATTTTCTAATACAAGTTGTGCTTGTGTATAAACAAACTTAAAAATCTCAAAACTAGGATTGGTGAAGCACTTGGGAACAGTGTCTATACATATAACTCCTGTTTCCCGGGTAACAGCTATTTTAAAATTCTCATAAGATGTTGACCACTCATTCTCCGAAAATTAAGCACTGCATGTGAGAGACAGCAAATTTGTATGTGCATGCATGTGAATTCACTGTTCATGAGCTAAAGCTCCCAATTAGAAATGTCTTAAGATCCCAGAAATTCAGGCAGAATAACCCTGTCATTTAAAATTTAGGCAAAAATGCTTTCTACTCTGTGTTAATACCTTATGACTAGTCCTGTCTTATGCTTTTTGACAAAGAAATGTGTTTGACAGAGGGGCCACAGAGGGCAATACTCTGATGTAAATATTCCCCAAGTTCTATGTGGAGGAGATCCTTGTCTTTTGGAAAACAGTCTTCAGAAAATATAAGATAACAGCAAAAGATGGAAATACATTTCCAGGATGAGGAGAGTGTTGCTATGGCTTCAGGCATTTACTAGCGTATAGAATGAACAAAGCTACAATCTGTCCTATTGATCTTTTGAGGAATGGGATATGATTAGTTTCAGTATCTCCACAGCCAGCCATTTTTACAGTGAGACTCCCCCACAGGAAATGCAAATAGTTTTTTGTACTTCAAGGAGGCCCACCATATTTTCATGCTGTTCCCAGACTCCATCTAGCAAAAAAAAAAAAAATCTAAACCTATTTGTGTAGGAACCATGACGTAAACTTCTTCCTTGCTTCATTAAATAGACAGCAGTATCTTTGAATAAGTTATAGCTGTATTGGCAGTACAGGCTATTCAGTTCATACCTCTAAATTAATCTACTTATTGAAAAAGCCCACCAGTAGTAACCTGAGTTATGTTGCCTGCTCTGACAAAATTGAGATGTGCTCCCTCCTACCCACCAACCATTGTATTTCTCCTATAAATACCTCACAAGGACTCCAGCCCATACTGGCTTTGAAAGGCTGTTGTTGTCCACACTCACAGAGTTTTTTGGACCCTTGCCTGCCTTCCTGATCTCTTCTGGAACTGGGCCTCCCATTGTTTCTATATCAGCTCTTCCTGAATGGCAGAAGCTTGTTCTCAGAAGGACAGCCCTCTTCCATCTACTGCAGGAGCAGGAATGCTGACTCCTATAAGATGCTACTCTAGGGAGACAACCTACAGATGATTAATGGTAACAGGGTTCCCACATATTCAATTTATTATGCAACACATGCACATTTCATTCCCATTCGTTTTGTACAGTCTGAATGAATTTCCTCATGCTGAACTTCTTCCTATGGTAGAAAATGTCACCGAGTTGCAACCCACTTATGGCGACCCTGTAGGGTTTTCAAGGCAAGAGATGAACATTGCCTGCCTTAGCACCCCTGGGTTTACATGGTGGTCTCCCATCCAAATACTAACCAGGGCCAACTCTGCTTATCTTCTGATATCTGATGAAATAGGGCTAGCCTGGGCCACCGAGGCCAGGGACTTCTTCCTATGCATGTATCTGTTGGCAGGGTATAGGTATGCAGTAATGTGGGGCACAGGCTGTTTAAAGAATAAAGTTGGTTTATTAAGAAGAGAAGAAACGTAAGAAAGAGGGAAGAGAGTCTAACGGTCTAACTAAAAGGGAGCTAGTTAGACCTCTCTCCCTCCTTTTGTACTGAGATGGCTTTAGTTGCACTGGTGGATGATCTTTGTGTACAGTTGGACAGTTGATAATGTTAGATCTTTCAGCAACCTTTGACACAGATGACCACTTCATTCTTATCCACTGGTTTAGGCTTGCCAGTGCCAATTTGGGAAATACTTGGAGAACCAGGAAGTGGAACCTGAAGATGGTGGGGTTTGGGTTTTAGATTCACAGTCAGGAATCTCTATACATAGCAGAGTGCACTAGGCTACACACAGCAGTAGCTTATTGCTACTGTGTGTGCTAGCGAAGTTACAGAGTTACATAAAGCCACTTGTCAGATTCAAACTAACAGGAATCCTGTATTCAAAGAACGACATTCTAGATGGTTCAGGTTAAGAGACAGGGATAGAATCTAATCTAACTAGCTAGGATATATGCAAATGCAGAATTCATGTCCTACATCCATGGTGGACAAAGATGGAGAGCGTATGCTCCTTCTTTATGTGTGCAAGAGAGAAGGTGTCAAGCCAGAAGGAAGGAAAACTTGATATGCAGATGATACCCTGCTCTTTATTTCATTATCCAAGCCTCCAGATATGTCCATCTTGGTTCTCAACTGGTGTTTTGAGGGTGTAGGCCGATGGCTAAGACATAACAAGATGAAGCTGAATCTAGACAAGAAAGAGATAATGCTGGTCAGGTAGTCTGATATTCTAGAGGGACTGAATCCACCTGTCCTAGATGGAATGACATTGGCTTTTTCAAAGCACATGAAGAGCTTGGTGGGTGCTCATGGAGCCTACGTTGCTCTTTGAAAAACAAGCTGGCATGGTGTCCTGGAGTGCCTTCCATCAGTCGTATCCAGTTTACCAGCTCTCTCATTACCTAGACTCAGCTGATCAATAAAGGAAAGCACATGCACAGCACAGTGTTCCATTCACTGAGAACATACCCATCTTGGATTTCCTTTTGTTTTGTGGTTTACTGATATGCATATGCACACCCGTACATTGGCAAAACACTATTCATAATAAAGGATCTTTATACAACTGTACACTCAGTCACATCTAGTTTGCTTTTTTGCAGTGTTTTATCAATGCATCCCTGCACACTGGTAATAAAGAAAGGGGAAAATACAAATGAAATAAAGGAAGAGAAAGCTGCAATGGCCTGTACAACATGCACAACACTATTCACAATTCCACCATCTTGGAATAAATTTGGATAGAAGTTCAGAAGCAATCCTAGGACATGCTGTAAATTGTTAGAGTGCATGAGAAATGGTGGCTACTGTAAAAAAAAAAATAGAAATCTTCAAACAAACTTCTAATAACCACTTGCTGCCCTCTGCCTGATTATTGGGATACAGCTGCCTCCTAAAGAAACAAGAGATGGATCAGTCCTTCCATGTCTTTGGGGCACTCAGTGGTGTGTCAGTTACTTAAAGTATTATGTTTGAACGGTATCTTCTAAAGAGTTGTAAGAGTTCCAAAAATTTGATCCTGCACCATTGAAATCAGTTGGATGTTTGCCATTGAACTCGCTGGAGCCAAATCAATACTACAGAGTCTAATCTTGTGCTCAGTGAAAATGGTGAATACCCTTTGCTTGATATCTTTTTGTACCAAAAATACTTTACGTTACACTGACAGTAGAGAAGTTTCTAATAACCAGATCTGAAGATATCATCTAGCCTCTGTTGCTACATGGTTTTATCTGTGTATTTCCACATAGGCACAAGTGTTCTGATAATGCAATCCTTCCTAAGCAGTATTAAGAAGAGGTTGTGCATATGGTTATTCCTTGGCACTGAGATTGATGTGTTTGTGTGAACACCTTCCACATTCAAGCAATTGTATCAATTACAGAACCATTTGCTTCCTGGTTTTCATGTGAAAAAGGCTGCACAATTGACCCTACCATCATGTTTCTCAATATGCATTGCAGCCACTGACAGACTGGGGCCACAGAGGGAAGGGAAGGGGGGGGACTGTGTAGACCTCAAAGACAAACAAATAGACTTGCTGTATAAATGGTATAAAGGGTGCTTGCTGCCTTGGGAGTGGGAAGCCACTGTTTAGACACTCCCCAATTTTAAAAATAAAGGCACGGTCTTTTGGTGGAATGATCAGAGAGTTTAATTGCCCAGCCAATCACTGGGCACATTGGAAAGCTGCGTAAAATATGCACACCCTTGAGCCAGGCTTCCTGGTGGAGCTGCTCCAGTCTCTATTCCAATTTCACAGTATGGGAATCACTGATCATTTCAGGGCCAAGGAGGAATGGGTGGGGGCTTTATCTAACTGGCTTTGAAAAAGTCCTTTTTTCAGTTACTCCATACTGTGATAGAGAGTGGAGGTTTATATGCCTAGTCAGAGAAGACTGGAAAAGGCCCCAGCTTAACAGCATGCTGGCTCCAACCCCACCATTCAGTTGATGGGGTTACTCCATGCCTAGCTAGTTTTGTGCACCCCCCACCCACCCACTCACTCACCTAGTGTGGCAATTGACCCATCTCTTGGCTGGCTGCCACAGCTCGACTAAGGCAGGCAGCAGTGGCCACAGGCAGATATCTGCAAAGATTCAACTTCCCTGGCCTCTCCCTGGTGGCTGCTCCAGGCGGGGGGTGGGGGTGGGCCTCACCACCCATTTGGTTAGTGAGGGACATCTTAGAAGCTCTGTCCAATCAATAGTCTGTTGGCACAACTTCTTGCAGGAGCAGGAACTCTTGCAAAAGGGTGGAAGCCTCCATGAATCCTATAGCATTTGCTATAGGCTGGGGGGGGGGAGGGATCAGGAAGACATTCTTTTGAGCAGAAACCACTGCAGGTTAGAGGAAGGCACAAACCAACAGAAAAATGGACCCCTTGGTTTTCAGTTTCGGTGACTTGCTAGACGGTCGCATCTCATCGAGCTCTGATGGATGTGTTCTATACCGGAGTGGAAAGAAGGGAAACCGAATGATTTCGGCCTCCCCTAGAGCCCCTGTAGGAGGATTCTAGCCTGGGATGTGAAGAGAGCCACTCCTGAAGCTGCAGCTGAGGGACTGAGGCTCCCTTTTGTCCCTAAAGGTTCTACCACACTGGGGCCAGCAATGGCGCACAGAGGTGCACACCAAGTCCAGAGCGATCAAAGGATCTAAATGAAGCGGAAATGAACCCTACGAAGCAGTGGTTAATCGATATTAAACATGAGTGCTGAAATACTTAAAAGAAGCATTGTGGAATTGGAGCCAAATGTAAGCCTTAAAACGTAAAGCTGGAAAAGAGGGGAAAACCCTTTTGGACGGGGAGTCCTTGCCTAGTCTAAACAACTAAATGAAAGATTAAGGCAGAAACTGACTTTAAGCATATGCATCCATCCGAACCCACCTAGTGCTAAAAAAAAATTTTAGCACTCCAGTGAAAGATTTCAGAATTTTAAAAAACTTTTACCTTTAATGTAAACAATGTCTCAGCACGCGGGGGGGAATGGTGCCCAAAGTGAAATTTGCTGCAGGAGCTACCAGTGCATCATCACTGAGTCAGAGGCCAGAAATGACCAGAGATACTGCAAGCATGATTTCTGAAGCATTATTCCCTCTGCTGGACCAGATGACGAACCTCAACAAAAATTTTGAAACTCTCCAAAAAGAGATTAAGGAAGTCAAGTCCACATCTGAGAAGACAGCCAAAAAGCTCCAAAAAGTTGAACACAACACAAAAACTTTGAATCAAAGAGTGGAATCAGTGGAAAAGGAAAGAACTTCAGCAAAACAACAACTATTATAACTTCAAGTGGGAAGATCCTCATACATCCTTAGATTTCAAATGGTCCCACGGAAAAAAAAGATGAAAACCTCAGACTGATCTTAAGTGAAGCATTGGCCCCTTTGATAAATTGTGAACTGGAAACATTACAATCGGATATAGACATGGTCTACCATATCTACTTTGAGTTTATAAAGAAAAATAATCTTCCAGGGGAAATCCTTGTGAAATTCTTAAGATCAACAAGAGATCTGATTTTGAAAGCAACCAATGGGACAACCTTAAAAATCCAGGGAGAAGAAATAAAGACTTTGAAAGACATTTCATTTGAAATTCGGAAAAAGAGAAAACAATATAAAAACATTACAACACTACTACAAGAAAATCCAACTCCATACCGATAGCTCATGTCAGAAGGACTGACTTTCAATTACAAAGGAAAAAAAGAAAAGATTGACTCTTTGGCCAAAGCTAAAACATTTCTGGAACAGCAACAAACCCCAGCGAAACCAAAAGGAAAAGACAATATTGCTACCGATACAAGCGAAGATGGGTCAAGCAACGGCAGTTCTTCATCTACATCGGTGTATTTAGGCAATTTTATTGACTGAATCTGAACTAGGGGCGGCTGCTCCTAGATCATTTAAGGTTAAACTCCCCTTTGAAAAGAAGAAGAAGTGTAACCAGAAGAAGAAGTCAAAGTAAGGATCTGAGAATCTACTTTGTTTGTTACATGAGACAAAGCACTATTATGTTACTTTAAACTGTACTTCAGGCTAGCAGTATTTTACTATATCTAATTTTGTAATCATGTCTGTAGGGAATTCTTAAATTCAACTGTAGTCCTTTCAAGATCCTTGCCTACTCTGTTTTTTTTAGAGTTTAGATCTGTAGTTTGTAGTTGTTAGGGTGTAGTGGAAAAAGCAATTAAAAATTTATTAAAAAAGAAAAATGGACCCCTTGATACCTACCACCAGCCCAGAATGCAAGCAGATGAGGCATGATTAGCATATTTGTGTGTGTGTGTGTGTGTTAGGAATTAAATTATATCTTCATTTTGGTTGTGTTTAAACGTAACTAAAGGAGAGCTCTTATTCATTATTTGTACACTTTTACTGTACCCTTCCTCCAAGGAGCAGCGTTTTACTCTCAGACAATCATGTTAAGACCATTGAGACTAACCCAGGCCCACCAGTGAAGTGAGAGATGAATCTAAGATTTCCCTCCCCCGTTTAAACTGAACAGGGATATATATTTTAATCTCTTGTGTCTTTAAAGGTTACCAGGGTGAAGATCAGTACCTTGATACAGTGCATTTTAAAGAGACAATTGCCTAATAATATTACTGGGAATAGCACCCTTCCTCTTCACCATAAAACTCAAAGGACATGTGATTAGAGTCCTCCATGCTCATAGTACAATCATTTGGATGTCATAACAGTGTAATTCCTCTCTTTCAAAAAGAGGAGGGAGGAATAAATCATGTAAAGAAGGCCTTCACACTATCAGGTGTAGGCTCACATTCATTTAGATTTGTGGTGGAAAGACAGGCTCTCCACCATTCCAAGGCTGCCACCACCACCGGTAGCAACAGTGTGTTCAAGTGCCCGATTTCAGATATCACAACAAAATGGTTCTATTTTTCAAACCAGGAAGTCTCCAGTCTCAGGGGAGGAGGGAAAGTGCACCAGCCCAGAATAAACATGCCTCATTCTTGTCATGAACAAACAAGAGTTAGACTGTAACATCTGAATACAGACATTTCTTTTCCAGTCTATTTTCACACATCAGGAAACTGTCTTTTAATACTCAAAACATTTTAGTGTTTTTCAATTGTTACATACATATGACTTGTGTGTATCAGCTACCTGTGATGCTCCCAGCATGTGCAGTCACCATGTTGTCTGAACAGGGACAACACATGTATTTTGCATGTTTGTACAGCTTCATACAAATCCAAATCCTGGAAAATCCAGTGACATATTAGCACATACCAAAGACATAAATTATGCAAAATTATGTTACCCATGTTCATATTGGTATACATATTGGGAGGATCTACACATGACTACACATATGAGAGAAGGTTGAAGGAGCTAGCTATGTTTAGCTAGAGTAGAGACATGTAAAAGATGGTATAATAGCCATCTTAAAATATTTGAAGGGCGGTCATATAGAGGATGGTGTAGAGTTGTTTCTGTTGACCCAAAAGTTTGGACCAGAACCAATGGATTGGAATTAAATCAAAAAAGTTTTGGCTAAACATTAGGAAGAACTTCCTGACAATTAGAGCAGTTCCTCAGTGGAACAGGCTTCCTTGGGAGGTGGTAGACTCTCCTTCTTTGGAGGTTTTTATGCAAGGGCTAGATGGCCATCTAGGCAGATAGTGAGAGGGAGGGCAGGGAGGGATGAGCCAGCACTTAGAACATAAGAACATAAGAGAAGCCAATGTTGAATCAGGCCAATGGCCCATCTAGTCCAACACTCTGTCACACAGTGGCCAAAATATACCAGGTGCCATCAGAAGGTCCAGCAGTGGGGCCACTTGGCTCTCATGGCCCTTTTGTAAATGCCTAGGGTAATGCCAATCAACCCTTGGAGTCTGGAAGGAACTTTCCTCTAGGCCAGATTGGCCCAGGGATTCTGGGATTATTATTTTTTGCCTTCCCTAGGCATAGAGAAGGGGTCACTGGGCAAGTGGTGGGAAAAGGTAGTTGTGAATTTCATGCATTGTTCGGGGGTGGGGGGTGAACTACATGACACATGAGGTCTCTTCCAGCTCTATGTTCTATGTGTCTATGGTTGGGGTGTTCCCAGTTCATAGGGATATAATGTCTGAAACAGACGTTTCAGTATCATTTATTTTTCAGTGCAGGAACATGGTTTAAGAGCCAGCTACCTGGCATTTGAGTGAAACCTGTTCTTTAGAAAAAGACTTATTCAAGTAACATAATAGCAGTAACAGTTCAAGTGAGCAGGCCCAACAGATCTCTGACACTCTAGCTTTTTCCAGGGGATATTAATATCCAACTATTTAATCCTGCCTCATGTCAAATATGTTATACCTAGAATCAATACCAATCATATAGTGCTTTCCTTATTTAGAAAGTGGTTTTATGCCCATTTTGATTCTGATACCCATATTTCACAAACATTTGTAATACTTGGACATAGTTTAATGATGCCACAGAACTCTCTGCAATCACAGAAGTGAGGAGTGTATTACCTTCATCTCTTTGCCTTTTCTTGAAAAAAAATTAACTGCAAAATAACTTGGCTTTTAATATAAAGCATATCATCTCCAAGATTAAAAATATCTGGCATAAAAAATAGTGAATAGGCCTTTGGTGGGGGAGTGAAAAAGTAGACTTTAATGTTTCCAACATAAGGATACTGTGGGAACCCTGCTACTCTTTCACTGATGATCAGCTTTAATGGCCTTGAAAAAGAAGATTCGTTTTCATGCTCTCTTTACCGAAATATGTCAAAAAAGAGACAACTGACAATGCAATGTGGAAAGAGGCTGTAACAAGACAGAAAGCAAAGAAATCTGCACAGTAAGTGTAGGGGGGAAAATAAAAAGGCCGCAGTAAATGAGGTATCAAAAATTTGATCCCAGATATGCACCCACAAAGCCCATCAAAACTTCATAGGTGTCAAATCTCTGCTTCAAGTGTGCACTTCATTATTTCTGAAACATGGGGTTGCTACTGGACTGAATTAGGAGTGATTTCTTCCCCCCAAACAAGATGATTGTTTGACTGGCTGTGTAGACAAGAGTCAGAACCATCTTAGTCACAGAAATGTTTTGAATGCTGGAAGGAGGAGAGGTAGCAGGTTTAATCTACTATTGTATTTTCTTTCTCTGCAACTGTCCATCTCCCATTTTGTTACACTGGCCATCTAAGGCGGCCTGTGGCACAAAATGTACTTTCCCTCCTCTTCATAGATTTTATTACTCATGTTGTTATTTGTGGATGGTGAGGATCTGGCTCTTCCATGCTCTCTTTCCTCCAGGGACTGCTCTGTTATTCAAGCAGCCAAGGTCACTGTATTGCCAAGAACAAATGTTTGTTTAACTCCTCATAAGGCAAACTGCTGCTACTGCTTTATATCCATTGAGATCCCCTAGTACACCTGGGGGAGTGGGACTTTTCTTGCTTTACATTTCATACAGTGCAATCTCAGCTGAGAAAATACCCAGTAAATACCAATAAGGCATTTATCAGGTATTTTTTTGGCTCAGTTTATACCAAGCACACACCCCTAGATAGCCCAGACTTTGGAATGCCTATCTGAATGCTTTGACCAGATGGGCACACACCCCACATCCTCTGAGCCCCCTGCCACACCCAGATTCAGGGAAAGGGCAGGAGGCCCCACTCTCTGGCAAAATCCACCTCATTCAGTGACTCCAGGAACAACACCCTTCAGAACCATCCACCACACAAGAGAAAATGCACCAGGCATCATAAATTCCACAGGATGACAGTTCCAGCAGGGATTCTGAATTGGGGGAGTCATCCTCTGAGGAGGATTCTGTCCATGCGTCCAGGAGTTATTGGGTTAAGAGTGCTCATATCCCAAGTTTGCTGGCCTGGGTGCTGATGCTCAGGGAGGTGGACATAAGCCTTGGTGTGGTCTGGGGTTCAGAGCAATCTGGCACTAAAAGTGCTTTGACAGCCTATAGTGACTTTGAAGACCCCTGGGCATTCAACTCCCACATAAGACCCAGAAGCATATCCTGGACGGTTATTGTATGGATATTTTTTCATTGCTATAACTAGAAGGGGATGAGGGAGAACGTGGGCCTTGCAATGACAAAAAGAGTAGCGGCAAGGCTTTATGAGTGTGGTACAGTCCACCTACCCTGAGTGTGGTTGGCATCTGTCTAACCACATGTCCAATGTCTTGGCCGGGGAATCAGCTGTGATATAATACGACAAAGCCTTTTGCAAATGAGCTTCCCATAGCAAGGTTTCTAAGTGGGTGCTCACAATAACAAAATTGGGCTTATAAGAGTTGGGCCCTATGTATGACCTAGGTCTCACTCATCCAAGCTTAAGCCAGTAGGTGCAATGCTCCCCAGTGTGTTTACTGGGAGTATAATCAAGGAAAATGCAACCACATTAAGTGCAAATCTGACTACAACTATGATGCATATTTTGGTCTTCATCCCAGGCCATCTTGCTCACAATGATGGTACACATGCCTTTTGAGGAATCTGATCCTCTTTTGCCTCAGGTGGCAACATCCTCTTCTGCCTTTGGTGGGTGACGTCTTTACCTCCAGTGCCACAAAATAGCTCTAACTCTCCAGGTATCCAGGACCTGGGCCTAACCTTTACTCCCATCTGCCCTCAGGTCCTTGTTTCACTACTAGCTTCCTAACAGAGCTGCCACCAGATTAATGGAGGAGGGATTTATCTTAGATTTTCGGATCCCATTCACCAGTACTTGGGTGGTCACTGACTGTGGAAATGTCAAGTGTGCAAGATACATGCCCTACATTGTTATATGCAAAGTAGCCAAGGAATGAGCTGAAGGGGAGGTGGCTGAGCCTTTCACTCCCCCCTCCCTTTCTAATCTCAGGGTTTCTCCATTAGGGGTGGTTTCTAAGAAAACTCTAGGCAAATTCAGGCTAATCCATCACCTGTCTTACCCCAGTGGTTCCTGTGTTAATGACAGTATCCCCCCTGAGTTTTGCTGAGTCAGATGTGCTTCCTTCGATCGGGCAGTCTGCCTAGTAAAATCATGTGACCACAACAGCCTGATGGCAAAATGTGATATCCAGTCTGCCTTTTGGCTTTTGCCTGTCCACCTGGCTGATTTCTGTCTCCTGGGCTTTAAGCTCAAAGGCCAATGACACATCAATAAGGCTATGCCTATGGGCTTCTCTGTAGTTTGTGCCACTTCTGAGGCTTTCAGCACCTTCCTAGAGTGCATTGTTAAGTACTGTTCTGATAGTCCTGTTGTTACACACTACCTGGATGATTTTTTTATTCATCAGTCCAGCTGGTTGCCCTGACTATGCTAAACACCTTTCCACATTCCAAGCTTTGGCTTCCAAACTGGGCATACCCTGGTCTATGAAAAAACTGAGGGTCCCACAACCCAGCTTACTTATTTGGGCATCCTACTGTACTCGTGAGAGCTGCGGTGGCTCAAGTGGTTAAGACACTGAACGGCAGGCTGTGGAAGGTCAGTAGTTCAGCAGTTCGAGACCCGGGAGTGCCGCATGACGGAGTGAGCTCCCGTCTCTAGTTCCAGCTCCTGCCAACCTAGCAGTTCGAAAGCAAGAAAGTAGATAAATAGGTACCACTTTGGTGGGAAGGTAACAGCGTTCCATGCGCCTTGGTGTTTAGTCATGCCAGCCACATGACCATGGAAATGTCTTCGGACAGCGCTGGCTCTTCGGCTTTGAAACGGAGATGAGCACCGCAACCCTAGAGTCGGATTCGACTGGCTTTCGAGCAAGGGAACCTTTACCTTTACTTACTGTACTCTTTTCAGGGCATGTTTTGCTTGCCCAATGATAAACTTTCTGTCCTCAGGATCCTTCTGCCTCAGGTCAGCAATAAATGAAAATGTATGCTCAGAGAAATTTAGGTTCTCATTGGACATTTCAACTTTGCTTGCAGAGTAGTAACCCCTGGGCATGCCTTCTCTTCTGGTCTAGCATGATCCACCACAGGTTTTTCAGCCCCTTGCCATCACATTTGAATTACTTGGGTATTAAGGAGGACCTGTTGATGTGACTTAGTTTCCTAACCAATTTCAGTGGGATTGTGATATGGCAATCTACTTTATCCTCTGGTGAGGCATTGCTGGTTCATTCTGGTGCTTCAGGAAATTTGTGTTTTGGGGTCTACTTGGCTGGACACTGGTGTACTCAATGCTGGCCCCTACGTTGGGCAAGAACCAGCATCCTCAGGAACCTTACTTTTCTTGAGTTTCCAATTTTAGTGGAAGTCATCATTTAGGGTGAGCATTTCCATACTAAGCACATATTTTGGTGTGATAATCAGGCAGTAGTCAGTGTTCCCTCTAAGCTGAGGTAGTGTGAGCTAGCTCACAGTTTTTTAGCCTCCAGCTCACACATTTTTGTCTTGGCTCAGGAAGGACGGCTCCAGAGCAAACTAATTTATGTAGTAGCCAATGTGCTCACTCACAACTTTAATGCCAGTAGCTCACAAAGTAGAATTTCTGCTCACAAGACTCCACAGCTTAGAGGGAACATTGGTCAGTATTATTAACTATCAATCTTCTCACTCTGAATGGATCATGTGCCTTGTGCGGAGGTTTGTTCTGGCTTGCCTTGTGGATAACATTTCATTTTCAGCCTGTTATGTTACAGCTGACTTACTAACACTCCTTCTGACCAAGTCCACCCTATTTGATGCCATAGCTCCCCATCTTTCATGAAAATCTAGAAAAGCATAACTTTGTGTTCAGAAGATGTAAGGTGAGGATCTGCAGCATCAAAGTTCTGGAGCATACCAGTTTGTATGAGTTCAGGACCCCTGCTTTCTGATCCTCACTGCTTTTGGCAAGGAGCAGAAAGCAGGGATTTAAATAACTCTAAACTATTTAAACCAAACAGCTGAGTGGCATTAGCTGGCTGATTGCTGGCTGACTGGTTGCCAAAAAAAGGCCCTCTAAACAGTTGATCCACATGCAGCAGTTTGCTCCAACACAGTTCAGCTGTTTAAAGGGGCTTTCTTGGGCAGCCAGCCCCAGGTTTAAAGTCATTTAAACCCCTGCTTTCTGCTCCCCGTGGCTTTTCATGGGGAGCAGAAAGCAGTTGTTTAAATGGCTCCCATCCTTTTAAAACACACATTTTAACAACGCAGCTGAACTCAGCTGTGTTGTTTTTTTTTTTGTGAAAACCCCGCTTTCTGCTGCCCATGAACTGGATCAAAATTTGTGATAGTTTGTGGTGGTTCATGAACTCCTGCCAACCTAGCAGTTCAAAAGCAAGAAATTGCAAGTAGATAAATAGGTACTGATTCAGTGGGAAGGTAACAGCATTCCATGTGCCTCGGCATTTAGTCTTGCCGGCCACATGACCATGGAAAAGTCTTTGGACAGTGCTGGCTCATCAGCTTGGAAACGGAGATGAGCACCACACCCTAGAGTTGGATTCGACTGGCTTTCGAGCAAGGGAAACCTTTACCTTTATCCTTGTGTTAAAGTCACCTGCCATAATCATAGGAATGTATGGAAATATGGTTTTTATTTCTTCATAGATGGCACCTAAGTGTTCCCAGTTATGAGCAATCAACAAAATCTCCAAAGGAGGGATATAGACAAAAAATATTACAAAGGAAAATCATTAAATTTAATCAAAATAGCTACAAAAAGATTGTTTATAGCTAAAATGTTGCACATTATTCAGTGCAGTTGATATTAAACAGGCAAGGCCACCTCTTGGTCTACCTCCGTACAGACTTACAGAAGCCTTCTGGGAAAAAGTAGTAAACACAGGAAGGAAAAGATCTTCTGTAAGCCAAGTTTCCTGCAAACACATAATATTGAATTCTAGTGCTCTACCCAGCTATATTCCAGCAAAGTATGTTAACCACAACATGCCTTGTCTGTCAGTTGTTTGCAAATGTTATTAGATTGGGCTCTTCAGAGATGATATTTAGACTTGGCTTACTGGAATTAACAATGACAGTAGGTTCAAGGGAAACAGGGAGTTACACCCTCAGGGGATTATAATCTCAGGATGCTTTCTTCACTAGATGGGGAGTAATTCTTCCCACTATCCTGAGACAGGGCTGGTTCACATTCCCATCTTGTGGCTCATTTGAAGATTCTAAAAATGGCCCTAATAGGTCAGGAGAGTGATTTTGTTCCTGCGGCACTTGTAATAAATTCTGTAATTTTTAAAAGTGATCTATGACATTATTCTGCTCCTCTGAGGGAAGAGTGCAAAACGAATGCAGAAGATTAGAATCCACAGAATCCAATTGGTCATTTTTTTATATAACTTTTATTGATTGTTAACAACAGAAATTACAATATAAGTGCATCATAAATACAACAGTATTATAACATGTTTGATACACAATACAGCAACACCAAATTACAAATAAAATAAAATAAAAATAAAACTTAATAATAACAACAATAATTATCCAGTAATATCATTAAAAGTATCTCAACCACTACAAAACAAGAATTGCAGTCAGCATGGATGCAGAATCTTCCTTATCAGACACATATTCCAAAATTGAAACCAAATTGCTGTAAAATCAGAATGGTAATTTTTATTACTTTTCTGCCTTAAAGATTCAGTAATTTTGTCTAACATACATAACTCACAAACTTTTAAAATTCAGGTACTAACTGATATTGGACTAGAGCTTTTCCAGAACTTTGCCAAAGTCATTCTTGCTGCTGCACATAGGTATTCCAGAAGGGACATGGTGGCATGATCGATCTCTAACTGAAGCCATAAATTAAATAGTAAAATCTTTGGGTCTAAAGGTACTGTGTAGTTTGTTGCCCCCTCAGTCAGAATAATGAGACAGACAATGGTTTGGAATTAAACAAGGGCCACTTTATTAACTATTTAACAGAACATTGCAGCAATAACAACTAAGCAAGCATGGAACAGGCAAGGCAGGCGTCACTTCCCTGACCAACCTCCTTGCCCTTAAAGGACAGGTCACCCAGCTCTGGCCATGAGCCATTTACTCTCTGGCTCGTGACCAGCAGCCCAGCAACTGGTTGTCCCCTAGAAGCGCCTACCCCTGAAGCCTTTCAACTTGCAGGGAGGATCCTGCCCTAAAAGGTTCTCAGAGGTGATCATCATTCCCCACCCAGGACCTTAGAATCCGAAGGCAGTTCATGATGACCGCCTGTTCCCTAACGGGATATGCCGAAAGGTGCTCACCAGTTCTGTTTCTTGCTTGCATAAACCTGCCAAGTGACCAAACTAATTAAATGCCATTCACCATAACTTCCCTTAAAACCACTGCCCTCAGGACAAGGTAGGCAAAAACATCTCCACTTCTGCCAATTTGGCTGGAAGCAAAAAATTCCTACCTGACCCCAACTGGCGACCAGCCACAGCCTGCACTAATAAACAGGGCGGGAGGGTGGGCGAGCACGCGGAGCAACTGACGGGTGGGAGAAGAACCTGGCCCTTTGAAGCAGCCGGCTCCACCCCCCGCCCAACCAGGACGCATAGCATCCTGACTGTTGCTGGCTCCACTCTATCAGAGCGGCAAAAGAGCCCCCACCCACCAGTGGCATTGCTGGGCAGGCGGGAGCTCCATTATCTGAGAAATAATTGAAATAACATCCTTCCAAAAACTTTGCACATTATTGCATGACCACCAAACATGCCAGTAAGCACCCAATTCCCCACATTCTCTCAACAATTAGGGGATGCTTTCTTTGTTATATAATGGACCTTAACCAGAGTTAAGTACCATTTTGAAAGAGTCTTGAATAATTGACTTCTAATCATTATGTTTTTAGCATGAAAAGCTCTAGATTTCCAAATAATAGATCATTCGTCCAAAGTGATAAGCACATTGCCTTCCCTGTTCCAACTAGTTACATAAGATGGTGATTTATCATATGTTATTTGTAATAGAATATTATACAAAATAGATATATACCCCTTATATCCTAAAGGGTTATATTTCAATAACTGCTCAAAAGGTGTAAGAGGTCTCAGAAAACTTCCTTTAACAGGTGAACAATTAAAAAGATGACTTAACTGGAAATATATGTACCACGGAACTGATCTAGACAACATGGAATCTAAAACCATTTTATCCAACAATTTACCATTTTTTGTCAAATCTATAATCCTATTCATATTTTTGTTCCTAAATATGCTATAATCCTTATTATCTCTTGCAAACATGAACCGTTTTTGTCTAGTAAAAACTGCTAATGGAGAAATCTGTGGAGCAAGTTTGCTACGATGGTGATCCCATACTAGTAATGTATTCCATAAAAATGGATTCTCTTGTACATCAGAGGAGCTTTCCAATTTAGATTGCCAAATTAATTCTTGTAATAATATATTTGGAGAAAAGTCTTGCTCTATTATATGCCAATTAGGAGCTGTGGGAACATTCAAAAGTTTAATCAGATTGGTTAGTTGCTCTGCGTCATGGTAAAATAACAAATTAGGATAGGCCATACCACCTGCCTGGTATCCACGGTACAGAGTATCAAAAGATACCCTAGGAGCTTTAGAATTCCAAATAAAATCATTCAACATTTTTTGCCATTGTTTGATTCTTTGAATTGGCATGAGGATAGGCAAGGTTCGAAATAAAAGAATAAATCTTGGTAAAATAAAAACTTTTACAATATCCATCCTTTCAACCCATGAAAGATGTAACTTTGACCATTCAGATAGCTGATGTTTAATTATCTGTTGCAATACACTAAAATTTACTTTAAACAAGTTATCTAGTTGTAAAGGGATTTCAACACCTAAGTGGCGCCATGTTTTGTGAATCCATTTAAAAGAGTATTGCTGACTGATAGAACTGATAAGATTTTCTTGCATATGAATAGGGTATATTTCTGCTTTTGATTTATTAATCCGGAGACCTGAAACATCAGCAAAAAGGTTTAATTCAGACATTGTGTATTGCAGTGATTTCATAGGATTTTCTAAATATAATACAGTATCATCTGAAAACATACTGAGTTTGAACACATTTGTTAACTTGCACTCCATGAATGCTATCATTATTCCTAATGGCTATTGCTAGGGGTTCTATGCACAATACAAAGAGCAGAGGTGAAAGTGGACACCTTTGACGTGTGCCTCTTGAGGGTTTGAAAGGTACAGAAAAATTACCATTAATCTTAAGCTTTGTTTGAGGAGAGGCATACAAAGATGAGATTCCTTTGCAGAAACTGATTCCAAAATTCATAAATTCCAATAAATGATATAAGTAGGATGGCTCCACAGTGTCAAACACCTTTTGTATGTCCAGTGATAAAAAAAACAGAAGATAGACTGTTTTTTCAGCAATAATTAATAATATTGAGGGATTTGTGAATATTATCAGCCATATTTCTCTGAGGAATAAAGCCGGTTTGGTCTTTACTTATATATTCATGTATAATTTTACCCAAGCGAGCCGCTAAAATGGCCAAAAAAATCTTTCCATCTTGATTTAATAAACAAATAGGATGGTATGGTCCTGGGTCTCTTGTATCTTTTCCCAGTTTCAGGATCAATATAACATTTGCATCATTCCATGAAGATGGCATGACACCATTGTTAAGGACATCATTACAAAGTTGTGTTAGAGGGCCTGTAAGTATATGTTTAAAAGCTTTGTAAAATTCCCCATAAAGCCGTCATTACCAGGGGCCTTATAATTTTTAAAAATATTGATAGTACCTTCTACCTCAAGGTTTTCAATGGGAGCATCTAGGAACTCTCTGTGTTCTTGAGATAATTTTTGAATTTTTACTTTTTCAAGAAGGTAAGTTTTAATAGAATCTAATGATGGTGATGAGGACTTATACCGTTCATTATAATATTTCCAAAATATTCTTACAATTTGCTCAGATTTAGCACATAAGTTTCCATGCAAGTCTCTTAGCAATGAAATTGGATTGTTTTGAGGTTTGCTTTTTAACCTTTTCTGTTGGAAATAAAGAACTTTCTGTTTTATTTTAGAGAGTTCCAAGTTGTCATGGTTTTGTCATTCTATTAACAATTTCTGATATACTTTCTTACTTCTTGTAAATCCTCTAACTCTTTGATTTTAACTACCAATTCTGATCTAAAGAGTTCCTTTTGCTTTTTCTGTGAGGCTGCAAATGATATGAAGTGACCCCTAAGAACAACTTTTAGGGCATCCCAGACAAGGCCATTCGAAAGACCGCAATTAGAGTTCTATTCAAAATAATGATATATTATTGTTTCAATTTTCATTTTAATAGAATCATTCAAAAGCTAAGCAAGGTTTAGTTTCCAATGATAAGGGGTGCTATTAGTAGGTGACCACTGCACTTTCCCTTCTACCCAAGCATGATCAGAATATAATTTAGGACTTATTTGTGCCTCAGTATTCCTATGGCTTAATGATGCAGAAATTAAAATAAAATCAATTCTTGTGTAAACTTGATGCGTTCCTGAAAAATAAGTAAAATATCTAGCTGTTGGGTTACACAATTTCCACAGATCAATTAACTCAAATTCCTTGAAGATATCAGCAAGTTGAGTTTTGCTACTTACTTTTTTTACTTTAGACAACTTTGTGGACCTGTCAGAAATCATATCAACAATATAGTTCAAGTCAGCTCCTATTATAATTTGACCAACTGCAAACAACTTTAGTTGCTTCAACATATCTCATATAAAAATTATTTGATTACCATTAGGTGCATAAAGTGTAGCTATTGTTATAAGTTTATCATTAAGTTCTCCAGAAACAAAAATAAACTGCCCATCCGGGTCTTTTTCAATTGCTTTTAAATTAAAAGAAACCTTGTGTGAAATTAAAATTGCCGTTCCCCTAGATTTTGATGTACCAGCTGCATGATATTGATAAGGAAACTTAGATGTGTTTAAAACCTTTATATAACTGTTTTTTTATTCACAATAGTATACATGTACCTTAGTTTCCATTTCTTCTTTAAAAAGAAAATCCCTAAATAGATTCCATCCCCTAGATAGATTCCATCCATACAGGAAAAGTAGACCACAAGAAGGATTTCTAATATTATATATTAACCTTCTAAAGTCATTAAAATGCTTTAACAATAAAGCATAGAAATTTACCATTAAACATCTAGCATACCACTTGGGTAAATCAAAAACCAATACCTTAAGAAAAATAACAACATCCAATATGCAAAGCCACCAGGCAATTGAATTACAATTTTTTTTAACCTGAAACAATGCAGCCATTACTCTAAATACAATGCCTATTTTTAAGCAACAAAGAACATCCAATACCCTGAACGAACAAGACTGTAGGTGCATTTGCATTTTATAAAAATATACCCATGTTGAACAGAAGTGTTAGCAATGAACAGTAAAGTTTAGTTGAGATACAGTTAAAACCCAAAACAAACTTAAAATCAAACTAAAAAACAAAAAAAAGAGAAGAAAACTTGTCACAATGACAAGAGGGGACCAGCTGCCCCTACTAAGGTCTTCCATTAAGCAAAGTATTACTTTCATACCTAAGAAAAGCCTATACTCTAATGGGAGCAAACGCTGCTGAAAAACCCATACTCCACCCCCCCCAGGAAAAATATATAAAGATGAATTACCGCTCCTTATAGATAAATGAAAAAAAGAAAAAAGAAACACATATTACAAGATTCAGAGCAACAATATAACATCTTTTTAAAACTTTCACATAGAGATACTATGAGGAGCTTTAGAATTTTAAATAGACTCATAACACAAAACATAGAAAAAGCTGGGAAAAGAAATCCCATACTATACTTAAATATAAGTCTGTGAAGACACAATGCAGAGGTTCAGCCAAGTTGATTTACGAATTGAGATCTTAGACCACGTAATTGGAGACATCTGGAACTCCAGCTTTCTTTTCATTGATCTCTTGCCCATAGGATCTGGAGCAGGTTCCAGTTTCAGCTGCTGCAGCATGTAGTGTCCACTATCTAAATCGTGTGCAGTGAAGATACTTCCCTGATGTCAGACCTGCAGTGTACCAGATGGGAGCCATTTATATCGGAGGTTGGCTTCACAGAATGCAGCAGTAATCAGCTTTAGAGCAGCTCTTATTTGCAGATTTTATCCGGGCAAATCAGGATAGATTTGAATTTTTTTATTTTTAAAATTAAGAGATCCTTCTTTGCATGCAAGTTGTAAAATTGCTATTACCGTTCTGGCATCTTGAAATTCAGCAATTATATCCCTGGTTCCCTTTTTCAGAGAGGAGATTGTGGAGCCAATTCTATAGGCGCAAAGAATTAATGGCACATTTTTTTTCATTTGGGCTAAGTATTTCCATTAACCAGTGCACTATAAAAGTGCTAAGCTCCATATTTCCTTCCTTTTTCTTCCATCCCCCTAAATTTAAGTGAGTTTTGTTTCAGCTTAGTTTCTAACATCAGTATTTTTTCTGTTGCCCAGTCATATTTCTTCTGTAGAAACTATACTTCATTCTGTACGGTTACACCAAGTACCATGGCCATATTGGCCGTGTGGACCACTTGTTGTAAAGATTTAGTTATATTATCTAGTTGCTCTCCAAGGGGTGAAACTTTAATATCAATATGGCTCATAAGATCAGATTTTAAGGCTGAGAGAAGTTCAACCAACCTATCTTCTTGTAAGTACACCTTGGAGTCATCCATTTCCGATGCTGCAGCTGCCATTTTGATTTTTGAAAGCGATGAGGCCGCGACTGGCACAGCCACCCCATTTTTATGTAAAAAAGAACTTAGATGACTTCTGGTTAATGGCGTGGCGATGGCACACCAGCGGTTTGGATGGGAGCTGCTGACCCGGCTCTCCCATGGAACCCTTGGGTTCCAAGCCATAGGGCTTGGGGTGGGTAGCCTCTTCAATGGCGGAATGCCAGTGAATTGAGGCACCCACTTGCCCTGACGGTCCTACTGCTGCGTGGCTGCATGGCACTAGCTAGGCTGGCCGGGACAAGTGCCAGAGATTGAGTGACCAGCGGAATTACAAGCGAGGCTGAAATGAATGTGAGTTGGATATAGCCAAATTCTAAAATAACCGGAAAATCCCTTAGCCCCCCAATATCGGCAAACAGAGAGCAAGGGAAATGGCCCCCACGAGCGAGAAGAGTAGCAGAAAAAGAAAGGGGGGAAGGAAAAAAATGACTGTTTGGCTTGTTTGGTGAGACTTACCAGAGCGGATTCAAAGCATAAGCGATTTTCAGAGATGGTGAAATAGCGGTTGGCTTTTGTAAATAATCGACCAAGATGTCGGGCACAGGGAGGAAAGAAATGAAACCAAAACTTACGGGCAGTCAAAGTCCAAGGCCAAAAGAAGAGGGAACGGACGTCATGAGACTACTAGCAGATATGCTCAAGCCTGTTATGGACCAACTCGCTGGTATTAACCAGCAGTTAACCGTTCTCAACCAGACTTTTGCAGCGCAACAGCTCCAGTTGGCCAAAACAGTTAAGCAGACAGAGCAAACGATGGAAGTAGTGAAAGAGATGCACACCCAAAACAAGACTTTGAAGAAAAGAGTGGACGAAATAACAAATAAACAGAATTACCAAGAAAACAGACTGTTGTTTCTACAAATGGAAAGAGCAAATATGATACTCAGATTCCAGGGAGTTCCTGAACAATCGAAAGAGGATATGAAGAAACTCTTAAGCAATCTCATTGCACCAGTAGTAGGCTTGAAAGCAGAAGAAATAATGCATGATATGGAGGCAGCGTATAGGGTGTATTCTAATTACACCAAAAAGAATAGCCTACCTGGAGAAATATCAGTCAGATTCTCAAGAAGACAAACAGAGATGCAATTTTAAAAGCTACATCACCAACTCCCCTGAAACTGGGGAATGCTACTATCAAGACTTTAAAAGACATTTCATTTGAAATTTGACAAAAACGAAAGAGCTACAAAGATTTGATTCTCTTTCTTCAAACTAATCAAATTGCATATAAATGGGCAGTTCCAGAAGGGGTCATCTTTAAACTACACGATAAGAGAGAAGATTGACTCTGTATACAAGGCTAAAGAATTCCTGAAATGCCATCTGGGAACCAAAGAAGATGGTGAAACTGTTTCGAGTGGCTCCACACCCTCAGAGATGGACAAAGACTTGGCTGTGGAAGAAGGTGCTGCAGCCCACAAACCAACCTATGATTTCAGAGATAGAAAGCCTAAGTAAAGGCAGAAGGACTCTGAAAATTGCCTTTATGAAGCGAGTCTGGGAGATGCTCTGGAACTCTCCCATAACAAGTTCCCAGCTAACTTCTGATCAGGGATAGATAGCACTCACAGCATGCATTGTTTACTAACAACATGGTACTAACATAGATTTTAATGGGGCTAATAATCTCCTACTCTTGGGTTTTTAGTTTAGTATGGGTTTACTTTTCTTTCTCCCTAGTTGTTAGCCCCCTTCCCTCTTTTTCGTTGTAGTTTTAGTGTGTATTTTAAAAAAAAAGCAATAAAAAAATCCCCTTCGGGGGGCCAAAAAAAAAAAAAGAACTTAGATCTGGCAGTTTTGATTTTTTTGGCTATTTCTTTTCACCAGAGCATTTATTTACAGCATAAATCACATAGATTTACAGCAGTAATTAAAGCTTTCCAGGGTGGTAGGCTTGGAGAGTCAGCAACATGCATCCGCCATGCTAGGAAGCCGACGACACGCCCGCAGTTAGTCATATTTTGATAAAAGGGAATGATTAGGAACACTTGAGGATAGCATTGACTTCCCATTAATTGCTTTCCCCTGTAAAGTAGGTTGATTTATAGATTCAGATTTGGATTAAACTGATAGTGGAAAGCTTGCAAATTTATTATGGATTGAAAATTCTACTTTCTTGGAAGCAGTGGGGAGTTTCCTTTTATCCTGTGTCCTCCTCCAGATCGACTTTGAAGGAACAAGACAAGCTAAAATTGGATAGTAAAAGTATCTTTGAGGGAAGATCCTATAAGGACCAAACCATTGCTTATTATTTAGGATTTGGGAGGGAATCTTTAAGTAAAGATTCTTAAAGTATCAAGATTTAACAGAACCCATAGATGTTATTTTACATACCATTTGTTGCCCAGCGTATTACTCTGCTCTGGTATAGGTAAATAGATTTACTTTAAGATAAAGGTAAAGGTAAAGGTGCTCATCTCAGTTTCCAATACGAAGAGCCAGCACTGTCTGAAGATGTTTCTGTGGTCATGTGGCCAGCGTGACTAAATATCAAGGTGCAGGGAACACTGTTACCTTCCCACCAAAGCGGTACCTATTTATCTACTTGCAATTTTTTGCTTTTGAACTGCTAGGTTGGCAGGACCCGGGCCCAAAGACAGGAGCTCACTCTATCACGTGGCAATAGGGTCTTAAACTGTCAAACTACAGACCTTCCAGTCTGCAGCTCAGCATCTTAACCTCTGAGCCACCGCAGCCCACAAGATTTACTTTACAAAGGTCTAATTGCACAGATTGTGAAGAAAACAGAAGGAATGAAGACCCTGAGCCTGTTATTACCACAAGAAGGAGATTCACTTTTCTTAGGGCAATTATTTATAGGACCAGAATTAAAAGCTGATCATTCCCCAAGCTAATTAATCTTCTTGTAGATTTTCTCAAGTGTCTCAGCAATCAAAAATGCTTGTGAAGCAAGAAGATTAATGACTTTGTAACCCAAATGGGTAACAACTTCAGTGTGCTTAGGGTCTATATATCTTGCTCCTGGTAAACAGGAGCATAGCATAGGTCTGACATTGGAGATGGAATTTAATATAGAGGCCTTATTAAGGCAGGGTGTTTCTTTATCTTTATCAAGGACATTATCTTACTGTTCATCATGCTCATCTTGTAAAGCCTGGAATCTATTAGAGGTTTTTACCCCAAAACTAAAGAAATCATCTTGTTTACTCTTGTTTAGATAAAGGGGTATTCAGAGGATCAAAAGGAAAGCCTCTCATCCTGCTCATGGCTGTGAACAAATAGGACCAATTACCTTAAGTATGATTACTTTTCCTGTTTCCCTTCCACTGTACCTTTCATTCCTCCTCTTCTACCCCTTTCTGCCCCAAAACCCCTCCCCTTTCCCCCCCTTTTCCCACCTTACCTACAACTTCTTCTTCCCTTATCTTATAATAAAATATCAAGCAGGTGTAGCCAAGCTAAAACAGCTAATACGGTTAATACTCAAATGCTAAAATACAGGACTTATATAGAATCTTCACTCTAAAAGTGAAGCCAGTTTAGTGTAGTGGTTAAGTGCATGGACTCTTATCTGGGAGAACCGGGTTTGATTCCCCACTCCTCCACTTGCACCTGCTGATGTGACCTTGGGTCAGTCACAAGCTCTGGCACAGCTGTTCTCTCAAGGACAGTTTCTGTCAGAAGTTCTCTCAGCCCCACCTGCCTCACAGGGTGTCTGTTGTGGGGAGGGGAAGGGAAAGGAGTTTGTAAGCCGCTCTGAGACGCCTTTGGGCAGTGAAAGGCGGGGTATAAATCCAATCTCTACTCTCTACTCTACTCTAAAACTTAATATAAATTATGTTTCTCTAGTCCCTGTCTATACAATTAATTTAAATTTACCTTAAAGCCCCACTACTGAACAGCCTAAAAGAATTAAAAGAACAGTTAAAGGTTTTTTTTAAAAAAAAACTATTTGAAACAGTTAAGAATAATTAAGAAAATAAAACTATTGGAAATTGTTAAAATAAAATTATAGGAAGATAAATTGATAAAACTGAATGGGTTAAAAGGGGTTAAAATTGAAAGTGTTAAAAGTTAATGTTAAATAGGTTACAGCTCAGTCTTAAAACAGGTTAATGCATTATTCCCACCTAGTCCTAACTAATGATATATTACAATAAAGTAACAGCTAAATCTCAGAAAGACAATTGCTCTTCTCAAGGTCAGCATTATCAAAGCAGTGGCTGGGAAGAAAGAACACACAAAAGGGGAGTCAGAGAGTTCAACTCCACCAGTTGTTAACTCCCTAAGCATAACAAAACTCCCTAAAACTCTGTAAAACATAATGTAATTAAATGGCTGACAAGAACACCTAAGTTCTATCTAACCAAAATAATAAAGAAGAAAAGAGAGAGGGGAAAAAATATGTTAATAAGAAAACAAAAATAAGCTCTTGTGAGACGCCACCCCAACACAAATGAGATTCAATGTTGGCATTTGCAAAGTAATGCACATTATAGCCAAAATTCTATTTATAAATATATGGATGTGGCCCAAACTGGTGGTATCTGACCAGGGGAGAGGTCTTGGAGTCATGGTAGATAAGTCATTGAAGATGTCGACTCAGTGTGCAACTGTAATAAAAAAGGCAAACATTATGCTAGGGATTATTAGGAAGGGGATTGGTTATAATTATTATATATATACTTATAAATATATAAGTATTATAACGTCCCTGTAGTAAATCTATGGTGCCACCTCATTTGGAATACTGTGTACAGTTCTGGTCATCACACCTAAAAAAAGGTATTGTAACATTGGAAAAGGGCAGAAAAGGGCAACTAGAATGATTAAGGGGGTGGAACACCTTCCAAATGAAGAAAGATGGGTTAGGGCTTTTTAGCTTGGAGAAATGATGACTGAGGAATGACATGACAGAAGTTTACAAAATTATGCATGGGATAGAGGGTAGAGAAAGAAATACTTTCCCCCTTTCTCACAAGAACTCATAGGTATTCAATGAAATTAATGAGCAGTAAGCTTAGAACAGATAAAAAGAAGTACTTTTTCAATCAAGGAGTAATTAACACATGGAATTCACTGCCACAGGAAGTGGTGGCAGCTACAAGCATAAACAGCTTCAAGAGGGGATTGGATAAACATATGGTGCAGAGATTCATGAGTGGTTATTAGCCACGTATAGATGGAATACTATGTCTGGGGCAGTGATATATATATTTTTGGTGCTTGGGGGGCAACAGTGGGAAGGCTTCTGGAATTCTGGCCCTGCTGGTGGACCTCCTGATGGCACCTGGGTTTTGGTCAGTGTGTGACACAGAGTGTTGGACTGGATGGGCCATTGGCCTAATCCAACATGGCTTCTCTTATGTTTGGTCATGAGAAGACAACAAGCCAAAGAATAGTGAGGATCCTAAGGAGGGCCCTATCATGGCAGGAATAGGTATATTTTACCAGGTTCTGAGGATCTATGGAAACCAGGCTGAATGCAGATCCATTGGCATGATGTAGTATATTTATGTCATTTCAGCAGGGGGAAACAGAAAAAAATTCTTTCATGGCGCCTGAAACTATATCTGTATGAGAAGGATGGAATCCAATTAGCTAGGGTGGGTGGGACGTGGTGGGCATGATCATGCCAATGAAGCTGATTCTATAGGATTCTCCTGAAACCTACAGTGGTGTGACATCATTTCTGGGTTCAGCCCATAAATAACATCATTCCATTGATGCAACTTTGATTTTCCATTATTTTTTTCTGTTTCTGACTTACCAAGCAACAGTGGGAGCTGCCTTGTGACCTTGCAGCCCTAGATCAGAGGGACAGGTTTCTACTTACTATCAACTCAGAGAAAACTATTCTGGTATCCAGACCCCAGCAAAGGAGGGCAGGAAAGGAAATGATCCAGAGGAATGAAAGGCCGGAAGGAAAAAAACAGGGAGGCACAGAAGAAAGAAGGGAAATGGAGTGAATGGGCAGAAATGAAAGCTAAAGTTCACATATTGTTTTGCAGTAGACAAACAAACTTATGGTTTCAGAATTCTAGTTTCCTTTCAGTGTCTCTGAATTTTTATACCAGAATTATGCTAGCTATATGCTTGGTCGAGTCTAGATTATTCATTTTCTCCCAATACCTGGGAAAGTTTAAAAGTTTTTAGATTTTTCTCACCTAATTTGGCAGCCATTGTGATTCAAATTATGCCAAAAATAACCAGAGGTTAATAAAAGAGGTGAATTCTTAATTGCAAATCCTTCTTGCTTCTCCGCACAGGCAGTATTCATTGTTTTACTTTAATTTGCTACATCAAATTAAATTCTTTGTCCTCATCCTGAAATGATTTTACAGGTTTATTTAATGACACACGCTTCTGCTGTCCACTAAGATATGCAGGTTTCATTAGGGGGAATGACGATAGACCATAGCCTCTGCTCCTTCAATCACAATACAGTTGTCTATCAACAAACATTTTGCATCCAGCAGCTCTGAATAAATCTAATTCTTAGCCCTCCAATTCTGATGTAAATCAAAGCAATTCCTTGAAGCTAACATAATTAAATGCTGTTAAAAATCAGAATATGAGTAGGAACCCTTGTGGGTATAAGAATCCTGTTCGGTTATCTTCCGTGATATGCTATAGGTTTATGGGGATGGATTTTTTTTTTACATGGGGAAACATTCAATCATTACAGTGAATGATCGTCCCTGCAGAGTGGAATGGTACTGACCTAGCAATGGGCTACCACTTCTGCTGATCATTTAAATGGTCCTTTAGGTAAGGCTTTTTAAAAACCACAAGGATGGATTCCAACACAAGCCAAGTATCTAAGGAATTTCAAAGAAAGATAAAACATATTCTAACAAGACCAATGTTTTTTTCCAAATGCATAACAAGTTTTGTTTCCTTCCTCTTCTGTTCAGGTACTAGGAGACAAGTTTCCCTGTTAAAGAACATAACCTCCAGGCAGACAGGAGCATTTGTGTTAGTTTTCCAAAACAAATTAAGCAAACTAGTTCATATTTAGACTAATTGCGGTTGACTAATTTACGGCTCAGAATACTTATGCAATGCAAGTCACCTGACATCCTCAGGCCTCTAGATCAGCTGTTTGGAGTTCAGAATCTGTTTTGCCACCTTACTGTGTAAAAAAAAATGTGCAAAAAGTCTGACCAACGAGGACCATAAAATAGGAACAATTCATGGAGAGAGAAGGCAGGAAACATTGCCTTAGGCTCTGTAACGACACATAGTCACGTATGATTGCCTGTGTATGCTTTGACATCATCAGGTATACAATGTGATCACCACTGGCTGGCTATCACCAATCTGGTTATATTCAGATACATACCCTACTCCAGCCCTAGCAGGAAATCGCACAGAACAAATGTCAGCACAGGGAAACAATGCTAAAACTGAAATCTCATCCACTTCATGTATTACAACGTCAAGAGATGGGAGACCAATTGGTATGCATTCTTAATTTTCAGTATTCCATCCGTGGTCTTACTTTGGTCCAACATACTACAAACAAACATTTGTCTACATTACCTTCTGATGGATTACAGAGTTATTTGGTAGCATAATATTCCCATCTGTTCCTTTGATCTAGTTTGAGGGAGATCCATCTTTTGGTTTGTACACACCCATGACTATCTGCAATCTTACTTCAAATACAGTTTTCAAGTTTTTATACCTGAACATCTGGCAAGCACACACACACATCTGCCTTTGTACTGCCGTTGCCTCACTGAGAATAATAATACTGACTGCTAAGGATTAGCAGGATAATTTATGTGAAGTACTTTGAATGCTTGAAATGTGCAATATAAATACATCATCATCATAAATAATGAGCCATTTAGGATCGATTAATGTTTCCTGATTGCTGTGCTATTCAGACTTGCACTTTAGCATGGAGTTGTACAACTCATGACCCCAATAAGCCATATGCAGTCTGATGCTATGTGTAGCAGCCAACCCACAGACCTCTTTTTGATCCCTGCCTGAGGCTGCATCAAGCACCTGGCAGCCAGAAATACATGGCTGATGGTGCACATTCAGCATGGGACACTGCAAGTTGTGTCCCTTTGTTGCAGGAAGCAATTCTAAGCAGAAACAAGGCAGAAGTCAGCTCCATTTCATTCAGTGCAGTTTACTCCCAGAAAGTGTTCTTAGGCTTACAGCCTTGGTTTTTTCTGTATCCCACAAAATGTACTCAGCAACTTTGCAGCCATGCACTGATTAAGGGTTACTTTTAGTTGATTAATCGCTTGCCTTTCAAAAATGTGATTAAATATAAACAAGTATGGATATCACCTAAGTCTCACTATACATAATTTTTGAGGATAAGATATCATACAGTTTACTAAAAACTGTCTGTCATTGTCTGAAGGAAGAACCCTTTTAACCAGGGCTTTTTTTGTAGAAAAAGCCCAGCAGGAACTCATTAGCATAATAGGCCACACCCATGACAACACAGCTCATTAGCATATTAGGCTGCACCCCCATATTACCAGAAGTGTAGTCATCCAGCCACACCCACCTTCTGCTTCTTATTCTGTTTAATTTGTTTGTTGTCAAAACCCAGGGCTTTTTTTGGAGCAGGAACTCCTTTGCATGTGAGGCCACACAGCCCTAATGTTGCCAATCCTAATGAGTCTCTGCTGTTGGGTGTGGCCTATTATGCTAATGAGTTCCTGATGGGTGTGGCCAACTCAGGAGCCAGCCGAAACTTGGTTCCCCTGCGTTCCTGCCCAAAAATAGCCCTGCTTTTAACTATTCTTTTCCTTTTACAAGAAAACACATAGAAAAACAGACTTAACAAATAAGGAACTATGCCTTTAAATTTTTAACCTCACTAACTAAAAATTCCCCTCAACAAAACTTTAATCAATCTATTACTTAAATCTCAGTCCTATGGGACAATTCCTGTTCCCTGTGTAAACAATGTCACCATGCTATGCAATGGCATGCCTTACCTATATAATGAGAGCTATACTGAAAGGAGCAGCTACAGCTGTGCAGTCTTTGGGTATGGAGATGAACTAGCACCCAGGGCTGGCCTTCTCTTCTCTCCTCTTCTTCTCATTCCCTCCCTATCATTCAGAGATAGTGTTATCACTAAGTGTTAAGCAATGGCCTAACTTATTTACTGCTCTCCATTTTGTGGCACCAGCACATGGTGCTCTCTTTGCATTTACCAAACTCCTATTGGTCACTTTGGGAAAGCGCAAAATGGAGCATTGCAGGCAACTTGCACTGGAATTGCTCACATTTTACTAGGAAATGCAAAAGTTACAAGAACTGCTTGACACAACTCCAGTATTATTCCTAACATTATTCATCTCCAGAATAATCAATAGCTTTTCTACCTCAAGTCTTAGATGTAGTCCCTACTGCTGCTTTTCTTAAACTTCACAGCACAAGCAAATAATTTGTGAGGGGGTGATTTATTATGCCAATCGCCTTTTTAAAAAAGCACCATTAATTAAAATTCACTGCAGAATAGTGTATAAAAAAAAAAAGTTTCTCTTGGTATTTTAGGCATTCCCTCATTCGTGATTATCTGCCTTAGAAAGAAAGGTAAATCAATAGGAGGAATTGGTGGTGGAGTTTGGTGTAGTGGTTAGGAGTGCGGAATCTAACATGGGAGAACTACGTTTGATTCCCCACTCCTCCACATGCAGTTGCTGGTATGACCTTGGGTACGTCACAAATTCTCTCAGAGCTGGTCTCTCAGGAGCAGTCCTTGAAAGAGCGCTCTCAGCCCCACCTACCTCACAGGGTGTCTGTTGTGGGGAGAGGAAGGGAAAGGAATTATAAGCTGCTCTGAGACTCCTTCAGGTAGTGAAGAGTGGGGTATAAATCCAATCTCTTCTCTTCTCTTCTTCTACCTGGATATTACTTGCAACTAAATTTTAGGCAAATGGTGTCTGAAGGGGACCCGACCATTCTACAAAATTCTGGTTCTCCCCAATACATTTGGTAGCTCTTGTCAGTCCCTAGTTCCCTTTAACATTTCATGATAGACACAAGGACACTGCCTCAACCCCACACTACTGCTGAAAGCTCTGCCCTACCTGCTGTTTCTCCACTGAGTTAAAAGCCAAGATAATATTTGTCCTTTTGGCTAAAAAAAATAAAAAATCATAGCTGTCCAGCAATAAGTCATCATCAATTCAAAACATTCTTTGGCAGCTAAGATGACTGCATGCTTAGCATGGCACCTTAAAATTTATGTGCATTCATTTTATGACAAGATGCATCTTATTCCCACTCAGGAATTATTATATAAAGAGCCAGGTGAAGTAGAAAGACTCTGAGAAATAACCACTAACAATTTATACTATTTTTTAAAATAAAATAAAATAAAATAAAATAGGGGGGCTTCCAGGTGGTGTGAAACAACATGGCTGCCTAATCCCGCTGCTCTGACCAACCCTTCCGCACCCTTACTGATCTCTGCAATCAAAACTATGGACCAGCTTCCAAACTTATGGGGAAAGATGACAAAATACAAGGGCTACCTAACAAGCATAAAATCAAGAAGATACAGGCAACACTTAATTCAACAATCTCAACAATGAGACTGGGGCCTCAGCTAGCTCTTACAACAAAAATGGCATCCAGACCTGAGGAGAATGCTAAACCAATGAGCCCAGTAACTTCTAATGATTTGGCTATGAGATTGAATAACTTGGAGAAATCGATAGTGGACGGGCAGCAGCGGCGGCTGAGCCACCACATGCCCACCATCAACCCTCCCACCCCCCATGCACTAGACAGCTGGCAGCAGTGGCGGACAAGTCACCGCATTCCCGACTTTGGCCCTCCCCCCCGCCCAGTACAGAACTGCCGGTGCCGGCAGCGCAGGAGCCACTGTGCACCTGGATTGTCCCCTACCCTCCCCCCCTCGTGGTTTCTCCTGCCCCCCCAGCCGGGTGGCAGGGAGAAGATTTACCACGATCAGCCCACCTTCACTTCTCCCACCGTCTACCTAACCCAGCGCCATGAGAAGCTCTCTCAGGCACCCTCCCCCTCTCCCCCTTCTTCCTTCCTCTCTCTCTCCCCTCACCACTTTCTCTCTCTCACTCTGTTTGCCCCCCTTTCTTTCTCTCCCCTTCTTCCCTCCCTTCTCTCCTTCCTTCCTTCCACTCTCTCTCTTTTTCTACCCTTCTTCCTTCCTTGCTTGCTTTCATTCTTTCTCCCTTCCTTCCAACCTCCCTTCCTTCCTTTATTTCCACATTACTATCATGACCCCCCGTCTCTCTCTCTCTCCCACCCCCTCTCCAACTCTCTCTATCTTCGCTTCTCACTTCTGCCCTTCCTTCCACTCACCGTTCCTTCCTATCTAGGGCCCATTGTCTAGGCCACAATGGGCTTCGCTCACTAGTCTTAAATGATGTGCAGGTAATGCTTGCATCACTCTATGCTCCCAATGCAGAACAAATCCCCTTTATTGAGCAATCCCTACAAAAACTAGATACCTTTCATGCAGGTGAGATCATTCTAGGGGGGGACCTTAACTTCATTATGGATCACTCTAAGGACAAATCTACCTTTCATCATAGTGGTAACACAAAGAAAAACACGTTAACCAAATTGGCTGAAACTCTTGACTCATTCAAACTAATAGACATCTGGAGACATATGCACCCCATAGAACGGGGCTATACTTTTTACTCTATGAGACATTGCTCCTACTCATGCATAGATTACATTTTAGTGTCCCCTTCATTGATTAATCTGGCCCACAGTTCTACTGTAGGCCCCCAATTGTGGTCAGATCACTGCTGGATGAACTGCAATCTTGCTCTGAACAGTGAAAAAAGAACAACTCCATCATGGACATTAAATAGTTCTTTATTGTTAAATGATCAGGTAGTATCCAAAATTGAACAAAACATCAACAATTTCTTCACAGACAATCCTGTAGGCTCAGTGTCACTGGACATTCTCTGGGATGCTCTAAAACCAGTAGTATGGGGTCAATTGATTTCCACAGCCTCCTTCATTAAAAAACAAAAACAAAAATTGAGACTGGAGCTCCAAAATACCATAGCTGCTTTAGAACGCCAGCATATACAAACATGCACATCAAAAGTGTATAAGCAATTACTTGCAGAATGCAAAAAAATACAATTATTAGAGATGACTCAGATACAGAAAAATATCCTATACTCAAAACAGAGAGGTTGGGCCTTTACCTCAAAATCTTTGAAATTCTTGTCCAAAAAAGTGAAGCAACGACAACAGTCCAGACTGATTTCAGCTTTAAAAGATACACAAGGTGAACCCCATTTATGACACAGGTACTATATTGTGACTTTTCTTAACCTTTTACAAAAAATTATATAGTTCAACATATGTTGCTCATTCAGATTTGGGGAAAAAAAATTATAGCACACCCAATGTTAAAACTTTTTCTGAGGAGCATAAAAGCCACATGGAGGCACCAATCACACCCCAGGAGTTTACAAATGCAAACAAAAAAAATGAAATCATCTAAAGCACCAGGACCGGATGGCTTCACTCTGGAATTTTATAAACAGTTTAGTACGCTCCTAGCTATTCCCCTGTCTGAGGCTTGCAACCACATTTTGAACACGGGGTGTCTTCCACCATCCTGGAATAGTGCAGCAATTATAGTTATTCCCAAACAGGGGAAAGACCCAGCACTACCGGCCTTCTTTAGGCCATATCTTTGCTGAACACTGATTTCAAAATTTTCATGACAATTTTGGCTAATCAACTAAACTCATTTGTTACACAATATGTAGACCATGATCAAGTTGGGTTTATGCCCAAATGTGACGTAACAGAGAATATACATAAGGCCCTCACAATTTTGAAGTATTGTGAATCCCAGAATATTTTGGCAGCCTTCCTATCTCTAGATCTAGAGAAGGCTTTTGATTCTGTGGAAATCCCTTATCTAAAAATGATTGTGCAACAAATGGGTTTTGGCGAATTTTTTTTACTGCAATAGATGCTATTTATGCAGATCCTATGGCACATCTTAGAATTAACCATCTTACTACAGATTCTTTCTATTTAAAACATGGCACGTACCAAGGTTGGCCCCCCTCCCCACTCCTTTTTGCTTTAAGAACTGAGCCATTAGCTAATTTAATTAGAGAAGACAAGGAAGTGAAATGAATTGCTCTACACAAAAATTTATTTATTTATTTATTATCAAATTTATAGTCCGCCCTCCCCACAAAGCAGGCTCAGGGCGGCTTCCAATAACACAGATACAGAATAAAAACATACATAATATGTAATTAAAACATCACAGTTAAGATAATACATTACAAAGTGAATTTAAATGAATTTAAAGTGTCATTATTTGCAGATGACATGCTGCTATTTTTGTCTCAACCTATTTTCTCCTTAATTCCAATCCAAAAACACTTTTTAGGTCCTTTTCAGGGCTTAAAGTTAATGTTACAGAATCCTACTTGTTACCAATCAATCTAGACAAACAAACTTCTTTGACCATTGAAGCATCCTACAAATACTCTTGGGTCACAGATTGCTTAACATACTTGGGTATTAAGTTACCCACAAGCTTTAATGATATCTACAAGTTTAATCATGCCCAACTAGAAAAATCCAATCTGATCTGGCAAGATGGGACAAAATGAATATATCTTGGTTCGATAGGCTCAACATTAGTACATCCTTTGTTCTGCCTAAGTTCATTTTTCTATTCCATACCATTCCGATCTCTATTCACTTCAGACAACTATATAAGTGGCAAAAGATGCTATTAAACTTCTTTTGGTCATACAAAAACCATAGAATTAAGTGAACAGATGTTCAGAAAAAGGAGGTATAAATTTTCCTAATTTGGTGACCTATTATAGAGCCATACATCTCTCACAAGTGATTTAATTGCTATTTGTTGACTCTAAATCAAACCAGTCTAAACAATATGCGGTGTACACAACTCCCTTTGAGGTTCAGGAGATTATCTGGCAACCCTCCTCTAGCAGGTCCAAACATATCCACTCCAGTTCTTTGCTTTCAGCAATGCTAGCTACTTGGGATTGAATGAGGCCAATATTGTTGCCTCCTATCACCCGGTACCAGACATTTTTAAATCAACCTTGGTTCCTGCCAGGCAAAACAACCCAGCATACAAACACTGGAAATCAGCAAAAATCACTACACTTCAAGACCTCACTGCTAAAAATCTATTTTTATCTAAGGTAGCTCTAGAAGCTAAAATACAAAGAAATATCCCCTGGTTGCAATACCTCCAAATTTCTCATATGTGCACACAAATTCATCTTGAGTCCATATTGAAACAGCCACTCACAGCATTTGAGACAATCATTGCCATTGCTAGCATCACACGAAAAGGTCTAATCTCTAAGATACATAAAGTATTAGCTTCTCTGAAAGACACAGAAATAGTATCATACCAAAATATGGCACAAATCCTGCAACAACATCCTATCTAGCAATTCATGGGATCGTATCTGGTCATCACCCCCCTTCCGTTCTAAAATTACATCTATGAAACTACAGGCATTCAAAATACTATCACATTGGTACCTGACACCTTGCAAGCTGGCTCATATGAATTCAATGTATAGCCCAAAATGTTGGAAGGAATGTGGCAGCATAGGAGATTATTTACATTGTTGGATTCTCTGTCCTAAAATTCTCCCTTTTTGAAAGGAAGTGCTAGATCAGATAAAATCCTCCATTCTTATAGATATTGCTCCCACACCAGAACATCTATTTTTGAACAGTTGGGCTACGGACTGTGATAGTTTCTCCATCATAGAAAGGATCTCAATAATGCTTTTTGTAGCTAAGACTGTCATTGTCACACACTGGAAAACGACAATGACACCCACTCTTTCGCAATGGCATAAAAAGATGTGGGATTTATATATCATGGCCAAAACTCTCGGACAATCTTATGCATTTTGATAAATGTCCTACCCGTACCAATTTTCTATCTACATGGTTTCCTATTTTAGAATATCTCTCCAAAAAACAAGACATCCCTTCTATAATGGATGGCTTGTGGCTGTGGTAAAGATAGACATTTAACCCCAGCTGCATACTACTGGTAAATGTTGTTATAACTGTATTTGAGTAATGTTCAACAATGACAATATACATTTCTATTCTTCATGATGCACATTTGTTTACGTTCTGTTTATACATTCATAACACACTGTTCATTGTTATTTATCTTCAGTGAAGTTACAAATTGTTGAGACTTTATTAATTGTAATTTCTACTCGTTTTTGTACTGTAAAATTCAATAAAATGTATTATACAAAAAAATAAAATAAATAAATGAATAGAATAGAATAGAATAGAATAGAATAGAATAGAATAGAATAGAATTAAGAAAAAGTAAAAAGTAAAAAGTGGATAGTGATCTACCAAGATCGAGAACCTGAAATTACCCTGAGATTCAGCTCTACCGGCAGTTGGAGAATATGAAAGGTAGACCAGTGATGCACAGTCCCTGAGCTAGACCCAATTAATTAACAAATTATCCAAGCACCAGATAGGTCAGCTTGCAAATCCAACCATCTTTTCTCCTCAAATTGCCAGCTTTCTATACCACAGGTGTATTGGTTCTAAGTGCCGGTTGCCTGTGAAAACTTGATCCTTCTCTCTTGGTCCTGTCATCTCTCTGCAAAACTGTAAAAGCCTGCCCTACAAGATAAATCAGTAACTTGGGATGTTTCTTACAGAAGACAAATCAGTAACTTGGGATGTTTCTTACAGAAGATGATGAACATATTCATACTCACACACAAACACACACAAATATGGTGACAATGGAAAACTGTGAGACTGGAAGAAGACTTTAAACAGAATTGCACAACACAATGATTCCGGGAAAGCTTTAGAAGAAATGAAAAGACGGCGGGGTCTTAGCTCATTGAATATAATACAATGCCAAATAGCTGCAGACATTTTAAGATGTACTTATTGCATTCATTTTCCTTAATTAGTCTGTTCTGTCTTTCATTTTTTTAAAAAAATACAGGTACCATTTTCAACTTCCCTTCTAATCTTAACAGGGCAGTTATTTCACACTATCGAAAGGACTATTGAAAGTAGACATGCTGTGACTCAACAGTGCTATCTTGACCTATAGTCCAGGCCCTTCCCACTAACGTGCCAAGAAATCTAGTTGCCATGGTAATAATTACCATAATTTTACACCTGTTAATGTTTCCTGTAGAATTAATGTCCAAAGTCTATGATTTGAAACAAAAACATCAGGTTTGTTTCCTTGCTGGAAGAAGCAGGATCACTACAGAATTTGTAAATGTCACACCAGATATGTGTCCGTGTGTGTGTGAGAGAGAGAAAGCTTCAACGTTTTCCTTCCTATTAATATTCAAGCAGCTGTGAAATGGTCAGCTGGCATGAAGATTGAAAGTAAAAGTGAAGCGACCTTCATCCAAGCTGAACAAATAGAATATTATACACAGACTTTTCCAGCTGAAGCCACACAAAGCAAATTAAGAAATACCTTGGGGTATAATTTAGTACAAAAAAATGCTTCCTAAATTTCTGACACTTTCATTTAACTGACTAATTAAATTTGCTCATAGGCATTTTACTCAGGAATTGTAATAACTGCACTGTCACTTGGAAAGAAAATGGAAATTACATTTGTTGCAGTATATGTGTAAACAGGTTTTGGTTTCCCACTGTATGTCTGACCAACATCTTTGAACCAGTTCACAAGTTCAAAGTCAATACCACATTATATATCTTTTATCATGTAACAAATATGATATCTTTCAAGGTTAACAACATTTGGCTGGCTTTTCTAGAAAGCCCATTATTTGTGATTGCCAGTCCTGACTCTTCCTCTCCCCTGCTACTTTGGCATACACGGAGGGAACCTCTTCCTCAAGCCAGGGGGAGGTGCAGCCTGTTCAGAAGAATCCCTGCCTCCCTCCAAAAGTGAGAGGGTGATTCTGTTCATTGAGAGATTCATTCCTCTCATGGTCAGGAAATGCTAAGACCATGAGGTGGAAGAATTCTTAGGTGGTAGAAAGAGCGGTACAGCTTCAAAGTGTAAGTGGGGAATGTTGTGATGAGGAACTGCAGGATGTCTTGATTAAACACCCTGAGTCCCTGGCCTCAGTGATGACAATCTAGCCCAGGCATAAACTGATAAAACCCTTGGGTTTCAGTCTGAGGTGAAATTGTTCTCTCTATGGAGACAAATAAGCAGGACAGCAAAAACCATTTGTTCACATGGCAGGAAAAGGAAAGTCATCCTACTCTAGGGCCATAAAGGCAGAGAACATGCTGTTGGTTATGACAGAATAGAGGGAATGGTGGGATTCAGGAAGTGTGGGGACTCAATCCCCTGTTCAGAACAGGTCAAAGAGAAACCCTCCCAGCTGGGAGAGAAAGAGTTAAAAGGTTTAGCACACTCATTGAAAGTGCACAAGCCAAGAACTAGGAAATAGGGAGAAATGAAGTCTACCTCAACCAGCCTCTATTACAAAGTTCCAGCTTTGTTTATGTCAACACCGCACAAAGAAATGTGAAGGCAAATCCAGTAACTTCTGCAACCCAATTAGTTTCATGAGTTTGTTTTCCTTTTTTTATTAATTTCTGTAACTCCTCTGCTAAGGTTCTGATGTGAGTTTCTTGTGCTTCTGTGCTCCTAGAAAACAGAGATGAATGTTAGTAAATAAAGATTTTTTTTTTCTTTTCAAGATCTCACATTGTGACCAAAAATTACTTACCCAAGCACTGGGCCATTTATCCACACAAAGACAAAATTCCTGACTGCGTTAGAAGGTTTGCAGGAAGGGAAGAAGGAAGTGTGCAGCAGCTAGCACATACACAGAGGTCACCTCTTGTTAGCCAAATTGCCTTGATTTTTTACCAGTATTGGGGAAGTTATGATTATTAATTGGCAATAGGCAAATTAGGGAATGAACACCAGTGTCTACAGAGGTCCCGCCCTTCCAGAGGTACCAGTAACAGACACAGATGTCTTTACTGTAGTTTTCTTCACGCACAAACAATACACAGTCACATACACAATTATTCAGATTCTAGGAAATAAAGATAGATAATCAGCATGTTTGCATGAGCAGGATATTCGTTGTTTGGGTAATAGTTACCTGTCTGATGAGATGAAGGCTTCCAAATGGAAAAATAAGGGAATTATAGAAAAATGGGGATTATGCTAGGAAAATGGAGCATGCAAACTGAACCAGCAGAAAGCACATGGAAGACTCTGGCAGCCGTCCAAGAGCCTCAGGGTAAGATGGGTGGCAAGATAGCCACAACTTCAAGAGTAAGAGAGTATAGAGGTCATGGGGGGGGGGAGTAGAGAGAGACCATATGGCTGGGTGCCCCCTTTTATGAGGGGGGCTTGGGGGGTTGGGCCAGGCTGGCCACATGTCCTAGACACATGTCTCTTGGGGGTGGCCTAAGCTGGTCACATGTCTTGGCCTACGTCCTACTAGTCCATCCCCAAAACATGCTGATTGGTGTTGGATTCAAGGGGAAAGGGTCTAGTGGAGTGGGCAATATTGGGAACTAGCAACTTAGACTGGAGTCTGGCACCTGGATGTAGATGAGATGAGTCATCGGGCTAAGGCCATTGTCTTTTGATAGCCCTAGGGCTCGTTGATGGGTGAGTGATTAGTTGCCAAGCAACCATGTGTAGAGCCTCCTGGTTACATGCAGCTTTTCAGGTAGGTGGAGGTGGGGAAGGGGATTGCCTGCGTGTCTTGGAGGGAGCTCCTAATGGTGTTTGGAGTACTCTGTCCTCATGCTTTGGCCTGGCCTGGTGTCTGATGCTTTGTGCAGACTATGGAACTGATCCATCTCCCATCAGGTAAAAGGGCTGGTAACCTTGAAGAATCCACTGGAACAGCAACGCAGAAGGGAAGGTGTCCTTCTCTCAAGGATGCAGTCTTAACAGGCATCATAGTGGGTTATCATGCTTTACAGTTCCTTAAGCATACTTTGCACAGTCCATACTTTATTACAGTTCATAAAAGGCATGAAAAAGCCTTGCAGGGCAACACTCTGTCAGTGCCTCAAACTGCTGACAGCAAGTGAGGGCAATTTCATCGGTGGCAGGAGGTATCTACCCCCATATGATAGGAGGGAGGGGGGTGAGTACAAGCTCCCTTACACTCATGCAAATTTCCATCACCTCTCAGATACTTCTGGGCAAGGAGAGCTACTCAGTGGATAAGTACAGGGAGAACCACATTTCTAATTTTCTTCATGTAATAACTGAAAATTAAAAATTAGCATATCGGAGGAAGTCTTGTGGGTTTTTTCACATGCTGTGCTAGTTTTCTATTTACAAGGGATTATTAATGAAAGAGAACACTGAACAATGTAATCTCTCACCTGCAGTCTGTAGTGCTACTGTCTACCACCTCAGCATTCTGCCACCTCATTTCCACCTTATTCCACTTCATGTCTGGACCAGACCTTGTAAGTAGTAAGAATCTCTCACTTCCTTTCTGGGTGTCTCTCATTCCAGCATGAGGTGGATAAATTACTCTTCTGAAGGAAGGGATTAGCTTCTCAACTCAAATGAGAAGTTATTAAGAAGGAAATAAAGTAAGCATGTTAGCGTTGCCAAGCCTGGCAACCAGTGGTAGCTTGAGGGATAGCGATATGGGGGCATGGTGTCATGTGTGCTGCTATGTCATTTCTTGGGGAAATCTGGAAGAGACCATAGAATTTCTGGCAGTTCCTGGAGCTACCCCATGTCTCTTCCTGGTTTCCCCTGAAAGTGACATAGAGATTCATACAATGCTGATATTGTTGTTGTTGTTTTTAAAAAATATATTCTGCCAGTGCTCAGAGCATTAGTGGGCAATGAAGGCTGCTGGCCACCATAATATCAGATATGTGATTGAATTAGGGAAGTAAATTAGTACAATAAAATGAATCAAAGAGATAAGTTACTATCAGTGCCATTCTAAGAATACATGTGGAGCAAGCCCCATTGAATAGACCTGAGTAGGATTCTGAATATTTATTTAAAATGTGTATTAGCTGCCTTTCTTCCTTACAGAGCTCAAAGTAGCCCACAAATAGATCTTCTTAGGATTGTGCTGTAATAAATAAGTAAACAAGTGACCAAGAAAGTAAAGTTAGTGATCACTATATATAATTATATGGGAGAATATGAGCTAATAGAGGCCAGACATAATGAATACTGTGTATATTTGGTGTATCCCAGGCATTTTGAAGCAGGCATCCAGGGCCCCAATTTGGATCAGCATCAAAGTATGATGGGAGGGAGTTTAAGACCATTGACCTATTTGCATAACCAGAAGTGGCCCCAGAGAAGATGCCATTTGCTATTCTGGGACAAACAAGACTGTATATTTGTCACAACAGGACAAATAGCAGCTCCATGGGACCATTACAATACATAAAAATGGCACTGGGGACAGGCTCACCCTCCCTCCCACATATCATGGTCCCAATCCAAATTTGGGTCCATGTGCTCGGGAGCTTTATACACAGAATTACCAGTCCTAGCATCTTGTTTGGTTGGCAAAACAGTGAATAAGTAAAGACTCTGGGGTCATCGCAAGCAGATGTCAGTTTGGCACCCATTCCATTGTTGTCCTCAAGTGCCCTCCCCCATTTATCCCATTTATCAGTTGCCGCTATTCTCTTCTCTGAAAGACATAGATGTTGTAATATTGACAGAACTGACCCAGCACCTGCATTGCATACGTCTATTTTCCTTTTGGAAAGAAAAAGATATTTTAGAGAAAAGGTATGAGTGGTGGTTATACACTTATTTTACTTCAAGAAATTTGAGCGGTAGAAGCAATGCTCCATAGGCAAAGCAGTTCGTTTGCACAGGCGTGGTGAAAATGCATGTGTCACTTCTGAATTCCATGTAAATGCTTGGCTTCCTTTCTAGCCATCCACAAAATTACTGTATCCCAAGCCAAGCTTCACTCAAGCAATAAATATGTAACCATGAATAATTTCTATGACAAAACATAGTCCAAGCCCAAGGTAGAATAACTTGGTCCTTAGTAGGAAAGAAGAGGGAGATGGTGAGCAAGCAGTACTCTCTACTCAAATCACCCAAACAGAGAGAAATGCATGAGAGGTTGTTTTTCGGGTAACCAAAAAGCACAGAAGGCAGCTTATCAAAAAAGTGTTGAAAGGAAAGCAATATCTTGCCTAAAGAAACAGATTGCAAAATGGGGAAAAGACATGGAAGTAAATGTCAATCACAGATGAGGATACTTATACCAATTGGAGGGAGAACATCAAGAGTTCTTCCATTTCTTAGAAATAAAGAATAACATACCCTTTTCCTAAAGCAAGAAAGTGTACCAATCACAATGATTTTTGATTGAATGTCTAATACTGGCAAGGAAGCTATTTGAAAAATGTGATCTTTTGCCCCTTTTTAGCTTCTGTTAAAACAGGCTTTCACACACTCAGCCTCACCAATATTTGCATTAGAAGTCATTGAAGTCCATTGAAGTACACTCCAAATAATACAGTTAAGTATTAGGTTCTTCTATCATATCATCTTTCAAAGGGATTAGGAAACTGTCCAGTACTTAAAGTGATTAACTTGCAGTACTTTTACTTAAAGTCACTGAATAGCTCTTACACTTACATAGTTTCCTGCCTCAAGTTGGGTTCTCCTAGAATTACAACGGATCTTCAGACTAAAGAGTTCAGTTTTCCCAGAGGAATTTGGTGAGTCAGCTATATGGCATTGCTTCCCCACTGAGCTCCTTTTTCTTCCCAAACATCACCCCCAAATCTCCAGGAATTTCCCAAGCCAGAGTTGGCTACTACACAGCAACCTGGAGGTATGCTGTACCAATTATAATAGGCCCCCATCATACACGTATCAAACTGCACAGAGGATGCTTCTTTAAGGCTCCATTAGAGATGGCTGTTCTTTGCATGTCAATACAAAGGACTGGGTAGGATTAATTAGGACAGTCTTGCCCACCTCTGCCTTCTGGTGCTGACTGGGTGGGAATACTGCCTATATGTTTGTGGAATTGACAAATACCACAGCTATGTGAAATGGACTCATGGAGAAGCAACCAGTGTTCCCTCTAAGCTGAATTAGTGTGAGCTAGCTCACAGTTTTTTAGCCTCTGGCTCACACATTTTTGCCTTAGCTCAGGAAGGATGGCTCCAGAGCAAACTAATTCATGCAGTAACCAACTCGCTCACTCACAACTTTAATGCTAGTAGCTCACAAAGTAGAATGTTTGCTCACAAGACTTCACAGCTTAGAGGGAACATTGGAAGCAACCCCCACGCAGCTCAGTTCACAGACAGTTCGAGCACCTTCCTGACATATATGATACTGATGCTACTCCTAAGTAGGTAAAACAGTCCCTTAAGTCTTCCACCTACATAGTTGATGTTGCATTGGAGTTGGCAACCAAGCCAGCAATGCATCTATTAGATGTTGAATGACCAACAAGAGTACTGCATGCATGGTGTCTAAATAACCATGCATGTTTTTTAAGCATGGTGTCTTATCTGCACAGGATTAAGGGCTGGTTTATATGTGACCCTGGCAGGTGAAAGAATTTACCCTCCACATCTGCACAGCGCCTTGTTTGAATGGGCTTTCTACTTATGCAAAGCAGTTGTATGTGCTTAGTTTGTACACCAGCACAACAACTGCAAGTCCTCCACATATCTGGTGTGCTAACTAAGGCCATGTCACTGCTTTGCAGGGTTTGCAGCATGATTTGAATGAGATACTGAGCCCGTGAAAAGTAAAAGGGGAAATTAAGAACATAAGAACATAAGAGAAGCCAATGTTGAATCAGGCCAATGGCCCATCTAGTCCAACACTCTGTCACACAGCGGCCAAAAATACCAGGTGCCATCAGGAGGTCCAGCAGTGGGGCCAGGACACTAGAAGCCCTCCCACTGCTGCCCCCCCTCCAGCACCAAGAATAGAGTGCATCACCTGCCCCAGACTGAGAGTTCCTATCTATACCCTGTGGCTAATAGCCACTGATGGACTTCTGCTCCGTATGTTTATCTAATTCCCTCTTGAAACTGCCCATGCTTGTAGCTGCCACCACCTCCTGTGACAGTGAATTCCATGTGTTAATCACTCTTTGGGTGAAGACGTACTTCCTTTTATCTGTTCTAACTCGACTGCTCAGCAATTTCATTGAGTGCCCACGAGTTCTTGTATTGTGAGAAAGGGAGAAAAGTACTTCTTTCTCAACCTGCTCTATCCCATGCATAATCTTATAAACCTCGATCATGTCACCCCTCAGCCATCGTTTCTCCAAGCTAAAGAGCCCCAAGCATTTTAACCTTTCTTCATAGGGAAAGTGTTCCAACCCTTTTATCATTCTAGTTGCCCTTTTCTGCACTTTTTCCAATGCTATAATATCCTTTTTGAGGTGTGGCGACCAGAACTGGACACAGTATTCCAAATGAGGTTGCACCAATGATTTATACAGGGGCATTATGATACTGGCTGATTTGTTTTCAATTCCCTTCCTAATAATCCCCAGCATAGCATTGGCCTTCTTTATTACACACTGTCTAGACATTTTCATTGAGTTATCTACTACGACTCCAAGATCTCTCTCTTGGTCAGTCTCTGCCAGTTCAGACCCCATCAACGTGTATTTATATTTAGGATTTTTGGCTCCAATGTGCATCACTTTGCACTTGGCCACATTGAACCCCATTTGCCACGTTGACGCCCACTGACCCATCCTCGATAGATCCCTTTGGAGTGCCTCACAATCCTCCCTGGTTTTCACTACCCTGAACAACTTCATGTCATCTGCAAATTTAGCCACTTCACTGCATACTCCCAATTCCAAATAGTTAAAAAGCATTGCACTGAGTACTGATCCCTGTGGTACCCCACTGCTTACCACCCTCCATTGAGAAAGTTTCCCATTTATATTCACTCTCTGTTTCCTATTTATAAGCCAATTTTTGATCCTCAAGAGGACTTGTCCTTTTATCCCATGACTATTGAGCTTACTTAGGAGCCTTTGATGAGGAACTTTATCAAAAGCTTTCTCACCAGTGTCATATTAAAGCTGAGAGAACAACAGCAGCCATGCCAGCACTCTGACATCAAAAGAGGCCTCAGTAAGTAAGGATACTAGCCTAAAACTCACTGGAATCACTGGGATTTACCTATACTTAAACATGTTCAGGACCATGTTGCCTGCTTTCTGCAGCCTCAGGTGGCTTAAATTCAAGTATTCGCCATTGGCAAACTGTTTTAGCTTGAGAACTTGGATTTAAGTGAGCTGAGCAGAAATAAAATAGTCTAAATCTAATTAAATCTGAATTAAGTGGTCTGTGGACCACAGCTAAGAAGGTATCATTTGGATAATGTTCTTTTTGTTATCCAAGAAAACCTGGAAGGTATTGGGGGGGGACTGGGGGGTTTCTGCAGAGTTTGAGGGGGAATCACCAAAAATTGCCTTCCCCCTCCTCTGAGTAGGAGTTCCTTCAACATGCCTATGCATTCCTTAAATAAAGATTTTAAGGATTATCCTTTCTGAATGTCATGTCTACTAGTTATATTTTATGAGGGTAAAGAAATATGTACATGTTGCTAGCCATACTATTACTCATGGTCTTTTGATCTTTTTTATCTATTCTCTTGTCATGGATCAAATAGTTCAAGTGGAGAAAGAGAAAAAAGAAAGCTTATATGATTTTCAGCCTTGAAACACTTACTTGTGCACCTAATTAAGCCAATCCCTTTCAGAAAGAATCAATGAGCTACAGTGTTAAAGGAAGCTTCGGCTTTGGTTAGAGCTGAGCTGCTCTGTGTATGTGTGTGTTTAAATTGTCTGAAACTACAGGAAACAATTAAATCTGGGGAAGGGTTGTGATGATAAAAATGGATTTTATAATTTATAGATGAAATTGTAAAATACAAATTTAGAACTGGATGTATGCGTTATATGAAAAGCTGCAGCCTATTTACATGAAAGCAGTAGCTCCTTTGGTCACAACTACATTCACTCAAAAAGCAGGTTTTGTTTAAATCAATAGAACTTACTTGAAGATTAAATGTCTTTGGGATTACTACTTCTCTAAGGTAGCCTGGGCTGAATCACAGCATACCCTGTGGAGGGAAGGGCCATGTAGCAGAGGAATGCAATCACACTACCAGGCTGCTGCTGTTCCAGTCAAGGGAGGGGGAATAAATGAGACCTATGCGAGTGGGCCCCAAGAAGGTCAGACCTTGGGGACAATGAGGCCATATTGCCCAATGAGCCCTGTGGTGTCATCTCCAATATGAAAGCACTAATAGGAGCACTAGATATTTTACCATATATTACAAGTTCATGAAAGCTTATAGGGCTGGCTTCACACATACACATTCACTGATTGCTGACTGTAAGTTCGAGTGAAGATTTATATCTGAGAATAACCTATTGTAGAGCAAGACCACCGACATCACTATAGTAGTAAAGTGCCTTCCCCCAACCCTGCCAATCATGAAAGCAGCAAAATCAAGCCACCCATAGACTGGGTAAGAGTCTCTTGTATAGAAAAAATATTTCTCTGATTCATTGATTAAACTCAAATGGTTGAGCTGGGAACAGATCCCTGTAACTTTCACACCTGACCAGATGGCAAGCACAAATGGCAAGCCTGGTTCTACATTTCAAAGGACATTTTGACACCTTACAGGGACAGCGTAGACATTCAGTCTCTGTCCCACACTTCAAAGCCTAGCCTACGTGACCCATCGCATGTAAGCTATGGTGGGACTTGCAAAGTAGACACGCCTTTCTGCTTTGGCATAATTGGGTACTGGCCATGCTTAATTATGACAAAGGAGGAGGAGAGTTGTCTTTTGGCCTATCAAAAGGCACCCAGAACTCTCTTGGAAAGAGGGCCCCTTTCTAAGAGTTAGTCTCTGTTTGGATTACAATCTGGCAACACTGAATTTTGCAAGGGGGGCAACACACTGACTGTGATTGCCCATTGCAAGCATGGATTTCATCTTTAAAATCCCTTGGAGAAGGGACTTCGCTTGAACTGTTATCTGCACCAAGGATTGGTAACTATGATGCTTTTTGTATGTTTTAGTTAGAGCGCTATAAAGCTCTAGGTCTGTTTATTATTTTCACCCTGAGTAAGTCTTATGTCTTACAGTGTTGTATTGAATAAAGATCTTATATAGAGTAATCTGATCTGGTTTGGATCAATATTGTACCTGAACTCTAAGGCTAAATTCCAGAGCCTTACCTGCTCGTCTGAAAGCTACTGGTGTGTGTTAAACCATTTGCTGCTCTACCTCAGAGCTGATACGTTGTTAAGTTCCAAGAACCAGGAAGGAGGGGGGGGGCTATCCTCCTGGCTGGTTGGGAACGTTCTTAAAAATAGTTCCTGGTGGCAGAACACTGGTTTTTCAGTGCTCGTACAAAGCATGAGGGGTTGGCTCGTTCTCTCACTCCTGGAGGGGGGTGCAAGAGACAGGGACCCAGTGCTTGTTGGCAGCATCTGGACTCTCTGGACCTGTGGGTGGAGAGTCTAGATCCTGTACATGGTGGCAGCGTCTGGACTCTCTGGACCTGTTGGTGGAGAGTCTAGATCTTGTACATCTCTAATGATAAAATAAGGTGTTTATGAATTAATCAAAACAAAAAGAACACCCCCCCTCAAAAAAACAAAAAAACCCGGTCTGATTAGAACCTGAAAATGTTCCAAAAGGGACAGAAAGTTGGAGAGTCAGTTCAAGGGGGGGGAGGTGGAGAAAACAGGAGCTTCTTGTCCTACATGAGTGCTATTGTCTCTACGAGGAAATCCAAATTGTTACAGGCCTAAGGTTATATAGATCAGGGGTCCCCAAATTGGTGCCCAGGGGTGCCATGGCACTTACCAACTCCTTTCTTGGTGTCCACCAAATGGTTTTTGGGTTTTTTTAGAAAGTGAGGCTTTTGATTGGCCAGTGGAGATTTGATTGGCCATGCAGATTTTTTTAAAAAAACATGTTGCTTTGACAGCAGTTGCCACAACAGCAAAAGGACTGTGTGACTGAAGGTAAGTTGCAGCAGCCATTTTGTGGCAGGCTCTGCCTCCTGCAGCACCCATTTGTGGCAGCCATTTTGTGGCTGTGCCCATCACACTGTGTCAGAATTCCAAAGGTGGGAGAGGGATATTCCACTGAAACCAATGGAATATAATAACAAAGTAGAACTATGAAAATGAAGCAACAATGACAAAAGAAACAGTTTAAAAAACTTTATGAAGCAACCCAATAATGAAACAGTCTCTTTAGGAATCAACTGAAAAACAAAACAAACTCCCATGCACAAGTCTGCTTGTTACACATGTAGTTTAATCCATAGTTGTGTGATGAGGCACACTGTGATCTTATGCTCCTCAAATTTAGTTTTTCCTATGTGATGTTCTCTCTCATTACGACAACTCTCATTCCAAAATCTGATTTCTTCCATGTCTTAGAAAACTAAGCATAGACTCAGCCCTGAACAGCTTCCTTCAGTCATTCATCAATTCTTATTACAATCAGTGTCTGTGTAATTGAAATTCTTTATCAGCAACTGCTCTACATACCTTGAGCACTTCCTGATCTAATTTTTCAACCATTCAACTCTGCAGCAGTTTCCCTCAGAACATTTTTTACCCATTTTTTAATTACAATTCAGCTGTCTAGAATTTGGCAACTAACCTCAATATAGTATAATGCATAGTTATGAAACCCAGTCCTGCAATGCTCCCATTCACTTCAATAGGAAATGTTGCTTGAAAAAAGGCAGGCAAGGAAGAGAGGCCCATCTATCTTAGTCCTTAGTGTGTCTCCGGCAATTGAATCCTAAAATGAATAGAAACAAGGTTATTTAAAACTGATTGATATTGGTGGTGCTCAGGTGAACGTTTGGAGTATCTGTGAGCTTTGCCTTTATGGCCAATTCAAGAATACAGCCCTACTTTATGGCTTGTAAAACTAAGCAAAGGTGTCTGCTGTTAATGCAAATATAAATGATCCATTGCACCTTTTATTCACTGCTTCCCTTACCATCTGCTGTGGTCTTTGCTGGGTTTTATCATTTTACTGCATCTTTCCCCCCCACCTCCATTTTTCTTCCCTTTTCAGTATATATTGACTAGGAGCCTACAGCCAAATAACTGGCTTGTTAGCACAAATCAATATGTGACATTCCACACCCCACATCTCTTGGCCTTCGCTGCCCCTTAGCACTGCCAGTTGACAGTGCTACAGTGATAGTGGAAACCTTCATTCTGATTCGATTCTTCCTTGAGCACAGCTCTTAAAAGAACAGGAACCTTCTCAGTCCTCAAACAGGCAAGCCACTGTGCCCTCACAGTTTTAGGCCACACTCTTCAAGCTTTGTCTTCAAGCCTCTTTCCAGTGATGCTTCAGTTCTTCAAAGAACATGTTTAAAAATCTCCCAAGGTGTGCACTCCACATTGTCATATTATTTGTTTACAATATTTTTAAGGAGTATTTTAAGTGGTTCTGTGCCTGCACAGGTAGATGGCCAGTTAACTGCAGCTGGCATATAAAAATTTGTGAACTGATTAGAGGACACATCATCATGGGTGGGTCATGCATCTGTAAAATCAGTCACATGTTAAGTACATATTCTGCCCTTGTACAGTCTATGGCATTCAGCTGTTGGTAGCACAGATCATGTTGGCACATATTCAGAAGTTCTGGATCAAACTTAAAATTTTTGTTACTTTGTATAAGGACATGCAAAGTGTACAGGCTTTGAGCCCTCTCACCCCCAGTCCAGAGGATAAGAAAGGCACAATTCCTGATATTCTGCCAGCATATACAGGATCTTACTTCTCACTCATTCCAGTCCAAGAATGAGAGATACCAAAACCCCATATGCTTCAGGCACACTTAAACAAACCCAGAAGAATGTTTGCACATTCTCTCTAGGATATCAGTAGTCACTGCCACCAGGACCTCAGGATACTAGATTCCTCACCAGCTCAGGAGAGAGTCCCACCTCCTGTTTGGTTTCTGGGAATTAACAACTTATCAGCTCTGTGCCAGAGCTGCAGATAATTAGTTAACACACAGTGGTAGCCTTCTGCTGAGTCAACTCAGGTAATGAGATTTAGGCTTAGAATCGAGTTGTAACACATGACTCAAACTCAGATAATATTAATGGATATTATCTTTATTCAGTACAAAGCATGCATATAACAAGAGGCTAGCAAGAAGGTATATAAAACAAATAAGATCTATAGCTTCTTCAGCTCTAATTATATATAGAGGTATTCATAATTACCAGTCATTCAGAGATACCAGATAATTCAATGCCCTTTGTGGAACCAGGGAATCTTCAGGATGAACCACATGGCTGATGAAGGCAACAAAGACCAGCTTGGTTGCCTAGCAGTAAAATTCCATGTTGCAGGTTTGTAATCCAAAAGGGAACTCACTCTCAGAAAGGGGTCCTCTTTCCAAGAGAACTCTGTCCCTCTTCCCATAGGGTAAGCACAACTCCCTCCCTCTCCCGTCATAATTGAATATGGCCATTTATCCAGTCAGAGGGGATAAAGAGGTGTGCCCAAATATCTAGTTACAGGCATTCATTGCGTACATGACTGGAGCTATGTAAGAGAAGCTTTGATGTGTTAATGTTTGGGATATCTGTGTCCCCCCCAGCTTGGAAAGATGCCTCAATGTCTGCTCTTCCCAACTAAGATGCCAAAGTGGCTTGGATATGGATATCAAGCTTGGCATCTGTGCAGGCCATCTGCTCAAGTGCCAAAAGTCACATGGATATGTTAGCAGCTAGACCATTTGGGCCTAGCAGGAATGAATCAGGAAAGTCTTTTCCTATACACAAAGTATTTAGGGGACTTAGGGGACTCCATCTTGACCTGTATAGCCCTAGAACTCAAAGTCTTGGTCCAGTTACAGCTCCTTGCTCCCAAGAAGTCCATTGTAAGTCACAGGACATTGCTGCTGAAGACAGAGAACCACCATAGCAGATTGAAGACAACTGAAGAAAGCAACTCGCTTGTATATTACATTTTTCTATTGTCAGGTTGGAAAACTAGACAGAAAAAGGAGTCAGGGAAAACAATGCGAAACTGCACAGGCACAAAAAATGGGCGATAAATTTTAGAACCATTTCAAGTGCCTGATAAAAAGCAATATTTTTTTCAGGTGTTCAGGGGAGGTGTTTATAGTTTGTGATTTAAGCAATGTAATGTTTGCATGTTACTAGTTTGATTGGTGTCAGGGGAATCATGCATGTAAGTAAACTATACTTTTTAATTGTGAACTGATTAGAGGACACATCACTATTAAAGGCTTAGAAGTACTGTACAAGCAGCTGAAGGACTGTGAAGGGTTAATTCTTCACAGAGCCAGAAAGTTTGAATGACAGGCTGTTTCAAGAGATCTGATTGGTTAGCATCAGCTGAGCAAAGAGAAACTTTAGACCTGAATGCTAAGAAGGAGAATTCATTCAAAATTCAGCCCTGACTGAGAGCAGTTTAACACCAGGCAGGAGAACTGAGGAAAGTTGGCAAGGATGAGTGGGTAGTTAGACAGCGACTCCCATTTGGGCCAAGGAAAGAGGACAGCTCTTCTAGAGAGAAAAGAAAATTCCCTACCTAGTCTAAACAGGGTGATAGATCTGAAAAGTACAGAAATCTCAGGTCTGGTGTGGTTAGAAACTGCCTTTAGAGACCTTAAGAGTCAGTTACAAACTCAAGACAAGTACTGGTGTTTCAAGAGAAGGGGTTTGGGTACTGGAAAAAGTGTACCAGCCTTCTGGAAACCAAAAGAGTCAGAGAATACTCAAAGAAAGTGTACTAGATGTTGGCAGAGTTCAGGAAAAACCCAATCCGTGCTTTGGAGTTTCCTTTCTATTAATTTACTGCAACAGGATTATGCAAAAAGACAAGAACTGAGTGCAAGTCATTAAGGCAACAGAGAGGCCTTCAGAGTACAAGCACTACTGCATACTAACACACAGCAGAGAGAGAAAACAACAAGAGGTCAGTTGGACTGCAAGAGAAAACATTCAATAAACCTTAAAAACTTGAGCCAGTTTGATGTAGTGATTAGAAGCATGGACTCTAATCTGGGAGAATCGGGTTTGATTCCCCAGTCCTCCACTTGCAGCTGCTGGTGTGACCTTGGGTCAGTCATAAGTTCTTTCAGAGCTGTTCTCTCAAGGGCAGTTCTTGAGAGAGCTCTCTCAGCCCCACCTGCCTCACACTCACAGGGTGTCTGTTGTGGAGAGGGGAAGGAAAGAGGATTATAAACCGCTCTGAGACTCCTTTTGGTAATGAATAGTGGGATCCAATCCCTCCTCCTCTTCTTCTGCTCCTCCTAGGGTGCAAGTGGATTAAACTACTCTGTCAGCAGTATTTACAATAATTAGACCCTTAGCGGGCTGTCACTAGACTGTTTGGAAAAACACTGGAACAAAAGCCTCTCAACATAAAGGTTTAAATCACTGTGAATAGCTTAAGAAACTCTCATTAGCCTGAAACATAGAAAGTAAAGTCTGTGCATGGACTGATTTACCTCAGAAACTTTACCCCTGATTTCACCTGACCTTTCCTCTCTATGTTAAATAAAATATTTTTGTTATTTTGAACATCTTGAGTGCCATTAAAGTTAAAGAGGATTCCCAATCTTTCCCTCAGGTTTCTGGGCTGAGCAAACAGCCAAAATATTATACTTTGGCACGGTGGGACAGCCAGAGTTCTTCAGCAAAGAAGAAAACAGCTAAGTCAGTAAAGGGAAAGAAAAATAGAGGGAAAATCTTGCCTCTGAGGGAGGGAAGTGCACAGGGCTATCATATTAATAGACCTCATAGCCACAATGAGGAAAACTTAACTGATCCTGTTCTTCAATCTTTTACCTCATTGTGTATGGCATACATAACAGCTCTTCTAGTAGACTCCTAGTAGACCCACACTGCCATCCTAAATAGAATTACACCCACCTAAGTAAACCAAAATTAATGGACTTACAAAGGTTACCTCTGGTTAGGATGGCATTGTTAGTGGTTGGTTGGTTCATTTGTTTGAGCAGTTCGCCAGAGTTTGCATGTTAATTTCCTTCCTATTTCCTTATCTGGGGATCTCCATTTTGAAATATCTTGATGTTCTCACAATTAAGTAAGTTTGTACCTTGCTGACAATAAAAGTCCAGGGCCAGTCAACCTTTCAAAGATGTTTTACGTATGGAAATGTGCTTTTTGGTTCTTTTTGTGCTTTTGCCATTTTTTAAAGTTTGTGTGCCTTTTAAATATGTACGTTCTTTATAATATATATTTAATTTTAATCATAATTCTGTGCCTTGGGTCTTTTCTGCTTGCCAGAGCCTGATTTCTAGATACGATTAAGGTTCTTTCTTTTAAAAAGACAATTTGCAATGCAATCCTAAATGGTGCTATACCATTTTAAGCTCATTGTCTTTAGAAAGATGTAGCTCTGCTGAGGACCAAAGAGCTAGAAAAAGAGTGTTTTTACCCCACTTTTCTCTACCCTAGCATATCTCAAAGAGGCTTACAATCACCTTCCCTTTCTTTCCCCACAACAGGCACCTTGTGAGGTAGGTGGGTCTGAAAGAGTTCTGAGAGAATTACGACTGGCCCAAGGTCACCCAGCAGACTTCATGTGGTGGAGGAATCAAATCCAGTTCTCCAAATTAGAGTATGCTGCTCTTAACCACTACACTGGCTCTTGCTGGACTGCAATGCAGTGAGGTGTCTCCACAGCTGGCTTTGTTGGGTGGGGGTTTTTTACATTTTGAATGGAGGCTGGCCATGAAAGGGTTGTTGTTTTTTGGTAAGGAGGGTGACCACATTGGAGCAATGACATGGCCTACAGCCAGTGTTCCCCCTAAGATGAGTTAGTATGAGCTAGCTCACAGTTTTTTAGCCTCCAGCTCACACATTTTTGTCTTAGGTCAGGAAGGATGGCTGCAGAGCAAACTAATTTATGCAGTAGCTAAATCGTTCGCTCACAACTTTAATGCCAGTAGCTCACAAAGTAGAATTTTTGCTCACAAGACTTCACAGCTTTGAGGGAACATTGCCTACAGCCCCAACTCCTCCTGTCTACCATCCATGAAAGCATGCCCCTAGGTGCCTTCTGATCACTGGTGGTAAGGCATGTAAGGCAGAGATGTTCCTCCAGGCATTTGGCTGAGGACAGTAACAGTACAGCAGGTAGTCTGTCACACTCATATCCTCCATTCTCTGCAAGCCCTTCCCTCAGGAGGCTTGTGAAATCTGAAATTTTCTCGCCATATTGGAATGGATTGAATTATTGCTGATGTATGCACTATGTATTTTATTGTAGGATTCTAACCTAGCTATTTATTGTATGCTCCTTTCTGTTGTAAGTTGCCCTGAGCCCCGCTTGCAGGAAACAGCAGCCTAAAAGATTAAATAAGCCAATCAATTTTAATTTTTATTCTGACTCCTGCTTAGCTGGCTTCTAGTAGCCTCACTCTCCACCTTCTAAATTTGTATTTGTTATGATGCTAGGAGACAGTGAGGAGAGCCATGCTTTCATTTCCAGTATAAAGGGTCTTGTTATCAGGCTCTGTGGCCAACCCATAGCTTGAAAAACAGGGTTCTGGCACCGAGCTGATAGAGGCCAGCTCACATTAAACCTTGCCTCCACACACCTGTAAAAATGATACTGAACATTTCTTTAAAATACCCATTGCTATGGATAAAGCATCATTAGCCACTTAATTTAGCCTGTTCCTGGGTTCAGACAATTCTGAGCCTTTCACTGCTTCTCATCTTCAGTGCTGTTCCTCTGTGGAGAACAGCAATGCCAGCCATTGTTCTTCTCAGCAGCCCCATTTCTGCTGCTTACAAGGATGGGGAGGTGTCGCCGACACATACTGTCTTTGCAGGTTCCTGCTTGGATAAAAGGGGAGGAAATGCAATGGACTCTGAAGCACTCGTGGGAAAAGGTCACAGCATGCTGTCATTATTTCCTCACAACCTAAAGGTGAATTCTCTGTAGATATATATAGATGCCAATACCCTGAAACAGTATGAAAAAGCATATGAGGTCACTGCCACAAGAGGAAGGTTCTCTGAGGCGTAGCATCGGAAAGCAGGAAACATTCAATTACTGCCATCCTTTCCATGCTGCAAATTCTACCTTGAAACATAAGGCTCAGGAAGCCTTTCCTTAACTCTTTTTCCCTGCTATACTTCTTCACTCCAAGTGAAAGTGTTTTCCCAAGTTTGATGCTTTTGTCAATTTCTACCCTACTTCCTTCACATTGTTATTTCATTTTAAGTACAATAAAAATAGTCATGCTAAGAATGTTTTTTTCAGTCTGGGATATATCACTTGTGAATGTCAGTAGAGAGGGGAAAACAAAACAATGGAAAAGGCCCATTTATAAATCGTATACATACTTAAGGTAATATGGGAAACTAGCAGTAAAGCCCATTGTAGAAGCAATACAACGAGCACTAGAAAGATGTGATGTGTAACGAATGCATAGAAAGGTACAAAAGTGGAAGTAAAGTCTCACACACACAACCAGGAACCTCTGGCTCTCCCACTCCCACATTCAAGGCCCCTGTGGCCCAGCCAGGCAGGACATGGCTCTCCCGCCCACCCCGTCCAAGGCCCCTGCGGCCCAGCCAGGCAAGCCTTGGCTCTCCTCCCCCATTCAAGGCCCCTGCAGCCAAGCCAGGCAGGCCTTGGCTCTCCCACCCCTCCTGTTCAAGGACCCTGTGGCCCATCCAGGCAGGCCTTGGCTCTCCCACCCTCCCATTCAAGGCCCCTGTGGGCCAGCCAGGCAGACCTTGGCTCTCCTCCCCCATTCAAGGCCCCTGCAGCCGAGCCAGGCAGGCCTTGGCTCTCCCACCCCCCCTGTTCAAGGACCCTGTGGCCCATCCAGGCAGGCCTTGGCTCTCCCATCCCTGTTCAAGGACCCTGTGGCCCATCCAGGCAGGCCTTGGCTCTCCCATCCCCCCATTCAAGGCCCCTGTGGCCCAGGCAGGCAGGCCTTGGCTCTCCCACCCACACGTTCAAGGCCCCTGTGGCCCATCCAGGCAGGCCTTGGCTCTCCCACCCCCCATTCAAGGCCCCTGTGGCCCAGCCAGGCAGGCCTTGGCTCTCCCATCCCCCCATTCAAGGCCCCTGTGGCCCATCCAGGCAGGCCTTGGCTCTCCCACCCACCCCATTCAAGGCCCCTGTGGCCCAGCCAGGCAGGCCTTGGCTCTCCATCCTCTCTCCTGAGGTGAAATTGTCTTCTGAGGTGAGTTTTGGTTCCTGCTACTTCTGTGGGTGGGACTCAGGCAACTCAGCCAGTGCCTAGGGAGTCGTTCTGAATGACAAATCAGGCAGCGAACTGATTTTGCCAAGCATAGAACCTTGCTAGACCACTACACATTTATATAATAGGACAGGATGCCAAAAGGGTGTTTTTCTGAAACAGTATCATAGGTATTGCAGTATACATTAGCAGGGTTCTTGTGGCCAGCTAGCCACTGCATCTTTGCAGCCTACCCAAAATAGGCTTGGAGTGGGCATACAATTACTTCCAGAAACTTGTTATTTTCCTCATTTTTAGGTTGTCCACCAAGTATCATGTGTTGAGCTTCCTATCAACTGCAATATCTATCAATATCTATCAACTTTCTATAAAATTTCTATCAACTATCAACTCTAGCAGTCATTCACTGTTGTAGCAATGGGGATTCTGGTAGAGTCAGTCTTCATCAGTACAACAAAGGGAAGGTTTACATGGCAAAGAATATTGTATACAGGAAATAATACATATGTATGTATGTTATCCACAAACAATTTTGTTACCCCTATATCCTAACAACAGAAATATCCTCTCTCCCTCCCCCCATATATAATATTTAGGTTATTTCTGTTATTAGGATATTTGTGTGTGTCTTAGAGAATTTTGATACCTTCAGAGCCCCAGACAACTTGATAAGCCTCAACAGGGTGGCAGTTTACATCTAATGGTCAAATTTTAAAGCTAAGATTGTTTTATAGTAGAGTCATTGCAGCATAAAGCAAGCTAAGCCTCATGTTGGATGGAAGTTGCACTGAGGGAGTTTCATTGCCTCTAAAAGTCAGGTTTGTACTGGAGAATGGAGGAATCTATCCTAGAAGAATGCAAGGTGGATACTGCATCTAATTTTTAATTCTGAAGATGATCACAAACACGGATCAATAAATCCACATAATAAGGCCATGTACAGAGAAGGGGCTTGTGTCTACAGACCTAGAGGAATCACCAGGTTTGTAGAAAATACAAAAAGTAAGGAAAAACAAGTTGAGGGAGGCTTTGAATTTCCCCAAACACAGAATGCAGACCGAGCTCTTATGAATTCTCATGAATGTGGAGTTGCCTAGCAACTAAGGCACTAGAACCTTGGCCTAGTCAATTCAAGCAAAGGCAGTGGGGACAGGAACATGAAATGGTCTGTGGGGCAAAGTCGAGAAAAGGCTAACAAGGCAAACAAAGGATACAGAAAATGAGAGATAAAAGCCTGCAAAAGAGAGGAGAATTGGAGGTAAAGAAATCCTGCAAAAGAAAGAGTAGAGCCCCATGCCAGTTTCAGCACTTGAAAAGGCATGCAGGGGGAGAACCTCATCTAACTGAACTGCAGGTCCAATCAGAATTAAGTCTGCACAGCATTCTTAAATAACATCATTAGGCTTTAAAATGGTGGTGGTGCTCAAGGGGTTGAACCTAAGGATGTTTTCACATCCAGCTTGGCCTTTAGTTGTTTATTTCCCCTCTGTGGAATGGCCATTGGATGTTGACTAGTAAGCATCTATGCTGTGCCAGAACCCCACTGAAGTAGCTGTACTGTAGCCAGCAGGCTCTCAGAACAGATCTGCCAATGTCTGAATGAGAGAGGTGCAAGTATAAAAAATGAAATAGACATTTTAGTGTTTATTGTTTGAAACACAGGACGTAAATAAGTGGTCAGGATGAGGGCAAAATAAGCTAAGGAAACACATGAGCATTCCTATTCCCATTCTTGCAGCAGCCTCTGATTGGTGGGTGAGGAATTTCCAGTGGCGAGAGGGAAAAATTATCATCCCCATATTGTAGATGGTTAGATGGTAAATGGCTCACACAAGGCTGCACAGGGAGTTGAAAGAAACCACTGTGGACTTCCTGATTCATTGATCATAGTCACCCATACCACCATATTCTTAGCCACACAGACACACTGTCAAAGTCCTGATTCCTTCTATACTTACAAGGCTCTGTGCCTTTACCAAGATGACTGGGGAACAGTAAACTGCTTACACCTTTCCATCCTACTTTATATATGTCCCCCTGGGTGACATTTACAAGACTGTTAAACCAGTCTTAAGATAAAGAGTTGACTCTGCCAAGAACAGAGCCTATCAAAAAACCAAGTCTTCCAGCAGTTTTATTCTTGCTCATAATAAATGTGCAACATCTCCCAGTGCCTGATAACAATACACTGTCATTTTGGATCACTCTTTGACTCTGAAAAGAACTGTAAACATATACCAAAGCCATTCACCTAAAATCCATTAACACTCCAAAAGTAGGTTACAAGGACCATGTTATTCAAAGCCTACTTCACACAGGCTTGTTAACTAAATATTGCATGTTTCTTGTTATGCTTTGGACATCAGCAAATCTGATCTCATTTCTGATAATGGATGAGCAAAAAAACCCATAGTATGCAGCTGCACATTTGCACTCAGCATAAAGGTCAGAAGGCAATGAGGGAGCTGTAAAAGGATTCTCATAAAATACATTTCAGCAGGGACAAGACTGACTTGTTTCAGTCAGTACAGGGGAAATTTATCGTGCTGAACATTACATATAGTCAGTAAAAACAAGCGTGTTGTGTGCTTTAGAGAAGTCTGGCAATTCTCTGAACTATAAGGGTCTCTCAGAGGGATGATCTGGGTCTTTGGCAAAGTCAGGCCTTGGTTAACAAAAATAGTGGGACAGACAGCAGTATCTCAGCAGACCCTGACATGGGTTTTCAGGAGAGCCAGTAAAGATGTAAAATACACTGCAATGTTATTCAGCCTTTGAACACTGAGAAATAACACTAAAACTTGGTTTATATTTAGGGCATGATTTCCTACTTGAACTTTGAATACTGATCACAAGGATATTTGAGGAAGGAGAAGGAAAGATACAAAATATGTCATAATCACAGCTCTCAAGATGAGACTTAGAAACCTCAGGTGGCTCTAGGGGTTTTTGAGAGACCACCGGTTACAATGTGGAAGCCCTTGAGGGCACATGGAATGATGAGGGGTCATAAACAGGGTTGCTCTTTGGCATCCTCTCCTACTCTCTGGCAGGCCCCTGGCTCTGTGGTTTGGGAGGGAGTTGGGGAACATAAAACAGATTGGGAGACAGCCAGAGTTGTTGGCAGAAGACTTGGGATGAATCAGACAGAGGAAGGCATGAAGCCCATATGCACGCCTATGAAATGATAGCGATGGTGGCAGTGAGATCCATGTGGGTGTGTGTATTTCAGCTGAATCTCATGCAGTTCCACTGGAAGGTGGTTCATGACTTGTTAAGACCTAAATTTGACTAGTTAATTATACTAATTTGCAGAGCAAGCTAAGAGCTTGTGGTGCTCATGCAACCAAGCCTTGTGGACTGGAATGCAGGTGGTGGTGATGGCCAAGAGCACCTTTTATCAGCTCAATTTGGTTCACCGACTCTCTCCTTTCTTAGACTCAACCCATCTGGCCCTGATAATCCAGGCCTTTGTAACTTTGTGTTGAATTATTCTAACAGACTGTATGTGGAGCTGCCCTTGAAGACAACCCAGAAACGAAAACTAATTCAGGTTATAGCAGCCCAGTTAGCTAACTGACTTTACCTATTTAAAAACAGCAGTATTTGTGATGTACATGTGTGTGTATGCCTTTAAGTGAGCCCTTACTGGCTAGTTTTCAACCCCCACCTGGCCTGTATGGGAGGACCTCTGTTTATGTAGGTTGTAGTTCTCTGTGTGCGTGAAGTAATAAATAAGCACGTTGTTGAAAGTGCCAGTCTTCTGTGTGCTGTCTGGATAGGCAAGCTTAATACTACACATAAACCCCAGAGGATATTGTATAGTGTCAGAAGTGGGAGTTTGCATAAGGGCTTTCTGGCTGGGAATCCTGCACTGAACAGTTTAAACACCCTTCTGAGCTAAGCTTCACTGGGAATTTAGGAGAAAACAGGGAAATTAAAACTGTACCTACAAGTTGCAAAAGATGAGGATAAATCAAATGGTTATAAAATTCCTGTAATGTTGCACTGCATAGGAGGAAAAAGCAGTGAAAATATATAACAATCTGCTTGATATTCATGTAGATGCTGCTAACAGGGCACTAGCAAAAGCCCTTGCTGTGTCCAAAAACTATTGTGAACCCATAAAAAATCCAATTAAATAAATAAATAAATAAAATTCTAACAGTTCAGCACAGAAAAGAACAACCCGGAGTCCCCTTGTTGTGACAGAATAGGCCTGTGCTGACCAGCAGACCCTGTACTGCCCATCCCCTCCTTGGCTGGTATCAACTCCTGGAGGAAGCTATTCCACTTCCTTCCACTAGGGTACTCACTACCACCACTGTCCTGTTGGGGCTTGCTTGCTAGCAGGGGCAGACTCCTAACTCCCCTTCATACCACAAAGGTCTCCCACTCTCACAGTTAGGTTACCACGGAGGCCAAATTCCTTCTTTGGGGCTCCCCTGGGGGGTTGGCAACAGGCACCTTGATTGCCTCCCTCCCAAACTGGGGACCCCTCTTGCAAAATAGCATGTCCAAGTGGTTGGGGGAACTTATGTGGCACAGAGAATACTGCTAGCATCAAAAGGTTAAAATATCTCTCCTTATAAATATTTATCTTTTGGTTTCACAAGATTCCATGCGCTCCCATTGGCTGTAAAATGCCCTCCCTCAGCCATTGGCCCATCAGCCGCCACTCAAGAGTACTCGTGTGCCATTGGCTGGGGGCTGGGTCTGCTCCTCTTCCCCACCCACTCCCCTTGGCAGACAGCTCTGTCTCCTGAGGAAGACAGTTCTCTTGACTCCTGTGAGGGATTGTCCCCTCAGTGGCTGTTGGTAGGCAGCCAAGCTTGGTTCTGTGAGTAAAAAAACAAAGGACTTTCAGCATAACCCCCTCCCCAATGGCCACTTTCCTGTCAGAATAAATGGAAAAAGGCTGTTTCTCCTGCTTAGCTTCAGCATGGCTGGCTGGCTAACGAGGTGGGCCAGCGACCATCAGACCATTTTCGTCAACTGCCCGCTGTGCGGCTGACTTTCCCCTAGGGTTGCCAATCTCCAGGTGGGACCTGGAGATCTCCCACTGTTACAATTAAGAACATAAGAACATAAGAGAAGCCAATGTTGAATCAGGCCAATGGCCCATCTAGTCCAACACTCTGTCACACAGCGGCCAAAATATACCAGGTGCCATCAGGAGGTCCAGCAGTGGGGCCAGGGCACCAGAAGCCCTCCCACTGCTGCCCCCTCCAGCACCAAGAATAGAGTGCATCACCTGCCCCAGACTGAGAGTTCTCATTCTATACCCTGTGGCTAATAGCCACTGGTGGACTTCTGTTCCATATGTTTATCTAATTTCCTCTTGAAACTGTCCATGCTTGCAGCTGCCACGACCTCCTGTGGCAGTGAATTCCATATGTTAATCACTCTTTGGGTGAAGAAGTATTTCCTTTTATCTGTTCTAACCCAACTGCTCAGCAATTTCATAGAGTGCCCACGAGTTCTTGTATTGTGAGAAAGGGAGAAAAGTACTTCTTTCTCAACCTGCTCAATCCCATTCATAATCTTATAAACCTCGATCATGTCACCCCTCAGCCGTCGTTTCTCCAAGAGCTAAAGAGCCCCAAGCATTTTAACCTTTCTTCATAGGGAAGGTGTTCCAACCCTTTTATCATTCTAGTTGCCCTTCTCTGCACTTTTTCCAATGCTATAATATCCTTTTTGAGATGTGGTGACCAGAACTGTACACAGTATTCCAAATGAGGTCGCACCAATGATTTATACAGGGGCATGATGATACTGGCTGATTTGTTATCAATTCCCTTCCTAATAATCCCCAGCATAGCGTTGGCCTTCTTTATTGCAGCTACACATTGTGTAGACATTTTCAGCGAGTTATCCACTACGACTCCAAGATCTCTCTCTTGGTCAGTCTCTGCCAGATCAGACCCCATTGACCTCCAGATGACAGAGATCAGTTCCCTGGGAGAAAATGGTTGCTTTGGAGGGTAGACTCTATGGCATTATACCCTGCTGAGTCCTTCCACACACACCCCAAATGCTGCCCTCCACAGGATCCACTCCTCCAAATCTCCAGGTATTTCCCTAAACAGAGTTGGCACCTGTACTTTCTCCTCTGTCAGTAAAAGGCCCTTTCCACACCTATGTTGGCCTTAGGGAGAAAACTCATTGGGCCCAGTCCTGATCGGGTTGCCAACTCCAGGTGGGCAATTCCTGGAGATTTGAGGGATGGAGCCTGGAGAGGGTGAGGTTTGAGGAGGGGTGGCACCTCAGACAGGTACGATGCCATAGACTCCACCCTCCAATCCAGCCATTCCCTGATGGGGAACCATTGTTGTCAATCTCCAGGTGAGGGCTGGAGATCACTCAAAATTACAACTGCTCTGTAGGGGGGATGGGGGAGGAGATGGAAAACTAAAGGTAGGTTGATGGTCGACTGGGAGGGAGATAGGGTTGTCCACTCCAGGTTGGGAAATTCCTGAAGATTTGAGGGGTCAAACCTGGAGAAGGTGAGTGTTGAGGAAGGGTGGGACCTCAGACAGGTACAATGCCATAGACTCCACCCTCCAAACCAGCCACTCCCTCCTGGGGAACCACTGTTACCAATCTTGGGGATGGGCTGGAGATCACTCAAAATTACTACTGCTCTTCAGGCAGCAAAGATCAGTTCCTCTGGAGAAAATGGTGGACTCTGTCATTATACCCTGCTGAGATTGCCACAGCAAATTGTCACTGAGTGCCCAAAGCCAGGGCACTCTCCCAGAGCCTCTTTCTAGAGCCCGTTGTATTTATTTCCACAACGGGCCTTATTCCTAGTTTATTAATAAAACAAAGGCAAAGTTCACAAGCATACTTTCTCACGACACTAGATCAGCAAACAGAAACAGGAGAAAGGTGGATATAAATGCAATTCCTTCTGTCCCTGTTAGCTAAACATACCCTAACTGATGTTAAAATAGGGTAGGCATTATTTGTCTTAAGCAGTTACCATGTTCCCTTAGATGTCTTATTACCTACGAGGATGCATGGCCTGAAATAAAATATGTCTGCCTGCTGGCAGACCAGATTTCAGAGATGTTCCCAACTCAGCATTACAAGGAGAGAAGAGACTGCCTTCCTCTTGCAGGGAAGTTTTGTTAACCTCTGTTTCCACCCACTTTACATCACTCCCTCCACCCCATTTGACCTGGTCCGCCCAGGTCCTAAGGTGCATCCTGGGTCACAAAGGTGCATTCTGGGTGCCCTCATGTCAGGCATTCTGGGAAATCTAAATACATTCTGGGGAATCTCCAGGACTCACCTGGGGCTTTCCTCAGGTAGCAACAAATACCTCCAGCCGGATTATTAGCATTTCTATGGCTGGGATCTGGCAGGTAATTGCCACTGACTTCCTGCTACAGGATAGGAAAGCACCCTTTTAAGCTCAGAGAGGGGAAAATAGGGAGGGACAGTCTCCTATGGCCTGCCAACCTCTTGTTGCCCTGCAAGGCACTTAATATGTTCTTATGGACTATAGCACATAAGTGATAAAAATGGACTGTGCAAAAGTTATGCTTAAGGAACTGTACAGCATGGTAACCCAACATGATGCCAGTTAAGAAGGCACACCTGAGAGAAGGATACCTTCCTTTTGTGTTGCTGTTCCAGTCGCTCTCCAAGGTTACCAGCCCTCTTACCTGATGGAAGATGGATCGGTTCCATAGTCTGCACAAAGCACCAGATGCCATGCCATGCCAAAGCATGAGGACAAGACACTCCAAATGCCAATAGGAGCTCCCTCCAATACATGCAGGCAACCCCCTCCTCCATCGACCTGCAAAGCTGCATGTATCTCAGACTCTATTCATGGTTGCTTGGCAACTAACCGCTCACCCATCAACGAGCCAACTAAGGCTATCAAAAGACAATGGCCTTAGCCCAATGACTCATCTCATCTACATCCAGGTGCCAGACTCCAGTCTAAGTTGCTAGTTCTCAATATTGCCCACTCCCCTAGACCCTTCCCCCTTGAACCCAACACCAATCAGCATGTTTTGGGGACAGACTAGTAGAAGGTGGGCCAAGACATGTGACCAGCTTAGGATACTCTCAAGAGACATGTGACTAGGACATGTGGCCAGCCTGGCCCAGCCCTCCAAGCCCCCTCATAAAAGGGGGCACCCAGCCATATGGTCTCTCTCTTCTCCCCCTCAATGACCTCTATACTCTCTTACTCTTGAACTTGTGACCATCTTGCCACCCATCTTACCCTGAGGTTCTTGGATAGCCACCAGAGTCTTCCATGTGCTTTCTGCTGGTTCAGTTTGCACGCTCCATTTTCCTAGCATAATCCCCATTTTTCTATAATTCCCTTATTTTTCCATTTGGAAACCTTCATCTCATCAGACAGGTAACTATTACCCAAACAACGAATATCCTGCTCATGCAAACGTGCTGATTATCTATCTTTATTTCCTAGAACTTGAATAATTGTGTGTGTGACTGTGTATTGTTTGTGTGTGAAGAAAACTACAGTAAAGACATCATTTTAAACTAACTTCACCCTCTGTGTCTGTTACTGGTACCTCTGGAAGGGCGGGACCTTTGTAGACACTGGTGTTTGTTCCCTAATTTGCCTATTGCCAATTAATAATCATAACTTCCCCAATACTGATAAGAACTCAAGGCAATTTGGCTAACACTCTCTCTAGGATAAAAATGCCTTTCTTCACACCCCTCAAAGAAAGCTAGGGAACTCCTCTCCAATGAAGGGCTTTGCTACTACAAAGAGCAACTCTTGTAAGAGATGTGGGTATGTCCACAGGACATGGCAATGCCCCACTTTTGGAGACACTTGATATAAGTGTGCAGGGAGAAATAATTTTGCAAAAATGCACAATGCACAACATGCGCCCTCTCATCTTGATAGATATATGAACACTCTATACATAGGAGCAATGACTGCACACCAGCAAGCTACACTTTTAGTGAGCTCAAATTATGCTTTGTATAGCATGGTCACTGTTGCTGGTTTACCAGTTCCTTTCAAGGTAGATATTGGAGCTGAGATCAACACAATCCCCCAGGACATAGCAGAACACCCACAACACAAAGTACACAGAACAAGGACAAATATAGCAATAGTTGTTTTTGGAGAGATGACATTGTGGCTCACTGCATGAGTAATCCAACCACATTCATTCCCACATTCTATATTACAAAGAAGGAAGATTAACCGATATTGGGCAGGACAGCCTTCACGGCCCTTGATTTGATCCAGCACATTCATGATCTAATGCATCCCCCAACCACAATGGAGGACTTCTTCAAATATTATACTGGCATTTTTTAAGGTCTTGGGCACTTTCAAAAAAATGAATGGATCACTCAAGTTATGCTTAGATCCCAGGGATCTCAACAAGGCAGTTAAGCTATAACACTTTTCAATTCCTACAGAAGATGAAGAGAAGAAGAGAAGAATAGATTGGATTTATACCACACCCTACACTACCTAATGGAGCTGCGGTGGCTCAAGTGGTTAAGACGCTGAACTGCAGGCTGTGGAAGGTCAGTAGTTCAGCAGTTCGAGACCCGGGTGCCGCATGACGGGGTGAGCTCCTGTCTCTAGTTCTAGCTCCTGCCAACCTAGCAGTTCAAAAGCAAGAAATTGCAAGTAGATAAATAGGTACCACTTCGGTGGGAAGGTAACAGCGTTCCGTGCACCTTGGTGTTTAGTCATGCTGGCCACATGACCACGGAAACGTCTTCGGACAGCGCTGGCTCTTCGGCTTTGAAACGGAGATGAGCACCGCAACCCTAGAGTCGGATTCGACTGGCTTTCGAGCAAGGGAACCTTTACCTTTACCTTACACTACCTAAAGGAGTCTCAGAGCAGCTTACAGTCTCCTTTCTCTTCCCCTCCCCACAACAGACACCCTGTGAGGTAGATGAGGCTGAGAGAGCTCTTCTGAGAACTCCTGATAGAACAACTCTGAGAGAATTTTTGACTGATCCAAGGTCACACCAGGAGCTGCATGTGAAGGAGTGGAGCATAAAACCCAGTTCTCCCAGGTTAGAGTCCGTGCTCCTAACCATTACACCAAACTGGCTCTCTGAGCAGAGGAACCTGGCTGGCAAAAAAACATTCACCATCCTGGATCAAAAACATGGCTACTGGCAACTGGCCCTAGACAAAGAGTCTACAGAGCTTCAACACCCCATGGTGGACACTATTAAGTACACTGGTCACATCTTCTCTAAGGATAGTGTGGAACCAGATGACAATAAAGTGGAAGCAATAATCAAGCTACCTCCCTGTTAGGACAAAGTGGGCCTCTAAAGGATTTTGTTTGTTTGTTTTATACCCTGCCCTCCCCACCGAAGCACTGGAACCATTCAATATCTGGCCTAATATATACCCAATGAATTTAATCTGATGCCCCTCTCAAGACACTTTTGCACAATAACATCATTTGGCAATGGGAGCCTGAATACCTAGCCGCTATTGATAAACTTGGGGGCCCTCACAACAGCACCAGTTTTGCAGTATTTCAATCTGAGAGAACAACTAGAGATCCAAGCTGATGCATCCAAGGGCTGGGGGCATGATGTCTCTTCCAGAAAGAACATACGCAACCCAGTCCCTGTCCAAAGCAGAACAAAACTATGCATAAATAGAAAGGATCTTCTGGTAATTGTCTTTCCAGTGTCCAAGTTCCAGCAGTATGGTGCCGAAGTGACAGTCCAATCTGCCCATAAGTCATTAGAAGCTACTCCTGCCAGGCCAATTGCAATGGCCTGAGAAAAATTGTAGAAAATGTCATTACAGCTGCAGATCCAATACAAAAAAGGCAAATACATGTTCATAGCTGATACATTCTCAAGGGCCACCACAGACACTACTCCTGCTGGTGTGGAATCCTTGATGGAGGAACAGGTGATTTATTGCCTCTGCAACACAACTCCATTCAGTGACCACAATCTTAAACAGATGCAGGATTTCACTGCAGCAGACACAGACCTGCTAGCCCCAGAGACCCTATGCATAAATGCCTAGCCCAGAAGGAGCAAGCAGGTCAGGCCAGAGCCCCATCCCTACTGGCTACTTTGAACTGTTACCCAGATCATCAATACATTGGTGCTTGTTTGGTGCAGTGGTTAAAGAATGGCAGACTCTAATCTGGAGAACTAGGTTTGATTCCCCACTCCTCTACATGCAGCTTCTGGCATGACCTTGGGTAAGTCGAAGTTCTTTAGAGCCATTCTCTCAAGAGCAGTTCTCAAAAGAGCTCTCTCAGCCCCACCTACCTTACAGGGGGTTTGTTGTGGAGAGAGGAAGGAGATTATAAACTGCTCGGAGACTCCGAGTGAAGGGCGGGGTATAAATCCAATCTCTTCTTCTTCTTCTTCTTCTTCATGTGCAGCCCTTGTAACTAGCAAAAGTGTCCTTCTGCTAGCAAGGAGAAAACATGTGTGTTGTGTGATATAATTGCCAAGATCGTAACCTGTATACACAGAGGTTGAGATACAGACCAACACTCAAAAGAAATGAAGGGGCATGAGCTCTTAAACAAGAAAGTAAATTCATCAAATTAACAGAAAGAGAATCAAGTTAAGTCAGTAAAGAAAAATAGAGGCTATACAGAAAGGAAATAGATGCACCTGTGAAGTATAAACACAGTTTAAACCCTTTTCCTAAAAAAACCCAGCTACTGAGGGGGAAATGAAAGGGGAGAAGGAAAGACATACAGGCCTGCTTCCTGAAGACAGCTGGGCAGCTCTGGAGAAGTACAGCAGAATGGGGTGGAAAAGTAGAGGGGCCAGTTACATGCTTCGGGTAACAGAGTGGGATGCAAAACCTGCTACAAATTGGATGGACTGAGGGATGACTTTATACATTTTTTTTTTGCTAAGATTGAGGAGAAGAAAGGGTGCTGGCAAGGGAATGTGGGAGTGATGAGAAGTCCATCTCTCTGGAGATGAGCTAATTTAGGGGTTTTTGTGTACATTGTGGAAAGGACTTTTTCTCCTTTTGCATTACAAGTAAAGGTATAAAAGAGAAGTGTTCCTTTAGGGAGATTAAGAGTTTAGATAGGCAAGTAGATGGCTGAGTACTTTATTTGATGGAATAGTGGGAGAAAGCTTCCTATTCAGCACTCACGATAAGGAGGAAATGGCTGGGGCTGGCCAGTTGCTCATTGATTATTTGAGTATTTATTAAGGCCAGATTATCAGGCAGAGAATGTTGGAGAAGTGACAGCCTGCTAAGAGTCTAATCCAGGGATGTCAAACATACAGCCTGTGGGCCGGATCTGGCCCCTGCAAGACTGCAATCCAGCCCAAGAGAAACCGACTCTGTGCTGCTTCCTGCTTCTAACATCACAGCTCCTTTCCCCCAGTCTCTCCTATTTCCTGCTTCAGAGGAGAGAAAGAAAGCCTTCCCTCCATTGACTGAGGGTTCCTCCCCCCTATACTGGCTCAGCTGGTTACCATGGTTACCACACAGTGGAAACTGGAGATACAGTCTGGAATCAAGTCAAATAACAGAGCCAAGGGTCAGAGAGCCGGGAAATCAGTCCAAGGTTGCAGGAGCAGATCTGAACTTGCACGGTTGCTACCATGCTGAGGCAGGTGCACGGGGTGTTTATGAACAAGTTTTCCCTTCCCTGGGAGTCAATCTGCCAAGACTCACAGCTCCTCACATTGCTTTTGCAAGAGCTGCAGCCTGGCACTCTTCCTTCGCACCTGCATATTCAGAGTTTGGCATGCCCTGCGTCTGGGGCACTCAGGAGAACTAGGTGGGGATTCTGGCCTCAGGGTGTCTTCAACTGGGGGTGCTGGGCCAGGCTCTGGATCAGTCTCTCCTTCTGGCTGCACCTCCTGTGCAGCTGCTGGTGCCTCTTCTCCCTCAGGGGCTGTTAAGGATTTCTCTTCTGGGCTGACTCCAGAGGAGGCTGGATTGCTCTCTGCCTCTTCCTCATCTGAGGAGTAGTCAACCTCAGCAGAGCCAGTACCCACAACACCCCTCCTCCTTTGGGGAGGGAGGGGGAGGGAAAGAGACAGAGGGGGGGGAATGGCATTTTGTGATACGTTTAAGAAGACCAGCAATGTTTTATTCCAAGTATAAGCTTTTGTGTGCAAGCATACTTTTTCTTCTTCAAAGACAGAGAGGGAAGAAAGAGTCAGAGGGAGCATGCCAGACAGAGAAAGAGAGAGTCCTGTGTTTAAGACCAAAATGTCTTTTTGTGTGCAAGCACACTTTGTGTGTGTGTGTGAGAGAGAGAGAGACCTGTGTTTAAGACCAAAAATGTTTTATTTAGGTATCAGAGACAGAAAGCTTTTGTGGGCAAGCACACTTCTTCAGAGAGGGAGGGAGGGAAATAGCCAGAGAGAACACACCAGAAAGGGGGGAGGATGTCCCGTGGCACTTGGAGAGATCCCCCTTTCCAGTTCTAACAGATGGGGGGAGGGGGCTCTAACAGCACAGCTTGCATTCTTTTTTTTTAGTGGAAGAGAGCAAGAGTCCAGCAGCACCTAAACACTAACAAAATTTGTGGCAGGGCATGAGTCACTACTCACTTCTTCAGATATGGCTAGAATGTGAGTCCATCTGTCCTTATATTTTGGACAGATTTTGGAGAGTGGAATGATTTCAGACACTAAATGACAACAGCAGGCATTTGTAATGGGAGTAGAAAGCTAGGTCTCAATTCAGTCCAGGAGAATGAATTGTCTTGAGCTTCATTATCAGTTGCAATTCAGCAGTCTGTCTTTCTAATCTCCCTTTGGAATTCTTTTGAAAGAGAACTGCTACTCTTAGGTCAACAACTGAATGTCCTGGAAGGTTAAAATGTTCCCCCACTGGTTTTTGAATGTTGTGGTTTCTAATAGTAGTAGAAAGAGTAAGAGTCCAGTAGCACCTTTAAAGACTAACAAAATTGTGGTAGGGTATGTGCTTTTGTGAGTCACTGCTCACTTCTTCAGACTTATTTACATTTATTTTTTGCATTCTCCTGAAATGAATCCTCCTGTACCAAACTGAGACCTAGTTTTCCTGCCTCATTACCAATGCTGATATCTCCATGCCTCAGTATATCATACCAGTGCTTCTATCTCCACGCTTCTGCATATCACACCTAATCCAAACATGCCTGCTATTGCCATTCAGCATCTGAAATAATCAGAAAGGGGATCTGAGCAGAAGATGGATGCTCCCCCTGCAGTTGCAGAAATAACTGGAGTAATTAAGCAAACATGGAGTGGGTGTGTGGTCAAGTTGCCTGCAAAATTCAAGGACTATGTTATGGGATAGTGTTAAAGACTTATCCCCAACATTATTAACTTGATGAAGAGGGACGCAATGTATATGTGTGTATATGCCTTTAAGTGAGCCCTCACAAGCCAGTTTCCATTCACCCTTTTTAGGCCTATATGAGAAGGGCCTCACTTAGTTCTAGATCTGTGTGTGTAGTTCCTAGTACCTAGTGTGTGTGAAGCAATAAAGAAGCATGTTGTTGAAGTGGCCAGTCTCCCGTATGCTATCTGGATAGGTAAACTTAATCTAGGATTGCCAGGTCTTAGCTGGCTGCCGGCAGGGGGAAGGAGTCCTGGTCCTTCTCTGGGATCTCTTCGCACATGTACCGTGATAACATCACCCAGAAGTGATGTCATTGTACAGAGCATGTTGCAGGGGACACTCTATCATTTAAGGAAAAACTCTATAGTTTTTCCTGAAACAATCGAGGGTCCCCCACCCATCATGCCTGGCATGATGATGTCACCTCCAGGTGATGTCATTGCACAGGGCACATTAGTCCAAAAAGATACTTTGCGGGTGGGGTTTCCCCACGAGCTGAATGGGGGCCAGCAGATCAGGGGCCACAAAAGTGGGTGAACCCCCACTCCCATTGGAGGAATGGGAACCCTAGCTTAATCCTACACAACAGACCCTAGAGGATGCTACAGTATTGGCTGCCAGATTTTTTCCAAGTTCAATTCAAGGTGCTGGTTACAATCTCTAAATCTGTGAGTGGTCTAGAACCCACATATCTGAAGGACTGACTTTCCCCATAAGTCACTGCACACCAAGAATGGTCCTCCAGTTGCCACATTTTGGTTGTCTCTGCTCAAGGTTTTGGTGTCCGCTAGACCACAGTCCTTTTCAATAGTGACTTCCACCTATGGAAGAGGTTCACTGAGAAGATAAGTGAGTTTTTAGCAGGCACTATAATTTTATTTGCTAGGTTTTAAATGAGTTTCAGACTCCAATGGTTTTCTTGGGGACCATGCCTAATGGGTGTTATTGCATTGTGCTTTGTTTTAACTTTGGAACTGTAAGCTTCCTTGTGTCAATGGAAAGGCAAGGTGAACAAATTTAAATAAATAAATAAATGGCCATAGTCTATTCCCTGCTGGATTCATAGCCCTGGAGAACAAATGTATATATTGCACCTTGGTAGAAGCATAAACTGAATGATGGAATTCCATCACTTGATGGATCATTGCTTTGATGTGATATAGCAAAGCAGCAGCTATTCCAATATGAGCAGCAGCTGTCTCCCTTTTCCCCTCTGTTTCAATTACATGCTGCCTTAACAGGCACATGATACTGAATTCACAGGACAGATACGGAGTTTCATCACATTTTTCTTACCCTTTAGTTTCCACTCAAAATATTAAATTCAGCACAAGCAGTCTAGATATATATTCTTACACAGAGACATTCCCAGTGCTCTCATGGAACTGCTGCTTGCATTTTAAGGCACACTAGCATTATATTTTATGCAGGGTTTCCCCTAAATCTCATTTATTTGGATTAGTACTGATTTATTCTAGCTTTATCTTCACTTTCTTTTAATGAAGTTACACTAATCACTTTTAATCAAAATCAAGAATGTCTACATAGGTCTTAATCCAATTTAACTCATGCAGGCTTAAAATGTATACCTGCAGTTAATCTAGATCAATAATTCCATGTAGACAAGCCCTGAGCAAACGTTACAGGATATGTTATCTGTCCCTACCTCTGCTCCCTGCCCCCGTCCTCAGAGGTGAGTACAATACTTTCTTTTTGCTGCATTTTATTCAGAACACATCTTTGCTTAATTCCAGCACAGCCAAAATTAACATAACAAAGTAATCTCTGTGTTGTAGGTCAATACATTGCTCAGCTATTAACACCGGTGAAGCTTAGAAGTCCAAGTGAAAAATCTTGAGAGACTTGTTGGTATAAATGGGGACCCTTTGATTTTTGTTCGAAAGAAAATAAAAATAGGAGTTTGCATCCCTCCCACACCACAAAATCTAAAACCATCTTGAGCTGCATGGCTGTAAGTATGTGAAAATTAAGCAGGCCAGATCAATATGCCTTTAAAAAAAAACAATGGCTTAGCTCAAACCTGTGTATTACAGTTTCTTATGCTCTGTAGCAATGTTTTTGTTCCTCCTCTTTTTTTCTTTTGCAAACCACACAGAGCTAGAATAAAGTACTGAGGGGAAAATGTATTATGGAAATCTTTTCATTAGGGTTTTTTTTTTAAGAGCTGTAGCTCTAGCACATGAAAGCTTCAAGGCTATACATTACATGTAAGAGGGAAGAAAAGCTTTCAACATTACAGAACCCAAATAAATAGCTACTATACCCCAACGGTAGGCAAAAGAAAAGAGATACCATTTTTCATAGGAATGTACAACTGGAAAGTGACTATAGATCCAGCTTGAACAATATAGGACAATGGCAGCAGTGTTTGCCATAGAAAATGGGTAGGACAAAAATGATCTTCCTGACTTGCTGTCGTACTTTGGTTTTCTAAAACCAAACAAGTTTTGAAACTTATCAAATGGCACAAAAAATTGAAAGTGTCTAAATTTAAAGCCCCTTTGAGCCTGAGACCCAGGCCAAATGTTCCTCCTGCCTACTCCCTCTTATTGGGCCTCCATATGCATACAACAAGCATCCAAACACCCATATCCTCATTTCCACCTACCACCTTAGATGTGAATGGGTGAACTCTTGAATAACCAGGCCTTTCCAAGGCTGGTTTTGAATCCAGAGAGAGAGAGAAATGCATCACAGTGAAAGATCCGATCTTCTGCCTCCTTGCCACATTCTGTGTATATGTATCTTGCTTTAGGACGGTAGAGCCCTCCATTGTGCTCTGCAAAGCTTCTTACAATGGAGACAAGGAAGGAATGGGGCATAGAATGATTGATCTGTGCCTTTTTGACTGCCCCCCAAAATGGCTTGCTGGCACTTCCACCTAAAAGAAGATACAAACAAACCTTTGGAGTCTGTTCATAGGCCCCAACTTTATAAGTGAAAATTGTTATTGTTGACAAAAGTTCTGCCTAAAAGTTCTCCCATATTTTCTTTTAGCGCAGTGATCTTCCATGTGACATCCTGGGATTGGCAGCTTTGGCTGGCAACCAGCAGGAGACTCAGGGGAAGTAGAGCTGACAAAGGCAGGAATGGAGCTACGCAATGCCATTTGGGTATTTCCAGCTAAAAAAAACTGGGAATGGTATCATTGTACTGCACAACATTCTAGGAATCCCCTTGATATCTGTAGTGTCCTATGACAATATCTATGAGTTTTACCACAGAGTTTGGGAGGGATTCCTACCTAGCATGTTGTGTGAAGCAGTTAATGTCACTTCTCATTTTTCAGTCAGGAAAGACACAATGCTATTCCCCCCTCTCTGTTTGCTCTCACTGCTCATTAGAGCAGTGGCAGGGGACAGAGGATGAAGGGTGGGAGGCTGCCTATTAATGCTGGCAACCTGGCAGCCCTAGTGTGATGGTGTCCACCAATGGGTTTCCTGGTACCCATTTCTTTCTTCAACAATACTTTTCTTCCCCAAAGCAAAGAGAGAATCTTTGCTTTCTTCCACCTCACTGGAGTAGGCACTGTTTCCAAAAAACTGAGGAGTAATTACCTTTGTATCCGTGGTGAGCACTCCCTGTAAAACAGCACCCCATGACAGTCACTTTGTGATTTCTTCTGTGGCAGTCATTTTGTGCTGGCAATCACTCCCCATTCCCAAAATTCCAAAAACGCTCATAGGCTCAAGAAGACTGAGGACAAGAGGAAAGTTTTTCTTGCACATACCAGCAGTCAAGCTGGATTGAAAAGATATGTCCTTTAAAGGGGGAGACCAAGTTTTATACTGGCATTGAAGCAGACACCTACGTCTTCACTCACTGGTTCCATCACAATAAAGGCCAGGTGCCCGCACAAACATTCTGTCTGTGTCTGAGTGTGTCTGTGTGTGCCTGGAAGTCATTGCTGACTTCTGGTGACCCATAGTGGGGCTTCGATGTTTCAGAGAGGTGGCTTACTATTGCCTTCCTCTGTATCCCAGCCCTGGTATCCTTGGAGGTCTCCCTTCCAAGTACTTTCCAAGGTTGGTCCTGCTTAGCTTCCAAGATCTGACAAGATTGGGCTTGCCTGGGCTATCCAGGTCAGAAAAAAACGAAAAAAGGGGGGGGGACTCAACCCAAGATATAACTGCGAACCAAAAGGAGATGAGCTGTATATTATAAAAGTACAAATATTTATTCAGGTGTACACATGTTAAAACATATTATGATTAAAAGAAAGAGTCTAAATATCAGACTTATAAAAAATTTTCATGGCTATATTTATGGCCCAATATATATACCAGTAGCATAATTATAAACATACAAGGAAACAACATCTGGTTAGATATATATGTAACCTAAAAATATTTTATACATGTATTTGGATGTGTGGACTGATATCCAGGTCAGGGCCTCAAACATTCTTATGCAAAAAAATCCATGATCAGATATTTCTATTTGAGAGAAAGCCTCTGACGCAGATGATGTCTTGGATGCCTTTGTTGTATTTAAAAGCTCTGCAGCTATGGCAGATTCGATATGCATGGAACCACCATTCATGTATACAGCCTGAGAATATATATCTATATATCTAATTCCCAACATGCCCCCTCCATGCGGATATCTAAATCCACACATTGGGGGCACTTGGGGGGCAGGGAGATTTCCCTGCACATTTGGGGCAGTCTCCAGGTGTGCAGAAAAATCTAAAAACTGTTAAAAATATATAGGGGGGATATTTAAATCCCCCAAAAAGTAAAAGAGCATTCCCTGTGCAGGGTCAGGGAATGCTCTGAGAATGGCTTTGCTGCCACTGCCGGAGGGGGAGGGGAGGGGGTGGGAGAAAGCTTGGCCGGCTGGTGGCTATAAATCGTTCAGCCCTTGCTGCTGCCTGGGGGGAGGGAGAATTTTTGGCGGGTCGAACTCAGGCCTCACTGTCACTGACACTGCTGCTGGGGGGAGGGAGAAGGGAGGAAGAAAACTTGGTGGGCCAGCCAGGCCTCGCCACTGCTGAGGGGGAGGGAGAAAGTTCAGTGGGCTGGCCAGGCCTCACCACCACCGCCGCTAGGGGAAGGGGGAGGGAGAAAGCTTGGTGGGCTGAGTTCAGGCCTCACCGCCGGTGCTGGGGGGGAGGAGGGAGAAGGCTTGGAGGGGCATGGGCCTTGCCATGGGTGCCAGGGACAGGGGGGCAGGGGAGAAGGCTCACCTGTGGCTGCTTTCTTCTCCTCCCATGGAGCTTCTCCTCCCCCCTGCAAGTATCAGGGGTCCCCCTTCTTGTATATTTCTAAACAAAACTGAGATATGTATTTAAAGCAAAAGTGGATAACAGAAGCTAACTCCGATGCCTCCTCTCACCCGACCTTGCCATGCTCTAATATGTGAAGCAGAGTATGTTTCCTCTCAACCATGCTCCAGTTAAGGAATTCAGCTGGACAGGGAAGAAAACACTCAAATAAATGGACTATAGGAAAATGGAGCACAGGAAGAAGCACGGTTTTTACTCTCTTGACCACTGCACAACCTCACATACTTTCCTGACTGTTTTCATTTTTCTGGTGAGCAAAAAACAAACAGGTTGGGGTGGCTAGGTGACAGAATGACTCAGTGTTAGCAGATGTGGACTGTGATTTGACACACTGGCTTGAGAGCCTTGTGTAGTAATTCCATATATGCCTGATTCAGTATACCATAATCAGGCAGAACACCCAAAAACGCCATCCCAGATTATGAAGGTATAAATGGAGATGCTTCCAACTTAAAGAAATATGACTGCTTATTGGATTGATTTCCTGTTACTGTGAATTATAATTATAAACAACCATAATCTAGACGTTAAGGGATGAGATTCATTTGTTTTAAATAATAAACAGCTTGCTTGTATCCAGTGTTTCCCTTTCAACACCCTTATTATGCTTCTGGTCTTTGGAGTCTGAAATCTTCCTGGCTTGAATTTAATCATGAATAGTAATTACTGTGCAATCAAGGTCAACTGGAAAAGTCTCACTCACCTGTCCTGCAAGCAATGGCAAGAAGCTCAAGCTTTGATATGAAGGAAAATAATTTCACATTTTGCTTATCAGAAACAGACATTACCTCGTGAAGTTTAGACTTGAGGGACATGAAATTTATTCAAGGCCTTACCTTAACCAAAGTGTTTTCAGAGGAATGGCAGCGAGTTTACTGTTGACATGGCTTGGTTGTTTATGTCACAGCCCTGATTAGCTGTTGAAAACTAAGATGACATAATTGCTCTTAGTGACCTGCTTTAATCTACTAGACCCGAATCTGTTCCTTAATTTTTCTAGAAGTTAGACTATTCTGAGCATACTTGTAGCATACTTATTGTACCTATACAAAACCATCTTTGTGATGATTGCATAGATTATAAAGACGCAAAATGTGACTGCTTTGGGAGGGCAGTTCCCTTGCACCTTCCCAGAATTCTCAGGACAATCACTAAATGTTACAAGTGTTCAATCTAATTGTGGATGTGTGGCCTAAAAATGTTCTGACCTAAAAATGTTGTCAAGTTGCTTGGAGAGAAGTCTTGTCTCCTCTATGCTTGATCTTCGCTTATATTTGTTTCTTCAGTCTTGTCAGAGGGGGGAATCTGGCTGGCTTCAGGATGCTTTAAAGGAGGTTATGATGCCCCTCCTGAAGAAGACTTTCTTGGATCCAAATTATGTTGTTAACTATTGAACTGCCCTATGGGAGGAGGCAAAGGCCTGCAACTATATATGTTCTTGGATGATATGGATTATCTAGAACCATTTCAGTCTGCTTTCTGACTCTGAAGACTTTTCCCACAAGACATACAGAGTGTCTTGATTATGGAGTAGTTGTTAGAGTGTCAGACCAGGATCTAGGATACCCAAATTTGAATCCCCACTCTGCCATGGGAGCTTCTGGGTGACCGTGGGCCAGTCACACACTATCAGCCTGACCTTACCCACCAGGATTGTTCAGAGGACACAAGGCAGAAGAGGAGAATGATGTAAGCTGCTCATGGTCCCCACTGGAAAGAAAAGTAGGGTATAAAGGAAGTAAATAAATGATGTTTTTTGGAACTTTCAGAGTCTTTAAATATTGTAATTTGTGGTAAACCTCTGGACCAGCTATTTGAGACAGGGACTGGCAGCACTGTGCTCTGGTGGTTCCATTCCTGGTGCTGCTCTCAATCCTTGGCATTTGCGCTACGATGTATTGCAGAGTTCTATAATGTCTCCTGTGCTACTCAGTGTCTTAAATGAAATCACTGAAAGATTCTATTCAGGTATTTCCAGTAAAGTACAATCAGTATGCTGATAACAGGCAACATTGCTGTTGTTGCTGCTGCTGCTGCTGCTGCTGAGTCCTGAACAAGTCTTTGAAGATTCTAAGGTGCCAAATGGAGGCCAATTTAAACAAGACTAAGAAGCTATAGTTGATAATATATCTACCAAATGTATGGGGTTGTACTCTCCCTAAAAGAGCAGGTTTGTAGTTTGGAGGCCCTGTTACAGCCTTTCCTGCAGATGGATGTTTAGCTATTATCCTACATGTAGCATGTGTTGCACTTTTTAGCTGACTTCAGCTGGCTCACCACCTAGATTAGTAAAATCGAACTACAATTATCTATGTTCTGATCAAATCTGAGTTAGATTACTACAATGCACCATACAGTGGGTCTGCCATTGAAGAGTATTTGAAAACTTCTCGTTCTTTCAAAGGGGCATATTCTTGCAAAGCATGGGCCAACATCATAGCTGCACATCAGTTGGAAAGAGCTTGTAAGACAGTACCCTCCATATAGTAACTGTCCAGCTGAGACTGAATTTCCAGTAATATCAATGGTTCTAAGGAAGAAGCATTGGCACAATTTCTCCTTTTCCTTTCTGGTCCTTGTACAAGAAACTTCTAGTTGGTTCAGAATGTAGCTGAAAGACTGTGGACTGATACAAATATCAGAAATATATCCTACCAGTATGGAACCAGTATGGAACCATAGTCTTGGTGGGGCACTTAGGGGCAGAGCCCCACCACAAATGAACCCTGTCTCACCCTGGGAGAATGCCAGATCCCCCAGCCCCAGTGCACCTCTCCCCCACAATGGTGAGGAGGCTGGGGGAAAGAAAGGGAAGCTGCCCTGCCGCTTCTGGTCTGTTTCACTCCCCGACCAACAGCTGTTAAACCTAAACAGCTGTTAAACCTTCACTACTCACCACCCCACATCCTGTTGGGTAACTTAATTTAGTTCCTCACTCCCCTGCCCCACCAGCCAAAAATTTCTGGCTATGGGGCTGGTATGGAAGAAACTGCATGGGCTGCCAGTTTGTGGCCAGACCCAATCCAAAGTGTTGGTTCTTTTCTTTGAAATCTTGAATGGCCTGGTACTGATGTGTCTAAGGGTGATGTGAAAGGCCTCTGAGTCTCTGGAGAGCCTCTGCTAGTCAGAGTAGACAGCAATGACTTTGGCAGACCAGACCAATAAAGCAGCTTCATGTGTTTACATCCTACAGATTCAGTACTCACCAGCAGTCTATGCACAAGATGAGAAAAATTGCTACTCTGCCTATTAAATAGGTACCACTGGAGGGTAGAAAAACATATTTTTCATTTGGTGGACACTGACTATTATAAAAGATTTATGCAATACAGAAAAGTTCTGTGTTATATTAAACATATGATGGCTTATTTTTATCCCACAACCACTGGAACCTTGCCTAGAAAAAGGGCTTTAAAAACATAACTTTTTTCATAAAAACAAAGAGAATTCATTTTAGTAGTTTGTTATGAATCCAAAGCACAACAGTCTCAGTTATTTTTGCTTATGTTGTTACTGTAATATACATTGGCCACACTGCTTTTAGCAGAAAAGCAGCAAAACTGGAACTTTACTATTTGTTTTTCAACAAAATATGTCTCTCTGTCAAAGAGTTAAGTCACTTTTACAACTGAACAGTAGCTTATCTTTTCAACAATGAAGACTGCTTCAATGAAAACTGAAAGTATTACATACATAGTTCTCTCTCCCTTGTCCAGCCATAGGACAAGATATAATGTGGGGGATCTAGCTACCAGATCTACTGTTCCACAGTAGAGTCACAAGATGTCTTTGGGCAAGTCCTTATCTCAGGAAATAATAGTCACTTCTCAGTGTCCTCACAACATAAACAAGATAAAGGCTGTCAAGCTTTTACACATTAAAAGAGCCCTTTTAAAAGTTTTTTTTCAAGCCTAGTTTTCATGAGTCTCATGAGCTATATAGGTTTGAAAGGATCCTTCTTTACCCACAGCTGAATCCTGTTCCTAGTACTTAGTAGACATTTAATCTAAAAGTATTTGTACCTTTGGAAGATTTTCAAAAAAAATCTGACTTTCCATACCACAGGTCTTGGTTGCCTCAGTTATTTTGTTACCTGGAGCAACATATGTACAGAAAAAAGGTATTGCTTGCATCTGCTGGCAGACAAGCAGGACGCACAAGCAGCACCAGTCCACATGGCACCAGAAGGAAATAACTTTGTTTGTGGGTAGCTGACATAGCAAAAAGACTGGAGACACAGAGAACAGAGACATATCAATGTTAGCCCTCTTGCTTTGGCCACAGGAGAGATATTGTTTAAAAATTATTTAATCAATAAATCACAACCTCAACAAAGTTCCTTGAGCAATAGGATTTTATTGAAATTATGGTGTTTATTGAAATTATGGATTTATTATTGTTATTGTACTGTCATGCTGTTAGCTGTCCCAAGCCCCATTCTGGGGAAGGGGCAGGATAAAAATCTAATAAAATAAATAGATAGCAAAGTTATTTCCCCCCTTACTAAGAATAAAAAAAAATGCATATCATGAACCAGGCAAGATGTGTGAAATCAAAGATGACAAGGAATAAGATCATCTCTCTATAATTCAGCTGATTCAGGATCTAAAGATGTCTTTCAATATCTTTACTTTCATGTAAAAGCACAGAACAGCCATACTTTTTCTGCAACCCAAATTGCTCTTCTCAGCTGCTGTTAGCCCTGGCCATAGTACAGCAAAAAGATAGGGAAACCTCTCTCATTCACAGATGCAGGAAACAGTATGTGTAAAATCTATTTTAAAACAAAACTGGAGTGATCTGGAGTTAGGACAGCTGACACTTGCCCCACTGAACACCTGAAGCATTTTTCTTCTAGCTGTATCCTAATATGAGAAGTCGGGATGGAGAAAAATGCTGAAAGAAATGAAATGAGGACTTTGGCTCTCCTCTCTCGAGTTCCATCTTTGTAAAATGGAGGGGGGGAATCACCCACGACCAGTTTCTGAGGATTCCTGGAAAGGAGGGAAATGGCCCCACTGGTGGACCTCCTGATGGCGCCTGGTATTTTTGGCCACTGTGTGGCAGAGTGTTGAACTGGATGGGCCATTGGTCTGATCCAACATTGGCTTCTCTTACGTTCTTATGCTCTTATGAAATGCTCATTCACCCAAACTCATCTCTATCCGCACCACTCTAAAATTAAAAATTGTACTGCCTATAAAATTGGGGTGCTATTTCCTTTCTTTTTGAAATCTGGGAAGAAGGGTCTTTGGGTGAGGGGTGAAATCCCTAAAAATTTCATCCCAATGGAGCAGGGAGCAGGATTTACATCCAGATATGTATGTTCTCAATGAAACTGATAAAATCACTGCTTAGATTGTTTCTCTAATACTTCTAGCTTTAATTCTGATATAAAGAATCCAGCTCAAATTTTTAAACGTCATTAACCAGCCACAAATCTACCTTTGTACACTAAACTAAAGTACAGAGCCAAAAAACAACCTACCCCCAAAAAAACAGCCCTTGATCATCTTGTAACTCACCAAGCAGAACAGAAACCCTCCTCTCATTCATGATGTAGAGTAACCCATTGGGTGTTAAATAAAACTGTTGTCGTAGCTCTCTTTAGGAACAGCTCCAAAAAAGTGAGATAGAATTATCAAGTGCTTAACAGGCCACAGTACATTGCAACAGAGCAGTTTCCATCTTCATTAGGTCACAAACTGTGTAGGTTTGTCATAGTAAAAATCTCACCACCACCAAGATGGACAACACAGATGGCCAGTTCATCCTCAATGTTGAGAAGACTGTTATTAAATCATACATTTTAAGGATGTAACGTGTATTTGTTGAACTGAAATAACATTCATTTGAACATGGTCCATATGCTACTAATAGCTTGAGAAACAGCCAGAGATCGATTCTTTTCGCCAAGTAATTTACTCCCTAAATATGAAGTGTGAAAGTGTATAGTTACTATATATCTTCAATGCAATTTTCTTTGGATGCTCAGATTTCCTCTCACCCTCAGATACACAAAGGAACAAAACCCAGGAGTAACAAATTCACATTACTAGAAAATGGGCTTTTCGGAGACATTAGTATCATAGACTCCCTTCAGGACATGGTGAACTGAAGAGCAAGGAAAGGGAAATCAAGTCAGACGACCGTGCACACAGCTGAAATCAAAATCCTTGGATACTACACTGAGGATTCTGTCCAGAAAAGAGACTTTTATAGGGAACATCTTTTTTCATATGATTTAATATCCGGGGGGGGGGGGACATGACAGGCAGGGCTCTTTTTGTAGCAGGAATTCCTTTGCATATTAGGCGACATACCCCTAATGTAGCCAGTCTTCCAAGAGCTTACAGTAGCCCCTGTAAGAAGAGCTCTGTAAGTAATCTGAGGCCCCTCATAATTTGAGGCTCTAAGTGGATCTTACTTAGCTTGTGCATAAATCCAAATCTGAGGATAGGGACTGAACTTAATTGTTTAAGATGATGTTGAGTAAGAATGCTCGAACACGTGCTCAAACACATATTCTGCTTGCCAGTCACAAACAGGGAACTGATTTTCGATGATTGGTTTGATAGTTCATCAGTATTTGACTGATTGCTTCACTGTATCCCTTCACTATATTCCTTCCTAACCATACTGTGTAGTACTTGCTTTTTTGCACATATGTGTGCTGACACAGGCCAGTCAACTTCTCTTACTCCCTCCGTTCTTGCTGTGTAACTGCTCAGGAGGCAATTGTTTACATAGATAATTATCACTTACAAATCATATATAAATCAGTCACAAATAAATGCTGTTTTTAAAAAAAATCCTACCCTTTGGTGTTCATCTAAGCAGTCCTTGGTGACACTAATGGCTGCCACTCAGTTTGAACTGGCATTGTGTTTACAGCATTGCAAAAATCCAATGCAAGCCAGTTTGGCAGGGATTCGCAACTGTTCCACACAAGCCAAAATGATTGGGCAACTGACTCACATGTGATCGACATCTTCAGACATGTTAAGTTCAATCACTGAATGCTTTCATGGTGAAATCTGCAGCATTCCCTGTTGGGAAGAGGCAGACTTTCTCTGCAGAGATCACATAAACAGAGACTTAAGTGTAAGCCAACAGCCTGTGATGAGTGTGACATCTCCTTCTGCTCTCTAATAAAGGAAGTGGAGGAACTGCTCCAAGGCACTCCACAGTCTTTCAGCTCCCACAAGCAGGGGTTTTGTGTCACACACACTTAACTTTCTTTTGGATTTTTTTTTTTGGATCGCCTGGAAATGCAACAATGAAAGCCAAATAATGCAAAGAGCTTGCCCATTTAAAACACACACACACAAAAATCTCACAAGCCAATAGTCGAGAACACAGACAGGATTTCAACCGAGACTTGTGCTGAGTCTGAGCTGGACCAATGAAATAGTACCTGTATAAACTGCACTCTGCCTAACCACTAAACTATCCTGAATAAATCACAGCATATGTTACAAGTGGCCTCCTGGTCAAGAGGCATACTGTGAGACGTTCTGCTTTATGGACCACAAAGTTGGATCAATATAAGAAATCTATCTGGTAAAATTTATTTAAGGGGAAAGCACGGTTGTGTATTAAGTTAAAGCCTGTGGCTAAGATTTCACATGGGAGGGGGGAATTAAAAGGGAACAAGAGGCTTCGCCAATGATCTGAAGAGATTAGAGATGTCAGAGCACCACCTGCTGTCCCACAGCAGAAGTGTAGGCTGTACGTTACTCATTTCAAGAGGAGGATTCTAGTAATTTTGCCCTCTTTCTCACGTATGGGGGATTGATTCTTAGATAATAATTCATTTCCACCCCCAGATGTGTATGTCAGCACATGCAACTGGAATTTTATAGTAGTATTTTGCAACAGTCATGGCGTGGTCCTCATTTTGGCTACAAAAGAGTGGATTTTGAGAAATAAAGGGAAGTATCAGTGTCTTTTAAGCATAAATTACTAGCAGTGCAATCCTAAACAGAGCTATACCCTTCTAAGCTCATTGAATTCAGTGGACTTTGAAAGGTGTAACTCTGTTTAGGATTGCACTATAAGACTCAGAATATTCTTGCCTGGGGCTCCAGTGACCATGTGAATGAATCTTTTGTCTAATGCTAGTTCTGGGTTTTTTAAAAAAATACTCAAATGGCATGTATTTCCTCTTTTTTGTGATGCAGCCTGCGCTTTGTAACCACTCAAGTGTATTCAGAAATTGTGCACTACCAGCAGTCTGTCTTCATAACATGGAAGCACAGCAGGCTACAAAGAGTTTCTGACAGTTTTGAGGGCAAATTCCTATTTGATAAACAAGAGTACGGCTGATCAAAAACATCAAATGTTCACTCAGAAAGGGGAGAAGGAACCCCCATGCACCACCTCACGGTGCCTGTTATTCTAACAGTATTTCAGCTGGAATTTTGCTCAGTCTTTAACAAGAAATTCCACAGCTGCAGGATGTCAAACCTGAACTGTTGTCCACAAGATGGAAAGCGGGCAATTACTGGCAGAGAAATATATCCAGGATCTGTCTTTTCCCCATGCATTGCATTACTTCCCAGATTATATGCAAGAAGCATGATCTCAAGGCATGTAGGTATATCCCTACATTACAAACAGTTCACTGAGCATGTAGAAGTAACATAAAACTTAAATCTCAGTGGAATCCTACAACTGGGACATTTCAGGCAATGTTCACATTTTACCAATTTTAAAAAAGAATTCAAAACATTGAATAGGAAACGAGAGTCGATCTTTATGCTAAAGTACTAAGGCACAAGATGATGGCAGTAAGGACTGGGGGGGGGGGACACACCAAGGCCCATCACATATCTATTCACTGAAATGTCAACTCAGACCTTTATTGTTATTGCCCTCAAAATGCTGACGTGAACAAGTTTTTCTCTAAAACTAGGAAGATATATGAAGCTGCCTCATAGAGAGTCAGTAGATCAGTATTTTATACCCTGGCTAGCTGTAACTCTCAAGGATCTCAGGCAGAGAAATATTTGTCCAAAGACCAGTTACCCATGATCCTTTAACTACAGATGCCAGGGGATAAACCTGGCACCTTCTACATGAAAAGTTTGTGCCAAAGGTATGAGGTGATTAAGGAGACACCACCATGTCCATGGATGGGGCCAGAATGACCACCTTTTCAGTTAACAGCCCAAGCATACAGTCCAATTGTATCATAGAGAGAAGGGCTAGCTAGACACTTGCATTTTAAACAGTACTGCTGAGCCATGCACGCATGACGAGCTGCTCCCACCGAGGACCCAGAGTCTGCTCTTTTATTGGGCAGGGGGAGATCCTGTGGATACCTGTTACCTGGTTCTTGAGGTGGTGGTAGTGGTTCAGTGTTCCCTCTAAGCTGAGTTAGTGTGAGCTAGCTCATGGTTTTTTAGCCTCTGGCTCACACATTTTTGTCTTAGCTCAGGAAGGATGGCTCCAGAGCAAACTAATTTATGCAGTAACCAAATCACTCACTCACAGCTTTAGAGCCAGTAGCTCACAAAGTAGAATTTCTGCTCACAAGACTCCACAGCTTAGAGGGACCACTGGTAACAATCCTATCTTCAGGCCCTCCCCAGTGGTGCAGTCAAAAGAACTGGTCAGCTACTCTGTCCTCCAGCAAGTTAATATAGCAGCACGGAGAATAAGATATCTGGGTCAGACTGCTGGAGTCATCAGCTGAGAGCCCTCTTTGTGATTTAGAAAATTTCCTAGCCACCTCTCCAGGAGATTTGACCTAGGCAGCGTACAAAACAGAACGTGATAAAACATAAAAGAATTAAGATTTTAAAGCATACAAATCATAGACATGAAGCTCAAAATTTGTCTCTTCAAATAGTTCTCAGTCCTATTATATAAGAATGTTGTGAAAAGATCAACTTCTTAATTAAAAGCCTGGGTAGAAAAGAAATATTTTGGCCAGGCAAGTAAAAAAGATAGTCGAGTAAGGTGCCAACTGAGCCTCAACTGGAAAGGCATTCCAGGAGCCACCACCAAAAAAGCCTTGTCTCTGCTTCCTACACACGGCACCTTATGGGCAAGCAGCACAGAGGGCAGAAGGCAGCTTGTGAGAATGATCTTAACTAATGGGCTGAACAGTATGGGTGGAGGCAGTCCTTCATGCCCACCTGCCCCTGAGCCATTTAAGGTCTTAAAGGTCAGTACCAGCACTTTGAATTGTGCCTGGAAGTAAGTAGCCTGAGCAGATCTTTCAGCACAGTAATGATATGATCCCTGTATTCCACCCGTGATAGTGACCTGGCTGCTACCTTGTAGATGTGCTAATGTTCCTGGAATGGTTTCAAAGGCAGCTCCGCATTACAGTACATTACAGTAATACAATCTGGATGTGATCAGAATCGGATCACCGTGGCTAGAGCACACTTTTATATATATAAGTTTTTTTATTGTTTTTCCACTACAAGGACTACAAGGGGTGGGGAAATATGGAGAACTAAAACGAAACACAAAATACAAAACCTAAAGCAAGGATCATATTGCATATAGATACCACATTAGTCTTCCCGTAGTTATAGACAAAACAGAAAAGGAATGTTATTGTTTATAATTATTTCGAAATCAAACTAATGCAAGCACAATTAGCCAAAATAGGTGCATCCTGGTTTCTTATATAAAAGGCTAGATCACACTTTTAGAGGAATATCCACACCTGGTGTAACAGCCAAAGCTCATAAAGGGTGCTACATGTCATGGAGGAGATCTGAGACTCCAATTGTAGGCAAAGATCCAGCTGCACCCCCAAACTCAAACCTGCTCCTTCAGGAAAATGCAAGCCTCTCCTGGACTGGCTGACTCCTCAGTCCTCGAGCAGGCCATCCGGGGCTCCAAAGTGGATATTTATAGATCATTCTACACTGTTGCAAAGTAGTTCCACAAAAGAAGTGTGCAAGTTTCATCCTTACAAAAATGCTGTCTTCAGTATGGCCCAAATCTTCAGAATGACCCAAATCTTCAGAATGACCCAAATCTTCAGAATGACCCAAATCTTCAGATAAGGAGAAAAATTGTGTGGCCTTAATGAGACACAACTGTGAGGCATCAAGAGGCACATGGCAACTTTATTTTCTGCCACAAGGTACTCCAGAGATACCCAGAGATTTTGTCTTGAAGGCCTACCCCAGAAACTGTGCAGAGAGAAACAAAACACAACTTTGATATTTTAGGCAGTGTTGTTGTTTTTTTCTTTAAGGCAGTGGTTTTCTACGGATAGCTGAAACAACTATCTTATGATCAGCTCTTGGGCAAAATAAACTTTTGCATAAAACTTTATAAATGCTATTTGGTGTGCATGCAAGGTATATTCTGCCTACTGCATAAATATCGATAGCTGGAGCATGATTTTCACTTGTTGCCAGACTCTGGGGTCTTTTTTGTAGAAAGGAGGACAAGTAGATCTTTGCACATTACTCTCAAAGCACAAAAAGAGGAAGCATAATTCCTGTTTTCACACTTCTAGAGCAATGAACGTAAGAACATAAGAGAAGCCAATGTTGAATCAGGCCAATGGCCCATCTAGTCCAACACTCTGTCACACAACAACGGGAGCACTTGCACATGTCCCCTCCAGAGTGACAGCATGGGCTGTTCCAGCGTTCGGAGATATGCACTTCCCTGCATAGGATATTTGTGAGCTTCAACTCAGGAAGATACTCAGATAAGACATAACTCATTCATCCTCTATTATCAGTTCTTATACTATGCTAAATAGCTGTTATTTGAAATGGTGTGCATCCTGACCTTATTTTCAGAACTCCCTGTTTTAAAACAAAACAATATAATACGTGGCCATTATTCAGCCTCTCCCGCACATGTCAGCAGCTGGTTATCCATGAGAATATGAGGCAACACTTCAGTGCCTCACACATTCACATTTCCATTCTTCTCTAGGTATGTTGTAATTCTTTGTAACAAGAGCCTGCAAACTCAAGCCTTGGAGAAGAAACAGGTAGCTGGATGCTTTCCTAACTGGGCAATTAGGCACCCTTGATTACAAGACTCCAACACTTGCTAGTGACAAAAAGCAGAAAAGAAGTTTATGGAGTAGACAAGCTTAGCGAACTGTACACTTAAGGCATTCCCTTCATGCCTCTCCTGAAAGCCCTCCCCGTCCAGGATTCCCTTTGGCCCTCCTCAACCAAAACACTTCTCACATAACGGATTATGTCCAGTGTGGAACAACTTTGCATCCTCAGTAACTTTGCTTCTGCAATATTTATTTATTTATTTATTTGATTAGTTTGACTTTTATCCCACCCTCCCGCCGAGGCAGCTCAGGGCGGCTTACATAAAACCAGCACAAAGGAATTAACTGTGCGTGACGTCAATACCAATTTAAAAAATCAATAATAATAATAACAATAACAATAATGATGATGATGATGATGATGATGATGATGAATTGTTTATTATTAATAATTATTGTTTTTTTAAATTGTTATTGATGCCATGCACAGTTAATTTCTATGTCTTCACATATAAGCTGAGTTCAGACCAGCAATTTGCCCCGGCAGAGCCCCGTTTCAGCGATGCTTTAAAACCGCATTAAAGGGAATGTTCACACAGGCACATCTGCCTGGCGTTCCCCACCCGTAGGCAACCCGGGTTGTTCTGCTTTCTTCCTACATTTAATAGATACCTCATAAAAGCTGTAGCAAATCCCCGAAGAGTGCCTGTGTCCCGTGTTTGTCCACTTCCTGGAAGTATGAATGCTCCGCCGATAAGCCGGGAGCAACCCACATTGGGCAGAAGGCAGCAGCGGTATGATTGGCCGTGCTCTGCTCTACTGCCCAATGTGGTGCCAGCGCTGTGGGGTCCTCCCCCAATCGGCAAAATGCACTTATGCGCATGAGTGCATGAGTGCTCATGCGCACATACACCCATACACCCACAGCTGAATTAATGGGGAAACAGCGCATACAGCGCGCCTCTGGGGCAGCAGTCTGAACGCTCCAGTGAGCCTCCTGCCAGTATGCTCCAGCAGCAGCCTGGGCTGTGTGAACGGGAAACCCCAGAACAGTTTGTTCTGGGGCTTTTTTGCCGCAACTGGCTCCCGGAGCAAATTGCCAGTCTGAACTCAGCCATATACTGTGTGTTTCACTATTACATTGGATTTGCAATATTTCTAGCACATCTACCCGGCTAAGAGCTAGCAGCAGAGGGAAGAACTCACTGAAACTTCCTATGAGAATGTTCTTCCTACTTGTGTGCAAACAGTGAGCTGGTTCAGAGGAGAAGCACCAAAACATATCTCCCAAAAGGCACCCTGTTTCTTTTGCTTAGCTGTTTTCTAGGGACTGTTTATTTGAGGGAATTCTGTCTAGTGTCTCTGTGAGAATGCCAATGTGAGGTCTTTCCCAGTGACCTTAACACATTGTCTATGTATTCCTCATTTGCATGATGCAGTCTGAGATTTCCAGTGCCACTCCAGAGGTGCATTTTAGTGTTGCAAACCCCTTGCCTGCTTGGAGAACATAGATATGGGAAGTGAAGCTGCATTTCAAATATGCCGCTGCTTGTCTTGGCTGGAAGAACTAACCATCCTGATCGCAATGGAATATAACACCCTTTCAGGTGAAAAGCCAAGATCACAATTCTCTGGACATAGTGAGGTCAGTAACTAGCTCACTTGAAGGGACAAGATTTTCATAGATGGCCACCACTAAATCCATATATGTCCCCCTTTATGTCAGATGTGGCTCTTGTTGAATCTAGGGCAGGGAGAGGAGACCAGGCAAAGTGAGAGAGACTTGCCAGGAGTGGTCACAGCAGACTGTCCAATTTACCCAAATAAGTGAGAAGCCTGACACAGAAATGGTTGTGAATGAGGGAGAAGTCCTATTTTGTTCTGTCCAATATGCATAAAGAGGCTTTCTTGGTGGATTAGTCCAACTACCCGCATTTAGCTTGAACTGAGTGGTGTCGCATAGCCTAAGTAAAGCCCTTTCTTGCTGGCTTTCAGGTTACCAGGGTCACTGGGGTTACCATAGCAGTCTTGACCTATGGACAGCTTGTTTTTCAGAAACATTTTAAAAACTAAGAAGTTCAGTCTTTGGCTCATTACAGTTTATGCCATTTAGCCAGATTCCATAACTTTATGGAACAGTAGCTTTACAAAGATGCACTCAAATTGAGTGTCGAAATATGCATCAAACTGTTCCCCTCCTTTGTACATCTTTATTAAGTTCATCCACGGCATTGTCTCTTTGTTAGAGGATCAACCATCCTTTTTGTTTCTTCATGAAATTGTTAATTATTTGATTACTACACTAGGCCAGAAATAATTAGCTACAGACATCAGACTTCAGCTCAAGTATCTCATCACAGTATTTCACTCAGGGCATCTTCACAAAATGTACCAGGTGTATGTTTGTAATTCTCACTCCTATGCTGATCTATTGCCACTTTACACTATATATAATATACAAAATCAGGTTGTAAGATCCTGGACTTTACCATTTCAAGATGTATAATTTGAATGAGTCCTGTGTCATTAACTCCCTGCAAGCAATAAAGTAGTACATCAGATTGTGCTAACATTCATACACAATTCATTTTCTACATTCATTTCCTACATGCAGGGATTCTTGCATGCTACAGTGTTTTTTTAAAAAAATCCTTATACTCCTCAGGCTAAATAGCTAACACAACAAGAATCAGGCTGGGCTAGAATCTCTTGGTGGCTGAGGCCATGTTTCTTAGTTACCAGATTTGCAGATCAAAGCACCTATCTTTGCTATAGTCACATTGCTTCAAAATATTTCTGCAAAGCTTCCCCAGTCAGATAGCAGCTCATCTTCAGGGTTGAACGAGAAAGGTTAGCCTGCTGATAGATAAGTTTATAAATCTACTATCGTGTGGTGATGTACATCAGATCATTTTTAAAAAACATTATAGAACTTCAGCATTTTAGTCCGTGGAGTTCTGCCAGTCCATGGGACTCTGAAATAAGGAATGTGCGTAAACACAGAGACCATTGGTATTCCTAATACAGAGGGTTTTCAGATGTCATGTTTAAATTGTGGTGAGGCAATGACAAATCACTCTGTGATATCCCAGGGACCTATTTATACAGGGTAGTTGTTCATACATTTTTAAAATCTGGTAGCAATCTCATTTTGGTCTGCTGGTGAGAATGTTTTGCATGAAATATGGATTATTCAATGAAATTGCACACTGCTCTGGTTGTCTCTGCAAGGACCACAAAAAAAAAGTTTCTGGGAAAAGCTAAACTGCAAACCCTTCAAGCCTAGCTCTCCATTTCCCCATGCTAAATGGATGAACTAAGACTTTAACATGTTACCAGCAATCCTACCATTAACAGGACAACGAAGTCAGAGGAAATATAGTGGCATTCAGACTTTATGGCTGCCAGGTTGCAAGCACCTCAGGAGCTGTGGGTCCACTTCAAGGCATGTGGAACAGCAACCCTCACACAGAAACACCATGAGAATCAACACTTCTCCATGGAAACCACCGTCCACAAGGTAACTGCACAGCACTGGCCAGAAACAGCAACAAGATAGTAAATGCACTGTGGAATAGTTTAGAAATGTGGCCATGTGCACGCAAATTGTGAAACTCCACTAAGTTGTAAGGTATTATGTGAAGCCTGGAGTGAAATCGTTTATGCTGAATCAAAATGTCCCTGGTTAGGTTGGGCAAATGTATCTGTTGGGCAAATATAGCTGCATAAATGCCAAATTCAGATTCGTGGGTGTGCACTCACTTTCTTCCAGACTGACTAGATGATTGTTTCCTTTAGAATTGGAATGAATGTTTCCAAATTCCGCATTCTCTCCCATCTGACTGCCTCCGCTGCCATTCTCTTTGCCAGTGTGGCCTGCTGCCCTGCATGCTAGCCTTCTCCATTCCCAAGTTTGCCTGCACCCGAGCTCGAGAGGGGGAAGGAGAGCCCAGCAGGGGAGGTGAAATGAACACAGGCAAGGCAAATGAGTGCAAGTGCTCCTCTTCCCCCCCTCACCTCTGCAGGTGTAACCCATCTGGTCTTCTCAAACTTGGCAAGGCCACCCCTTGGCTGCAGCAGGAAGCCGCTCCTTACCCCAGTGGGCAGTTGCCATGTGGCCTTGCTGTGTCTTCCTGCTGCTTCCTGCTTCCAGCTGCGTCTGAACAGAGAAGGAGGGAGACCCGGCGAGGCTGCCCCTCACCCTCCCCTCCTGTTTGGCTGCAGCTGGAAGTGCTCGCAAGGCTGCAACAGGCATGGGGTAAGGAGCACAGTGCAGTGGGGTGTGGGGGGGTTCTGGCATCCACACGGGGTGGGGCAGGGGCTCATCTGAGGGTTGCCACCCCAAAATGCCCCTGTGGCGACAGGCCTGCTACACCCTGCTCATAGCTGCTTCTGCAGGCAGAGTGACTTTTCCCACCGCCATGGGGAAACAGCCTATATAGCCTGTTCCACTACTAGGTCTACATTTGGAAATACTTGGAAAACATTCTTTTTAAAGTTGTGAAATTATCCCACCAGTATTTAAACCTGCAATAGACTGCAAAAGTAATATCCAAGTTTTAAAAATCTAGACTCTTTCCCTGTATCTCTCTCTCTCACACACACACAAACAAAAAGCACAAAAGAATTCACAACATATTTCTCCAGAAAGGGAAAGGAGTAACAATAAAGGGGATGCTTGTATAAGGTGTTGCTGATGATGAGTACAAGAATAATATTTCTCCTCTTGTTTTGAAATGTTGCATTTCTAGTTTCCATGCCTTAGTGTATGTCAGCCTAATGACAGCACCTCCAGTCTCTTTCCAGATCATCAATCACGTCTGAGATGAAGAAGAGTACTTCAGTTTCTCATACTTTATCCATCAAATGGCACTGGAAAATACTCTTAGGATACAGAATACTGGGAGCTAAAAACTTGTATTAAGGCATACACTCACTTAGGCGTCTGATGAGTAATACAGGTTTTTCCATCACCACTCTATATTCTCTAGTGTAGGCAATTGCTATGATAATCCAGAGAGGAACAGGTAAATTTCTTGTTTATGTTGCTTTAGAGCATTTAAAGATTCAGAGCAGTGCAAGACTATTTATTTATTTATTTATTTATTTATTTATGGAATCCCTAAGCCTCCTCTCCAGAACCCTGCCTGAGAAGACTCTGCTAGTACAAACAATACCATAAAATCATATACATCTCATAAAAACGAAACATTAAAAACAAGTCATTAAGGCATTGTTTTGTGCAATCACAGAGTCGAATAGGGACCATTAAGATATTACCTTATTTGTTTGGTACCCAACACTTTCTAAAGAAGTTTGCAAAAATATGAAAAGTATGAACTCTTGGAGACTGAATGTCGCTCCAGCATTGGATTGGATATTTCTGATTTATCTCACTTTCTTTGTTATTTTATTTATGTTTATTTATATTCTGCTTTATATCCCACCCTACCCCGTCAAAGCAGGCTCAGGGCGGCTCACCCACAATAAAATATAGATTAAAACAATCAAAACACCAAAACCATTTAAAAAACTCATTAAAACAATACAATATCAAATATCAAAGTGCTAATGATGTTATTCCAGTATCATAGCTATGGCATTGCCGCATGAGTGTATACCATATGATGTTCATTTCCAGAACTGATCTTACTCGGCACGCACAGGCCATCAGGATGAATGATATACAAAAATCTAAACTCTTACTCTACACGAATTAAAGCCATCAGTGACCAGTGAGGTAAGAAAAGGCTTCCATCACATATCAGTGACTGAGGGCAACCCGATACCTTTAGCAATAGGAAATGTAAGGAGACGAGAAGGCCCTTTCTGCACTCTCCTATTAATCCATGTTCACTGTGGTGTCCTCCAATCAAATCTGCACTATAATCAAATTCAACCTTCTTTTTAATCTGGGTCTCTCCCCCCCCCCATTCTGCACTAAAATTGAGTTTAGCCTTTTTTATTATTCTGGATGTTTTTTCCCATTCTGCATTACATTACCTCCCTTTGGTGGTCAGCCCGGTTTCAGCCTGCTGTTGCCCAGGATTATTTGGATGCTGTTTTGCTGTGGACTTAAATTGCCTCGACTCGATCACTGAGAAAATCCGAAGCAGCAGGCAAAGGCAGAAAGGACCGAAATCAGGGAACAACTGGAGTCGGCTCTGTGCAAGTGTGGAGCTGCTGACTTTCTAAGAACCCCTAGCATGGGCTGCTGATATCAGCTAAAAGTCTTGGTAGATGCCAAACTAGAAAAAAAAAAATATCCAGCCAAGTCCTTCCTGCTGAAGGTCCTGGGACTTGAAAGAATATCTCCTCCCTTACTGTTGAACCCCTCCCAGTTAAGATCCCCCCCTACAAGCCCTACTCTCTATGCCTTATCTGCAAAGCTGAGAAGGATTGTGGCCAGAAACAGGGATTTTCCCCAGCAGGAGCACCTCAGCCATCCCTTTGAGGCTCACCTAGCATTAGGGTTGCTCACTCCAGCTTGGGAAATTTCTGGAGATTTTAGAGTAGATCCTGTGGCAAGCTGGACTTGAGGAGAGGAAGGACCTCAGTGAAGTGTAATATTATAGAGTCCACCCTCTGAAACAGCCCTTTCCTCTCAGGGAACAGACATCCATAGTCTAAAGAGAGAGAGAGAAGAGATTGGATTTATACCCTGCCCTTCACTACCCAAATGTGTCTCAGAGCAGCTTACAAATGCCTTTCCCTTCCCCTCTCCACAACAGACACCCTGTGAGGTAGGTGGGGCTGAGAGAGCTCTTGACAGAAACTGCTCTTTTTCAAGAACAGTTCTTATCAGAACTACGGCTTGCCCAAGGTCATCCAGCCAGGTGCAAGTGGAGGAGTGGGGAATCAAACCCAGTTCTCCCAGATTAGAGTCCGCACACTTAAGCACTACACCAAACTGGCTTGCCCAGATAGGCATGCCAAGCCCCCGCTGAGGATGGGGGAACCCCTGCTTTAAAAACCCCTTCCCCACTTTTTAAAAATTGGGCCCCAGGGGGGTAAAATGGCAGCTGGCAGTGACATTCTAGCATTTTAGTTCTCCAAGTCTCTATGGCTATGAAAGCCATAGAGACAAGGGCTAGAGCATCAATTCCCTCTATTGTGTGCTGGTGCGACTTATGATCCCCCCTCTCCAGCTCCAGTGAAGCTGTGCAGGTCTCCACCAGCTGGAGGAGTGGGCCCCGCCCCTCTTATTAGCAGTAGCTTCGTACAGGCACACCCCAAAGCCACAGTTCTTGCAAAGACCCCAGCATGGGTTGTGTTCCAGCCCTGAGAGAGCAAAGGTAGAGGAGCTCGCTTTCATTCTGCAGGTGACCAAGCTGCTCTGGGGTGGGTGTTGAAGTTTGTTTGGTGGGGGAGGGGGTTGGAGCATGCTCAGCTCTCCTGCATCCTTCCCAAGCTGGCCAGCCAGTTTGGAGAGGCTGCAGATGACCAAGCTGCTCCAGGGTGTGTGGCAAAGTTTGTTTTTGGAGGTGGAGTGGGGTTTGGAGCATGCTCTGCTTGCCAGCATCCTGGAGCTCTGGTGAGGGAATGATGGCAGGAGGGGGGAGCAGAGAGCAAGTGCTGTTTTAATTGCCTGCTGGAAAATTAATTAAACTCATGAAAAGCTGGCTCTTCTGTAATAAAAGCTGGAAACACCACAGAACAGTCATATATCCCAAGAAACAAATTTTATCAATAATCAGTAAGCCACTAAGAGTAATCGAACCCTGGATACAAGAGGATTGATAGTCAAACATCCTTCATCTCGATTTAGAATTGGTTTGCTATTATCAAGTTTCCTCAATAAGCATTTGGAACAAAGGCAATTTAGGTGTCACACCTCTCTCTCTCTCTCTCTCTCTCTCTCTCTCTCTCTCTCTCTCTCTCTCTCTCTCTCTCTCTCTCTCTCTCACACACACACACACACACACACACACAGTTCCTGCATCAGTTTTTAAAATTAAAGATAGTGAGAGATTCAATCATGGTGCTCTCATGTCTCATCAAACTGCACCTTCAGTTTCACAGTAATCAGCAGCTTACTGGAGAGTAAAAGATTAACTGTAAATAAGTTCTGTGCATCCATCTACAGATGGGTATCTGAGGGTACCCAGTTCATAGCGCAGCTGAGCATTAAGAGCTGGCAGAGTATGTACACTGACCTAGGTAATTATATATTTTGAATGCCATCACTGACAAATAGTACTACCACAAAACAGTGGTGTAGGCCTCACTTCTTTCCTTTCTATAACTTGAATGGATCTGGATAGTGTTTTTTTCAACCAGGTTTGCCAGTCCTCATCTCCATTCAGCTATGCCTCATATGGCATCATAAAACACACAGGAAATACTTGGAAGTCATACTATGAGTGTCATGTGTACAGTAGTGACAATGAAGTCCAGATCCTGTCAAAACTCCCCCAGTTGTTTCATGCATATGTTTAACAGCACAAGGGGTCAGAATGGAATCTTGCAGAATTCTGCATACTGAGGCATTAAATTTACAGAGCAAGAACACCTTCTCAGGGTCTTGTATCAGCCAAAGCATAACTAACTTCTGTTAAGGTAACTTGCAAAATCAGTCTTATTTAAAATCATAAGTGCCCAATATCAGAGTCCACATACCCTGGCCTGTCCCCTGCATGACTGAAAGGATTGATGCAATGCATCGATATGATATGAAAGTTGACAGGAAGACCACTTGAAACACACACCACCAACATACACAAACACAAGAGGCAGAAATGATGAGAAGCAAATATTGAACAGGGTTTTTTATTTATTTTGACAGCTTTGATACAAGTGGTGTCATTGCATATATATATAAAACCTACATAGAAGGAAGCTGAACCTGGAAGTTTGAGTTGCCTCAGGCTTCCAAGTAAGTTCATTTCGGAAGAATGATTTTAAAGAGGTAGTTGCTGATATGATGTTTAGCTAAGGACGTCAGCCTCCAATTGGGACCTGGGGATCTCTGGGGATTACAGGTCATACCCAGACTACAGAAGTCAGTTCCACTAGAGGAAAATTAATGCTTTGGAAGGTGAACACTATGGTGTTGTACTCCACTGAGGTCCCTGAACTCCCTAGGCTTCAACCCCAAGTCTCCTGGCTGGCAAGCCTGATCCCCCCACACCCACCGCTGATCAGGTGGTGCCTGGCAACCTCAAGGCTATTCCATTACGTGATGGTAACTAGAGTTGCTGGTTAGGGTTTTGGGTAGGGATGATATATGCATACTTTTAGTTATGTACTCCTCTCCTCCCAGTTGGTAGACATGGAGGAGCACTTCTTGGCCTTATGGCTAAGATCAAGTGTAGTACCTGCTCTAGTATGATTATCTTAAGCTTCCAAATTGCCAAGTTCCCGAAACATAAAGAGTTGCAAATTCTTTTCTGTGGCAAAGGGAATGTGACTGGCATACTTAGCCACAAAGTTACCTGAGCTCTGATAGGGCTACTGAGACTTGCAATTTGTGTGTGACCTGAGAAAAGAGCAGTGACTGAGTCTTACCAGATTGGGAATGGCTTCCAGTGTTTAAGGAGGAAGCCTAGATTTGTTGTGAATTAATATTATCTAGCAAGCTTTCATGCTAAAGCAGCCTGTGAGTATGGGTAAAGGTGGGGTAGAGGGAAATATGGTTCTTTTGTGATTTATGGACAGGTACCTGAAAATATTACGAGCTGCGGTGGCTCAAGTGGTTAAGACGCTGAACTGCAGGCTGTGGAAGGTCAGTAGTTCAGCAGTTCGAGACCCGGGTTCCGCATGATGGGGTGAGCTCCTGTGTCTAGTTCCAGCTCCTGCCAACCTAGCAGTTCAAAAGCAAGAAATTGCAAGTAGATAAATAGGTACCACTTCGGTGGGAAGGTAACAGCGTTCTGTGCGCCTTGGTGTTTAGTCATGCTGGCCACATGACCACAGAAACGTCTTCGGACAGTGCTGGCTCTTCAGCTTTGAAACGGAGATGAGCACCGCAACCCTAGAGTCGGATTCGACTGGCTTTCGAGCAAGGGAACCTTTACCTTTATCTGAAAATATTAAGATGCTGATGTGCCAGACTAGCATCTGGGAGACCCAGCTCCAAATCCCTACTGTGCCATGGAAACCTGCTAGGCAACTTTGGGTCATGTGCTGTTTGCTTGTTTTTTCCTTCTGGTTGTTAAATGTTTAAATTAAAGCATTTTATGCTTCTTAAAACTTTTTGTTATTTTTGCACTGGAAGGAGGCCTAAAAGCCTAGAGGTAATGTAAAATAGGGGAAAGGTGGGGGTAGGAATTGATATATGACACTGAATTTAAATGTAAATTTTTGAAAGGTTACTTTAGAGGGAGAGGTGGGTTTGGGGGAGTGCCTGGAAAGAGGTGGGGTTTTGGTGCAGTGTACTGGATGTGACATCACCGGAAGGGGAAGTGACATCACTTGCCATTTGACCTGGAAGTGACAGCACAGGAAGTGACATCACAAAAGTCTCCTGGGTTCACCCCCAAAGTCCTCAGATATTTCTTGAGTTGGACTTGGCAACCCTATCTAAAGATTAGATGTAATTCTGGAAGATTTCTGAGCCCCACCTGGAGGTTGGCAGCCATACCAAGCACCTAACCTTTTGGGTGCTGTGTCAAAGCATTTCTTTTTACTAAGACTTTCAATTAAGGAGTTGATTTTTTAAAAGCACTACAGTCTGCTTTTAGACTGAGATAGGAAATCAGGCAATGCCTGGCAACCAGCAGAAGAACTGGGGTGGGGGGCAGAGTCCCAAGAGAAAAATTAAAAAGAAAAACAAGGCTTTGTCCTCTTACTGGGAGTTCTGACCACAGAATTCCTGGCAATTTCTTGAGCTACCCAGAAGTGAGAAGGGTAGCTCTAGCAATCAGCAAAAACAGTATGGTAAGATGACCATTGAGTTTCTAGTGACTGCTAGAGCTACCATTATCTCTTCCAGGTAGTTCTAGGAATCATTAGGAACTGTATGGTTAGAACTACCAGAAAATAGCCAAGGTCTTACTTTTCTTTTTAATTTTTCTTCCCAAGATGATTACAGCTCCCCGCCTTCTGTTTCTACCCATCAGTCAGCTGAGCACTGGCACACAAGGGCCACAATTGGTTGGAGGTCTCCCACCATAAGCAGGCAAATGGGACCCCTAACCTTAGAACTGTTTTATGTAGGGTTGCCAGGTCTGATCATTGCACTGGCAGTGGAACTGGGGGGAGGGCATTCTGGGAGTGGGCGTAGACATTGCACTATGTGCATACATCACCCAGAAGTGACACAGGTGTACGGATGACCAGTGTTCCCTCTAAGCTGAGTTAGTGTGAGCTAGCTCACAGTTTTTTAGCCTCCAGCTCACACATTTTTGTCTTAGCTCAGGAAGGATGGCTCCAGAGCAAACTAATTTCTGCCAGTAGTCAAATTGCTTGCTCACAACTTTAATGCCAGTAGCCCATAAAGTAGCATTTTTGCTCACAAGTCTCCAGAGTTTAAAGGGAGCATTGCCAGTGACATCAGGGATGATGCTCTGGTTGTTGGGCAAAACTCTATGGTAAAATCATTCTCAAACCATAGAGTTTTGCCCAAAAACCAGAGTGTCACCCCCCCAACGTCACTGAGCAACCTGTGTCACTTCCAGATGATGTCAGCATGTTGTGCATGACATTGCTGTTTAGGGTGGGGAGAATTTCCTCCTGCTGGCCAACTGGCCATCAGTGGGCAGGAGCCTGAGAAAGCAGGGGATCCCCGGCCCCAGCCTGCGGAATGGTAACCCTAGTTTAATGAGACTCATTTTAAACTGGTAAATGTTTTTGTGCCTCGACTGGATTTTTAGTGCTGGGTTAATTGTTAATTTTTAGCAATTCCACTGTATGTTTTTAATCATATTTTAATCCATTACCTACCTCAGGCAGGTTCTCTAGATAGTGACGTATACATTTGGGTTATTTTTTTTTTTTTAAGAATAAATAGATCCCAGGCATGTACAGAGTTTTCGGAGAGCAATTTTGCTCACTAATACAGTATTTACTCAAATGCAAGACTAGGCTATTTCACAGGCATGCCATCAAAAAGACGGGGGCCTCTTATAGTTGCATACACATTAACAGTTATGTCCAATAATGTTTTGGGAAGGTATGACATTTTTAAGGCATTCAGTTCACATTCAGGGTCATCTTCCTCTCAAGTAAGGTAAATGTAAAGGCTTCCCTGGCTCGAAAGCCAGTCGAATCTTACTCTAGGGGGCAGTGTTCCTCTCCATTTACAAACTGAATAGCCAGCACTGTCCAAAGACTTCTCCATGGTCATGTGGCCAGCATGACTAAATGCTGAGGCACACAGAACGCTGTTACCTTCCCACCTAAGTAGAACCTATTTATCGACTTGCAAAATGGTAGCATTCACTTCACTTCAGACCTGCACAATTTGTGGCTTATAAACCAGATGAAGTACACAAGCCATGGTTGGCAGTTACCAGGGGTTCAGCAAGTGTTCTGCCTTTCTTGCTTGCCTGGGGCTGTAATAAAAGGGGTGCTCAAGAACCTGGCAGGACACAAACCATGGCTTCATTCATAGGTTATGAATTAGGTCTCTCAGCCTGCAAGGGAACTCTGTGTCTTGTCTGGCATTTGGGGGTGATATTGGATGGCTTCTGTATTTCAAAGACAGAACAAAGAACGGAGATTGACTGAACAAGGTTTCCCAGAGAACATGTTGTAACCCTGAACTGCAACGATAAAGCTAAGTTTATATCCTGCTGGCATCTCACTGAGGAAGCTGGCAGGATCAGACCTTAACACCCGGGTTGTCAACTTCCAGGAGGGGCCTGGAGATCTCTCAGAATTACAAGTGATCTCCCAAATCCAGAGGTCAGTTCCCTTGAGAAAATGGCTGCTTTGAAGGATGGAGTCCGTGGCATTATGCCCTGATAAGGTCCCTCCTCCTCCCAAAACCTGCTCTTTCCAGTGTCTGCCCCCTATCTCCTGAAATTCCCCAACCCTAACAATTCTGTTTACACCATAGATAAGATATCTGCCTTCCATGATTCTGTCTTTTTTAATCTTGTAACATCAATCTTGCAATTTTGTGCTTCTTTGGCTGGTCCAATTAAATATATTACATGGACTTTGATTTTAGTTGGGGGGATTTTGCATGGACCAATATGGGTCTGCAACTTTTTCTTCATCAATTATGTATGCCTGCTCTAGAAATTACAATAATCTTTGGAAAGTCTAGAAAACAATGATTATCTAGAAATGACTGTGGGGCAGGTGTGGGGCAAGAAAAAAGAGCATACCACAGCCTAGGAAACTCTTAGGAACTTTCCCAATGGTGCCATACTGGGAACCACAACACTGAGCAAAAAGTCCAGCCCCAAGTGCTAAAAATTATTAAGGGCTCCCTTCTTTATCTTATCTCACCATTACAATCTTGAGTTCACCGCTTTCTGTTCCTCTTAAAGTGTTGTGTATCCGCATGCAAACTGTAGCCAATAAACTCCTGCCTTGCTGTCACAGCAAGATCATTTTTATACTTTAAGTTAGTGACTTTTCTTGCCTAAGCAAATATTATTATTTACTGTTCTGGCAACTTAACTGGAAACTGACTGCATTTGAGAAATGCAGAATAGGGGACTTGGCTCAGCTAAAATGCCGCATCAAGACTTTCAATAAATATTTTTAATGAGTTTGAGTAAAGGTAAAACTGGCATTGTGGATCTCGGTTTATTTTCTGCAGCTCAATTTCAAGAGTGACCCCTTCAATTCCTTCTCAGGCCCAATATCCTTAGGCATAGCCAGAAGGCACAACCATCCGCCATCGCAGACTGGTTTCATCACATGTTTGCTCTTTCCTGATGGCCAGTACTTGAAATAATCCACTCAACAATTTTCCTTGCCCCACTTTTTAAAAAATCTGCTTTCTTATCTTCTTATGTAAGGAGCCTCCCCCCGGTTGTTTTTTACACAATGGAAAGGCAAGTCCATATTACACAATGGACACTATAAAAGAAAGTATAGATGCATACTCTTTGTGTCTGAATGTCCTTGGAAATAACAACTTGAATACATAATTAATATTACAACATAAGGTTATGGAATGTAATTTTGAAGAAATCAATAAAATATAAGGCAGTCACATAACATGGATGGTGGGCAGGAGTTTCACAAAACCACAGCAATTATTTCCCCACAACACCTATATTTGTTAAAATGTCCATTTATATCACCTGGGAAAGAATGGAGCAGGGGACAGCAGTAAAATAGGGTTGCCAGGTCCCCCGGTCACCAGTGTGGTTAGGATTGCCCCTAGGTCTGAGTGGGGAATCCCCTGGTTTTGGGGGCTTTGGCCTGCTGCCAGCCAGCTGGTCAGCGGGGGAAACCCCGCCCCCAAACACTGACATCCCCAATATACTGACATCACACTTCCCTATCACCTTCCTCTCATGCTCTTCCACAGGATTCCAAGCCACTGTCTGGGTACAAGAAAAGCATGCAGAGGCCTCTGCACATGTGTAGCACTTGTTTTTTTCCCGACAGCCTTTGCTCACTGGTTCTTTCTAGCCCTTGGCTCTCTTGTGATGTCAGAGCATGCATTTGATACCAAAGAGCTAGAGAAAAGACCTTATCAGAGCTACTTTGTACAGAGCTACACCAGTTTGGTGTAGTGGTTAGGAGCATGGGCTCTAATCTGAGAGAACTAGGTTTGATTCCCCACTCCTCCACATGCAGCTGCTGGTGTGACCTTGGGACAGTCACAAGTTCTTTCAGAGCTGTTCTCTCAAGGGCAGTTTATATTTATTTATTTATTTATTTATATTTCGATTTCTATACCGCTCAGACCCCCCCCCCAAGGGGTCTCAGAGCGGTTTACACAATTTATCATTGCCTAGCTAGGGCCACAATCATATAGGGGAGGGACATCCTACCAGCACCCGAGCAGGGCTTCTTCTTGTCTTTTTTTTTGTTTCGGCGGGGCTTCAGGTGGCCGCGCTTCAGCCTTGATGTCCTGGAGCCCCTGGCGTCGATCTTTTTTTTTTTCCTGGGCCAGGAGGCTTCCCGCAGCAGGCCCGTCTTTGACACGCAGGCCCGTGTAGGCTCCGGCTTCCAGCTAATGTCCCAAGGGCTCCGCCGCACCGCACCGTCACGCTGCCTGTGCCTCGTAGCTCCGCCCACCGCCAGGATCAGTCATCGGCATTGCTGCTGCCATTGCTGCTGTTGCCGCCGCTGCTTGAAGTCACTGCTACACACCCCCGGAAGGGAGGGTGCCCCCCGCCACCTACAGGCAGGTACCCATTGATCTACTCGCAAGTGCTTTCGAACCGCTGGGTGAGCGGGAGCTGGGACTGGGACTGGGAGCTCACCCCAGTCGCAGTGGAACTTGAACAGCCACAGTGGCTGCTCACTTGATGTTATAGCAGGTGATTTACTACCTGCGCCACCGCTCCCTAGCTCTCTCAGCCCCACCTATCTCACAGAGTGTCTGTTGGGGGGGGGGGGATTGTAAGCTGCTCTGAGACTCCTTCGTTTAGTGAAGGGTGGGGTATAAATCCAATCTCTCCTCTCCTCCTTCTAAGATGAATGTAACTGTTTAGGATTTCACTTCTTTGAGCCCACATATTCACCAAGTGCATAACCATCCAAAAAAATAATTAAAAGGAAAGCTCCATGGTTGTTGATGTCGTCAGGACTTAATTGGAAGGAGAAGAGAGGAGCAGGAATGCCGCTGGTGGGTAGGGCAGAGCCAGAGCGACTGTTAACTGCCACGTGCTCTGGCTGGCCTATGAGGGAAAAGTACACACACTTCCTCTCATGCATCTACACTGGCCACTTCAGCTACCATGTCCTGGAAAAGGACATTCAGTGCTTCTTCAGTGGCTATGGCCACTTGCTTGAGGTCGATTTAAAAAATGGGTGAGCAGGAAAAAGTGGGGTACTATGAGGAAAAAGGATGGGCTGGGAGCCTGGTAGGGAACATGATGGTGTTAACTTCTGGGTGACATTGGCATGTCAGGGACATCCCCGCCCACTCATAGAACACCCCCTATATCCCCCCACTGGCAAGACAAAGTGACTCAGGAACCCTAGTAGCAAGATTCAAGTTGGGAAACTCCCGGAGATTTAAGGATGCAGTTTGGGGAGGACAGCGGGATACAACGTCATAGAGTCCACCTTCCAAAGCATCCATTTTCTCTAGGGGAGCTGATCTCTGTAGTGTGGAGATGAGCTGTAATAGTGATTAGAGAGAGTGTTGGGCTGGGCCTAAGGAGACCTGGATTTGACTCCCTAGTTGGCTGGAAGGCCGTGGGCCGCTGTTATCTATCAGCCTACCTCACCTCACAGGATAGCTGCAAGGATAAAATGGAGGAGAAAACCATGTATAGCTGCTCTGAGGTTCTTGAAGGAAGAGCAAAATAAAAATAACAGGATTGATTTGAATCTGAGGTTTCAAGATGTACTGTTGGCCACTGCACCAACTCTAATCCATGCTAAATGCTCAAGCCAATTGTGCACGTAACTGAATGTGACCTGAATGGAAAATCACTCAAATTCAGCAATCTGGGATTTAAAGAGAAAGGTCTAATTATTCAAGCTGTAAACTTCTCTCTTAAAAACTCATTCAATAGCCATGTCCTATGGATGTTTACTTAGAAACAGTTTCCTTTGAGCTGAATAGAACTTAGTTCCTAATAATAAGTGCATAGGATTGCAACCCAAGTATTTAAACTAGTACTTTATCCCCCTTTCCCTCCTTTATTCAGAGCTGGAATGAAAATTGGATTGCAGGAGACTGAAGTAATGGTTAATAAAATATATGAATTTGTACCACACAAAATGTAACATTACTCGGGGGGATAAATATTTAAGCTTATGCATCTGATAAACTTTGATTATTATTTGTAGAAGAATTTTTTAAGGAAAGAGGCTCAGTAAACAACATGCTGCTGGTAGTAAAATGCTAATGAATATTGGATTTTCCATAACATTATTGATTGGACTTTCCATTAAACTAACTTAGTGGAAGGGAGCGTTTTAACAACATGCTTGTTCTAAACCAATACCAAGAGGAGGAATTTTTAGTTCTTAAAATTATGAAATGGGGAATTAGGCAGTGCTGGAATCATGCAATCACAAAGCGGGAGGCTTAATTTCAATCAACCAAAAAGATCAAATGGATTTTAGAAGCAATTATGGGACTTCAGGTCATTTACAAGCTGTTCATGAATTGCAAAATTGTAATGAATCTGAGTTGCTGTTGTATATAAAGGTCATTGATTAGAAGAGTGCCTTAGCCACAGTAAATACAGCAGTGGTTAAAGAGGCTATTTCTAAAGCTACCTCCAACACCTATAAGGAAAGACATTGCGGTAAGCCTGGTAAAGTAGTGTGGGGGTACAGGCCTGTAGCCACGGTGGTGCACAAAGGGGCAAGGCCCCACCAATCATTGGTCATACCCCTTCAAATCAGCATTACGGGTTGGTGTGCAATCCATCACAAGTCTTCTACCAATGACAGGGGGCATCTCCTTCCCTCCTCTCACATCCCTCCTAGGCTTTGCCAATGAGGAAGAGATTCTCCTTCCCTCTTCCCTCCCAGGTTTTCCCAATGCAAAAAAGAGTCTCTTTCCCTCCTCATGCCTCCCTCTCAGGCTTTCCCTTTGCACTTTGCTTCCTGCACTGTAGCTGTTCCTGCTGTGCTCTGAAGTGACACAGTCCTTTTCTGACCTTAGCTCATTAGCTCATGCCAGTCATGGATTCTTCTGGTCAGTAGCATTGTAGCACATTAAGGTAGAAGCTTGGGGGGGGTCTATTTTAGCTGGGGTGGGGGGTGTTCAAAGGTGGTTGGAATCAGAAGGGGTTGCATGGCAGCACCACTACAAGCCCACAGTGGATTGGGACATCACAGCATTTTAAAATCACTGTAAAATGGTGGTGATGAATTGATGGAAGCAGCGATTTTGCCTTATCTTTTAACTGAGCTCAGCCAGTGAGGAGCGGAGTCAATCTCTGTATCTGTAGAGGGGAGCCTCCCTGATTTCTCTTCCCATCTGCATGAAGCAAAAAGGCCAGGCAGGCTGTAGCTGCAAAGGAAAAGTGTGTGTGCACATACTCGCTAGAGTTGCCAATTCCATGTTGAGAAATTCCTGAAGATTTGGGGGGTGGAGCCTGGGGGAGGGGAGGAGGGACATTAATCAGGTATAACACCATATAGTCTTTCCTCTGAAGTAGCCATTTTCTCCAAGGGAAATGATCTCTCTAGTCTGGCAATCACTTGTAATCCTGGGAGATCTCCAGGCTCCACCTGGAATCTGGTAACCCTATTGCCTGGGTGCCTGTAACTATCCTTGAGTCTTCCTATAGCAAATTATGTGGTTTGGGGCTTTTTGGGGGGAGGGGTGAATTCAATGGAAGATGGTGTTGTGACTCGAAGGGGCCATCCATCCAAGAAAATGCACCTTCTCATGTGAGCTCTGTTACCAAAGCGTGCTTAGAGGAAGAAAGGGACACTTTTGTGGTGATATGCTGGCAGGAGGGAGAATTCCCTTTGGCACACTGCAACTCAGAAAAGTGGAAATGGAATAAATAATATGGGGGTGGGGATCTTCATGCAAACAAGACTCTGGTCATCGTGTGTAAATAAAGGAAGGGGAAATTTGGTTTTAAACAAAATGGATTATTATTTAACCTTCTTCATAGAATGATCCCTTGTAGAGACTTTGTACTGCATCATAGCTCATCCAGAATAAAGTAACCAATGATGTGCTCACCACCACTGTACTCATTCTATTCCCCCCCCCAATAATTTTTTTCTGGCTACGGGCCTAAGAGAGTAGTATATAAAAGGGAGGAACCATTGGAAGTGCTGAGAGAGGGTTTGTTTCAAGCTGGGAAATTTCAGGAGGCTAGATTTAAAGAACCAAAAGCCAAAATTTACTCTGCTGTCTTTTATCCATTGCTTTTTGTCTGCCCCATATTTTCTCTCCCTCTCTTCCTACTTCCAGCACATATAGAAGTCTAATCTGCTGAACAAGATTTCCTGAAATGACAACTTTCTAAATACCAACAGCAGAAGGAACTATAGCTATGAGAATACAACAGGAGAACATTTTTCCTGTTTAAATCCTTCTTTTGATATATAAAAAGAACCCCTTCTTATGCCATTAGCAATCACTTTTGGAAATGCTACCAGTGTCCTTTGTGTGTTTAAAGTAGGCAATATCAATGGAAATTACATACAATTTTATGGAATACATGATGCTTTTCTGACAGTTTACCACTCTTAAAATAATATAAATCTCCCCCTAAATTTGTCAAGTTTAACAATCCTGCAAAATAATATCAATGCAGCATAAAATGACATCTACATGTTGGTTATTTCAAGAACTAGATCTGCATGTACAGGCAAGAGGGCTTCCAAGCTTACATTTGTCCCAGGTGATGGGCCTTGGTGGTACCTTACTGTCCACATGCTTAATAGTTTGGATTGTGAAACCAGTCTAGGATATGTGAACAGTACAGATTTCTTCTTTGAGTACACTGGAGTTAGGAAAAGGCAGCTTTCTTTTTGCCGAGTCACCTTTGATGTAGAATACCAGTGCAGGGTCTGTGTGTTGCTTCTGTGGGGTGCATTCTAACTAGACGACTTGGGTTTTGTATGACTCATGGATGTACTTACTGCCTGTATCAAAGGCAGTCTCATAGTCAATTAATTTTACACACAGTGATAACCCAGATCCATTACATCTTTGAAATAATTTATGAACATCTTGCAAATGAACTGAAATACTGTAATTACTTCTAAAAACCACTTGATCCTTGTGGGTAACTGAAATTTCATTTTATTTGAAGTATTAGGGGATTTGTGAGAAACTTAGCTACAATGAGTAAAAGGTTTACTGGGCTGAAACTCTTCGAGCTGAGATGCTGTCAGAAAAGTTCCGAATTTGAGCAATTTTATTTTTTTTCATTGTGCTAAGGGAAAGCTACACAAAATCATCAAAACCATGAAATAGACAGATACCTCCAGAGAAATACAGCCCCCTCCAAAGGCAAGATATATTGCTAGAGACTTTAGATGTGTAATTAAATGAAGATGCTTATGGCTGCTCCCTTTGTCTTTTGTATCTTTGGATTCTCATAATAAATTATATTTCTAAACAGATGTTAAAACATTTAATATGTGTATGTAAAGTGCTGTAAAGTCATAGCTGACTTATGGCAACCCCATAGGTTTTTTTTAAGGCAAGTGATTAAGCAGAGGTGGTTTGCCATTGCCTTCCTCTGCAAAGTCTTCCTTGGTGGTCTTCCATCCAAGTACTGAGCCTACTTAGCTTCCAAGATCTGATAAGCATCAGTCTACTTCTCTAGTTCAGATTGGGACATCTTTGATTCTACAAGATCATCATTGGATTAAATCTGTTTTGTAGAGGTTACTGTCATTGCCACCATTGTGGAAAATAAAGAGAAAAATGCTGTCAAATAATGTTGGCAACCACTGTAACTTCCTTACAATACTATCTTGGCACATACACTATTAGAAAGTCCCAAATACTATCTAATCTATAAAGTCATCTGCCAGAGAAAGCAAAATGTTTAATTTAATTTTTCTCTTCCAGTCTAACAAAGAATAGCTGCATACAGAATTCAATATAAGTTCCTGTTGAAATGCTCATCGGTGCCTTACAAAGCCATACAGAAGTATCTTTTAATGCTCATGGGAATGCAAATTTGCAGATACTGTTACACAAGATGCACAGAATCCTGTCTCTGAATAATGGGTGTGTTGGTTATCTACATAGCACACAACTGTTCCATTTGATAGCCACTATCAAAGTGCAACGTTCTTTCATGTTCATTTCAGGATTACAATGAAAAATTACCATATTTTTCGCTCCATAAGAAGCATTTTCCCAAAAAAAAAAAGTGTGGGGGGGAGTGTGTGCGTCGTATGGAGCGAATACTAGAAAAAAGAGTGCAGTTGGGGGGGGGTGGAGCGCCAGCTTTCCTGGGCGCTCCAAAGCTGCGGCACGCCCAGGAAAGCCAAGGAAGGGGCGGGCGTTCTAACTCTCGCCCCTTCCCTCCCAGCCCCAGCACAGGCTTTCCTGAGCGCGCCGCAGCAGCGGCGAGCCCAGGAAAGCCAGGGAAGGGGCGGGCATTCTAACTCCCCGCCCTTCCCTCCCAGCCCCAGCGCCGGCTTTCCTGACCGTGGTGCATCTTATGGTCAGGTATGTCTTATGGCGCAAAAAATACGGTATATTTTAGAGACACTTTAATGAAAGAAATGCAGAATGTAGTATATTGGGGATGCAACATACTGCATCATGATCATTTCAAGGACTCAGAACATGGCAAAATGATGACATATGCTACCCAAAATCATGAAAAAGGCATCCCAGGAGAAATTCTCAACATACTGCCAAAAAAAAATTGTAACCTTTGCTAATCCATACTTAAACAATAAAAAAGATCTCCCTATGCAACCTTTGCCTGGAGTCATAAATGCAGCCTGAAGGATATGACTAAGAGAGAACAAGTGATGAAACCTGTTCCTGCTATTTATATGTCTCCACATATGTTTTGCATCTATTTAAATAAGCATCACTAATGTTTCGATTTAAAAAAGAAAGGGATCACAAAAGGCTTATTTATTTTTCAGAGCCTTATCATCATGAAATGTCATAATGAGACAAATGTTACCACTCTGCAATGTGAGATGAATTATCAGGGGAGAAAGAAGACTCTTAAGCCTCAACTTGCACACAGACTTAATTATTGCCCTGCCAGTGGGGGACTGGAATGCTATTGAACCATGTATCATGAATATGGGATGCTACACTGAAATGTAGACAGGGCCCCCTGGTTATCATCCCTCTTCACTCGGATGCTAATTATTGCCCTCACCAATTAAAACTGATATTTGTAAGCCCACCTTTCCCCCAGAAACCTGGGATCTAAGGTTACCTAAAACTTAAAACAATAAAACATAATTAAATTTTAAATAATGGGATAAAAGGCTGATAAATTCTGCCTCTGTACTAGGAGATACCATTCAGCTTAGCATGGTTAATAGCCTACAGTAGACTTGCCCTTGATACATCTGCTCCTTTGAAATCCATCTAAAACAGTACATCCATCTAAAACATCTGCTACTTACCTGCCTACTAGCATTTCGCTGAGTTCAGACTGGCAGTTTGGCCCGATATAGGCACATTTCACAAATGGATTAAAGGGGCCACACACAGGCACAGCTGTCAGGCATTCCCTAGCCGTACTCAACCCGTCTTGTAATGCTTCCCTCCCGAGTTTAAAAAGTACCAGGTGAAAGTGGTAGCAAACCCTGCAGAGTGCGTTGATCCCACTTCCTGGACCTGTGCACACTAAAAGCTGTGCGAACAAGCCGCATTGATAATTGCTGCTGCATCTATGTGCCTATGTGCCTAGGCACATGTCACCAGAGTGAGAAAAAGCTGCTTACAGCCGTGCGTCCACCGGGATGGGTCAACAGTGCGAACGCTCCCTTGTGCCTCCTCCCCGGTACGCTCCCACAACCGTCGGTGCAGTGTGACTGGGAATACCCAGAACACGTTGTTCCAGGTCTTTTTGCCATGACTCCCTCGCACTTCATACTGCCAGTCTGACCTCAGCCTTTGACTACATTGTTGCAAATTATTCATCTATTAAAATATTTATTAATGGAAACAGTTCTATTTTGTTCTTTGCCCCCATCAACAGGGGCTCGAAATGCTTAGATATGCTAACAAGGCAACATTTTGGGGAATTTCAGACAGAGGATATAATCCGGAAGAGAAACGGTTCCCAAACGGTTTCTGGTCTGGCATTTCAGACAGAACCGTTTTAGAACCGGTTCTCTACCGGAATATATTTGTAATTTCACACAGAAACGCTTCTGTCCCGTTCAGGAAACGGGGCTGAAGCGTTTTACCTGTCAACCGCTTCCAAGTAGTCGTCGGTTTCTTCTCCTGGACCCGATACGCTTCTTTCCCGCCTTTTTTCGCGACCGCCGGCTTTTTTTTTCAAACGTTCGCTTTAGAGCGCTATAGCGCTATAACGATGTAACGGAACCGTAAAACAGCACCATAGCGATCCCATAGGAATGCCTGGACTCCACTGGGAGACTTGCGATGGCTACATCTGCCACCTGGAGACAAGCACCCCATTGGATAGAGGCTTCCGGTGGGACATCAGGGCACCACTGATTGGAGAGAGAGATGTTGCCAACCCTGCCATGCCCAAAGAAGTGTTAGGGAAGGGGATGGGTTGTCAGGTTGCCACCTGGAGACAAGCACCCCATTGGATAGAGGCTTCCAGCAGGACATCAGGGCACCACTGATTGGAGAGAGAGATGTTGCCAACCCAGCCTGATGAGCCCCCATCCATGCCAAGAGGCAATTGGCTGGCGCACAGCTGGACCCAGGTATAAAGGGCAGGGAGGCAAACCCCTCATCTCTGTGGGTTGAAGTTGGTGAGTGGCAGGCTTGGTGGGATAGAGTGCTTTTGTGTGACTGTGAGAGACTGATCTATTGGAAGGAGGATGAGTGTGACAAGGGGGGTAGCTTGGACAGAGCAGGAGGTTCTTGACCTCCTTGTATTGTGGGGGGATGAAAGGATACAGGATGTCCTGAAACTTAACCAGAGGAATCATTCTGTATTCCAAAAAATTTCTTTGGAAATGGCCAAACGTGGCCATGACCGGACGGCAGAGGAATGCCGGAATAAAACAAAAGCTATGAGGATGAGGTACAGGCAGGTTATGGATGAGAATTCCAGGCGTGGTAATAGGAGAAGGTCCTGTCCCTATTTTAGGGAGCTTCACCAGATCCTCAAAGGTGAAGGATTGCTGAGGCCAAGGGGGGAGGTGGCAAGTGCCATCACCTTCCAGGACGAGGTGCCAGGACATTCACAGGACCTCTTTTGCCCAGAGACCGTGGATCTGGAGGACATCAGATCTGGTAAGTCATGTATATAAGGGATGGGGGGGGGTGAGTTCACTGTCGAAGATGATGCACAGATGACTGTAGTATGCATGTACAGATCTTCCTTGCTTGATTGCTGGGTGGACCTTTCAGTGAAGTGGAATGAAAGTTGTTGCTTCCCTAGTTTTGTCTCGGTCTCTCTGTGGCTTGCAAGAATTCTGAACTGGGGGCTTATTAAAATGGACCTTGTTTATGGGTGCTGTCTACCTTACAGGGATGTCGTTTTCTTCTCCAACTGTATTCTTGCAGTGATAGAAAGGCAGGAACCGTTTGGTTTTTGGTTGCCCAAAAAACTCTGTACTGTACCAATTCACCTATGCCAACAGGCACTGCCACAATTGTATTTGATGGGAGGCAAGGCAGCATGTTAGAATTCAGACATGCTTCAAGTTAGAGGACTATGAAGGACAGACAGAAGATTATGCATAGATATAAACTTTTTTGGTCCTAAAGGTGCCACTGGAGTCAGTGTATGCATATTACACTGTTATTGGTATATAGCTGGTGTGGTCAGGGATTAACCTGGTTGTGTAATCATTTGCATTTTGATACTTTCATAGATGATCCCTTGGAGGAGGCAGAGGAGGCAGAGGAAACAGTGGCAGAGGAGTTCATTGGTGAGTCTTGATTTAATCCTATATGTCAGCAAGAAATCTGCTCTCTCAGTTGCCCTCCCTTCAAGTAAAAGGTGCACATTGCACTTTTATTTTATTGGAATTCTAAATGATTCTAACTACAGGTGTAATGCAAACCTGGGGGACAGGGTGGGTATATAATTCCAACAGAATAAATCACTGTTGTGTTGCTGCAGAACACTGCTTGCCAGGGACATTCACAAATAGGAATTTTCACTTTGCTGTTATATTTTATTTCCCAACAGTTCCAAACACCATCCCTGATGAGGAGGAGCAGCCAGGACCCTCTCATCATGGCAACTGTTCTCCACCAGAACATCATGCCATCCTGGAAGAACCCAGGCAGCTCACAAGAGCACGGAGGAAGCGACAATATGGGCTGTATGCTGTGGCAGATAAAATAATGGAACAATCAGACAAGCAGCATGCTGCGCAGTTACAACAAATGGACAGCCACCATGCTGAGCATATGGAGGCGAGGAGGCAGGAGTTGCTGGAGAGCAGGGAGGACAGGGAGTTGCTCTGTGAAGCCATCACACAGCACAATGAGGTGCTAAGGAACTGCTCCCAGACTCTCTCAAGGCTCACGGATCTGCTGGAGAGGGAGCTGCAGAACAGGCAGACCTCAGCTCCTGAGAACCGTGGGGGTGGAAGGGGGGAAAGAAAAAGTGCGGGGTGTCCAAGGGAGAGACTTTCACCCTAATATTACTAATCTATTCTGTTCAGAAAGTTTAGTGTTGAGTTGCTTCGCTTATACTAACAGTTCATACTAACTCAGTTCCTAAGGGGGGTTGGGTGGGTATGGGAATCCTAACTTTTCACTATCTGTTCTGAAATAAAAGTTTGCCTTCTTGTTTTGCACTCATAAGACTCTCCTGTGTGGTCTCAATTCTGCCCTGGTGTGTGGGTTTTTTTCCCTGCCCTAATATGTTAACAATCTGGGGTTCTCTGGTCATCCCTGCCCAAAGTAATGGGGCGGGGGGGGCAATGATCCCTCTAAGCTCTGGAGTCCTGTGAGCAGAAATCCTACTTTGTGAGCTTACTGGCATCACAGTTGTGAGTGAGCAGTTTGGCTACTGCATAAATTGGTTTGCTCTGGACCCCTCCTTCCTGAGCTAAGGCAAAAACCTGTGAGCTCAAAGGTAAAAAACCTGTGAGCTAGCGCACACTAAGTCAGCTTAGAGGGAACACTGGTGGGGGATGGGGTGGGGTTATCTAAGAAATCACAGCAGAGAGAGACATATCAAGGGATATATCATTTGCTGACCACTTTTTTTAAAAAACATTCACCTATTGGAACAAGAAATATCAAAATGTCAAAATCAGATCTATATACAACATGAACTATCAAAAGGTTGCCTGGTCATTCCTGGCTACACCACTGCATTTAGGTGGGGAGGTTTATCAGACTGTATAGTTAAAGGTTTAGAATCAATTCCTGTCCTAAGTGAGACATAACTTGAGAAGCCCTCAATGGTTTTGCATGGAAATACTAACTAAATCATGTGTACATCTGATGAGAGTCATGGGGGGGGGGGCTGCCAGCTCCTAGTTGGGTAACTCCAGGAGATATTGGGAATGAGCCTGGAGAACAGGGATTTCAATGGAGTCCTCCATTGCTCCCTCTAAGCCATGGAGACCTGTGAGCAAAAAATCAGCTTTGTGAGCTTATTGGCATTAAAGTTGCAAGTGAGCAATTGGGCTGCTGAATAAATTAAGTTTGCTCTGAAGCCATCCTTCCTGAGCTGAGACAGAAATGTGTCAGCCAGAGGCTTACAAAACTGTTAGCTAGCTCACACTAACTCAGCTTAGAGTGGACACTGGCTGAGGTGACTACTGGGGGACTCTGTAGGGTTTTCAAGGAAAGAAACAGACAGAGGTGGTTTGGCATTGCCTGCCTCTACACAGCACCCCTGGACTTCCTGGCTGGTCTAACCAGCCCTGACCCAGCCAAGCCTCTGAGATCGGGCTGGTCCGGGATCCCAGGGTCTTATGCACTGCCAATCCCACCCACGCCGCACCTAGTATTACCAGTCATGTCAATCCCTAAATGCTGGTCATCAGAAGGAGGATCCTCTTTGCTAATCTGGAAGGACTTGGGGCTTGAAAAAGCAAAAGCAGGCTGTCCACTTTTCAAGAAATGCTCTCCAACCGTGCGTTCCCGCACTTTCACTCTCTGATTTTAAATCCTCCAATAAAACCGCGCGATTCCACACATGACCTATAGGATCGCTATGACGCTATCGCGAAACATCGCGATAGCGAAAAAATGCGGTAGCGAAACCCACGTTCTTTAATTTTAAATCTTTAATTCTTTGAAGAACCATGGCAGCCCGCCGAAGGAGAGGCGCTTTTTGGAGCGATGAGGAGGTCGAGACAATGCTCCAGATCCTTATAGATGGTCACCTGGGCTCCAGAATCATGCACAGCACCCACGAGGAGAACATCAGGCTGTTCTCGAGGGTGTCTGTGACATTGGAGGCCAGGGGGTACCACAGAAGTGCCGTTCGAAATTCAAGAGGGTCAAGGGGGACTTTTATAGTGCCCTAGAGGCCTGGAGGGGCTTCCCCCAACTAGAGCCAGGCCACCGTACTTCGCGCTCCTGGCTGAACTTTGGGACCAGGCAGACCGGCCTCACTGGTCCCATAGAAGGCACGCTTGTAAGTATGCCCCCCCCCCAAATGTATCTCCTGTCCTTTCCCCATTCCCTAAAATGCAAGAGTGCCTTAAGGGGGGGGATCCAGAACCCTTGATCCCATGTAGTTTGCAGGGGGGATAATCTGCTGGAGAATTGGTGCTGGAGCCTGGGCAGACCAGGGACATCACTGAGAGTCCATCCAGTGAACATATGTAAATGCCTGCATTTCCCTTGATCTTGCACAATTAGTAAACAAACAATAAAAGTGCAGTGCTAATCTTGAGTCCAGTGGGATCTTTCAGACCCAGAAAGATTTAGTTGAGGTAGAAGCTTTTGTGTGCATGCACACTTCTACCTCAACTAAATCTTTCTGGGTCTGAAAGGTCCCACTGGACTCAAGAATAGTTTTGCTGCTTCAGAACAGGTACCCCACCTGAATTGAAATGACATGTATGAAAAATTTCCAAAACCAGATGGCAACCCTAGTAAGTAGTGAACTATAAAGGGCTGGAAACTATAAGGTTTAACTATAAGAACTGGTGGTTCAATTCATTTGCATATACCGTTTCTGTAATTCTCTGTAGCAGCCCGTAGGGGCCGGCCTCAGGAGCAGCAGGCACCAGAGGAGGAAGAGGAGGAGGAGGCAGCAGCTGCAGAGCCCCCCCCCTCCAGGACAGGATGAGCCTGTGGCTGAAGGTACACAAATGTTCAGCAGGTTGGTGGATGGGACAGCTGGGGAAAATAATACTGGTCACTCAATTCACTGCTCTGAACTGGTCTTCCATGCAGATGTACAAGAGCAGCCAGGGCAACCTGAGGAGGAGCCTGCGCAGGGAGCTGCAGCGCTTGGTAAGCATCCATCAGCAGTACAGGTGACCAGTCCTGAGGAGGGCTGGAGTTTCTCAACAGCAAGAAGGAGGGGGAAAGCAAATCCCACCCTGAGGCCCACAGCCCCCAAGAGGTAGAGAGGGGTGTGTGTAGGGACAGAGGAGTTGTGATTTCATCCTGTTTATTTTCTGTGCCCGGTTGTGCCAAACTAGTATATAGTTAAAATAAACCTTTTTTTAGTTACAAGACCTGATGTGCCCTGACCACGTGGTCCTCCCTACTCTGCATATTACCAGAGGCAAAAGGGAGGCCAGGGAACCAAAATGGGCCCAAACCAGAGGGGTTGCCAACTCTCCAGGGGGTGCCCAAAGATTGTGGTACCCACTTTCCCAGGTTGGGGGATCAGTCAGAGGGGTCTCACTGTCCCTCTAGGAAGACGGTGTGAATTCAGTGAGCAGTGGCACCAAATTACGAAGGGAAATAGCCCCACCAGGCAGTGTGGGCAGGCGAAAACATGGACTTGTGAGCTACAGACCGGCTGCTCAGTCTCCCAGGGCTGAGGGCGGGTCCCCATTTCTTCACAAATGAGGGGAAGGTGGCATGGCAGGCTAGGACAGCCTGTTCAGTCCATGCTGAAAGTTCCAGGTTCAGTCCTAAGGTGTCAGGTGATACTACCCAAGCCTGTGCACCATGAGAATCTCTTCCATTCTAAGAGGATGGAAGCGAATTGGAAGCACCAAAGAAGCTCCCTGTGTTCATGTATCTATTGATCACCTCTGTATTTTCAAAAGGGGGAGAACGGCCACCGGGGCATTTGCAGATGGAGGCGGTCCTGGAGCCCTTCCGCAGCTGTGAGTAACAGATGCATGTTTTCTTTAAAGAGGGTACGGTGGGTGGTGATGCTCTGTATTCTTGGTGCTTGGGAGGGGGTCAACAGTGGGAGGGCTTCTAGTGTCCTGGCCCCACTGCTGGACCTCCTGCTGGCACCTGGATATTTTTGACCACTGTGTGACAGAGTGTTGGACTAGATGGGCCATTGGCCTGATTCAGCATTGGCTTCGCTTGTGTTCTCTTATGGGTGGAATACCGTAAAGTCCAGCAATATAAACTAACCACTGTGCCTTTCCCCAACAGTGGATGCCATACACCAGCGCCTTGAGGCCGTGGAGGGTGCTGTCAGGCCTCCTGTGAACCCACCAGAGGGGGATGCTAGTGGCCACTGATATTTGTATATAGTTTATTATTCTGTACATAGTTCATTTTCCAACCGTTTATATTTCTTGTTATATTCTGTTGTCATTTTGTTCTACCTACTAAAACTTTTTACAAAAGGTGAATCATGGTTGTCAGTAAGTGATATATCCCCCTTGATATGTTTTAACCTCTGCTGTGCAATGATACCTCTTGCATCTCTGCTGTGATTTCCTAGGTGGAGTGTAGTGTGATAACCCCCCCCCCCCAACCCCCTGCCCCATTACTTTGGGCAGGAATGACCAGAGAACACCAGATTGTTAGCAAACCAGGGCAGAGTTGAGACCACACAGGAGAATCTGAGTCTTATGATTGCGAAACAAAAAGGCAAAACTTTTATTTCAGAACAGATAGATAGTGACAAATTAGGATTCCCATACCCACCCAAACCCACCATAAGGAACTGTCTTAGTGTGCAAAAGGAAGCTGCACTTTATTCAGTGTTACAAACCACAGACATCAATGCAGCCCGCACCCTTTGACCCCGTGCTGTGTGTCTGCGATCAGACAGTAGATCAGGGGGGAACAGGTAGTACTTGAATGTCCCCTGAGCCCAGGGGCTCAGCAAAGTGTCCCTTTTCTTCACAAATGTTATGGAGAACCACACATGCTGCAGTGATGGGGGTGAAGTCCTTCTCCTGGAGACGTAATCTTTTACTGAGGCATCTCCATCTAGATTTCAGTCTTCCAAATGCATGCTCCACCACAATACGTGCCCTGGACAGCCGCTTATTAAAAAGTTTCTCCATCCGGTCAGTGGGGGTTCTGAATGGTGTCATAAGCCACCCTCTGATGGGATAAGCCCCATCAGCCAGCATCAGTGGGGGGATAGTCACTCCATTCACAGTGATGGTGGGGTTCCCTGGGACAAACACCCCACCATCCATCGCCCTGCAGAGCTTAGATGCCCTGAAAACACTGGCATCATGTCTCTTGCCTGACCTGCCAATCTCAGCATCAATAAAACGGCCTGTGCTGTCCACCGCTCCCTGAAGCAGAATGGAGTGACCGCCTTTCCTGTTTATGTAAATGTGTGCCCGATGAGCTGGGGGAGCCACTGGTATGTGGGTCCCATCGAGTGCACCGATGCAATTTGGAAACCCCAGTCTGGAGAATCCATCCATTATCTGTATGGGAAGAACAGCAATGATATCTGCAATAAGTTTTCAATTTAATACCAGGAATACTAGCTACCTGCTACTTGTGACAATACCTTCAGTACAGACATAGAAATGGGGAACAAACAAAGGCCACTAGGTATATGACACATATCCACATTGCAGTAGCACAAATGCCATTACAGAATAGTGAGAGTAAGTATCAATGGAAACAGCAGGGAGTTACTTAGGGCTAATTAATCTGTGGAACCTAAATCACAGTTTTGTTCTTCCAGAACTATAAGACCATCACTCACTAGTACAGTTAGTCCCTCTCTCCCACCCCTTGGTTTATTACTGAACCTACAGATGACCCTTGGCAAGCATCTGTGCAAAAAGAACCCCACTGAACTCCTCCTGAAAATAAAGAATCCATACTCACCGATCCAACCTCATTGCCAAGGCAGACCTTCTTTTTGAAGAGCTCCTCCAAAATTGCTAGGCACACCTCCTTCACAATAAGGAATCCGGTTGACAGGCCCACACCGAACTGCTGTTTGAGGTTCCAGAAGTATTCCTGATTGGCCAGGTACCATAAGGCGATGCCCAGCCTTTTCTCCACTGGTATGGAGACTCGAATGTGCATGTTCTGCCGCTCCAGGCGGTGCCTCAGGGTGCCAGCCAGTTCAAAAAGGTTGCCCTAGACATCCGGAAATTCTTGAGCCAATCTTCATCAATCCATCTGCCCATCACATCGCTGTCCCACCAGTCCGCACTCCTCTCTTTCACCCACCAACGTCGAGGGACTGTATGGGCAGCAATGACAGGTGCCCATGCCCTGATAGATGCCCTCCGGTTGTACCTGAAGGGTACATGGGTCATGGCAGGCATGTCAGTTCTCCTCCCCCCCCTCCTCCTGGAGAGATGGAGGTAGTGCGTAAGCACCTCATTCAAAGCTGCTGTGCTGCTGATCATCATCTGCAACACCTCCAGGATCAGTTGCAACAAGGTAGTTATGGAGACCATGACTATGAGCTCAGTAATCTCTCTCACAGTCACACAAAAGCACTCTATCCCACCAAGCCTGCCACTCACCAACTTCAACCCACAGAGATGAGGGGTTTGCCTCCCTGCCCTTTATACCTGGGTCCAGCTGTGCGCCAGCCAATTGCCTCTTGGCATGGATGGGGGCTCATCAGGCTGGGTTGGCATGGATGGGGGCTCATCAGGCTCTCTCCAATCAGTGGTGCCCCGATGTCCCGCCGGAAGCCTCTATCCAATGGGGTGCTTGTCTCCAGGTGGCAGATGTAGCCATCGCAAGTCTCCCAGTGGAGTCCAGGCATTCCTATGGGATCGCTATGGCGCTGTTTTACGGTTCCGTTACATCGTTATAGCGCTATAGCGCTCTAAAGCGAACGTTCGAAGAAGAAAAAACCATGGCGGGAAATGGCGGGAAAACAAAGCGGTGCAGTCTGAATTGCCAACCCGCTTCTGATTCGGCTCCTTTCCGGTAAGGTCAAGCCATGTGTGAAATGGCAGCCCTGTACCGGTTTACTTCAAGACGAATCAGAAACGGCTTCAATCCGGCAGAATCTCGGTAATGTGAAATTCCCTTTTGTTTACATCCAACATCAGCACAGTACCAGACAATCCAAAAATTAGTACACCCAAAACAGCAACATTATCGGGCATTACCAAAAACTTGGCTAAACAAAGCTACCCTACGTTGGTTCATGAATGTTAAATACTGGGTTCAAGATGCATTGCAGTGGACAGCTCTACTTTATTTAGTGATTTCAGGAACAAGACTGGTTTACCAGGGCAACAGCCCTGTTTAAATAGCATGCAAAAACCACACCCAGACACACTCCACTCCCAACGAAAGGCTATTTACATAACATAAATTTCTCATTGGTCACTTCCAGAGTCCTGGTAGGCTATTGTTCTCAAGCTCTGAGCTCAGCCAGTCTCTGGTAGATAGTCATGGAATCAGGGGTCATTTCATAGAAAAAGAGCTGCAGGAGCTTATTAGCATATGCCACCCACCCAGCATTAGGCTATTAGCATATTAGCTCATTAGCATATGCCAAACCCCCTGACATCACCGGAAGTGATGTCAGAAGGGGAACAAAAGGGGGGGAAGCATCTTCAAAAGCCTCCCCTCCCCTTCCCAGCCAGCCTGCCAAGGTGGGGGGGTGAAGAGAGAAGGGCTTTACAGTTTAAACCCCTTCTCACTAGAGTCGGGATGCAGGAGGAAAGAGGGGGGAAAAGAGAAGGGAAGAAGGAGGGAATGAGAGAAAGAAAGAAAGAGAGAGAGAGAAGGAAAGGAGGGAAAAAGAAAGAGAGAGAGAGAAGAAAAGGAGGAAAAGAGAAAGAAAGAAAGAAAGAAAGAAAGAAAGAAAGAAAGAAAGAAAGAAAGAAAGAAAGAAAGAAAGAAAGAAAGAAAGAAAGAAAGAAAGAAAGAAAGGAAGGAAGGAAGGAAGGAAGGAAGGAAGGAAGGAAGGAAGGAAGGAAGGAAGGAAGGAAGGAAGGAAGGAAGGAAGGAAGGAAGGAAGGAAGGAAGGAAGGAAGGAAGGAAGGAAGGAAGGAAGGAAGGAAGGAAGGAAGGAAGGAAATATGATCCCATCTCTAGGCGTGGATCAGTATGGCCAGGTCAGGGAAGGAGACAGTTTTCACACTAGTTGTAGCTGGGGGGGAATGCTTTATTTATCACTGTGCTTAACTGATCTTCTATTAATAAAGCAAGATCCAATAACATTTGTAGACTCATTATCTAAATCAAATCTATACCATCTAATAGAATATAAGCAAAATATGAGTATGTTGTAAATTGTTTTGGATCCCCATTAGGGATCAAAGTGGGATATAACTATGTAAATAAAAATAAATAATATAGGTTATGTAGGCAGCAATCCTAAGAAAGTCTTCTCAGAAGTAAGTCCTATTATTAATTGGGACTTACTCCCAGGAAATGTTCTTAAGATCGTACCCATAATTTTTCTCAAAATTTCTACCTTCCAAAACAACATTATCTCCATCTTGTTTGGGTTCAGCTGAGGGTTCCATGCCTGAACACAGACCCAAACACAGTTTTTCAACACACTGGTCTGGCACACAGTTCTTCAATTCTGGTGGTTTGTTCAAAGACATGTTATAGAACAGAACAAGTGGGGACCCCTGAGAAATGCACAGAGGAATTCCCTCACTGTCCCCTGACTTCTGACACTCAACTCCAGCCAACTTTCTATACCTCCCCCACACACACATCTTCCCACACCATACTCCTTTTCCCTCCTTTACCACCCAACACTAATCCTCTCCCTTGCCCTTCCAGTGCCCCCTTGCCCTTCCAGTGCCATCTCCTCTACCTCCTTACCACTTTGCCTATTCACCCATCCCTCTCCTCCCACTTTTCTGGCCATCCATCCCCCTCCTTGCTGCTCTGCCCACCCACCCATCCCCTTCCACACTGCTTTGTTTGCCTGCCCATCACTGTTGCCATCATTCTGACTGACTGACCTTCCCACCACTCAGTTTGCCTATCCATCCTCCCCCTTCACTTATTGGGCCAGTCACTCATGAGCCAGGTTACCTGCCACCACCTGCTTGCCTTCTGCCTCCTCTGCCATCTCAAGTAAGTGGGGAGGCAGCAGTGGCAGCTTCCCTTCCTGTCCACTCTACCTGCCACTGTGCCTGTTCACCTTCTGTATTCACCTGTAGCAGTGCTGCCTCCACCATGAGGCAGCAGCTCCAGTGGAGGAGCATTGTATGCATGCATGCAGACAAACGTTTCTCGGTGTGGGGAAATTTAACCATCCTTCCTTTCTTCCCTAGCTTTTGGATTTTTCTGCAAACTTGGGGACTACTCCAAGTTTGCTGAAAAAGCTCCTTTCCTTCTATTTGGCCCCCAATACACAGATTTTAGTATCCACAGATGGGTCGTGTTGACTATTAGATATATTGAACATTTTAATAGGCAACAAAAATATGATAGCAACAAAACATTCAGAAACACTGCAGTTTGTATAAAAGATGGAAAGTGTATAAATGATAGAAAGGATAGAAAATATATTGAACATTTTAATAGGTAACAGAAATATGATAGCAACAAAACATTCAGAAACCCTGCAGTTTGTTTGAAGGATGGAAAGTGTCACTTTGGCGGGGAGCTGAAACGAAGCAGGGATACAGAGGAACCATGCAAACTATATCAGCGAGCTTGGAGCCCTAAGTCAGTGTGACTGGAGCATCAGAGAATCAGTGCAAACAGTCAAATTCCATGCATAAGTATGTGTTCTCAGTGGGACATATTCTGAATAGAAGGAGGAAGTCAGCATCACACCCCTGTCCTTTTATTAATTTGAGGAGCTGGTGATTCATCTGATATAAAACTATATGCTATAACTGGCAGTTGTGGGGGTGCCTTAATGCTTCATATTTGAGTACTCTGGGGAATTGTGGTAGATTCCTTTGATTAAAAAAAAATTGAAATTAATTTTGTTTAAGAAAGAGACCATTCTCAGCCAGAACAGAAGATGAACAAATTTCCCTCTGAAATAAACAGGAGTCTTGTGGTACCTTAAAAACTAACAAGATTTTATTCTAGCATCAGATTTCGTGTATTAGAGCCTATGTCTTCAGGTACAATGAGTAGATGCAATTTTATGTAGGAGGTATGGAAGGAAAGAAACAAACTAACAGCAGGGTCAAGTACTTGGAAGTACCGAGTGAAATGCAATGATATAAAATCCAAATCTCATCAAGAACATTTCAGAGATCATTCGCTAGTTATGCAAACCTAGATAATACCAGAGGAGTTAGCCATGTTAGTCTGTTGCTGTAAAATAGTAAAAAGCACCATTAAGACTAACACACTTTATTGTAGCATAAGCTTTTGAGAAACACACCTCTCTTTGTCAGATGCATGGAGGGTATGAAGAAACTGGCCAGAAATATATAGGTGGTAAGGGGAGGGGGGAGAGGCTGCAGAAAGTGCCATGTAAATGCAAAGCAGTTGCAACAGTCATGGAAAAAGTTAAATGTGCAATCCAGCCTGGGCGTGACCCCTTCCTTCTGTTGATGAATCTGAATGAAATACCTGAAAGGCAGTTACTTCTGGTAATGAGATAACCATCCAAAGTCTCTATTGGTTATTAAATTTCTTCTGGTTATCTCATGGCACTTTCTGCATCCTCTCCCCCCTCCTCTTACCACCTATATATCTCTGGCCACTTTCTTCATATCCTCCATGCATCTGATGAAGACAGCTGTGTTTCTTGAAAGCTTCTGCTACAATAAAGTTTGTTAGTCTTAAAGGTGCTACTAGATAATACCTGAGCTGTGCATGCACATGAAAGCTTATACCCGGAATTAAACTTTGTTAGTCTCAAACGTGCCACTAGATGACAACTCAGATTGGGGGGTGGAGGGAGTCGCATATTCTTCTGCACAGCCTGATCCCATCCTGATAATTGACTTTCCCTAATTAACAGTCAGTTCAGCATGGCCAGGGTTTACAGCCACCACAGTTTTACTGATATAACCCAGTAATCAGGCCCTGACAGCCTGGTTAATCCACTCTGTGGGAAACTTTGGCAGCAGAAGCTTCCAAATAGCCAGAAACAGCAAACAGGAAAGCTAGGGAGCCAAGGGTCTAGCAGAGAAATGCCTCAGGCACTTAAGACACATTTGTTATGCCTTCAGACTAACACAGTGTTTATTTGCTGTTAATAGATTCTGTTGTTTGGGTGCTTTAGCTCCACTCGGTCTGAGTCACGAAGTCTCTCCAAGTTACTGTCAATCAGCCACATTCATATAAAAAGAACTGGGCTAAAGAAATATCTAATTGGCTAGCTAACTGTGTAGGAAAATGTTTTATTTTAAAAACCTAGCCAGGAGATGGCCACTGTCTGTTTTCTCAGAGTCAGCTATATCCCCCAGACTGAAGAGGAACTCGAATAATCCAGCATCCTCATGAATTGGCAGAGTCCTTAATAATAGGCACAGAAACTCATCATTACTTTCCCTTTTAAAGAAAAATTGTGAGGAAAATCACACCTTCACAGTGTGAATAAGTGCAAGTAACGTTTTAAATGCCAAAAGCAGCTTATGAGCTACCCACTGGCCACCCCCAGAAAACACCACAGTTGGGGCCAAAACAAAAAGGCACAAAAGACAGCAGTGTTGTTAATGGGAAAGCAGTTGTAAAAGAATACAATCAGAATGCATTAGTAAAACTATCTTTAAAACAGATTCTTGGAGGAAAAGGATGTTCATTTGACTTTAATTAGCCATTATTGGTCAGTCTGAGCCCGTGTTCCCTCTAAGCTGAGTCAGTGTGAGCTAGCTCACAGTTTTGTAGCCCCCAGCTCACACATTTTTGTCTTCGCTCAGGAAGGATGGCTCCAGAGTAAACTAATTTATGCAGTAGCCAAATTGCTCACTCACAACCTTAATGCAGGTAGCATACATAGTAGAATTTTTGCTCACAAGACTCCACAGCTTAGAGGGAGCATTGGTCTGAGCAACATATTCATTGTGCCAGGCTAGCTGGACTAAAAGCTCCATAAACATTCAGTGCGCAAATCAAGTGAGATGGAGCAGGACTGTATCACAATTTGCATTTTATCCTGGGGTACTGCAGAAAATTTTCACTATTTTCAGGCCTATGGACTAGTAGCACTAATCCTTTTAAAAAAAATAATCATGTGATGAAAAGTTCCTTCAGCTTCACTGATACTTGACAGCTAGGATTACCTTTAAAAAAAAACCTAGCCCTGTCCTGTGCCTTCAACACCTGCATGACACCCATATATGAAGCTGGTGAAGCTTTCTCCTCCCATTAATCTCCATAGTGGGGGGGGGGTGTACTTTGCTAAATTTCTGCCAGTCAGGCTACTGTTTAAAAATAGTCACAGGAGTCAGGCAATAAAAGTGTTGGCAAGGGTATCACTATGTAATTTTCAAATGCCATAGAAGCCTTAAACATATTTCAATTCTTGTTGGAAGCCAAGACTGAAAGATTGTGGGTAGTGCAGTCACTGGAACTGCAGGTTCTTCAGTCAAGGCTCTTGTATGCGGACCTGAATACATGAAAACTAGAGGGGGACCTGAAAGAAACTTGTGGGAGTGGCTAGCCCATTCCCCCCACTTTTGTTCCCTCCCTTCTCCCCCTACTTTTCTCACACTTTTTCTCCCTCCTGCCACCCTTTTATTTCTTTCTCTCTCTCCTCCATGCCTGTCACTTCCTTTCCCTTTCTGCCCCCATCCCATCACTCTTTCTCTCTTCTTCTGCCCCCACCCCACCCCACCCCATCACTCTCCCCGCCACCCACCTGTTTCCTCCCTACCCACAGCAGCAGTGGTGGTTGAGGCTCTCCAGAAATAACAATGGATCTCCCAAATACAGCAATTGGTTCCCCTTAGGGTTGCCAACTCAAGACTGGAAAATTTCCTGGAGATTTGGGAGTGGAGCCTTGGGAGGGTGAGGTTTGAGCTTGGAAGCGACCTCAGCAGGGTATAATATCATAGACTCCACCCTCCAAAGCAGCCATTTTCTTCAGGGGACCCGATCTCTGTCACCTGGAGCTTAGTTGTAATTCCAGATGATCTCCAGCCCTCACTTGGAGGTTGGCAATGCTAGTTCCCCTAGAGGAAATAATGTTTTTTGAAGGTGGAGACTATGGCATTATACCTGTCTGAGGTCTCCCCCTCCTCAAACACCACCCTCCCCAGGCTCCACCCCTGAAATCTCCAGGAATTTTCTAATCTGTTGGTAACCCTATTTCCTTCCCATCCAACAGCCAGCCTACCTTTATCCACAGTTCTGTCTTCAGCTTTCCGTCCCCTTTCATCCTACAGACTCTACTGAAGAAAACTATAGCCTTTCTCCACAATGGGGACCAAATTAGCTTACATTATTCTCTCCTCCTTTTTATCCGCACAACAACCCAGTGGGGTAGGTTTGCCTGAAGGTATGTGACTTGTCCAAAACCATCCAGTGAGCTTCCACAGCAAGATGTGGATTTGAACCTGGGTCTCCCAGATCTGACTCTGAAACGCTAACTGCTACACAACACTGGGTTGTTGCATAGGGTGGCTGCTGTTGAACAGTAGCAAGCAGCCAGGCCTAGTAGAGTGATGCAAGTCAGGTGGCATCAAGTCACACAGAAGGTGCTGCCAGGCCTAGGGCTGCCAACCTTCAGGTGGGACCTGGAGATTTCCCAGAATTACAGCTGAATTCCAAACAATGGAGCGCTGTCCTTCTGGAGAAAATGGTTGGTTTATAAGGTGGACTCTATGGCATTATATCCAGCTGAGGCCTCTCCCTCCCCAAACCCTGCCCTCCTCAGGTTCTACCACAAAATCTCCAGGAACTTCACAACCTGGAGCTTGCAAGCCAAGTTAAGCTGGCCCTAATGGAAATGGCCTTGCCTCCTCCTTGTGGCTTTTACTAATAGAACCCAACCTGGAGTACTGTGATTGCCTAGCAATAACCACTGAGGGAATTTGTTGCTTAAAGCTCCAGGCTCTCCTTTTTTCATTTTTGGATTTTTAAAGCCCCCAATGTGTGTGTGTGTATGTATTTAGATTTCGGTTTTTTCTGCAAACCTGGAACCCTTTCCAAGTTTGTAGAAAGATCTGTCTTGCCCATTCACTGGATCTAAGTATCCACAAACTGGCCGACTTTGCTGTCAGAATACAAAATAAACAGATGAAGCTTTCCCCATCATTTCATCTCCCTTACAGGACAAGCTTCACCCACAAGACTTCTAAGTGCCGAGGCAGAACTTGTTCAGTACACAGGAATTCTGACAGAAAAGCAGTAACAGTTCTGTACACTTTACACCACATTCTTTGTTTTTTCATATGAGCAAAGAGAACTTAACAAAGGTGCCTTGAATGAACTATGGAATGTCCCTCAAGATCTCAAATAACTATTCTAGTAATAAGAATGGGAAAGTTTTAACCATTTTTAATTGGTTCTGCTCCTGGTACTTTAATAGCAGAAATACATTATGTGGAAATGTTTCTGGTACAGAAGTAAAATGAAGAGGGGAAACTTCACCACCTTCTTTAATTGCATCTCTGACTGCTGTTAACTGGCAGCGGGAAAGGCAGTAGGTGTGCTGGCTATAACCGGTTTATGGTAATAATGACTCCCATACCTATCAGAGTGGTGCAGAAATGGTAATATTCAGGAGGTGTTGCTTTTCTGAGCCCTGCCTGAAGAGATGCCCTTACCCATTCTGATCATCTTGGTAACTGTTAAAGGTGCAGGGAGTCTTGTTCTCCATGAAAACACAGCCTCTATGCTTGTCACTTTAAATTTCTCAAAAGGTTCAATGGGTATGTATGTATGTATACATAAAAGTTTAAAAGTCTACATATAGTAAGTAGAAGAAATCTTTGGGGGAGTTTCAGTGGCAGTAGTGTAGTTCTTAGTTGCTCTAGCTCCCCCCCCCTTTAAACAGAAGTGAAAGCTCTGTTGCTTGTGAAACCCAGCAGCGTGCAGCATCTGGCCTCAAAGCAGCAACACGATTTCTCGCTTTGAATTCCAGCCATCTGCGAAGTGTTGTTGATCTTTAGCAAGCCAGATTCCAAAGAACTGCTTGCTCTCCTGCCTGTTCACTGCAAACTGCCACAAATGAACAATGTACCAGTGTGAGTTGCACCTTTTTCTTCTGCCATCAGACTAGATTTTTGGATCCTCACACATGACAAAACCTAAGAACTGAATGGCATTTTGTATCATCCCAGAACATTAAGAAGGTGTTATTAATGTCACCAGGTGTCTTAGTTTATACCAAGCCCCGAAAGCCAAATTCTGCACGTTCACCCTAAGCACAATATGCTAAAAATTATATACACAAGGCTAGTGTTTAGTTCAATTCTGCTCACCATCAGCAGCAAAAGTAATAACACTGTTCTTCCATAGAAAGAGCCACGGCTAGCCCAATCTCATCAGATCTTGGTAGCTAAACAGGGTCAGCCCCAATGCTTCTTCTAAGCTCTGGAGTCTTGTGAGCAAAAATTCTACTTTGTGAGCTACTGGCATTAAAGTTGTGAGCGAGCAATTTGGCTACTGCATAAATTAGTTTGCTCTGGAGCCATCCTTCCTGAGCTAAGACAAAAATGTGTGAGCCAGAGGCTAAAAAACTGTGAGCTAACTCACACTAACTCAGCTTAGAGGGAACACTGGTCAGCCCTGGCTAGTATTTGGGTGGGCAACCTCCAAAGAATACCACAAAGTGTGACAAAGAGGCAGGCAATGGCAAACCACCTCTGAAATGCCTTTTGCCTTAAAAATAAGTCTAGCTCACCACTTAGTGGTGCATAATGTTAAAAGAACTAGCACTTATGGCTACTGGAGAAGCTTAAGATATCTTGGCTATATTACACACACTGCCATATTATAATTATTATTATTATTACTGTATAGGAAAAGACTTTCCTGATTCATTTCTGCTGCACCAAATGGCCTAGCTGCTGACATCTCTATGTGATTTTTATCACCTGCAACAGATGGCATGCCAGATGCCAAGCTTGATATCCATTTTGACACTTGTGCTGGGAAGAGTAGACATCGAGGTGTCTTCTCAGGCTGGGGGGACACAGATGTCCCATGCATTTACACATCAAAGCTCAAGCAGACGTGCCTTTAGTCATGTCAGCAATGTCTGCACCTACATAGTTGGACACACCTCTCCATCCTCTCTGACTGGGTAAATGGCCATATTCAATTAGGACAGGAAAAGGAGGGGTTTGTGCTCACCCTATGGAAAATGGGACAGAGTTCTCTTGGAAAGAGGGCCCCTTTCTGAGAGTTAGTTCCTTTTTGAATTACAAACCTGCCACATGGAATTTTACTAGTGGGCAGAAGAGCTGGACTTAACTGCCCACAGCAATCCACAGCAATCGTGTGGTTCCTATTGAGGATTCCTTGGTTCCCCAAAGGACATTGAATGACTGGTGTTTGAACGCACCAGTTTTTTAAAATGGTGGGCAGAGAATCATGGCAGTGGCATGACAACATTGGGGCTGGCGATGCAATCCACATCTGGCATGAAAGGGAAACCTGTATAGTTAGAGCTGAAAAGGTATAGATATTCTTTGTTTTTCTACCCTTGCAAGTCTGATTATATGCATGCTTTATACCAAATAAAGATAATATCAATTAATATTATCTGAGTTTGAGTTCTGTATTGCAACTGGGTTCTAAGCCGAGATCTCGGTGCCTAAGCTGTTCGCCTAGAAGGCTACCACTGTATGTGTTAATTAATTATCTGCAGCTCTGGTGCAGAGCTGATCAGTCATTAATTCCCAGAGACTTAGATAGGAGGTGGGACCTCTGCTCCTGTCTGAGTTGGGAACGTCATTTAAAGAGGACCTGGTGGCAGAATACTGATTTAAGAGTTCCTGAAGCATATGGGATTTTGGTATCTCTCATTCCTGGAGGGGAGTGAGAGAGGAGTAAGATCCTGTACATGCTGGCAGAGTTCAGGAGTTGTACCTCTCTTATCCCCTGGACTGGGGGTGAGGGGGTGCAAACCTGTACAATTACTATTTTTATTATTTATTATCCACAGAAAGATTAGTTAAGTATGCTTATTTAATTGGAATAGAAAGAAGCTGAACTGGTAAAATAAGTCCAGTAAGATCTGGGGTAATAAGGAGAGTTATATTCCATAAAAAAGGTGAGGGATGCATGGATTTTTCTAGCAGAAGCCCCTTCTGAAGGAGCAGATTATGGGCTAAATTTAAGGTAGCTACCTATAAAATGATTCTCAGCTTGGTAATTCGGTCTATCATTGCTGAATCCTCACCCTGATGGTGGTTATACCTTTAAAAATGCTGAGCAAGGCAACAGCCAATGTGTTTCCTCACACCATTAACTCTTAGACCATATTGATAATGTTGGAAAAAAACAATGTCTGGTGTACAAAAAAGAAGAGAAGAAGAAGAGATTGGATTTATACCCCACCTTTAACTACCAAATGAGCCTTAGAGCAGCTTACAAACTCCTTCCCCTCCCCACAACAGATACCCTGTGAGGTAGGTGGGACTGAGAGAGCTCTGACAGAAACTGCTCTTTTTTCAAGAACAGCTGTGCCAGAACTATGGCTTGCCCAAGGTCATCCAACAGGTGCAAGTGGAGGAATGAGGAATCAAACCCAGTTCTCCCAGATTAGAGTCCGCGCACTTAACCACTACACCAAACTGGCTCTGAAGGGGGCAGCAAGAAGTCAATTAGATAGGATAGTGAGGATAGCATCTTCTCTTTCCTGTTAAGTTCCATTCCTTGTCTGTCTCCAGATTGCTACTCTTAGGGCAATTTCCTCCTTCTCAGAAGTTCCACACTCAGTCTTCTCTCTCTCAGCTAGAGATGTGTTAGAAACCTGTCTCTCCTCTTTCCTATCAAGTATGTTAGTTCCTAAATAAACTGTTATCTACTCTTCAATCAGGTTGTGCCCCACTGCTGTGTTACGTAGTCTGCCCACAGATAATACATCTGTCTTTCTTGAGTTTTTATCTTACACATTTTGCAACAAGCTTAGAGTGGCATACATTAGTTGCAAAAAGGCCTGGAGCAAAAAGTGTCATGTCCCTCTAATAGAGGCTTAATGCCTGGAAATGGGCAGCTGAAGCCAGGGTTTCCCTTTCATGCCAGATGTGGATTGCATCACCAGCCCCAATGTTATCATGCCACTGCCATGATTCTCTGCCCACCATTTAAAAAAACTGGTGCGTTCAAACATGAGGCATACCTTTCCTTCCTTACACACAGGGCTGGCTCACTCAAGGGCAAACTAGACTTTTGCCTAGAGCAGGCCTCTGAGGAGGGCACCGAGCAAAAGCCCCCACCCCGTCTAAAGCCACTGCTCAGCCCCAAGAGCTTTGCTGCTGCCCCTGCTCTCCAGAGGAAGAGGAGGAGCGCGTTCCTAGTGCCCGGCCCCTGGCCCCTGCCGCCGCGCTCCTCTGAACTGGAGGGGGGATCGAGGGCCAGCGGCTCCTTGCCTGGTGGGGAGGAAGTGCACTGCCACCCCCACCCCAGCCACGGAGCCTGGACTTCCCTGTATGCGCCCATCACCAATTTGCCACCCCCTCCCCTCCCGAGGCCTGTGAAGCACCCTGTGCAGCTGGGGGATGGAGATTACATGGGGAATCAGGTCTCCCATAATGTGAGGCAGAAGCAGAGGAAGAGGAGGAGGCAGCAAAGGACAGCAAGGGGGCACCCCTGGGCAGGCGCTGGTCTCTGCTTCTGGGCTCACGCGGGCTGGCCTGCTGCTGCCTCCTGGCTGCCTCAGGAGAGAGGCTGAAGAAGGGACCCGGCGGCAGCTCTAGCCTCCTGCTGTGGAGATGCGCTGGATCCTCCCCCCCCATGCCCACCTGCCGCGTTCCTCCCAAGTAGCCCCATTGAGAGCTGCAGAGGGCATGGAAAAGGGCAGCCTGGGTGATGCTCCTCCTGGGGGGAGGGTGGGGTGTGCACCTTTTCCCCTTCCTCTGCAGGCCTGAAGGGGTTAAGCTGAGGAGCCACCAGCCACATGGAAGAGCCACGCAGTAGCAGCAGCTGGAGGCTGCTATAAGAGGAGGATTGGGTGTGTGTTTCGGGATCTGATTTAAACCAGGCTTCGCACCACTTTCGGCTCCACAGTGGGAAGGGGGGCAGACGGGCTTTGTGGAGGGTCCCCAAAGACAGACTGGAAGGAAGACACACACCCATCTCCCCCCCCTTCAGTTTAATTCTGGGGGTGAGCTTTCCTTGAAGCTTTCTCCAAAGAGTGAGTCTGCCCACGGGAAACTTAGGTCCAGAACTAAACTTTGTGGGTCTCCAAGGTGCCCCCCCCCAGACTCCAGCTTTGTTCTGTGGCTTCAAACCAACAGGGCGACCCCTCTGGATCTGTCATCAGGCCTGGGGGTATGCATCCAGCGACGCTGTGCCGGGAAGAAGGAGGGTCCCTGGCATACTGGCTCCAAGGCAGGGGGGCTTGGGGGAGGGTTGCTGTCAAAAGATCAATAACAACCCCTTCGCGAAAGGATTCCGAGACACCGGGAATGGCAGGCGAGAAAAGAGGTACTCTGCATCCCAGATGTCTTTCCCCTCCCTCACCTTGCTTGAAAAGACTTGCCAGGCTTTTATGTCTGGAAATTGGTGGGCACACGGGGGAGGGGGTGCCAGAAGGCAGGCTCACGTAGGGTGCAAAAATCCCTGGAGCCAGCCCTGCTTACACATGAAAAAGACTATCCTGATAACATGTCATAAAAGATCTTTTCCCCCAGTTTTTTAAAAAACAAGGCTTTTAATAGAAAAAAGAGTGGTCACAATTTGTGGAGGAATGTCATGTAGACACACACAAAAAGGTGTATAACTAGAGTTGCTGAAACAGAGGAAAAACATCCAGGTGGAATCATCCCTGGTAAATAACACCCCATTAAACCTCTATTAAAGGCACAGGACATTTTTTTCTTCAGACATTTGGCAACCACGGCATACATGGCTCTTGTCTCCTAATTCATCTTCCCAACTACCTTCTGAGGTAAGTTAGCCAGAGAAAAAATAATGGGGCCAAACACAGGAGGCTATTGTCCCATTTGATGTGCATTCCTCTGCAGCCTCCAGTATTGACAACTGGTCAAAATGCTTACCAAAAAAATTCCTGGTTTGGCTACAGAAGCATGGCTGGGGACAATGCTCTTCAGCATAGTGTTTGAACTCCTGCCTACCAGAATCCTGGTTGTGCCCATAAAATTCTGTCAGGTGGTAGTTCTTCAGTGGTCTGTAAGTTCAGAGAGTTGTTTCATGGAAGAAGTCCTCTTTTTGCAAGATCAACATTGGAAGCCAAATCTTGCAACAGTGGAATTAATTTTTTTAATGTTGTAATTTATTGAGCCATCTCGGCTTGTCAAGTGGCTAGTTGCCCTGCTCCTGCTATCCCTCAGTTCAGTGATTTATTCCTAGCTCTTTCCAGTAGTTTCCCCAAGGTTGCAACAGCGAGATAATTGAGACACTGACATCCTAACTCCCAGAAAACTAAACTACTGATGGATGAGCCTGCCCGACAGTACAAAGAGAATCAGCCACGGAAAATATAAATGTGCAGGCTTTTGTGATAGCAGGGTATACTCAATAAAATCACTTTTTATTGCTTATAATGTTGCATTCCATTCATAAATCTTTAAAGGTGGTTCTGTGAATACTGGTGGGGGGGACATAACATAATTTGAAAATATGTACCTTGAGGTTAACATTTAATCCCATCTTTAATAAACAAACTGCTATTAATAAAATAGATATGTACATTCCAAGCTATGAAATATGGATCTAAGTCAACACAGCTTAAAGTCTTTTGTATAATTTATAAATTGTTGACAAAGCTAATGAATTAGTCAGGTAACTTGTACATTAGAGTCAGAACTTAGTTACCTCTATTGCATGTTTTATTTAAAAAAAACTTGATGTGCCATGAATAAATCATTGCTATGTATTTCTAAATGAAAGTGGATATAAAAATATAAAGAACAGCAGCCTCAAGGAAACCTGGGGGTGGGAGGGGTAATAAAATGACCTTGTACTAGGCTATATCATAGTCAGGTGTATGATCAATGGAATTATTGCCAGAATGGAAATCAGTGATGCTGCTGGCATTTGGATACTTTGGGGGATTGTGGAAAAGGAATAAAGGAGACTTAAACTAGATACATTTAGGGCATATTCCTTGGCAGAGTTACTGCCTGATCCTGCTCATTTTACTAGAGGAGATCCTCTGCATTCAATAAGCTCATCACAGCAGCACATGTACTTGGACAGTCAGACCTATTATGTTCAGAGGACTCCATAAATGTGCAGAAGATTGCAACTTTAATGATGAAATTAGGACTTCCTTCCATGTCATAAGTCCAGGAATGGAATTTAGGAGTCAAAATACCTTTCCAAGACTATTATACGCCTATTAGAATGGATGCAAAGGAACCAGTTTTTAAGTTGCCTGGAAGGAAATGCATTCTTCCCCCACCCCAAGCAGCCCAGGAAGATCGTGCTATAAATGACAGATAAATCTCCTTTAATCTTTTAATCTTGATCCAGAATTGGGCTTGGCTAGTTTTACAGATACTTTGGACTGCCAAAAAGACAAATAAGTGGGTTCTAGATCAAGTCAAGCCTGAATTCTCCCTAGAAGCTAAAATGACTAAACTGAGGCTATCATACTTTGGGTCACATTATGAGAAGAGTCACTGGGAAAGGCGGTAATGTTAGGAAGAGTTGAAGGCAGCAGAAAGGAAGGAAGACCCAACATGAGATGGACTGACTCAATCAAGGAAGCCACAGCCCCCATTTTGCAAGACCTGAGCCAGGCTATAATGATAGGACCTTTTGGAGGCCAGTAATTCATAGGGTTGCCATAAGTCAGAAGCCATTTGATGGCACTTAACACACACAACACACACACAGAGGACCTCTTTTTCTAAAAGGTTCAGAAATTGCCTTTTCACCCCTAAACTCAGTTCAGAATCCCCAACACTCAGGAAGCCATCCTGGGGAGCAAGACTGCCTCAGTATACCTCTCTCCTAGGCCTTGCACCTGCAGGTCCCCAATCAACCTTAACTGGCTGCTATGGCAGCAAGAGGGAATTTTCTCTCACCTCTCTACCATCCAGAATGCCATTAGGGCAGTGTCTTTAGGTGTCAGGAGCCCTAGGAAATGTTTGGTTCCCCCCCTGACTCAGGGGAGATCAGATGTACATCAGATGCACATCAGACTACATTTCCCAGGTCCCTGGTGCATAGGACATTGTTATAGCAGTACCCCAGATGTCAGGGAAGGAGGAAGAAAGCAAGGAAAATCTTTTTTACCCGCATGTGTTCACAGCAGCCCTGAAATAGAGTTTGAGGGAGAAAGGAGATCTCTAGTTCAAATTACAGTATAAGGCAGAGAAAAATTCTGGAGGCTATAATGCTTAACTTGGGCTGAGTTCAGACTGACAGTTTGCCCCGGTAGGGACCCGGGCCAGCAACGATTCAATTCTGGAGTAAATTGGGCATTCACACAGGCACATCTGCCTGGCGTCCTCCACCCATAGCCAACCCATCCTGTTGCGCTTCACCACCGGATTAAAAAGATACCTCATAAAACTGGTAGCAAATCCGAAAGCCCGCGTGTGTCGCGTGTTTCTCCGCTTCTGGGAAGTCTGAATGTGCAGCCAAAAAGCCGGGAGCAACCCGCATTGGGCAGAAGGCAGCAGCGGTATGATTGGCCATGCTCCGCTCTACTGCCCAATGCGGTGCTGGTGCTGTGGGGTCCTCCCCCAATCGGCAAAATGCACTTATGTGCTTATGCGCATGAGCGCATGAGTGCTCATGCACACATACACCCATACACACACAGACGAATTAATGGGGAAATGCTGAATACAGCGTGCCTCCGGGGCAGCAGTCTGAACGCTCCCACCCGGCTCTGCCCCATATCTTCTGGCAGCAGCCCGGGCTGTGTGAACGGGAAAACCCGGAACAGTTTATTCCGGGGCTTTTTTGCCACACCTGGCTACCGGAGCAAACTGCCATTCTGAGCTCAGCCTTGGATTGGAAATGAACATTATGAGTGTCCAAAGTTTGTCTTCCAAATCAGGGAATCACAAAAAAAAAACAGAAAAAAGATCAAGTTCACTACTTTCATTCACACAAAAATTCTACCTGCACAACTAGTGCTTGCTGCTGCAAACTTTGTAAAATGATGCCACAGGAGTCTGAATTGTGGAATGGGTATGCTTTGCACCATGCTGCTATTGGCCACTGCAGCTGATCCTAAAATGGCTCTTGCCTTACATTTCAGTCATAAGAACATAAGAAGAGCCCTGCTGGATCAGACCAACAGTTCATCTACTCCAGCATCCTGTCTCACACAGTGGCCAACCAGTTCCTCTGGAGGGCCAACAACAGGGCATAGAGACAGAGGCCTTTCCATGATGTGGCCTCCTGGCTCTGGGATTCACAGGTTTAGTTCCTCTGAATGTGGATGTTGCCCTCAGTCACCATGGGTAGGAGCCATTGATAGAATGAATCTATCTAACCCCCTTTTAAAGCTGTAGCCATCACTACATTCTCTGGCAGTGAATTCCACATTTTAATCACTCTCTGTCTTGCAGGTCTTCCCAAGAATTGCTTCCCAGTGGGCAGTCAGTGATATTTAGGTCCTACCATTGTTACAACAGTATTTAACAAAACAAGAAGCCCTCGGCTTGGGATTAGGAAGACTTCTTGGTGTGAATAATGAAAAGTGCAAATTGACAGATTAAGTAAGAACTCTAGCTTTGCTCCTTCATAAGGCAGAAATAATGTGCCCAGTCAGGTCTGATATTTTCTGATTTTCCAATAGAAAGGGTGCTTTCTCAGTCATTACATGACATTGTTCCTTGGAATACAACCACCATGTTACCCAGACCAGAGATGCAACACTTGAAACTTGTTTTTTATAATCACGGCTGTAAAGTAGACCACAAAGTCCTAGAGTGCACTGCTGTATCTCAGCATGTACATGACTGTACTACTGCAAACTGATAAGAAAAGTATCAGCATGTCTCTGAAGAGTATTAGGCTTCTGTGCCTCAGGAAAGAGTGAAAAGTTGCACTGAAGTGACAATGAGTCAGAATCATGGTCAACTTTCCTTGCTGGCTGTTCAGAAGTTGGAAAATTGAGGGTTTCCTCATAACTAATAAAAACTTCTGTATTCTGGTTGTTAAACTAAAGTTATGTGTAGTTCAATAACTATTAATTTAGTATCACACTCCTCTGCTTTCACACATCATTGGACAATGCAGTCTCGATGCACTATAGCAATAATTTGCAACTAGATTTTCCTGACCATTTACAAATTATTGCCATAGTGCATATCAGTGTGCAAAATCAGAATGTATAAGCTGAATGAGAGTCCTGTTCAAGTGCAGAACTGTTATTCTTTCCAGAAATGTGGTATGTTTGTCATTAATAACAACACAACAGTGTTCATTCCACATCGCACTTGGAAACCCCCCCCACACACACACACACATACATATACCTGTCTTTCCAAGACCTTTAACATAGTCCACCAAGAAGATGCTAGGGGTGAAGATCCTTCCCTTGCAGCCAGGTGTATGAGAGAAATCCTCTAATGAATAAAAAGTAAAGCTTGGAGACCAACAGAGTTCAATGACTGCTTTTCATTGTATTGCAGGAATTGCAGAACAAAGATCAGTATTCATTTGAAAGAAATATAGTTTTGCATAATAAAGAGAATTATGCAAAATAGTTGATTCCCTGCTCAAATTTGGAATGGATATAGTTTTGCATGATTAAGAGAATTATGCAAAATAGCTGATCCCCTCCCCCCCTCCCCGCCATCAAATTAAGGCAGCCCATGGTCAAAGACAGGAAAGGGACAACATTTCTCCCTCTTGGTATGAAAAGGGCCTTTCACACTCTGCTCTACTTTCAGCCTTTTAACATTTCTTAAAAGGCTCTGCAAGGAGAGCAGACTTCACCTTTTTGACATAAAAGTAACCATGATTCTTTTATTTTTAAAACAGGAAGCTGGCAAAAAAAAAATAGGCCATTGTAGTGCGTGGTGCCAAATTGTTCATCTTGGAATATGTGGAAATCCTGAAATAAATGATTTAAAAAAAACCAAAACCCTGAAACAGAAATAGGCTTTCAAAGAAGTCTGAACAAATGCACTGCATACAACACTTAGAAGTTAAATCCAGTGGATTACAATGCAATTAAAGTTATGTCAGAATAACCCTGTACAAGTCAGTTCTTGAAGCACTGCACTAGCACAAAAAGCCCATTGAAACAAATGAATCTCTTCCCGGCAGAACTGTATGATAATTTGCTGTTGTTCATAACTTGCATTCATTTTAGCACTTCTACATTTAAAAAATCAAAACTATAAAGGGGAACAAAAGAACTTTGACATGTTCACTTATAAAAGCATGCAGTCAGTAAGATGTAGGGGGGTTGGGGGAAATAATTACATTTACATCACAGTTATAAGGCTGGGTTTGAACTTGAAAAAATATATCCGCTTGGCAAGAAATGCGCCTTGCCAGCAATCTACAGGTGCACACCACATGAGCAGGTGAAAATGGGAGTCTCAAGGAGTGTGACAACAGCTGTGTCTCCATAATACATTTGGCTCCAGGGGTGTTCGTGCATCTGTTCTATACTTAGGACTTTTTTTATTACTGACAACTTTGATGGTGACACTTTAGCAGGTGATGTGACACAGTATGATATTAAAAGAAGCTATTCAAGTATAAGAAAGTTGCACAACTGTGTCAGAACTGACAGTTGGAAGTGTTTGGGTGAAAAAATTAAAATACGAGAGGTTTTCTAAGGCTGGAAGCACAGAATAGTTCTTAAGGTGCTATCTACTTAGATTGCTTTTATATCACTTTAGCTGCTGTGGTTTCCCTCCAAGAATTGTAAGAACTGTAATGTGGTGAGATGCTGAGAATTCCTTTAGGGATCCTTAGGCCCTTTTGCAAAATGACAATCCTATGGGGGTTCCTTGCAAGGACTGGGTTTTTTGTGGTTGTTTTTTGTAAATCTGCTTTATGCCTGTAGTGTGAGTAGGTCTTTAGAGAGTGGGAGGTGGTATGAAAGGAAGTACTGTTTCCTTATATGTGTACACTTATTTCTGTTGACTTGCTCTCATCCCTCAAATGGATTCTGAAGGTTTCTGAAATCCTAACCAAACCTGTAAGATTTGTGCATGAAAAATACAATGATTACTGTATGGTAAAAAAAGAATGAGTAACTTTGGAACAATAGCCTGTCATGAGAAGCTTTAGAATGTATCAGATCTAGACAGTAATCATAATCATAACTATTAATCTTGCACATTTGTGGTTTGGGCTCATTATTTCAGTAACCCTGACTCAAACCCCACCCCCCGTTAGGTCCAATTTATTGAGATATAGGCCCAATGTGGAACTTTTCTTCCTTCAAGGGGTTCTCTAAAGCAGGTTTTCACTGTGCAGATGCTTATTCTGCATTCTGAAGGAGTGCAGTCCATTCTACCACCACCTCATTCTCTTCCACATGTAATTCAGAGAGTAGCTAGGCTTACCAACCTTACGGCTGGGGCCTGAAGTTCTTCTGCAGTGACAACTGGTCTCCAGACTCCAGGGATCACTTTACATAGACAGAATGGTTCAGAAGGCAGACTCTGCAACATCACATCTCTGTTGATTGAGCCCCTTCCCCAAATTCCACTTTCCTATGTGCCCACTGAGGGTGGGAGATCTGACCCTAGTGGGTAGGGTTGCCAGGTCTGGGTTGGAAAATATCTGGAGCCTTTGGAAGTGGATCTGGGAGAGGGTGGAGTTTGGGGAGGAGAGGGGCCTCAGCATAGTACAGTGCTATAGAGTCCACCCTTCAGAGCAGCCATTTTCTCCAGGTAAGCTGATCTCTGTCAGCTGGAGATCAGTTGTAAACGCAGGAGATCCCCAGGCCCCACCTGGAGGCTGGCAACCCTACTAGTGGGCCTTGGCCATCTGTATTCCATCAGCTAACAGGAGAAAGGGGGGGATTAAGTGCCTTAGAGGATAGTGTGATGTCATTTCAGGTTTTCCAACTGACACCTGCCCACCCATCCATACCCTACCAAGTACTGCCCCCAAATCTCCAGGAATTTCATGAACCAGAGTTTGCAACCCTATCAAAGATAAAAAGATGTTCAGCTGCCTCTTGCCTCTCTTCATGCTTCTCCCTCTGAAGCCCCAACACATGAGAAACCAAAGTAAATATGAGTGTAATAACCCTGCCAGAATGTTCTGAGGTAAAATTCTCCAAACCTTTTTCTGATTGTGTAGATCAATTTCAGCCTGAAACTTTTATTTCTCCCTGCAGTTGAGACTTTCTCAAGATTTCTCAGTAACAGAGTTGTAGATATTGGAATGGAGAAATTGCCATGCTGCCCAACACCATTTGTAATTCTAGTCTGGTATCCTGGCTTCAGGAGTGTACACCAAACAGATGGGATTTTTGCCTCTTAAAAGTCATCATTAGTTTGAACAGTCAGACCCCCTCACACACCCAGTCGTTTTGCCAAGTTTAGAGCTACACATTTTACCATGATTGTATTTGCAACAGCAGCTATCTCAGCAAGAATGTTAATACACACAATGGTGCAAAGCTGAATTAGGAAAAAAGAAATCATTGCCCAGCCTTCCAGTCGCATTCTGGAACAAATGTATTATGGTGCTATTTCATCTCATTTTGTTCAGGTATTATACCTACTGCTAAACTTTTGGTTTAAGCTGCTGGCTTTGTTTAGTACAATTAACTGCTGTGTTATGACACAGCACTGAGTGGTTAAATTATCACTGAGTGCTAAATATATTTATTTATTTATTTGGCTGAGTTAACTGGGCTAGATATATTAATATGTGGATTTATTTGAATACCACCAAAACTAGTGTGATGTAGTGGCTAACAGCAGCAGACTCTAATCTGGATAACCATGTTTGATTCCCCATTCCTCCACATGAAGCCTGCTGGGTGACCCTGGGCCAGTCACAGTGCTCATAGAACTCTCTCAGCCCCACCTGCCTCACAAAGTGCCTGTGGTGGGGACAGGAAAGGAATGTGATTGTAAGCCACGCTGAGACTCCTTCAGGTAGTGAAGAGAGGGGTGTAAAAACCTAGTCATCCTCTTCTGCATTAGCAGAAACCACTTTTTAGCTTTTCTAATACCTATGACTTTCTGAGACCTATAAAGGGCCAAATGAGAGAGAAAGTTTACACTTCTTGAGTGTTCACAAATGTTCTTCTGCAGAATGAGCTGAGCACTGCCTCCCATTGGGAAGATTTGACTGTCAGATGCTGCATGCGCTAAAGAGTGACTAGTAGTAGTAATAGAGTTCAATGGGATATTTGAAACACTGGAGAATGTTAACAATATCTAAAAGTCTATGAAATTTCTAAATGTGAGGGAACCTACAGCTTTGGAATGTTCTTGCTTTATGTGTCACTATATTTGGCATCAAATTCCCCTGAAGTAGAACTGGAAACGCACTGGGATTTTTATTGCTATTTTGGATCAATACTCTTTTTTTGTTTTGCTTTTTTGTGTGTGGTTTTCTTTGCTTCCCATTCCAGATGGCTGATAATTCAGATGGATTTATGGGCTCCTGCTCAGAGTAAACCTTCCAGTGAATCAACGTCACCTCGTGGATTCACTTTTCTATTCATTAGAGAGTTCATAACTTAAAACAGAACATTTCTTACTGTTTCCAACAGTTATGAGTTACATGCTTCAAAGAAGCCCAGAAGCAGGGCACAAAGCCAACAGCCCTTCTCAGGCCCTGTATTGCTGAGGCTATACTGCTTTTGAACATGGAGATTTCATTGAGTTGTCATGGCTATGATAACCTAAGCAAAACTCCAAGCAGAAGGGTTGTCTGTCATATCACAACAGGATGCAATAGAAAAGTTGTTGAGAAGAGGAAAACCATTTTCTTTCTAGGTGGTTGTATATCTCTACTTTCTAGGTGGTTGTATATCTCCATCTCCACTTATATATAATTGTGTTTTGGGGTAGCACTTCATGAACATTCCACATGCTCCTAAATCAGTTGGCTCCATGATGTGTCACTCAGAAGCTGTCCCTATCCACTGGCTATGTTTCCTGAGTCTCGCCTCCAATATTAAACAGTTTACTGTTCCTCTCTTCCCAATAGCCAGTCAGAACACAGAGGTCATTTGCATATGCAGCCTAATTGGCCTTTGCCTCTAACATTCTAAACAATTTGCTGTTGTTGTTGGGAGTCATTGAATGTGTCCTGAGGTAAAATACATATCCCAATCTTCCCTTAAATGGTCACTGGAGTTGCCAGTCTCCTTGTGGGGTCTGGAGATCTCCCAGAAATCACCGTATTCTCCAGCCACAGCACATCATTTCCCCTACAGAAAATTCCCCAGCTATTACAATGGCGGCTTTGGGCAGTGGACTCTATGGCATTATACCCTGCTGAAGTCCCTCTGCATCCCAAACCCTGCCATCCACAGGCTCTACCCCTCAAATCTACAAGTATGGCCCTCCCCTTAGCATTGCCAGTCTCCAGGCAGCACCTGGAGATCTCCAATATCAGTACTCCTGGAGAAAATGGCTGCTTTGGGCAATGGACTCTATGGCATTATACCCTGCTGAAGTACCTCCACACCACAAACCCTGCCCTCCCCAGCCTCAACCCCTCAAATCTACAGGTATTTCCCAACACAGAGCTGGCAACCCTGTAACTGGCTATGGAACCACTTTCCAGACCCTTGGAACCCAGAAGACACAGCATAGGAGGAGGTGCTTTTATACCTTAGCTGCCACTGCATAACCCCAAATCAACATAAGTCAGGGGTGAAGGGAACTATACCTGTTACCATGCGGCAGCAAAATGACTTGAGACAGCCCTGCCTTATATCTAAGCAGAAGGAAATAAACATGGCTTGCCTCCCTCTATTTTCCCCTTCCCTCTGACACCCCACCAGCTACAGCCAGGACACTCAGCTGGAGCTTCCTTCTAGAACTCATTGTATTTCTTCCCACAATGGGCCTTACTCCTAGTATTCAATATAAATCTAATCTTACATGGTTCCACCAGCTTGATTCAGACTGCCACAGGTACCTTCACAATAGATTGGCAAATGCCACCCACCACATATTCAATGTTTCTCATTAAATCAACAGACATTAAATCAATCCCCGCCTATAGCCCAGCAAATGCCATTAGCAGCTAAATGGTTGGCAATTATATTTAACCTTATCAGAGGATTTGGAGACTAATTATAATGACTTATACATGTTTCCAATCATCTTAGGGCAAAATTTGATCTGAGCAGTACAAAATAATAGCTAAATGGCATAGATTTGCCATTATATGCATTTTTCTGCCCTTAGGTGAAATGGCAGATTAATCTTCCAGTCACTGATGTTGTACAAATTAATTTTCTTTCATACCGTTGGTTGCTGAGCATTTTGTTTTTAGAGCACCTTTGAGTCACATGGAGAAATCTGTGCTTTCATTGTCATGCTGTGGTTGTCTGTGTCTCCTCCTCCACCTCCCCACCCCCAAAAGATTTCTCTTTAATGGCACCAGACTTGTATTACAGGTCCTCTAAGGAATGGTATAAATTAGATAAAATATTTTACTTGGCCCATGAAATGGTTAATTGTACAAAATCACCTTCAAGTAATTAATAGTGAGTCCTCAGATGCAAGGAAGGAAGGAAGGAAAGAAAGAAAGAAAGAAAGAAAGAAAGAGCCTCCAGCATAACTGCCAATATCTTTATTCCTTGCTTCCATTGGCGAGGAGAGAGGAGAGTCGACATTTCAGCCCCAAATAGCCTTCCTCAGGAGGGTACTTTGTAGACAACAAAGGCCGTGTCTTTACTGTTTAAAAGACAGTTTTACTCCCTACTAACAGATGATAAAGGTCATTTGTATCTGAACTGCTGGTTCTGACTGCAGAGGCTTTATGCAGAAATAAAGCATTATGTGTTATAGTTGAAAACCTTATGTGTTTTGTGCTTATTTAAATCAGAATTTCAGCAGTACAAAATTGCAAATTTTTATAGAGATTCCAAGTAATCTATTTAACACATAGCAGGTAAAAATATATAAGCACTCTAATATTAGAATCTTGAAAAGAGTGACTTGAACAAACAGAAAGGGATTAAACCACAACATTTAGCCAGTGCTAAATGAAACACCCACATTTGATTAAAAGGCAGCTATTTTTATGCCCTGGTTATGGCCTTCCTAGAGACATCTTCCTAGAGAAGTTACAATGCTGAGTTAGATGGACCTTGGGTCTGAACCACAGTGTTCTTATGTGACTAAACCATGGTTTGCTGGGTTTTTTGATTTAATACAAGAATGGCATTGTAGTGATTTGATACTATATCGTAGTTTAGTGTAGTGGTTAAAAGTGGTGGACTCTAATCTGGAGAAACAGGTTTGATTCCCCACTTCTCCACATGAAGGCAGCTGAGTGACCTTGGGTCAGTCACAGTTTTCTCAGAGCTGTTCTCTGAAGAGCAGTTCTCTCACAGCTCTCTCAGACCCACCTACCTCACAGGGTGTCCGTTGTGGGGAGTGGAAGGGAAGGAAATTGTAAGCCACTTTGAGACTCTAGGTGAAGGGCAGGGTATAAATCCCTCTCCTCCTCCCCCTCCCCCTCCCAGTGTTATCAGTGTTCAGTCCTTTGGATATTCATATTGTAGAAGTGTGGTGCATTAGTCAGAGCCAGTGCAATGTTGTGACTAAAGTGTTGGGCATCATTGTGGGAAACCTTGGATGCAATCTCTGCTTTTACATGGTGACTTTGACAAAGTTACTAACTTGTAGCCCAGCCTGCTTCTCAAGGTTGTTGGGATGCTGAAGCACTGTTCTGGGATTCTCCAGGAAAAGTATCAGCCACAGCCCTGTATTTCCTAAAGTCATGCTCCATTGAGCTCCCTAGGATCTAAAAGCCCTAAAGCTGTGATCACATGCACAATTAGACCCTCCATAGGTGCAAATGTCAGGCAGATTTAAAGGGCGCAATCAGACAACAACATCTGGGAAGCACCCCACAGCTGTTGGCAACCCATTTTGCTCCACCGCCAGGGCTCTTTTTGTAGCAGGAACTCCTTTACATATTAGGCTATACACCCCTAATGTAGCCAATCCTCCAAGAGCTTATAGAGCTCTTCTTACAGGGGCTACTGTAAGCTCTTGGAGGATTGGCTACATTAGGGGTGTGTTGCCTAATATGCAAAGGAGTTCCTGCTACAAAAAGAGCCCTGTCCACTGCAGATGCTGAGTTAAAAGACACCAGGGAAAATCCAGTAGAAAATGGGTTGTGATGGGCCACAGACGGACTTTCCCATCTGATCGCTCTAGCACACTCTCATGGCATTAGGATGGTCTGATCAGGCCATCCTGACTCCGTGCTGTTGTTTTTTCCCCCCTTCTCAGTATGTGCATCAATGCAAACTCTTTAGGGAGCCCTCAGTGTGGAGATGTGATTCATTGATTCCCCATTTAAGCACATCAGAAACAAACAGCAAAAAAAAAAAAATGACTCACCCACGGTTGCGCCTGATCATGCAGTGGCGGGCTGTGCCCACAACTTCCAAGGACTGTGTGATCACACAACTGCAGGTCAAATTCCTCTGGAGGAAATAGCCTTGCTCCCCCCCCCCATTTTTTCTGGCACATGTGACCGCAACCTAAGGATGTCAGACTAGGATCTGGGAGACCCAGGTGTGAGGAGACCTACTCTGCCATTGAAGCTTTCCAGGTGACCTTGGGCCAGTCACAGGTGCTCAACTGAATCTACCTCACAGAGCAATTGTGTGGGTGAATTGGAGGAGGGGATAATGTTGTAAGCCACTTTGGATCTTCATTGAGGAGAAAAGTGAGGTATAAATGACATAAATAAATGCAGCTAGAGTTACAGACAGGATTGCCTCTAGGTTTGGAAATTCTTGGAGATCTAGGGGCAGAACTTGGGTAGGGTGGAGCCTGGGAAGGGTAGTGAACTTCACAGGGATGTGATGCCATAGAATCCATACTTTGAAGTTGCCTTTTTCTTCAGAGGATCCTTTTTCTGTAGTCTGGAGGTCAATTGTAATTCCAGGAGAATTTAGGGTTGCCAGTCCCCAGATCCCGGTGGGGTTCCCCCAGTTTTCAGGGCTTCTGCCCACTGCCAGTCAGCAGGGAAAAACCCACCCACAAACAGCAACATCGATGTGTGATGTCCCTGAAATGATGACATCACCTGGAAGTGATGTCATTGTGTCAGGGACATCGCAGGGTGATGCTCTGGTTTGAGGGCAAAACTGTGTGGTTTGAGGTTGGTTTTACAATAGAGTTTTGCCCCAAAACCAGAGTGTTACCTCCTGATGTTGCTGGCACAATGACACCACTTCCAGGTCCTGGAACATCCCCCAAAACCCCTCACCAGCACGACAAGGGGACCCGGCAATCCTAGGAGAATTCCAGGCCCTACCTGGAGGTTGGCCACCTTAGATTTCTGAGGAATTTGATCTTGTTTCAAACCAATGACTCATGGTCAGGCCTACATGCAATCACCGGCACCTTAGAATGAGACTGCTCCCCTGGGCTTTCACGGGCAAGCTATCACACCCTCCAGTCAAGCTAGGCAAGCTGTCACACCCTCTAGTTTGTGTCTTCCTGAGATGCCTCACACCCAGATCAAAATAACCTTACATTCTTTCCCCATCTAGGTAAAGGTAAAGGTTCCCTTGCTCGAAAGCCAGTCGAATCCGACTCTAGAGTTGCAGTGCTCATCTCCGTTTCAAAGCCGAAGAGCCAGCGCTGTCCGAAGACATTTCCATGGTCATGTGGCCGGCATGACTAAATAGCAAGGCGCATGGAATGCTGTTACCTTCCCACCAAAGTGGTACCTATTTATCTACTTGCAATTTCTTGCTTTCAAACTGCTAGGTTGGCAGGAGCTGGAACTAGAGACGGGAGCTCACTCCGTCATGCGGCACTCCCAGGTCTCGAACTGCTGAACTACCGACCTTCCACAGCCTGCAGTTCAGCATCTTAACCACTTGAGCCGCAGCAGCTCCCTCCCCATCTAGAGTGTCCCTAATGAGAAGACCTGCCCTATAATCTAATCAAGCCATTCTTCAAGCAGGTAAACTCTTCCCCATTCCCCCGTGTAAGGATAACATTTCCCATGTAGATGTCTCCACTTCTCATCACTACTGTTTAAAAAAGAGAGTGTGGAACTTCAGTAGTTAGGCAGCTCCTCTTTGCCGGCATTTTGGGCTCCATTCCCCCCTCTGTGTCCCTCCACCACTGTACAGAAGGCTTTATTTCACCTAGATTGTTCCCTCTTTACTGCAGAACTCCAAGATCACATTTGCAGTATAGGATCAGGAAAATGTATGAACCTTGCCATTTTCCTCCTTTAAATCTCTACTGCCTTCCTCCTCTTCTCTCATCTTCCCTCTTCTGAACCTGGCTGCCCTCATTCTCCGTTCTGCCTCTTGGACTCTTTAAACAATATTTAACTCTAGCTCCAAGACTACAACAGTAACTTTCATGACAAAGAAAAGGCCAACAGTTGATTTTTTTTATTATTTCTGATGGTGGTTTTCCAGCTTTTTTCAGTCTGAATCACAATTCACTGTGCATCATCTGAGAATCCTTTTTGTGCCATAGGAGAGAAAAGACCCCTGGAGCTGTCTTGGATGGATGCATGGAAGCTCTCACCACTCCAGACAGTTTGCTCACATCTAACTCTTTCAGATCCGCCTGTAATGATAGTACCTTGGAGAGAGACACAAATGCCTTAGTGCATAAGACAACAAAGCAGATAAATTCTTCATGGCAAGCAGAACTCATGATTAAACAGAGTTCAGTCATGCACTACCAGTCTTGGTCTGGTTTCCCTTGCACCTCTGGGTCCCACCAGCCTAGAATGTAGTAAATTGCTGCCAGTTGACTTATACAAATCTGACTAGAAGACAAAATGCTGCCAGCTGGCTTGGTGAAAATCAGCTGGCATTAGATGAGAGGCTACATTCCAGATTCCCCCTGCCCAGAAGCTATCATCTGGCTTCTATGAGGCAATCCAGGACTGGAAAAAGAAAGCCTTTGTGAGTTGAAAGCAGGAAAAAGATCTGCGGGGTGAATTGCTTGTACTAGGCCCAAACAGCACACTGTGCTTGCAGTCTCCAGTGCTCAGAGGCCTGTGAAGAGCCTGCCAGGAATGTCAGTGAACTGGCTGGAGGAGCTTTTTCTTTACAACCATCCAATCTGTGAAGCTAGCTGCTGATTTCTTACACCAACCATGAAAAAAATATCCAGGTTGCTGACTGGTCACTTATGACCTTTCTTTGGAGTCTTCCAAGGCCTACTGCTAAGTGTGAATGTTCAGGCTGAATAACAGCAAGCGATTCACATTGCCACAAGGTCAGAGCCAGACATTATGTTGGGTTGTGACTGAATTGTGTGCAAAGATAAAAGTGAAGACAGCCTCTGATATCTGTAAAGAGTTCTTCACCTAAGAGAAGAAGAGAGAATTCTGGGCATGGGTACCATCACTATCAGAAGGAATGGTTGTTACAGTCCCCTAGAGGCTTCCCACCACACGGAGGCTCATTCGTGGGCTCTGATGTGAACGACCCATAGCAATTATTAATACCCCACTTCTAATCACCTGTGATTGTGTATTGTGAGCATACAGAGTAATACAGCTGAACTGTCCAATCCTATGTGCTCTTACTTGGAATTGTCCCACTTTACTCAAGAGAGGTTATTCTAAACTATTGTGTTCAGGACTACAGCCTAATTTTTTTTAAAAAAATTAGCTATAGTGATGAGAAATGCTTCTCTCTACAACTTTTTGTGTTATTTTACTATAATATATAAGAGACTTTTCTTTTGACATGGCAGTATCCTTCTTGTCTAGTGGCTGGCCAAATTGCTTTCTTCCAAGAAAAGGCAGCATAATGAGATTTTAAAAGAACAGTGCTTTCACACACATGGCTGTTTTTGTGTATCTTTAAACAGCTTCTGTTCCATGTCCCACACTGACAGTTACTAATGCATTGGAATTTTAAACTGCTTAAATTCAAGTTAATTTTTTAAAAATCAATTTTAGGACCATATTTCCTGCATAAGAAGACTAAATTATTCATTTCACCCTGGCTTATTGTCTTTCAAGGAATATCTGTTAAGTAGTTTGGGGAACATAGATTTATGTATCTGCATTTGGCCCATAAAAGCCTAGAATAGCAAATGGGAGCGAGTCAATGCTAGCTGAGAGCTGAAACAGCTGGCATTGCTAATAAATCAATGGCATCCATGAGGAAGAGTGGTTATTTTTTATCCCAGAAAGCACATTTTAAAAAATCACATGTCATAGTAGTTTGTACTAGACAGAAAATCTACGCCAAGCCACTGGAGTACTGCATCAGCTTTTTTAAAAAGTAAAACAATGAAATTGCAAATTGTATTGTTGCATAGTATAATAAGGGTTTTCATTATTTAAATATACAGACATGGGGCATGAGCCATCTTTCTGTAGGCACAGGTTCACATGCAGGAGGGGATAGGCTGTTGCCATGATCAACCTCCTCAATGGGGTAATAGTCACGCAGGCACAGACACAAGCACAATACAGCACAGGACTGCCTTTCTTTTTTTAATAAGAGGCCTTTGCATGCTACCCGTATATTACTACTAGTGATAAGGCCCGTTGTGGAAAGGAATGCAACAAGCTCTAGGGAGAGGGTCTGGGAGAGTGCTCCCACCTGCAACCATGGCCCGCATCTGCCCCACAGATAGCTATCTAAAAGGCAGGGGTAAAGAGAGACTGGCAATGGGCGGTGCAGAAGAGGGTGCATGTCACCCGGCCCTCCCAGTGAGCGCAGAAGTGAGGGGGGGCAAAGACAGGCTAGTGCAGTGGCAAAGGAGAGGCTGCATGCCACTGGGCCATCCCACTGGCTCTGGATGGCAGGGGGGCAAAGACAGCCTGCGCGCTGGCAAAGGACAGGGTACATGGCAGCTGGCCCTCCCGGGCGCTTTAGAAGCAAGGGGGAGGCGGGCCAGTGATGTGCGGTGCACCGGTGATGGAGAGGCCACATGCCATTTGGGCCTCCCAGCAGCTGCAGAAGTGGGGGAGGGGAGGCAGGACAGTGACAAGCGGCGTGCCGGGGACAGAGAGGCCAGACACCACCCGGGCCACCCAGCATCTCCGGAGGGAGGATGAACACAGGCCAGCATGGTGGCAGAGAGGCTGCAGGCCACCCGGCCCTCACAGCAGCTTTAGAAGGCGAGGGGGCAAAGTCAGGCCACCGATGGGTGGTGTGGCAGGGAAGGACATGGCCCACACCACCTGGCCCTCCTGGAGGCCTCTCAGCAATTTGTGGCAACAGATCAGATAGCGGAGGCGCTCGCTCCTGGCATAGCAGCTGCTGCCGCCCCACCACCACTTGGTCCTTGGCCACTTGCAAGTCTGCTGGGGCTCTGCACCATCGCCCTGCAGGGGCCATGTGACTGGCTCAGCCAGGAGAGAAGAGGTGGCGGCCTCCTCCTCCTCCGGGCTCTCCATAAGGGAGACAGAGGAGCGAAAGAGCACAGTTGCTATGTTTGGCTCCCTCACAAAGGATGACATGGGGCCATCGGCCACCCTCTGTTGGGGCTTCCACGCCCCCTGGGCCAGCATCCCCCAGACTGGCCAGCAACCTCCATGGAGCATCAGCAAGTGTCTGGCCCCTCCATCAATTCCCAGGACACTGAGGGTGAGAGGCTGCACAGCGCGTCTGTGGGCGGGAGGAAGAGAATGGAGCCAGAGGCCAGGAATCCATCTTTGAGTGGCACTTCACAGTGCATATTGATTTTGCCATGCATCGAATCTTGCCACCCCGAGTGACAAATATATATAAGGAGAGATGAGCTTTAAAAGGAAATAATCACAACAAATACACTGCTTCTTAGCACTCAGAATGTCTTTCATAGGGCTACACAAACCTGTTTTGTTCTTTGGGTGTTGTTTGATGTCACAGAAACCCTGCTTTGTCCCTCTTTGAGTTATTTTGCCAAAAATCCAAGTTTGGATTATTATTTTATGCTAGTGTGGTGTTTGCTTTAAGATTCTTTTTAATGCCTGTTTTTCCATGCCTCTGCTTTAAGACATCAGTTTTTAATCAATTGAAATGCACGCTGTTAAGGAATCCTTTTATTACTTCCCAGAGGTATGAATCGGTTGACATTATCCTCTATCTGGGAGAACCGGGTTTGATTCCCCACTCCTCCACTTGCACCTGCTGATGTGATCTTGGGTCAATCACAAGCTCTGGCACACCTGTTCCTGAAAGAGCAGTTTATGTTAGAGTTCTCTCAGCCCCACCTACCTCACAGGGTGTCTGTTGTGGGGAGGGGAAGGGAAAGGAGTTTGTAAGCTGCTCTGAGACTCCAAGTGAAGGGTGGGGTATAAATCCAATCTCCTCCTCCTCCTCCTCTTCTTCTTCTTCTTCTTCTTCTATCATTATCACTTTCCTTCCTATGGCAAACTAGAAGAAGGAATTAAACTTGTTGGTCTTAAAGGTGCCATTGGACTCAAACCTTGTTCTGCTGCTTCAAACCAACATGGCTACCCACCTGAATCTAGAAGAAGGAATGCTATTTCTCAACTGGAAATCAACAGAGATTAAAAGGACTCTTCCTCTCTGTGCCTTGGATATTATTTATACTGAGTCTTCTGCCCCTGCATGTAATAAATGTTTCAATGCCATTTTTAATTTTTCTTTTAAGTAAGACTATCCATTTCATTTTATAAATAAACTCAGTTTGACCGTTTTGGGTATTGGGTGACTTGTATTTCTCTGGCAGGTATTAAACACTTTAGATTTACCAACATGACTTTATTAACTTTGTTTTAATCAGCAGGTACTGATTGAGGAAGATTGGAAGGCTAGGATATTTATTTTTCACCAGTGAACTTGCATTGTATATTCAACTAACAAAGCAGAATCCATCTTTCACTGAAAACCTCATGAAGGTTTTGTGAAGCCATATCCTTTGTGAAGCCATATTTGTTTAATTACACTATTATATCACAAGAGGAGGCATGATCTGACTCAAAATGATCAATTTTGTATGCAAGTAGATGCTGTGCCCACATTCAGTTGAATGGACAGAGGTGGGAAATACCTCTCCCCTCTATGCACATTAGCCTACCCACAAATACTCCTTAGTGCAGCACTGGCTGGAGTAGATCATGTTCTCCTGCATGTTTTTTTTAATTAAGTACAAATAACACTTTATTTCAATACAAGATCACTTCCAAGAATCAGCAAATAAAAATAAATTATAAAAGGAAAAACACATGTTATGTGACAAGCACAAAACAATGAATGCAAGTTAAGCGGGGAGACAAAGAATGTAATACCCTCCTTGTACAGATAAGCAAAATTACTGGGGCTCAATCAGTTGTTGGTGTATCCCACACACCCATAGGCAAACTTTGGCAACTTTGTGAGTTATCTCCTTGGAGGAGTCAGCAAAGAGGAGAGAGAGAGAACATGGTTCAGATCTTCCCAGTATAGCTGAGAGAATTGGCGAAATATACTGATGTTGGATGTCGTAAAATGGGCAATGCAGCAGAATATGTTCAATAGACCCTACTATCTCTGCATGAGGGAATGGGACATGAATGGATCTACCTTCCAGAAGGGCTGAAGGAAGAGCATTAAAGCGTGCCAGGTAAAAATTCTCTGATATTTGGAGATCTCAAGGGATCTAAGACAGTCTGCTGGTTGAAAACATTTAGCATGTGCAAAATAAGTGGATATTTCTGTGTCTGAGCCCTATCTGATTGTAGGACATGATCCCAGAACCACTGTTTAATTGTTTCTTTTGCTTTTTGATACCCAAGATACAGTAAAACTTGGGGGGAAAGGCCATGCTCCTGGAGGTTACCCTCACCTGCTCTTAGCCAGATTGAGTGGTGGCTGCCAGCAAAGATAAAGGGGACTTGACCCACCAGATTGAAGATGAGTTTTAGACAGTTAGGTGGATGTGAGTAGCCAGAGTTACTCATGGTTTTTAGAAAGCAAATGTTTTCTCTAATCACACAATTAAAAATCAATTGCTGGAGTCAACTGCTTGAAGTTAATGGGAGATGGTCTACAAAAATGGTTTCATGGCTTCCTTTATTATTTAATCCTATTAAATGTAATAAGACCTATGTGACATACTGCCAGATTCTATACATGATTACTTGAAAATAAATCCCTCTTTTGTTCTGCAAGGCTTAATCCCAAATAAGTATCTATAGAATTTCCACCTTCATTTGTCTGAATTGCACCTATTATATAGAATCCAAAGAAGCCCATGTACAAATTAAATTATCCATGGTGGAGGGGGAGCAGTTATTGCCAATCTTCCCAGTCCAGTAAGTATCTTACTTTTTATTAAATGCCATTCTAGAGGGTTTGCCAGTCCTCAACGTCAAATTTTCAGGGAAGGTAAAGCACTTCTTCTGTGGGGGAGACCTCTTGAAAACATCCTATGTCTGCATAGAAAAGCTATATGTTGCCATCTGGATCACAGCCTTTCTGCTTATTCATTATTGTAAGAAATGCTGAAGTCAAAAGAATGTGCAGCTGCTCTGCTATTATGGAGAACATGCTCAAAGTGATTTCCACCTTGAGAGCGCCTTTGGAAGGTCACCTAAAGAGGTGATCCTTTCAGTTAAACTACTGATGATGCTACAACCAGAGACATCGGGTGCTGTGAAAGCCTCCCGCTTTATCAGCAAGCTTCTAAGAGAAGTATGCATGCTGCATCCAACTCTCATGGGTATTGAAACTCATATTTTGCATTTAATTAAAAAGTCCCAATGCACAAACACATAATATTTGTGATTCATAAGCTCATGAAAGACTCATAATATCAGCATGTGACTATGGAAAGAGAGAGAGGTTATTGCCATTATACTTTGAACTTAAATTAAGTCATTTGTAGATGACTGCAATGAAAGTACAAGCCCGTAGTCTTGAAAAACAGTTACAGAACACCCTTTTAGATGAAACACTGTATCCTTTGTGTTGTCTTTACCTTGATAGATGAGAATAAAATTGAAGTACCATGAATGCAAGCAACCTTCATTAACTAGAATGCAAATGGCTAGGTTTGTGAAATGACTTATAAAAAATGACATTTCCCCTACTTCCACATAGTGAGATCTTTAACTGGCTTAAATTCTATTGGTCAAGAATATGCAACCTTTGTACTTGATGAAGAAAACATTTGATCAGGCTTGATAAGGAGCTTGCTTACTGAAAATCTGGGGAGATGATGCACTACCAAGGGGATGTATTTTGCTTTGCTGTGTGGTATGGAGGAACACACAGAGGAAACGCTAGTGAGACTAACAGAATATGTATCATCAGCCGTCCACCAATATTACAGTTTTTAAAGCTTTCTAAAGAACTTCCCAAGGAACAGGAACAGTTCCATGTTTTTGGTTCCAAGATTTAGGGTATTTAAGCATTATTATACCACATTCACAGTCCTAACAGTTACCAGAAATGATGCAGTGTCACACACACAAAAAACCCCACTATGAAATAGGCAAAGATAATTATGACAGACAAAAGAGAAGGGTAAGACTGGAACTAATTCACCAGTGCTCTATCCTGAGAATATTTTGATCACCCCTGAGACAACCAACATATCCCTGTTCTCCCTCCCTCTGATAATAAATTATTAGACATGTATTGCTACTGATAAGCAGCACAGATGGATTGGACACACCTGTCCTAATTATTGTGAACCACCTGCTTTGGTACCATTTTCCACAACCATGCACATCTTTTGGATCAGGCATGCAAGTTGGGTTTTCACCTTGTGTTCAAAGTGTTCCTATTCCACCAGCACTGGATGTGGTTAACAGCTCCCAGTTTGTTCCCACACAGTATGAGGTGGCTTGTAACAAAAACTGCTTAAAAGAGATGAGGAGAATGCTGTGAATGTATTTTACCCTGTGGCTTGCTCATCAATGATTCACTGTGACCATTATGGGCTGTTTAATAAGAACTTGTGTCAAACAGGGGAATTCAAATGAATGTTTAATAAGTGGAGCAAGAGGTTATTGTGTATTACACTGCATTCCCCATATTCTCAACACAGAGGCTAAAAGTTGTTTTGTTCAGTATAAGAACTCTGAAGTCTAGTCAGTACTCTTAACCATTGCTGTCTATGGCAAATGAATGGCAACCAAATAAAGATGTTTTTAGAATGCCAGTTTTTCTGTTGCTATGGTGCCAGAACAGGTATCACTTTGGTTAAGAATCATGTCACAAGTCAGGGATATGACAAGGGCACATCATAGAGTGGGAGAGAACCAAGGCTTTTTTGTCAAAAAAGCCCAGCAGAAACCTATTAGCATATTAGGCCACACCCCTGACAGCACAGCTTATTAGCATATTAGGCCACACCCCCACACTACCAGAAGTGTGGTCATCCAGCCACACCCACCTTTTGCTTCTTATTCTGTTTACCTTGTTTGTTGTCAAAACCCAGGGGGTTTGTAGCAGGAACTCCTTTGCATGTTAGGCCACACACCCCTGATGTAGCCAATCCTAATGAGTTTCTGCTGTTGGGTGTGGCCTATTATGCTAATGAGTTCCTGCTGCATGTGGCCAGCTCAGGAGCCAGCCAGAACTCCGTTTCTGTGCGTTCCTGCCCAAAAATAGCCCTGGAGAGAACCAGTGTGGTATAGTGATTAAGAGTGGCAGACTCTAATCTGGAGATCTGGGTTTGATTCCCCACTCCTCCTCCACATGAATCCTGCTGGATGACCTTGGGCCAGTCACAGCTCTCTCAGAGCTCTCTCAGCCCCACCTGCCTCACAAGATGCCTGATGTGGAGAGAGGAAGGAAAGGCAATTGTAAGCCACTTTGAGACTCCTTAGGGTAGAGAAAAGCCGGGTATAAAAACCAACTCTTCTTCTTCTATAGTTGCTGCTTAAACCCTGCCACTGCAGTGCTGTCCCTGGATGGTGCAGCTAACCTGTTTTGCTCCAGCCCATACCAGGTGTGAATGAAAGAGCCTTCTTCCAGGGCAAGGGCCCTTCCACAAAGTTCCAGATGCAAGCCCCACCATTAGCAGAACAGAGTCATAGGACTCAGCTCCCTGTGAATTAGCTATTGGCTCCTTAAATTACCAGAGGAGCAAGTCAGAGAAGAGAATTATAAACAGCTCCATCAAGGGTATTCATGAAAGATCTTCATATCTTTCTGGACCTAGGGAGATGAGTAATACTTAGAGAACCAATCTAATATCACTATCTGATATAAAGCTCTCATATCTGCAGATTTCTCTTAGTTTGGGCAACTGCTTATTTCTTCAGCACCTTCCTTGAACTGACTGTCCCCATAAAACAGTCTGAATTATCTGTTTCCAAAGCCCACTTCACTACCTCCATTCACCCTGAAAATCTCCCTCTTACCTTGACTGGGATTATCCTCAGGGTTGTGAACTATCCCCTTCTGCCCTCTATCCAGTCATTTTGCACACTTGAGCCCTCACCTATTCCCCTCTCTTCTTCCCAAGCATGGAAAAAAACTAATCTTGTGTTTTTGTGCAAAACTGCTTGTTATACAACTGGGATCAGAATCCACCCCCAAAGTATGATCCGCCCTGCCATGCTCTGTCAGTGCACCCCCATTCTGTTGTATGCTTAGCCTTTTTTAGTGTGGGTTTGGGTTTGAACTGGAAAGGGGTGCCTAGTCACACTGACAAATGCTTTAGATGCAAATGTTACTGGATCACACACTGTTAGGATTGCCAAGTCCCTCCTGGCAACTGGTGGGGGAGGGGGGACTTACCAGGAGCAGCAGGGAGGCCCATCTGTTGTACAGCGATGTGTCTACATCACTGCCCATGTGACCTGGAAGTGATATCAACACGTCTGGGATGTTAGGGTGACACTCTCATATTTGGGCAAAAACTCTATGGCAAATTTGGTTTCTACCATAGAATTTTTGCCCAAATACCAAAGCATTGCCCCAACATCCTGGATGTGATGACATCCCTTCCAGGTCACATGGGCAGTGATGTAGACATGCTGCTTCATGTTGGATGGATTTCCCTCTTTGGGGGGTAAGTTCCTGCCCTCCAGCCAACTGACCAGTGGTAGGGAGGTGGAGTCTGTCAGCAGGAGACCCTGCCTCCACAGGGAACTCTGGAATCCCTACACACTGTAGCACTGGGGTGGCCCAATAGGGCTCAAAGCCACTTGACAAGGGTTTAAAAAAAAACAAAACCAGACACTATTTCCCCATTCAAAATTACTCTCCAGGCCATTTAGCTCCAGTAGGGACAAAGACAGGTACAATATTTGTCTTTTTTCTCCAACAGGTATAAAATCAGTCCCAGGGAGGCAGTTCTGATCAAGACAATGCAAAGTGGGAAAGAGTTACTATCTCATTTCACACAGGAGAGATCTAGTTATGGATACTCAAGGTCACATGTACTTTGACCCATAGTACCCCAATCAGCAGAGAATGCAGGTTCATGTGTGGATTGTGGATTTCAGCTACACTGATTTCAGTGATCCTGGCACTGACAACCTCTTCCATCCTAAGTGGAATGCACTTACATATTCCTCACTAAGTGAAATGCTGTTCACTTATTCAGCAGGAGCTCTGAGAAGGGAAAGAATCGCCTTTTGTGTTCACTTTTTGCCTGCTTTGAATTCTACATGTGTGATTAAGAGCTCTGCCACATACGCCTCAATTTAGAAGCATTGTTTCTTCTGGTGAAATGAAATAGCAATGTGTCTTCATATGCCTTGTTGCTAGAATTGTAATATTGGCCTCTTTGTTCTTATTTATCTGTACATCTCAGATGAACCACAGGCTTCATGTACTATTGGCTAGCCATCATTCATAATTTTCCAGTCATTATTTTTCATCAGAGCTACAATAAAAAATGAAGGGAGGGATCACTAGCTAGATACCTCAGCTTAATTCTACCTGACCTAAATTCAGACATGCAGAATATAATGGAAGAGAGGTTTATAACCGGGGGGGGGGACGACTAGAATTTAATGTGTATCTGCACATTCTCTCTCACTCACTCTCTCTTTCTCTCAGGGGGGAGGAGTTTTAAATAAATCAAACTAGTCAACAAAATGTGTAACAGAAATAGAAAGGATTTTTTTTCCATGCCAAGGACTCGTAAACCTTCTAGAATTTAGGGGAAAAATAACTCATTATCCTAAGACAGTTTCATTAGCAGTACTTTCCATCTTACCTCTTAATAAAAAATAATAGCATAAGTAGTAGGTTATGGGGAAGCAAATGTGTAGATTTAGGCCCAAAAGTTTACAGTAATGTAATATATTTGTAGGATAAGAGCAAATATCTAGCTTGCTATAACCTTTTTTAAGAAGTCTACAAAGATGATCAGCTCTTTTGCCATAGCTGAGGATGAGCAAATGTCTGGGGACAGCTTGACATTCTTTAGAAAAGCTGTTTTTGCACATCCTTAATATAACCATCCAGTCTGGTGCTTTGCACAGTGTTGATGCTTGAAAACAATGACAATGGTAAAAGCTGTTGCCCCTAAAGCAATTGGAAGGCAACTCCTGATGGCCAAAAACAATGATGTGCTTTTATGTATGTGTCATACAGACAACACGGACAAATACTTCATGGAAGAGGGACCAACTAGTACCAGGGTTTTATATTGCCATGACTGCATTTACTGATTCATTTGTGATTCAGAGGACAACAGAGTTTGCAGAAGGACCCTGAGATAGTTTGGTCATTTGGAATCGCAAACTCTTAATTATTTTCTTCACACAAAGATCTGGCAATTGGACCACTCAGTTCCACAGGGCCTGTAAGACAGAGCTCTTCCACCAGGCTTTCGAGTAGGACCCACCGCCACTGCACCACCAACAACAATGAGGGTAATATCGGGGTAGTGAGATGGCCCTGGGATAAATGAACGCTGGGACTGCCTGGAACGGTTGCCATCAATTAGGGACTAGCCTGAGTTACTAGGATGCCACCCTGTTATGGTAGAGCCTCTAAGGTAATATGTGAACTCGTGAGGCTCTAAGGCTGAAATGGACTGTTTTTACTTTGTTTTTATTGTTTTACTGTTTTAATAACTGGCACTTGTGCCCTGACTGTTAGCTGCCCTGAGCCCGTCATGGGGAGGGCGGACTATAAATCGAAATAAATAAATAAATAAATAATTTAGACTTCAGTATCTCGAGCTGTACAATCCAGATGGGCTGCATACCTTTAAAAGGACCAATACAGCTTCACATAGAAAGGAAGGTCTTCTTTGGACTGGATATTAAAACAAAAACAGGGAGTAAAAGAGTATGGTGAGAACAACCCCAGTTGATATTGGCTGCAGGAATATAAATGAGGAGGTAACCTACTGGCAAGGTGGCACCAAGGCTGGTGAGAACAGAGAACCCTCAGCCGCAGAACCATTGTCACTGATGGGATGATTACAATGTGTTCCCACATTAGAAGAAATGGTTAAGACATGTAAACAGTACCAATGTCAGAAAGTATTTTGCAGAAGGATCTCTGGGCATCCCTGTGTCAAGAAACTCAAGGAGATTCTCAGGAGACATTCAGGCATTAGTAGGATGTAGGTATCACTTTGAGAAAGGACCTTCCACAGACTGTGAGATAAAGGTGAGCTGTTATGAGAAAAGTCCCATAGGCTCCTCTACGTAGACGTCTACTTGGGGTGGTTAAAATGCACAATAACATAATAGCCATAGATTGGGCCCCACTAATACCCATGGATAATACAGATATTTCTGCAGAAGGCATGGCAGAAATCTAGTGTCTTATAGCCTTAAGAAAGTAAAGGGGGAAATTCTGTGAGTACCAATTATATTAGACTATAAACAGTGTGTGGGGGGGAAATCCTGAGTTGTTGTGAAGATAAGGTACCTTTAAGAGATTGGTATGAAGAAACAATTGAACAGAGACTAAGGGATGGGTGTGGCTATCAGGCAGAGTTACTTCAACCAGGGAACACCACAAGGGATACTGGGGTAAACAAGAACAAGAAAAAAACAAGAAATACTGGGGCAAATATCATAGTCCCTTTGAAATATATAATCCAGGAGGATTTAAGTGAATACAGTAACGTAATTTTGGGGGGTTATATAAGCTATTCCAAAAGGGTTGTCGATGTCTCTTGATGTCAGAGTGAGATCTCTGTGATCATTCCTTTATAGGAAGGGTCAAACTGTTCTGTCAGCTGTTCCCCTTGACATCATCATGGAGAACTGCAATCTTGTGGGAACCAGATCAAACATTCATATTATCTTGGTGTGGCACATGCATATGTGTCCCCATCTTGTCATATGAATTCTGTTGTAACTGGTGGGAGCTAAAGAACATACCCAAATAATTCTCTCAAGTAAATAAAAATCGCTTGCCTCTTCTCCTTTTTTAACTTTGAAGACCTTTTCTTTCTTTCGTTCTTGAACCAAAAAATTTCAAAAAATTAAAAACCTTTTAAAAGGAATCTGTGGAGAATGGTAGCTGAAAAGTGTAATTTCTAGATAGCATGTTATGATTTGGTTTTCCCTGTTGTATAAACCCACTTTAAGTTATGTAGGCCTACATATAGTGAGGTAACTTCTATTTGACTTTCACTTACCTTCTCTGGCTTCAGAGTGATGTGTCTTTTCAAATGCATTAAGAACATTGATACAGAAGGGAGAGATGCATAACCCTATCCTAGTCAAGAGATTTTGCTAGTCCTACTTGCATTTTAGTTAGGCCTTGAAATTCTTCAGATTATTTTGCATGAGCCAGAAATCCACCCTGGCTTCATATTTCAGTTTAGTTGGTATCTGAGACAATTTAAGGCTGTTTGAAAGCTGAAGGTGCATGCAAAGTGTAACAAGAGTTATTTGTGGAAGACTTGACAGCATGTCAGCTTGTAAATGCTGACACAGGGTGTGTTTGGTCCATTCTAACTCTAGGGGAGTAGTAATTTATACCTTCTATTGTTTATATTCTCTTGTTTTTCCTGTCTTTTATTTTTTGCTTGTTCTCTTCCTGTGAGGCATCTGACACACAATAGGATTCATATTCATATGAGATGGCATCTGACTTGTAACAATAAATATTTGACAAGATTTGACAGCAGGCACGCAATAGGACTCCATTTTTAATTTTTATGTCTTTAAAAATGTATATACCACCTTTCCAAATAGAGTTTCTAAAGCTCTAAAGAAAACTGCGCCATTTACAGCAGACATTCTGTAACAATCAGTACCTGATTTGGTATTTTTAATTAATTTTATTTTATTTATTTAATTCGGACACCAAAAATAGATGCTGACCAAAATGCTACTGGCAAATTGCAGGAATCAAATTTGGGCATCTTGAACTGGATTCCGAAATTTGAAATATTAAACATGCCATTAAAGTTCTACAAATATGCTCCCAGTTGCTCACACATAATTAACAAAATCATGGTGGGGACAGGGTGCCTTGGAATATTTTTATGCTTTTCATTCTGAATCCTGCATTAGATGTACCAATTAATTCCCATGTGACATTCACAGTAATGTAAACAACTGAAGGCCAGTATTAAGGTATCTCTCCTTTGGAATACATTCCAAAAGGAAAATGGGTTTTGAAGGGCCATATACATGAGCCAACTACTTCATATCATCTGCTGTTTACCTGAGGACAGCAAGGGAGAACTGGCTGTGAATTTACATTATGGGACCATACCACAACTGCTGTTTCAAAATTTATATAAAATGTGCCCCAACACAACTACAAAGGCATCTTGGTTGGCAGCTGTTAATGCCTTCCCCTTCTTCAGTGAGCATTTTCTTTTTATACTTTGCAGTTTATTGGGGGGGATCAAAATGTATATGCATATTTTCAGTATGTTTGGTATTTCACTTTTGGAAGACAAGAGTAGACTATCCACTGTGTTGTCATATGTCCTAAATGAGTCTAATTTTTTTTTCCATAGAGCAAGCATAACCCAAATTATTGCTGACCTATTGAAGGAGACTGTGATATATGAGGGTCAAGCTAACAAAATAAATTATTGTAAAAATACAAATATTTATTATGGTGTACACATTAGTAAAAGATAGGCTGAGTTCAGACTGGCAATTTGCTGCAGGAGCCAGTCGTGGCAAAAAAGCCTGGAACAAACTGTTCTGGGGTTTCCCGTTCACACAGCCTGGACTGCTGCGGGAGCATACCAGGAGGAGGCGCGCTGGAGCGTTCAGACTGCTGCCCTGGAGGCTTTCCCCATTAATTCAGAAATGATCCAAATATCAGACTCTTAAAACTTTTAACATACAGAGCTGAAAGATTTACATATACAACTGATGGGTATATCTTATGACCAGTAGACCATATGCATTTCAGCCCCTTAGGGCCTTCCTCAGTGGTCAATATTACTATTGTAAAACAACACACCTCCAGAAATAAATATATGAAAAAAGATTTTCTTTAGAGCCAGGTTGCTTTCTCATGTGATGTGCAATTGCTTAAAGTTTATATAGTAGGCCATGGATAATCTCTAACTGCACATGCTCTCCAAATTATTCTGGTAACTATCCAGTGTATCTGGATGTGTGTCTCTTCCATCAAAGGTAGTAAAAAGTTTTAAGAGTCTGATATTTGGATCATTTCTTTTAACCTATTTTATCTTTTACTGATGTGTACAACATAATAAATATTTGTATTTTTATAACAATTTTGTTAGCCTGAACCTCATATATCACAGCCATATCTAGGGTTGAGTTCTCCCCCCACCACTTTTTTTTTCTCGGTATATTGGAGTAGGATTCAAATCACTAGTTACATCTTCCAAGGAATTATGTATCTGAGATATGCTGGGGTTCATTGCATACATGCTCTCTGGACCATATGACATGGTCCTTAATTGTTTCAGAACAGGATGTAATAAGCTTATGCTAACCCATATTCAGAGCTCCCACTTTTTAATCTATAAACATTGACTCTGAATTTTCAGTAGAGGACCAGGGGCATACATCCCTATATGTGTCAAGCTATTATGTTCTATCTCAAAATATTCTGAAATACGGGGATCATTTTTCTTCTTACTCTTCACAGTTTCTTCCCAGTAGGAACATGGCCAATGCTTTTATCTTGTACTGGGGGATTTTTATTAAAGTGTTTTTAAAATGTTCAAGATGTATACTCTCTTCACACTACAATAGTCCTATATAATTCATCACAACATTATATGAGCCCATTCTTGACTGTAGTCTTACCTCGCAGTTCAAGGGACCCAGGGATATCTTTCAGTTGAGAGGATGGTTTAGGAGGAAATTACAGCAATCCACAGCACTTCAGGGGGCTGCATAGGTGCAGCAGGTACAGACAGGTTTGTAGGTTGGTCAACTACAGGACTGCCAAGATTAAGGAATTAGGGGGACAAAATTCCCGGGACTCTGGTCACTCAAGGGGTGCACAGAGTTGGTCAAGGTGCAATTAACTTAGGATGGTTTGGGCAGGGGAACAAAGAATCTATTTTTGAGCCCTTGTTACCACCAAAGTCCTGCCTTCTTGTTTGGGGAAATTATCTAGACAGCAGGCAAGGCCAGAGGAGTACAAGACCTGTATACCTTTTTATACCAAGGTCCAGCACAGTAGGAAGACTCCAGATTTGAGGAGTAAATTCAATATGTTTTATTAAAGAATTTCCCTAATTACAAGCACACTAATCACTCAGAAAGAGCAAGTAATACAGAACTAAGAAAGCAGAGGTGATTGATAGAAAATAGAGGGGTCAGTTACTGGGTAATATTACCTGTCCAGACATGCAGAAGTCCTTGAAGAGAATACTGCCAACAGTCAGCATTATGCACTATGGGGGGGCAGAGGATAAAGAGAGAGAGTGGGTGTGTGTGGACGGATATAGACTTTCAAAAACAATGCTGATCAATAGGAGGTCTTGAGGGACTTGTCTCAGGTGAAGACAAAAGATTACCTGGGCCAATCCTGGGTCCCACGGGCTACAGCCTCAGGAGGAGCCAGACCTAGATGCAACCAATGAAGTTCCAGAGGGGCAAAGTCAGGCTTAACAATAGGCTTGATTAAATCAGCCAGGTGCTGGGTGGCTAGTTGAATGGGTTTTCTGACCACTAATGGTCCAATCAAGGCAGTTTGAAAAGGTTCCAAGTATAGACAAAAGGTGGGAGATGGATCTCTGATTAGTTTGCTAAACATTTGAAAGTATGGTTGGTTTATCTTGTTATCCTGAGGGATGGAGCAGGAAAAGACAGGTTTGTAGACAAAGGATTCTCGCATAAACATGAGGTCACACAAAAGGGCTAGGTGAAGTTCTGGAGACAGAAGGACTATTCGCCAGATGGCAACTGAATAGCCTTTAGAAATGCAGATACCTACCTGGTGGAACCCATTGTTTCATATGTATACCTCTTCTTGACAGGACTGATAAGCTATATAAATAACGGTGAGTGCCCTCCTCAGCTGGCATGGCTCCTCCACCTTTCACTGTCACATCTCCAATCATCTGGGTTACCCTAGGCCTCAGAAATAGGGACAGAGGACAAGGATTGCCCAACCTCTAGTCCTCCCAATCCCTCAAGAAGCACTGTATCTTTCCCTCAGATTCAGTGCTTCTTCCCTTTTCTCCTTGGTCTGTTCCTGGAGCCCTTAAATTTTTACCCAGCCCAAAGCCCTGGCTCCAACCTTTTGGTCTTACTTAGACCAATCCCCTCTCTCATAGATGGGGCCTTCCTATTTTTCCCAACCCCCTCTCTCTCCAGCGGTGGCCTGGCTTGACTGGGGTGGATCTCCTCCTTTTGGCTCCTTTCCAGCCATTCACACTTGGCTGCCTCAGGGTAGCCCTGGCTGGCCAAAGGAGATTCTCTCCTCTGGTCTATGGAGGTTGGGCTCTCTCTGCCAATGCTGCCAACTAATGATTGGAAGTTGCTGCAGACATTGCCTGCTGCTGTGACTAGCTCTTACTTGGGTAGGTCATTGTAGGACCCAGCGGCAAGGCACGGCTCTTGCTCAACTCTATCCCCAGACCCTGATGTGGCTCTGAGGATAGCAGTGGTGCCAGGCCTCACGTTCCTGCTAAGTCTTCGATGCTGGCAGCAGCACTGAGCCCAGAATGGCCCATCATTCTGGTGGTGGTGAAGTTGAGCACAGGGTCTCTGCTCCTTTGTAGGTGACTCCTGCAGAGGTAAGGTCTGAGGGCCCAGGGCTGTTGCCACAGTTGGATCTGGAGACAGCCTTGTCCCCAGAATAGGGTTGCCAACCTCCAGGTGGCACCTGGAGAAATCCTGCTATTACAGTGGATCTCCGGACAACCAAGATCAGTTCCCCTGGAGAAAACGGCAACTTTGGTGGGTGAACTATTCAGCATTGTATCCTATTGAAGTCCCTCCCCTCCCCAAACCTCACCCTCTTCAGAAACTAACAAAAGCAAGGAGAACTATAAGATAAGCTCATGAAAGCAAGAGTCAGGGAGATGGGGGGGATTACCAGAAACAGGAACACAACTGGTATGGAATAGAAAAATACTGGGTGAAAATGAAACTTCAACTTTGCAGGGCGGGGGAGAACAGAATCCTAGGCTGAGCCTCACATGGGAGTATGTGGAAGTTGACAAAGTGTAGGAACAAGCCTTGGGGTCTTTGGATTCATATTTATATGGATTGTATAGTTTGTGATAATATAAAAAAAATATTTCATGTTTGCTTTGCTGTAGCCTTATATTTGGACTTTCTGCATAATGGGACTTTTAAGGTATGACTTATCTTTTTTATGGTTCCTTTTCCTTTCCTTTAGAGCAGGAATATAAAAAAACATAAGCAGCCAATCTGATTTCCTACCTAAAATCAGAAAGCTTTTGAAAAGAACAACATAAACATGTCTAGTTCTTTCAACATCTCCTTCAGCAATACATTGAATGTCTGGTTCTGTGTGGAAAAGCCATCTGTCAATAGAAAAATCAGGTGGTGGTTATCCACCTCCTATAGATGAAAATGATGACTCTTGCCTTCAGAATAGTAATTTAACCCTGAGAGTCCAGCAGGGAAAATAATCCTGAAAAGGAATATACTTTTTTCCTGTTGCAACTGAGATGCATGAAATATCTAATCAAAGAACACTGGTACTATGATTAAGGCCAGCAGGACTTAACTTGCCCTGTGTTCTAGCCATACCACTCTCAACATGGATCCAGATATTTTAACCGTGATGTTAACTGTAGAAAGGCAGCACTTCTGAAACAGAAAATCAAGGCGTTGCAGTATTTCTGCATAGATGCACCCTTGAGCCATTTACTGACTTTGTTTTCTGAGGATTAATCAGTTTGACAGTTTGGCTAGACTGACATTTTGTTTTGTTATTCTTTTTACCTTTTAAAAAGAGTCCACTGAAAAGCACTACGGGCCAAACTAGATGTCTTGGCATCCAGAGGTTGGACCCATGGATGCTGATGCCATTTTGCAGAAGAATTTGGCTATTTATAAGTACCATGAGGAACTGATCCTGATTGGACCAATGGAATAGTGGGACTAGGCAATCTCGTTTCCTCCCTATGCATCTTTTCAAATGGCAAAACAGCCTCTTTATGGCTGTTTTGGCACTTGAAAAGGCATATGGGGAGGAAACATGGTCACCTGGCACTGCCATGCCGTAGTCCCAATTAGGACCAGGCCTCATGGCATTTTAAAATGACTGAATTCTTTTCTAAAATGGTGTTGGACCCATGAATGCCATAATATCTAGTTATGTGAAGCAACTCAAACTTTGTTATACTGAGTCTCCCCAACAAGATGAATTGGCTGGCACAGTTCAGCCTTGGTGCCATAGCTCCAGTTAAATCAGTGGAAAGGCCTATTGTTTTGTTTGATAGGTGAAATGTATCATGGAAAAGTATACTCCACTAAAATAAAACAGGGAAATTATTCTTATGCCCCACACCATCCTGTCAAAAAGAAAGACACGCTATTTTTAACCTAGATTCAACTCCAGTAGCACCCTAGAGACCAACAAGATTTTCATCATGGTATCTGACAAAGGGAGCTTTGACCCTCGATAGCTTCTCCTCCAAAAATCTTGTTGGTCTCTAAGGTGCTACTAAACTCAAATCTAGCTGTTCCACTGCAAACCAACACAGCTGAATTTATTTTTAAGGTTTTGCCTGTTGAATTGGATGGGGGAGCAAGGTCACAACTAAAAAAATGAGGGGTGAAGGCTATACCCCCAGTAATTATTCATTAGGCAATGGGATTATGTACTTATGCAGAAATGGCAATTGGATTGTTAATAGTCCTTTAATTCCACTAAACAAATGTTCAGCCACTAGACTACTGCTCCAAGGTTACTTCACTAGTCTAATCTCCCATTATTTCCACCTACTACAGAACAACATTGGAAGTGTTCTAACCATAGGAGACAGCAGAAAGGAGTGGGTAAGTAGATTCATGGGGGGGGACCAGAACAACAGATGCAGCAGCTACAGCTTTGCTTAATACCTCAGGGTATTAATCTATTCATTCAAAGTGGTTTTAGCAGCTTTTCTCCCAAGTGCGAACATAAAGTATCTTACAAAATACAAAAAGACAATTTGGTGTAGCGGTTAAGTGTACAGACTCTAATCTGGGAGAACTGGGTTTGATTCCCCACTCCTCCACTTGCAGCAGCTGGATGACCTTGGGCAAGCCATAGTTCTGTCAGAGCTGTTCTTGAAAGAGCGGTTCTCAAAAGAGCTCTCGCAGCCTCATCTACCTCACAGGGTGTCTGTTGTGGGGAGGGGAAGAGCAAGAAGTTTGTAAACCACTCTGAGTGAAGGGCAGGGTATAAATCCAATTTCTTCTCCTTCTCCTTCTTCTTCAATAAAAAGACAAAAACAAAGAATGCAATCCACCATATCCTGGCTGATCCTGAATCCACTGGGCCAGCTCACTCGGGGCTGCAGCCTGTGAATGATGGTTCTAACAGTCAAAGACCAAGAGCCTTTGGGTCATGCCTCTGACCACAGCCAGACTTGAATAACTGTAAGAGGAAGGAACGCAGAAGCTGACCCAGATGCTATGCAGCTGGCTGACATGTTCCCCAGATTCACTTTCCCAGGTAGAGGAATCTTGAGAAAAAGTCCTTACTGCTCATGAATCATATACAAGGGCCTCTTTTGAGATCTCTGGACCTAGTGGAAACGCAGCACACACTGACTGTCGGTAACAAACAAACAAAAAAAGGGGCTGCTTTATCAAAAGCTGCACACAGTCAAATGATTTTGTGAAGCTAATGCTTTCCTTTTGTGTTCTTAAAGACCCCGGTGTTAGGATTGGAACACACCAGATTTAGGAAAGGATTAGCTTGATCAATAGTACCAGAAAAAGGGGAAGATTGGTTCAGTGATTAATTTCATGTTAGGCTCTTGGGAACAAAACAGCTGAGTATATTTGTCTCCATAATCCCTTTTCCCAAATGTAATTACAAATAGAATTGATCAACTCATGTGTTTCTACCATGGCAGGAGCAGACATATTAGAATTGCTAGGGTATGTAATAACTTAGTACAGATCATCAGTTCTCTGAGCTAGAGGGAATTGGATACTAGAGTCTTGTTTTAAAAGAAAACTGGTCACTTTTTAAAAAGCCCTTTTAAGCTCCTTTCTTCAAATGAAGATTTAAACAACCTTAATTGGGGACAACTTGTTGGAATATCAACTGCTTATTGCTTTTTATGGTCTGTCCAGGTGATACGTTGTAGACTCTATCCAGGGGAAATGATTGGGTGTGGACCTTCAGCACATACGTCTTCTCCCTCACTGTAGCAGAATGAGAATGGAGGAACCAGGAAAATGCCATGGTTGTTTGAACGTGGCATCTCTTGGAGACCCCTCCCCAAGTCCCACACAATTTGGCTTCAAAAAAACATGCTGATGGGTAGCAAAGAGAAGCTGAGGACAGAGAAAGCATGGCTGAGGTCCTCTCCTGACTTTTCCTCAGATAAAATCCCAATGAAGATGGCAAAAGAGCAGGCTTTCAACCACATGGTTACATGTCATTTTACCCACATGAAAGCAGCCACTGCATTAAGAGAATGATGAAGACTCCAGAACAGAAATCCCACACAAAATGAAGGAAGGGCCTCAGGCTGCTTTTCTGTGCCAGTCATTTATCTCCTAGTCTAGAGTTTCTTAGCTAGTTCCCCCCGACACACACACACTATTTGGCTAATCTAGCTTTCCAAGAATCAGGGCTTGAGTTTCCTACCATCCCATGTGTTTATTCTGCAGACTGAGCATTCTTTCAGACCAACCTTTTTAAGCCTGTGGGCATCTTTGAAATTTTGACTGCCATGGGAGGCAAAGCCAAACCCAAAATGACAATCTCAGGAGGTGGAGTCAAATTGAATAGCTCCCTTCTTGCACCTCCTGGGAAGAGGGAAATCCTAAAGGAGGAGTGGAATCACACACTGACTAAGGAAAGCCCAGGTGTTTGCCAGTCCTCCTGAGAGTATTAGAAAAGCTAAAGTTCAGTATGAGCTTAGGCTCACAAGAAATGCTAAACACAACAAAAAAGGGTTTTTTGGTTATGTTTGGAGGAAGAAGTAGAAAGGAAGTAGTCTGTTCACTTCAGGGAAAGGAAAGTGGAATTTGAAGAGAGGGCAGAACTGCTCAATTCCTACTTTGCCTCAGTCTTCTCTTGCAAGGGAAACAGTGCTCAACCTGGCAAAAAAGAGAACACGTGATGAAGGAAGGGAGTTGCAGCCTAGGATAGGCATAGGGGTAGAATATAAACAAATTGCTGAAATGAAACCAAGTTCTCAGGGCCAGATGAATTGCATCTAAGAGTATTAAAGGAACTTGCTGAAGTAATTTCAGAGCCTCTGTCCATCATGTTTTAGAATTCTTGAACAACAGATAAGGTTCCAGAAGACTGATGGCAGGCAAACGTTGTCTCCATTTTCAAGAGAAGGGAAAGGAGGATCCAGATTACTATTGACCTGTCAGCTTGATGTCCATATCTAGCAAGATTTTAGAACAAATCCAGCAATCAGTCCTTAAGCACATAGAAAAGATAGCTGTGACTACTAAGAGCCAGAATGGGTTCCTCAAGACCAAGTCATGTCAAACTAACCTTGTCTCCTTTTTTTGAGTTGCAGCTTTACTGGATCAGGGAAGTGCTGTGGACACACTTTATATTGATTTCAGTAAGGGACCTATATGTTCCCCCAAGGGCACTATGGTCAGGGGCGCAACATCTTTTAGTAACCCCAGGCCCCAAGGAGGTCAAACTCGCTGTGACCAGAGCCAGGGCCTTCTCGGTGGTGGCTCCAACTGGTGGAATGAGCTCCAGAAGAGATCCGGGCTCGGCGGGACCTTAGTTCTGCAGGACCTGCAAGATGGAGCTCTTCCACCAGGCTTTTGAGTAGGAGCTGCCACCACTATTGTACCATCAACGCATTGCCACCATGACTTGGGTGGGAACCATCAGCCCTGGGACGAAGACTGGCTGGAGCACTGCTATGGAACTGTTCTGGGTTTAAATTCCTAGAACCCATCTTGGAATTGAGGACAGTAGTACCATCTAGAGCACCGGAACTTCAGTGCTGGATGGGATTGTTTTAATTTGTGTTTTAATCATGGCTTGTGCCCTAATTGTTAGCTGTTTTAATCATGGCCTGGTGTCTAAAGTGTTAGCTGCCCTGAGCCTGTTTGGGGAAGGTGGGATATAAATTGAATTATAAATAAATAAATAAATAAATAGTAAGGCTTTGATAGGGTTCCACATGATATTCTTGTTGACAAATTGGTAAAATGTGGTTTGGACCCTACTACTGTTAGGTGGATTTGTAACTGGCTGACAGATTGCACCCAAAGATGTTGAGAGGTCTGGAGACAAATCCAATGAAGAAATGTTGAAGGAGCTGGGTAAGTTTATCCTGGATAGGAGATGACTGAGAGGTTATATGACAGCCATTTTCAAATATTTGAGAAGCTGTCATGTAGAGGATGGAGCTAAGTTGTTTTCCGTTGCCCCAGAACGTTGAACCAGAAACAGATAGAAACTAAATCAAAAGAGTTTTCAGCTAAACATTAGGAAGAACTTTCTGAAAGTTAGAGCAGTCTCCCATTGGAACAGGCTTCCTTGGGAGGTGGTAAGGTTTTTAAGCAGAGTCTAGATGGCCATCTGACAGCAATGCTGATTCTATGAATTTAGGTAGATCTTGAGAGGGAGGGCAGGAAGTGCTTGGCTCTTGCCCTTTCTTGTATTTCAGGGCTCAGGAAGGAATTTTCCTCCAGGCCAGATTGGTTGGTCCAGGGATCCTGGAAGGGGTTTTTTTCCCCCTTCCTCTGAGCATAGAGCATGAGTCACTGGGAGACTGGAAGGAGGTGGGTGTGAATTTCCTGCACTATGCATGGAGTTGGACTAGATGACCCTGGAGGTCCCTTCCAGCTCCACGTTTCCATGATCCGCCAATAGAAGACTCTTTCATTTGAAATAGGGCAGCCAATAACAAGCCTGCCTTACAGTGGCACTCACTGCCCACTTTCTGAAATGCTTGGTAGACACAAAGGGTGGGTGCCATGGCACCCAGAGGCCAAATTGGGGAACCCTGCTTAAGGCAATGTGAAGTGTGTGGTATACAGAAACCAAGATATTTTGAGTTTGTGCAGCAATCTGTTTGATGCCCCAATCAATGACTTGCTCAAGCTGAGAAGGTCTGAGTCTAGTCAGAGAACTTGAATAGAAACCTTCTGTATGAACTGTGCTGAGTTTCATGAGGGAAGAAAGAAAAGAGATAAAGATGATAAATAATTGCATTAAACAGTTTTTCTCACACTTCATTTAGACTTTTAAATAGCCACTTACATGGTTGCCTGCAGCAAGTAATTGCCTTTAGGCAACTAGGCATGGAAAGTTGGTTATTTCTTATAGGCATGAAAGGACTGGCATTTGTATATGTGACATAGAGAACCAGTAGCATTTTCTATTACTTTTCAAGAGTTGTCTTGAAATATATTTCTTAATATAATGTGTCTATTTGTCTTAAACTTAACAAAAAGATGATGAAGTTTGAAAAGTGCCCCTGAACTCCTTTGCTTTCTTTACAATGCTTTCTGAGTGTGCAACTGAGACTTTAATGGACACATTTTCTTTCTATCCAGCCAGTCTGAAAATATAACAGTGCCAAACGGTAATATAAACCCAAGAAATAATCAACACTTTGATTCTGAGTTCCTGATAACTATGCCAACAAGGCTTGTAGCACATCTTAGTAGGAAAAAAATCAGGCAGAAGCACTTTTCTGCAGCTAAAACAAATTGCTTTATGTATTTGTTAAACTTTTGTCATCTTTAATTCCTGTGGTCAGGTGTTTTTTTCCCCTCCACCTCACTGTCACACTCTGTTTTGACAAGCCGCCAAGCAGGTGTGTTCTCAGTTCCAAGGATAATTATTTCAGCTTGGATAGGAATTCATTGTAAGTGAAATAGGGCAGATTTTGCCTTCTCTCACTCTGGCTTTCTTTTATTCTGCAGTCTCAAAGGACACTGAAGAGAAACGGGGGGGGGGAGGTCTTTTCATTAGTGAAATGTAACCTTACAGGAAGGAAATCAGATAAAAAGCAGATCCAGATCAAGAGAAATTCATACAGGGAACTACAATAAAGTGAGTGACCTTAATCTCTTAAACATCTCTGGGTCACCCATTAGATATACACCATCCATTTGGGGTTCAGTTTAGTCTGACAGAATAGTATCCTGTGGTATTTTCCCAAACAACATCAAATTATGTTCTCAACAAGCATGGAAACAATCTGTGAGAAGAGTTTAATGTGTCCATTAGATTTCAAAGCAATGTCTTCTGTCAAAGGTGCATCTCTGGAACCCGTAAGTATTAACATCACATTGACTTTCCATAAATGTGAGTCATCAACTTAAAAGGAACTGAATAGACATTGACACAAGTGAAGGGTGCATCCTGAACTAATCATTCATGATCAAGAATTCAGACATTGCAGATTATATAGTTTGGGCACATGGTCCCCACCCACTGTCCTCTGTGCAGGGTTATCAACCTCAAAGCAGGGCCTGGAGTTCTTCCAGAATTATCTCTACCTCCTGACTACAGAGATCAGTTCTGCAGGAGGAAATGGCTGCTTTGGAGGGGGGACTCTATGGCATCACGTCCTTGCTAAGTGTCAGGTAGCCCTGCCATGATGGATGGAGGGGAGGGGAGGTTGGCTCTGGGCGCCTTAGTGGCGTGACAGGCGGGAGGTTGGAATCTGGGGAGTTGTTGATTTATGCTTAGGGTGTGAGAATGGAATGTAGCTCTGGTTACCCCTATCTCCTGCAGACGGGACATTCTGACCTTGAGGAATCAAGCTGCGAGCTTTCCTATCGCTTTCAAAGCTGCAGCTTTGCTGTGAATAATGGGGGCGTTGGGAACTTCATTAGCGTAGTAACTTTCGATTCCCAATCGCATGGTATTCTGTGACTAGGAGAAGGGGGGTCCCCATTCACCCCCTTGCCCTGTATAACTGCTTGCTTTCTGTAACCAAGTCATTCTGAACAATGTACCTGCTTCAGTGAACCTTTCTCTTGCAGCTTTATAATAAATACTATCCTTGCTTGCATCACAAGGCCTGGTGTTTTGCTGACTAAGTTAGGACTCCTGACACTAAGCTCCTTCCCCTCCCCAGACTCTACCCTTCCCAGGCACCACCCCTAAATTGCCAGGAATTTCCCAAACCAGAGTTGGCAACGATATCTCTGCAACAGTTACATGAGCTCCAGGTTCTCTTCAGTTCCCTCATGTGCAGTATCCAGTTATGATTGGAGCTGAGGCACATGTGGAGAAAGAGGTTTAGCCTTTGCCTGTGCCATTTCACCAACATGCAGTGGTCAGTGTGCACTATTTGGCCTGTGGAAGAAAGCGTCTTACCTTATCTTTTTAAATGAAATTTACTTAAAAACAAGTGCAACTGATTTTCAGTGGATTGTACAAAGCTCTGCCCATGTCTTGCACACTTCCAGTGATTATGGCATAAGACGGAAGGCAGCAAGCTAGCACTCATCAAGAACTAGAGGTGCTCTTCCATGGGAAAAGAATGGTTAAGCCACCTAGCTCTTTTGTTTATCAAGTGTGAACATGCAAGAGGAACTGAGTTTTGGGGGAAAGATGAGTATCATCAAGGATAATATGGCTGAGGCTCAGAAATGTTGGACTGTTAGGGGTTTTTTTATAGAATCATAGAGTTGAATGGGACATACAGACCATCTAGTCCAACCCCCTGCCCAATGCAGGACCAGCCTAAAGCATCTCTGACAAATATTCAACCAGCCTCTTGAAAATTGTCAGTGAAAGGGAGCTAACCACCTCCCTAGGCAGCTGATTCTATCTTTGGACCACTCTGACAGTGAAAAAGTTTTTCCTAATATCCAGCTGATACCTTTCTGCATGTAATTTAAACCCATTGCTTTGGGTCCTATCCTCTGCTGCCAGCCGGAACAGCTCCTTGCCCTCCTCCAAATGACAGCCTTTCAAATATTTAAAGAGAGCAATCATGTCCCCCCTCAATCTCCTCTTCTCCAAACTAAACATTCCCAAGGTCCTTAGCCTTTCCTTATAGGGCTCAATCTCCAGATCCCTGATCATCCTTATCGCTCTCTTCTGCACCCTCTCAACATTTGCTGTTCTCCAATCCTTTTTGAAGTGAGGCCTCCAGAACTGCACACAGTACTCAAAGTGCAGCCTGACCAAGGCAGTATACAGAAGGGCTATGACCTCCTATGATTTCAATGCTATGGCCCTTTTAATACAACCCATGACTGAATTTGCCTTTTTTGCCACTGCATCACACTGACTGCTCATATTTAGTTTACAGTACACCTTTACCCCAAGATCTCTTTCACATACACTACTCCCCAGAAACGTACCCCCCATCCACTATTTGTGCTTGACATTTTGGTGGCCCAGATGTAATACTGTGCATTTATCTTTGTTGAATTGTATCCTGTTTGCAACTGCCCACTCCGCCAGAGTACTCAGGAGACTTCTCCAGAGTATTCAGGTCTTGTTGAATTTTAACTCTGTCTTCTTGGGTGTTTGCTATTCCTCCCAATTTGGTATCATCAGCAAATTTAATGAGTAGCCCTTCAACCCCTTCATCCAGATCATTGATAAAAATATTGAAAAGTACCGGGCCCAAAACCAAGCCCTGTGGCACCCTGCTGGACACCTCCCTCCAATCTGATGAAACACCTTTGACCACCACTGTTTGGGTGCACCACCATCTCAGCCAATGATTCACCTCGAGTATGGTCTGTTCTCTTTGCACTCCTCTTTCTTTAACTGGAAGGATAGAAGAGAATACCACTTGTGCCCCCAATGCTTTCAACTGCCTTCCAAGAGTTTCATAGTCCTCTTTAATTTTCGTGATGGTATTCGTGGCTGTGTTATTCATTCCCACATGAGCCAGCACAAAGGGGTACTGATCAGTAGGTCATATCAGTTTTGGCAGTTGGTCTATAATATCCTGAATTCTGGTCCCAGGTAAGCAACACATCTCTCGGAGTAGGGGATCTGGTCTGGACACATTCCATTCCATACCCCTGGGCAGAGAGTCCCCAATGACCACCACTTTCTGTTTCCTTCCACTTTCATGCAGTACCATGCCCTCTTCACTTCCTTTTCCAGGTCTTTGTGGCTCTCCTTCCACTCTCATCTCCATCACCCTCTCAAGCACCTCAAAATGATTCTTGAGCTCCAGTGGACCAGAGCATCATCTTAGTTGATGTCTTCAGGTTTGTACTGTAGAACTGAGAGGCAGCTCAGAAGGGAGATCTACTCTTCCTTCTTCTCCTTGACTTTCTTCTTCATGTTCTTGCAGAATTCCCAGGCTCTTGTCAATAAAATCCTCCCCTCCCTTGATTTCCTGAAGGGTGGTGATCTTCTCCTGCAGGCTCTGAATGTTCTCCTCCAAAAGCCTGACCCGCTTATACTTCTGGCAATTGATGTCCACCCTCTCTTCTGGGAGAAAAACAAACATGGCACACTCCGTGCAGGTGACTGGAAAGGGGCCTTCAGTTGACATCATTGCCATCCAATTATATTCACAGAGTACTCTGAGCAGAGTTTCAGGGCCCTCAGGCAGATCCTCAAGCTAAGAGCCACAGGCTACAAGCCCTTTAGCTCACACCAAGGCTCACATCTCTGGCGAGGAGGAGTCTTTTGTTTCAAAAGGTCACTTCCTGCCAAGCACAGCAGACCTCAGCACAGTAGGGGGTGGGGCTCAGTCCCCAGCAGCTCCCAAAACACAATTAGCCCCCAAACAGAACTTTAACAGAACCACTCTCTAGCAGGCTCCAAAGAACTCACTCACCCTCAGCTTTTCACACAGCAGCTAGGAAAGGCAAAAGGCAGAAGGCAGTATCTCTCCACTTCTTGCCTCAGGCCAGCTGTGTGCCACCTTGCTTTGATTGTTTAAATTATTTATTTTATATTACTGATTTTATTGTTATTTTATGTATTGTGAGCTGCCCTGAGCCCACTTGTGGGGAAGGGTGGGATATAAGTTTAATAACTAACAAACAAAGTGATAAATAAATCAGAGCAGCTAGTATTATAAAGTGGCTAGGTCTAGAACTTTTGAAATGGGTGATAAGGTGATTTTTTTTCTGCCTTGGCATGCAAGCAGAGGGTGTGATCAGATGAGTACTTTGTTCCATTGTCATTGCTCCTCCCAAATGGATCTGCTCAATCAGACAGCAACATCTAGCTCCCATCCTGCAGTCATCAGCCCCTCATGCTCACTGACTTTCCTGACACTGCAGAAAAGTCCAGTCTTTATGGATCCTACCAGTCTCATAGCGGTTCTGAAGATGTCTGATCACTCTCTTGTGGGGTGAAGCCTTTTGGGAAGTCAGATCACTCCTTGTTTTGCCACCATCCCCCCCCATGTTACTGATGTGTGCATAAGCAGCTATGTGCTGCCAAGCAGTACTTGTGCATTTTGTCCTCCCACCTGCTCCATTCACCCAACTCTCCCCCAGCTGAACCAGAAAGGGCTTCCTCCACCACCTTGCCCATCCCATCTCTGAACTAAGGTGGCTGTGTGTGTGAGGCAGTTAGTGAGGTACACACAAATGTCTCTTCGCTCCTCTCCATTTGTCTCTGTCTCTCTCACAGGGACTTTTCAAAAATCTATTCTCTCCCCCCTGGCTTTGAAATGTTGAATTTATCAAAACCAGTTTCCAAAACACTTCCCCCACGCTGAACTACATATCCCAGCAGCCTCCTCCAGGAATCCCATTAGCCACCAGGTGCTGTCATTCTGCCAGGAGTTTGAAGCACTGCTTCCCATAAGCACTTATGTGCATGCTCAAAAGACAAATGATTTTAAAAATGTCCACGGCCCCACTCCATGGTTGCCGCATCTGATCAATCAACCACAGGGTGAAAGTGCATTGAAGCGGGTTAAGGAGGGATGTTTGATCAAAATTCTCTGTTACAAAAATACCTGGATTAATTAGAAATGGGGCAACACGAGATCAAACTGCATGTATGACCAAAGCCAGACTGAAAACCATGTGGTAAGGACCTCATGTAGTTATGGATAGGCTGATTGAGATTATATATGTTGTTTTATTGGAAAGGTCAGAGAATATGACAAAGGTCATTCATGTAAATATGTTAAAGCCCTATTTTGCCAGAAAAAGGTTAGTACTAAGTGTAACAAAAGAGAAAGGAGGAGACGTTGAACCAGACAAAAAGGTAGTGAATGCTGTGACTCATTTTTCTGAACCAACTCAGTGGGAGAAGCTAGAATGGCCAGCGGGAGTATCAGTTCAGGACAGAGAGTTTTGTTTTGAAAATGTGTTCATGAAGGAACCAGGGAGATTGGATTTCTTTAAGCATAAGACAGACATATGGAAGGAGGTGAATGATATGTTGATGATAGGGGTGATCCAACCTTTTTAGTGGCCAAGCTAGTCAGTTCATTCAGGTTTTGTGTGGACTACAGGAAGTTTAACCGTAACTCAATGACAGATGCTTATCTTATGCCTAGGAAGATATCTTGTTAAATGTACATGATTCTACTAGGGTGATATCAAGTATGGATCTTTGTAAGGGCATATGGCAAATAGAATTGGAGGAAGAAGCCAGAGCTAAATCTCCTTTCATCTCTCTAGATGGTCTGTATGAGTTTATGGTATTGCCTTTTGAACTTAGCAACTCACCCGTATCTTTTTCAGAGGCTGAGGAATACCTTGAAAGTTGCAAGTCAGAATTTGCAGTAGCTTACATCAATGACCTCCCTCATGGATCACTGCCTTGTCATGGCGAGGGGGCTTGCGTGGTTCAATGAGGCTGTGGGCTATGCCGTGGAGGGCCACCCAGGACAGACAGGCCACAGCAGAGAACTCAGACCAAGCGTGATCCCCTGGAGAAGGAGATGGCAACCCACTCCAGTATCTTTGCCAAGAAAACCCCATAGACAGTAACAAAAGGCTAAAAGATATGACGCCGGAAGATGAGCCCCTCAGGTCGGAAGGTGTCCAATTTACTACTGGGGAAGAGCAGAGGGCAAGTACGAGTAACCCCAGGAAGAGTGAAGCGGCTGGGCCAAAGCCGAAAGGACGCTCAGTTGTGGATGTGTCTGGCAGTGAAAGGAAAGTCCGATGCTGCAGAGAACAATACTGCATAGGAACCTGGAATGTAAGATCTATGAATCAAGGTAAGCTTGACGTGGTCAAAAATGAGATGGCAAGAATGAACATCGACATCTTGGGAATCAGTGAACTAAAGTGGACAGGAATGGGCGAATTTAACTCAGAAGACCATTATATCTACTACTGTGGCCAGGAATCCCGTAGAAAAAATGGTGTGGCCTTTATAGTCAACAAGAGATTGAGAAAGGCAGTATTGGGATACAATCTCAAAAATGACAGGATGATCTCAGTCCAAATCCAAGGCAAACCATTCAACATCACAGTAATCCAAGTCTATGACCCAACCACTGCTGCAGAAGAGGCTGAAGTGGACCAGTTCTATGAAGACCTACAACAGCTTATAGAACTAACAACGAAAAATGATGTCCTCATCATCATAGTGGACTGGAATGCTAAAGTAGGAAATCAAAAGGTAACCGGAATAACAGACAAGTTTGGCCTTGGAGAACAAAATGAAGCAGGGCAAAGGCTAACAGAGTTTTGTCAAGAGAACATGCTGGTCATAGCGAACACCCTTTTCCAACAACCTAAGAGGCGTCTCTACACATGGACATCACTAGATGGGCAACACCGAAATCAGATTGACTATATAATTTGCAGTCAAAGATGGAGAAGCTCTATCCAGTCAGTAAAAGCAAGATCTGGAGCTGATTGTGGCTCAGATCATGAGCTACTCATTGCAAAATTCAGACTTAAATTGAAGAAAGTTGGGAAAACCACTAGGCCATTCAGATTTGACCTAGATCGCATCCCCGATGAATATACAGTAGAGGTGAAGAATAGGTTTAAGGGACTAGATTTGATAGACAGAATGCCCGAAGAACTATGGACAGAGGTCCGTGACATTGTAAAGGAGGCAGCAATCACCGCCATCCCAAAGAAAAAGAAATGCAAGAAAGCAAAGTGGCTGTCTGATGAGGCTTTACACATAGCAGAGGAAAGAAGGAAAGCTAAAGGCAACGGTGAAAAGGAAAGATTTGCCCAACTGAATGCAGATTTCCAGAGAACAGCAAGGAGAGATAAGGAGGCTTTCCTGAATGAACAATGCAAAGTAATAGAGGAAAACAATAGATTGGGAAGGACTAGAGATCTCTTCAAGAAAATTGGAGAAATCAAGGGAACATTCCATGCAAAGCTGGCTATGATAAAGGACAAAAACGGTAGGGACCTAACAGAAACAGAAGAGATTAGGAAAAGATGGCAAGAATACACAGAAGAACTATACCAGAAGGACCTCGATGTCCTTGACAACCATGATGGTATAATCACTGACCTCGAGCCAGACATCCTGGTAAGTGAAGTTAAATGGGCCTTAGAAAGCATTACTAACAACAAAGCTAGTGGAGATGATGGTATCCCAGCTGAGTTATTCAAAGTCTTAAAAGAAGATGCTGTTAAAGTGCTGCACTCAATTTGCCAACAAATTTGGAAAACACAACAGTGGCCACAGGATTGGAAAAGATCAGTTTACATTCCAATCCCAAAGAAGGACAACGTCAAGGAATGTTCAAATTATCGCACAATTGCACTCATTTCACACGCTAGCAAGGTCATGCCTAAGATCCTACAAGCTAGGCTCCAACAGTACGTGGATAGTGAACTGCCAGAAGTACAAGCTGGGTTTCAAAGAGGTAGAGGAACTAGAGATCAAATTGCCAACATTCGCTGGATTATGGAGAAAGCAAGAGAGTACCAGAAAAACATCTACTTCTGCTTCATTGACTATGCTAAAGCCTTTGATTGTGTGGATTACAATAAACTATGGCAGGTTCTTAAAGAGATGGGAATACCAGACAACCTCACATGTCTCCTGAGAAACCTGTATAAGGGTCAAGAAGCAACAGTTAGAACCAGATATGGAACAACTGATTGGTTTAGCATAGGAAAAGGAGTACGACAAGGATGTATATTGTCACCTTGCTTATTTAACTTATATGCCGAGTACATCATGTGAAATGCTGGCCTGGATGAATCACAAGCTGGAGTTAAGATTGTTGGGGAAAAGATCAATAACCTCAGATATGCAGACGATACCACTCTGATGGCAGAAAGTTAAGAGGACCTAAAGAGCCTCTTGCTCAGGGTGAAAGAGGAGAGCGCAAAAGTGGGCTTGAAGCTCAACATCAAAAAAACTAAGATCATGGCATCTGGCCCCATCACTCCTTGGCAAATAGAAGGGGAAGTCGTAGAAGTAGTGACAGACTTCACGTTCCTGGGATCCCAGATCACTGCAGATGGTGACTGCAGCCATGAAATTAAAAGACGCCTGCTCCTTGGGAGGAAAGCGATAGCAAACCTAAACAGCATGATAAAAAGCAGAGACATCACCCTGCCAACAAAAGTCCGCATGGTCAAAGCAATGGTATTCCCCGTAGTAATATATGGCTGCGAGACCTGGACTATAAGGAAGGCCGAGCGCCGAAGAATAGATTCTTTTGAACTATGGTGCTGGAGAAGACTCTTGAGAGTCGCTTGGACTGCAAGGAGATCAAATCATTCAATCCTAAAAGAAATCAACCCTGACTGCTCCCTGGAAGGCCAGATCCTGAAGTTGAAGCTCAAATACTTTGGCCACCAAATGAGAAGGGAGCATTCACTGGAGAAGACCCTGATGCTGGGAAAGATTGAAGGTCAAAGAAGAAGGGGACAGCAAAGGATGAGATGATTAGACAGTGTCATCAATTGAATGAACATGAAATTGAGCAAGCTTCAGCGGACAGTGGAAGACAGGAGGGCCTGGCATAATCTGGTCCATGGGGTCGCGAAGAGTCAGACTCGACTGTGCGACTGAACAACAACATCAATGACATCACAATTTTTAACAAGGACTTGGATCCACACTTGGAGCATTTAGTGAGGGTGTTAGGTGCCATCCAGGGGGCAGGTCTCACCATCCAACTAAACAAATGCCAGTTTGGAATGCCAGAAGTGATTTATTTGGGAAATCACACACACAAAGGCAGAGGAGATCCAGAACTAGAACTCTTAACAGGTCGTTCATTCTTACAATGGCTGCAGAGCATGAAGAACCTTAAACACCAAATTCCAAAGGTGGCCTTGGGAAATTCAGGAGTTCATCAGGAAAACTGACACATTCCCAGGCATAAAAATATGATTGTGGACTTTCTTTCCAGGAAAGACATAGACTCTTCAAAGGGGCTGACTCTTGCGTCTAATCACATACAGGTCAATTTGCATGTAGATTCTGTAGTGTATGATATCTATCTCGTAAGTTTATCCTGACTACTATCTTCTGGATTTGCTACATAGCAGCCTCCTGTGAAAAGGCATTGAATCCTGGAAGGGGGAGATGCGGAGAAATGCATTTTAGTTGGAGGTCTGGGTTGTACAAAACCTTCACATATAGTTTTAAAAACTTTTTCTCTCTCTTAGCATAGGACAGGCAGGAAGGGAGAAGTCAATTGCTCTCAAGCCTGGATGTGTACCTACCATCAATGCTGTAGAAATGCTGATGTCCATTCTGGCCAGAGCCAATGAAACAGTCAGCTCACATCTCCAGATGGAAGCTGACATCTATAAGGCACACAGAGGCTTAGAGTGTGAGAGAGGCTAGATCTTTCTAGACATTTCAAAAAAGAATTCTTTGATTCACAGGGGGGTGAGCAAACAGAAATAATAAAATCCCTTGGCACAGAGGGAGGCTGATTTCATCTAGGGAGAAAAAGCTTTCACATTGGAGCACTAGCTGTAGCCTGCCATTGCCATGTGGAGAAGACAAAGGGCTACCTGCCTGAACAAAGACACCAAAATACTTGGAAGCTTTTAGGACATTGTAACTTCTAAGCTTTAAAAGCTTAGAACAAGACCAGTTAGGGCATGTACAAAACAAGGGGCAGGGACTTGCATGTTTACACCTTTCTTTTGTATTCCTTGCTCAGTCTGTTGCTGTGCTGAGAGTATGCATGTATATATTCTACTTTTAATAGACTATTTACTGTTTTGAATACTGTTAGATGTTATCACAGATCTCCACTGTTTGAACACACTATTACAAACTTGTGCTGGGGAATGGTAGGCATCCAGTTGGTAAATTGCTAATTCCCCAGGAGTACACAAGTATTAGGAAAGTCTGCTAAAACCCAACAACCCCCCCCCTTCTCTGAGATCAATCTGGGAGAGAAAAGATTCACTCAAGGCTTTGGCTGACAAAGCATACAATTTTTTTTAAGAGTGATCATTCTTGATGTGAGCTAGGGAGAGTGCTCAGGTCTCCCTACCAAGTTGGCATGCTGGACAAGATTCAACATTCTTCCTTTATAGGATAAAACAGGCAAAAGGTCAGGGCCTGGAATTTGGGGGTGGGGAGGTTCGATCGTTCTGTTCTTAAACATAATTCCCCCGGATATAGTGCAGCATCTTTTCTTTGTAGCCCCTGTTGCTGTGACAATAAAATGCACCACCACTAGTTAGGGATGAAAAGTGTATCCACACATTTCCTTGCAGCATAAAAATATATTGCTTCTACTCAACTATTAGTTCAAGGAGTGAGGGTAAGAAAGTGCAGGAAAGTAATTTTCCTGGGCTGACAATTTTTGTTCCTCTCTCAATGAAACACAGAGTAGACAAGTAGGAGGCCCATATATTACTTAAAAGCTGCATAAACCCTGAAGTACGCCAAGAAGCACTACATGTAAAACAGACAGGTAAGGATATTTCTAATTACCTTGTGGGAATGGCTTTAGAACTTTAGAGTCTTAGGGGGAAATTGCAAGTGGGAACCATTGTTTGAGCTGATTCATTTCATTTTTTTTGTAAATATAACATAAGTTGCTTTGACACTGTTTTGTCATGAGTTTGACAATGTTATGTTGCCTCCACAGACTACCACTCACATCCTCTTATCTTATCATGCTCTCCCTAGGCGTGCACTGACATAGCTTTGTCACCACAATATTTTCCATACAAGCATGCAACTGATTTGTTTCACCTTTGTAATGTGATTTTGATGAGAGGTGGGTTACTTTCCAGAATAACTAGAAAATAGCTTGACATGTGTGGCAAGAGAAAATTTTAGGAGGAAAGTATTTTAACCCCCAAGCATTTGGGGAACTTCTGCATTTCATCAACTTATACTATATGGTTTTTTTAAAGGATTCACAGTATTCTATCTGACTAAAGATTTTTTTAAATAATTACTGTGTCTTTTCCTCATGAGCAGCATGGGAAATGTAATTGTCAGAGGATAATTACAGACACTCCGTGGAGAAACTTTTAAATACAAACAAGAGAATAGTCTTGCAAATGTTTTGTGTGGTTGCTGTCCTTTTAATTTTTTTTTAAAAAGCCTAAAAGCCTAGTGTTTGTTTTGTTGTGTGTGTGCGTGGGGGGGGCGATAATTGAATTTATAAACAGCTCTCTGTTATCATTGGTTGTAGGAAGCAGCATTTCTGGGGTGGATGTTGCGATGCATGCTCTGCAGGACTGCCAGTGCACATGCGCCAATGACAGAGGACAGAACTCTCAAAAATGACCACATTTTCCCTGTACATTCACTAGGGTTGCCATATCCCTCCTGGCAACTGGCAGGGGACCGGGGGAGACCTACCAGTAGAAAGAGAAAGGCCTAGGTCACAGTGACTGCATTGCACAGGAAGTGATGTCATCATACAGCAATTTCTGGGTGACACTGGCATTTGGGTAAAAACTACTACCATTTTTGCTCAAATACTAGAGCATTACCTGGAAGTTGCTGGCAAGATGACATCACTTTTTGTGCAATGCAGGCAACATGGCCTTGGTCTCTCTTTCCACTAGTAAGTTCCCCACCAGCCAACTGATCAGCGGCTGGAGGGGCAGGGTCTGGTAGCGGGGAGCACCTGCCTCCACTGGGGGTCGAACAGCCCTAACACTCACTGAATAAACTCCTGATACCAAGCTGATCCTGATACAGTGCAGGAAGGTGGGAAATTAGGGGTACAGCATTTAGTTGAAAAACTGATTAACCTATTAATCAACTGAAAAGGTGCTGCTAATTCATCAGAAAGCAAATTATAGCATTGGTGTTTATTTTTTGTTAATCCATAAAAACTATAGCTGGCAGCTGATCATCTTAGAAGGAGCCTTCCTGTTTCTCTCTTTTAGAAATGCCCTTTCTAAAATATTGTCTGCTTTGATACAGTAAGGAAAATGTGTTCTTTAGTTCAGAAGCACTGCTTTATTCAAATACAGATGTATGTTTGACAAACTAAAACATATACAATTAATCAACTGCAATTTTTTAAGGAGGTGACAGCCCTGGAAAAAATAATAATTCACTAGATGGAGTTGATAAATCCCAAAGCCATATGGCTCAAATTTCTATAGAAAGAGTTGGAGATCTCTCCCTAGGACTTTTCCTTCTGTCAGAAGTCTCTGCAGGTTACCCTCAGTTGCCATGGCTTATCTGATGAAGCACAGGTTGAGATAAAACCAAAAAGTGTGTCATAACTAATAAGAAAATATTCTATTTTATTAAGCTGGGACACGCTTGTTAGAATGAACCTATGCTTTGGCATTCTGCCAAGGCCATTTTGTGACACCAAACAGTCCTATGTGGTTTTCATTTACACATTTTGGCCAATTTTCCCTCTACTATTCTGACACACATACATTCCTCACAGCTGACCTATGTTTCATACGCTTTATAAGTTATTATCCCAGACATCCCAAGGATTTGAATGGCTGGTATAATGTCTGTGTGAGAGATGAGGAAAGAAGGGATATTGTTGAACCTATTAAAAGGATGACATTCTGTGGTCCCTCTACAGCTCTCTTTGATGGTAAACCTTTTGCAGCCTTCAGTCCTTTGATTTGTGAGCAAAGCTGTTTCACTTTTTGCTATTACAGAAATCATAAAAGTTCTCTACCTCGTCCCTTTCCATTTTTCTTTCTTTTTAAAAAAGCTGCCTCCATTCCCTGCTGTATTTCTATTAGATTTCTGTAAAGATATTAGTTTCCTGAAGAAATCTTTCAATTTTCCCCTCAGTTTTTTTCTTAAAGGTATTTCATTTGGTAACTTTAATTTCTGAGCTTCTTAAGCCAGGGTCAGAATTTTTTAAATGTCTGAATTCCAAAGCTTTCTTAAGTAGAACTAGGGTTGCCAGCCTCCAGGTGGGGGCTGGGGATCTTCCAGATTTACAACTCGTCTCCAGACTACAGAGAAAATGGCTGCTTTGGATGGTGGACTGTAGGGCATTGTGCTCTGCTGAGGCCCCACCCACTATCTACTACAGGCTCCATCCTGAAATCTTCAGGGACTTCCCAAGCCACAGCCAGCAACCCTAAGCAGAACATTTAAGATCATAGGTGAGAAAAGGGGGGGGGGAATAAACGAGCACATTTTGAGTGTAGGCCTAAATTCAGAAGTGTTTTTTGTTTTTTCATATGAAGTTGTCATGGTCCAGGTCAAGATCCTTCCACAGCATTATCTTTAACAAATTTCTTTTTATAATGAATATTATTTTCAAATATTTCCTCTGATGAACAAACCTTGAGCTTCTGATTGTTGTCGAAAAGTCAGCACTGCACTTTTCTACAACTCTTTCATTTTATATTTGTTGCACTTGGTAGCTCTTAAAAGGGCAGAAGACATTGTAGACTCAGTTGTAAATATATTATCAGGTCATTCATTACACGGTCCTTTTAAAATGTTGTAGATATTTTTTTAATGAAGATATGTTTCTAGCTCATATTGCAACTGTTTCAGAAAGTATTTTCACACCTAAGGTGTTGTTTTCCTTCATGCAGAGGCAGAATAAGTTGTGAAATAAAGACGACAGAAATGTGCTTGGTATCTTAAGCCTTGAGCTAATTTGCCTATGTGGAGCAATTAGTGCTGTAATCAAGAGTCAGAACGAATCACTTCAGTGAATGATTCAAAAACACTATGGTGGGACAAAATTTGTCACCCCAAGGGATTAATCAAAGGACAATGTTTGTGGCTGACAATGAAATGGAACAGAGGTAAATAATATTGCAGTGCAATTAATTTAGAATGAGCAAAGCCTATCTCTATGCCTGGGATTGCCTCACTGCATAATGGCCTTGCTTCTATAAACTGCCACTTGCCTGACCTATTTTCTTCTAGCTATTTACAGCTGTTTCTTCAAGCTAGAAGAAAACAGGCCAGGCAAGTGTCAGTCTGATTCTAAACAGGAGGAAAGTCATGCTGATCTACAAGTTACACTCTAGAGTGGGACCATTTTGAAATGGTGTACCTGTGAAGTTTTCTGCATACTATCATTCTAACATGTAGCACAGCTAATCAGCATGTTCTTCTTCTAGATGGAGCTTTTGGAGGACAGGGACCTCAGTGGGGTATAGTGCCATAGGGTCTACCCTCCAAGGCTTCCGTTTTCTCCAGGGGAACTGATGTCTGTAGTCTGAAGCAGGGCTGTAGCTAGGTAGGGGAAGTGGGAGCAGTGCCCCCTCCCAAATCAGCAACACCGCCACCCTGGGAGGATGCTAGACCCTCCAGCCCTGATGTGCCATGCTCCTTACCTCTACAGGCAGTTGGGCAGCCCTTCTCTGCTTTGCCTTGCTGCTCATCCTTGTGCCAGGGGCCTCTCGCAGTCCCAGCCCAGGTGTGTTTATTCCCTAATAGGTCAAAGGAGCTCTCACTCTAGAGGAAGCATGTGTGCATACTGGGCTGGTGGGTGGATGAGGTTTGGTTGAGCCAGCCAATGCACCAAGAACCAATGTAACCCTTCCCTGTGTGGAAGGGGATGTGGGTCAGACCCTGGCCCGGCAGAGTGCTCCTAGGCACTAGTCTGATGCCAGACAGACAGCTCAATGGAACTGCCTGCCAGGAGAGCCCTTGCCAGACAAAGGGGGCAAGGGGGGGGTCCCCAAAAGGAAACTCTCTTTTCTCTCCCATGTGCTCATGCAGGACCTCCCCCCCACACACACAGTCACCTGGAGTTGGTTCCAGTCTCCTGCCTGAGTCCCGCCTGGAGCACCTTGGCAACAAGGGCGTGGCAAGGCTGGCTCCAACAATGATCGCACTCTGGTGGCACCTGCTGCTCCTCTGGGTGGGTGTCGTCCTCCTGCTGGGTGGGGGAAGCTGCTGTGAGCAAAAACAGAAGAGCCTAACCCTAGTTACATCCCTCCCTCCCTGGGTCACTCACAGCAGCTTCCCCCACCCAGCAGGAGGGCAACTCCCCCAAGAGGAGCAGCAGGTGCCACCAGCCAAAGCCACAAATACTCAGCAGTCACTCAACACTCCTGAAGAAGTAGGACCTGATCAGCCAGTACCTTCCTCATTGGGCCATGGGAAATAGGAGAAAACGAAAGCACTCCTTGCTTTCCTACTCACCTGGTGTGCCTGCTCCACCCCTGAAAATCTACATGGAAATGAACTGTCTGAATAAACTGTTTACTGTACAGTGCAAGCTTGGTGGAGAGATCAGAGTTTTGGACTGGGATCTGAGAGACCTGAATTTCTATCTCTACTGTGCCATGAAAGTCACTAGGTGACTTTGCACTAGTCACTTTCTCTCAGGGTAGCCTACCTCACAGAATCATGGAGCTGGAAGGGACCTCCAGGGTCATCTAGTCCAACCCCCTGCACAATGCAAGAAATTCACAAATACCTCCCCCCCACACTCCCAGTGACACTTGCTTCATGTCCAGAAGATGGCATAAAAACCAAACAAACCTCCAGGATCCTTGGGCAAAAATTGCTTCCTGACCCCAAAGTGGTGATCAGCATTTCCCTGGGCGTGTAAGAAAGGGCCATGAGAACTAAGCACTGATGCAACCCTTCCTGCCCTCCCTTCTCGTGAGCTGCCTAAGTTCACAGAATCAGCATTGCTGCCAGATGGCCATCTAGCTGTTCTTTAAAAACCTCCAGAGGAGAGCCCACCGCCTCCCGAGGAAGCCTGTTTCACTGAGGAACCGCTCTGTCAGGAAGTTCTTCCTAATGTTTAGCTGAAAACTCTTTTGATTTAATGTCACCTGGTTGTCTCCAGTCCAACCTTCTGAGGCAACAGAAAATACAGTTGTTGTGAACAGCAGACCAATTTATACCACGCAGAGCTCCTTGGAAGAAGAGTAGGATAAAAATGTAGTACATAAATAAATTGCACAGTTGGTTTCCCAAATAAAATATTATGACTGACCAAGTGATCTTTTTGAACATTAAATTCTACAAGCATATGCCCTATTTAAACATGATGCTCCTATATAGATATTGGAGGTCTAATTACACACTATAGTGCGGTGAAAGCAGGGGTCTTTTGGGGGGGAGCGCACAGGAGCGCAGCTCCGGGAGCTCAGAAGCCAGGCCCCGCCCCCAGCCGGCGTCCGGGGACTCTTTCAGGCAGCGGAATGTCAATTTCAGCTCCATTATATCCTATGGGCCATTGAAGTCAATGGTGAAAACATAGGGTATATTCTGGGGGCTGGAGGAAGGGGTTTGAGGGAGAGGCTCCAAACTCACAGGGTAGCTGATGGAGCCTCTCCCCAAGATACCAACCAAGTTTCAAAAACATTGGACCAGGGGGTCCAATTCTATGGGCCCCCAAACAGGTTGCCCCTATTCCCTCCATTGTTCTCTATGGTGGGAAAAAAAAGTTATTTTTTTCCCACCATAGAGAACAATGGAGGAATAGGGGCAACCTGTTTAGGGACCCATAGAATTGGACCCCTTGATACAATGTTCTTGAAACTTGGTAGGTATCTTGGGGAGAGGTTCCACCAGCTACCCTGTGAGTTTGGTGCCTCTCCCTTAAACCCCTCCCTTCCAGCCCCCAGAATATATCCTATGTTTTCACCATTGACATCAATGGCCCATAGGATATAATGGGGCGAATTGCCGCCAAATTTCTTTCATTCCCTCCTTTCCTTCTCTCTTTTTCCTCTTTCCCTCCTTCTTCTCTTCTCTTCTCTTCTCTCTTTCTTTCTTTCCCACATTCTTCTCTTCTCTTTTTTCCTCCTTTCCATGTTTCCCTCCTTCTTCCCTCTCTTTCTTTCCCTCCCCTTTCCTTCTCTTCCTTTCCTCTTTCCTTCTTTCTAGTCTCTCTCTTTCCTTCCCTCTTTCCTCCTTCTGTGGCCCAACTCTAGTGAGAAGGAGTTTAAACTTTAAACCCCTTCTCTCTTAGCTCCCCCACCCAGACCAGCTGGGGAAGGGAAGGAGAGGCTTTTGAAGATGCCTCCCCCCTTTTGCTTCCCCTTCTGACATCACTTCCGGTGATGTCAGGAGGCGTGGCATATGCTAATAGCCTAATAGCTCATTAGCATACCATATGCTAATGAGCTCCTGCAGCTGTTTTTCTACGAAAAGACCCCTGGGTGAAAGAGTTAGAGTACTGGGGACCCAAATGTACAATGAAGCTAATTTGGTGACCTTTGGCCAGTCACTCTCTCACAGCCAAAGCTGCTTCAGCATGCTGTTGTGGTAATAAAATGGAGCAGAAGTCCATCAGTGGCTATTAGCCATAAGGTATAGATAGGAATTCTCAGGCTGGGGCAAGTGATGCCCTGTGTTCTTGGAGCTTGGGGGCGGGGCAGCAGTGGGAGGGCTTCTACTGTCCTGGCCCCACTGCTGGACCTCCTGATGGCACCTGGAATTTTTGGCCACTGTGTGACAAAGTATTGGACTGGATGGGACATTGGCCTGATCCAACATTGGCTTCTCTTATGTTCTTATGTTCTTAAAAGGAAGAGGAAAGAGCCATGGATTCCCCCTGTACTTTCTGCAGGAAGGGTGGGACAAAAACAAGTAGATAATTTTAAATATGATTGTCAAAGGAAGGATTTCATTTTTTTTAAAAAAATGAAACAAATGAAATGGAGCTATAAAAATAACTGCGGCTCAGACTGTGCCTACTGATTCTTTCCTGCCAATTTATCTTTGTCTGTAATGAAGTTTTCTTGCCATTTTTCATCTGTGTAATTGTTCTCAGTGTTAGGAATCTTTTTCTCCTTATCTAGTTAATGCTGACTTCCATTAGCTTCAGGCAAGTTTGCATGTCACACCATCTTCAGAGACCATGAATAACTCTCTTCCTTCATTTGCGATGTTACCTTGAAAATATTTATAGACTGTGATCATATCCCCCAAAGTTTTCTTTTTCTCATGATGACAAAAAATGTAGCTAGCTCCCTCTTCCCATCCCAATCTCTTTCTTACCCTGTTGGCCTTTTCCGTATTTGTCTGTTTTCAGTGCAATCTGAATTACAGAAATCAAAACACCAAAACAAAGCTGTGATGATACTCAGTTGTAGTACTTGGTAATGGTATCTACTGTATTTATAACTAAAGAATGCTTTCCTTTCTAAATCTTTTTTTCCTCAATCATCGATATTGAGTTATAACATTGTAAGCTATTGGTAGGCATACAGTTTGGCAAGTATGACCAAAGGAAGTCCAAAGAGTGAGATAGAGCCACGCTTGCATGTTTTTCAGACCAGTCCTCTGATCTTCTGTCTTGGAGAGAAGGAAGCACAGTATGGCGGAGTTATGCAGAAGTACAGTAATATCTCCATAACAAAATAAAACAGAAGTCCAGTGATACCTTAAAGTCTAACAGCATTTATTCCAACATGAGCTTTCAACAAAGCTGTCTTGTCCAGATGTAACTCATGAAAGTTCATGCTGGAATAAATGTTAGTGTTTAAGGTGTCAGTGGACTTCTGTTCTATTTTGTTCCAGTAGACTAACACAACCACCCCTCTAAAATTAACTCCATAGCTATACCCATGGGCCTTCTTGCTGCAGTTTTGGTGTAGTGGTTAGGAGTTTGGTGTAGTGATTAAGAACAGTAGACTCTAATCTGGAGAACTGGGTATGATTCCCAATTCCTCCACATGCAGCTAGCTGGGTGGCCTTGGGTCAGTCACAGTTCTCTTAGAGCTGTTCTCTCACAAGCAGTTCTCTCAGAGCCCTACCTATCTCACAGGGTGTCTGTTGTGGGGAAAGCAAGGGAAGGTGATTGTAAGCAGCTCTGAGACTCTGAGTGAAGGGTGGGGTATAAATCCTCCCTCTCCTTCTCCTCCTCCTCCTCCTCTTCTTCTTCCCTGCTACAAAATGCTACTGTCTATACTACTTGTGATTCATATGATGGATGATAGTGTAGTCATTCACCAGGAGGAAATTCTGACACTGTTGCATGGTGATGGAAAGGTTGATGGGATTCCTCTCCTCACCAATAGCTGGCAGTGAAGCAAGGGTGTGTCACAGTTCAAAGTGTGGGAGTTCATGCTTGCTGACAGAGCTGCAGACCTCATTGCTGTAAGCAGCCCAAACCAGTACCGGGGCTGCAGATTAGTCAGCGACTGTGCATGGTACTGACAGCAGTGACCCTCGGCATCCTCTACTACCTCCAAGTGCCTATGGGTAAAGCTGGGAATCTCCTCTTCTCTCTCACCCACTGCCCTAGAGTTGCTGCTGACCATTCTGTCTGGCAAACTATTGCACCAGCTGCTACTGGACACATGTGCCACAGCTTGGGCACTCAAGTTGTACAGAAAGTGACCTCAGTGTCACCTATTCTACATCTATACAGCATGAAGCAAACTTATCTATGTAGCTCAGAAAACATGTAGACAGACAACGAGTACTCTATCAAGAAATGTCCTTTGTGTGTTTTTACACTGGTTACTCAAAATCATGTTGTGATGGACAGGTCCAGTTCCGCCTTTCTGAGAGGTAGCCAGTGGGAGCTGCCAGAATGTTGAGGGAGTCTGGCAGTTGAAGACAGGGAGTCAGAGCGAAGGGTAACAGCAGTGAAAAAAGAATTCTTAAGGCTGTGAAGGGAGCAGCCTTTGCTAGAATTTGACTTCTGAGAAACGATACTTTGTAATTAGTGGCTGCCAGAGTGATCTGGAATCATAAGTCCACATATTAGGAACAATGTATCACTGTGCTTAAGTGATCCCATGTCGTTGAAGTTGTTATTTAAAAATTAACTCTCTTTTTCTCTGTTTGAACCCTTTTGACTGGAAGTCTAGTGTTTCAGAGAAAATGCCACAGACACACGCCAGCCTTGATGGGTGTGGCCAGTAGATTTAATTAACTATCTGGCAGCAGTGAAGAAGGCAAAGAAGTATTGGGTTCCCTGACTCCAATAGTGCTCTGCATTCCTAGGTAAGGGAACCAGACTGCTCTGCCAAGAGGCATCTCTAAGAAAGAGGAGAGAGGGTGCTCAGTGTTTGGAAAGGGGCCAGGGCTCTCTACCTATTAAAAGAACATGTCTCAGGTAGCAAATTGTGACTGCCCTGACTCCTGACCTACTGGTATACCTAAACCTGTCTGAAGACAGTAGTAGTCATAGTCATAGTTTATTACAATCCAAGATCAGCATATATATCAGGCTAATATTGGGTGGCAGAGTGGTTTTGGGGTGAAGTCACACATGTTTTCTGTAAATAATTCTGCAACACAATTACTGTCCAATGACTGCAAGCTAATATTACACCCTACCTGGGCTATGTAAAAGTGATGCCAAAGTTAATATTGGTAAACAGGAATTGGAAACCATTTGGAATGCACATGAAAGCTCATACCTTGAATAAACCTTTGTTGGTCTTAAAGGTGCCACTGGACTCTAGATTTGTTCTAGTAATTGACAAGTGTTTGGCAAGAATAAGAAGAATGTGCCATCAAATTACAACTGACTCATGGTGACTCCAACCATGGGGCGTTCAAAGGAACAGAGGAGCAGAGGTTGTTTACCATTGCCTTCCTCTGCATAGTAACCCCAGTCTTCCTTGTTTAGCACCCAAGCTCCAACAATCTCTAGCTAACTGGGCTGCATTTAGAAATCTTTTTCCCCTTCTTATATCTTTTTTAAAAATAATAATAATAATAATAAAATACATGTATTTCTTTTCTCATATCTAACACTAGCAAGTCCTTGTTTCTAAGAATGCCCACTTGCTTCAGCAGTGTCAGTAGTGAGTGAAATGGTTTCAGGGTACTGGCCTGTGAAAACTGCCATATGGTTTGACTGCAGCTTAAATCCAGGATGCTATTAGAAAACAATAGCTCGGGGTTTACAAAACTAAGAAGCAGCTTTTTTTGGGGGGGGGGTGTTGTTTGGCCATTTAATTCATTGGATATTCTTGTTTTAATTAACATGTCTTCATTTCCATTTTCTCAGCTATGACGGCCCGGGGGATTAGGAAAAAACTTCATTCCAACTGTAATACTTGATCTGAACGCAGAAGATTTGCAATGAACAGCATTTTCTGTTCACAAGAAAAGCAAACACAACAAAAGCAAGAGGGAGAAAAAATTCCCAGCCACCCAAATGATACAGTGTTTGGGCCACTCACAGTTCAAAATTTACTTTATTGCTTCGACAGTCATTTGGCTTGACTCTTTCAAGGGTCTGTCTCTCTCCTTTAAAATAATGGTGTAATCTCTTGACAGCTTTCCTGATGGGTTAGCAAGCTCTTTTCAATCTCCATGTAATTTAGCTCTCTCCTTTCTATTTAATCGAGACCATCTTGACAAAATAAGTGAATGAATGCCTAAAGATCTGGCAAACGCTATGCATGGAAACTGCAAAATAGCCCAGTGCAAAAAGTGGCTCATTTAAATACGTTTAGCACTAAAGAAAATTGGGAAGATTAAAACAAACAGCATAAGTATAAACCCATAAAATGACCATTTCAGTTTCTTTTATAAATGTTTAGAGGACTGCAGGGTGCTGGAGACGGTGTCGTATTTATTCTTTCTGAATCCAGTAACGTAAGAATTTTCACACAACTAAATCGAGCAGAAGTTCTCACAGCCTCTGTTTGTTAGGCAGGTTTGTATACACTTTGTATATACCTTTGCATTCAGAGATAATCATCCAAACTAGCAGTTCACCAAACGGAGACATAGAATCAATCCCCATCTTTCAGATTTCAGATTGGTTATCAACATGTGGTAAAATTCTCTTTACAGCTTGATTAGATGTTACAGGCTACACTGAGATACATGTTCCTAAAATACATTAATACTTGGTAAAACCATTGCCTGTATTTACCCAGTGCTAAATTCATATATCTTTTCCAATGCACAATTAATATTGTGTTTCCCTTCACAACTATGTTCCTACATTACATACATGGCAGTTTTTCTAATCTGTTTTAATCGTGTGGCATTCCATCTTTATTTATTTATTTGATTTGATTTCTAAACCGCTCTCCCCCTGAAGGGCTCAGGGCAGTGTAGATCTTATTTAGCACATATAATAAATTAGTTAAAACATCAACAATTAACTAAATAAAACCATTAAAAGTACAACCTATCTACGATGGCATTCAGTATGTGGTTCTCTCCCTCCATGGAGGCTGGTTATGGGCTGGATACGATGAAAATCTGTTGCTGTCCTCAATTGTAGGCTCAGTGTAACATCTAGGTCCCACAGGGTGCTGATGTCTCCAAGCAGAGAATTCCACCAGGCAGGAACCAGGGCTGAAAAGGCCCTGCTCTGGTTGAAGACAACTGGACACCTTTTGGGCCAGGGACCACCAGTAGGTTTTGATCTTGTGGGCACAAGGCTCTTTGGCAAACATACAGGGAGAGGGAGGCTCGTGCAGGTATGTTGGTTCTGGACTGTTTAGGGCCTTAAAGGTTAAGACCAAAACCTTGAAACAGATCCAATATTCAACTGGGAGCCAGTGCAGCTGGTGAAGCACCAGTTGGATGTCAGCTCTCATTGGGATACCTGTAAGTATCAGTGCCACTGCATTATGGACCAGCTGCAATTTCTGGGTCAGCTCCAAAGGCAGTCCCATGTAGAGTGAGTTACAGAAATCCAGCCTCAAGGTGACTGTTGCGTGGATCACTCTGGCTAGGTCAGGGCAAGAGAGGTAGGGGGGCAGTTGCCCGATTTGGTGGAGGTGGAAAAATGGCAGCCTGGCAACATTCGCAATCTGGGCCTCCACCGATAAGGGGGCATCCAGAAGCACACCCAAGCTGGTATCAGCAGCACACCGTCAAGTGTTGGAAGTTGGCACCCCAGTGTCAGGTCACCCCACCCCAGCCACAGGACCTCCAACTTCAACAGATTTAGTTTCAGCCAGCTCTGCTGCAGCCATCCAACCACAGCCTCCAAAACCTTGGCCAGATTTGATGGGATGGTGTCTGGCTGGCTGTTCATCAACAGGTACAGCTGGGTGTCATCAGCATACAGGTGACAGTCCAGCCCAAAACTCCACATCAAAAACAAGACAGGCTTCAGTGTGAATGCAATGGGAAAAATAAAATACGCTCACTGAAGAAAATCACTGTTCTATGACTTCAATGCACTTGGTTGTACTTTTTATAATATTTATAATGCAAATTTCTTATGTTACACAACAATCATCCTTATGTAAAGTACATGCCATAAACACAGGTAAAGCCAGTAGATAATGATGTGAGTACAATACAAACTCTTGATGCAACTATTCTTGACACTGTTCTGGCTATGTTCCTGGAATGTTTTCTCTTCAAGGCATCTTGATAGAGCTATGAGGTGGAAAAGCAGACTAAAAAGTCTTCATTTTTCAAGCTCCTAAATAGCATTTATCACTCCTTCGTTTAAAAACATGTGAATCCAAGGAATACAAGAGTTAAAGAGAACATGCTTTCCTAGGATTAACAAGCAGTTTCAGATATCTTTATCCACTCTATCTCTGTTGGTGTTCATCATCAGTCTCTTGATGGAGCACTGCAGGAATGACAATAATGTGGATCACAAAACTCCACATTATCTGGGCAAGAGGGTGCACATATACATGTTAAACAATTGACCCTTGGGGAATCCCACACACGAAAGGGTGGTGGGATGACACCCTTTCTCCTAATGCCACCCTCTGTCCCTGGCCATGGAGAACTGATGTAAACCACTGTAAGGCTACCCCATGAATTCCTATATTGGTGAGTTGGTGGGCCAATAGATTGTAGTTGACTGTGTTGAATGCCACTGTCAGGTCTAGTAGCAACAACAGCAACAACCCACCTCAATTCTGCTGTCTGTGGAGATCATCTGTGAGGATGACCAGTGCTGTCTCTGTCCCATGGCCAGGACAGAAGCTGGATTGGAACGGATCTAGGGGTGACGTGTCTTCCAGGAAACTCTGGAGCTGCTCTGCCACCACTCTCTCAATTACCTTGCCCAGAAACGAAAGATTTGAGGCTGGATGGTAATTGGCAAGATCCAACAAATCTAAAGATGGCTTTTTCAAGAGCAGTGTTACCTCAACCTCTTTTAATCCTCATGAATAGACCACAGAACTAAGGGACAGGTTGATAATGTCTATCAGGGGGTCCATGTTCTATCACCACTGGCCTTGACCAGCCATGATGAACATGGATCGAAGAAGAAGAAGAAGAAGAAGAAGAAGAAGAAGAAGAAGAAGAAGAAGAAGAAGAAGAAGAAGAAGAAGAAGAAGAAGAAGAAGAAGAAGAAGGAGGAGGAGGAGGAGGAGGAGGAGGAGGAGGAGGAGGAGGAGGAGGAGGAGGAGGAGGAGGAGGAGGAGGAGGAGGAGTTGGAGGAGGAGGAGGAGGAGGAGGAGGAGATTGGATTTATACCCCGCCCTTCACTACCCAAAGGTGTCTCAAAGCGGCTTACAAACTCCCTTCCCTTCCCCTCCCCACAACAGACACCCTGTGAGGTAGGTGGGGCTGAGAGAGCTCTTGACAGAAACTGCTCTTTTTTCAAGGACAGCTCTTATCAGAACTATGGCTTGCCCAAGGTCATCCAGCCAGGTGCAAGTGGAGGAGTGGGGAATCAAACCCAGTTCTTCCCAGATTAGAGCCTACGCACTTAACCACTATACCAAACTGGCTCTGGTCAGTCTGACAGCACCTGTCAACATTGGCCTGAGAGAACAGGCTGAAGTTGTCAAGTACTGAATCCAAAGACAGTCACGGGGCCTCCAGTTCCTTTACTGTATAAACTGTGGTGGGCAGGTCATGGCAGAGTGACAAGACTTTATCTGCAAAGAAGCTCGCAAATGCCTTGCAGCTAATAGCTGGTGGAACATGCTCCCACTTGAGATCAGGGCCTTGCAGAAGCTATTACAGTTCCGTAGGTCCTGTAAAATGGAGCTGTTCCACCAGGCTTTTAGTTGAGGTGCTGGACACCCAATTAGTTGGCCTCTCTGCATAGAAGCTGCCCTGACTATTTGCCCTATGTGGAGTTTGGTACTGTATGAACCTGATATGGTACCAGTACCACCAGTCTGGTTTATGGAGGGTCTGAACTTATACTTAATGTGCCATCTTTTAATTGTTTAAGCATTTTAGCTGTTTTAAGAATTAATTATATTATTGGTTTTAAATTGTTTATGCATTTTGTTGTTACCTACCCTGAGCCCATTTGGGAAGTGTGGTATATAAATTTAATAAATAAATGAAATGCCCTCAAATTTTGGGCTTTCCCTGAAAGGGACATTAGAGACCTAATTACCCTAAATAATTGTGTTGAGCGAGAGCTGGCAGATGCAATGGAAGCTGTAAAGAAATCCCTTTTAGCAGTTTTCTCTGCTATTTCATAGGTTTTCATAAATGACCTATAGGATGTTCTTGAAGCTTCATCACAAGACCAGTGCCATGTTTACTCTAGCCATCTGAATTCTTGCTTCATCTCCCTGAGCTCTATTGTATACCATGAAGTCAGGTTGGGGCGGCAACAAGGAGGGTGTTGGGGGAAATTTCATAGATGGCTTCAGGGAGATGGGCTTTTGAGTCCTCTATCAGCACATCCAATGAATTGCTGGGAGGTAATGGATTCCACAGAGCATTCTGGAAGCCAATTGGATCCATAAGTCTCTGTAGGCAAGCATAAATCTGCTCACCACCTAGACAGGGCAGGAGCAGCACACTCAACTGGGCAAAATGATCTCACAGTGGCACTTCCTCAGTGGCAATCAGATCCACATTTATCCCCATTTCAAAGATCAAATCCAGTGTGTGGCTTGCTTGGTGTGTAGGAACCAAAGCAATCTGGGAGACTCCAGCATTGCCATGGACATCACAAAGTCCAGGGTCTGTCTAGAGGCTGCCTCATCATCATAAACACTGAAATCTCCAAGGACCAGTAGCCTCAGGAACTCCAAAGCCCAGTCAGCAACTGCCTCTAGCAAGCCTGTCAGATTGTCTGTTGGTGTGCTAGGCAGTTGGTACACCAATCAGACAGCTGGACTCTCCTCGGCTTCCCACACTAGATCTACACAATCAATACTAGAGAGCTTTGGCACAGGGAGTGCCCTGAAAGAGAAAGATGAGTATCACAATCCCCTGTCCATTTGTCCAAAACTGATGAAGGACCAAGAAACTGGGAGGGGGGGAGAGATTTTCTCAAGACAACTGTTTCACCCTTCTTAACACAGGTTTCAGTCACGCATGCCCAGTCCACTTGCTCTTCTGAAAAATAACTTGTCTCGTTATTAATGGACCTGGCATTACATAACATCAGAGTTGGAGAATGGTTTACATTCCTTACCTCTCCATCAACATGCCTTGAGATGGGACAAAGATTGGAAAGAGATTAAGCATTTCTATATCTCCACCTCCTTCCTTTGTAATAACTTCTCCTACCACCATACCTCCCTCTGACCCCGATCACTGGGATCCCTGACCCAGTGTTGGTGTTACAGATGTTGACAAAATCCAGTCCCATATCACAACCCCACCCCTTACCCCATATCCCAACAACAGGTCTACCTGCAACTAACTAACCCTTAACAAGTAGACTCCTTGCCACCCAAATAACAAGTAGATGCCCTCCCACCCTGCCTGGCAGGGAGAATGGGATATAAATTGAAGTAAATAAATAAATAAATATCCCATCTTACTTCCCTCCCACTCTGCCACTAAATAAGAAAGAAAACCCTTACTTACACTAATAATATATAATGGACAGGAATAAATATTCCCAAACTCTACCTAAACTAGACCTATTAAAACCTAACCTACTAAAAAAAAATGGGTTAAGAAAGTGGGTACAACTAGATGATTCAGCCAGCAGCTCAATAAAATATTCTCAGAGAATAAATCCAAGAATCCACTTCCAAAATGAGATGGTCCTGGGTAGCAGTTCTAGTAGTTCTTGGCAGACATAGTTGTAAACTACACTGCAGCTGTAGCTCCAAGATGTTCTATAGGGAGCCAACGATCTTCCACATGAGGTGCTTGATGTAATGGTGGCTATTGGTGGCAAATAAGCCATCTTAAAGGGGAAGCCCCAAAGGTAGGCTAAAGCTCTAGGCCCATCTCCAAACAACTGAACCCCCAGCTTCACCCAGGACCATCTGAGCTATCCAGGATTGTCCAGGTCTCCTCAGTTTCACGCTGAAGGTGTCAGCTATCGAATGGGGTCATCTGCAGGTCTCCAAAACCAGCCATAACTGACTGAAGTTTGTCAGGTTGGTTAACTAAACTGAGTCAGACAGGGCCATTCTAGCACCTCACCTCACTCTTCTGGATTCCACCATAGGACTCAAGGGACCATTGCCTCATCAGCCAGTAGCAGCGCTGGTCAAGACTTCTTGGGTCCGCCCAGGCGTGAAACTATCGAACCCTCTTGATGATTGTTTTTATTCTTGCTATGTTTTACCTATGTTTTACTTAGATCAATTTTGACCATGCACAATAAACATTTATTACTACTACTCTTCCAAGTATACCACATATCTGCCATGGATATTGTCTTTATTGTAGCATCTGGAGAACTGGCCTTGCAAATCACAGAACCAGAATTTAAAAACCTATACTTGAGAATGGCCATAGACTTCCACAAGTGAAGAAAAGCCTTGTGCAAGTTAGTCTGTTGCCTGAAGGATTCTTCTTTGTATGGCAGAAAAATTTGTATAAAAATTGAAAGTGGAGATGTAGAAAAGCTTACGTATATCCTTGCTAAAACTCTGAATTCTGGAGCAGCAGTCTGTGCATTATGCAAGTCCTCTGACCCAGAAAAAAAGCTGACCTAGATGCAGTATATTTAGGCTACATTTGTGCTGCACACTGAGGTGTGCCAAACAATCCTCCACTGCAGCCTGTTGCAGTTCAACATTTGTGTCCTTTTTCACTTCATTTCTTCTAATTTTCCAAACTAGTTTCTGCTTATTTGTTTACTAGGCAGGCTATTTCAAAAACAGAGCACACGAATCTGTAGATTATTTATGTCCCATATAGGCAACGGTAGCGTAGCAGGGGCAATCAGCTCGTATCACTTCTGTTGACAGGATTAATTCTGCTTTGAAAGAAAAATTTTATGGCGGACCATTAGCTCAGATTTCTCTACCTTGTACACACAGCGGCTGTACTTCCTGTCAAATAAATGACTTCCCTGACAATTGTAGGGGCCTCCGCCAACATGACAGCAGCAGTGACTGAAATACAGATTTTATACAAATGTACACACACAAACACTCTTTCTATTTCATCTGTTAAAACTGAGGTACATGTTTGAATTTAAAAGAAGGTATATATTTGAATTTTAATGAAGAAAGGTGCTACCTGATAGCATCTATATTATTTTTATAATCTCATCCTTCTTCAGGGGACCTCAGGGGACCATGTATTCCGCCATTTATCTCCCCACCCCCATTTATCCTTACAACAACTCTGTGCTAGTTCAACCATTGAGTTTGATGGCTGAGTGGGGATTTGAACTCAAGTATTTCCTAAACCTGGACTGACACACTAACCACTACAACACAGGTTCAGTTTTATTTCTGTTTACTCACCATCTTCAATAGGATTTACTCTTTTGAATATCTGTTCTAAGGTGATAAAGGCTTGCAGCTGCAAAGGAGTTACTATGACTACAACATTAAGTCCAACATGGAGAGTTTGCCATATACCTGTAATAAGCATATTATTTCCCAGGCTTCTCTAGAAAGATTGTTCTACCCCTGGATAGAATGAACTTAGGGTTGTTCCACCCATGGATAGAAGGAATTTAGGACTAAGTGGAAGATGAGCCGGTAACCTTTATATCTGAGTGAGGATATGAACCTGAGTCTCTCCAGCATTCTAATCAATATACCAAACTTTAGCTGCTGTAGATTTTCTGGGTTGTCTGGCCATGGTCTTGGCATTATAGGACCTGACGTTTTGCCAGTAGCTGAAATTGGCATCCTCAGAGGTATAACACAGAAATATGGAGTACTCTCTGTCAAGGTGAGAAGAAAAATGGTAGGCATGTCATTTATATCTACCCTGGAAGGTGTGGTAGGGCTGAGTCATTATCTTGTAGGAGTTCCCCAGGCTATGAACATGCTAATGGAGGAGCTTTCCTGAGGAGGTTCTTTTGTCTATGGATTGTTTCCTGAGGAGGCTTCCTGTTTCCTGAGGCTTCTTTTGTATCTGGATTGGCTGTTGAAATTCTAATCTTATCTGTAGTGCTATTGTTTTTCAGGACAGGAAACCATGCCGTATTTATTTTTAAACTCTCTTCTTTCCTGTTGAAATTATGTTTATGAATTTCAATGACTTCCCTGTGTAATCTGATATGGTAATTGGAAGTGTTGTCCAGACTTTCAGTGTCTTGAACTTGGAGTCCCTTTAAACCCTGGCTTTCTGCTCCATCCATGAACCATCACAAACCACTATGAACTGTTTTTAATGTCTGTGAAAGTTTGTGACAGTAGACTCATCACGAACCTCTGTTTTCAAACCATGAACAGGGCAAAATTCATTATGAATTTTGTTTCGTGGTTCGGTTCATGCCCATCCCTAGATATGTAAAGGGACATATCGGTGGCCTATCTGCAGCATGAATAGTATGGGCAGTACAGGTCTGTGGCATTTTAGGATAGAGTCAAGGAAGCCACTGGTCCTAGGCATGATTCAGGGTTCACTCGCACTCCTAAATGCCTTTCCACAGGGTTACTGCTACCTCCTCATAGCTCAGCAGACTAGAGTCTAAACCACACCCAGTCCCAGGAGGCTGAATATGCACTATAATTTACACTATTGTAATGATTACACTATTGTATGATTACATACCGCTTTGTAATGATTACGTAAGTACCACTATTGTAATGATTACACTACTGTAATTACACTACTGTACCACTCTATCACATACACTATGTTGTAATTGGGGGGAATTGTTCAAGTAGGTTGGTTGCCACTGTTCTAGGTCATCTTCACGTACCATTCAGATTTACAGCTGTGGGTTTCTGTTGACTTTTCATAAAGCTTCCTTAAAATTGCAGAGAAAGCAGGAACAGCAAAGTAAGGAATTTCAGGCTTTTCATAAAGCATGCTGCTGTTCTAAATTTGCAGTTTTGTATTCAGACACAAGACTATCTGCAATGGCCATTCTGATTCAGTTCCAGGTTCCAGGATTGCTGCTATGAATATTTTACATAAAGATATAAATTTTTATTGTTTCTAAAAGTCACATCCTGCAAATTGGCTAATTTCTGAATAAAGGAGACTGCTTTCTGAATAGTGGCCCTTGTATTAGGATTGCAGCCAAATGGGACTATACATATTACTCCAGTTCTGAAAGGTCATTTTTCATCTAGATTATATGAGCCAATAAATCATTTAAAAACCAGCCTCCTTTCTGGGGGGGTGGGCAGGAGGTTCCTAGCCTGAATTTTGTAGGACCTGCAGTAATAGCTACCCTATGAAGGATACAAAGGAGGCAGATCTATTTTCAAAATGGTCTAAAGCTGCCACCTTCTGGCAAATAGATGATACTATCCTTCTTTATTCTTACCTAATAATCTAATCATAATCTGCATCTCCCAAATAGCTATGAGTATAGCATAGAGAGTTCTGTAACCAGAATTCTCCCCTTCCCCCGGATTTATCAGACAACTTCCCTGATCCTTTTCTATGATTTAGATCTGTACCACAGAGGATTTTCTTTTTAGCATACTATTCTGGCACACATCTACTGAAGAGAAGAATATATCAGGGCTATATACTACATGAGGCTAAACCATGCTGGAAATCATTCATTTGCCCCCCATTTCTGGTGGATAATTAAATGGCACTTTGGTAAAAACAATTCACTGCTCCTTCCCATGGTCCATTGTCCTCTGCTTTTATATGGATCAGTGTGCACTTTGAATGTTTGAACTATATCTATAAATAATACCACATTATTCCATGTGGGTAACAGTGTCCTTATGTGAGTGTCCTTAATACTCTGATAAAGTAGAGAGCCAGTTTGGTGTAGTGGTTAAGAGTAGGAATGTGCAGGGGGGGGAATCAATATTTTTTGGATTTGGGGGTTTGGTCCCTTAAAAATTGGTATAGTCTTGAAAACCCAAATTCCAATATCGATACTGTATTGGAATTCAGGTAAAATTCAGGAATCTCGATTTTTTTGGCTCCATTATACCCTATGGGGGACATTATAGTCAATGACAACTCTCCTAGGGTATATTTAGTGGGCTAGGGGCAGTTAGTTTGAGATAGATGCACCAAATTTGCAGTGTAGCTGCTGGAGCTTGTCCTCAAAAGAACCCCCAAGTGTCAATAAGATTGTACCAGGGGATACAATTCTATGGACACCCAAAGAGGGTGCCCCATCCTCCATTGTTTCCAATGGTGAGAAAAAAGCAAGGCAAGCATACAAGCCCAGCAGATTCTCCCAGAGAATCTCTGCAGTAGAAAGTGAGGTGTGGGGAGGGGGCATGCTTGCAAGACCAGCAGCAGAACCAGTGCAATGTGCCCAGAAGTACCAGTGTCACTGTGGCAGTACCAAAACCCAACAGTACTAAGATCGAATCTGAGAATCTCTGAGGGGGGGCATTTCTGCAAGGACAGCAGAACCAGTGCAATGTACTACAGCCCAGCAGCAGAATCCAATGCCAACCTACTGTTGCCCAGCAGCAGAATTCAGTACCAACTTACTAGTGCCAAGTAGCAGAACCCAGTGCCAATGTGGCAGCAACATAAGTAACCAATGTCACACCAGAGAATACCAGCAGGGTTTAAAAAAAAAATTCTGGCAGAAACAATGGCAGTAGCAGCCCAACAGAACACTCAAAAGTGCAGGGTAGGCAGGCACTTTTGCTAGCCCACCTGAACCAAGGCTACCCCAATACACAGAAGCCCAGTAATGTTGAGCTGCTATTAGCCACACTGGCATTGGGTTCTGCTGATAGGCACTAGTAGATAGGCACTCCGTTATGCTACTGGGCAGCCACTACTGTACTGGTTCTGCTGTCCTGCAACTCCCTCCACCTTCCTTGGATTCTGTGCTTGACACCAGTCTTGTTGAGGGGGCCTGGCATTTGCCACAATAGCACTGGGTTCTGCTGCTGGCCTCTAGTAGGTTGGCATAGGGTTCTGCTGCTGGGCACTAGTACATTGCACTAGTTTTGCTGCTCTTACAGAAATGCCCCCCACACTTTACTTCAGAGATGCTCAGATTTTCAGATTCTCAAATCTGACCTTAGTCCTGTTGGGTTTTGGCACTGGTTCTGCTAAGCACATTGCACAGGTTCTGCTGCTGGCTTGCAAAAATGCCCCCCTGCACAAACACACATCACATTTTCTACTGCAGAGATTCTCTGGGATAGTCTGCTGGGCTTGTATTGCCTTGCTATTTCCCCCCATTGGAACCAGTGGAGGATGGGGGCACCCTCTTTGGGTGTCCGATCTTGTTGAAACTTGGGGGTTCTTTTGGGGAGCAGCTCCAGCAGCTCAAACCCCCTCCCCCAGCCCACTGAATTTACCCTAGGAGATTTGCCATTGACTATAATGGCCCGATCTCTCCTTATAAATAATTATCTTTTGGTTTCGCAAGATTCCATGCGCTCCCATTGGCTGTAAAATGCCCTCCCTCAGCCATTGGCCCATCAGCTGCCACTCAAGAGTACTCACGTGCCATTGGCCGTGTGCTGGGTCTGCTCCTCTTCCCCACCCACTCCCCCTGGCAGACAGCTCTCTCTCCTGAGGAAGACAGTTCTCTTGACTCCTGTGAGGGACTGTCCCCTCAGTGGCTGTTGGTAGGCAGCCAAGCTTGGTTCTGTGAGTAAAAAAACTTTCAGCATAACCCCCTCCCCCACCCATAACCCCCTCCCCAATGGCCACTTTCCTGTCAGAATAAATGGAAAAAGGCTCTTTCTCCTGCTTAGCTTCAGCATGGCTGGCTGGCTAATGAGGTGGGCCAGCGACCATCAGACCATTTTCTTCAACTCCCCGCTGTGCGGCTGACTTTCCCCTAGGGCTGCCAATCTCCAGGTGGGACCTGGAGATCTTCCACTGTTACAATTGACCTCCAGATGACAGAGATCAGTTCCCTGGGAGAAAATGGTTGCTTTGGAGGGTAGACTCTATGGCATTATACCCTGCTGAGTCCTTCCACACACACCCCAAATGCTGCCCTCCACAGGATCCACCCCCCAAATGTCCAGGTATTTCCCTAATCACAGTTGGCACCTGTACTTTCTCCTCTGTCAGTAAAAGGTCCTTTCCACACTTATGTTGGCCTTTGGGAGAAAACTCATTGGGCCCAGTCCTGATCAGGTTGCCAACTCCAGGTGGGCGATCCCTGGAGATTTGAGGGATGGAGCCTGGAGAGGGTGAGGCTTGAGGAGGGGTGACACCTCAGACAGGTACGATGCCATAGACTCCACCCTTCAATCCAGCCATTCCCTGATGGGGAACCATTGTTGCCAATCTCCAGGTGGTGGCTGGAGATCACTCAAAATTAAAACTGCTCTGTAGGAGGGATGGGGGAGGAGATGGAAAACTAAAGGTAGGTTGATGGTTGGCTGGGAGGGAGATAGGGTTGTCAACTCCAGGTTGTGAAATTCCTGGAGATCTGAGGGGTCGAACCTGGAGAAGGTGAGTGTTGAGGAGGGCTGGGACCTCAGACAGGTACAATGCCATAGACTCCACCCTCCAAACCAGCCACTCCCTCCTGGGGGACCACTGTTACCAATCTTGGGGGTGGGCTGGAGATCACTCAAAATTACTACAACTCTTCAGGTAGCAAAGATCAGTTCCTCTGGAGAAAATGGTGGACTCTGTCATTATACCCTGCTGAGATTGCCACAGCAAATTGTCACTGAGTGCCCAAAGCCGGGGCACTCTCCCAGAGCCTCTTTCTAGAACCCGTTGTATTTATTTCCACAACGGGCCTTATTCCTAGTAGGATATAAAGGAACTGAAAAATTCGGGATTCCTGAATTAATTTAAGATTCTCTTATCAGTAAGCCAAATCAGATCAGTAAGCCAAATCAGATTCAGCTTGGAAATGCCAAATGCACATCCCTAGGTAAAAGCACAGACCCTTATCTGGAGAACCAGATTCGATTCCCCACTCCTCCACTTGAAGCCACTGGGTTACTTTGGGTCAGTCACGGTTCTCTCAGCCCAGAAAATAAACCTAGTTTACCACAAAAAGACCTAGTCATATTTCCCACTCAAGCTGCTGCGGGGTTGCGCCGCCGTTTGCCCCGAGATTTTTAGTCAATTTCACACCCGAAGCCGCGGGGCTGCGTTTTGACCCGCGGCTTCGCCCAATTTCCCCCGCAGTTTCGTAATCCTCAAAAAACAGGATTACGAAACTGCGGGGAAATCGGGTGAAGCCGCGGGTCAAAACGCAGCCCCGCGGCTTCGGGTGTGAAATTGACTAAAAATCTCGGGCAAACGGCGGCGCAACCCCGCAGCAGTTTTAGTGGGAAATCACCCCTAGAGTTTCGGACTGCCAGACAATCTTTGGATACTATACCCACTGCCATACAATAACTAATTACTCTGATAAAGTTGGTTAGGAAAATATTAGAGTAGACCCTGTCTGGTGAGAATGTGCTAGAAGATACATACACACACACAGATATATATCCAATGATCCAAGTCTGAGGTTCAGATCTGTACAGTTTTGGAGGTTAGGCTTCTTTTGCACTGTCCAAGTTCAGATCTGGCAACCTTCTTTTGCTCCCACTGCTGGCTAAGTGCCTGAGTTAATGAATGGAAATGATTCATAGTGAATTATGGCAATGATTGTAGCAATTTCACATGTTCTGGCATTGTGACAGTAGCCATTATCTGGTGTTAAGAAGATAGCTGTTTTGATCTATGACAACATACAGCCTTCTTACATGGATTTATCATTTAAGAAAGTACATAGATGCTGCTGCTGCATATATCCCATACATCCATGCCTGGCGATAGCGTCTAATTCAGAACTCACGAAGTTGCATCGGCTTGGCTACATTCAACCCTAAAAATGTTATTGCTTTGCCACATCCAGCCTTTTAAGCAATGTAATGATGAGCTTTATTCTCTTCACACAGGTTCTGTCTGGCTGCAATGCACATCAGATGAGTTTCAGAATCCACAACATGACTCAGAGGAGATTAAGATGTATAATTTTGCTGACAGCCGTATTTCATTTCTTGGAGACTTGTCTGTTCTCAGCCCCCTTATCTCTAGTTTGAATGATGTTGCAAAGTAGCTGACATTGATTCTCCTGTTCCAACCAAGATGTTGTTGTGCATTTAATGCAATTTCCCACTGTTCCAAAAAGGAGAGAAAACAGTCTCAAATCATGATGATTTGAAATGTTGTAAAAGGCATATCTGTCAACTGATTTTTTTTTCTAGGTTCATAAGAAATTATCATTACAAACATGTTTTTTTAAAAAGCCCAGGAAATCACTACAGAAAGGGGAGACGGGCCCAACAGAATACATAATATACATAACATTATGAGTAAAACTCATGAAGTTCTTTTTATAAACACCTACCTCAAGGGACCCCAATTAGGGAAGAGTGATTGCTCTTAAAGGCTCATTTACACAATTTATTTTTGAAGTAGGTTTTATCCACTTTAGGCAGGGGTTCATACAAAATCATGAGCACACATCAAAGCAATAAACTGCAGGAAGAGGCTGTTATTTCCTTTCCAACTATACAAACTGATAGTCGTGGCCAAGGGAGAGGAAGGGGCAGCTATTTGGGTGATCCTGTAAATAGCCCCTGTAACATTAGAAGATGTTTCCAGGATGCAAGATCCTAGCTAAGTGTTCCCTAAATTTTGGCATTGGTATGGGTCTTCGCTGATGCTTATAATAGGCACATAGTTACAGTATGTGATGATCAATTCATAGTCTGCCCTGGATGTGTGAAATTGCTCTCATCTTCCATCATGTCATCAGTCATCATAGATCATTGCCCTTCATCTCCTCAGGCACTTAACTAGCAAAGGGAGCTAATTGAGGTTGCCTAGTCTTAGCCTCGAAATCTATGTCTATGTCTTTATATGCTACCAGGCAGGAAGATGGGCTCTCATGCCAGCCTCCGGAGCTTGCTCTCCTTTCCCACTTTCTAATGGGCAAAACTCCCTCATGGATCACTGCCTTGTCGTGGCGAGGGGGCTTGCGTGGTTCGATGAGGCTGTGGGCTATGCCGTGGAGGGCCACCCAGGACGGACAGGCCACAGCAGAGAACTCAGACCAAGCGTGATCCCCCTGGAGAAGGAAATGGCAACCCACTCCAGTATCTTTGCCAAGAAAACCCCATGGACAGTAACAAAAGGATAAAAGATATGACACCGGAAGATGAGCCCCTCAGGTCGGAAGGTGTCCAATATGCTACTGAGGAAGAGCACAGGGCAAGTACGAGTAACCCCAGAAAGAGTGAAGCGGCTGGGCCAAAGCCGAAAGGATGCTCAGTTGTGGATGTGTCTGACGGTGAAAGGAAAGTTCGATGCTGCAAAGAACAATACTGCATAGGAACCTGGAATGTAAGGTCTATGAATCAAGGTAAGCTTGACGTGGTCAAAAATGAGATGGCAAGAATGAACATTGACATCTTGGGAATCAGTGAACTAAAATGGACAGGAAGGGGCGAATTTAACTCAGAAGACCATTATATCTACTACTGTGGCCCGGAATCCCGTAGAAAAAATGGTGTGGCCTTTATAGTCAACAAGAGAGTGAGAAAGGCAGTACTGGGATACAATCTCAAAAATGACAGAATGATCTCAGTCCGAATCCAAGGCAAACCATTCAATATCACAGTAATCCAAGTCTATGCCCCAACCACTGCTGCAGAAGAGGCTGAAGTGGACCAGTTCTATGGAGACCTACAACAGCTCATAGAACTAACACCAAAAAATGATGTCCTTATCATCATAGGGGACTGGAATGCTAAAGTAGGAAATCAAAAGGTAACTGGAATAACAGACAAGTTTGGCCTTGGAGAACAAAATGAAGCAGGGCAAAGGCTAACAGAGTTTTGTCAAGAGAACACGCTGGTCATAGCGAACACCCTTTTCCAACAACCTAAGAGGCGTCTCTACACATGGACATCACCAGATGGGCAACACCGAAATCAGATTGACTATATAATTTGCAGTCAAAGATGGAGAAGCTCTATCCAGTCAGTAAAAACAAGACCTGGAGCTGACTGTGGCTCAGATCATGAGCTACTCATTGCAAAATTCAGACTTAAATTGAAGAAAGTTGGGAAAACCACAAGGCCATTCAGATTTGACCTAGATCGCATCCCCGATGAATATACAGTAGAGGTGAAGAATAGGTTTAAGGGACTAGATTTGATAGACAGAGTGCCTGAAGAACTATGGACAGAGGTCCGTGACATTGTAAAGGAGGCAGCAATCACCGCCATCCCAAAGAAAAAGAAATGCAAGAAAGCAAAGTGGCTGTCTGATGAGGCTTTACACATAGCAGAGGAAAGAAGGAAAGCTAAAGGCAACGGTGAAAAGGAAAGATTTGCCCAACTGAATGCAGATTTCCAGAGAACAGCAAGGAGAGATAAGGAGGCTTTCCTGAATGAACAATGCAAAGTAATAGAGGAAAACAATAGATTGGGAAGGACTAGAGATCTGTTCAAGAAAATTGGAGAAATCAAGGGAACGTTCCATGCAAAGCTGGCCATGATAAAGGACAAAAACGGTAGGGACCTAACAGAAGCAGAAGAGATTAGGAAAAGATGGCAAGAATACACAGAAGAACTATACAAGAAGGACCTCAATGTCCTTGACAACCACGATGGTATAATCACTGACCTCGAGCCAGACATCCTGGAAAGCGAAGTTAAATGGGCCTTAGAAAGCATTACTAACAACAAAGCTAGTGGAGGTGATGGTATCCCAGCTGAGTTATTCAAAGTCTTAAAAGAAGATGCTGTTAAAGTGCTGCACTCAATTTGCCAACAAATTTGGAAAACACAACAGTGGCCACAGGATTGGAAAAGGTCAGTTTACATTCCAATCCCAAAGAAGGGCAATGTCCAGGAATGTTCAAACTATCGCACAATTGCACTCATTTCACACGCTAGCAAGGTCATGCTCAAAATCCTACAAGCTAGGCTTCAACAGTACGTGGATAGAGAACTGCCAGAAGTACAAGCTGGGTTTCGAAGAGGTAGAGGAACTAGAGATCAAATTGCCAACATTCGCTGGATTATGGAGAAAGCAAGAGAGTACCAGAAAAACATCTACTTCTGCTTCATTGACTATGCTAAAGCCTTTGATTGTGTGGATCACAATAAATTATGGCAGGTTCTTAAAGAGATGGGAGTACCGGACCACCTCACATGTCTCCTGAGAAACCTGTATAAGGGTCAAGAAGCAACAGTTAGAACCGGATATGGAACAACTGATTGGTTTAGCATAGGAAAAGGAGTACGACAAGGATGTATATTGTCACCTTGCTTATTTAATTTATATGCAGAGTACATCATGCGAAATGCTGGCCTGGATGAATCACAAGCTGGAGTTAAGATTGCTGGGGAAAAGATCAATAACCTCAGATATGCAGACGATACCACTCTGATGGCAGAAAGTGAGGAGGACCTAAAGAGCCTCTTGCTCAGGGTGAAAGAGGAGAGCGCAAAAGTGGGCTTGAAGCTCAACATCAAAAAAACTAAGATCATGGCATCTGGCCCCATCACTCCTTGGCAAATAGAAGGGGAAGTCGTAGAAGTAGTGACAGACTTCACGTTCCTAGGATCCCAGATCACTGCAGATGGTGACTGCAGCCATGAAATTAAAAGACGCCTGCTCCTTGGGAGGAAAGCGATGGCAAACCTAAACAGTATGATAAAAAGCAGAGACATCACCTTGCCAACAAAAGTCCGCATGGTCAAAGCAATGGTATTCCCCGTAGTAATGTATGGTTGCGAGAGTTGGACTATAAGGAAGGCCGAGCGCCGAAGAATAGATTCTTTTGAACTATGGTGCTGGAGAAGACTCTTGAGAGTCCCTTGGACTGCAAGGAGATCAAATCAGTCAATCCTAAAAGAAATCAACCCTGATTGTTCCTTGGAAGTCCAGATCCTGAAGCTGAAGCTCAAATACTTTGGCCACCAAATGAGAAGGGAGCATTCACTGGAGAAGACTCTGATGCTGGGAAAGATTGAAGGTCAAAGAAGAAGGGGACGGCAAAGGATGAGATGGTTAGACAGTGTCATTGATGCAACGAACATGAAATTGAGCAAACTTCAGCGGACAGCGGAAGACAGGAGGGCCTGGCGTAATCTGGTCCATGGGGTCGCGAAGAGTCGGACTCGACTGTGCGACTGAACAACAACAAAAATGGGCAAAAATGAAATTCTGCTTGCTACGGCAGCAAAGAAGGGTGAGCAGAAGCCATGACAGAGCACCCAAGAGGGAAGCAATTCCATCCTCTCTTACAGGTTAAGATGGCTGGAAAGTGCTGAACATGTTATGATTTGGCCATCACTTGTGTTAGTTAAGTTATCATTTAAACTGAATATGTTGCAGTCTTTCATGCAGCCCTGGTCCCCTTTTCCTGCCTGTATTGATCTCTTGTTCTTTATTGATTTCTTTAGGCAACTTTTATGCTGCCTTTATGTCTTCCAAAGATACCTGAAGTGGCTCACACAACTGTGATAAAAACAATACACAAACAACACACAATACAAGTTGGGGGGGCACAAGAAATTGAATTTTCCCCATTGCTACTATTTCCTCTTTCTCTTCCTTGAAAGTTCCCATAGCCTGTCCCCTTTTCCTGCATCCTTCTCTCCTTCCCACCTACCAGCCAAGCTACCTGTAGCTATCCCCATCTTTAACTTTCCTTCCTTCCCTCCCCTGGCAACCTCTCTCTGGAAAAACAGCGCAGTTCCAGGTACTACATAGTGCCATCTACTAGGCCAGGCCCAGTTGCACTGTGGGGAACCCACAAGGAGTTGAGGGGACACCTCCCTTCCCATGTATACCCCTTCCCACACTATTTCCTCTTTTCTTCCTCCTGGCAACCCCCATATCCTCACCTTTCCATAATTTCTTTTTTTCCTTTCCAATTAAATTTTTATCTGCTCCCCCCACCTTCAGCTGTATTTATTATTTATTTACTTCCTTTATATCCTACATTTCTCCATAGTGGAGAGTGGAGACCCAAAAACAGCTTGCAGCATTCTCCTATCCTCCATTTTATCTTCACAACAACCTTGTGAGGTAGATTAGGCTGCTAATGTGTAAGTGGTCCAAAGTTACCCAGGGAGCAGAATGGAGATTTGAACTGAGGCCCCCAGATCTTAGTCCAAAACTCAAGCCACTACACAACACTGGCTTTTGTGAGGTGGCTGCTGCTGAACAGCAGCAAGCAGCTGGGCCAGAAAGAATCATGCAAGTCAGGTGGTGTTGGAGTGAGCGACTCGGCATGCCTGGGCATTGGGGGACACTACATAACTCTAAGCGTATACAGGTGTTATCTCCTTGAATGGGATGCCTCTCTTTGTCTCAACCTGGGAGCTGCCCACTGACCTCTTCTCTAGCTTTGTCCTCTCACTCTCTGTCCATGGCCTTCCATGGAGACATATGTCTCTGCAGGTCTCTCCTACAGTGCCGTCATACTCCCACATACATGATGCCGGACAAGCTGGCCATTTGTGATAGGAAAAGTACTTTTTAGATTAGGCTTCTTTCTCTCCCTTGACTGCAACCTGAATGTGAACTGGATCTAATTGAATAAATATAAGTTTACCTTTTTTGCAATATACTTCTTGGGAGATTTATTTACTGCACTCAGTATCATGGTTCTATGGATGGGCAAAACTCTGCTATATTCACCAAATATCCCAATAGGTGGTAGCAAGTTGTCCAGTGGTTGTCACTGGGTCTGGTCCCTCAAAGACCAAAACAGACCCGGAAAAGGCCCTGCCCCCTCCTCCTGCCTTTCACTGACAGAAGGCCGGAAGGTTGTTGTGGTTGCCTAACAATGGCCACTGAGGTCACCCATTTCTTAAAGCTACAGGCACTGCTTCTATTATTTGAAGAAGGGGATTAATCCCCAATGTATCCTTACTTTTTTAGATTTCTTTTTTTAGACTTTTTAGATTAATTCTTTTAGATTTATACCTGCTACTTTTCTCAGGTTTGTAGAAAGATCTGTCTTGTCTATCCATGGCCTCAGTCACTGGGGCCGTGAGAATTAGATATATTAATTAAAAGTTTTTCATCTAAGCTTCTGAGATTCTGTCTTACCCAGTCCCCCAAGTGAATCTCATAGAATCTTTAATGAGTTTCTCCAGCTTCTGCATCCACTCCACCAAGATGATCATCAGAACCTGGAGCTGTTTCCTTTCTTCAGAGAGAGGTACTTCGGACAGGTAAAAGTGCAAGACTCGTCTGCCCTCTTAGAACTTTAGAGTAACCTGACTATCACACACTGTTAGTGTAGGACTTACACTTGAAAGCTTCTCTAAATTCAACAATACATTCTTCAGAAGAATCTAGTCTATTCTGAAATACATGTCTGACCAGTTTGTCCAAACCAGATATCAGATCTCCAAAACTCAAAAGGATTTATGAGAGGAAGCAAGGGGCACTCTTTTTCACTGCAGGAACTCAGAGATGTCTCCCCTTTGTATTATATGGCATGGACATGTCCATCCAGCATTATCCATCCATCCTGAAGTGGAACTCCATCCTGCATCCCAAAAACTGTGTGCTTAGCAAGGTTCACCCTATCTATTCATTCAACTTACTACGACTTCTTGTTCTAATCCAATTATCTCTATACTCTAACTAGCAAAATCTTAAACCTGTCAAATTTGGCTGGAATTCAGACTTTGGCCGAGTTCAGACTGGCAGTTTGCCCCAAGAGAGGCGCATTTCAACAACGTTTCACAAGCGGATTAAAGGGGGCATTCACACAAGCACATCTGTCCGGCATTCCCCTGCCGCACTCAACCTGTCTTGTAACATTTTGTTCCCGAGTTAAAAAGATACCTATGTATCTTTTAACTGTTCCCAAGTTAAAAAGCATGTCTATCCTGTGTATATCCTGCGCCAACACAGTGTGAATGCTAAAATCCGCGATTTTGATTGTGTCCTTATGTGCATATGCGCTCATGCGCATAAGCGCATATCTCCAGATTAGCAAAACAGAAAAACGCGCCTTACAGCCATGCCTTTGGGCCAACAGTGTGAACACTCTCTCACACCTCCTCCCCGGTATGCTCCCGCATCAGTCGGTGCAGTGTGACCAGGAAAACCCAGAACACTTTGATCCGGTGCTTTTTTGCCACCACTCGCTCCCACTTCAAACTGCCAGTCTGAACACGCCCTTTATCAGGAGGAAATGGAAGTTCAAAATCAGAACTGGGAAGAGGAGCAATAGAGAAGTTATTACTATTATTATTATTTATCAGATTTCAACCACCCTCCCTCACCAAGCAGGGTTCAGGGCTGTTTACAGCATAATAATACATAGTACAGGATTAAAACTTAAAACCAATCTATATATCTAATTCCCAAGTGGCCCCCTATGTGCGGATATCTAAATCCGCACATCGGGGGCACCTGGGGGGCAGGGAGATTTTCCTGCGCACGTGGGGCAGTCCCCACGTGTGCAGAAAAATCTAAAAAGTTTAAAAAATTATACGGGGATCTTTAAATCCCAAAAAAGTAAAGAGCCCTCCCTGCGCATGCGCAGGGAACGCTCTATAAACTGGCCGTTGCTGCCGGGATGGGAGGACGGGAGAAGGCTTGGCAGGCCAGCCGGCCTCACCTCTGCTGCTGGGGAGGGAGGAAGGGGGAGACTTGGCGAGCAGCCGGCCTCGCCGCTGGGGATGGAAGGTGAAGCTTGGCGGGCCAGCCGGCCGGCCTCCCCCCCGCCGCCGCCGCTGCCGCCCGGGTGGGTGGGTGGTAGGGAGGGGGAGACTTGGCGGGCCGGCGGGCCGGCCTCCCCGCCGCCGCCCTGTTGCTTGCTTGGGTGGGTGGGTGGGTGGGTGGGTGGGTGGGAGGGAGGGGAGGCTTGGCGGGCCGGCCGGCCAGCCTCCCCCCGCTGCTGCCGCCGCCGCCCAGGTGGGTGGGTGGTAGGGAGGGGAGGCTTGGCGGGCCGGCTGGCCAGCCTCCCCGCCGCTGCCGCCGCCGCCCTGCTGCTTGGGAGGGAGGGGGAGGCTTGGCGGGCCAGCCGGCCAGCCTCCCCCCCTGCCGCTGCCGCCACCGCCACCGCCGCCGCCCTGTTGCGAGGGAGGGAGGGGGAGGCTTGGCGGGCCGGCTAGCCTCGCCGCCCCTCCGCTGCTGCTGGGGAGGGGGAATCTCGGCGGGCCGGCTGGCCTTGCTGCAGCCGCCGCCGCTGCTGGGGGGGGAGGGGGAAGCTTGGCGGCTGGAGTACTCCCTCCCCCCGCGAATATCGCGGGTCCCGCCTCTTGTAAAATATAATAAGCAACTGGAAAAGATGGTGTTAAAAATTTCAACAGTGCCATTGCCTCACGGGTGTGGGGGGGGCAGAGGGGATGAGAGTGCCAAAAGGATACCACCATCACTGTCCTCAACCAAATGCCTGACAGAACATCTCTGCCTCACAAGTCCTGTGGAACTGTAACAGATCCTGCAGGGGATGGATGTTATTTGGCAGAGAGTTCCACCAGGCTGGAGCCAGGGCAGAAAAAACATTGTTCGTGGAACAGCTGTAAATGCATTGTTTATAATATACTGCCTCAGTGCACACTATTTTTTTTTCTGTGTATCCAGCAAACGTATCCACTGGGCAATATGTCATAACAGAGATATAACTTAACTGCTTCTAGTGCAAATGTACATGATCAAGCAGGTAAGTCATTCTTTCTAGCTCAATCAGTGTCAATCTGAACTTGTAGAGAAATGTTTCACAGAACTACCAATGATATTCAACACTACATACAGTCTTTCAATTGTTCCTTTACCTAGCTATACTACTCTTAACAATGTATACCTGATTTCATTCATCTTATGTGCTTATATAGCTTCTTACATAACAGGCTGAAGGTGAACATGTGAGTTACACGGAGTGAGGCCACTGGTCTATCAGCATCAGTATTGTTTGCTAAGGATGGCAGCAGCTCTCAGGTCTTTCACATCACTTAGGGATGCTGGAGACTGAACTAGGACCTTCTGCACGCAGTTACAGCTGGGCAAGTTTCCCATGTCTTAGAAAATTGTGCTAGCTAGGCTACAAGCTACAATGTAGGGCTGATCATAACGCTAGGAAAATAAGCCTGGTTTTGGCTATGGTTTATCTATTCATTCTTACTCAGTAGCTTGGACTGAATTTTTTTACTTCAGTAAGTAATTATTACTGCTACTAGCATTACTATTCTATTTTTTTCCTGCTTCTAAAGAAATCATTCCTATGGTTAAACTAACAGCATTCATAAAAATTGAAAGAAAGTATCAGGGAATACGTATTTGGAACGTAACTAATCAAAATCCAGTCTGAATGTTTACTAACCTGAGGTGGTTCTTCTAATAGCTAAGATTACCGTTGACTTTGGGTAAGGAACTGAATAGGCTATATCCAGTTGTTCTTTTGATAGTACTGTAACTTCTGTCTCTGCACTGTGCTTTCAGTTTCCATTTTGTGACATGATCGTTAACTTTCCATTTCCCTGGGGGAGAGGAGGAAAGGAGGGCAATGAAAGAGTTAGTCTGCAGATATGTGACTGACAGAGATGTTGTTGAACCAGATACCTAGGGTTGCCAGGCCCCTTCACAACACTGACAGAGGAATGGAGGGAGCGCTCTGGGAGCCAGAAGCATCACCCCCTACATGCCGATTTCACCAGAAGTGGCGTCACACAACATACCTACATCACCCAGAACTGATGTAAGCACATTGGGGGGCAACACAAAACCAGGGGATCCCCTGCCCGCAGCGGGGGACTGGCAACCCTAAGGATACCAGAACATTTAGCCCATGATTACTCCAAATGGGATAATCCCAATTGGTCTCCCTTTATACAGCAAGCATTTCCTCCAGTGATTACACTGACTTGAAGGCTTTCTTGACAGGGTTTGTTTTCCTGAACAGTTCTGTTATCTGGGGTAGTATATGTGCTAAGCAAAGCTTTTCTCGAGGAACAGAAATAGAGGTCTAGGGTTTGTTCCCCACCTACCCTACCCCTCCTGAAGACATCTAATGATTAAGACTTCCCTCTCTAGCTGTTTCTCTTTCTATCACACACTTCTAGTGGATCCCAGAGAGGCTCTGTAAAGTGTGAACCAGTGCCTGAAAGCAGTTTTGGGATGGATAAGGGTTGATAAACTGAAACTTAAGCCTAACAAAATGGAGGTGCTACTGATGGGTGGCAAGACTGAGCCAGAGAGTAAGAAAAGGGGTGGCAGGAAGGAGAAAGAGTGTGAGAGAAGTAGGGGGAGAGGGGAAGAAGCAGAGATGGGGGGAATGGGATAGCCACTCCTGCAAGTTTCTTGCAGGTCTGCACTTATCCTATTCTAATAGTCGAGTGTGGCCCAATCTGTGAATATCTAAATCCACAGCTTGGGCCCACTTACAAATAAGATTTTCTACAAACTTGGGGGACTTCCCAGGCTTGCATAAAAACCTGAAAGTTAAAAAATAGTGGGGGTGCTACAAAACCTAACAATGGAATACTTTTGTCTGCACTTGCACAGAAATGCCACACACAATTCAAGTAGCATCCCTGCAGGCAGTGGGATGAGGAGGAACCACCATTGTTGTTTCTGAGGACCCGGCTGCAGGAAAAGTTGACCAGTTTGGGAGGAATATCAGGGCTCTGAGCCCCATGCCAGATAGCACCAGTCTGTATAGTCATGTGTGAAGCAGGGATCTTTTTCAAAAACATAAAAGCATAACATAAGGGTGAGCAGAGGCAAATATTACTCTTCTCCCTTTCCCACATTACCTCAATGCACTAAGTGCTTGGCCATTTGAAGCATTTGTTCTCTTCCCAGCCCAATCTGCGAGTGACATTTTTAGGTGCCTCCAAAACAGGTCAGTAGGTTTTCTCCTACCTGCCTGAAACTTAATTTCTGTTGGTGAGACCAACAGTCCCTGTTAGCTTCTTTCCTGTTGGCTGCAGGTCAAAAAGTTGCAGGTGGGAATATGTTTCCCATTTTGAAACCAACAGGAATGTCATCTGAATAACTGCTCAAAGGGCACCTCACAAAATAGTAAAGGATCCAAACAAAATGTATAAGAAACAAAGTGCCCCAAATCTGAACCCAGTTAAGATTTCTGCACAAATCTCTAATGTGCACCAGTGGTAGAAATGACATATTATGGTCAGAACTGGACAATGTGGCAGTGCTACATCTGCAATATAACATTGTAAGAAAACTTTTAGAGGACATTATTTCTCTGTGGTCTCAAGAGGGCTAAGACTGTTTTCTCTTTGGTATAGAGTTAGAAATATCATACAGTATTATATCTGAGAGTTCAGCCATCAGTTTCTCCAATAAAGGGACAAACATAAGTCAATGCAGCCTTATCTGTGTAATTCTGAGCATTGATGCAGCTTTGTTTTGGCTTTACAGTCATTACAAAAAGAAAGCAGACGCACAAGAGTGTCTGGGGACCAGCTGTTTGTATCACCTTTTGCCAGGAACCCAGAAGTGCAGAAATTACAGAGGACAGAACAAGCATTATGCTTCTTTGGATTTAATGAGCAAGTATCCTAACCCTCATTAATTTTACATATTTCCAGAAGATACAACTAGCAGTAATTATTATACAAGGGTCACTTATACTGTAGTTTCTATAAATGCCTGCAGGCAGGGCTAATTGCATGCTGGTTGGCAAAGACAGAATATCTTAAGAACTTCAGTGACTTCTCATCTGTATGACTTATTATGTATGTGATAATGGACTTCATGTTGACAGTCAAATGTACAATAGCAGTTCCCATTCAATCCACTGCCATGGCAAACTCTGGGTAAATTGATCTGGCATTGGGAAGGGCACAACCCAAACTCTGTAGATAATGGTGGAAGGATCACATCACAAGCGCTATCGAATGGTAGATGGAAGGATCCTCAGTTTCTCCAGAGAGGCTGGTATTCTCCAGGACACAGAAGAGCTTTTTAAAATGAAAACTGGTTGTTCCATTTTTCCTCATAAAGAAAATGGGTAGATAGAAGGAAAGGTTGTCCACATTTTAGCAGCACGAGTCTGATCTTTGAGAAGTTATTTTGCTTCACAAGGGTGATATTAAGCAAGTGGTGAAGTTTAAGAACTGTTATTTCAGACACCTTTCTGAAGTGTGAGGACACTCTAAATGTATGGTTCTGTGAAAAAAAATTAACAAGGAGACATAGTTTTGACTTTAATAAAAGTCAACTATGGTTTTCAGAAATGATTAAAGGAAGACTTTTTAAAAAAAATGAATGTTCTAATGGAGAGAGCATGATGGTCAAACCAAGTATCATTGCTTGGACAATATTTCCCCCCCATCAATATTAGGGTTTTAAAAGAAACAGAAGTGTGTGAATGACAATTATTCTTACCTCCTAGCAAAGATGGAGGCATAAATTTATTCCATCTTTGTCTCACTTTCATCCCTTCTCCATTTTGATATCAAAAGGAGGGATGCTGAAAAAGTCAGGGAAAAATGCCATCAGCATTCAAATCCTGCTTGGCCACAATCCATTTTGTATTAACTAGAACACCTCATGTGATTGCCTCACAATTAGAAATGCAGTTCATTTAAAGTAACTTTACTTGGGCAACATAGCATCATTCAGCATGGCACCTGGTCAGGTAGATCCTGTTGACACACACTCAGAATTTATTGGCTTCCTTGAATTATATGAATTATATGGCAGGTGGTGCATCATTTAAAAATAATGGTGTAGGGGACATGTATCACTTTTGTTCCTGCAAAGTCAGCAGCATTTGTTATCATCCATAGTGCTATTGCATACTCAAAATAAACTGGATATAGAACTACAGTTCCCAGGTGGCTTTGCAAGAACACATTAATCTAATGAATACTAATGAACACAAACACTCTTGGCTTTTGGAATTGAGCAGGGAGGCAAAATGAGCAAGGGTGGAACACTAAAGAGACAAGCTAAGCGGGTTCCTCCATCCCATATCACAACCAAGGAAATACATCGCGGTTTTTCCTTTCAGCTGCATTGGGCATATAAATGGACATAAGGGACATTCCGGCAAATTATTTGCTACCCCAACTGATAAACATTGAGTTAATCAATGTTGTTCTTGTTGTTATTGTTGTTGTTAGCCATTCAGATGTTCAGCTCTTGGCGATTCTATGGGCCAGTTCTCTCCACATTTTCTGATCTTGTACTGTTTCTTTGAGTTGTTCCATGCTTAGGCTGGTGTCGACTTTTATGGTGTCTAGCCACCATGAACTTTGAACTTGGTCTTTTTGATGTTTAGGAAGGGGCCAAACTTCTCACTTTCTTCTTTGATTTTCTTGATCAGGTATTCCAGGCCTTCTTTCGTTTCCAATAGGAGGGTTGTTTTGTCAGCAAATCAAAGATTGTTGATATTCCTTCCTCCAATCTTTACCCCAATTTTTTACTCTTCCAGCTCTAACTTCCTCATGATTGTATTGACATACATGTTGAATAGGAAAGGTGAAAGAATGCAACCTTGTCATATTCCTTTCTCTATCTTGAACCAATTAGTATCTGTTAGCCAATAGACACTCACAAACTATTTATTATACCAATCCAGTGAATGATGAGTCAACTACAGCAAATGAGAAAGGCTGGATTAGAGAAAGAAGACTTGCAGCTATCTCTGCCCGAGCTGTAATGAAGAAGAACTTTTTAAAATTGTTTTTTAAACATACAGCAAAGATGATGCATGAGGGTAGGAATGGAGAAAACAATGAGAGAATCCGCATACATAAAATGGATTGAATCTAAGCAGTTTTTCTACTGGTGAGAAAGGGATAAGGTGGATCCCCTTTGAGGATGAAAAAGTGCTATGCTAGGAATCATGGAAGCCGCATGAACTTGTGTGCCTTGTGTGACAGTGGCTGTAATAAGGAACAGAATTATTGTTAAACTCAGCTCTCATTTGCCATGGTTATTGCTGTTCTTTGGTTCTGTATGTCTATTGTCTTCTGTCATTCTGGTTGGGGGGAGAGAGTCTATAAGTGTGGGAGTGTGTGGGTGTGAGACCTGCTTTGCAAAAAGAGTGGGAGCTTATAACTGCATTAAGCTGGGCCTCCTTTCTCTGGACAGCAAACTGTTAGATACTAAGCTTGCACGTGTTGGGGGAGAGCTAACGGTGCATAGTAGATTTAGGTGCACTGGATGGATCAGTGTGATTGGACTGGTCATCGGGGGGGCTGTTTGAATTCTGTATAATACCAGAACTGGCTCCAAGAGTGTCAGTTCTAACAGAAATAGTCTTAGCTTGACACCTTCTCATCTCTCACTAAACAAATCACTGCCACGAGAGTATTGTTGGGAGTAAGTTTGCTCAAGAGTCTGACAATTATGGTAGACTGAGTGGAAAAGTTCGCTGGATCCACACCAACATTTTCAATCCAATTCTGAACATTTGAAAGCAAACTGAATACTTTTCAAGGATCCTTCTCACAACTGGTGAACAATTTGTGATCTAGAGAAAGAAGTGACTGGGCATTCTGGATAAACAGGTGCTTTATATTGGGACAAACCATCTAATTCACAAATGTGAAGAGATCTTAAATGTATGTGTTTAGGGTCCAAGATTTTTTACTGGGTCTCTTGAATTGTATTCAAGAAGAGATGCCAACCACTCTTCTACCTTGTGAACATCTTCCTTGCTCCATCCCCTCACTATAGGAAGAATTTTGCCACTTGAGATGGGAAGATCCCACATTGGTTTAAACATAAGATGACCTTCTTCAATTAATTACTGCCCAAAGACTGGGGGGGGGACACAGAAATATAACAGTGCAGTTTATAGAAGCAACTTCCTCAAGGGTCTGTAGATGTTCTAACACTTAATTTACATTCCGTGATCAATAGCATCTGGTTAAAATAAGTCCATTGAAGTGTCTGAGACATTTCTTAAAATGAATGTCTGGTAGGGCTTCCAATGACAGCTTCAAAGAAATGTGCTCACTTGTAAGATCAATGTGGAAGCATTTAAGGGTTGTCACAGATCTTAGAGACAGCATTCTGCATGTGCAGAGTCCAGCTGAGAACGAACAGATGCACAGCCTCTCTTTCCTCTGCTACTAATGCCACATAATAGATGGAGGAAAGAGGAAATATTCATTAACTGCTATGTTCACTTCTAATTTTAGATGGTAAATAGCAGTTGCTGTGATGTATGAGGATTTAGCTGCATGGCTCCAATTAATGTAAGTAGGAATCGTGCAGTTTAAGGCTCATTTGTGGAACCGGGTACAGCCTCTCATGCTTTAGAGAGAAGAGGTCTTTGATCACTAGCAATTACCATTATGTACTAAGGTTGATTATATTGAATTCACAAGAAGAATAAGAATACACATTTTGAACTGCCCTGTAGAGCACTCTGAATTAACTTCATACTGATCCTTCATGTATTTCCTTCCAAGATTCATCTTACCTCCATATAACTGAGAGCCACTCTCCATATGGTATGCTGCAATGGACCTGTCTAGGTCAGCATTTACTAGCAACAGTTCTTCAGGTCAAGGCCTTTCACATCACTGGCTACCTGATCCTTTTCTAATTGGAGATGCTGGGGATTGAGTATGGGACCTTCTACATGCAAACCAGGTGCTCTGTTACTGAGCCACAACCAAGCAACAAACAAACAGCAAACTGCAACAAACATTTTCATCTACCAGTTCTCAAATTCCTCAGAAAATACCTGCAAAAGTGCAAACTAGAGGATTTCTGTACATATGTGGATCAATAGAAGTCCCCTTCAAGGAATCCCGCAAAGCTCCAAGCCAAAATAAGACCCACTAAAAGAGACAGTGCTGTGTGGTGTTAACCTGCTATCTCCCAGGTTAACTTTAAATTACAAGGGACCTTTTATCCTTAAGCCCTTTCTGCACTAACAGCTCACTGTAGCTTACTCTGGAGAATCTGAGCAGTTGAGCCTTTAAGGTTAACTTCATATTTTGTGTTCTTTTTTCTCCACTTTATTTTTGGATATGCATTCTGCAGCTACAACCAAAACCCACTTTTTTTTTTTTTTTTTTGCTTAATTGTAGTTAATCTCATTTGTGACTTGTGGAGGGGTGCCCAGTTGCCACCAACTTGGTGAAGTGCATGAGCAAGGGATGGGGCACACTGCACCACCCCCTCTCTATCCTCTCCTCCCCACTCTCCCACCCCCCTTGGCTAGCTGCTGCTGGGCTACTCCAGGCATTCATGACCAATACTGAGATGCAAGTTCAGTGGCTGGCTGGTCTGTCGGGAGGAGTGGTGTCCCAAGGGTTTAAATTTTTTTAAAATGGGCCTTCAAGCCTCTCCCACTGTTTCCAATCAGCAACCCTGTCATTCCTTTTAATACATCCCCCTCCAAGTGGTGTGCAGATTGGCGTTGGGGAAGGGGGAAAAGATCCTTCCCTAGGGTCCAATGTGCAAAGGATGGAGGAGTGCATCAAATGCCTCCCCTGCAAGCTAGAAGTATCAAACTCACAGAGAATCTCCCCAGGCTGCTCTTCTACCTGCCTTCCAGGTTGTGTGCTAGGTGAAAATTAAATAGAACTGGAAAAAGAAGAAGAAGAAGAAGAAGAAGAAGAAGAAGAAGAAGAAGAAGAAGAAGAAGAAGAAGAAGAAGAAGAAGAAGAAGAGGAGGAGGAGGAGGAGGAGGAGGAGGAGGAGGAGGAGGAGGAGGAGGAGGAGGAGGAGGAGGAGGAGGAGGAGGAGGAGGAGGAGGAGGAGGAGAGATTGGATTTATACCCCACCCTTCACTACCCAAGGGAGTCTCAGAGGGGCTTACAAATTCCTTTCGTTCCCCTCCCCACAACAGACACTCTGGGAGGTAGGCAGGGCTGAAAGAGCTCTGACAGAAACTGCTCTTTTTTCAAGGACAGCTGTGCCAGAGCTTGTGACTGACCCAAGTTCACATCAGCAGGTGCAAGTGGAGGAGTGGGGAATCAAACCCGGTTCTCCCAGATTAGAGTCCGCACACTTAACCACTACACCACACTGGCTCTCAAATAGGGACGGGGGGATAGACGGAGATGACTTAAGCTGCATAAAGTAGTCTGCTTATTATTCCTCTAAACTGGAAGCAGAAGAAGCAAAAGGTCCAGTCCAAGACCACATTCAGATACCCTGGGGCAACACCATAATGACTGCAAAGTCAACACTGAACAACCATGAAACTATTAGAAGCTCCAAAATAACCCGATGCACAAGGAAAGTGAAAGTGAGATGCAATGCCGAAGGAGACTAAGTTCCGATGTGGCTGCGGAAAAACAGCAGGGAAGCAGATGGGTACAGAAAGAGCCAGAGAGAGACTTTTAGAGCTGAATGCTGAGGAGGAGAATTCATTCAGAATTCAGCCCTGACTGAGAGCAGTTTAACACAGACAGGTAGGGTTGCCAGGTCCCTACTGTCTGCTGGTGTGGGGATGGAGATTCCCTCCTGGGATCTTCTGGTGCACACACGTAGCATGCGCGCCACAATGACATTGCCCGAAAGTGACGTCATCGCCAGGGCCGGCTCCAGGGTTTTTTTGTACACTAGGCGAGGCTGCCTTCTGACACACACACACACACACACCCCCTGTGTGCCCACCAATTATGGGGTTGCCAACCTCCAGATGGGGCCTGGAGATAAGGAAGACTTTCCTCCGTGCAAACTCTGCACTCCCTTGGAAAGTGGCACTACTGCCCAGTTACAAACCTCAGCAGTTGCGGAGGGTCAGATGCTTGCAACGAAAGGGAGGCAGAAGGGCATCTCACCGCCATGGCTCTGGAGGCAACACATTTTGGTGACAGCCCCCCACCCATGCCTCTGAACAAGGAAGGGAGGCAGAGAGGCCCCGTTGCCTCCATGCAGTCCTAGGACACTCATCACAAGGTGCCTCTCTCACAAGGCACGGCCTCTCAGCAGAAGTTGTTACCCCGCCGGCGTCGCACATGCCTTGTTACAATGACAGGAATGGGGGATTGAATGGAATAGCAGCAAAAAGGTGCCCCACATGCACTGCCGTGTTCCCCAGGCAACAAAACAATGTGGCTTCGCACAAGCGGGGCCAGAAGGGCTGTGCGGGGTGGAGCCGTGCAGGAATGAGCGCGGAGCCTGGAAGAGGGCCCGCTGGAGGCCAGAGCAGCACAGAGTCCCCGGAGGAGCATGCCTGGAAGCCAGTCTCTGCTGCCAGCCAGCTTAGGACTTTTGCTCCAGCCGGCTATATCCAGAGACATGCAGCAGCCCTGTTTCCAGTGGCCATTTAGATACGGGGGGGTGGAGAGAAGAAGAGTGCAAGGGAAACACAAGGGCCACTCGCACCCTGCTCACCCACCCACTGGCTGGCACAGAGGGGAAGCAGGCCTCTCTCTGCCCATGGCCATGGCCATGGGTGCAGCGCTGGGCCTCCTCCATAAACTGCGGCTCTGTCTGCCTACAATCCCCTGTTAGGCTCCCTGGTGCCTCGCTGCCAGCATCCCAATGTTGCCTTGCCCACTGCCCACTCCAAAAAACCGAGCCAGCCCTCTTAGGCAGAGCAGCAGAAGCAGCAGCACCGGGCAGATTGCCATGGAGGCAGGAGATCCCTGGCACATGGACGCCTCCTCCTCCGCCACTGCCACCTTTGCACCTTTGCACCTGCCTGGCTGTGGGGATTGCAGCAGGAACCGCAGCAGGAACCACAGGAGCAATGCACCTGGGAGCCATAGGGCACGGCGAAGGAGGGCGGCCAGGGGGGTGCATGTGCGGGGGTCTCTGGAGGGCAGGGGGCTGGTGAGCTGGAGGCAGGCCAGGGACTTCAGATCCCCCACACACTTGAGAGCGGCCACAGTCAGGGGTGGGTAGTGCCCAGGGGCACTCCAGTCTTCCTGCCCTCTCCTGCGGCCATCCTTCAGCTGCTCCAACATGGCCCAGGTGGAAGGAGGGTGGCCTGGGCGGAAGAAAGGAGGGTGGCCCAGGTGGAAGGAAAGGGGCTGCTCTGATGCATCCTGGGTGGAAAAAGGGAGGGCAGTTGGGGGAGAGAAGGAGGCGGTGGCAGCTGAGGGCAGCTATGGCTAGGGCGTGCAGCGGTCACCTGGTCAGGGCTTTTGGGGGGGACTTTTGGCGGGGGACACGGGTGCAGTTTGGCACCCTAAGGGCCGGCCCGCCCTAGGCGAACACCTAGTTCACCTAGCGAGTGAGCCGGCCCTGGTCATTGCACTAGGCATGTAGCCAGGGGGGCACTCTAGCATTTGGCTAGAAACTCTATGGTACCATAGAATTTTTTGGCCAAGTGCTAGAGTATCCACCCAATGATGTGCCTGGCGTGATCCTGGCACTTTGGGGGCAGGGTTCCCCCCAATGGCCAGATCCAGGCTGGTGAATCAGGGGCCCCTAAAGTGGGCAAATTCCTGCCTCCAGTGAGGGAATGGCAAGCCTACCGACAGGATAAATGGGGAAAGTGGCAAGGATGAGTGGGTAGTTAGATGGAGATTCCCATTTGGGCCAAGGAAAGGGGATAAATCTTCTAGGTAGAGAAGGAATTTCCCTACCCAGTCTAAACAGGGTGATAGCTCTGAAGAGTACAGAGATCCTTGGTGTGGTGTGGTTGGAAACTGCCTTTAGAGACCTTAAGAGTCAGTTAAAAATTCAAGATGAGTACTGGTGTTTCAAGAGAAGGGGTTTGGTTAGCGTACCAGCCTTCTGGAAACCAAAAGAGAATACTCAAAGAAAGTGTGCTGGAGTGTTTGGAAAACACTGGATCAAAAGCCACTCAATATAAATATTTTAAGTCACTGTGAAAAGCTTAAGAAACTTTCATTAGCCTGAAACATAAGAACTAAAGTCTGTGCATATACTTGTTTTACCACAGAAATTCCAGCCCCTGATTTCACTTGACCTTTCCTCTCTTTGTTGAATAAAATATTTTGTTAATCTGGAATATAAAAACATCTTGAGTGCCATTAAAGTTAGAGGGGGCTGCCAATCCTTCCCTCAGGTTCCTGGGCTGAGCAAACAGCTAAAATATTATACTTTGACAGGGTGGGACAGCTAGAATTTTTCACAAAGAACAAAACACATTACTAGGGCAGCCCAGTCAGACAGGGAAAGAAAAACAGAGAGAAAATCTTGCCTCTTGGGGAGGGAAGTAGGATGGGGGGGCATCATAGCCCCAGGTTGTGAGCAGCTCTAAAGGTAAATATCAGTGTCTTAAATGCAGCCTGGAAACAACAGGCAACCAATGAAGTTGTCTCAAAACAGGTATTATATGCTCATAGCAGCATGTTCCAGTCAGTTAATGAGCTGCCACATTCTCAACTAACTGTAGTTTTTCAGACATCTTTATTTACTTGGAGGTCACCCAGCAACAGTAGCATATACAATTTTATCTGAGATAAAAAATGCATATGAATGATTTGATTATTAAATTATAGTACACATGATAGAGAGAACTGGTACAGTTTACCACATGACAGAGGCTATATTTGGTGAAGGCCTTCTACAAAAGCACTTTATTGAGACAATAATATAGAAGGAGTTTAAATGTTATCTTTGTACTCCCAAACAGCCATCAAAAGCTGAGTGTATATTGCTTCTCTCAGAATACCAACAGGCAAAACAAACATGGAGTGAACACAGTACTGTACTTGCCATTAGCCTGCCAAGCCACAAATCAGGTGAAGAAATATTTGAAATTTGCATCGTCATTTATGACCAAACCCAGGAACCAAGACTCCCACACAGATGGCATGGGTAGAAGGGGGAATTGAAATGGACATGAGGAATTTACAGGAATATAAATGCTTCAGGGCCTGGTCCAGTGGGAAGATCTCCTGTGCAAGCACCATTGAAAAGAATGACAGCTGCACAAGAGCACAGTAACATTTTTTGCTGGATTGTTTCCCCCTGGTTTGTGCCCTAAATATCATGGTGTTTAAATTTCCCTTTAGAAACCAGAATGTCACAAAAAATTCAAGTGACATATGGGAAAACATGATTGGTTATCCTGGGAAGATGGTAATGAATGGATATGAATGTCATTGGCAGGGACAGACCAGCCAAGCTAGGCCCCTGGCTGGCTATTAATAGAAGATAGCCAGAGGGAACTTAACAAATTGCAGTGGAACATATTTGTAATGTGTGGATTCTTCTTTTAAAAAAAAAATACTCTGATTTTGTTTAGAAATAAGCACAATGAATACTAAATTGGGTCCCTTCCATTTTTGGAATTTTTTACTCCTAATGAGTTTGGAGGATTTTTTACATCACTTGATGACTTGTTTTGAATTTTTCAGACACTGATATGGGCAGGCAGATACATTCCTTAATACAGCTGCACAGGGAAAACAAGAAGAAACTTAATGAGTTGGCTTTTAGTAAAGTGTCAAAAAAGGAACAGTCTGAAGAAAAATATGGTTGAATTTGAAAATGTTGTTTTAGATCTGTGTAAAAGTTCAGAAGCTTATTGATATGATTTTAGGTGATGAATACATAATGAGTCTACTTTTAACCAGACACATTTTATATAGAAAAAAGGTTCCTCTTACAATGGAATAAATAAATCAATTCAAGGGTACTGTCTACAGTAATCGTGTGTATTGTACTTCTCTCCTGAGGGGCATTTTTCAACATAAATATTGGCTAATGTTGAGCTTGTGGAGACCTCTCCTGGCCTCATAATGTAATTTGACTGGGAGATGAGGAAACATGAGGTGATTTGGAAGATGAGGAAACATGAGGTGATTTGGCCTACTGATTAATGTAGACATTTTATACCACATGATCAATTGTTAAAATGTTAACTGTATTTTTTTTGTCTGTGTCTAATGATATATGATATATTTTATACCTACCAAGTTCTGGAAAAAAACATTTCAAATATATGCTTGGATTGTCATTTTTGATATAATGGCAAATAGGTTCTCTGTCTGCATTATTGTTCACCTGAGCCACTTTGTTAGCCGTCAACACCCTGATATTAGTCCCACAGTCTCATTCAGTAACCAAGTTCAGCCATGTAACCTAAAGAAATACGTACCCTTAAAGATATTTGGAATGGCTTTTCCTAACTCTGAGGCCTATTATGCATGGGTGTTTCCCCTCACTTTCACCGTGCATGTCTGTTGGGTTTTCTTTGTTGTTCTGCATTGATTTTCCTCCCTTCAGCACTCAATTCACTTTCTGGTCACTGTTTCCCCAGCTTTTCTGAGAGTGCTTTTGTGCCAATTTTCCCCTTGTTTTGCTTCCAAGCCAAAGGTAATTCAAAAGCATACAGATCAAGGACGTTGTACCCGCTCTACACCTTCCTCCATCCTCCCCCTTTCATTGGTGTACAAGCTCCATTTACCCCTTGTTTTTAAATTTTTATTTTTTGACAAGTGGCATGACTCTAGCAATATCACTGAATTAAAAAATTTAAACAACGGGGAGAAAGTTTAAAAGGAGCTGTGTGACATTTAGTTCCTTGCTGATATTGACTTGAAAGAGGGATCAGAGAGGAGGCAAACAGCAGCATCCCCAGTGCAAAAAAACAAAAAACAAAACCGATTTCAGTGCGGAATGCAAACAAAATAAAGAGGGGGATTGTCAGCACAGAATGAAATCAACATGAGAGGTAAAGAAAGGCCCTGAGGTGGGAGTCTAAAGCTTTGAAAACATTTTTCCCATTCATGCTTTAGTGAACAAAGTTTTGGGGGCAACCATTTTGGCAGTGTCTGGAAGCCTAACTTTAAAATGGTGGCTGAACCACATGGACCTTCCACAAACCACCGAACTTAAGAATCGCTTGGGATAGATCCATTTGGAAGATAAAGTGCAATCCTCACAGGACTGTTTCTAAAAAACCTGCCATGATCATGACCAGTGTACAGTATCAAATTAGAGAATCACAAAGAGAAAACCATGCACATTTGTAAAGAAGGGCAGGAAATTAATGTTACTATGCAGCTGCACTAAGGCATCAGCAAAAATACCCCTTTTTTCAATTTAATGGCTCAAGACTGAAAAAAGCTCTTCAAAGCTTCTGCAAGAAGATTCCTTCCCCATACAAATTGCAGCCCTCTGCAAAGCATGGTGGAGTTGCAGCTGACTTTGCACAGGCATGCACACATGCACATGCACATGCACACACTACCAGTAATCACATCTTGCAATGCCAGTGTCAGCGGGTTCATCCTTGCATTCTGCACACTCAAAATGTTCCCCCATATTGTGAGATTGTGTGACTCTTTCCCATTTTTCACAGTAGCTGATAACACAGCAGAGAATTCCCTACTGCTCAGCAATATGGAAAAGGGGGCTTTGCAGCTGCTTGGCAGTTTCAGAAAAAGTCTAGTCAGTTTCAACATTGGGTTTTCCTCCTTTGCCTGTGTTCCTTTCTGCTCCCTTTCATTCAATGAAGTAACGCTAAAATGCATGTGCAATATGGATTTAAATGGAAGATGCTGGCTGGATGCTACTGTGCAGCAGTGATAGGAAAATTTCACGAATTAAAAAAAAAACTTTGGATGCCACCCCCACACACATCACAAATAATGTTCCACCCTGATTTATAAGTGTCTGTGTTTTGGCTGTAACTGTAGAATAAATACACCACAGGGGGAAAAAACGGTACAGAATCTGAAGTCAAGATTAAAGGCTTACTGCTCTGAAAATCTCCAGTAAGATGTGTGTGCGTAATGAGCCCGAATAACCACAACGACTTTAGAAATCTCTTTGAAAATACTTTGCATTGAATCATGCTTCAAAACTAACCTACAATCTTTATCCCTGGAGCTACCTGTGTTTTAAATGTTGTCTATCAATACCAGCTTTCTGTGGGAAAAGCTCATTCTTTCGGATTGACCACATCTTTCTTTGGGATAGTTGAAAAAAAATAGGGATGTGCAGTTGGAAATTTAGTAATCAAGATTACCCAAAAGATAACCCATTTGTAATACCATTAATGCTTCAAAGCCAAACAGAATTATGTCTAATTTCAGGAGAGGTTCTAAGCTTTCTGATCAGTCCCATATTATGGTGCCTTGCTGTTGGCTTCAGACTTTGGGAGACTAGCTTCCAGGTCAGGCAGAAGTTCTTCTGGAATTACAACTGATCTCCAGAGATTGGTTCCCCTGGAGAAAATGGCTGCTTTTCAAGGTTGGTTTTATGGAATTATACCCCACTGAGTCTCTCTCCTCCCCAAACCCTGTCGGCCTCACATTCTATTCCCAACTGTCCAGGAATTTCCCTAACCAGAGCTGACAACCCTATGGGAAGGCTAGTAAAGGAAGACAGTGACTCAGCAGATGTATGAGTGATACAGATAAAAGGCAATTAGAACAGCACCTTTTTGCAAATCATTGCAATCATCCTAGACTTTGAACGGGCTTTTTGATGTTCTACAGGAGCAGCTGTTTGATTATTATTATTATTATTTATTTTATTGGATTTGTAACCCACCCTCCCCACACTGCAGGCACAGGGTGGGTTCCATCAAATGTAATATACAATAGTTAAAAACAGTTTAAAATACATCAGATAAAATACAGCGCAATTTATATATGTCCCACCGGAGCCTCAAGATATGTAACCTGTCACAGTTGGGTTCCAGATATTACTCAGATCTGATCCACTGAAGGGGAGGCCCAATAGATAGATAAAAAGGAGGATGCCTGCCACCTCAACAAGCTCCATCTTGTAGGCCCTGCAGAACTGTAGAAGGTCCTGCAGGGCCCTGATCTCATATGGGAGCTCATTCTACCAGGTAGGGGCCACTACAAGAAGACAGCAAGGCTGGGAGAAAAATGCTGTAGTAAATGAGACACAGAAAGGTGAGGCAGAATTTAGCTCTTCTCAACCACCTGCTCCTTTCTTTTTTTTAATGCCTTTCCCTCTCCAGCTTCAAGATTCTGGGAAAGCAAGAGATAAACACATGCCAGTTCATGTCTCCATTTGCCTGCATGGCATGTCAGAAGTTTAGCTGCCTAAGCATGGAGACACTTTGTCCTATCTTCCTGAAATTTAAGAGGGATGGTTCCTTGGGTGAGTGCAATCCATAGAAATTTCAGTTAATTTGCTTGCGGGAAGAATTGTGTTACATCTAGAAATATGTTTCCTATTGAAACTCCTGGAAGTTTTAATTGTATCGTTCTCTTAATATGACTAGCTTTCATTTTAATATTTTAAAAGTGTCATTTATCCACCACATTGGATTATTACCATACTGTTGTTGTTGTTGTTGTTGTTCAGTCGCACAGTTGAGTCTGACTATTCGCAACCCCATGGACCAGATCATGCCAGGCCCTCCTGTCTTCCGCTGTGCTCTAAAGTTTGCTCAATTTCATGTTCGTTGCATCGATGACACTGTCTAATCATCTCATCCTTTGCCATCCCCTTCTTCTTTGACCTTCAATCTTTCCCAGCATCAGGGTCTTCTCCAGTGAGTGCTCCCTTCTCATTTGGTGACCAAAGTATTTGAGTTTCATCTTCAGGATCTCGCCTTCCAGGGAACAGTCAGGGTTGATTTCTTTTAGGATTGAATGATTTGATCTCCTCGCAGTCCAAGGGACTCTCAAGAGTCTTCTCCAGCACCATCGTTCAAAAGAATCTATTCTTTGGCGCTCGGCCTTCCTAATGGTCCAACTCTTGCAGCCATACATTACTACTGGGAATACCATTGCTTTGACCATGCAGACTTTTGTTGGCAGGGTGATGTCTCTGCTTTTTATCATGCTGTTTAGGTTTGCCATTGCTTTCCTCCCAAGGAGCAGGTGTCTTTTAATTTCACAGCTGCAGTCACCATCTGCAGTGATCTGGGATCTCAGGAACTTGAAGTCTGTCACTACTTCTACGACTTCCCCTTCTATTTGCCAAGGAGTGATGAGGCCGGATGCCTTGATCTTAGTTTTTTTGATGTTGAGCTTCACACCCACTTTTGCGCTCTCCTCTTTCGCTCTGTGCACGAGGCTCTTTAGATCCTCTTCAGTTTCTGCCATCAGAGTGGTATCGTCTGCATATCTGAGGTTATTGATCTTTTCCCCAGCAATCTTAACTCCAGCTTGTGATTCATCCAGGCCGGCATTTCGCATGATGTACTCTGCATATAAATTAAATAAGCAAGGTGACAATATACATCCTTGTCATACTCCTTTTTCTATGCTAAACCAATCAGTTGTTCCATATCCAGTTCTAACTGTTGCTTCTTGACCCTTATACAGGTTTCTCAGGAGACATGTGAGGTTGTCTGGTACTCCTATCTCTTTAAGAACCTGCCATAGTTTATTGTGATCCATGCAATCAAAGGCTTTAGCATAGTCAATGAAGCAGAAATAGATGTTTTTCTGGTACTCTCTTGCTTTCTCCATAATCCAGCGAATGTTGGCAATTTGATCTCTAGTTCCTCTACCTCTTCGAAACCCAGCTTGTACTTCTGGCAGTTCTCTATCCATGTACTATTGGAGCCTAGCATGTAGGATCTTGAGCATGACCTTGCTAGCATGTGAAATGAGTGCAATTGTGCAATAGTTTGAACATTCCTCGGCATTGCCCTTCTTTGGAATTGGAATGACCTTTTCCAATCCTGTGGCCACTCTTGTGTTTTCCAAATTTGTTGGCAAATTGAGTGCAGCACTTTAACAGCATCTTCTTTTAAGACTTTGAATAGTTCAGCTGGATACCATCACCTCCACTAGCTTTGTTGTTAGTAATGCTTTCTAAGGCCCATTTAACTTCGCATTCCAGGATGTCTGGCTCGAGGTTAATGATTATACCCCATGGTTGTCAAGGACATTGAGGTCCTTCTTGTATAGTTCTTCGTATTCTTGCCATCTTTTCCTAATCTCTTCTGCTTCTGTTAGGTCCCTACCATTTTTGTCCTTTATCATGGCCAGCTTTGCATGGAACATCACTTGATTTCTCCAATTTTCTTGAAGAGATCTCTAGTCCTTCCCAATCTATTGTTTTCCTCTATTACTTTGCATTGTTCATTCAGGAAAGCCTCCTTATCTCTCCTTGCTGTTCTCTGGAAATCTGCATTCAGTTGGGTAAATCTTTCCTTTTCACCTTTGCCTTTTGCTTTCCTTCTTTCCTCTTCTATGTGTAAAGCCTCATCAGACAGCCACTTTGCTTTCTTGCATTTCTTTTTCTTTGGGATGGCGATGATTGCTGCCTCCTGTACAATGTCATGAACCTCTGTCCATAGTTCTTCAGGCACTCTGTCTATCAAATCTAGTCCCTTAAACCTATTCTTCACTTCTACTGTATATTCATCATGGATGCGATCTAGGTCAAACATGAATAGCCTAGTGGTTTTCCAACTTTCTTCAGTTTAAGTCTGAATTTTGCAATGAGTAGCTCATGATCTGAGTCACAGTCAGCTCCAGGTCTTGTTTTTACTGACTGGACAGAGCTTCTCCACCTTTGACTGCAAATTATATAGTCAATCTGATTTCGGTGTTGCCCATCTGGTGATGTCCATGTGTAGAGTCGCCTCTTAGGTTGTTGGAAAAGGGTGTTCGCTATGACCAGCGTGTTCTCTTGACAAAACTGTTAGCCTTTGCCCTGCTTCATTTTGTTCTCCAAGGCCAAACTTGTCCATTATTCCAGTTACCTTTTGATTTCCTACTTTAGCATTCCAGTCCCCTATGATGATGAGGACATCATTTTTTGGTGTTAATTCTATGAGGTATTGTAGGTCTTCATAGAACTGGTCCACTTCAGCCTCTTCTGCAGCAGTGGTTGGGGCATAGACTTGGATAACTGTGATGTTGAATGGTTTGCCTTAGATTTGGACCGAGATCATTCTGTCATTTTTGAGACTGTACCCCAATACTGCCTTTCTCATTCTTTTGTTGACTATAAAGGCCACATGGGATTCTTGGCCACAGTAGTAGATATAATGGTCTTCTGAGTTAAATTCACCCATTCCTGTCCACTTTAGTTAACTGATTCCCAAGATGTCGATGTTCATTCTTGCCATCTCATTTTTGACCACATCAAGCTTACCTTAATTCATAGATCTTACATTGCAGATTCCTATGCAGTATTGTTCTTTGCAGCATCGGACTTTCCTTTCACCGTCAGACACATCCACAACTGAGCGTCCTTTCGGCTTTGGCCCAGCCGCTTCAATCTTTCTGGGGTTACTTGTACTTGCCCTCTGTTCTTCCCCAGTGGCATATTGGACACCTTCCGACCTGAGGGGCTCATCTTCCAGCATCATATTTTTTAGCCTTTTATTACTGTCCATGAGGTTTTCTCGGTAAAGATACTGGAGTGGAGTGGACCACACTTGGTCTGAGTTCTCTGCTGTGGCCTGTCCGTCCTGAGTGGCCCTCCACGGCATAGCCCACAGCCTCATCAAACCACGCAAGCCCTATCACCATGACAAGGCAATGATCCATGAGGGAGTATTACCATATTACTCAATCATATACTATTTTACTAAGAGCATAATGGTAAGTAGGTAATGTGGCTGTTAACTGAATACAAAGTGTTGGACGAGGCCTTTCATGACCAAGGCTGGGGCTACATGCCATATTTACTAGAAAGTGAGGAAACTTTTAATATAAGTTCACCCCCTAGAAAAAGTTATATACCAAAACATTTTTACAGGACATAACTGTAACTTATATACAAATGTAAGTCAACTTCCTCTTTTCTTTTCTTTTTTAATGGTACACCTAGGGAAAAACTAATCTTGCATTGGAGTAAATACTATAAGTGCCCTGACCTGGATGGCCCAGACTAGCCTGATCTCATAAGATCTCAGAAGCTAAGGAGGGTTGGCCCTGGTCAGAACTTGGATGGGAAACCACCAAGGAAACCCAGGGTTGCTATGCAGAGCCAGGCAATGGCAAGCCACCTCTGAATGTCTCTTGCCTCAAAAACCCTATGGTGTCACCATAATTCAGCTGCAACTTGATAGCACTACACATAAATACTGTAATTACTGTAAAATCCCAAGAGAATCCTCATATTCACTCTAGTTAGAAAACATCAGACCAATCACAGGTTTTTAATGAATGCCTCAGTTGTCTTAATAAGCAAGATACCAGAAATCAGTAATAAACAACAGGACACCTTTTCTATTTATCTCTGGGAAATGCAAGATACCAGAAGGCAATGCACATGTCATTTTCAAATCAAGTCATGCTTGGTGATCAAACTCTTGTTCTGTTTACTGACCTGAATCAAATCTGCCATTTTCCTTGTCTGTATGCCATGGGGACCAGTACTGAAACATGACTTGAATTTTAGATTGGAGACCTCTGTGTGATTTTTTTTTTTTTAATAGTGCTTCCTTTTGTGCTACTTCTGATGCTGGGATTCTGACCACACCATGTCTGAGAACAAGCTGGGCTTGTCAAATTACTGCACTGAAGACCAATTCACAAAACAAATTTACCATGACAAGATGTGGGTAACTGTGATTGTGAAAAGAGTTAAATGTGTAGCAAAGTAGTTGTTGAGTCAATATGTTTAATGGGATTACAGGTCACTACACAGTCACAAAGCTTCTCCAAGTGGATTACGCAGTAGCATGGTGACCCACAGTCCCACCACATACTCGGTAGACAAGTGAAATGGCTTTTAGGGACCATAGTGAAACCACAGCAATTTTACAGTAAATAACTGAATTTTATTAGCTCACCAAGCTTTAACCTGAAGCAACATTGCTCTTATAGCAGCATTCATATCCATTTCAATATCCATACAATTGCCCTGTTTTAAGGCCAGTGTGTTCCCGGTCAGTTTTGCTTCCTGTTTTTTGCTGTGTTCTACTAACTAGATCACCTCTGCTATGTAAAATAGAGCAGCGTATGTCATGGTGTTTGAAACAGTATTCTGGTCACATGTTGTCTTTATGGTGACAGGACTGGGAAATGTACCCTTCCATCTGCCATTGTAGGTCTTGCAGCAGCTTATTCCCACTGGGCAATGCCAATCAGCATAACAGTATATAGTCCTGATCTGAGAATACCACAAGAATTCCATCAGTATTGAAACAAGGATATAATAGAAGATGATACATTTTGTATTGGATTGTGTATTTGAGGCCTGGGTTTCAATACTGGGTTTCAAGGGGAGGGAATCAAGATCATGGCCTTTCTTAGAAAATCTTAAAGAAAGAAATCCCATCTGGCCAATCGGCTAGGAAGTGCTTAACCTAGGCGCATTCCCCCTTTACATTCTCTTAATCTATATATTCAAGACAAAGTACCATTTGAGAATTTCATTCACAAATCCCTTGTAAACTCATAAAGAGCTATTGAGCTTAGCTCCAGACACCCTTCTTAGGAAATTGTTGGACTACTTAGTTTGCACACAAAATCCAAAAGGAACTATTGTTAGGAAACATTCCAAAATATCTTTATACTCACTGCTTATAAATAAAATTAAAGGGACAGATGAATACTAGTCTGAAATGAGACGTGTGAAGATATTTCATGTCTCATTGAGGGATTTGTGTTCATTGTTAATTCTACTGGATATAATTAGTTGAATATATTGATTTGTTCTCTAACACTGCCACCAACTAATTGGTAGTTTCTAAACAGCAATCTCTACCCCCAAAAAAACCCCAGAAAGCTTAAAAGGAATAATTACATTCTGTTGGATTTCCAGCAGGATGCCCTTGAGTCCACAGAAAGTAGGAGCTTAGTCTTTCACATTTCTTACGTCTTCCCAGGAAACAAGGTGAGTATTTGAGAGCAGAAATCCCCATCTCCTTGGTCTAGGAAGATTGGTGGTTACAGCCTTCTCTTCTATTCCTAGCAAAGTTCAACAAGATAAATGGGGGGGGGAATCCTGTGCACATGATTGTCCTCTGTCCTTCAGCATTCAGAGTTGGGGCCCTCATTCTCAGCTCATCTATTCTTACTCAGACTCAGTAAGACTTCTAAGCTGAAAAAATACTGTTTAAAAACTTCTTATCTCTTACAATCACCCTGTCATCATTACTGTACATACTGTATCACCCATTTTAGAGCAGCTAGAATGGTAAGAATGGGGAGACCCAAGTCCAAGCTCATCCACAAACCCTTCTAGTGGCTTTAGGCCAATCACTGTCTTACAGCCTAACCTATCTCACAGTGTTACTGTGAGGAAAAAAGTGTGTGGGGGGGGAGACCACACATGCTTCTTTGAGCTCTGGAGAAAGAGTGCCAGGGCTTTTTCTGCTCTGGAACCTCTGACAAAATTCTTTCAAAAATGTTTAAAAGTTCATGAGTTTTCAGTATACAGATAGAAAACTCCGACTCCCTCTTTAGAGTTCCAGCACCTCTTTTTCCAGAAAAAGCCCTGAAGGGCATGAATAAAATGTAACAAATAAACCCATATTAATGTTGCATTTAATGAGACATATTCCTGCTGGAGAAAAGGAGTGTGATACTTTTAAACTTTATGCCCATTTTAAAGTTCAGTACTACAGAATCTCATCCATGTAGATTCATTTAATATTGTGCATTTTGAGAAGAAAAGAATGACAGGATTTTATAATTTAAGCCTATAAATTTTATACATGCAGTAATCACATGAGCCATCTTTGCAGTTCTGAAATACTGTGACAGTTGGTTTTCTCTTCTGAGGTATTTCATATTCTTATATGACATTTGACATATTGTTATATGACATTTGATATATGTTATATGACATATTGTTATATGACATTTGACAAAGTTTCTCATGATATCCTTGAGTATAAGCTGGTTAAGAGTGGGCTGGATGGTGCAACCATTGGATGGATCCATGGTTGGTTGAAAAATTGTACCCAACGAGTGCTCATAAATGGCTTTACGTCTATGTGGAGGGAAGTCTTGAGTGGAGTGCCACAGGGCTCAGTCCTAGGCCCGGTGTTGTTCAATGTTTTTATAAATGACCTGGAGGAAGACATAGAGGGGATACTTATCAAATTTGCAGATGACACGAAGCTAGGTGGCATTGCTAATTCTGAAGAAGATAAGAGTTAGGATTCAAAATTATCTAGATAGACTGGAACAGTGGGCTGAGACAAATAAAATGAATTTCAATAGAGATAAGTGCAAAGACTAACACTCAGGTAAAAAAAAATCAGATGTAGAGTGGGAGGGATTTGGCTTGACAGCAGCACATGTGAAAGGGATCTAGGTGTTCTGGTTGATCACAAGCTAAAAATGAGCCTGCAGTGCGATGTGACTGTGAAGAAAGCTAATGCAATCTTAGGATGCATTAACAGAAGCATTGTGTCCAGATCATGGGAGGCGGTAGTTCCGCTCTATTTTGCTATGGTCAGGCCTCACCTGAGTACTGTCTTCAGTTTTGGGCACCACATTTTAGAAAGGATGTTGACAAGCTTGAGCATGTCCAGAAGAGGGCAACCAGGATGCTGAGAGGGTTGGAATCCAAGTCTTACGAGGAAAGGCTGAAAGGGTTGGGTATATTTAGCCTCGTAAAGGTAAGGCTTAGAGGGGACATGATTGCAATCTTAAGAACATAAGAACATAAGAATATAAGAGAAGCCAATGTTGAATCAGGCCAATGGCCCATCTAGTCCAACACTGTCACACAGCGACCAAAATATACCAGTTGCCATCAGGAGGTCCAGCAGTGGGGCCAGGGCACCAGAAGCCCTCCCACTGCTGCCCCCTCCAGCACCAAGAATAGAATGCATCACCTGCCCCAGACTGAGAGTTCCCATCTATACCCTGTGGCTAATAGCCACTGATGGACTTCTGCTCCATATGTTTATCTAATTCCCTCTTGAAACTGTCCATGCTTGCAGCTGCCACCACCTCCTGTGGCAGTGAATTCCATATGTTAATCACTCTTTGGGTGAAGAAGTATTTCCTTTTATCTGTTCTAACCCGACTGCTCAGCAATTTCATGGAGTGCCCACGAGTTCTTGTATTGTGAGAAAGGGAGAAAAGTACTTCTTTCTCAACCTGCTCAATCCCATTCATAATCTTATAAACCTCGATCATGTCACCTCTCAGCCGTCGTTTCTCCAAGCTAAAGAGCCCCAAGCATTTTAACCTTTCTTCATAGGGAAGGTGTTCCAACCCTTTTATCATTCTAGTTGCCCTTCTCTGCACTTTTTCCAATGCTATAATATCCTTTTTGAGATGTGGTGACCAGAACTGTACACAGTATTCCAAATGAGGTTGCACCAATGATTTATACAGGGGCATGATGATACTGGCTGATTTGTTATCAATTCCCTTCCTAATAGTCCCCAGCATAGCGTTGGCCTTCTTTATTGCAGCTACACACTGTCTAGACATTTTCAGCGAGTTATCCACTACGACTCCAAGATCTCTCTCTTGGTCCGTCTCTGCCAGTTCAGACCCCATCAACGTGTATTTATATTTAGGATTTTTGGCTCCAATGTGCATCACTTTGCACTTGGCCACATTGAACCCCATTTGCCACATTGATGCCCACTCACCCATCCTCAACAGATCCCTTTGGAGTGCCTCACACTCCTCCCTGGTTTTCACCACCCTGAACAACTTCGTGTCATCTGCAAATTTAGCCACATCACTGCTTACTCCCAATTCCAAATCGTTAATAAACAAGTTAAAAAGCATCAGACCGAGTACTTGAACAGCTGAACTTCAAGTATTTGAACAGCTGTCATGTAGAAGATGGAGCAGATCTATTCTCTCTTGCTCCGGATTGCAAGACTAGATCTAATGGTTGGAAATTACAAGGGCGTCATTACCGGCTAAATATCAGGAGAAACTTCCTAACTGTAAGAGTGGCTGAGCAGTGGAATAGACTGCCTTGGGAGGTGGTGGATACTCCTTTGCTGGACGTTTTCAAGCAGAGACTGGACGGCCATCTTTTGGGTATTTTGTAAGCGATGTTGTAGGCCTATGTTGCTGGCTATGTTGTAGGCCTATCTTGTAGGCTTTTGGCTATGCTCCTGCAGAGTGCAGGGGGTTGGACTAGATGACCTGCAAGATCCCTTCCAACTCTAACATTCTATGATTCTATGATTATGATTCTATAAAGCAACAATTTACATCCTTAGAGCCACTTCTAACTCATGATATGGATTTTTCCCTCTTAATGAGCACTTCTTTTGTTAATTACTTGAACTATGTTGACTGAAATTTTCATAAAAATTTATCCAGGGGATTTAAGAGTTGACACAATGCAGAAATGGAATGGAATTAATGATTTCTGGAACACTTCTGACCCTCTGTACATGCTCAGGCCCAAACCCCTAAGGCCGTAAGAGGTTCCATTCTGAATCAGATCAATCTACAGACACAGTTCATCAAAACAGACTCTGTCTGAAAAACTTATCTACATCTAGACTGAAATGGATCCAGCTTCAGCCCCCATATAATCCCGAAGAATTGAAAGTGGGAAACTGGTTCCCTGAGTCCAGTGAGGAATTTTTCAATAGCAATTGAATCCCAAACTCATTAAAGGTGGTTGAAACCACCATACCATTTTAGCAGTTAGTTTCAGAGGGTAGCTGTGTTGCTCAGCAGTAGAACAGCTAGATTTGAGTCCAGTAGCACTTTAGAGTCCAACAAGATTTTCAGGCTTTACTCTTTCAAGAGTCAAAGCTCACTTCGATAGATACAAATTGGAATGCTTTTACTCACTAACTTCTTATATCTGACAAAGGGAACTTTGACTCTTAAAAGCTTATACCCCCAAAATTTTAATGATTGCTAAGGTCGCAATCTAACTATCTTTGGAGATTTCAGTGCATTACACAAGCTAGTTCAGACAGTAGGGATGGGCACAAGGGTCGGCCCTTGAGAAGGCATTTTTCACTTTAAATCCCTCTCCAAGCCAAGCCAGCTGGCATGGGGTGGGGATGGGGAGGTTAAAGAACACATTTGAAATTAAAGTTGCTTCATTTCCACCTTTCCCTTCCCCCTCCCTCCCTCCCCATTTATTTGCTTTCTTTCAACTTCTCTCTCTCTCCCTTACCCCTTCCTCCCTCCCTCCCCCATCTATTTGCTTTCTTCACACCTTTCTTTCTTTCCACTTTTCTCTCTCTTTCTCTCTTCTTTCCTTTCTTTCTCTCTTTCTCTCACTCCCTTCCTTCTTCCCCCTCCCCATCTATTTACTTTCTTTGTTTCTCTCTCTCTCTTTTCTCTCTTTCTTTCCACCTCTTTCATTCTTTCCACCTCTCAGACAAATAAATATCATTATCAATATTGGTTTTTACCCATATTGTTTTTATTTTTGGCAGTCTCATTTAATGTTAATAAAAAACAAATTTGCATATTTTTCAATTGTTATGTATTGAGCCTGAACTGTATGGACTTAGCTTGGGATGCATGACAATAGATCACTAGGATCCTAGAATGGGCCAGTAGAGAGACACGGATCCTGGAGTAAACCAATTGGGAAACGATAGAGGGTAAATAGCCTATCGTTGGTAGTGAGGTATGTTTTGGGTGTGTTGTGTATTGGCTGATTCATACAAGTGATCGGGTCACCACGTGGCCCAACAAAATAGCGAAGCTTTGATATCAGGAACAATAGAACCCTAGGATCCTAAAACCAGCCAACTGGCGAGCTAGGATTCTGTAGAGAACCTATAGGATTAGAAACCTTGTATATAGCCTATCACAAGTGTGGGTGTGGGTAATGGGTGTGGTTGGAAATGGACATAAAAGCAGCCTGCAAGCTGGCAAGACCATCTCCTCTTTTCCAAAATCACTAAATAAATATGAGCTGATAATCACACTGTGATGCATCCATCTCTGTACTTTTCACTGGCGACAATGATGGGATCCCAATGACTGAGCCTGACTCCAGCCGGCACTGAGCCCCAATCACCGCGACGACACCGCATCCCAGCAGCTCTGCAACATGCTCCACTCCTCTGATCACCGCTCACTGCCACACGCTCTAGTCATGGCTGCCGCCCCAGAACAGATCTCCACATTTGACCCAGCACACCCCGAGCTTTGGGAATCATGGGTTGAACAGTTAACCCACTTCTTCAAAATCCAGAAAACAACAGATGTGGACCTGAAAAAATCATGGCTCCTGAGCATGTGCAGCATCACCACAATCTGTCTAGCCAGGACCCTCATCGTCCCAAAGAAAATGAAGGAGGCCACCTACGACGACTTGATCAAGGCCCTGAACGGGTATTATGTGCCGAAGTCTTCAGCCATGGCCATGCGGATGGACTTCATTGCCTGGACCCAGAAACCCAGTGAGACCACCCCCAATTGCCTGGCCAACATCTGATGACTGGCCATAGACTGCGAATTCCCCGACATGGAGGACGCACTGCTCACCCAATTCGTGTGGGGAATCCACGAGCCAAAGCTCCAGCACAAGTTAATTGGCATCGAGGAGTGGAAATTAGAGAAGACCTTACAGATGGCAACGGCATTCGAGATGTCCCAACGGGATCGACAAGCTTCCGCTGCCGCACACCAGACCAACGCCATTGCAGACTCCGGTGACTCCGACACCAAGGATGTCCACCAGCTGCGATGACCCGGCCAGGCCACCACTCCGCCAAGCCAGCCCAGCTGCAACCTGCGTGAGCTGCAGAGAAGACCACGTACACCAGTCCTGCTGGTTCCATGACGCGATCAGCAGGGCGTGTGGGAAGACTGGCCACATTGCTCGGGTCTGCCGCTCCAAGGGACCTCAGCAGTGTCAGAAGGCAGCACATTCCGCAATGGCAGATCTGAACTCCATGAACAGCAACCAACATCGGATACTGAATTTGCCCCCAGATGCCCCAAATAAGATGCACGTGACTGTTAGAATCGAGGGGTCCCCATGCAGGATGGAACTGGACACGGGGTTGTCCTTCTCCTTCATCTCAGTGGACACACTGCAGAGTTTGTGCCCACGGGGGGCAGCCCCCTAAAGATACCTTGGGGCCTATCCCTCAGAGATTTCCAGCAAAACCTGGTAGCTATTAAGGGGTGGGGCAAATTCAGAGTGACTTACAAAGACTTTGATGGACTATTGGATTTGTTGGTGGTTGAGGGGAGGCTCACAAGCTTGTTGGGTTTATCTTGGTTTGGACCACTGGGTTTTGGTGTGACGGGAGTCAACCAGGTAAAGGCAATGGACTGGGACTGGGTATGTGGGGAGTTCCCCAGGGTTTTTTAAAGTGTGCTCAGTTGCTATACAGGGCCCCCGATCTCCCTGGAGTTAGACCCCAAGGTGCAGCCCATCAGATTGAAGCACAGGCAGCCCCCCCAGCGTTACGACCCAAGATTGAGGCTGAGTTGGACCATCTTGTGGCTCACGGGGTGCTGGAACCCGTCCCACATGCTAAATGGGAGACCCCGATTGTCACTCCAGTGAAGTCTAATGGGGACGTCTGCATCTGTGTGGATTATAAGTGCACAATCAATAAGGCCCTACAGGATCACGCCTATCTGGTACTGGTCGTAAGCCACGTGCTTGCTTCACTCGCTGGTGCCAAGGTTTTGGGGAAGCTGGACCTAGCCCAGGTGTATCAACAGTTGCCAGTTGATGACGCCAGCACAGAAGCCCAAACTACTGTAACCCACAAGGGGGCTTTCAGAGTTAAACGGCTGCAATTTGGGGTGAGTATGGCTCTGGGGATTTTCCAGAACCTAATGGATTGTCTCCTTAAAGGGATCCCCGGAGTACAGCCATTCTTTGACGATGTTTTGATCACAGCTCTGGACACCAAAGCTTTTGCCACTTGTCTCAGGACAATTCTTCAGTGTTTCAAGGAGGCAGTGCTGAATTTGAAATGCAAGAAGTGTTTGCTAAGTATTCCCCGGGTGGATTTCCTGGGATTCATGGTGGATGCCCAAGGTATCCACCCCACATCCAAAAAGGTCCGGGCTATAGTGGAAGCCCCCGCACCCTCATCCAAAATGGAACTATAGGCCTTCTTAGGTCTTTTAAATTTTTACCATTCATTTCTACCCCACAAAGTCATGGTGACAGAACCCCTGCACCGCTTGCTCAACCATGGACTTGGGGCCCCAAACACGCCTCTACCTTTCAAGCCGTTAAGGACCTGCTTTCCTCCAACACCATCCTTGCACATTTTAATGAAAGCCTCCCGGTAATTCTAGCTTGCGACGCTTCACCTTATGGGGTGGGGGCTGTGTTGGGCCACTGGCTGGCAGATGGCTGGGAGGTGCCAGTCACGTATTATTCCCGCATGCTCATGGCCACAGAGCGCAACTATGCACAGATTGACAAGGAGGCCTTGGTGATAGTGGCGGGCATTAAGAAATTTCATCACTACCTATACAGTCAGCCTTTCACAGTGGTCACAGATCACAAACCCCTGCTGGGTCTCTTTGTGCCAGACTGCCAAACCCCACAAATGCTGTCACCAAGGGTACTCTGCTGGTCCATTTTTTTGACAGGGTACCAATATGACCTAGTCCACAGACCAGGCAAGGCAATGGGCCACACGGACGCATTGAGCCATCTCCCACTTCTGTCTGGTTATCTGGATGCCACTCCTGCCCACCACATTGCCCTGGTCAAGGACCTCCTGGACCGCCCAGTGCAGGTCTCCGAGGTTGCGCGCCACATGAGCCAGGACCGCCTCCTCTCCCAGGTCCTTGACTGGGTGGTGAGGTGGTGGACCACAGGGCCAGTGGGCCCAGAATTCATGGCATTCTATTCCCGCCAAGACGAGCTGTCATCCCACAAAGGGTGTCTCCTCTGGGGAAGCAGGGTGGTGATACTAGGGCCCCTGCACACGAGGGTAATAACTGCCTTACATGAAAACCACCCCGGGATTGTCAGAATGAAGGCCCTAGCGAGAAGCTATGTGTGGTGGCCGGGGTTGGATGGCAAAATAGAGGACAACTTGAAGAGGTGTCAACCCTGTCAGGAGTCCTGGCCTGAACTGTGAAAAGCACCGATTAGACCTTGGGAGTCATCCCACAAGCCGTGGGTGAGACTCCACCTAGACTTTGCTGGCCCCTTCCAGGGACAAATCTTCTTCCTCTTAGTCGACTCATTTACCAAATGGCTGGAGGTAGTGCCCATGCCATCCACATCCTCCCATTCGGCCATCCGGGCAATGTGGAGGATTTTTAGCACACATGGCATACCAGATGCACTGGTAATGGATAATGGGACAGCTTTTACATCCACCGAGTTTCAAGAATTCATAGACTACTATGGCATCAGACACATCTGCTTGGCCCTCTTCCACCCAGCTACCAACAGCCAAGCCGAGTGCATGGTCCGCTCTACAAAGGAAGCCCTGAGACACATGAACCATGGGGACTGGAACTATAAGCTGGCGGCTTTCTTGGTTAGGCAGCACATGACCCCACACTGCACCACTGGGTGGTGTCCTGCCAAACTGCTCATGGGTCGGCAACCCACAACCCGGATAGACCTTCTCCACTCAGACAGGGCTCCAGAACACAGTGCAACCTGCAAGGATCAAGCAGCATCCCGTGGGTTCTTCCCTGGGGAACCGGTCTATGCAAGGAACTATGCCCGGGGCCCCACATGGATCCCTGCCAACATGGTCCAAGTGACGGACCCTGGTCTTACGAAGTGTCCTGTGAAGATGGCCAGGTGCTGTGCTGCCACATCGATCAACTACGCCACCGCATCCTTCCTCCGACTCCAGACACCCCCAAGGACAGCAGGGAAGAAGAAGGCAGAATGGATTCAGCCAAGGGGTCAGCGCAACCTCCGCATCCACCGACCACCACACCAGATGGAAGCCCCAGCAGAGCCGAGCACTGATGCCCCTCCACAACCATCAGAGTCAGCGCCAAGCGAGCCAAACAGCCCCGCCACAACACCAGAGGTTCAGCATTCTACAAGAGAGCAACAGAAGCCTACTTACTCAAGGGATTATGTTTGCCAGACATGTTCTGAACCATGCGGGGAGGGGTGTTGTGTACTGGCTGATTCATACATGTGGTCAGGTCACCACATGGCCCGACAAAATAGCGAAGTTTTGATATCAGGAACAATAGAACCCTAGGATCCTAAAACCAGACAATTGGAGAGCTAGGATTCTGTAGAGAACCTATAGGATTAGAAACCTTGTATATAGCCTATCACGAGTGTGGGTGTGGGAAATAGGTGTGGTTAGAAATGGACATAAAAGCAGCCTGCGAGCTGGCAAGACCACCTCTTCTTTTCCAAAATTTTATTTAGCTTCACTGTATTTATTGGAATTGTATGGAATTGTATTTTATACCTTGTAACTGCTGGTTTTAAATTGTATGTTGGTTTTAAATTGTAAGTCCCCCTGAGCTGCTTCAGTGGGAGGGCAGGGTAGAAATCTAATAAATAAATACATAGAAATCACTAAATAAACATGAGCTGATAATCACACTGCAATGTGTCCATCTCCGTACTTTTCAGGGTGTAACCATTTTCAGGCATAAATACCCGGCTTCAGCCAGGGATTTTCAGTCTTCTTTCTCTTGCTGAATCACTAATAAAATATGAGCTGATCATTTGAACGTGTCTGAACCCAGTATATTTCATCAATAAAAACATGTGTGTAATATTTTTTCATGTCTTGCGGCTCTCAGAAATCCGACATTTATTCTATATGGCTCTTACGTTAAGCAGCCAGCATAGCCAGACCAGGACTGGTGTTAGTGATAACAGTGACTTGAAGAAGAGGCCCATGAAAGAGAATGAAGACATGTTTGTGTGAGAAGGCCAAGGACAATGCATCTTCATTAATTGTAATGACAGGATAGGTTAATGATGTTATTTATCACCTAGCTCTAAATTAATATGCCATTATTTATTCCCTTAATCAGTGTCACAGTCAAACCTCCATGAAGGTTTCTGTGAAGCTTGTAATTGTAAGCTATGGGAAATGTGTGTTTGACAACCATTTCATTAACATGAACAATGATGTATGAAGACCGTGTGTATCCCAGAGTATTATTAAATTCTAGATTGCCGTATTCCCAGCGTGGCTCCCTTTATTTGCTAGCTCCCTTGTCTGACAATAGTAATTCTTCATGCAAGAAATCTGGAAGTGTCGTATCACTGGCCACAGGATCTAGCTTCTAAAATCTGAAAGCAGGAACAGTGTCCTCCAGAATGTGAAAGCAAGTCTGGCAAATGTGGGGTACAATATAAAACACAATGTGTGTAAGTTCAATTCCTTGCTACTCTTAGCACTGCTCTTCTGGTCCAAAATTGAAACCAAGGGATTAGTCAATGAAGTATACTTCTGTTAATGGTATTAGCCGTGACTGTTGAAAGGATCTTCTTTCCTTCCTTCCTTCCTTCCTTCCTTCCTTCCTTCCTTCCTTCCTTCCTTCCTTCCTTCCTTCCTTCCTTCTTGTCCACTAATTTAGGTTCACAGGAAAACTAAGGGAAAGAAATACTAGGGAAAAATACTTTAAAAGGTTTTAAAAGACTTTTTAAATACTTTTAAAACACTAGAAAAAATGCTAACAATAGTTTAGAATCCTAGAAGTATACATGAAAAGAACAGAGTCCTTAGCCCCAGTCCCTCATATCCTCCATATCTCGCTATCTACTCAGTAGTCCTCTCTGAATGAAGCCATTCTGTAACAGAGCCCCTCTGCACACTCTTAAATTTAAGCACAAAAAGATTTATTCATGAGTCTTGTGGAATCTGATCTTTAATGAATCTTTTTAATGTGAAATTCTGTAATATCGTAAGTCTTTTTTACTCATCCCTGTGTAATGAACTATGGCCTGGAGATACAAAATCCTTGTATTATGAAATGCTCCTTTTATGTAACCAGATTTTTTTTTTTTGCTGTTTAAATACCAGCATTCCTTGTGAAGATAGGATGATAATCAATTAGAATGTGTGGGAAGCTACTGCCTAGCTCCAGCCAGAAGCCTTCAAAGCATCCTTGGGGTCGGAGCTCTCAACAGACAGTGACTTGCACTACCTTCACATTTTTACAGCTAGTTTAGCAGCCATAAGGTCTCAAAATATAAGCTATGTAGAAACCACACTGAAGGAGCAGTTACCACATTTTCCTGCCCACTTTGTAAATCAAGCTTTCCTCACCCACCCACATCTTTATTACTGGACAGATAGAAAAGCTGTTCCAGCACTGAAGAAGTTATTGCTCTTCTTCCATATTTAGGCATACTGGCTGCTTTTAGTATTCTTAGCATGCTGTATACTTTTAATAAATTAACCAGCTTTTATTCACGTTAAATTGCAAAAACATGCAGAGAGTGGAAGGGAAAAGAACTGCGATGCTGCAACCACTAACCAATAGGTGCTGTGCAGAACTGATTTTCTCTGTGCTCCATCCCATTCAGAAGATCTTGTCAGAACTTCACCACCAGTCAGCTAATACATACCTGTATGCAGAAAGCTTAAGATAATCATTTGTATTCTGTACCAAAGTCAGTGCTGTTTCTGCTCTTGAATATAGTGGTAAGCCTAAATACGGCAACGTTTCATACTTTGTGCCCTCCAACTCAATGATGCCTGAATTAGAGCAGGCAAGGAAACAGAATGGAAAACTTGATTTCAGATCTAGTCAGAAGAATGAAACTGCATCTGCTCACAGTGCCAGGAAGGTATTTCTTTTGTTGTTGTTTTTTCTGCACTATATTTAACCTTCTTCATGAGATAAACACATGACTAGTATCACAGACTGCCCATAGTTTGCCTTAATACCTGAAGGAATTCCAGCCTCCTAATCTATCCACCACATGATTTTAAAAGTACTGGTAGATTCTGCATTTTACAGTGAAACCCCAGTGCTTTGTTGCAAAGGAGCCATGTGTCAGGCAAAAATAGAGAGAAGAAGATCCTGGCATTAGGAAAGCTTAAAAAAGAAACTGGAAATCCTCAAAGAGCTAAAACTGGACTGTGTTTCTGGAATGAAGAAAATAGCATTATACCTTGCTGTTGGCTTGGGATGCACTTTCGTTTTTTTAAAAAAATGCCACTGTGATGCAGCAATTAAAATGCCAGATGAGGACTAGGTTCCAAAAACCACAGGGCTTGAGCCAGTCTGCCTCTTCCTCTCTCTCTCTCAGTACAACCTTCCTCAGAGGCTTTGTGTGAGAATCAAATGGTGGTATACACCTTCATCTTCTGGGAAGAAGGGAAGGATAAAAATGGGATTAAAATGTCCAAGCAGAACCCTATGTGCTACCTTGAAAATGAGACTAGGCCTCTGCACACTACCCCTCCGTGCACAGACTGAACATGTGAATCTGCCAGTTCATAAGCAGTGTTCCCTCTAAGCTGAGTTAATGTGAGCTAGCTCACAGTTTTTTAGCCTATGGCTCACACATTTTTGTCTTAGCTCAGGAAGGATGGCTCCAGAGCAAACTAATTTATGCAGTAGCCAAATCAGCTGCTCACAGCTTTAATGCCAGTAGCTCACAAAGTAGAATTTTTGCTCACAAGAGTCCACAGCTTAGAGGGAACATTATTCATAAGCACTTCCTCCATGCACAGGTGTGGTGCTCAGAGGCCAGCGATTGCTCAGAGGTGGAGAGGTAGGGCCAGCATACTTGTATCCACTCTGGTTCTCTGTGTGTTCAGTCAATAAGCAAAAGAGTTCTGTGAAGAGAGGCTACTGTTTCCAATTGCTTTTGGTTTCTTCATAACACCTTCACTTAAAAAGTCTAATTGTGATTATGGATTAGAAGATTTTGATTTCAAAATCAGGTTGTCAGGAGGCCCTGGTTACAAGGACAGCCCATAACTCCGCCTTTTCTGGAGTGAATATTTCCATCTTTTACATGAATTAAGGCGCTTGAAAGCTAGAACAGCAGCTACTAGATGCACTGCACAGGCAACAGGGATTGATTGCCTACCTGGAGATTCTTAATACATTGTATATCAGTTGGTATGTCAATAGTTCAGTGCTGCAGTTTGAAGAGAAGCAGGTGGCACATGATACCCACATGGCAGTTGATTATTTACAGCTCTGCTTTCTCAGTGAAGCTGATGGAGCTGAGCCAGTTTGAGAAGTCATGGATCAAATAGCAAACAGCCACTTTATGGGGGCCAAAGAAGGTCAGGGAAGGGGTATGAGAAGAAAGGGTTAAAACCTCTTCCTTCCCCATGCCATGGCCCCGATCCAAACTTGAGGCCTCATACTTGTGATATACTCTTTTTAAAAACTGGGGTGCCCTTTTATAAATTCCTCCTGACACATCTACACTAAACCTCAAGTGTCTTTAGTAATCACAAGGGTTCAACATGTAACAAAGCCTTTTTTAAAAATAGATTGCATACTATTTCTACAGTGACCTGTATTACACTAGCTACCCAGCCATCCAAATTCTGGCTTTCAAAATTCCTGCCCTTGATGTTTTCACATTTTCTGCTGAGGAAGGCTAAGTGTCTTCGGGGGATACACGTACCATGCAAAGTATTCTGGGATGTATTCTAGAATGCAGATTTAGTTAACCTAGGGAACTAGCTAAACATCATACCTTGCACTCAGACTACCCCACAGAATGCGACCCACTTTCCCATGCATAATGAGAGGACTGGTAGTGGATTACATGCTTATTCTTCATTTCTGATCTTTTGAGGGATGCCAGGTAAATTTTTAAGGAACCACAGGAATCCCCAAAACAGCTGGGGAGCCATTGGTTTAGCTGATATATGCTTCAATCAAAAGCCTATGTAATAACAGAGTAACAGAAATAACATTCACCCATGGTACAGCTCTGAAATAAATGGAGTTTAAAACACAGCTGTTAATACTGAGGGTCTAACATTTTTAACCAAAATGTTTCTGTATATGTTATAATATATAGCTACAGAATGGAGTATTATAAAGCAGTATTTCTTTGCCTCCAGAATTCATGAATAGTCTCAAAGGCATTAGCAAGTTGACAACAATGGAATAATGCATAAGCATATGACTGGGAATAAAATAAAAGCTTGTTCAAGGGAATTTGCTTGAGGATATACACATGTATTTGGGGCATCACTTAGCCAAGTCAGCTGCCCTTTCATGACTATTACAACATAGATTGAAAGGTCATTCACTTCTGCTGACTTATGCAAAGGTTGTTTCACAAGACCCTTTCTGCAACTCAGTTTCCATCCTTTAATGTCCATGATTGCAGTTTATAAATGTGAATTTGGTGTTCATTAATATATTTCTCTTTGCTAGATGAAATGCTTCCACTTTGGGGCTATAAAACTCCTGCATTCATTTCCTGTCAGGACAAGGATAGGAAACAGAAGTTAATTCATGCCATTCATGTTTCGCCCAAGCACCCAGTACTTAAGTCTTCGTTATGTAAATGCTTCCACGTAGCAGAGAACAATCAAAGGGCCATCTCACACCCTGGCAGAAATCTGAAACCTTGGAGGGAACAAAGGCTTATTATGCACAGGTGTTTTCCTTCACTTTCACCATGCATGTCGATCGGATTTTCTTTGTTGTTCTGCATTGTTTCTCCTCCCTTCAGTGCTCAGGTCACTTTCTGGTCACTGTTTCCCCAGGTTTTCTGAGAGTGCTTTTGTGCCAATTTTTCTCTTGTTTCACTTCCAAGTCAAAGAGAATTCAAAAACATAGATTCCCCCCCCCGCCCCTTTGCCACCTCTCGAAGGTCACTCCCCCACCCACAGAAAAGTCATTCCTTCCACTACATACTTTCCTCCAGCCTCCCCCTTATCAGCGTACAATCTACATTTCCCCCTAATTTTTAGATTTTTAATTTTTTTTACAAGTGGCAGAGTCTAGTGATATGAGAAATTAAAAATTAAAAGAATGGGGAATTTAAAAGAATCTGTGTAAGGTTTAGTTCCCTGCTGGTATTGACTTGAAAAGGGGATCAGAGGGGAGGCAAAGAAGTGTGTCCCCAGTGCAAAGGGGAGGGGGTTCAGTGCTGTATGCAAACCAAATAAAAGGAGGGAATCATCAGCACTGAATGAAATTGACATGAGATGTAGAGAAAGAGAGGCTGGGATGGGATGCCTAAAGCTTTGGGGGAAGATCCCTTTAACGCTTTTGTGAACAAAGTTGGTAAATTGGTGGGGGTACCATTTTGGCAGTGTCCAGAAGCCTAACTTTAAAATGACGACTGAGCCACATGGACCTTCCACAAACTACCAAACTTATGAATTGCTTGGGATCAATCCATTTGGAGGACCGAGTGCAATCTGCACAGGACTAGAGAGCCAGTTTGGTGTAGTGGTTAAGTGCATGAAATGAACCAGGTTTGATTCCCCACTCTTCCACTTGCACCTGGCTGGATGACCATGGGCAAGCCATAGTTCTGTCAGAGCAGTTCTTGAAAGAGCAGTTCTTGAAAGAGCTCTCTCAGCCCCACCTACCTCACAGGGTGTCTGTTGTGGGGAGGAGAAGGGAAAAGAGTTTGTAAGCTGATCTGAAACTCCAAGTGAAAAGCAGGGTATAAATTCAGTCTCTTCTCTTCTCTTGAATATAGATGTCTGAACCATGACAAGGCATGAAGAATACAATATGAAAAGAATCAGAGATCTCTCTCAAAAGACCCCCAAGGAGTCGACTAAAAGAGTGACTAGTAGAACGAAGCTAGAAGCAATCCTGTCAACTCAGTGGCAAAAGAAGAACTGAGAGGAAATGGCACCCCTTGGCCTCAGCGCGGTTTCAGTGGGAATACTTTGAGCATGCACTGAGGGGAGGGGCACCCTTTCTACTCCTAAGGAGCTAGAAAATTGTCTCCTTCAGCAGGCCTGTGCATGTGCAGTCCCCAGTGTGGGAATGAACAGAAGAACATTGTGTCACTCTGTAGAGAGATCATTTTTTATTTCAACCGGGGTACTACAAGCCTCTGTAACTTTCAGGAGTGTGCTAGAACCCAAGTCATTCTGGAGATAATTTCATCTTTCCCTCATGTCTCTTTTAAAATTGGAGCAGATCATAACATAAAAAAGAATTCAGCTTTATTATTCTAGTTGCACCTTCTCTGCACTGCCATCCTAAGCACAGTTATACCCTTCTAAGTCCATTGAAGTCAATGGGCTTTGAAGGGTGTAATTCTGCTTAGAATGATGCTGTAGATTACTATCCTTGGAGGGATTCATTTTCATTTATTATTTAAATTGAAACATTGATACCCAGCCTTTCCTCATGGTTCAAGGAGGTTTCAGGCAGATTAGCTATTTTAAACTCTTTTTGTTTTGATCTCACTGAAGATTAATTAATACAACAATCATGTGTGTGATTGAAATAATGTGCAGCCAAAATTATACCCAAAAGGTGTCAAATTCAGAGGTGTCAAATTCATTTGTTACAAGGGCAGGATCTGACTTAAATGTCCCTTTGTCAGGCTGGGCCATGTGTGCCATAATGCCCCACAGTTTCAAATCCCTGAGATGCATCGACTCCATTAAGTCAATGTATCTCAATGGTGCCGCTATAGCGCTACAGTGCTGTAGCAGTTTAGCACTATAGCACTCACTTTAGAATGTTAAAAAGGGTCCAAAGAAGATCGAGTGGTGAAAAAAGGGTGGGAAAAAGACTACACTGTTTGGAATTACCATAGCACTTCAGAGATGGCTCTTTAACTGAAGGAAATTTGCTGTGTGAAACTACTGTCCCTGTCTCGCTTTACTCGAAATCAGGCCAACAATGAATAACATCCAGTTTAGAATGGTAACATGAAAAGGGGCAGTGTTGGACTAGGTCAGATCCCTGTTCTGCCATGTAGCTCACTAGGTGACTTTGGGGCAGTCACACTCACTCAGTTAACTTACTTCACAGGGTTGTTGTAAGAATAAGGCAGAGAAAGGGACAACTACCTACAGTGCCTTAAGCTCCATTTTCTAGTAACCTTGTACAGTAAACTGTAGCAATCCAAACTTTAAATAATCCCAAAACTTATCATTTCCAATCGAGCAACTAATCCCCATTCTTAATTATCAAAACAAATTACCTATTTATAAGCAGAAGATAAATAACATCTAGTGTTTGTGGCTGTGTGGCTGTTAGTTCAGCATTTAGAATTTAAGAATTGGTGAGAACTGACATCATACAAATAGGACCCTCCAGGGGGGAATGGTGACAGCTGTTATTTTGGAACCATTTCAAAGTGTCTACACCTGACACTTGCTTTTAATTTACACCTAGCTGCTATGTTCTTTCAGGTCTCCCTCAAGCCTCAGCAGGCACCAGTTTGTCACCTATCATACATCATTCTGAAAGTCCAGATACATCTCAAGCCATTAATGCTCTGTTTGGGGAAGGCAATCATGGATCCAGTCAGTTATGCTGAGGAGATTAACTCAGGCATGAAGCCAAAGATCCAGCATGCAGCAACTGCACACAACTGAAGTCCCAGGAGCAGCACTGTCCCTATCCAGCTCCAGGCCACAATTGGCAGGGAGCCAGTTTATGTCAGCAATTGATACATGACCTAAATCGGAGTAGATTTCAGCCTAATCCTTATTTGTTGGAAGTAGATCCCATTGCTTTCCAAGGGACGTTGGAATGCAATCTTTACTTTTAGAATGGATCCTGAATCAGAGAATCAGGGACAAGTATGGGCAGGTCTCCAGAGAGGCAGAATACAATTTTTCTAAATATATAAAGTAACCTCTGCATTCAGTGCAAACAATGGAATTACCCTCAGATAGTTGAGCTTGAGGACTGATTTCATCATCACTGAATATTTCCCCAGTTTTGAATCCCCACTCATGCCATGGAAGCTTGCTGGTGACCTTGGGCCAGTCATACACTCTCAGCCTAACCTACTTGGCAAGGTTGTTGTAGTGCGGACAAAATGGAGAAATGGGGAATGATGTCAGCAGTTCTGCATTCCCATTGGGGAGAAAGGCAGGATATAAATGAAGTAAATAAATAAATATTAAATGTAAATGTATCTATATAGTCCCTGCAGGGCACTAGGTGTTGTTCAAAGATTTTGGGGCATCAAAAAAACCCATCGCTTTGATCTTAAATTTCATGACACATATCAGTAAATGCAGGACAAGAAGATGATTGGGCACTAGGCAGATGTCTGAGTGTGTTCAGCAGAAGCCAAAATGCAACAAAATGCAATTAACTACACCCAGTAGCAGTACTGCAGCCAATGAAGAGACCTGGGAAATTATGACAGTCCTTTACTCTGTACATGCTTACAGCAGGCACTGATGATAAAGAAGTATCCATAGCTGTCTCAGAAGTTCCTGATGTGTTCACTAGCCAACACGAACACATTAAAAAAAGTGCAGAAAAGGGCAACTAAAATGATAAAAGGGTTGGAACACTTTCCCTAAAAAGAAAGGTTAAAATGCTTGGGGCTCTTTAGCTTGGAGAAATGATGATTAAAAAGTGACATGACAGAGGTTTACAAGATTACGCATGGGATAGAGCAGGTAGAGAAAGAAGTACTTTTCTCCCTTTCTCACAATACAAGAACTCGTGGGCACTCAATGAGCAGTCGGGTTAGAATGGATAAAAGGAAGTACTTCTTCACCCAAAGAGTGATTAACACATGGAATTCACTGCCACAGGAGGTGGTGGTGGCTACAAGCATGGACAGCTTCAATAGGGAACTGGATAAACATATGGAACAGAGGTCCATCCATGGCTATTAGCCACAAGGTATAGATAGGAACTGTTGGTCTGGAAAAAGCGATGCTCTGTATTCTTGGTGCTAGGGGGAGGCAACAGTGGGAGGGCTTCTAGTGTTCTCGCCCCACTGGTGGACCTCCTGATGGCACCTGGTATTTTTGGCCACTGTGTGACAGAGTGTTGGACTGGATGGACCACTGGCCCGATCCATCATTGGCTTCTCTTCTGTTCTTATGATGAGTCTACTGAACATCTGTAGTGCAATATTCTAAAGAACTTTTGATACTAAAATATATGAAACATTCACTTTAAGCTGAAGAATCCAAGAAGAAGGTAATCTGACTTGGATCAATTGAGCCAAACATGCAGTTTTGGGAAATGAACAGAATAAGAGACAAAAAGGTTTATGAAAGGGCTTCTAGAAGATGAATTCTGGAAAACAATACTCAAGATTTGCAAAGCAAAATAAATTTCACTATCTAGTGCACAGAACAATTGAAGAACACTTGATACACTACACAGAACTGAATTTCTAAAATATAGCGAGAAGCACAAAAAGAACAGTCCTGTTAAAAATGTTTATACCACACTTGCTGTGGAGTGTGGAGGGCAGTTATCAGAAGAGACACAAAACAGAGAGTGTGTATATGCACATCATAACCAACACCAGCAGATCATGATCATTTTTCATAGGGACAATGGAGGGTCCTCCCTCACCATGTGGCTTGACTTTGCGCTTGGAATCAAAATTGTTGTGTGTCCATCTTTGTGCATACTTCTTTCTTTTCCTTCCTCCCTCCTTTCCTGCTTTCCTCTCCCTCTCCCTCTCCCTCTCTCTCTCTCTTTCTACTACAGCATATACACAGAGGTCTGGTAGCAGTTTTGCCCACCCTTGTAATGAATAAGAAAGTGAAACGAGCACATAGGAAGAAATTAACAAAATTATATTTTGTTAATTTTCTTATCTTTTCTCCCTTGGGTCTTTGCTACTGTTCTGTTTGTTACTGTACTGCCAAAGGCAATCCTTAATGAACTATAGATATTTTATTTCCTTTTCAGTTATTGTCAGCACAATTAAACCACCAAGTTGCGGGGGGGGGGTGTAATTTCTATAGCTTACTTCTGGTTTATTCAGCTGTCAGCTGTGCCTCACATCCTCACTGTTCGCTCTAAGCTGTCCCCCTATACCCAAATCATGGTAGGGTTTTGATTTTTCTGTTTTTGCTGTGTTGTGAGTGTGACACTTGTGCAAGTGCTTGCTTTACTATTGACTTGGGGAGGTGACCCCCCAAATGTGTTTTTTTTAAATAAGAATTTTCTCTAAATGTAAAGGTTCCCCCAGATTTGCAGGATCTTGTGTGATAGTAGTAACTGGCTCCATTATATGGATTTGGCTGTCCATCCAGGATCCAGTCTTGCACACAAAAGCTTATCCTTGAATAAAATTTTGTTGGTCTTAAAGGTGACACTGGACTCAAACTTTGTTCTGCTGCTTCAGACCAAAAGGGCTACCCACCTGAAACTATTAGATGCAGTTATACTTGAAAGAGAGGGAGCTTTGGATTGCTGGCTGCATTACCACTTAAGTACCTGCAGGGCTGGCCCCAGGTGTCTGGGCATCCTAGGCAGGACAGCCTGGGGCACCCACCCCACCAGGAATGCCAACCTCCCAGTGGGGCCTGGAAATGGTGGAGCACTGCTTTCCTGGGCGCCTCACACCTGCGAGGTGCCCAGGAAAGCCAGGGAAGGGGCGGGGTTAGAATGCCCACCCCTTCCCTCCCAGCGCCAGCAGTGCCCACTTTTCTGGGCGCCTCACAGCTGTGAGGCACCCAGGAAAGCCAGGGAAGGGGCGGGGTTAGAACGTCTGCCCCTTCCCCCCCAGTGCCAGCAGGTGGCAGTGCCTGCTTTTTTGGGCGCCTCGCAGCTGCGAGGTGCCCAGGAAAGCCAGCACTGCTGGTGCTGGGCGGGAAGGGGGCTTTTCATGGAGGGGCGGTGGGCATTTTGGCGCCCCTACAGGGCCGGGACCCTAGGCGAGTGCCTAGCTCGCCTAGTAGGTGAGCCGGCCCTGAGTACCTGAGCACTTATCTATTAGTTTTTGTCATCTGAGAAACGCAAGAAAATTTATATTTAGTAGTAAGCAAAGGCTTCCTAAAGAGGAGAATTAGATTAAGGCCAAGAATGTCTACCTTGCCTATATTCTTGGCTGCAAACAAGACATTTGCTTTTTCTTAGCATCATGCACATGCCCAATAGTTAATGTGATTGTAGCAAACAGTGCACCTGGTTATACAAAATGAGAGTTTTCTTCACTGACTGAAGCAGCAATGGGACTGGGGAGACATTGTGCACAGAAATACTAATCAGGGATTATGGTATTTGGTGTGAGCAAGGGCTAGCATGTGTGTCAGACACTTATTTACTGAGTGACAATCATTTTCTCCTTCACCGTCTCACCCCTACCCTTCACTGGTCTTGGGGAACAGATACATAGTACAATTTGCACCAGAGATATTGTAGCATCACCAGACAAAAAGCCAATGCTAGAAGTCTCCAAGTCTGCAAGTCAAGATGCAAGAGCTGAACTGTTTGCTGCTACAAGCATACGAGTAATGAACATGGGAACAAAAGAAGTGCCTTGCTGGATCAGACCAGTGGTCCAGCTAGTCCAGCATCCTGTCTAGGGATGGGCACAAACCAACTCACAAACTAAAGTTCATCATGAATTTTGGCCCATTGAGCCCATTGAGCCCATTGAGCCAACTGAAGAGCAGAAAGCAGAGGTTTAAATGACTCCAAGCCATTTAAAATCCTGCTTTCTCCTCTTCACATAAAACAACTGAGCAGCGAGGAGCTGTTTGATTTAAATAACTTGGAGCCATTTAAACTACTGCTTTCTGCTCCCTATGAAAAGCCACAGGGAACAGAAAGTAGGGGTTTAAATTGCTCCAAGCCATTTCACCCTCAGCTTTCTGCTGGCCGCAGCTTTTAACAGCCAGCCGAAATCTGGAAAAGCTGCGGCCAACAGAAAGTAGGGGGTGAAATGCCTCCCAAGCATTCCACCCCCAGATTTCTGCTGACCACAGCTTTTCATAACCAGCAGAAATCTGGGAGGGGCTGTGGCTCAGTGGTAGAGGATCTATTTGGTATACAGAAGGTTCCAGATTCAATCCCCAGTATCTCCAGTTAAAAAATCTGGCAGCAGGTGATGTGAAAGACCTCTGCCTGAGACCTTGGAAAGCCACCACTAGCCTGAGTAGACAATACTGACTTCTATTTTTTTCTTTTAAAAACACAATAACAACTTAAAAGGGGTCCAGAAGGGGGAAAAGGGTTATATAGGGATTATGAAACAATTATATTTATACAGGATATATTAAATGAAGAGGTAAAGAGTTACTTTTCCCCAGCATCCCCTTCATTAGTGTTTTAAGACATTTTCTACAATAATTTCATCATTAATAATTTTCTATATTGCATATTTCATCAATACTCCATAATAGCTATAACTTTAATATACCAAAATTTGAAATTGATATTCCAAATTTATTCTCCTTCTTTTTCCTTCATTATATTTATATGCCTTACAATACATTTATAGACCATTCTTGAACTGTGTGATCGCGCCACACCACTTCTTTGTCATGCCTTAGCACCACCACATGATCGACACCTACCGGCCTAACGATGGAAACTCAATGGGACGTGTGATCACGCTGCCGCACTTTATTTCGCTCCAGGGCGAACAGCCACACTTCCCCCCTGCATTTTCTGGCACATCTGACTGGGGCCTGTGTTTGTGACCATCATTCCATCGTCTGGTAGTTAATTCCATATTTTTAATGACTCATTGAATAAAGAAGTACTTCCTTCTGTTGTTCCTGAATCTGTCCTGAAATTATCATTTCGTAACCTGGGAGAATGGGAAGGATAAATGTGATATTGTTATCCTGGCTTACAAAATGTACAGAAAGGTCAATTAAGGACACACATTGGTCAATATGTCAAGGAATACCTAGAGTTCAAATAAAATGGAATGTTTAACATTAATAACATGTCTACAGAATTACATTGTGAGTGGAAAGATCAGGTCTCAAAAAAAAAAGTTGTATTACTGGCATATTGTGCCTACCCAACCAAAAGCCTAAGGTGATCTTGAAATGGAGAAATACAGGAAGGAAGGAAGGAAGGAAGGAAGGAAGGAAGGAAGGAAGGAAGGAAGGAAGGAAGGAAGGAAGGAAGGACGGACGCAAGCAAGCAGATAGGCGACAAAACAATAAAACATTGCAATAATGGGTGATGTCAGCTATCCTTGCACTGAACAAATAAATATATATTCCATTTGTAATACACACACACACACACAATAATCTACATGTTGTAATTAGTTCCCTTTGAACTGCTGTGTGATGCATTGTCAAAGTGATAGAGAACAGTGACCACAATGCTTATCAAATTCACATATGTTCAAGAGGAAAGTTGTCTAAAGTCAAATATGAACACATTCTATCCTAAATAAAAACTTTTTCAAAAGCTGGTGTAGGGGAGTTTGGTAAATGGAAATCGAAAGAAGGAGCCAATAGGGTCAGATCTCTTCAGTACAATTGACGGTTATGTATAACAGTGCTAACAGAAGCTGAGATCGATACCTGTACAGATTAGGAAAACTGCAAAGCTGTGCCAAAGGATGCTGGTATAGTTAATGAGGACCATCAAGAAATTTCCATTTACTGTCTACACTTGGATCTTACTGCACTTTGCTTTCTGACCTAGCTAGATACATTAATAGAATCAACATAGATTAATTGGGTAACAGATCTTTCTTGGGAAGGGAAAGCTAAACTGGAAGGAAATGGATGCAACAAGCTCATGAATAAATGGACAAGAGCCTCAAAACCTGCCTGGGGGCTACCAGGCAGGCAAAATCCAAACTAATAGTTGAAACAGTTGAAAGTACAGTTGGTTATAGTCAAGTTGATGAAGATTCAGTCTCATGCTGATCATCACTAGGAAACCTTCCAGCTCTTGCCCACGGTGGCTCAGCTAACCAGAAGGAAAATGCCTTTCCCTCTCTTGTGGAATGCCTGGAAAAAAGTATTCTAAATGAAGTCTTTGTTTGAAAACGAGGGCAGGTCTTGCAGCCTCCCTTTAAAGTGGGAGGGAAGCCCATTCTCATCAGATCTCAGATGCTAAACAGGATCAGTACTTGGATGGGAGACTGCTAAGACTCTGCAGAAGGAGGCAATGGTAAACCATACCTGCTTCTTACTTGCTTTGAAAGCTCCTTGCTGGAGTCACAATAAGTCAACTGCAACTTGACAGCACTTTACACACATACACCCTTTAAAGCTAGAATTTTAAGACAAAGCAAATTATTATTATTATTATTATTATTATTATTATTATTATTATTATTATTATTATTATTATTATTATTATTATTATTATTATTATTATTATTATTTCCATTTTTACCCCGCCCTCCCTGCGAACAGGCTCAGGGCAGCTTACAATAGGGCAACCATGTGCCAAGGATAAAACAACATAAAAACAGATAAAACATTCCATATTAGTGCTCAATAATAAACAGACCTCAACCAGATGGGATCAGTTTCACAAGAGGCTGCCACTCGATGTTATTCAGACCCATCCAGCGATATTGATCACAGTGAGGCAAGGTTGATCTTCCTAGAGCCATCCCTTAAGTCTACCGCAGATGGTAACAATTGCAGTAGAGGTGGTGGCGGCTCCTACTCAAAAGCCTGGCAGAAGAGCTCCATCTTTCAGGCCCTGTGGGACCTTTTACAGGGCCTTTTACAGGGCCTCTGGGAGCTCTTTCCACCAGGTAGGAGCCGCCACTGAAAAGGACCTGGCCCTGGTTGCAGTAAGCCTGGCCTCCCTGGGGCCTGGGATTACCAGGCAATGTTGTGTCCCCGACCGAAGTGCTCTTTGGGGCACATGTGGGGAAAGTCGGTCCCTCAGGTATGTCAGACCCTGGCCATATAGGGCTCTAAAGATAAGCACCAGCAAAGAGAGTCAGGAGCCTTCAGCATTCATCATCAAAGGTCAGTGGCATGCTTTGATAATCCCAATTCTTACATGGTAGAGCATTTCTAGACAATTTGGGGCAGGTTCCCCCTTCCCGCAGCTGTAACCTCTGCTGTACCAGTGATACTGTATTATCATCCCAGTGTAAACCTAGTGCCAATGGGCTGCTTTATACCAAACCAAATCATTGGTCCATCTAGTGCTGGTTCTGACTGGCATTGGCTGTCCAGGATCTCAGGAAAAGAAGCAACTGAAAATCCTGGAAATGTTCTGCTTTACCATTGGTCATTAGTCATAGACTATGTAGGGATGCTCATATTGTTTAAAAGACCATGAAAGATTGCTGTAAAAAAGACAAAGGGCAGATACTACTTCATATGGAAAAATAAGAGGACGGAGGTGCTAAAATGGTACCAAAAGAAGAAGGAAATGATGATGTTGCAGGCACTAACCAATAAGGGCCAATGACACAATGACAAATAATGTCAGCACAGCAGTTTATGTGCAATAATCACATCATCAAAAGTGTAAGTCATATACAGCATTCTCAATAATGCGACTGAGGAAATACAGGTTTTACTTTATTTTATTTATATCCTGCCTTTATCACTGAGACTCAAATTAGATTACATGGTGTAAAACAATGCAATCAAATAGCACGAGATCTCTGAACAAGCAAAGGATTACAAAAATTAGAAACAATACAAAAAAGTATAAGACGTGTCAAACAATGCAATAAATGGAATCACAAAAGTAGAAAACAATGCAGTAAGAGCAGGATTAAAATTTACAGTAATCATTGAAACAGACTGCAATCCTGTTCCTTTTATAATGTGTCCTCCTGAACACATTTCATTACACTACGGCCCTGTTGCCTTTATAAAAATGCCCTCCTGAACATTTCTGTTTTGCACAGTCTGCAGAATGATAGGACTGCAGGAACCTTCCTGGCCTCCTCAAGCAGGCCATTCTGGAATGAGGAGGCCGCAACAGAGGATACATATGTACAGGTATCTAATGGTCTTATCCATTTGCAGGATGACATATTCAGAACTTGACAGACCTGACTGTGACTGAACAACGACAACAAATATTCAGAAGGATTTGCTCAGATAATTGAAACTGTTATGGTGCAGCATAGGAGGAGAGATGGTCTTAAAGGTACAAGTGTCCAAGGCCATGAAGACTTTGCATGTGATGACTGGTACCTTGAACTGAACACAGTGACTGAAAGGAAACCAGTGAAGTGACTGCAGAATGCCTGTAATATGCATACTCTCCCTAGATCCCAATAGTAGCTAAGTTTCCAGGCTGACTTCAAGGGCAGACACATGTAGAGGGCATTTTACAATAGTCTAGCCTTGAGGTCACCATGGCATAGATCCACAAGGCCAGGCTGGCCGAGTCAAGGGGAAGCCTTCTTGTGGGCTAAATGAAGATGGAGAAAGTGTTTTTTGCAGCTGCATTAACTTGCTTCTCCAGCAGTAATGCTGGTTTGGGTACAATTGCTAGGCTCTAAGGATCAGCTGAACCCCAATGTGGGAAGCACAATGCCCTTCAAGACCTCAGTGTTCCATTATTGGGAAGGAGGAACATTACTGGGAAGGAGAAGACTGTTATATGGCATTGCATACAGCAGCTGAGTAACTACTGCAAATGTCATGCTTATGGAAAAGATATCTCACCTAGAAAGGCATTTACACCCTGTCAATGTAGGAGCCGTGTAGAGGTGCCATGAAACTGAAAGCAGCCTTGACTTTTTTGTCAGTAAGTGAACATTTGTCTAAAGGCAGCAGTGGACCTGTCTGGATTAATTCTGATGCTTCATAGCTAAGTGCAGTCAGACAGGATATGTGATGATTATGGGCCTTTAGTAGAAAGGGTATAGCAAGAGCACAATAAACTAATTCCTTAAGACTTAATCCATAACAAAAGTAGGTGCTAAGACCACATTGAACCATGTCACTAGAACTCTGCTCTCCTCACTCCAGAGCAAAAAAGAATGCCACAAAGATCATTTAACTGCTCTTGCCCAGGGATCCACTTCTCTTTCCTAAGGGCATTGTTGCTACAGAGGATACCGTTAAGTTGGATGAGCTAAAACCAGGAGAGTGCAGGATTTCCTTGGAAGGTCTGAGTCTAGACATGAGATCTCACCATTCAACAGTGGTGCAAATCACTACCACAATGTATGGTTGTCAGCAAAATAAGACTACCAGATGTCAACGATTTCCTGTTTTGTTAGCAGTGCAAGCATAGCCATATTGTTGTTGCTCAGCTCCTGTTCATTTCAAGGTGTCTTGTCCATGGAGAATTTTCAAATGGATGATGCCCAAAGACCACAGAAATGTTCAAAGATTTGAGTTTGTGGGTCAGGCTAATGGAAACTAATGCATGGCCACTGACGTTATCCAACATGCTTGATCTATAATTGACTGTCACCCACTTGCCACATGCTAATGTAAAAGCATCAGCTGTGGCATGGAACTCATTGTTTGACACTGGAGCCCCTTTTTTATGTATTGCATCTCTTAAGTTCTACAGCATTTGCTCCATTTTCTTTCTCTGCTTCCTTAGGGCCTTCATTTCACATTCAGAATAAAAAGTCTTTTCATTCGGAGTTCTCTATTTTCCTTACAATTACTTGCATCTGACCTTTGCTAAAACTTGTAAAATCACAAGGAGATCAGCGTGAAAGAAATCATGTGCTGTCGGAGTACTTATCCAGGAAAACTCACTGAAGTAGAAAGGGTTTAGTGGGGGGAGACAGAGAGAGAACGAGAGACAGAGAGAGTCATGCCAAACCAAATTGTTGGCAAGACCAGGATTAGAAAACAGACAGAAATCCAAAACAAATTAGCATTGCTGTGTTCAAGGTGCGAACGACCGTAAAGACGCCCAGGAACTCATTCAAGAACCACTCAGGAATACTGCAAAAAAAAAAGAGGTACAAAGCAGGGATTCTTTTAAAATAGCTTTTGATGTGTTAGAAACTTTCAGTAACAGCAGACAGTGTAATGCTAATGCAAACAGTCAAGTTCAATATTTTTGGATTTAAGACTGAGAGCACTTTGGGGATACATCTTCCAGAGTATTTTATAGCAAAAAACTGCCTGCCAGGACCACCATACTTCAAGGCTAGAAAGATTTCCTATTTAATGTCCTTGAAGGTTGGAAGATCTGTTACAAAAAAATGCAATCCAGATTGTTTCTGTCCAGGACTCTAATGGGAGGGATGGGACAGCAATACCTCAATGACAATGTATGGATTTACAAACTTTTAAGAAATGGACTTCTCAAGAGAGGTTGCTTCCATTTCCTGTAAATTAAGCAGTTTGATTTCATTGCTTCATGTTCATTTTGTTTTCATATGCCTGTTGCCAAATGCTCTGCACTTTATACATTCACTGGGACAGGACCTGCCCTAGGTGCTCCCAAGTGCTAATACTAAAAGATTGCTGTTGAGGGTGATGGTAGAGCAACATCAAGGATCAGTTGCATTAAACTCTCCTCCTAAAATTAAGAACAGTTTTAAAGCAGATGAGAAGATTTCTTCCCTTTGATGAAGCAGTGTCTTATTGGGTCTTCTTCATCAGTTTTATTTATTCTTCGTTTCTCTTCTCTCATTTCAACAGTGCCTGGGAAAGACATCAGATTTCTGGATACTGGCTCACAAGAACCTACACAGCATCAGATCTTTATTGTTATAGCATCTGGACTGTTATTATGCAGCTAGTTACACTATTGCTCCTCACTCTGTCCAGAGAAATTAGTGCACAATTCCCCCGGCAATGCACCACAGTCAACGCACTAAGAAGAGGTGAATGTTGTCCCGATCTATCTCTGGTGGTGATTCCTGGTTCAGACCGCTGTGGATTATCTTCTGGGAGGGGGCAGTGTGTACAAGTGACAGCGGACTTGCGACCCCACGGGCCACAGTACATGCACGACGGCCGAGATGACCGCGAGCAATGGCCTCTTCGTTTCTTCAACCGAACTTGCCGATGCAATGGAAACTACGCTGGGTACAACTGTGGGTCCTGTCAACCTGGTTGGAGTGGACCAGCATGCAACCAACCAACAAACATAGGTAAGGGTACTAAACAGAGAAAAAGAAAGTGTATTCAAACAGTTATGATGTTTAGCACAGAACTACTCTTTTCTGTTATACATTCAGCATTGCTAATAATTCATGCAAACATGTCTCCAATGCAGCAGTCTTCAAATGAAATGTCATGACTTCTGAGCATTCCTATACCAATCAACAGAAGCTTCAGATGCAGTCATCCTGAATGGCTAGCCTTTATGTGTATTGACACCTTTTCCCCAAATACTTTTATAGCCACTTTGAACTTCCATAAGAGCAGGAAAATCAGGATTAAAATGTTACAAATAAATAAGAATCTTTGGGAAATATATGCATTGTAATGGAAGAAGTGGCAATTTGTTGATATTATTGTTGATATTATTATTAAGTGCATTTCTGCGCCACCTCTCCAGGGAAGCTGCCCAAGATATTCACTGCTTTGCTTCAGCATGATAAAGCCCCACCTTCTTTCTTTATGAGCAGACTTATAAAGTTGGGGGCCACATGTGAAGGTGCGGTATAAAACTGAAAGATGAAATGTGGAATTGTATGGCTGAGATAGCTAAATCTTCTCCAGCAGAGAACTTTTGATAAGAATTCTCATTTGTAGGGGTGACTGAAGCCCATTCCCATCTAAAGAGAAAGGAAGCCAATAAAAGTTGCCAGCTGTTTTAACTGAAGCTGTCTTAACTGAAGCTACCTGCGCACGGTTGTAAGTGCACACTGAAAATACCCTATTTGCTTCTAACGTTAGCGTTGAATTGACGTTACAGTTGCCAGATCTACATCCTGTATGGATGAGACTATATATTTGCACACCAAGCAGATGGTTACAGCTAAGCTGGGAGGGGATTCAGGATGTTTAAGAAACCTGCAATTCATATTTTTGTTAAAGGATAACAGATACAGAAAGATACCTTCATGTCATTGTTGAAGGTATCAATTCAGCATGTCTGTAAAGTACCAAAAAAAAGGCAACCCAATTTTAGTGCTTCTTTGAACAGGCATAGAAAATAAAATCGAAATCATATTGATGTTACTATAGAAATCAATATAAAAATCCTAATGATGTTACTATACAAACCAATGGTGGGTTCACATATTGAATAATGTATGAAGCTTAGATCAGTGTTTGTTTTAAAAAATGAAACAAAGACAGACATAAGGAAAAATGACTAGGAGGATACCAATCCACAGAAGGAATCTTTAGTGCAGAAAAAATGAGTGGAATCTATAAAATCATTAGGAGGTATAAATTTAAAATTGGGTTAGTTCACTCATCCTTTCACAGCATCCCCATGACAAATGTTGCATGAGCTCCAACATTAATTCCAAGTTGTTACTTATTTTTGTATCTATTATGTACATCAGCAGTTTTAGCTAAACTTGGGTGCCCAAGGCATGCCTACACAACAGGTTTCTAAGTTAATGGATATACTTTTCATTTCACTAAACTTATGCAGCAAAGATAACCTCATGAGGCACAGAAGACTCTATCATACAAGCAAACTGTAGCAGTTTCAATGCATTTATGTGCTAAATGAATTAGTCTGATAACTTCAATAAATTTCTAAGCCATACATGGCCATGCATGTATGTTATCTTTCACAGGAAATGAACATAACCTCTCATATTGCAATCCTTTGCAGACTTATGCAGTTTTTCATCTAAACTGTTTATTATTGAGTATCTTCTGTATCTTCTCATTCTGAATGGAGTAATATAGCAATCACTGGTAATGGGCTCACATCAAAGAAGTTGTTGTTGTTAGCCATTCAGTTGTGTCCAACTCTTGGTGATTCTATGGGCCAGCTCTCTCCACATTTTCCGATCTTGTACTGTTTCTTTGAGTTGATCAAAGAAGAGATCCTTCCTATCTGTTAGGATGGTCCTATTGTATATTTTCAATGGATAGGCCAATAAGAATAGAGGTAGTCATATCTATTTCATTTTCTTAAGGTTTTCTTGTTAATGTTTTTAAAGAACAGAGCTTTTAAACTAGCAATTTTTTCTCATTTATTTCATTGAATTGATTTTGAAATATAAAAAAATACATCACGATAAAGGTAAATGGCAACTCATTGATAAGAATTTAGGACTGAAATCACTTGTGCATTGTAGAGCACAAAGAAATGTAACTTGTGATTGATCTTCTTACATGGACATGAAGCAATGCAGAAAACTGATGCACACACATTAAAATTGCTTTTCATGCATCAGAAACCACATACTCATTTATTTAAAACTGTCTTTCATATGTGCACTCCAAAGAATATTATTAGAGTACAGGAAGTGGCATGTGTGAATCAGGCTCAGAAGTTTCACTACCTTCTAGGTTTTATCAAAGATGCTTTCTGTTCTAATTTGCTGTTTTGGGTCTTATGTATGTATTTTGCTCTGCTTTTAACGGTCTTTTACAATGAGTTTTTATTATATTTGTTCTTGGTGGCCCTGATAACAGGATATAGATATTGTAAGTACGTAATTAAATAAATAAATAAATAAATTGGTGGCAGTATTACACATTTCCAGATTGTGAAGTAGGTGCACCATCTGCAAATAACTTCAGAGACTCAGGTCTCATTTGTTTCCAGTTTGAAAATATTCAAAATATTTCTATTACTACAACTTCAGTTTCACTGAGCTGGAATTCATACTGCTGATCTGTCACAGCTAATTATTCTTTATTTATATTAATTTTGGTTAGATGCTGGCCCCAACCATCCAACAAAATCAAAAGCTCTAGTGTCCCATGTTTTTTTGAGTTATTGGGGAAAAAATAGGAACAATTGTATTCAACAATATATACACAACTGATACACTGTTGCCAAAACTATTGCATTGGCCCCAGATAGCTATTGAGATGCCCAGATGCCAAAGGATCAGGTGGCTAGGCATGCTTCCATCTGTACTATGAAGGGACAACTGGGATCACACTGAATAGATAATGTGCTTCTATCCATATTCATACTCATACTCATGTATGCTGGTGCCATATGCATGTCCATTGTCTCAGGAATCCTTGCCTACATTTGTGTCCATTGGTTGAATTATCAGTGTATAGAAGGATCCATGTAAGAAAACTGCATGAGCAGAAGATGCCTTTCAAGATCTGTCATGGTATTTTCCCAATGAGCTGAGAATCAGGCACACGTTTGTGCATTGGACAAATGTTCTGTCTGTGCACGCAAGACACCTACCTCAGATGCTTGAGGTGATTCTTATATAGGAACAGAACTATAACTTGTAAATATTGGTGGTAATATGGACAGACTTCATGTGAGACTATAGAGAGGTGCTTAAAGAGTAGTATTCTGTAATTTATATTGAAAATATTTCTTAGTATTCTTATTCCCAGACACTGAAATGGCCACATTGCAAGACTAAGGTAGCACTATGTACTACACAAGACAAAGAGCTGGGAGAAATTATTATATTTACAGCAGGAATTAGGGGAATGAATTTCTCTTTTTGAGGGCTTTGATTTAATTCATCTAGATATTTCTATTTGTACAGGAAACTGAAAAGTTATCAATTTTATAATTAATTGTTGTCTTTATATTTAGAACAACCTCTCTCTCTTTTTTTTAATCCTTAGTCAGAAGAAACATTCTGGATCTGAGTAGAGAAGAAATAAATCGTTTTATAAGCGCTTTGCAGCAAGCTAAAAGTACAATGCATCCCAGTATTATGATAGCCACAAGGAGACGTGAGGAGATTATGGGCCCTGATGGCAATACGCCACAATTTGAAAATGTGACCATTTATAACTACTTTGTGTGGTCCCATTATTACTCTGTCAGAAAGACATTCCTTGGACCCGGGCAGCTGAGTTTTGGTGGCATAGACTTCTCTCATGAAGGACCAGCATTTCTGACCTGGCACAGATATCATCTCCTGCAGCTGGAGAGAGACATTCAGGTGATATTTCTATCATTCATATCCTGTATTCTCAAATTCAAGAACATGCAGGTTTCAAAATGTCTCTCCCCACCCTCAGTCCAGAATACAGCTGCAGGACCTGCAGCAACCTGTTAACATCATAGAATTTCAATTTTTGAATAATAATCTTGCTTGGAATTTAAAAAAGAACATTTGGGATATATAGCAGTTTTTGGTGGTTCTTACAGTTCTGTGAAATATATCTTCTTAATTTTGGGAAAGTAAAGCAAGCCAGGTCTGGGGAAAATGTTTTTTTAAGACTGGTAGAAAACATTGCTCTGTTCAGGAGCCCTAACTTGTCAAATGAGAAAGAAAAACACTGCTAAAGTCACTTTCCTTTCACTTGTTGTTGTTGTTCAGTCGCACAGTCGAGTCCGACTCTTTGCGACCCCATGGACCAGATTACGCCAGGCCCTCCTGTCTTCCGCTGTCCGCTGAAGTTTGCTCAATTTCATGTTCGTTGCATCGATGACACTGTCTAACCATCTCATCCTTTGCCGTCCCCTTCTTCTTTGACCTTCAATCTTTCCCAGCATCAGGGTCTTCTCCAATGAATGCTCCCTTCTCATTTGGTGGCCAAAGTATTTGAGCTTCAGCTTCAGGATCTGGCCTTCCAGGGAACAGTCAGGGTTGATTTCTTTTAGGATTGACTGATTTGATCTCCTCGCAGTCCAAGGGACTCTCAAGAGTCTTCTCCAGCACCTTAGTTCAAAAGAATCTATTCTTCGGTGCTCGGCCTTCCTTATAGTCCAACTCTCGCAGCCATACATTACTACGGGGAATATCATTGCTTTGACCATGCGGACTTTTGTTGACAAGGTGATGTCTCTGCTTTTTATCATGCTGTTTAGGTTTGCCATTGCTTTCCTCCCAAGGAGCAGGTGTCTTTTAATTTCATGGCTGCAGTCACCATCTGCAGTGATCTGGGATCCTAGGAACGTGAAGTCTGTCACTACTTCTACGACTTCCCCTTCTATTTTCCAAGGAGTGATGGGGCCAGATGCCATGATCTTAGTTTTTTTTATGTTGAGCTTCAAGCCCACTTTTGCGCTCTCCTCTTTCACCCTCAGCAAGAGGCTCTTTAGGTCCTCTTCACTTTCTGCCATCAGAGTGGTATCGTCTGCATATCTGAGGTTATTGATCTTTTCCCCAGCAATCTTAACTCCCACTTGTGATTCATCCAGGCCAGCATTTCGCATGATGTACTCGGCATATAAATTAAATAAGCAAGGTGACAATATACATCCTTGTCGTACTCCTTTTCCTATGCTAAACCAATCAGTTGTTCCATATCCAGTTCTAACTGTTGCTTCTTGACCCTTATACAGGTTTCTCAGGAGACATGTGAGGTGGTCCGGTACTCCCATCTTTTTAAGAACCTGCCATAATTTATTGTGATCCACACAATCAAAGGCTTTAGCATAGTCAATGAAGCAGAAGTAGATGTTTTTCTGGTACTCTCTTGCTTTCTCCATAGTCCAGCGAATGTTGGCAATTTGATCTCTAGTTCCTCTACCTCTTCGAAACCCAGCTTGTACTTCTGGCAGTTCTCTATCCACGTACTGTTGTAGCCTAGCTTGTAGGATTTTGAGCATGACCTTGCTAGCGTGTGAAATGAGTGCAATTGTGCGATAGTTTGAACATTCCTTGACATTGCCCTTCTTTGGGATTGGAATATACACTGACCTTTTCCAATCCTGTGGCCACTGTTGTGTTTTCCAGATTTGTTGGCAAATTGAGTGCAGCACTTTAACAGCATCTTCTTTTAAGACTTTGAATAACTCAGCTGGGATACCATCACCTCCACTAGCTTTGTTGTTAGTAATGCTTTCTAAGGCCCATTTAACTTCGCTTTCCATGATGTCTGGCTCGAGGTCAGTGATTATACCATCGTGGTTGTCAAGGACATTGAGGTCCTTCTTGTATAGTTCTTCTGTGTATTCTTGCCATCTTTTCCTAATCTCTTCTGCTTCTGTTAGGTCCCTACCATTTTTGTCCTTTATCATGGCCAGTTTTGCATGGAACGTTCCCTTGATTTCTCCAATTTTCTTGAAGAGATCTCTAGTCCTTCCTAATCTATTGTTTTCCTCTATTACTTTGCACTGTTCATTCAGGAAAGCTTCCTTATCTCTCCTTGCTGTTCTCTGGAAATCTGCATTCAGTTGGGCAAATCTTTCCTTTTCACCGTTGCCTTTAGCTTTCCTTCTTTCCTCTGCTATGTGTAAAGCCTCATCAGACAGCCACTTTGCTTTTTTGCATTTCTTTTTCTTTGGGATGGCGGTGATTGCTGCCTCCTTTACAATGTCACGGACCTCTGTCCATAGTTCTTCGGGCACTCTGTCTATCAAATCTAGTCCCTTAAACCTATTCTTCACCTCTACTGTATATTCATCGGGGATGCGATCTAGGTCAAATCTGAATGGCCTTGTGGTTTTCCCAACTTTCTTCAATTTAAGTCTGAATTTTGCAATGAGTAGCTCATGATCTGAGCCACAGTCAGCTCCAGGTCTTGTTTTTACTGACTGGATAGAGCTTCTCCATCTTTGACTGCAAATTATATAGTCAATCTGATTTCGGTGTTGCCCATCTGGTGATGTCCATGTGTAGAGACGCCTCTTAGGTTGTTGGAAAAGGGTTCCTTTCACTATCCCATTCCTAAAAATCTATTGCTGTCTCCCTCCTAATATTTTGAGCAACTTCACCATCCTTTTTCCATCCTGACATTTAATGTTCTTTATGGGTCAATTCCCACATGCACACTTTCCTTTGGATGAATGAAGCATCAAATAATGGGTTGTATAATGAACCATCACAAATGGAACTTTTTTATCACCAGTGTTACCTTGAACACATTCACCCTAGTGGTATCAATTATAGTGTATGTAATGTATAATGATATACAGGCATGTGCACAGGGAATCACAATGAAGTTTAAATGGACCTGTGTAAAAATAATCAGAGTAGCCCTGTGCATGTTTTTTTTTTCTTTTTGCCATCAAGTCACAGTTTGCTGATGGTGACCCTGTAGGGTTTTCAAGGCAAGAGACTTTCAGAGGTAGTTTGCCACTGCCTGCCTCTGCATTACAACACTGGTATTTCTTGGAGAATCCCATCCAAATACTAGCCAGGGTCAACCCTCTAAGATTCCACAATCTGATGAGATCAGGATAGGATGGGCTATCCAGGTCAGGGCCCTGTGCAAGTAGCCAATCAGATTGAAAGGCAAAGCCTAGTAGGTCAAAGGGCACATAACTGTAAGGCCATGGACCAGATCTTTCATCTTCTGTTTTCTATGAATACGTTTTTTAAAAAATCTCTCTTTCCCTCATTTTCACAAGATTAGTTGTCATTGGCTTTCTCTCAATATTCAGTCTTCATCATTTTTAATGAGCTGCTCATTTGGACAGGCAGGGGGTTTCTAGAAGGATGGTACATCACTTTCCGTGCAAAACAATGGCCCTTTCAGACAGCCTAAATATTCCATTTCAGGAACTGGTTACTAATGGTTTTTTCCTGTCATTTCAGACAGACCCATTTTAGTAACTGGCTCCTAACAGAATATATTTACCTGTTCAGACAAACACGTTTCTCTCCTGTTCAGGAAGAGTGCCTGGAGTGTTGTTAACTCAAACTGCTTCCTTCCAGTCTTCAATCCTTCCTTTCATTTCTGAAGTGCTATGGGGGTGCCCCGTAGCACTTCCTGTAATGACAGTTTTTTGCGCCCTTTTTCTCCACGTGCACGATTGTCTCTTTTTTCTTATGCTCTATTGGGAGCGCCATGGCACTGAAGCAGGACCACAAACCAGCGCCATAGCAACCTCATTGATTTGCCTGGACTCTATTTAGATACACTGACATTCACTACTGCTGTCACTTGGAAACAAGGAGCTGATTGGACAGCGTGTTTAAGTGGGAGATCAGGGGCACGTTATGTATTGGTATACATAATGCCTGAGCTTGCATTCTATCTCCTATTTAAGACTGGTATTGTAACTCCTGCAAGCTGATTGGATACTCTGCACAGCAGTCCAATCAAGATACAAGAAAGGTGCAGAAGGGAAATGATTTAATTGGTTGTTATGTTCATATTTTGATTGGTTCTCGTCTCAACTAAGGGCATGGCCTACCAAGCCCGGATAGTTTAAAAGAGAGCCTGTTGCTCTCATGTTCTGTGTTCGTCCTAACTTGTAATAAAGCTGAATCATTTGTTATGAATGATGAGACAGATGTTTGCTTTAGAGGAAGTGTAGACTCAGGAACACATAGACAAGTACACACACTCCATGCATTGTGGGAGTTAAGGAAGAAAGGAAAGCTTCCTGGGTTTCAAAACTGCCTGGTCCCCCCCCACACACATGCTCTGTATCCAATGAGCTCCTTGTTTTCAGGTGACAGCAGTAGTGAATGTCAGTGTATCTAAATGGAGTCCAGGCATCTCAATGGAGTCCCTATGACACTGACTTATGGGGCTGCTTCAGCGCCATAGCGCTCCCAATAGAAATTTATAAAAAAAACCTCTCCAGAAGATCGTGCATGCGGGGGGGGGAGAAAGCAGCACAGTTTGAAATGACACAGTGCTTCAGAGATAGCTCCTTACCAGAAGGGAAATGCTGTGTGAAACAGCTGTCCCTGTACTGTTTAACTCCATGATGGGACAATAACGGAAACCATTCAGTTTAGAAAGGTAGTGTGAAAAGGCTCAATGAAAAGCAGTTAAAAGAGGGTTTACTTTTCCTCCCTCCTTAAATCCAGAGCTTCCAAAGGGAGGGGGGTCTCTCTCGATATCTCAGCAACTTAGTGTTAGAAGGCACAACACAATCACACAAATAACCCTTGCAAAGCAACACAAAATGGATCTTTCAACTCCTTGTTGAGAACTCCTATGGACAGAAACAGACTCCGGGTACCTGTATGAACTGTGTGTGCTTGCCTGACACCAGACTGATCTCTTCTGCTCTTCTTCTCTCTGTACTGCTAGTAGCCATTAAAGCAAAGCAGGCAAAGGCTGAAGCAATGGGTGAACTGCCCACCAGTTCTGCTATAGCCTGGAGGGCTCAGCCACTCAGCTTTGGTCTGGCTGACCTGCCCTGTCTGTACTCTTCTTTTAATCCATTTTCACTACAGTGTCCTCCAAGCAATTCTGCACTAAAATCGAATTCAACCTTCTTTTTAATCCAGGGTAGTTTTCTTCCCCATTCTACATTAAAATTGAGTTTAACTTTCTTTTTATTCTGGGTTTTTCCCCCATTCTGCATTACATTACCTCCCTTCAGTGATCAGCCTGGTTGCCCCAGGTTATTTGGTTGCTGTTTTGCCATGGACTTAAATTGCCTCAACTCAAACACTGAGAAAATCCGGAGTGGCAGGCAAATGCAGAAAGGACCCTGGCGTGCTCCAGGAGGAAGCTGCTCCATGCAAGTGAGCAGCCTTGGACTGTACTGAAACAAGCAGTGAACAAACCAGCAGTTAAGAACATAAGAATATAAGAGAAGCCAATGTTGGATCAGGCCAATGGCCCATCTAGTCCAACACTCTGTCACACAGTGGCCAAAATATACCAGGTGCCATCAGGAGGTCCAGCAGTGGGGCCAGGACACTAGAAGCCCTCCCACTGCTGCCCCCCCAGCACCAAGAATAGAGTGCATCACCTGCCCCAGACTGAGAGTTCCCATCTATACCCTATGGCTAATAGCCACTGATGGATTTCTGCTCCATATGTTTATCTAATTCCCTCTTGAACCTGTCCATGCTTGTAGCTGCCACCACCTCCTGTGGCAGTGAATTCCATATGTTAATCACTCTTTGGGTGAAGAAGTACTTTCTTTTATCTGTTCTAACCTGACTGCTCAGCAATTTCATTGAGTGCCCACGAGTTCTTGTATTGTGAGAGTTCCTCCCACCTTGCTGCTGCCCCTCCACAACACTGGCCTACTGGGGAAAATCCCAGTTAAACAGTCCGTCCACACCCCTTGTATGAACCATCTAGGGCTGCCAGGTCCTCCCTGGCCACTAGCTGGTGATGGGGAGTAAGGTTTACAAATCCAAGTTTGGAAACTCCTAGAGATTTAGGATGGAGCCTGGGGAGGACAGGAACCTCAGTGAGGTATAATACCATAGAGTCCACCCTCCGAAGCATCTATTTTCTCCAGGGGAACTGATCTCTGTAGTCTGCAGATGAGCTGTAGTTCCAGGGAATCCCCAGGTCCTGCCTGGAGGCTGGCATTCCTGAACCATCCTTCCATAGTTCTTTTTTTTAGAGTCAGTGATTATCCAGCAGTATTCTTCAACGAAACATGGCCAGCGAGTGTCATGGAAACCACTACCATTCCATATGGAACGAACAAACTAAGTAGACAAGGCAGATGATGTGGTTTCTTCCTGCCAAAGCAACTGGGGAAGACACCATCTCATTGATTCCACATTCAAACCAAGGCAAGAGAAGAAGCTGCGGAGAAGTGCTGTAGTGATGATACATAAATTGATTAGGTAGATCTATCTCCACCTCTGTGAAGCTTACCATTAACTACCCCATGTTCTCTCCATCAGGACATGCTACAGGATCCTTTTTTTGCACTTCCCTATTGGAACTTTGCAACGGGTAGAAACACCTGTGACATCTGCACAGACGACCTGATGGGAGCTAGAAGCAACTTTGATCCCTCTCTTATAAGTCAAAATTCTATCTTCTCTCAATGGCGAGTTTTATGTGACAATCTTGAAGACTATGATACTTTGGGAACCGTTTGCAATAGTAAGCTGAGATTCTTTGCCTATATTTGGTTGTTGCCACCCTCTCCTCAAGAGTTAATTTAACACATGCCAGAGCATTACAATTTCTACTTGGCTGTGATACAAAATTTACTGTCTTTAATCCTTATCATAAACATTCTACCCTCCAGTTGCTAGAAAAATAAGTAATATTTACTTTCAGATCTTGGGGGATTCAGACTGGGGAAATGGAATGTATGCATATTTGTAAGGGTGTTTTTTCTAAAAAAAAAAAAACCCTTCTGATTATATGATCATGGATATTTTCCATCGTGTCTAGTTTGAACTCCAGTCTTACATCTAAAGTTGTTGTTTTTTTTAAAAAAAGTGAACAATAATGTAATTCTTCTCTGCTTATTTCCAGCAAGGGTTTCGTCACAGCAGCTGCCAAACTATATCCCTCCCATTTACTTTCTCTGTGTGTCAGATATTGTGCTTTTACCATTGAAAAGACAATTGCCAGAAGATGCTTCCAGAAGACAAAAAGAAAAAAACTGTGTATTTTTCTAAACTAATGCTATATATAATACTATTCACCACTCTGCAGTGGTGAATATATATTATCCAGATCCTATGAAATGTCCTTTGGATGGGAAAGCAATTCGTTTTAACTCCCCCCCCCCGCAGATTTTTATCACATTTCCTAACAAAGTCTAAAAAAGCCTGAAACTGACAAGCTTTATTAGTTTCAATTGGGTACTCCAGGATTCCTGCAGACCTGGGGGGTGGGTTGTTGTCAGTTTTACTGAGACTTTTAACATTATGTGCATTCCTGGTAGAAATGGCTAAACTCTGTCCCTAGCTCAGTTTTGAATTTGGAGAAGGGCCATGAAACTGACAAGGCTTGTCAGTCTCATCAGGGTCTTCCCACTAGCAGCTAGAGAATGTTTAAAAAATGGTAGCAGGTGAAATGATGCACAGAGAGCAATCAGGTTTATTCCGTGGGGCTTACTCCCAGGAGCATGTTCTTAGGACTGCACTGATAGTCACCAATACCATCTTCAATCACTTCTTCATCCCAGGTGAGCCACCTGAAAAGTAGTAAATGTGAGGGGAAAGGGACATGGCAATAGGGAAAACACAGGGATGCAATGGTATGGTGTGATCAGAATGTTCAGGAATACATGTGATCAGAATGTTCAGGAATACATCAGTGAGCACATAGAATCCATGCTGGAGCAAATAACCTAGTGTAGTCTCATCTGGAATATCATGCATTATTGTGTACCATAAGAACTAAAATACTTTTAAGTGTATGTAATAATAATTCAGAATGGCCCTCAGCTAGAGCCAAACTTATTGCCTGTTTTCTGTAAGCCTGGTCTACCATTGTAGTTTTAGATTTAATGATCATGTTAGAAATGTCTAGAACTTCACTTTCTCCCCCTACCCCTCTTTCCTATGCCAGGCACAGAAAGTGGTCCAATTAGACGAAATCCTGCTGGAAATGTTGCCCGCCCAATGGTGCAGCGCCTACCTGAACCACAGGATGTTGCTCTTTGCTTAGAAGTTGGATTATTTGATACACCTCCATTCTATTCAAACTCAACAGACAGTTTTCGTAACACACTGGAAGGCAAGTAATTCTCAGGCAAAAGGTCTGGAAGCAGAATGAGCGAGGGATTGAAATCTGCCACATTTATCACACATTGAGTGAAACAGGTGAAATCCTTGTCGGGGTAGAGAATCACATGGGAAATCTCTTTTTTCTTTCAAACCCATCACTATGTGGTGAACTGCACGTGTCTTTGGGACACATTCATATTAAGCATAATTGGAAATAAAGCAACATTACTTCATTAAAAAAATTAGTAACATGTTAAAAAAATCTAAACCAATAAACCAATTTATATCATATACCTTATCAATGAATCCCAAGCAGCAAAATCAAGGCAAAGGAAGTGTCAATATTTTGGTGAAATGTTCCTTTATAGCATGTTACACTTTTAAAATACTGGCCCGCTGCAAAAAAAAAAAAAAAAAAATTGCCCGGCCAGCAACATTTCTGGGTTCAGCTGCAAATATTATCTACATTGCCAACTGTTTTGGGCAGCTCCTCACTTTGCACAACAAACCAGACTGCTGCAAGTACACTGATATCTTCCAAAATAAGCTCATAAAATGTTGACAGTATACCCACATCGTGTCAATGTGTATACCCATCTGTGAACCTTGAATGCACTCACTTGCATCTATTAAAAATTGCATGCTTATCATGCCTGCCACAAGAAACACTGGTGTATATAAGCATCAGTCATCTTTGCTGCACAGTGTCTGGCTTGCGGGGGGGGTCATTCCTTTTTTTTATTTCAGCTCCTGTCCAAGCTATTTCCTCTCAGAGCTAAGTCAGAACAAAATTGTAAGGCAAACAAGTATAAAAGCACTATACTCTTATAGTATTAAAAATTTGCACAACTGGCTATAATACAGGTGGGATACATTCACATTCCCTGATATTCATAGGATGTGTGCTACAACGGCTACTATTTACTTAAGAATATTGTACAGCTTTAGTGTCCATTCAATATGATCTGGCAATGCCAATGTTGGCAAAAGTCACATTTTCAAGTATTCAGACTTTCTCATTTGCAATTTTAGCACCAGTGTTGCAGATGGAACTTATACAGAACTGCATTAACCAAACAAAAACAAATGAACAAAAAAAACCAAACACGTGCCCTAAGCATCATAATTTTAATGCTGACAGTGAGCAAGATGACAAAGGGATGAGAGAGGCACAGGAGGGAGAGAAAAGGAAGATCTACCAAGGGATGAAATCTTATTTCATCTACAGTTAGGTTACAACTGAGGTCTGGCTAAATGAACTGAAGGAAGAACAATATGGAGAACATGACTAGGAGGGAGTTCCTGGCATAAGGAATGGCAAGAGCAAAGGACAGAGACATTCAAGGATCATGCGTTTTGAGTGGATGAAGAGGCCATTGTTTGGGCTCAACACTTTTGGGTAGGGACACATGGAAAATAGCACTGTATGGCATGGTGAAACATACAACCAGTGGGGATTTAGTGTTCAGTTCCTACTATGTTGAACATTTTGGCCTCATTTTATAAAGTGGTGGTGGGTGTTTGTTTTTGTAACAGTGCTCCAGAACATCTGACGACTATGGTATCTACACATCAAGAATATGTGTGATGGTGCTGGAGAATCAGCACTTGGAAATGCACCTTTCTAAAACCAGCCAGCCAGCAGCCATTCAGGAAAAGACTTGTGGTAGGGAAGACCTGAAGAGACAGCTTGCCCCATTAGGATACTTGGGAACATCTTGACACAAACAGTCCCCCAAATGCTGCTCCTGGGGATCCCCAGGAATGGCTAGGGGAAGAATCAGTCTCCTGTGAGAAGGAAGAACTGGCAAAAATCATCACACACACTTCAAACACACCCGTACGTCTGGAAATTCTAGGTGGGATCCAAGCCTATATTCTGCTTTGGTCTGATGCTTTCACACAAGATTCTCACTATTATCTCCAACCTGTGCCTCTTGTTTCTGATACACAGGCTACAGTGAACCTTCGGGAAAGTATGATCCAGCAGTGCGGAGTCTTCACAATCTGGCCCATCTCTTTCTGAATGGCACTGGAGGGACAACCCATTTGTCCCCAAATGACCCCATTTTTGTCCTCCTGCACACATTCACTGATGCTCTCTTCGATGAATGGCTGAGGAGACATAACCCTGGTGAGCTGGTTTCTGCTTTGTGTTATTTCACTACATCCCAGCAAGGGGAGTTACCCATTACGACATCCATGTCGTAATACGACATCCATGCCCGATTCCCCTCCAACTGTGCTTGAGAGAAACTGGCCAAGCCCCCATCTCTCTCTGCACCAAGGGACATTATGATCCTGTTGAAATAGGAAGGCCCTTCAGTTGGGGTTCAGTGGCACAACTGAATTATTTTTCTCATGTCTTTGGAAGCAAGAATAGAATGCAGCTAAAGAAGGACTTATTGTATTCGTTGTTGACGCTGAGTAAGTTACAGAAAGGGATCACAAGACTGAGAGGTGTTTAACCATGTCATCTGATCACAGCAGAGAAGTGGATGCAGTCTTGGTTCCTTTTTCATAACTTCAGAAATGTAGACAAGACCCTTCTTTTCCTGGATCCTTTCAGAAAGACAAAAAAAAAAAGGCAAAACAGCACAGAATTGCCAAACCTTTGAAGGCAGCCCTGAAAAAGAGATACAGCCATGGATTTTCAGAGCCATGCAAGTGCCAGTTTTGGCAGGTCCCAGGAGTTGTTTGTTACTGCAGGAAAATCACATAAGTTCATGTCATGTTCCCCTAACAAACACAAAACAAGAGCAGATGGTGTGGCAGGAGGCAGCCAGTCTCTCTGTGGATCTGGGCTAATGCAGATTTAAAAAATGGAATGGGAAAGACACATAAGCTTCAGAACACGCTTTAAGAATGTGGTTTTTCAAACTGTGTTCTGAGGATCTCTAGAAGATGATCCGGGTTTCCTTGATAAGAAGAACAGTAATGGTAGCAAGTAGCGAGTAGCCTGCCTTTAGTGATCTTCTCCTACAATGGAGAACAATAGGAAAGTGGTCAGCATGGTTGTGCCTTTATTTTCCATGGGGAAACACTGAGGCCCATGGACCTCACCTGCATCCTCATGATTTGAGAACATGCTGGCAGACTCTCCTTGATGGTCTTTCTGTAGATGACAGTCAGAGACTGCTTACTGAGGGAACCAAAAGGCTACCTGAAAATAAGACATTTAGGTAGTGGGGAAATATTAAAAGGCCATGCAAAATGAAATCAGTAATCTCACTGGTCCTCAGTTATGTTATCTGCACTATGATCCAACCATCCATATTGCTCTTATTGAAGTTGGGGAGTTGAGTAGTTGAATGGATGGAGCCTTTTAACTGCATCTTTCTAGATTGTGAACATCTGTGCTCATTTTTTTCCTGCTTCTTCTAGTTCAGGATCTCCAAGTCAGTGAAATCATAACTATTGCCTTTTTAACTGCATGGATTATAGCTGCAATTCTTGCTCCTGAGCCTACATCTGCTCTACACAAAATATACATATGCAAAAGGAAAATTATTCTTTGTAGGAATTAGTGCCTCACTGCTTATAGCTGAAGGCTCAAAGCCTGAGGATCAAGGATACATTTTTAACATTCTTACCTATGACAACCTTTTGAAATGGAATCCTTTCCCCCCAAAGTAGATACCTCGATATACCCCCTAGAGAATGCCCCCATTGGACACAACAGACGATACAACATGGTTCCATTCTGGCCCCCTGTGACCAATGATGAGATGTTTGTTACGGCACCAGAAAATCTGGGCTACAATTATGAAGTTCAGTGGCCAAGTAAGTTATTCAGCTATATTCTTCTCATTATATGCTAGATTGTAAATCGTACTGTTGGCTTTTTCTTTAAGTGAGCCAGAACGTGATTTATTTTGTGTAAGTGCACAGCACTTTGACTGGGGTTGTGAATATAACAATGTTTCTAAATGGAACCCCTCAAAATGCTGGGGTTTTGTTCTATGGCCCCCTTTTGTTAACTGCATGTGCTGAAAATAGAGGGGAAAATACCAATTTTCACCATCAAAATACGAAAAAGGCAAACCTTTCAGTGACGAAAAATACATGAACATACAGGAAAAAAACAAAGAGTAGTTCCTGCACTTGGTGCAAAAGTATAGCTCACGATGGTGTGCTCTCAGTGCAGTAGGGTTTCCTTCCCCCTTGATTGTCTGGCTTGTGATTGGTGGCCCTGTGCTTTGACTTATGGTCCCAGGCAATGCTCCCTCTAAGCTGTGGAGTCTTGTGAACAAAAGTTCTATTTTGTGAGCTACTGGCATTAAAGGTGTAAGCAGGTGATTTGGCTACTGCATAAATTAGTTTGCTCTGGAGCCATCCTTCTTGAGCTAAGTATGAGTCAGAGGATAAAAAACTCTGAGCTAGCTCACACTAACTCATCTTAGAGGGAACACTGGTCCCAGGTACCCATATGGCCTTTCTAAAGATGGTCAGCAGGGAACATATCATCTGAGCTTTCTGAGGGCAACTGAGAAAAATGGAACCTTTTCTTGTTCCAGCATACAGAGAAAACCATTTAGGTTGCATTAGGCAAACGCCACCTCTCAAAGCTACATCCCAACACAATTGTAAGGAAGACTAGTTACATCTATCATTGTGGAACTTGGGTATCTTAACAACTCCAGTCAATGGGCGACTGAACTGATTAGAACCTGGAATCATTCATAATCTCTAAAACAATATATTCAGGGGAATGCAGCCTCTTAACTCTGCCCCTTTTTTCTGCTTCATCCTAGCTCGGACTCTCCAAGTCACCGAAGTCATAACTATTGCCATTGTCACTGCACTGATTCTGGTTGCAATTATTTTTGCTGGTGCCACATGTATCGTTCATGCCCGGAGAAACAAGGATGAACTGCATCAGCCTCTTCTCACTGACCAGTACCAGACTTATTCAGATGATTACGACAGCATACCCACTCCAAGCCAATCAGTGGTGTGAAGGGTCAGCTGACTGACCTGCACCTGGTGGCGCTGCTCTTTTTGCAGACACTCTTCTGCTTTACAATGAAGAATGCTAGGAGTAAGAAGACCCCTTGTTAGAATTCCTTCTCATATCACCAGGGAAATCTCCATTCATGTCAATGATATGCTTTCACCTGCTTCACTGCTTAGCTATTTATCCATAGTATGAAGAAAATGTCCTGGATGTATCAGAGTGTAGAGAGGTAAAGGACATTTTTAATAAGGTTAATTATTAAGTGCAGTGCTTCCTTTCAGTTCTCCAGTTTTTATCTAGATTTATGGAAAGATCAGGGTTTAATCAAAAAGAGTGGCTTTTGGAAAAATCTTCAAGTAACTGGATGTAAGAGTTATTGCCCTCACTTGACATCATCTTTGCCTTTAGTGAGCCTTCATTGATTGGCTAAGATCAGACTGTGACCAGTCTAGCAAGTACTGCTTTAATTCTACATTGACTTTGTTTGCCTTCAGTGAAATCAGCACATAGCCAGATTCAACTGGGTATGTAGCACTGTGCTGAATTCAGTGTAGGATCACTCTAAGAACAAGAAAGAATCCCTAACCTGAAATAATAGCACCAAAGCAGCAGACAGAAGAAAGAATAGCAAGAAATATTTCAAAAAAGTATTTCCCACAATAGTCTACAGAAAGCTATCCAGACACATAGGGTCACTAGTCCATGACATTTCTCCCCACCTTTTGTGTTGTTGGGGGGATGGGGGAGGTTGTACCAAACATCCAGCCCATGAAGAGTTCTGGAAAATCCATTGGTTTGTGATACTTTCTGTTGGTCCCCATAAAAAGGTTTTATACTACAACTTTTAAAAAGATGGACATTTGAACATTTAAGGAGGTTAAAATAAATATTTCAGCCTGCCCCCAAAGTACAGCTTTCAACTTGAAAATCAAAATGGGCAGATATTCAGTGCTACCGTAGCAAAGATGCCATTCTTTCCAAGCACACAAGTTCTCTTTGGCATTCCGTGATTTGTTTAAGCTGGCATTTTTCTCTAGAGTTTGTTATATCCTCATACAATTGATGTTATCTATGCACCTTCATGCATGAATAACATGTGCAGCAAAATACTCCTCTGAAAAAGTAATTTAGCCATTGCATTCATTGGTTCAGCCTATACACAAAACCAAAATATGCATGCCCACATGCATTGCCTGGCCCCTGCACTTGTTTTAAAAATGCAGGAACAGTTCTATAAAACTGCCACAAGATGACAGTACAGCGAGCAGTTGAACTGTGTTTCTGGAAAAAAATCAAATCCATTCTTTGCGAATCAGTTGAGTAGAAGGATTTAGTACAGGACAGAAGGATGTGGAGGATCCCATTAAAATATTTGTATCCATTTGCAGATGGAAGAATACAGCTTCTCATTGTGACAAAGAAAGAATTGTAATATAGTGCCAAAATTATAAACTGGTCATTCTAAGAGCATGATGAAATACGATTAATATACTAGGATGCCCATGCAAGGGTCACGACATCAGTCTCCATTGCACTTAAAGTTAACTGTACTTATAGTCAGTGCAGTCCAGTGGTAAGTGGGCTGTACTTAACAACCTTGTAAATATCATGCCACTGTCATTTTTGAGCTCTGTCCTCCATTCCTTTGTATCTTTAAATCTTAACTCTAAAAAGCAGAATGTAAGAAGAAACAAAATGGCAAATCTTGGTCTAACACAGAATAAAGATTTTTTTCTAAATTTCACATTGCTCCATCATAAGCATTACTGTTACAAATTCTGGCTCTGATGCCCTCCTGTCGTGCTTTATATTTGGCATTAATGGTGCCTGTATACAGAGTGTATATGAAACTGCCTTACTGACTGTGGATCTATCAAGGTCATATTGTCTTCCCTGGCAGAAGTTCTCCAGGTTCTTTCCCCCCATGCTGGATCATTTTAATAGGAGATGCCAGGGACTGAATCTGGGACTACCTGCTGCATGCAAGGGAGATGCTCTACTTTTGAGCTACGACTCTTCCACTAATGGTGCCTAGTGGTGCTCGTATATTAATTTCTTCCAGTGGCTAGGAGGACACAACCTACCTAGGAGACCATCCTCATGTCTCATTATGATTTCTTAGGCTCATCAAGCATGCCATCTCAGTAACGCCCTGCTGTGAGCCAGTGTAGAGTAGTGGTTAGTATCTCACTAGGATCTGGAGACCCAGGTTCAAATCCCCGCTCTGCCACTGAAGTTTGCTAGGCTCACGTGATCATTGTGAAGATAAAATGGAGGAGAAGAGAACAGGTAAGCAGTTTTGGGTCCTCACTTGGGAGAAAGGCGGGGTATAAATGAAGTAAATAAATGGACAGAATAAAATCCAGATGTCTACCTTAGAACTGTGGCACACCTTCTTAATGAAGGGCCAGGGGGTGGGCTCAGTAGTAGATCATCCACTTAACATGCAGGAGGTCCCAGGCTCTCCTGTTAAAGAGCTCCACCTGAGAATGTGGAGAGCTGCTCCCAAACAGAGTAGATAATGCTAACCTTGATAGAATAACGGTCTGACTCAATAGCCCTGTTGACAAATTACAGTGAATATGCCCTTGATTTTTCTTTATATGCACATTGAGGAATTCTCATGTTACATTTAACACATGCACAGCTGAACATCTCATTGAAACCCCACATTTATCCAGGTACTGGTCCCTGGTTTCATTTGAAAAGTACATGCAGGTTTTACATGTAATTATTGTAACGTGAATATAGCTTGTATAAGTTTGTAAGAAAACCTGCCAAAGTGATATTCCAACCATCTTTTGGAAGTGTTGTAAGACATTTATTGATTTACTAGCAGTAAAGCCCATTGTAGAAGTAATACAACGAGCTCTAGAAAGATGTGATGCGTAATGAATGCATAGAAAGGTACAGAAGTGGAAGTAAAGTCTCACACACACAGCCAGGCACGCCTTGGTTCTCCCACCCCCACATTCAAGGCCCCTGAGGCCCAGCCAGGCTACTCACGGCTAGGCTACCTATTTATCTTGGGGAGTCTTCGGGGCTCTGGGAGGGGCCAGGACAGGCAGCAGTGTGGAGAGGCAGTAGGCAGCAGCCTCAGTGCAGGCCGAGGCCGGGCTGGGAACAGCAGCAGTGCAAAGTGGCAGGGCCAGAGTCACTGGGAAGAGAGAGGGCCGGAGTCTCCGTCCTGTCTCCTGAGGTGAAATTGTCTTCTGAGGTGAGTTTTGGCTCCTGTTGCTTCTGTGGGTGGGACTCAGGCAACTCAGCCAGTGCCTAGGGAGTCGTTTTGAATGACAGATCAGGCAGTGAACTGATATTGCCAAGCATAGAACCTTGCCAGACCACTACAAGATAGATTTATTTATTTATTTATTTATTTATTTATTTATTTATTTATTTATTTATTTATTTATTTTATATCCCACGCTCCCAGCCACAACTACTATTAGCTTCTGGTGATTGCACTTAAACTAAAGTAGAAAGAAATTGACCATTCTTGCATTCTCTACTAGCTATTTTGGACATGTTAAAATATTGTTAGTAGAGCTCGGCCACAATGAGGAGGGAGATCTTTTCATGAAATCTTTCACAACATGTGAAAACTGACTGGTCCTTCAACACGGGGCGGGGGAGAACACAACTAAACAAAAGCGCTTGTCCGTGGATGGGAAAGCAGGCAGGGGCCACGAGATTAGCATTGCTAAAAGTGCCAGGTGTTACTCTCCATGCTGCTCTGCGGGGGGGGGGGAGGTGTTAATTGACCACTGCAGCACAACAGAGGAAATCACGAGGCAGTATACAAGTCTCTCCCTCAGTGAGAGCAATGCAACCATCTGCCCTCATTGATGGAGCCCTAGAGCAAAATCTAATGGGCTATTCCACGCTTCATGGTCATCTTTCTCACTAGGTGACCTCTGACTGCTGGGATAATGGCATAGAAACAGCAGCAGAGAAGACTTTTAAGGTGGTAAACAGCAATTTTAGAAGGGCAGGGACCAGAAATTGTGTTTTTGGAGTTCTTCCACTTTGAGCCCCTTCCAAACTTCATTTGAAATATTTTGCAGGCAAAATATGATACAGTCCTAATTCTTACAGAACAATTGTTACACACTGTTGAATCTCTGATTAGTGGGTAAGCTATAAATCCAAAGTAGGAGTGCATAGTCCTCCCAGTTTTAGAAATGTAAGTGCTTAGAACATGCACTTTTTAAACAGTAAAACTTTAAAACATTTATGAATGCAAGTACTTATTTAACACTAGACATTTCATCTAAGGTATATATAGAAGTTTTGTTTCTCTCAACAGTGATTCATGGCATTCCACACTAAAAGGTGTCATTAAAATAAATATTCATAATTATTTTTAAAAAGTGATAGCTTTTTTGAAATATGTATATAAAACACACACATCTGTAATGTCCCAAAATAATTATGTACCAACTGATCATTGTGCCACATGGATAGCCAAAAATTCATTCTTTGGCATTCGTCATTTTCTTGTGACACCCAGACTCAAAATGTTGAATATTTTTTCTGAAGCCAATGAAGGCAAACATCACAGCTCACTTTTTTTCAATTCCACAAACTTTGCTCTGTCCAGCTCAGAGAAATTTTAATGTTTTTGCAAATAAATAGCCAGTTTGGTGTAGTAGTTAGGAGCGTGGACTCGAATCTAGGAGAACCGGGTTTGATTCCCCATGCCTCCACATGCAGCTGCTGGTGTGACCTTGAGTCAGTCACAAGTTCTGTCAGAGCTGTTCTTGCAAGAACAGTTCCGGAAAGAGCTCTCCCAGCCCCACCTACCTCACCGGGTGTCTGTGGAAGGGAGGGGAAGGGAAAGGAGATTGTAAGCCGCTCTGAGACTCCAAGTGAAGGGCGGGGTATAATCCAATCCCTTCTTCTTCTTCTAAATCATGTACGTGTGAAGCATCAGTTCGGTAAATGGAGTTATCTGCCTGTATCTAGTTGTGCTGGCACAGTATTATTGTTATAGTCAATCTCTGAACTGATCACTTCTCCAATTTTCTTTTTCTCTCTCCCTGGGACATCAATTTTACTAGTTTGCTGTCATTCCTATCCACAGCTATCCTAATAAGGGTCACTGATATTTTCCACTTTATACACTATGCAAGAAAGGATAGAGTTGTGTTGGCTAGGTTACTAAAAGAATAACTCTGATCGTACAGAAACATGTCAAAAATATTAAAAAGCTGGCATCAGTGACAACAGGTGTTGATGATCACAAATGTACTACAGCCCACAGTCTCAATGTAGGAACCTGATCAGCAACTATATTTTTGGAAGACCACCTTGAATGGAGTTGAGGCTTCAGGGCTAAATCTCCTGCTTGTCCTGCTGCAACATCTTTGACCAAAAGTCTCCATACTCAACAGTATTCATGGGCTGGCACCTCGGATGGCCATTAAGTATTCTGCTCAGGGGCACTTTTAATATCTGTGTTTCAAGCTAATCCTAGTTTAGAGGTATCACCCTCTTTAACAATTGTTTAATAAAATAAATGCCTGGGACTTTGTGGATGAACAGGCAACCTGGCATAGAAAGCCTGGGACCTTTAAAGGTTTTGTAATGGCTTCCCACGGCACGCCCTGTTTGTCAGCCATCCAGGGCACCTGGTTGGCCACTAGGGTTGCCAGCCCCCAGGTCTGGGTGGCGGTTCACCTGCTTTTGGGGGCTCCAATCTGCCTCCGGCCAGCTGGCTAGTGGGGGGAGTCCCACTCCAAGCCCCATGCCCAAGAGTGACCATCCCTCTGCCACCCCTCTCCCTCCCCTCCTGCCCAATTTAAAGGGCTTCAGCTGATCGGCAGGGACTATGTGGCCTTTTAAATCTAGCAGGAGGGAGGGAGAGAGGTGGTCCTAGGCTGCACAGTATTGTATATGACTGCATGCCTTGGCTAATGGATATGACAGAATGACAACTGATCTGGCTCTGTGTATCAGTGGTTTTGAGGCTTAAAATGATCTGTGACTGCAGAAGACCCCTTGCTTTGAACTTGGATCTGCACTACTCTGGAACAAATAAGGGGGTTAAACTGTTGACTTTATATGACAGAAAAGGTGCTTGAATGGGAAGGGTGTCAAAGGCTCTCCTGTCCTTGTCCTTGGCTCTCTGACCTCTCTGTGGCCTTCCCCTCAGTGTCACTTTCCCCTGGCTTTGATCCAGGGAATGAGAAAAGGAGCTCGGAGAAAAGTTTCCAAGGAAAGGCTATGAGGTGGGGCATTCAGCTATATCCCCCTTTTGTTCTAAAATCATTCTAAATAGATGCTCAGACACACAGTCTGCTTGGTGAAAGATGGGGACTTGCCCTAGTTTAAACAAATGGGCCTAGTGTCATCATATGTAGTTTGAGCCTAAGATTTCAAAAACATATTCTTCAACCCTCCTGAGGCATGTAATTTGTATAAATGTATACCAGGCTTCACTTTAAGAGCAATGAACAAAACATATAATTCAGAAGCTTTCAGAGGTGGACTTAAGCTCTGCAATAATACTGAAATCGGTAACGGAAATGATATGTTTACAGGGTGTAAAATGATTATTCCCTCAAGCATCCCTCATAGTACTAAAATACTCATTTGGCCTATTTAGCAACTACAAATAATAGGCGCTTAATGCAGGTGTTCATGATAGACCAATGTATACATTAACAGGTACTGATCCTCCTTGGCCTACAATATCCATTGGGTCCATTCCAGTGTTCACTAAGTCCTTTCCAGTTTTTATTTTATAAAATCATAATCAATCTGTTTGTCCCCTCCCTCCACCCAGTTCTGCACACTTCTTAGAAGCCAGCCAAAGCTAGACACTGGCTTGACATCATACAATGGGAACAGTTCCCCACACTGCAAGAACATTCTAATATAGGAAGTTTTTAGAGGGCCATTTCTACCCAGGGGGCTTTCTATAAAAATCTACAGGCACCAGACTCCAAATTGATTGATGATGTAACTCATATAAGGTCAAAGGACTTTATACCAGAGAGATTGCTTTGGCTTGGTATGTTTGGATATGCATCTGAGAACCTGGGCATTTATCCAAACCAGGACTAGAAAGACATAGATGACTTTTTTCAGTATACGCAATCTTCAGTTTTTAATTTACAGTTCCTAAGAGAACCACAAAAATGTATCATGTTCATCAACCATTCAAGTGCACTAACTACACACATTTAATTTGTAATTCGGATGAGTACATCATCTGTACATCACAGACTGTGCTATGATTACACGTATTTTGAGACAGCCATCAAAAGTAGCTGTTGACTGTCATGACATCTAAAAATGAAGGGATGCTTCGTGGCTTAAGTTTTTCGGGGGGAGTATACTGCCTTCATACCTCTGAAATACTGCGTGTACCCAGCCAAGACTGCTGAAGCAATGATAATGGGTCCAAACAAGATAACAGCTTGCAGTACACAACATAGTGGCTAAAGGGTAATTTGTACATTGCTATTATGGTATGGGAACCACTCCAACAGCTGCAGCATCCATGTGGGGAAGGAGCACATCTGACCATGGGTTCCCTAGCACATATATTGCTTAAGCAGCACAAAGGAAATATGGACAGTGAGCTACTGTGCTGCAGACCACAGGAAGAACTCATAAAATATAGAGCTGGAATTCCTTTGCATTCTTCTGTCTTATCCAGTCGTCCCTGAAGTCACTTTGACGATTTCCAGAAAATCACATAGCAAAACACCCAACACTGAAAAGATATTGAGTGCTAACACAAAACGGATACACAGATAATTAGTGCCAACAATCCAATGCGTCTGAAGATGTACGACTGAGATGGAGAGAGAAGTCAGCAGATTCTCCTATTCTGTGACTTCTGCCTACACCTGGCTACAAAAAGGCAAAGCAATCCTTTCGAGATCAGGAGATAGAAGAGAGGGTGCAAAATGCACTAAAGGTTTCCCTTGCTCAAAAGCTAGTCTAGGGGGCAGTGCTCATCTCCATTTCCAAGCCTAAGAGTCAGTGCTGTCTGAAGATGTTTCTGTGTTCATGTGGCTGGCATGACTAAACGCCGAGCTGCACAGAACGCTGTTACTTTCCCACCAAAGCAGTACCTATTTATCTACTTGCAATTTCTTGCTTTTGAACTGCTAGGTTGACAAGAGCTGGGGCCAGAGACAGGAGCTCACTCCATCACATGACACTAGGGTCTCGAACTGCTGAGCTACAGACCTTCCGGTCTGCAGCTTCAGCGTCTTAACCTCTGAGCCACTGCGGCCCTACATGCATTAGCTTTCACCAAAAGCCAATTCCTTGCAAAATGTTGTTATCTTGATCACAACTGTTTTGGGGGATCTCAAGCAAAACCCAGGCCTCTAACACAGTACCCAGCCTTACAAGGATTACTGAGTCCAGACGTCTTGCTCCTGGCTAGCCGACAGCAGGTGATAAGAGAGTCAACTTTCTGCTATCTCTGAAAATCTGACTGAATTTTAGCTGGAGGTGAAAAGGGTCAATTGACGATAGATTACAAAAGTCTAAGGCCTATACAATGGTGAAGGAAGAATTCAGGACTATAGCCTTGAGACAGAGATTTGGAGCTTCTTAAAATAAAGTCTATTCCCCTGCTGGGAGGCCGGTCGCTGTTTTCACAATCCAGCTAAGCTTCAGTCCTTGTTTATCATCTGGTGCGAGTTTACCATCCAATGACACCATCAAGGGATGCCTCACTTTGTGCGTGAATAGGGCCACCACAGATAAAACCACACAGCTATTTCTTCCTAAAACCTTACTGAGTCAGTTTGAACACTTAACAGCTGAATATCAAATGTGTCATAGAGACACACTGGTTGCAACGCAACATATAAAAGGATTAGAATAAATTGAATGCAGTAATGATGGGCAAGCCCCAGGTCTCATGACTCTAATGGTAGAGCTTTCTCTAATGGTAAAGCCAGTTTTGTGTAGTAGTTGAGAGCAGCGGATTCTATTCTGGAGAACTGGGTTTGATTCCCCACTCCTCCACATGCAGCCAGCTGGGTGAGCTTGGGTCAGTCAGATTTCTCTCAGAGCTCTCTCAGCCCCACCTACTTCACAGGGTGACTGTTGTGGAAGAGGAAGGGAAGGAGATTGTAAACTGCTCTGAGACCCTGAGTGAAGGGCAGGGTATAAATCCAATCTCCTCCTCCTCTTCCTCTTCTTCTTCCACCAGACCTTGGACTCAAGCCAACATGGGGCCAAATGAGCTCAACTAGGCTTGCCAAGTCCCCCCGGGGGGTGGGTAAACCCCCGCCCGAGAGGCCCGTTACCCGCCCCCAGAAAATCGGGCCCCGGGGGGAACTCCACCCCCTTCCAGCAACGTCCCCAGCGTGATTATGTCACTTGGAGGTGACATCATCACGCTGGGCACGCCGGGGGCGGGATGTTCCATGACTCAAGGGGAAACTCTATGTTTTTCCCTCGAATCCCGGCAGCCCCGCCCCCAACGTCCTGACGCGATGACGTCACTTCCGGTGACGTCATGGCGGCGGCGCACACACTTTGCGCGCACGCAGAAGCTCCAGATGCCAAGCGGGACTCCCCCGCTTTAAGAAAATTTGCACTTGGCAACCCTAAGCTCAACTGATTTGTAAAATGACATCTTTATTAGCTGCTGTGAAAATATAAACTAAGATACTATCACTCCCTCTGAAATCCACAATGCAACATCTTGCTGGAGAGAACAAAAAGAAAGTTGGATTTGTTTTGCAAACACCCACACAGAAAAGCAGAAGAGATGAGGGTGGGCATTTGTCATCATCTCCTTTTTTTGCCTGAGCAGCTGAAATAGATGACCTTCTTCATGTCCCATTTTAGAAAAATATCCCCAGGCTTCCGTACCATCTCCAGTGCTTATGCGGCACATAGTACTATATGTTGTACTATACAGATGTTATTTGACTGATGTTTTGCAAAGAGACATTTCAACTTTTGCAACTGGCAGGCCCATGAAGAGCCAACTAGGCAAAATCCAGAGCAATTTAAGAAATCTGTAATATTGGACCATCTTTGTATTGTTACAGCTGGTCAGATGATGGAGAAGAGAGTCACTATCTGACAGGGAAATGTTACTGACATTTTATAAAGATCAACAGAATGGAAAGTATAAGATGAATTTAGGATTTCATTTCGTATCTGAAAGCTGGGATTTTTTGTTCCAATGTGCATCACCTTACAGTTTGCAACACTGAACTTCATCTGCCACATTGTTGCCCGTTCACCTAATTTATGGAGATCCTTGTGGAGCTTTTCACCATTCTGAGTAATTTTGTGGCCTCTGCAAGCCTGGACACTACGTGGGATGATTCTCTTATCCCATGACTGCTACATTTACTTATGGGTCTTTGGTGGGGAGCCTCATCAAAAGCCTTTTGACAGCCTAAGTATATAATGTCTCCTGGATCACCGTTATCTACATACTGGTTCACTTTCTCAAAGAACTCCAAAAGGTTAGTGAGGCAGGCCTTCCCTTTGCAAAAGCCATGCTGATCTTCCCTCTGTGTCCCTAAGAATTCTGTATTTGATTATAGTTTCTACTAATTTCTCTGAGACAGATGTTAGACCGACTGGCCTGAAATTTTCTGGTTCCCCCCTGGACCTCTTTTTAAAAATTGGCATAACATTTGCTACTCTCCAGTCTCCTGATACAGCAGCCAAATCTAGTAGCAGGTTACAGGTATGGGTTCAACTGGCAACTACTTAAAGGGAGTTTCCCTAATAACACCAGCTCTTTTCATCAGTCTGAAACAGAGTTACCAACTCTGGCTTGGGAAATTCTGGGCATCTGGGGTGTTGCCTGGGGAGGGGACTTTGGGGAGGGATTTCACCTAGACTCTATCATGTACCATAGAGTCTGTGCTCCAAAGTTACCATATTCTCCAGGGAAACTGATCTCTGTAGTCTGGAGAGTAGGTGTAGTTCTGGAAGAACTCTGGGCCCCACCTGGAAGTTGGCAGCCCTAGTCTGAAAGAGAGATTGCAAAATCCTCTGGGCATAGTATCTTACTGTTTATCAGTTCAGATTTGGCAATGGTGGTGTTTCTGTATTTGGTCAGAATGCACCATGTAACTATGGCCCATTCTCCAATGTGCCAAATAGTGCAAAGTAAGGAAGCAATCTTCCATCTACTACTTCCTTCTTTCCTTGACTAGGAGCTACTAGTTGGGTTTTAATCTCAGACAAGTAATCAGGGACCTATGGCTAGGGGAAGGTCCATTACAAATCTGGAAGGAACACTGGATAGAATGATTTATTGAGGGGGATGACACAAATATCTAGGCAGAGGGGACAAGAAATGATAAGTCAAATAACACCAAGTTGTCAAGGCTCAGAACCCATTAAGTACCCACTGAACAGCAAGTTATTTCAAATGCTCAAACTGTAAGCATACTATATCACTCAGGCTGGGAAGTGAGAAGACAGAAGAAAGGAAAAGCATGACAGAGATTTATAACTAGAGATCCTGTGGGCTGTACCAGGGTACCAGCACCAGTTAGAAAATCCAAGTGTTGGGGGGTGGGGGTAAATCCAAAAGGGCAAGGAGCAGTGTGTAATGTCATGTGCCAACAGGACTTCTGCCACAGCACAAAATGGATAGTTTGGAACCAACCAAAGCTCACCTTGAGAAAGGCACACGAGACCTAAACAAAATATTCTTTCTTCTTATTTTCAGGTTTAGAACAATTGTAGTGGATAGAGTTAGGGACTCCAACTGGATGATTGAGACCAAAGCCTCCCCTGCCCTCCTGTTGCCCCCAGCAGAAGTATACTGCCTCTGGACATGGAGGTTCCTTGTTTTTTCAATGGTACTCATTTTATTTAAAAGTACCTACTGTTTCTAGTGATTGGGGAAATATAGACAAAATTTTGTAAGAACTGTGGTCTCAAAACTGTATGGCTGATCATCCAGTTCAGGAAAAAATATCACGTAGAACTATGTAATCTACCTTCCCCTTTAACTGCATTTCTGAGATGTCGCACTTGCTGATAACCACCTATTTCACTGAAACACAACAAACAGGCAAGACTCACGAGACAAATGAAATCAGCTATGCTGGGAGAAAGGTAGACTTAGGAATACTTTAAAATAAATACATTTAAATGCTTCTCCCAGGAGAGGCTTGAGAAGTTGTTTCAGTCTCTACACACACACTTGGTATAATATCTGTGCAAGCCAGATATTATTTATTTATGTAATGGAACAAATTGCCCAGGAAACATAAAAGGTCAGAGTGCCCCTGCTTGTCCTTAATCAGTTCAGTAGGTGTGAAAATTAGTAATCCTCAGATCTCTTTTCAGATTCCAGCCCCAGCCCCTTTCTATCTGAAGCCCCCTCATTGTTCATGGGATGATGCTTCCAAGACTCATGACACTGGTCCTTCCTAAGGTGGGTCTACCTCAAATAAAAGGATCTGGCTGAGAATAAAACACTCATTGTCCCTGAACACGAACCTCTTTTGTTGTCGTTCTGAAGCGTCTGCCACTGGGGCAGGAAACGGATGCGAGCGGTAACTCAGAGAAAGCACTTTTGATGTAATATGTCACAAGTGACAGAAATACAATACTCACTCACAGTCTCTAACGCCGCACAGAGCCGTGGGCCTGGAACAATACAGTGGAACACTAATTCAATTATAGCAATGACAGCTGTTGTGCACTGGTCACTTGTGTGCCTTTGATTCTTCAGCTATGCTCAAAGAACATTTGCAATCTATTTCTAATTAGTTGCAAACAGGAGAAGACCCAGGGACAAACAAACATATCCCCATGCCTTTCCCTTGGGATGGCACCAGATTTCAAGACCACCTTGGTTTGGCTTCAAATCCATGTCTGTTAGAGTTCTTTTAAATAGCCATCCTATTAAATTTGTTTGTTAAAAATGGGCATCAGTGACGCTTGTTGATCTGTTTTTGTTGTTAAAGTAGCAATAATTGCATAATAAATTCAGTGCCTGTCTAAGAAGAGAACTGTATCCTGCACCTGCACTGACCAATACGTTCTTTTATCTTTGTGGTCTATGGTTTGGTTTACATCTGATCCATGTACCCACAGGTGTAACTGTCTGGTAACTTGGGGTCTGTGTCTGTGTAAAGATGATGGACTAGATGGGCCATTGGCCTGATCCAACATTGGCTTCTCTTATGTTCTTATGGATGAGCCTCTCTAGCCCATCTCCTGTCTCCTATCCAACACAAACATTCTTGGAAAGTGGACAGGAAAACTTGAACACAATGAAGTGATACTCATTTCTTGAGCTTCATGTTACCATGGAAACACATATAGGTAATACCCACACATACTCCCCAACATTTATGGTAGTTAGGCCCTCACTTCCTTCAAATGTACATTCATGGTGATATACATAATGCAAACATTTTCACTATGAAAAGAAGAGACATAATTGGTACAGAGATTTGGGGCCAAAATTTGGTATGGTATTCCTGTGTGTACTTTCCTTTTATTATTATACTCCTCTGATAGGGTTGGTAGGTCCCCTATGGCCACCACTTGGGTTGGTGGGGGGTACGGTTGCCAGATCAAACATAAGAACATAAGAGAAGCCAATGCTGGATCAGGCCAACACTGTGTCACACAGTGGCCAAAAATACCAGTGGCCATCAGGAGGTCCACCAGTGGGGCCAAGACACTAGAAGCCCTCCCACTGTTCCCCTCCCAGCACCAAGAGTACAGAGCATGACTTGCCCCAGACCAAGAGTTCCCATCTATACCTTGTGGCTAATAGCCATGGATGGACCTTTGTTCCATATATTTATCCAATTCCCTATTGAAGCCTTCCATGCTTATAGCTGCCACCACCTCCTGTGGCAGTGAATTCCATATGTTAATCACTCTTTGGGTGACGAAGTACTTCCTTTTATCTGTTCTAACCCGACTGCTCAGCAATTTCATTGACTGCACATGAGTTCTTGTATTGTGAAAAAGGGAGAAAAGTACTCCTTTCTCTACCTGCTCTAACCCATGCATAATCTTGTAAACCTCTATCATGTCGCCCCTCAGTCATCGTTTCTCCAAGCTAAAGAGCCCCAAGCGCTTTAACTTTTCTTCATAGTGTTCTAACCCTTTGATAATTCTAGTTGCCCTTTTCTGCACTTTTTCAAATGCTATGTCGTGCCCAGGGGTGGCCGCCACACCTCCAAAACAAACGGGGGGGGGGAGAAGCACGACCTTGACACAAGGGAGACCAAAAAGGGGTTTGCGCAAGAGGCCTCAGATGCTGGAGCCCGTCCTCCTTAGTTGCGTCACTAGGTTAGGGATGTGGTCTCCTCCGGACTATGGTCCTCTGGATGCCAGCCCTCTCTCTCTCCGAGGTATCCGGCCATGCCTCCCTGGTTCCGGTTTCCTCCCCGGCCTCTGCTGATTTCCCCCTTTTTATTCCCTGTTCAGCCCGTGTTCCGCCTGCGCCACTTCCTGCCTATCACCTCATGTGCTACCATCCCGCCCCTCAGCTGCTCCAGCCCCTGATTGGCATCATCAGCTTGCTGGCGTCGGGAGGGAGGAGCTGGCCTTGTTTCCTGGTCACGCTGCTCCCGGGTGGGGCGCACTTCCAGGACACCTTTCAGCCACTGGTTCGGCCCACTGGGAGGCCCCGCCATTCCTCAGGGCCTGTCCCTTGATGCCCCTGCACTCACCAGCCATCTCGGGGTGCGCCTTCATTCCCGCGCCCGTTCAGGTCGGCCACTCCTGTTGGGGATGCCATGGGCTGACGGCCCACTGCACGGCAGACCCTCGGTAGGGAGGTCGCCATTGGGCATCTCCTCGGGTTCCCCACGGCTCACAAGGTGGGTGCATCGGGCCGCAGCTTCTCCTGGCCCTTCTTCAGGGGAGGTGACCGTCGGATCCCGCATGTTGCTCCCAGGGGAAGGGGGGCTCATGCCCAAGTCGGGACATGCTATAATATCATTTCTGAGATGTGGTGACCAGAATTGCACACAGTATTCCAAATGAGGTCACACCATCAATTTATACAGGGGCTTTATGATACTGGTTGATTTGTGTTCAGTTCCCTTCCTAATAATCCCCAGCATAGCATTGGCCTTTTTTTATTGCAGTCGCACACTGTCTGGACATTTTCAGTGAGTTATCTACTACAATTCCAAGGTCTCTCTCTTGGTCAGTCTCTACCAGTTCAGACCCCATCCAAGTTGGGAAACTCCTGTAGATTTGGAGACAGAGTGTGGGGAGGACAGGGACCTCAGTGGGGTACAGTGCCATAGAGTCCACCCTCCAAAACATTCATTTTCTCCAGGGGAACTGATCTCTGTAGTCTGGCAATGAGCTGTAATTCTGGGGGTTCCTGGGTCCCACCTGGAGGCTGGCATCCCTATCCTCTGACCAAATGTTTTTGAGGACATTCGTTCATAGGGTTACCATATGTCAGAAGCAACTTGATGGCACTCAACACACACACACACACACTGACCAAAGGCCTTGAGCAAAGTCAAAACAAATACAAGATAAAACACAGAACAGTAAACATTAAAATACAACATTGTGAATTAAAACCCATCTCTAAAATGACATAGAGAAACCAAAATACATTTGGCAACAGAACACATTGTTTCTGGACTTGTCCCTGCCAGCAAAAAAGAGATCACATGGGATTCAACAGGCAGCTGATATTTACTCAGGATAGGTATAATTTAGAGGTCTCTTGAGTCCATCAATCACAGAATAAGGTGAGCTGATCTATGATCTCTGTTACTTCAGATGCACAGCAGCAGCAGCGGTCAGAATACAGCATTTTGGTGAAATGCCCCCTGAGTTCTGCCACTGACAGGACATTCAGTCTGCCTAACATAAAAGCATGCCTATGGCCAAGAGTCCTTGTATGTTCTTATTAAACTCCATATTTTAGAATGGATTGTGTTTCAAAAGATGCTCACAGCCATAATGTAATGGTTTGAAAGAAACAGGATATGAACCCAGTGCCTATTTTAATGTGAGGAACAGGTCCAGCCCCAGGTTTTTTTCCCCCACTAGGTGAGGATACCTTCTGGCACTCCATCCCCCCCCGTGTGCCCACCAATTTCTGGCACCTCCCCTTCTGGTGCAGCGCCCCCCCCAAGGCTGGGGGATGCCGCCAAAGTAATCTAGAGCAGCAGCAGCAGCGGTTCCTCCCTGACTACAGGCTGCAGGCTCAAGCCGCCAGTTGCCATAGTCAGGGAGGAAAGCTTCAGCATGTGGTATGTGAAACGCCTGTCTCTGCATGAAGACGGGAGGAGGGGTGTCATAAAGGAGAAAAGAATGGTTGGGGGGAGGTGGCAATAGGGAAACTGAAGATGACGCAGAGCTGGTGGGAAAGGTGTGCCGAGGAAGGCTGCGGGGTCTTGGGCGAATGTGTCCAAAATGTGGCCTTCGTTTCGCGTTTCCTGGAAGGGTGCCCCAAGTAACATTGGGCACAGATCGCAGTCTGGGCAGTCTCCAAAGATGGTTTGGAAAGAGGTGCAGAGCAAACGCCGCTGGCGGGCACCAAGCACGGAGGCGGCACCTGGCCAAGGACAAAGGCTTCTGTGGGAGAGGTGGGCTCTGCCACCATCGAGGGGTAGGCCAGGGGCAGGCACCAGAGCCACAGTGGGCAGGCCAAGGGGGCAAGAGGCAGCCAGGCCAGAGGAGCTGCTGGTGTGGGGAGGCACTCGCTGTTCGCCACGCTGCTCTGGCCATGCACCCCGGCTGATCCACAATGAGGTACCAGGTCGAGGACAAGAGCCCGCCACACTTCGTGCCGCGCCTCAACTTCTCGGCTGAGGACTTGCTGCGCCGCAAAGGAAGGGAGGGGAAGGTGGGGCAGCAGGCAGGCCAGAGCGGCGCCTTCATCAAGCCAGCACCGTAGGCAACTCCCTAAATTTTGCCTATGATGGGCTGGCCTTGGTGCGGAATCAACCCTAGAACAAGTGAAATAATAAAATGGGAAACTGGTTATATGCAGAATGCAGTTGCAAGTAATGCTTTCTTCCAGCTACGCTTAGTGTGGAAATCACTCCTTTCCTAGATTCTGCTATGCTGGATACATTGATCCATTAAAAGCTGGAGTACTGCACTATGTTCTATATGGTGCTGACCCTGAAGATAATCCAGAAGGTTCAATTGGTAAAAAATGCAGCTGCTTATTTAGTGAGTACAGCTTAGAGTTATGACAACATTAGTCCAATACTGTGCCATCTACATTGGCTACCTTTGTGCTCTTGGATCAAATCTTTCCAGGGCTTTCTCTTGAATGTCATTACAACTGCCATAGCTCAAGTATGTCCCTCCTAGGCCAAGCCACAGCCTCCCACAGGAGAGTTCCTACTTTGATACTATTTTAGAGCAATTGCACAGTCTTCTTGTTTAATGAGGACTTTAAAAGCAATTGAACTGAAATGCCACAAGATTTGCCCAGATGACTGCTTGCTGTGCAAATGGACCTATGTGGGAGACTGTGGCAAAGTACCCATCTGGTATGCAGAATGTCCCAGGTTCAACCCCCAGCTAAAAGGATCAGATGGTACGTGATGTGAAAGACCTCTGTGTGGGCCCCTGGCAAGCCGCTATCAGTCTAAGTAGGCAATACTGACCTTGATGGACAATGGTCTAAGTCAGTAGAAGGCAGCTTCACATTTTGTGTATATGTATATCTCAAGTGGTTAAGACGCTGAACTGCAGGCTGTGGAAGGTCAGTAGTTCAGCAGTTCAAGACCCGGGTGCCGCAAGATGGAGTGAGCTCCCGTCTCTAGTTCCAGCTCCTGCCAACCTAGCAGTTCGAAAGCAAGAAATTGCAAGTAGATAAATAGGTACCACTTCGGTGGGAAGGTAACAGCGTTCCGTGCACCTTGGTGTTTAGTCATGCCGGCCACATGACCACGGAAACGTCTTCGGACAGCGCTGGCTCTTCGGCTTTGAAACGGAGATGAGCACCGCAACCCTAGAGTCGGATTCGACTGGCTTTCGAGCAAGGGAACCTTTACCTTTACCTTTATATCTAGGGCCACTTTTGTATTTAAAAGGTTTTAATGAGTTTGTGCAGTAGACTTGGCACCCACATTGATAAGCTACCTTGATCCACCCTCAGATAGTGTCAAGAAAGTGTCCCTTTTAGAGAGGATTCTCCTGCTATGAGCTTCCTTCCTTCCTTCCTTCCTTCCTTCCTTCCTTCCTTCCTTCCTTCCTTCCTTCCTTCCTTCCTTCCTTCCTTCCTTCCTTCCTTCCTTTTCTTGCCATTGCTCCCACAAGTTAGTTTCTCTTCAAGGCCACTATTCCAGGCTGGTCTGATTAAATAACATACTGCAGCTGAGAAACCTTGTTGGGAGCTGTTAGTGGCTCTAACTCTGGAAAATGCCTTAGAGACAGCCTAATGATTGGTTGATGGGGGTCACCAGGCTATGGCTGGTGTTTCCCATAAGTGTAGCTATGTAGAAACGTCATTATCTTCCTATCTTTTTCATCATCTGTCCATGCTGTTGGTGATTCTATTCATACTATGCTCTGGAGCCACCAATCCTTGAGGAATTTCAAAGCTAAACAGGGTTAATGTGAGCAGTTAGAAAGTTAGTTTTATTGTTTTCTGTACATTTTTCCTTGCTGAACTGCATTCCTTGGGTTTGGTTTGGTTTTTACAATTTCTTTGAGATTCTATTCAATATTTTTTTCCTATATATTTGTGTGTGAGTTCTCTGGACCAAACTCAGGTAAATTTTGGCTATGTTACCACTCCAACAGGCTCTCTGCCTTCACAGACAATAGGAAAGATGGAGCATAAGTATTTTGACATATAAACAAAGGCTTTTCTTTGCCACAGATGGTTAGTAGGAGATTAGGAGATATGGGATTAGGGAAGATAATCAGATGCCACTTTTAAACACCTGGCAAATTATGACAATCCAGCCACTCACCACATCAGTAGGTCAAAACATTTAGGACCATCAAGGAGCTTACTGAGATAAAAGTACAAACATGGTCTAGATTCGGAGCACAGGCCACTTAATGCCTAATTCTTGTTTTAGATCCTTTTTGCCCTATTGGCTGTTTAGTGCTTCACTTCTAGGTCTGATGATGCAAAGAAGAGTGCCTCAATAAAGTCAATATCAGTTCCCCATGAATGTTGCCTAATTTTACTGCTGCCTCTTATTTATTTAACATTATCTGTGAGCCCTATAAGGGGCCATGGTGGCTCAGAGGATAAGACACTGAGCTGCAGACTGGAAGGTCTGTAGTTCGGCAGTTCAAGACCCTAGTACCATGTGATGGAGTGAGCTCCTGTCTTTGGCTCCAGCTCCTGCCAACCTAGCAGTTCAAAAACAAGAAATTGCAAGTAGATAAATAGATACCACTTCATAGGAAGGTAACGGTGTTCGGACAGCGCTGGCTCTTGGCTTGAAAACGAAGATGAGCACAGCCCCCTAGAGTCAGATTCAACTAGCTTTCAAGCAAGGGAAACCTTTACCTTTACTTTTTTATGAGCCCTGTGGATGGGCCTTTTCCAGAGCCCATTTTGAGGCACTCCCTTCTGCTGTACTCCAAGGCAGGGGTCTTTTCGTAGAAAAACAGCTGCAGGAGCTCATTAGCATATGATATGCTAATGAGCTATTAGGCTATTAGGCATACTGGAAGTGATGTCAGAAGGGGAAGCAAAAGGGGGGGAGGCAACTTCAAAAGCCCCCCCTTCCCCAGCTGGTCTGGGTGGGGAAGCTAAGAGAGAAGGGGTTTAAAGTTTAAACTCCTTCTCATGAGAGTTGGGCCACAGGAGGAAAGAGGGAAGGAGAGAGAGAGAGTAGAGAGAAGGAAAGAAGGAAGGAAAGAGGGAAAGAAAGAGAAGGAAAGGGGAGGGAAAGAAAGAGAGGGAAGAAGGAGGGAAACAGGGAAAGGAGGAAAAAAAGAGAAGAAGGAGGGAAAGAGGAAAAAGAGAGAAAGAAAGGAGGGAATGAAAGAAATTCGGCGGCAATTCGGCCCCATTATATTCTATGGGCCATTGAAGTCAATGGTGAAAACATAGGGTATATTCTGGGGGCTGGAGGGGAGGGGGTTTGAGGGAGAGGCTCCAAACTCATAGGGTAGCTGATGGAGCCTCTCCCCAAGATACCCACCAAGTTTCAAGAACATTGGACCAGGGGGCCCAATTCTACTTTATTCCCACCATAGAGAACAATGGAGGGAATAGGGGCAACCTGTTTGGGGGCCCATAGAATCGGACCACCTGGTCCAATGTTCTTGAAACTTGGTGGGTATCTCCCTAAAACCCCTCCCCTCCAGCCCCCAGAATATACCCTATGTTTTCACCATTGACTTCAATGGCCCATAGGATATAATGGAGCTGAAATTGACATTCGGCTGCTTGAAAGACTCCCGGGGACACTGGCTGGGGGTGGGGCTTGGCTCCTGAGCTCCCGGAGCTACGCTCAGGTGTGCTCCCCCCCCAAAAGACCCCTGCTCCAAGGTAAATTCACTTGCGTTCCAATGCATGAATGTATATGCCCATGCATGTCTAATATGGTGGAATCAGTTACTTATGTCATGTCCTATTGTTCTGTAGATTCTATCAAGAGGAATGAGATCATCTTATACTACCCCTTCTGTCTAGATTTAGTCCTCGCAGTCTTATCTTGATTTTAGGCCAGAAGTCCTTTGTAAATTCCCCCTAGAAGACATTCAGAGTTAGTGACTTACACAGTGGCAAAATTTTGTTTCTTAGTTATTACGAAACTTAAACTTGTTTTAGCTGAAAAACCTGTATGATTCTCTTATTATTATTTTATTTTACTAATTTTATTAATTTTCTCTTGTTAATGTTTTTGTACTATTGCTATGTTATTACTGTTTTAATCTCTTAGAATTGTACTGTTTTACTGGCTCTTGCTGTAATAAATTAGATCAGATCAGCCTGAAAAGAAGTCAGTCTGCTAACTGTCCTGAAAGTGCCTGATTCAGCTTGTTCCCAGGCAGTGGATCTAGTTTTGATAATGGGATGGAGCTGAATCACAGAGTGTGAAAGGTTTCGGGCTGAATGAGGCCCTTCCTCTCTCCATAGAATAACTCACAAGTAAGTAATCCAAGTCTGCCATCTTAAACTAGAGCAGTTCTGGACTGGAGAAACTTCAGCAGACCTTCAGCAGGACAGATCAGCATTTCAAGCAACAAATTGGGTCTTGCTAAATAATACGCACCACCCATCTGGTGTATTGTATTTATTATTCATTCATTTGAAAAAGTTATGCCCTACCTTACTGCCACCACCCGCCCCCCCCTAGCCAGAGGTCTTAAAAACCTAGTGCCTTTGGCAGCTAGCTAGTCTTTTCCTCCATTTACAACCTCTCTTTGTCCGCTTTACCCCTTAAGTCCAGCTTGCTTTACCCGACCCCTACCTCGCTTTAAGGTTTTGGTCTGCAGCCAAAGCAACGCACGTGTTCTCAGCCGGTCTGGTCCACGTGTTCCCTAATTTCTTATTATTCCTCCCCATCCCGATCCCACATCGCTGGAAGCTTTAGGAGCCGCGCATCTACCTGAGGTAAATATTGCCCTCATCAACCATCTACAGATTCCTGCTAATGCGAAAGTGCTTATATCTCTCTATTTTGTTCTTAGTTCTTGTGTGTGTGATTGCAAACACTGTGTTGTATGAATTGCCTTTCAACATTTTAGTAAATGAAAGACTTATTTAATTTAGACTCTGTTTCTTCATTGGAAAGTGCTGGGGCAGCCCATCCTTTGTATACATAGACCAGTATCCCGATAATCAAAATACCTGTTCCGTCTGCTCTGATTAATAAAAGAGGTAGAGCATTTTGGCTAACAATAGTACATAAAAATTGAAGAACAATCTAAAACAAACAGTGCTTGTCAAACAGTGGCCCACCACACCAGTTTTGCATGGCACACAGGGCTGATCCTCCACCCAGCAGACTGAAGTAAGCCCCCAAGGCACTGGCAGCACCACAGAAGCTGAGCTCAGTCCCAATATGCCTGGCCAATTACATCCCTCAGGTAACTGACAAAGGGAGCTTTGATTCTTAAAAGCTGGTCTTTAAGTTGCTACTGGACTCTAATCTAGCTCTTCTATAGCAGACCAAGACAGCTGCCCACCTGAAACTATAGGTTGGACAATATCACATACAAAGAGCTTGTATTCCACGATACCTGGCTAACTTATAACAATTGTGGAACCTGGAGAAGGACCTCCAAAGATTATTTCAGCTGGTGGGCCCACCCATATGGTCAGAGACAGTCCTTCAGTCTTTCTGGTCCCAGATCAGCACCCAAAACTTGAATTGTGACTGTAAATTGGAAGACAGTGAAGATATTCAAGTATCGAAAGAATATTATCCCTATGGCAAGACCCTGTTAAAAAGCTGACCACCATATTGTGAACTAGTTGATATTTCTGAAGATTTTTCAAAGCAGCCCCACACATACTGTTGTGATGGACTGTCAATAGTTACTGCCTAACAGGGTGTGAGAACCTTTGAATAACAGGCTGTTCAAACAGAATTCTGTGGAGAGAGTCAGTTAAGGAAAGACAGCTGAAGAAGACAGTTATGCACTGACTGTGGACTGGAAAGGAGGCTAAGAGAGTGAATGAATCAAGGAGGATCCTTGTTCAAAACAAAAAGGGAAACAGCTTCTAGTAAAGAGAAGCGATCCCTGCCCAGTTAAAAAGGGAAATAGCTTCTAGAAAAGAGGAGTGATGGGAACTTGGTTGTATGTTCCTGCCTTCTAAACCTTATGTGTCAGTGAAACTCAGAAACCTATGCTTGAGTGTTTAAGCAGAACCTGAAAAGAAACCTCTCCTCAAAGTTTTAAAGACCTTGTTGAGTAACAGAAACATTTACTTCTTGGCAACAAATTAACTGGTGTTTGTGTGAATACAAAGTTACCTCAGTTTTATTATCTGTTCACCTCATACACCCTATACTTGATTCCACTAGACCTTTTCTCCTCCAAGTTAAATAAAATATTTTATTTTGAACTTTCAAAAGCCTCTTGTATGCCATTTCAAAGGCAGAATATAAGGTGATTTTCCCCCTCTTCCTTCAGTTCCCTGGGCTGGGCTAGCATACACACACACTAATCCATCCATAACTGGGTGTTTATTTGGAAGTAATTCTTAGGCTGTTCTATGCCCCCACAAATGGCACAAAGCAGTACAAGAATATTCCAATACGAAAAGATATGACGAAAGCTTCTGAATAGCACATGGAGGCCCACAGCTTGGCAAGAGAAGCATCCACATGAAGCTGCCTTATACTGAATCAAACCATTTGTCCAACAAGATCAGTATTGTCTGCTCAGACTGGCAGCAGTTCCCCAAGGTCTTAAACAAAGGTTAAGCACCTAGTACCTGGTCCTTTTAACTGGAGATGCCATGGATTCTGCATGCCACGCAGCTGCTCTACCACTGAGCCACAGCCCCTCCCTCAAGATGGCCAAGGGACAACTCATTCACATCATTTTCAAGAGACTTCTACTTATGCGCTAAATTAGAAAATAAAATTCCTAAGAAATGAAAGGCTGTAAATACTTTTGTCAGACAAAAAATAATATACTAGATTTGATCACCTTAACTCTTTGGAACTAGATCCTATCTCCCAACCAGACACAAACACACCCAAGTCAAATTCTTCTTTAAAGTGAGCAATGCTTTTTGGTAAGATGACTCATGGAGATAAGCAGTATTTGATATGACTAAGGATGACACACTGAGGCCCAATACATTTGTCTGACCAAACAAATGCCATTCCTTAATTAAACTTCCTTCTCTTCAGGTTGAGAGTGTTAGCCTATTTTAGCATGTGGCAGATCTATTGTCTGGCAGAGCGCCTTTTATGAAACTGAATCCTTGGACATAAGAATTCATTCAGCTCTTTTTCTTTCCTTTTATTTTTCTTTCATTATTACATTCCTGTATCTTACGCGTTATGAAAAACAAAGTTGTTTTGTTCATTGTTTTAATGTTATATAAAAAAATAAATAAAAATTGTCTTGGGGAAAAAAGGAAATATTTTGATGTGTTAAGGTTTCCCTGATTTAAGGGTCATTCATTCTTTCAGCTTAGAGGGACACACACAAGCCAATGTTCCATAAAACAACCCTGCCTGAAAATTTTAAGTCTTAAAAAAAAAAAAAAAAGCAGGGCATTTTGTTCATATGCTCTTACTGGGCTACAGAATAGTTATTAAATTGCATGATGCCTCAGCATCTAGAACATAAAGGGATGAACATGACCAACAATAAGGTCTTTTGAACTAGGGTCATTTCCAAACACATATTCTCCAATCCTACCATTCATTAGATTGATATAATTCCAACATGCTTAGAATTACGGTTTGTTGAGCACCAATAATACTTCCCTGTTATGCCACCTAAATAGCTATACCCTATTGGGTTCTCAGGACTTTTACCCCCCCCCCAGCACACACACACACACAGAGATACCCACACCCCTGAGGTCTTTAAAGAAAAGGGGAAAGAAATAGTATAGGATATATTTGTATCCCCACTTCTGAACAGTATATTAATTAGTTTCAATGCTGGTTGTAAATTCTGATGGCCTGTTAGCCACATACAATACCCCTCCCATTTGTTCCATTCAAGAGTTGTTTCACACATGCATATTTGTTCCCTGAAAACTGAAGACCCGCATGTGCGAATGAATCATTACGAATCAAACTCCACAGGAGGAACTTCATACTACTTTGCATTGAATCGAGCACAGTGCTTTCCAGTGAAGCAAGTTCATACATGAGGATGCTGAATACTCACATGCTAAGAAATCAAGTGACATAGATACATAGGTGCCCTGACCTGGATAACCCAAGGCTAGCCTGATCTTGTCAGACATTGGAAGCTAAGCAGAGTTGACCCTGGCTACTATTTGGAAGGGAGATCTCCAAGGAATACAAAGGGTTGTGACGTGGAGGCAGGCAATAGGAAACCACCTCGGAATGTCTCTTGCCTTGAAAACCCTACTGGGTCACCATAAGTCAGTTGTGACTTGATGGCACTTTCCACCACCAGATACACAGGTAAACTGCTCCTTAAAAAAAGAGACTGTTAGCCAGTGTAGACCCAAAAGTAATAGGTGTAGTACTGTGGGTAATTATAGTTAATAGTAGTAGTATAGTAGGTATCATACACATACTGTAGAATATGAGCGAATGATTTCTCTGCCTTTACCAGATTTGTATTCAACACATATTGCTCTGTGCTAATAAAAGATTATTCTACTACGCTTCATATGAAACATGAATTGTTTCGCTGTATATACCTGGAGGATCATCTCCTGCTTCACTATCTAGTTTACCAGTTCAGTCCCAATCTCAAGCAATAGTGCCTCCATCCACAGAAGTGAGAAGGGTGGTGAGTAGATATGGGGTCTTTTCCCTCACACCTCAAAGCCCACCTGGTGCCTACATTACTGTCTTTTAGACACCATGTCAAAATGCTTTTGTACACCCAGGTTTTTAATTGAATTTAATTTAGTCACCCTATTCTTTCCTTGCTTTTATGTTGTTTGCTTTTATATCTGCCTTTATACCACTGCTTGCTATTACTGATGACTGGTTTTACTGTTCCTGTTTTAACTTTCATTAAAGAGTTATTCTGCTAAGTCTTTATATTTCAGTGTGTTTTTATTGTTCTGTTATGCTCACCTACTCACTTTGGGTGGATTCTGGAGAGTGTGAGATATAAATAGAGACACTAAGCTAGAGAATCTGTAAGAGAAGTTCTCATCACAGATTATGAAAGGTAGTAAAAGCCAGTTATTTGATTTTATATGAAAGATGGGATTGGCATCTCCACTATTAAAAGATCTTGTATTTCAAGTTACTTGCCTGTCAGATTCCACAAACAAGTACCTTTGAAAGCTACCTTAGCTAAATCGGTTGTTGGCTTATGAATGACTTTCCCATGCAGCAGTTGGAGATTTGCTCAGCTCAACCCTTAGCCTGCATTTCTACTTAAGCATGGCTGGATTTGAGCCTACCTTTTTTTACAGTGTAAACTTATATAACTGCAAACTGGACAAAGCAAGGCTATTTGGTTACATCAGAAAAGAAAAGTTGAAGAACAGAGGGCAACTCCAGAAAATGAACAAGGGCTGCCCCCCCCCACATATCTGTTTCAACATGATTTAATACCAGGCTAAATATCAACTCAGCCATTCTCTGAGGAAACCTCTGACCCCAAAGTAATAAGAATTTGTCTGAAACCAGACCATAGATAAAAGAATATAAGAAAATTCTCCACAATGTTGTGTACCTGTTAACCTATGTCAAATCTAGAGTTTACTTTAAAATGGACACAAGTCTTAGGGATACCGGCCTCCAGGGATCCCCTAGAATTACAGCTCAACTGCAGACTACAGATCAGTTTTCCTAGAGAAAATGTATTAATTGGAGGGTGAACTCTATAGCATTATACCCCACTGAGGTCCATGTCATCCCCAGATGCCATCCCCCAAAATCTGGGAGTTTCCCAGCCTGGATCTGCCAACCCTACCCGCCCCCTGCTGGTATCCAGCGGGGACCTGGCAACCCTAACACAGGTTGATGAAAGCAAGAGCACAGAAACAAAGTCAGATAAGGAGGTGGCCAGGGCCTAGGGTTGCCAATCTCCAGGTGGGACCTAGAGATCTCCTGGTATTACAACTGAGCTCCAGATGACAGAGATCTGTTCCCCTGGAGAAAATGGCTGCTTTGGAGGATGGACTCCATGGCATTATACACTGCTGAGGTCCCTCCCCTCCTCCCTAGGCTCTACCCCCAAGTCTCCTTGTATTTCTCAGCCCAGAGCTGGCAACCCCTACCTGGGCCAGCTCCTAAGATTCTTGAATTACCCTCATTGTTTAAGATTAGACTAAAGGTTAAACTCGATGTACCTGAGGTAGATTATTTGTTTAAACTTGAGTCTGGCCCAGTGACACGTAAAGTTAAGACCAGCAGTCCAATTCTTAAAACAAAAGAGGTACACAGATAAGGGAGATGAACCATTTCTACACCAAACTGTTGCCTTCTTACAGCCCCTCACCTCAAGCTCTTTTCTGTCAGCCAAACTCACTTCTCGTACTTGAACTCAGTGAGGGAGGGAAAGCATATGAAGAAAATAGGCAGCACAGAGGTAAGCCAAAGGCAGGGAAAAGGCATTCAACCAGGGAAGCTTGCTAGGTGATTTAACGCCAGTCACTCTGTCTCAGTCTAACCCACCTCACAGGAGGAGCAGAAAACAATGTTGTAAACCGCTTTGGATCTAGGGAGACAAGCTGTGTATAAATATCTAAATAAATTAAAAGGTTTAGAACTGACATCCCCAACCTTTTTGAGCCTGCAGGCACTTTTGGAATTCTGACATTGTGTGGTGGGCGCAACCACAAAATGGCTGCCACCACTTACCATCAGTCACAGAGTTAGGGTTGCCAACTTCCAGGCAGTAGCTGGAAATCTCCTGCTATTATAACTGATCTCCTGGCGACAGAGATCTGTTCATCTGGAGAAAATGGAAGGTGGATTCTAAGGTACTGAAGTTCCCCCCTCCCCAAACCCTGCCCTTTTCAGACTGCATTCCCAAAATCTCCAAGTATTTCTCAATGCAAAGCTGGCAACTTCACACACAGTGAAGACCCCTGTGCTGTGGTAGCAGCTGCTGCCAAAGCCACATTAAAAAAAAATCTGCACAGCCAATCAGGAGCCTTGCTGGGCAAAAGCCCCACCTGGCCCCACTCATTTTCTACAAACATTTGGCAGATGCCACAAAAGTGTTGACAAGCACATTGGAGGGCCCTGGTTTAGAATTTCCACCCATGGAATCCCTCCTTTATTTTTTAAAACTGGACCACTATTTCCATTTTATACATTATTGGGGCAAACATGGGTTTAAACCAATGATTTATCACCACGATAGTTAGTTTGGTGTTAACATAGTTAGTTTGGTGTGCAGATTATGGTTTCTCAGAGATTGGGAAGCAATGCTGTAAAGCCATCAAATACCCCATGTCACTTTGTGTGTCCTGTTGTACAAAACAATTTGTAATTTTTCATAGTATTTCAAGCTGTACTCCAGGGAAGACCAACCAAAACCATGAATTAAGACATGCTGAGGCCAGGCCCGTAGCCAGGATTTTGTAATTTAGGGGGCCTTTAAATAAGTCAGGGGGCACTGACATCACAAAATAAAAAATGAAATAAAAATAAAAAATTTAAAACTCACTTTTGCAGCATTCCACTCTGCTTGCCTACATGGAGAAGCAAGCCACACTTGGAGAAGGGGAAGAGGCAGTGGTGGGGAGTCCTCCAGGTAGCCCAGAGAGTGGGGGGTCCTCTGGGTGGCTCAGAGAGCCGGGGGCCTGGGGGCTGCATGGAAGTCGGGGGGCCTTGGCAGGAAGTCAGGGGGCCAGGCCCCGAAATGCCCCGCTGTAGCTACGGACCTGGCTGAGGCCCTTAATTATATCAAATTTAAGAAACGGTAATTCCATTTTTTAAAAAAGTTCTTTCGAGGCCCTTGTCATCTGATAATGTAAACTGTAGCTTACTTAGCTTCTGTGTAAATCCAGGTCTGTCCAGAAGTACACACAGCACCAATGAAGTCTCCAGTATTGACAGCTGATTCTTTCTTTTTGTGGAAAGGCTGTGAGTCAGGTGCTTGAATAAAATGAATTGGAATAACTATCTTCAGTACAAGGTCAATAACCTCTGTCCTCTTAATCTAATCACTCCGTGATACTACCTAGAACATCAGAGTTCTTCTAAACTTCCAAAGTAGATAACCTCCTGATTCAAATAGTTTCCACATAAAGGCTAGTTCTTGGTTTCTATATGGATGTAGTACTGTAGAACGTTTTAAAAAAATAAGAACGTTTCTTGATTATGTAAAGAGATCAGCTTTCTTCTGATGCTTAGATTACAACGTTTTATCCACCACGACAGACAGTATCATGTTCCATTTGTCCATGTTACTAAGGCCTGAAGGAAAAAAATAAACTGAGCAGATCAGCTGCTATCCTTTTAAATGGCAGTAGAACAGAACATGTAAGAGGGGAAAAACCCAAAACAAATAAAAACCAGTTAAAGTTGTTTAGCCTGTTCCCTGGAGTCTAGCAATAATGCAGTGAATTCAAGGAATCCCTCATGCATCAGCCTTACTAGGATAACAGCAAGCAAAATTGGTGGCCTTATTAGGCCTATAATCCTGCTTTCATTTTGAGATAATGGCTACATTTTTATTGATTTCAGTCACAGAGGAGTTCTGTCATGATTCCTTTGGGCTTGCATTCTGTGGCTACAAAAGTAATAGCATTATGTGATATATCTCTGCTCAGGAAAATGCTCCGTCATTCAGGCCCAATTCATTACAGCAGAAGCATGTGAACGACCTCCCTGTGGTCTGCTCCCTCGTTGCTTCAATAATGCATGAATTCTCCCAGCAGAAAGTTTGTGTGGGAAGGAAGCCATCATTCATCCTTCCCACTTGGTTCCTCTACTGCAGTAATTCCCAAACTGCATCGTACTACAAAAGCACTCCTTCTTTTGACACCTGTAACCTGGATCACAGGGGGTTTCTTAAAAATTAAACTGCAAGTTCACCTCACAAACACATACAGACACATATATTTGTCATCAAATCACAACCCACTTATGGTGACCCACTTATGGTTTTGCAAAGCAAGAGACATTCAGAGCTGGTTTGCCATTGCCTGCTTCTGTGTCATGACTCTGGACTTCCTTGGTGGTCTCCCATGCAAATATTACCCAGGGTCCATCCTGCTTAGCTTCTGAAAGCTGATGAGATTGGTCTGGCCTAGGCTATCCAGGGCAGGGTACACATACATATATGGCTGTTCCCTCTAAGCTAGCTCACAGTTTTTTAGCCTCTGGCTCACACATTTTTGCCTTAGCTCAGGAAGGATGGCTCCAGAGCAAGCTAATTTATGCAGCAGCCAAATTGCTTGCCCACAACAACAGTAGCTCAAAAAGTAGAATTTTTGCTCACAAGGCTCCACAGCTTAGAGAGAGCATTTGGCGTCTTGGGAGCAAAAATTCTACTTTGTGAGCTACTGGCATTAAAGTTGTGGGCAAGCGATTTGGCTACTGCATAAATTAGTTTGCTCTGGAGCCATCCTTCCTGAGCTAAGACAAAAATGTGTGAGCCAGAGGCTAGAACACCGTGAGCTAGCTCACACTAACTCAGCTTAGAAGGAACACTGACATATATACATGTGTGTATGTATCGTGGCACCCCCTTCCTTGCAGGGGTGAGGAGGAAAGGAGTGGGGTTTGCTGCAGCCTGTGGAAAGGAGAGGGGGCCAGCCTGACAGTAGCATTCCTTGGCACACTGTCAGAAATGAGGGCAGAGGAAGCATGTCTAGGTCACCAACAGGTGTTGTTGTTTTTACTTTAAAAAGGAAGCTCACCTCACTCTTATTGTGTGTGTGTAGACAGACAGACAGAGATAAAGATATATCTTGACTTATCTTCAACTGTAATAAATGCTGATTTTATGGGTGTGTGTATTTATGAAGATTTCAGCAAACCTCCCCCCCAATAATGACCTTTGTTGATCAAACTGCCATATCACAGCTCCAAACTGGACTGTAATGATTCCATAAAATTGGACTCAAAATTGGACTGTAATGACTACATAAAACAGCTTTTTGCCTTTCCCCCCCTGTACAGTGACACACTGATTGGAAAGAAAAAACAATGCTGCTCACTCGTTCAGTCTTGTGCGAGCAGAACTGCATTCGGCAAAACTTCTTTTCCTCTACTTATTGCATTGCTGGTTCCAACTCAGTGCCTTGATCTGCTCCCAAACAAATAGACATCTTCTTTACAACTGTCGGACCACCCAGTTATCATCACCATCTGACTTCACGTCCTCCTCTGAGGAATGAGACTCTGCTTTCAGGGCAATGAAGTTGCCTCTAGAATTCCACCATGCCTGTTAAAACCCCTGTGAAAAGGGCTCTTGATGAGGATGATTTGTTGTTTCCTATATATTGGTGGGGTGGGTGTCAATGCTGCCTGGTCCCACCAGGCCCTAATGGGGACAAAGCGGTGGATGCATCCAATATGTTAAATTTTACACAAAAAGCCATCTTCCCTCATGGCATACAGTTGGGGAATCACTGGTACAGAGAAACCATATTCAGTAGAATGAATTATGAGTTTCCTCTCCACACAAACATCCAGCTGAGACTATAATAATTATGTAGGAAGGAATCATGTCATTTGTCAGGTGGGGAGGAGGGAAACAAATTAATAAACACCCTCAGAAATAAATTATGCATTTGCTTTCCCTTGTGGTTCTTCCATATATATATTATGAGAGTACTCCAGGACTAGGTCATGGGGAAATTGTTCCCACATCATTTGAGTAACAAAAGCAAGCCTTAGTCACTAACAGGAGTTTAGGGACCTCATCTCTTATTTGTCTTTAGGCCCTCTCAGGAAGATTCATCTATGGGCACATGACAGCCCTTCTGGCATCTACCTATCATCTACATTTTTACTCCATCCTTTCTCCAAGATGCTCAGAGGAGCATACATGAATCTCTCCTCCTCAAAAGTCAGAAAAGTTGGTTGGGTTTCACCACACCAACTGGTTCTTTGTATCCTCTCCCCCAAAAAGGATGAATTATATTCTTTACAAATCTATTGTCTGCAGATAAAGGGCCTTCCCCTTCCTACTTTTTCACATTAAAGAAAATGTCAGGAATTCCAGTCAGGGATCATCCATGTAACAAGTTGTTTCACTCTCGGGAGTTGTGCCCAAGTCTTTGCCAAAAAGGTGGCTTTTGCTGACAGATTTGAAGGAAGTGAGAGAGATGGCATCATACTGGGGTTCCGAGTGTCAGGTCCAATTTTAGTGTATTTTTTTCTTTTTAATCTATGCTTTCTTTTTATTCATAAGACTTGTAATGGTGCCCAAGTGGCTTTCCATTTGCCTGGAAATGTCCAGGGCCGACTGACAATGTGACCAACTGGGAATGTTCCTGTGGGACACTTCAGGCGCATGCAGTGCCAAGCCCGAAGCTGCATTTGCATTTTTAAATCAGTTTCATGCTGCTGTGACCAAGCATAGAGAAAGACAGTGTCACAGCAGCACGAAACTGATTTAAAAATGCAAATGCAGATTCGACCTCAGTGGCAACAATGACCAACGTCAGCTCACCTGCTGACTCCTCCACAAAGCGTGAGCTGATGCCCACTGTCAAAGCTGCTGGTCAGGCTTCTTCCTGGGTCATTTGAACTTCTCTACCTGCCTCACTAAATCCCTCCCTTGGCAAATTAGCCTGCATACATTCTTCAGGATTCTATATAAACTGTAGGCAACTCAACAAAACTGCGGAAACGATCCCACCTCAGGCTCCACCTGTCCCTTGTCGTGGGACAGAAGTATAATTTACAGGTGTTGGATCAGAACTAGGAGGGTCCAGTGCTAAAGATAAAAGGGGAGGGAGGCGAGGCCCCTGCAGGGTTGAAGGGTAAGGAAAGGCGCTTCTTGTACGGGCATTACGGTAGAAGGGCTGGCCCTCTTCGAGGTCCACCTGTCACTACGGCGTAAAGTTTCGTTTTTTCTGGAAAACTCAACGATTTGGATCGAACTGGAGGCTGAGGAATCTTTGCATAATTTCTGGGGAATGTAGAGGGAGCTCTACCCACACGCGCACTGAGCTTGGTCATCCTTCTGTGCTTCTGTTCCTCCAGGACACTCATATACGGGAGTGTCATACGGGGAGCGGGGGGGGGAGCTATGCAATCAGCCCCTTTTCCTGCCTGAGCTTCCCGGAGGGGTTGCTCGCTTGCTGCTGCTGCTGCTGCTGCTGCTTCCCAGAGCCCAGCCAAAGGCCCGGCAGCCGTCCGACCGGCAGCGTAGCGCGCGGGTTCGCCTGCTTCCTGCAACAACACCCCGCCCGCCCTCGCCGCCACCCCAAGGGCCGGAGTTTGCAATCCAAATAATGCAGCTGCCGGAAAGAGGCAGCGACTCTGGTTGTCTCCTGCGGCGGGTCACCTGGCCGGCTTGCTGTCCTTCCCCTCCCTCCCACCCCCACCTGTGACTGGCGCTTCTCGGGCGGATTACCTAAACGGGACTAACATGGAGAGGTCGGCGAGTGGCGGGCAGTGCGGCTAAAAGGGCTCGAACTGGCGCGCCTTCTCCTCTGCTGCCGCCGCCGCCGCCGCCGGCAGCTCTTCTTAATCCGAAAAGCCTTCTTGATTCAAAAGCCATGGAAGATTGCTGCCTGCCAGATCTGCGCGACATCGAGCTCAAGCTGGGGCGCAAAGTCCCCGAGAGCCTCGTGCGTTCCCTGCGGGGGGAGGAGCCGGTCGCCGGCAACGGCGAGAAGGACTGCGAGCAACCCGGCGGAGGACTTGGTCCCGCTCCCGCCGGCTTCCCCGCCTCCTTGGCCCCTAGAGCCCCCGCCATACTCCGTGGCAACAGCTCCAGCGCCCTAGAACGACTGGAGACCAAACTTCACCTCCTCCGGCAAGAAATGGTGAGTACAATTCTGAAGCACCCGAGGGATCTGACCACTAGGTCCCACTCCTTGTTTACACATACCGCTTGCCAGGAGCCCTTGCCCTCCTCCTGTCGGGAAATGCTCGCAAGCGATTCTCTCGCAGCCTCCCTTCCTCGGTCACTCGAAGAGCTTAATTTTTCAGAAGCCGGGAACAAACTTCCCAGCGGCCCCATTTACAGTAGGTTTTAATTCGAACTAGAGATGCAGAAACAGTGCCGGGCCTGTAACCTGTTTGCTTGAAGGCCCGTGAAAGAAAAAGAACCGTGCCTCTGAGCATGTCCAGAATGTATTGTCTCCCACCTTCCTACACACCTTGGCATTGGCAAGGTTTTCAGGTCATAGGCCCGGCTGCCCAGACAAACTTGAGGCTTTCAACCCTTTTCAGAAATCAAGCACTGATTGTACATTCCCTTCTCTCTGCATTAGAAATTGCTGTATGGAGCTGGCAATAGGGGTGGGGCATGCTCCCTTACTTAGTTTGTTCCCCCAACAGGCGTAGCGAGTGCCTGGTTTCAGCGCATTTGTGGGCAGGTTAATGGTACAGTTCAAAACTGATAGAGGGAAGAGGGTTAGCTACTGCCACCTTTTTGCTAAAACTGCCACATATCTGATTTTTTCCGGGAACCTGGAGTAGTACAGGAAGTTCTCTTGCAGCCACAAAGTGCCAGATGCTAATTTGTTCGGGATTTGTACCTTTCACCAAAGGTTCTCTATTGGTTTGTAGATATTTCAGTATTGTATTGAGAATCAGTATTATATTCAGAGCCTTGGATGCTGTGAAACCCTGCCCATTTTCAAACGGATATATTTTGAAATAAGAGATATGCCCTAACTGCAGGCTTGACACACTTTTTATCATACTCCAATCAGACCACTTCCCATTCCAAAATGGAAAAATAAAATATTGACAGAAGGAGATTGTTTCCATACGTCAAATAGTTTCCAACTAAGGGAGCGGCCAACAGAATGTTTTGATGTAGTTTGGAATTTGTGTGTCATTTAACCTGGAAAGGGATCCAGCCTCACTTTTAAAAAGAAAAAATCAAGGCTTTAATTTGTATCTAGGTCTGGTTCTGAATACAGTTGTAGTACCAAGGCTGAATCCTGGAATGTTTTGAAATAATAATGAAGAAAAGTGCCACTGAGCATATGCAGAGTACACTAACCTCACAGCCATATAGTTAGACTTGGAGTGTGCAAGCACAATATTCACAAAGGACCACAGATCTCTGGGGTTCAAATTGAGCACATGTAGCTTGTTCTGTATGGGTTGTAACACAGTTTAAATGAGACTCTGAGCTGGTGTAATGAAGCTCTTTTGCCTTATTTATTTATTTTATTTGACTTATATCCTGCCCTCCGCACATGGCAGGCTCAGAGCGGGTTACATCAGATTCAATTAAAAAATACAATATATATAACATGACATTAAATCAGACTTTGGCTTGAGGTCCAGAACCTTTATTTAAGATGTTTAAACCTTTATTTAAATGTTGTTGTCAAGCAGAGTTGTCCTAGTGGGGACCTAGTTCTTACTGCATTACCTTGGGGTTAAATGATATTTGTGAGATAAAAATGGGAAATTGTGAATGCCTGCCCCACCCATTTTAATAAAACAGAAGGGAAAAAAAACAGTAGTCTCAAAATATTCATGCCTGTTTTTAGCAGCACCATATCTCTATTGGCAACTTGGAAGATGACACATTTTTCTATCAAAATATGTATGCATAGTATATGTTCCTTTTGATGCCAGCTCAGAGTCAATGTGATGCAGTGGTTACAGAGTGTTGGACTAGGCCTTTGGAGGCATCAGTTCAAAGCTCCACTTATGAAGATGAACTGGCACAGGAGGCCTGTATATGGAGCCCTGAGCTGAGGATAAAAACATAGTCAACACCTATGGACATCATCTTACCCTGTCCGAGTCCCACCATGCTTGATCCATTCAGTCCCATATTATGTGTGCTACTGAAAAGAGCACATGAGGCACATGGACCAGGCAGCAGCTGGAATCAAAACCCAGACTAGGCTCAGGCTGGTCTTTGCTTTGAGCTGAGATTATTGTTGCCAATTGTTGCCCAGCAGCCCTTGGCAAATTGCTCTTCTGTGCTGTTCAGCTGTTGCACGCAATCCCTACCCGTGTGACTCTGGAGACACATGTCATGTCATGAGGAGCAAGGCAGTAAAAACATGACATTTAGTGGTAATGAAGCAGTATCTTTAACCACCCTGTAGCTACTAAAGTGAACTGACTTGTATCACCCTGTATATTCAGCAGGCCTGGCCACTGGCATTGCCACCCATATCTAACAATACTAGAAATGCTTGAGGATGAACTCTGTGGAGTTTAAACTACAGGCTACTACAGTAACTGGTACCCAACCCATTCTAGCAATCTGCATGCAAAAATAAGGTTGAAGCTGTTTTGAAAGGGAACTCTGGCATGTCTAGAAACCTAGGTATCTGTGTCATGATCTTGTAGTTCTGGGCCCAATCTAGTGTTCATGGGCTGCAGCAGAAATCGCTGGCCTTGCACACATCCCATCTCTTTCCTTTTTGTCCTGTGGGGTTTATGAATTCAGTGTGTACACTATCTTCTCCAGTTAAGTGACAAAGCACAGGAAAATAAGAATCAGGAGCTATAACTAAATTATAGACTTGGTTACCAACATATGTATTTATTGTTGTTGCTGATGTAGATGTCTGGAGAGCTAGTGTTGCATAGTGGTTAGAGTAGGAATCCTCCTGCCTTGTGGAATGTATAGGCACTTTCAGAATTTTCAGAAGCGTTAGTGGGCACCACCACAAAATGGCTTCCATGGAAAGAACAGCAATCAGCAAAATGGTTGCCATGCGGTCTGCGGCTAATCAGAAGGTATTGTCCTGTAATGGTGACAGTTGTTTCCAAATGGATGCATCAGGCAGATACAAATGTGATGCCTCCTGGGCTTTTCTTTAACACCTTCTGCTCCATTAAGATGATGGAAAGGCAGGACTGGCTGTTTGCTTTGAGACGGAAGAACACAGGTACCAGGAAACACATCAGCAGATACTGTGGTGCCCATGGGCATGGTTCATATTGGGAATCACTGTGCTTGTTGACAAGGGTGAGCCACACTATATCCCCAGTGAAGCAACTGTATCTTGGCTTAAACTACCTTACAGAGTTGTTCTGAGGATAAAATAAAGGCAGGAAGAGCCATGTATGCCACCGTGAGCCGCTCATAGAAAGTGTGAAATAATGTAGTAGATGCCGACAGTCTGTCAGTGGCCATTGGCTGTAATAGCTACAAAGGACCTTCCATGTTCAACAGCAATATATGGATGTAATATACAGACCGCTTATAAAAGGGCAGGCTACAGGGTGAGGGCGCTTTACCTTACATGCATGGTTATCAGCTTCTAGAAGTGTTGGGCTGGCCACTGAACTGAGGGGACTATGCTCTGGTCCAGCAAGAGAACTCATATTCTTAGGGGCTCTGGGAGTGCTACTGTTCTTTTGAACTGGGCCTTGTTTTGCTTACTTGCTTTGGTTTTCTTTACCAGCAGTATTCCAAGGATATTATCCTGAAATCACAACTCCCCACCTGTCTGTTAGACTAAGGGATCACCGGATCCTTCATTCACAAATCCTTGCTAGATATCCTACTATTTGGATACCAAGATGTCATTATTTTCTCTGTGGCACTGTGAAACTCAGCCAGGGAAAGCAGCACTGGTGTTGTTGACATAACTGCTCTCACTCTGAAATGAAGGGAGTTAAGCATTTAGTTAAGAAGTTAGTTAAGAACCTTCCATTCAGCAGTTCTACAGTTCTTGAACTTAAGAAATCAGAGGCTGAAGTGATTAATAAGTTGCTCATTATGCAAATAATCCATGTGTTACTCAACCATCCTTCCTTCCTTATGCAGTCTTAATAGGAACTGCTATGGGAAAAAGGACATCGCATCCCAATTCCTAATTGTGAGGAATTGCAAAATGAGAAATTGCATAATAGTTCATGCTTTGAAAGTTTTGCAGAATTTCTCCTTTTTAATAATAAGGCCTGATTATCAGAGTAAATATATCCTTAAAATTCTTGCAGAAGTTAAAAATAAATAAATAAAAGAACCCACAGTCTAATTGTGCCAAAACCAGTTCTGGTTCTTCCTTGGAAAAAGAAGTGCATTGGATCAGCATGTAAACACTTGGCTGCTTTTGGAATATGCAGAGTATTCCAAGTCTTTTATCAATGATTTGGTGTTTGCATTTTGAGACTGTACACTGTGTATAACTTTATGTTCATTCACATCACTTTTCCTGACCTGTTCTCTACAATGCCCTACATGAATCCAGAAGAGATTGATGTTTTAGAAGTGGATTGTAGTGGCTGGAGTGGAGCTGGCATTTGCAGAGTAGGTCAAGAGCTTGGGGGGGGTGCTCATGGACCCAGCTTTATATGTGGTAGGGAGGAGGCTGATCATCTATCACCTGCATCTGGGTCACCTACTCTTACCCTTTAACTGATCGGGCTATGCTAATCCATGCTTTTGAAACCTTGCTGTTGGGCAAACTGTAATGTGTCCTACATTGAGCTTCCCTTGAAGACAATCCAGAACCTTCAGTTGGTTCAGAATGTAGCAGCCTGACTATTGTTGGCCTAGCTGGTAGGCACATTATCTTATGTATCTTAAAATAGCTGTGTTTCTAAGTTCAAATCAAAATGCTGGCCTATGACCTTTAAATTTCTTCACAACCTGAGGTCACATATCTGAAGGACCATCTCCTCCCATATGTCCCCATGGGCCAACTATGGTCCTCAGGCTGCCATCTACTGGCTGTTCCCCCGCTTAAGGTAGCCCACCCAGTATCACCAAACCCAAGCCTCCTCCATTGCAGCTGCCACTCTGAGGAACGATTCCCCTGAAGAGGTGTGGGGAACTCTGGAAATCTTCAAGAGGCTCCACGAGGCCATTCTGTTTGCCAGGGATTTTAATGGGGGTGTAAACTGCAGGGTGGTATTTTTAACAATGTTTGTTGTATAGCAAGGAGCTGGGATTGGAGTTACTTGGTATTTTGTTTTGTTGGTTAAAACTGTGACATTTTAAATTATGATTTGTAAGCTGTATTGTGCTATGAGGTAAGGCAGGGTATAAACATTTGAATTAATAAATCAATGTAGAACTATAAATTGCTCAGACAGATATCCTCAGTGTCTGGCAGGAAAAAGCATGTATTAAAATAATTACATTTATATAACACTTGAAGTGTCTTCCAAGTGCTTTCATATAAATCCTTTTATTGTACTCCTTACACCAGCCCCGTACAGTGTGCCAGTATAATTATCCCCATGTTGCAGATAAGGGTAAGGGCCTGAGGAAGAATAGCTTGCCTAATGCCCTCTAGTGTGTTTGTGGCAAAAACAAGATTTGAACCAGGGGACTTTTTGGCCAAAGCACAGTTTCTTCGATAGTAAAATAAATAAAATCTAGCAATAGAAACTCTGGTTAAGCAGGTCTTTTCAAGTTTTGAAGAAAACATTGATTTCTTATATCTATGATACTACAATAGCAGCTCGGCTCTCAAAATAGCTTTTCTACACCTGTCATCTTCTGAAAAGCTGTTTTGGAGTAGGGGTACCCTTGCGGACGGGACGGAAAGCAGTGTGGAGCCTGTATTTCAAATGAGAAATTGCATTCTGTTCATGCACCAATGCCTTGGGATTCAATGGTTTGCCCTTAAATATTTATCTAATATGCTATAATCATGTAAGTGTTTGTTTTGCATTGGCCTTTTCATAACATATGATAATTTGGATGCTGCCAGGCCAAACCATGTATACACAATTGTGTTTTGTGTACAGAGATGGACTGATAATGGAAGATGGCCTAGTTACATTTCTCCAGAACACTTATGCTTGTACAAATTATTTCTCCAGCTTCCTGCTTGAACTGCTCTAGGTCAACCAGCTTCCTTAATTGAATAATTAAGTATTCCCACAAAAGAAGTTATAGACTCAGCACCCTAAACATTCCCACAAGTGGAGGGAAAAGCAGGTGAAAACCACATCTCTAGCAGTATAGTGAAGATAGTGAAGTACATTGAACTGTGGAATAAAACAAAGCTCTACAGGGAGAGGTGCAGGAGATGGATTGGCAATTTGCTGTAAAAAAACTGGGAAGAGTTCCCCTTTATCTGCTTGCAGAGCTCTTTAAGAACCTGCCCCTTCTCTCCTCCCCCTTATTAGTGAAAAGAACAAAAGAGATACTATCATTTTCACTCATTGTATATGTGGAATGGGAGTCTTATCTCATTATCTAAGGGGCCTGTCCAGTAAATCCTCTCTGTTACAACCCTGGTTATTCCTTGAAAAGAGGCCATTATTGTAAAACACAGTACAGGTCCATATATCATGACAAAATGTAGTTTGTTTAAACCATGGTTTGTGCAACAAGCTGTAGTTAGTCTACTAGATGAAAGTGGTGGTTTGTGTATGAACTTCATTCTGTCTGCTTCTCCACATCTCACAGGAGGAAAATGTCCTCCCTGTTATTGTGCTCTCTGTGGCTAAGTAGTTACAGCTCTGGGATAGTGCTGTAACTGTGGTTTATGGATTCAGATGTCAAAGCATATTGCAGTGAGCAATAATTGTGCTTAACAAACCCATCTATAGATCCCAGTTTCATGCCAACCAACTAAAACTTGTTTGCCTGCCTTCAAATATCACAAATAACCAGGGTTTGTTCAAACAGTTTACCATGATGTGAAGAGTTTAAATCTTTACAACCTGAGGTCACAAAATTGTGAGGACAAAGATAAAGCTGTCTTCTGATTTCAGACCTTTGAAACAGTCAGCTGCCTTACTGCCAAATTTATTTCCTCAATCACAATGCAAAACCTCTACAGCAGGGTTTAGGGAACTTTTAGAAAAGATAACAATTATTTTCATCAGATCACAGCCAGGTGACAAAACTTCTCAGCATACAGCCCACATGCTGTCAATCTGTATTTTTAAAGAAGATGTAATGGATTTGTAGCTAGTAAGTACTCTGAAATATGCATAAAGTCATTTGTTCCAGTGATGTAAAGCCATACCATACCACACAGCTACTTCAGGGGGATCCTTGACAACAGCTGAGAAACGTTTTATATTAATACTAGGGGGGGAAGCCCATTGCGGCCGAGGCAACGGGCCCTAGGGAGAGTCCTTGGGGGTGGGCAAGGCGGCTGGGCTGGCCCCGTCACGCAGGGAGGAGGGGCGGTGTTCTCCGGGCAAGGGAAGCGTCCGAGGCCCGCCGCTGACTCCGCGCGCAAGCCTCCCTGCCCCGCCATTCGGGAGGGCCCTCCGAAATGGGCAACCCCGCCCCCGCACATCGCGTTCCCGAAAGCCTTCAGGGAGGGGTGGCCGGGCAGCACTCCCGAGGCCCGCTGCGCCCTCCCCCACAAAGCCTCCATACCCAGCTTTGGGTGAAGTCCCTCCGAGGCGGTAGCCGCCGCCGCCCCCCAGCCCGAAGCGATCGGCGGCTGGAGCAGACTGGGGGCGTGAGGCTGCGCGGTGGCTGAGTGGGAGGGCGCACAGCCATGCCGGAAGGCTAAGCAGCCAGTGGCGAGGGACTCCGTCTCTGACTGGCAAGTCCCTCGGCCAACTGATTCCGGCGCGCATTTTGACCATATAAGGTATGACCAAAACTCAAATATATATAAGGAAGGATTACTGCCAAAGGTTTGTTTTCTCATTTAACCCATTTTTAAAATCCATTGCGGTGTATTGAGAATGGAAAAACCACTTTGGGAAAGAGCAGTATAGGAATAATAGCACATAATTTACCCATTTGTTTAACAGATTAAAATTGCCTGTGAACGTGTTTAATTGTTGTTTACTAGAGAAAAGGAAAGGGGGTAGGTTTGATATTCATGTAAGTTCAAAACTGTGCTGTCAGCAAGTTGATGTACCAATTCCTGAGGGGAGCTGTTGTCCATTCATTATTTTTAAGATAGACAATCTGAATAACTACTCAGCAAAATATTTAGATGTGTTTGGGAGAGGAAGCTTATAGAATGATCATTAATTGTTATTAATCAGCTGAGAATGGGCTAAGTGCCTGGGAGACCTCCCATGAAGCTGTCCGCCTAGCCGAACATTTCTCAGTTTATCCAGGAAAGAAAGATCTAAATAGATACATGTGAAACCAATGGAGCCACAGCAGCTGATCTTGATGTGGATGGTAGGATGGAGGACATGGGACGATTCTGTCCTTCTGAGGATGGTGGAAAGGGTTCCCTGCTGGGCTTTTATGATGATTTCTTATAGGCTCTTAGAGTTTATGGGGTCTGTTGAGGACTTTGATTAACAGTGGCTGACTTGTTGATGCTATCATTTTAATCATAATTGGAGGATGCCTTTAGAATGTAAACTAAAAAACAGGATATAAATAAATAGTGGGTATGAGGTGCTTGCCTCAAACCCTTAATGAATGTAGGCTGGTTCACAGTCTCAGTTCTACATCTGCTGTATGTGTAGGCTCCCATTCTCCAACTGCCCATATGTTGTCACATCCTCACTAGGCCAGTTCCTGCAACCCAAAAAAGAAGTGGAAGGACTGTGGACATCCAGAGCATTGTCTGTACTGTTGGCAGCACATGCCAGCAGTATACCTGGTCTGGCAGGTACATCCAGACTCACTGCCTCATGACACATACAGCTGTGGCTGATTTGACACAGTGCGAACCATCATTATATAATGCTGTTAGTATATTCACCCTGGAATATACTAAGGGTCTTTCCAGGTAACAAGAGTATGTTTTTTAAAAAAAAAAAAAAACTAATTAATATGAGCAAAGAAAACATAATAAGGCTTACCTTATCCTTCATAAGCAACTCACCTAGCCTGTAAAGAGATAAGTAAAACCTGGCTTGGAACTATGACAGATTCTGGCACTCTGAAACTAGAAGAAAATGTGATGTAGATTTCTGAACAGCACATATCCCCTGAATGTTACGGTCAGATCTTTCTGTGCATTGCCAGTAGCAGAGAAATAGCTGAACTGAACTGAATATCATGGAGGATCTTGAATGCGTGGAGGCAACAGAATAGGATGCAGAGCAGACCACTACATCAAGCATCAATTGTTTTTCTGTTTATTTCCCCCACACACATACAGTGCCAGTGCAGTTTTGGGTTTGGGTGGTTTTAGAGGCAGGTGGAGACAGGTGATCCAGGTGACAACATGAGGTGCCAGGCTTGGGGCTACCTATCCATTCAGCTATTGTCTTGACAGCTATAACAAATGGACTTGGCCTAGCATTCTGTCACCTTTGGCAAGAGCATTTAAACCTGGTCCTTGCACTGATGATGCACACAATTTCTTGTTGTTAACATGTTTCAGGTATTCTTAAAATTATAAACGCATACAGGAAAGTAAGTTTGTTTTTATTTGCTTGTATACATCATGAATAAAAATAGGTGTGGAAATGCTAGCATGCTGTTTTGTTGACTTCCAAGATATGGCTGAATCATGAAAGCAAACTGTGCATCAGGCATGGAATGGGATTAAAAATGCAATTAAAAATAAGTTATTTTAAAAATTGAGCCAATGGAGGAGAGAGAGGACCAGAGATGCTCCTCGCCTTGAATGCCATTCCTTCTAGGGCTGGCTCTGTAGGTGTCTGTAGTCCACACTTTCCAGTGACAAAATGCTTGGGCAATACAGGCCTCTGCTTGCACAGCAGCAGCTGAACTAGGAAAAGATTCCTGGGTTGTCAGGTTCCCTCCCACTAAGTGCTGCCCACCCACAAAGGCATAAAGTGTTTTGTCAGCTTTGGGCTCTCCTAGGCTATATAATTCTCATATGCAGAGAACAACAACACTTTTTTAAAAACTCTCCAATTAAGTTAAGTATATATACATCCACATCTATTTTTAAACCTTCATTCGACAGTTTCTCATGACCCAACTGAGCACTCTTTTGATCATAAGTCCACAGTGCAAGGCTCTAAACCAATTAGATTAAGCAGGATCAGCAGCTCAGAATCCTTGCTTACCTACCCAAATTCAGGCATGAGCCAGAGTTGGCTTACTCATGCTGCACATGTTATATTGCGTCACCTCCACCATGACACCCAAGGAAGCGGCAAAGGAAAACATTTATAGCAAGACAGGAATAGATAATATGGAGGTTTCAGGGCCGTCTTCTGAATGTTTATATTACCCAACCTCAATTTGGGTACTGCTGCTCAGGACAGATGTCCGAAATGCAGCCTAATGAATCTGTCGTGTACCATCTGCTCTCAAATTTTCTGACACCAGCAGCCACTCCTTATCACTGGGCATTGACCTAAATGTTTACACTTGTATTATCATGTCTGGCTACATCAGTAAGTTTGCATTAGGGATCTTGTCTTCCTATTCCCTGCAATGGAAATGCCACGTAAAATGCCAGCATTTCCCCTTTCTTAAACTGCAGCAGCAGCTGTACAAACTCAGGACCCTTTTGAAGATCTCCAGCTCTACATGCCACCCTCTCTCTCTGTTTCATAAGGATGATAAAAGCAAAAGGGAAACATTTGAGTATCAATAGCTCTCTTTTAGTCCTTGGGACCCTACTGGTGCCATATTCTGGACATCTGTCTTTTATTACATGCAGCCCAGGATCCTTCAGTGCAGTGATGCATTAGCCCTCTGTTGATGCTGGCTTCCTTGCATGACTAATCTTTTATACATATTTTTAAAAGGGAATGACTAACCTTGACTTTACTTGTGCATTCTCAAATCAGTGCCTTTTATTAGACGATGTAACTGCTCCTACTTTGTGCAGCCAATATTCTCATGTCTATATACACTCTTTTTTCACATGTTCACACATCGCCATACTTCACCCAATACTGCAGTTTGGTAGTTTTAGACTTTGGATTTAATTATTGTAGCCTCCCCCACTCCCATCATTAATATCAGATGTTCTACAAACTACAGTTCCAAGACTGCACTGGAGAAATAAATAAGAATGGAGTGGAAGTCAGTGGAGCTCTTCCATCTCTAGCTACAGCCTGCATTCCTGCCTAGGGTTGCCAATTCCAGCTTGGGAAATTTCTAGAGATTTGGGAGGGGGGAAGCCTGGGGATCGTAGAGTTTGGGGGTGGGATGAGAACCCATTGGTGATGTATTGCCATAGAATAGGGGTGTCAATCATAAGGCGTGGGGGCCAGAACCGGCCTGTTTAGGGCTCTTATGTGGCCCACAAACAACTAATGCAAAGGAGGGAACAGGAGACTGATTGGGGAGGAGTGGGCAAAGCCACTCCAATTGTGCCTTCAGCATGGTAGAACAACCTCATCTGCAGCAGTCAGGCAGCGTGGGAGCATCTACCCAGTGCTGCGCCGCTGGCTCTCCAGTCTACCCATATGGGTTTTCCTTTAGACTCTCCTCCCAGCCCTTGGGGCCTTGCAGTGAGCATACACCAACTCAGAGCTTACCAACTACTGTCCTTTATGCAGTGTATATCTCTGGTATCTAGCATTACATTTTATGGCACACATGGCCTGGCCTAGGAAAGTGACATTTATGTCAGATCCGGCCCTTGTAACAAATGTGTTTGACACCATTGCCATAGAATATGCCCTCCAAAGCTATTTCCTATAGGGAACTGATTTCTCTAGTCTGGAGATCAGTTGTAATTCTGTCAGAACTCCAGGCTCTACCTTGAGGTTGGTATAGGGTTGCCTGGAATTACAACCAATCTCCAGATTATGAAAATCAGTTCCTCTGGTGGACTCTATAGCATTATGCTCTACTGAGGTCCGTCCCCTCCGCCTTTCCCTCGCTCTACCCCTAAATCTCCAAGTTCTTTGTAACCCAGACTTGGCAACCCAAAGTTGGTAACCTTATCCTCCCCTCCCTCAGTTGAGCTGGAGTACTGAGGCTTTAGACCTTTGCTCCAAAATTTGGCCCTGATGGCTCCATTCCGTTTATCAGAAAATCCCACATTGGCTGCATAAAGTCTGGAACTGCTTCAAGTGTTTCAGGACTGGTCACTCAAGTGTATGTGCTCTTTCATGTTTAGAGGCTGGTTTAGCATTGAGTTTTGTAGCTTGACACTTGCAAGAGAATGGGAAATACTGCCACCGCAAGATAAGTGATATCCAGTACTGCTTTTTTCTATTGGCTATTGTAGAAAAACATCCTTCTTGAATTAGGAAAAATATAACAGTTGATCCTCAGAGTGATTCAGATTGTGCACTCTGGATTTATATCATGGCAATGTTTAGGACAGGGCTCCCTAACCTTTTTGAGCCTGTGGACACCATTGGAATTCTGCAACTACAAATGGCTTCCCTAGGAGGAAGAGCCAACTAACAAATGTCAGGGAGTGAAGTTATGCATAACTTTAATAGTAACTTCAATATTTCAGGCACAAACTCTGCTTAACAGGATGCCTTTTAAAATGGATACATTGTTTAAAAATATTTTCTTGCGCACACACAACTCACTTTATGCTGTGGTGGCTGGCAACTGCTGCCAAAGCAATGTTTTTAAAACTCTGTACAGCCAATCATATCTCCAATGGGCAGTCAGAAGCCCTGCTCGACTAAATGCCTGCCCACTTCTTAAAAACACTTTTCTTTAATGTACCGGAAGGGGCACTCCCGTCACACAATCACCCTTATAAGGTCTCCGATTTTCCCTCCATCCTCCCTATGAATTTTCAGTTCCCCATCTGATAACTGGCTAGCATTAGGTAGCATATCACTCTTCTCATGTGGTAAATGAACTTTTATTATAATGCCATTGCCCCACCTTATTACTTTTTGATACTTTGTCGGCTTACACTCCAAACAAGGAACTGTGATTGCGGAGGGTCTGTACCTCTATAAATTCTCCCTCAGAAATAGGCACCTAAGCACACTGAAAGTTGAAACAGAAATCAGATTTATTGGAATAAACAGGCAGGGGTTGGAAAATTATATTTACAAGTGAACTTTGAGTAGGTCTGGTAAAGAGAGGTTCAAATATATATCCAAAACTGCTTTTCACTGCTTTTATCGTGATACAAAATTTACTAGACCTTATACCTTCTTTTGAACTTGTTACTGGATGGTCAGATAAGACTTGAGATTTTATTATGCTTTAACCCTGGTTTTTTAGATTCTTTTTTTTTTACCTATCTGCCCCTTGTTCCTCTGGCCAGATTGTTATTCTTTTCTTCTCAAGAGCAATAACCTCTTTTGACTTGCTTGAGGAAACTCTGTGCCTCTTCAAACCTTTTGTCAAATCCCTGTCTTCCAGAAGAACAGTGGCTGAGTTCAGCAATTTGCCCCACTATAGCCATGTTTCCCAAGCGGATTAAAGGGAGCGTTTACACGGGCACATCTGCCTGGCAGTCCCCACCTGTAGTCAACCCATGCTGTTCCACTTTGCTCCCGGGATTAAAAGATACCTGTTGAAAGTGGTAGCAAATCCTGGAGAGTGCCTTTATCCCACTGCATTCCACTTCTGGGAAGTGTGAATGCTCAGCCGAAAAGCCAGGAGCAACCCGCGTTGTGCATAAGGCAGCAGTGATATGATTGGCTGTGCTCCGCTCTACCGCCCAATGCAGTGCCGGCGCACTGGGATCCAAATCAGCTATGTGTGCATGAGTGCATATGCACTCATGTGCTCATATGTAGGGAGCAGGCGATGCGATCAGCTGTAGTGCTGGCAGACCACACCGCGGCTGCGCATCCTGCTGCCCCTCTCACCCTATCAGCTGTGGACACCTTGTACTGCACTGTCCGTCCAATCCCCTCTGTACACGTTGCCCTCTGACCTATAAATAAAGCAGCGCTCCTAAGTCGGGAGGTCAGCTTTCGCCACACTCGTCTCGTCTCGTTTCATCCCGACAAGTGGTGACCCCGACGTGATTCCTGGCGCCTCCCTGCTTGCCCGACTGTGATAGTCTACGGTGCACCTCAGCTTCGGCTCCCTCCTCTTTTTTCAGGTAAGTATGGGGGAATCATTGTCCAAAGAGCAGATTGAGCATGCGACAGAACTGGCGGCGCTGATAAAAACCATGGCCCGCGACGAGACGGTGTCAGCAAAAGAGATCCAAGAGCTTCTCCGAGAGGTGGATTGCCAATGTCCTTGGTATCCCCTCCGGGGTAGCTTAAAGCCGCAGGATTGGGAAAAAATAGGGCGGGAACTTAAGGGCGAACCCCGGGCCCCCATAAACCTTCTGTTAACCTGGCAGAAGGCCTTTGCGGCGGTCTGTGCATTCTCCCCGGCAGAGAATGCCCTCTTACAATCTACTAAGCCGCCGCCGGACGACCCTGGGGCATCGCCGCCTCCCTACCTATACCCTGCTCTGACTTCTTTGAATATTCCTGATCAGCCGTTGGCTCCGCAGGCTTTGCCTCAATATCCGCCACCAACTGTACGCAGTAAAGTGGCACAGGCCATCGCTACCGCTCGTAAAGAGGGTACGTTGGACCCCACGGAAGAATGGAACGGAGAGTCACCCGCCTTCTTCCCCCTTACACGGACTAGGAACCCCAATAATGCTGACGAGCTCCAGCTTAACTGGGAGCCACTTCCGTACACTGTGCTCAGAGAGCTCAACAAATCCATCAAAGACTTCGGCCTCAAATCCTCCTACGTGCTAGGAACTATTGAAGGCCTCTCGAATGGTTATAAGATGCTCCCACGAGACTGGAAGGATCTGTTTCGCATGGTTCTTTCCCCCTCTCAATACGTGGTTTTTGACAGCGAGTATAAGGCTGCCGCTACTGCTTCAGCCTCGGCGCAAATTACTTACGATCAGCTGTATGGCGCTGGTCCATTCGAGCCGATAGAGGCCCAAGTACAGCTCCCCGACGAGCACCTCGCGGCTACTGGCCTATGTGTATTACGGGCCATCCGCCGCGTCCCCGTCACCGATCGGCCCGCCAAGTCCTTTAGTCTCATCAAACAAGGCAATGGTGAACCTTATGGTGCCTTTGTAGATCGCTTGCAGGAGGCGATAGCGCGCCAACTTGACAATCCACTGGCCCAAAACGAACTCTTGGTTAAGTTGGCTTATGAGAATTCCAACACTGACTGCAAGCGCATTCTCACCCCTATCGTCCACCGCCCGGACTACACCCTCGCTGAAATGCTTACAGCGTGTGCTGAGGTAGGGTCCAAAAGTCACGAAATGGCGCTCCTCGCCGCCGCCCTTCGAGGGGGGGAGGAGCGGGGGAAGCCCACCGGGAACTGCTTTAACTGCCAGAAGCCCGGCCATTTCAGAGCTCAGTGCCGCGCCCCTGGGGGTGGGGCAGCGGCCGGAAAAACACCTCTCAGCGAAACCAGCAGAAACCTAACAAGAAGTGCCCTAAATGCAATAAAGGCTATCACTGGGCTAGTCAATGCCGGTCCGGGCCGCATGGAGAGGGGGCAAAAAACTAGTCTCCGGGCGTGATTCCCGCCCCGGTCAAATGGAATCTGCGTCCTCTGTCACCATTGCCCTCTCGACCATCGCACGAGCCACGCAACCCCTCCCTGGGGAAGTGACTTGCATTCCTATGCAATTCTTGGATCACGTTCCAGGCTCTCATGTGTTGGTCCTGCCGCTCTCCTCGGCGGGAGAGCAAGGAATTTTTGTAATCCCAGAGGTCAAGGCTTGCCCCGCCCCGGAGGTTCCACTCGTGGTGCAAGCCTGGAGTAATCTCCCCTTTGATCTCCCGGCAGGGGCCACTATTGCTAACTGCGTGCCCCTCACGGGTCCGCAGGACCCGGCGCCTTCTTCTTCTTCTTCTTTGCAGATCGCTCTCGTCCGCCAGGACATCCGGACGGAAAAGCCCTTGCGTGAGTATGCTGTAAACGGGAAACGCCTCTCTGGCCTCCTGGATACGGGCGCTGACGTGTCGGTCATCACCAAGGAACAATGGGATCCGAAATGGCCACTGGAAGCCAGCCCATCTGTCTGGGGGTTGGCGGGGAAAGTAGTGCCGTGCAGAGCGCCTCTCAACTCGCAGTACGCTCTGTCCTCTCTGGTGATCTGTTGGGATATATCCAACCGGTCGTCGTCCCCATCGGCGTCAACCTGTGGGGGCGGGACTTGTTACGGCAGCTGAGAGCCCACGTCGTCCTTGATGAGTGACCCTCCCACTCCGCCCCGCGCAGTTGCGCCCCGCGCAGTTGCGCTCACTTGGGTCGCCTCCGCCCCCGTGTGGGTGGAGCAATGGCCCCTGCCTCTGGACAAGCTTACGGCTCTCCATGCCTTGGTGCAAGAACAATTGGACAGTGGGCACCTCACCCCTTCCACCAGTCCATATAATAGCCCCGTGTTTGTCATCAAAAAGAAATCAGGGAAGTGGAGGCTTCTGCACGACCTCCGAGCAATCAATAAACTCTTACAGCCTATGGGTCCCCTTCAGTGCGGACTACCTAACCCCAATCTCATCCCCGCACGATGGGAAATGGCTATAGTGGATCTCAAAGATTGCTTTTACACTATTTCGCTGCAGCCCCAAGATCAACCATACTTTGCCTTCACGGTCCCAGCACTGAATGCGGAGCGCCCCACTCAGCGTTTTCAATGGGCCGTCCTCCCTCAGGGGATACTCAATTCGCCCACAATGTGCCAGCTGTTTGTGGATCAGGCCCTAAGTGCATTTCGCACCCAGCACCCGCAGGTCCGGGTGCTGCATTACATGGATGACATTGCCATTGCCGCTCCAACTTTACCTCAGGAGTGGAGGTCTGATCTTCAACGCGCCCTTGCAGCTTTTGGTCTTCAAATAGCCCCAGAGAAGGTCCAAACGCATGAGCCCTTCTTATATTTGGGTCATAAGGTGTTTGCTTCATATGCTATGCCTGTTTTACCCTTTTTGACCCTGCCCAACCCATTGACATACGTTCAATTGCAGCAATTTCTGGGCTCAATTAATTGGATTCGCCCTTATTATCGGTTAACCACTGATCAGCTTGCGCCTTTATTCAGTGCTCTCCGGCGCGGTCGGCAACCCGACGATCGCATAACCCTTACGGATGCTGAACTGGCGGTCGTCACCTTACTTAATAACCACATGGCGACCCGCTGGGTTGATCGGTGTGAGCCGGATGAGCCCGTTCACCTCGCCATTATGCGGCCTCAAGCGCAATGCCTTGGATTTCTGTTTCAACAGCCTTCCCCTGGCCGCCCCTCTGTTGTCATTTTAGAATGGCTCCATCTCGCTCATACTGCGCACAATACCATCTCTACTCTGGAAGCCATGACGGCGGCTCTGATCTCTCGGGGCCGTACCCGTTCTAAAGCCCTCCTGGGACAGGAACCTGCTACAGTGGTAGTTCCTTTCCCGAAGGATCCGTGGGATCACGCCTTCCGCAACAGTGATCTCCTGCAACTCAGTCTCATTGCCTATGTCGGGGAAATAGCTCACCATCTCCCCAAGGATCCCAGGATTCAGATTGTTCCCTTATGTCCCTTTCAATTTGTTCAATTGTTGTCTCCTGTTCCGCTCCCGCGGCGTCACCCTCTTTACCGATGGGGGCCCACCAGGGGAGCGGTTACATGGCAAGACGCTTCCGGCCAGTGGTGTAGCCGCCACACCGGACCCCAAATTTCTCCGCAACGTTCTGAACTTGCCGCCGCTGTCGTTGCGGCCTCGCTTTTCCCTGCTGAACCCATGAACGTCATCACTGACAGCCTCTATGTGGCCAATGTCTTGCGGCGCATTGAGGGCAGTTACGTCTCGCCCGCTTGTGACAGGAACCTCCTGTCCCTTTTCCTTTCCCTCCAACAACACCTCTCGCGTCGGACGGCTCCTTTTTACGTGGCTCACATTCGTAGCCATCAGCCGTTCCCCGGGGTGCTGACTGAGGGAAATGACCGTGCTGACGCCCTCACTAGCGCCTATCCCCTGTCGGCTATCACCGACCATGACATCCACCATCAAAACGCCAAGGCTCTGGCTCGGCAATTCGGCCTCCCTCTTTCCGAGGCACGGGCCATCGTTCAGCAGTGCCCCCAATGCTCTGGGAACTTCTCCTTTCCCTCCACGGGCGTCAACCCCCGCGGCACTGCTGCCAACGATCTATGGCAGATGGATGTCACCCACTTGCCAGGTTTCGCCCCGTGGAAGTATATCCATGTGTGTGTTGACACCTACTCTGGATACATCCATGCCACCCCGCAAAAGGGTGAGCAGGTTAAACATGTCACTTCCCACCTTTTGCGGGCCATCGCGGTCATGGGCAAGCCACTCGCCCTCAAGACCGACAACGGTCCCGCCTACTGCTCTACCCTCTTTGCCGACTTCTGTTCCAAGTGGTCCATCCGCCACACTTTTGGAATCCCCTACAACTCCACGGGCCAGGCCGTCGTCGAGCGTGCCAACCGGACCCTTAAGACGGCCCTCTCTGCTCATTCGCAGAAGGGGGAACTGCCTCCCTCCTTGCTGGCAAGGGAGTCCGCCCTTGCCTCGGTCTTATTTACGCTCAATCACTTGAACCTCTGTACGTTTAACTCTCAACTTTTTACCCGCACACAGCGTCATTTTCAGCAGGACCTCCCCCTCCCTCGCGCACAGGTCCGATATCGGCGTCCACCGAGTCCCGAGTGGCTCGGTCCTGCACCGCTCATCACCTGGGGCCGTGGCTACGCCGCAATTCAAACATCAACCGGTCCCGTGTGGATTCCAGCTCGCTGTGTCAGACCGTGGAACCCGGATGGCGTGGCACAACGGCCTGGAGAATCCCATTCCGGAGTTCAACAGTCGCGCGACTCTCCGTGTTCCAGTGACGCAGCAGCGACGTCGTGAGCGAGGACATCGGGCTGCGCCCATTACCTGGGGCGCAGTCAAACGCCTCACCGACCAAGCCACTGCCCTGCTGCACGAAACTGACAAGGAAGCAACGCCCGAACATCTTTTCCTAGCCCTGATAGCTTGTATTAACAAGAACTCTTGTCTCGCCTTAATCTGTTGCTTATCCCTCCTTTTGACTCCCGCAGCAGCCTTGCCGCTTCAGCATGACGACAACCCACACCCCAACCTGTGGCTTCGTCATGCCTCGTACATGTTTCATCATCACGGGACCAATGTGACTCTTGTTTATGAGCCTCCAATGGCTGCGGCGGGCATGTCCTTTCTACCTACTCCCTTTAATGTTCCTGAACTGGTACTCAGTCACCTACAGAACTTGAATCGCTCTAATTTGTTTGTACCTCGGGTAGCTGATCTTAATCAAACCGCCTTTCGCACCTTTTCCTACCATCGACAATTACCAGGTCTGTGTTTCTGCTGTTATGCCGCCAATGCTGCCTTTAGCAAATGGCAATATAAGGCTGGCGCCGATCGGCATTGGGGAAGCAAGGCAAAGAATCAGACTGCTTGCCTTGATCATTTTTATCTTCACGGCACGTATAATTCCTCTTTTGTCCCTAATGTAACCCTTATGCATGCTTCTCTGGCTGATATTTATTATCGGCTGCCTATGTTTTCTGCAAAGGCCTCTACCCTCTTAGGTGGTTCTATATGTGGTAACTGGGTCATCAAGGACCCCAACTTATGGTTCTTCTGGGGCGGTGGGATTGCTACCAACTACCACCCTGGAAGATATCAGTGCGCCTCTGTCGGATATCTCACACTTCCGGTTCAAGTGGTAGCGTCACATTCCGGCCCCAGGGCTCGCCGCGCGGTCCTGGGACCGCAATGTTCCGACGAAGTGATTGTTGAGAAGCAGCTGAGTGGCGGCTCCACTGGGCTCCGAGCCTTCTTGGGCTCGCTCACTGGTGTCCTCACTCTGGGCTCATACCCTGGAATCTTGGTCCAGGAGAACAGGGCCTCCATCATCGGTCTCACTTGTCGTTTGGAAAAATCCATCAACGCTACCACCGAGTTAGTCAGGGATCTGCAGACTGAGATCCGGAGTCTGCATCAGGTACAACTCCAACACCGCTTCGCCTTAGATTTCCTTCTTGCCCGGCAAGGAGGCTTTTGCCGTTTCCTCGGCTCAGCAGGGTGTGCAGTTCGCTTCCAGGACCTAAACAAGACCATTGAAGACGAACTGGCACAGCTGCGAAACTCTATCACCAACAATGTCGTGAGCACGGGTTGGAGCCCCTTGATTGGTTCTCTTCGTGGCTCCCGGATGCCACCTGGCTCCGACAGTTGTTATTTGGCCTCATATCATGCGCTGCTGTCGCTATTAGCCTTTGCTGCTGTATTCAATGTATTCCTGGCCTCGTGGCCATGCTAGGATCTTCTAAAGAAACCTTGCAACGCCGCGCTATGTATTATGCTTACCACCAGCTTAAAACAACAAAGGGGGAGATGTAGGGAGCAGGCGATGCGATCAGCTGTAGTGCTGGCAGACCACACCGCGGCTGCGCATCCTGCTGCCCCTCTCCCCCTATCAGCTGTGGACACCTTGTACTGCACTGTCCGTCCAATCCCCTCTGTACACGTTGCCCTCTGACCTATAAATAAAGCAGCGCTCCTAAGTCGGGAGGTCAGCTTTCGCCACACTCGTCTCGTCTCGTTTCATCCCGACACTCATACACACATAGCCAATTTGCCAGGAAAAAGCCGTTTACAGTCGTGCCTCCGGGCCAGCAGTCTGAACGCTCCCACACGCCTCCTCCTGGTATGCTCCCGCATCAGTCGGCGCAGTGTGACCGGGAAAACCCAGAACAGTTTGTTCCCAGGGCTTTTTTGCCACTACTGGCTCCTGCTTCAAACTGCCAGTCTGAACTCAGCCAGTCTCTGTAATAAGCTTCCATACTAAGAATGACTAATTCTCCACTCAAATAGTGTTTCTGTTTTTCACACAAGGAGATTTCTCTCCTTGAACAGATGAGGTTCTGACACTTCTTTGCCAGATTCACTGTCTCCACCCTAAGTCTGTTACCAGTCTGTGCCATGGCCTCCACATACACCTTGGTTCAGGATCTCCCCCAGCTGTACATTTTGTTTGTTTTAAAATAGGCAGTTGGTGAAATTCAGTGCAAGTTTGTTTGTTTGTTTGTTTGTTTTAAATCATAGACTACTTCTTCAGGAAAAACTGTTAGGATTGCTGAGCCAGACCCAGAGACCTTGTCTGTAGTTTTAACAGCACCAGGGCACCAATGTCATTTACAACTGTTATATCTCCAGTCCTGGTGCTTGAAGCACTAAATTTGGTACCATTCTTTTCTATTTGTTGTAACAATGATTAGGGCAAGGAAAAGCATCTGGCTAGGAAGCATGATCTGCTGCAGTATATTGCTTTCTCAGGACTCTGCAAGCAGGATATGGTTGCCAAGTGTCCAAAAAGGATTGTATTGGACAGTTAAGGCATGACACCATTTTGTTCAGGAACAATGTGAACATCTTAAATGTCCATTGGCTATCATAACAGGATCTCAGTGTATGTGTCATCATGGATAGTCCCTCTTCATGTATCAGACAGACGAGTGCAGAAGGCAAGCCTGAGAATACACAGAGAGCCTTCTTCATGAAATTATTTTACTGACATACAGGCATGGCACTCTGTTAATTTTTGCCCAAACTTTCCTGCTTGCATGGTTGGAGCTGTAGGATAGTTTGATGGAACTCTTACTGGGTACAGTGCAAATGTGGGGAGGGGCTGCATTGAATTTTATGTCTCTGGTACAAACATTGCTAAGTACTTAGCAGAATATAAGAACTGAACCTTACGCAATATTTCTGAATAAATCTAATAATTTAGAATAGACAGACAAGTCTGAGAGACAGCCTTATTTGTTTGATGCAATGAGACCTGATTCATGATAGCTGATACTGCAATAAATTCTGTTAGTCTTTAAGGTGTCACCAGACTCCTGATTCATTAACCTTATTCTAGGTGTGCTTAGTAATAAATTCTGTGTTGCGCAGCCAGAATTACTTCCAAGTAAGGCTGTAATCCATAACACATTTAGTAAGGAGAAAGTCCCATTGAATTCAATAGCACTTACTTATAAAAATGTTATAATTGCACTGCACATGCATTTAGGATCAGAATACAAATTAGATAATTTTAATATAGATTAATGAAGCTGAACAAGTGTGTTTTTTTTGTCTCTGTGTTGAAATGTATTTTATTAATACAAATAGACATGTTTATGTATGTCTCTGTACCATGAGAACTGCAGAACATTATTAACCTCTCTAAATATCAATAGGTAGCTATTCCACCAGTGAAGGACAGACAAAATATGTAGTGAATCTCTTGCAAGTGGATTTTTTCATGACAGCACTTGGTTATAGAAGTTCCGCTACTCAGTATAAAAGATGCAGGCTTGGCCTATTTCCACCTTCAAGCTGACCGGCATTTGTTTGTGGGCTATTCCCAGGGTGCTGCAGTTCACATTAGAGACTTTCTCATACAAAACTTTTCTTGTGTTCATTGGTTCAACTCAAAACTTTAATTGTTACAGTGGGCTCTTTTAAGATGAAGTATGAAACAGTAGAGGGGGAAAGTAGTGTAGTATAGCCTGATCTCATCAGATCTTGGGAGCTAATCGGGGCTGGTACTTGGATGGGATTGGGAGAACACCAAGGAAGACTCTGCAGAGGAAAGAAATGGCTGCCTCTGTTTCTCACTTGTTTTGAAAGTCCCTCTTTTGGTCTCCATAAATCGGTTGTGACTTGATGACACTTGTTCACATAAGAAAAAGTGGTGGCTGTTTAAGTTGAGGAATGAAACAACTTTTGAAAAACATGTACACTTCATAGGGCAACTTCAGCAGAAAACATCTTAGTGCCTCCTGTTCCAGGCCTGCGGATTAGGGAGCTTTTTTCTGACATACACCTGTGCTGATTGATCATTCTTTTTTGTATTAATGACTAGAATAGTTGCAAATAGTTGCAAATTAGGATTACTCAATATCAATGATTTTTAAAAATGTAAAGGAAAGCACTATGTAGTTAGCTTGGGATTTTCTGTTGTCTTATGCAGCTGTTGTCCTCAAACTTTACTGATGCAACTTCCATATCAGGAGACATTACAATAAATTGGGGAAAATGTGTAGTGCTAAATATGACAGGTAATACACCTGGCTGCTTTAGTGGACTACATTTTGACAAAACAACAGAACTTTTAAAAATAATTTTGGCTGGAAGAATTTGGATTCCTCAAATGCAGGCAGAAGCTCAAAAAATGGAATATGCAGTGCACTCAGTATTTATTCAAGCAATCAGCAGACTCAGACAGGCAGCAACTAGAAAATGTATTTACTTCTTTATTTAATTACCCTGTTAGGAATGTTTACTAAACTTGCCCCCTTCTATTAGGAAAAAAGCGCAAAAGAAACATTAGGAGTATTGAGCTGCAACAAAATGAGAAGTGATTCTGGCAAATCTTTACATCTCCATTGAAACCAATAAGGTCCAGGGCTTTGGCAGAAACAGTGAAATCAGAATGATCAGGCTATAATATGCATGAACCAGTGGTTTAAGTGTCACAGTGATAGCCTTGTTGTTGTTAGTATGCAGTAGAGTACATCCTGTGTATAATTTATAAATCTTTTCCATTCTTTCTTATTATATGTAATTTCACTCATCTTCACGGTAGCATTCTGAGATATATCTTATTTTATTGCGACTGACCTCAGTATGATATAGTGATGTATATCCTACCACTCCATGTGCAGAACACATTTCTCCTGCATTCCTCTTTGTTCTTGCAGCCCTTTTGATCCCTGGAAAGATCATTCCCATGACTGTGGGACATGCTGGAAGAATAGCCATATTGGATGGGGATGGGGAACTGTAATCAGGAAGGACAAGGGGTGAAATCACTCATCATTCTTCTTTGGCAAGCATAGTTCTGTTGAGGAAAGCAGTTGATTTCACCCCTTTGTCCCTCCATTCCAGTCTACTGGCTGTTCCTCTGCATGAATTGTGTGGCCCCAGGAACGATCTTTCAGGGGACTGAAAAGGGCTGCAGGAATGAACATGGGAAAATTCAGTTTGGCTTCTGTGCACGGTTGGTTGGATACACACCAGCAATGGTAACAGTAGTTTTGCAGTTACCTACATGGAATCCAGTGTTCTGGATCTGGCTTCCATGTAACAGAACAAGTTCATCTTAAATCATTCATTAATATGGATTTCATGTGGTTTTTCCTGTGAAAAGCAGCAATACACCTCCAGCCACAGATGTTTCACACCAGAAACTGCAGATTAGGTATTGCTGCTGGCAGAAATGATATGTACAGTCTAAATGTGCTTAATAGTTAGTTTGGATTTCCCTTGGTTGCTGATGCATTATAATGTCATAGTCTATTTCTGCAATCCCTCATAAGGCAACCAAGGGAAGTGTTGAACGTCACTGCAGAAAATCACAGTTAGTAATGGGAAAATAATGTTTACTTTGAATAATGAGGTCTTCTGAGAAAAAGAATGTAATTTATGGTTATTGTTCACATGCTGTGTTTTAAGAAGCCTTTTTCTTGGTAAGATTTGGAAACACTATATTCCATGTAAAACAGGCCTAACCCAGCCATAAAAATAAAATTATATGATATGTGAGGTCAGAAATGTTGTTCCATATAGAAAACAGAAACAGTGAAAACATTAGAATGGGGAAATAAAGTGTTTAATGAGGAAATAAAGTGTTACCTTTTTGACATCCTGTGTATGGAAGATGTAATAATATAGGGTGTGATCCAGCCGGTTTATAAATTCCATTGGTTTGAATGAAGTCTAAATCTGTAACATTAAAAACAGGGAAACTTTAGTGTTTAACATTTCATATTCATAATTCACTCCAATGCATAAAAGTGGTTGAAGTTAATATTTGTCTGATTTGCAAGATTCTGTAATATAAGGCAATGATGAAAGGAACTTGGGTGTACAGGACAGAGCCCCAAATCAGCATTCCAAAATAAATAGCTAGTGGACCAAGTTTGCATTTTGTTTGTTTGTTTTCACCACCATTCTATGAGTTGTCTTAAGCATCCACATCATGAGATCAGTCCTGGCAGCTCCATCTTGGCAATCAAGGCCAGCCTTGTGACCATCTTGGTCCCTACAGGGAAATTCTTGAAGCGATATCTCTGTTACCATGGAATTGTCCTATTCTGCTTGTTTCCCAAGGATTGTAGAGCCCCAATATAGCATTCTGTATTCTTCCATTCTCACAGAAGCACCTATCACCTGTCATCTCGAATTCAATTATTTTCTTTATGGCAGTAGTGTATTTGCTAAAAGACTGGGTTATGAAGGTCCCAGTCTGAATCTTGTCTCTTCTGTGATTTTACAAAGGTGGTTTTAGGCTATGCCTTGGTGGAAAAGGCATATGGTTTGTATGCCGAATGTCCAAATCCCCAGTATCTCCAGTTGAAGATGTTGCAGCAGGTAAGCCAATGGTCTAACTTGGTATAAGGCAGCTTCGTATGTTGAAGTTGCTGTCTGTTAACAGTACACTTTTGGCAATATGTGGATAATAATGCTGATATTTTTTACACAGTTGTTGATTTCAGCATTCAGAAACACTTCAGCAGTGCTGAATATTATTCTTTTTTTATTAAATAGACCCCAGTGTTGATGCCCAGCAGCCTACATATCTTCAAAGGCTGCTGAAGTCATTTCCTGTAGGCTGACCCATCTCCTGACTCTGAACTCCTCCCCCCGCCACCACATTTTATATTTTGTGATCTGCCCTGAGTCTCAGCAAGAAAGGTGGATTATAAACGAAGCTAATGTATAAATAAATATTCTAACTGAAAAGCTCTTTCCCCCATTCTAGGTGTCTGTTTATAGTTGGCATATAGTTGATCACTTGGTGTTTCATTGTTGGCTAAATGTCTGGATAATCTCCATTAAAATTATGAAGGGATTAGAATGATAGTATAATGCAACTGCAATATTTATTGTAGGTTTCATATTGCTTTTACTTCGTTGTTCTATAAACAAGAGACGGTAATGTTTTGGAAATTTTGAATCCTTGGGGGAGGAAGCCAGACATCTTGGGGGAATTCAAATATATCCAATAATTACTGTCTTATCAGACCTGAATGTACGTTACTGCTTTAACTTCATTTATAACTTCTGCATATAAAATTATACTAAGCAAAATTGTGACTTTATGGAATATCAGAGAAAGAGAGCTGCAAACACAGTATGCTGCTGTAGCAGATGTAGCTTAGATTTGCCATCTGAGAGAGCGGAAATTTTAGAAGAACAGAAAAGACAAGTTTGGTATATTTGTAGAACAGATTCTGATGCATATACACGCACACACAAGGTGAACTTTAGCATAATGTAAACTTCCCATTTTTCTCAAGGAGGTGTCATTACTTTGCTACCATGAGAAGGATAACATTTTGTCTCATGAATCCTAGAATATCCTAGAGTGGGTAATGTTTTCTTTGTGGCTAAAGATATAAAATGGCATATTATATTAAATGTGTATAATAACAATCATGACTGATTGAATATCTCTTTCTCAAGTTACAGCAACTGTAAGGCATGGGTGGTTTCCCTACTGGAGTGGGATTTTATTGTTTACCTGTTGCTGGTGCAGCTGCAGATAGTGAAGCTGCAGTGGGGCTTCCTCATGGCAGATTTCCCCCAGTTTTACTGCTCCCATCCCCCAGAAGTTGCCACCCCCTCCCGTGGGCCACCAAGGCTTCTGCATTTTTTAAAAAAATAAGCACTAGAATATCCCAGCTTGCTTTCTTTTCTTTTTTAAAGACACTTGTGAATATATGTCTTTTTTCCTTATATCTCTGCAAGGGAAGGAACTAGAGACTTACTTTTTAAAATGAAAGCTAGTAATTCAGAGAACCTGCCACACCTGTTATTTTAACACTATGTTGATATAACAATATTCCAGAGATGATTTTTAAATACATTTTTAAAAACTCTTGTGGTGGGGGGAGCAAATGTCTGTGGCAGGGGGGACAGGGTCAGAGAAAATGGATGCTGTTTGAGCTGGGGACTGCAGATTTTCCCACCCAAACAATAGCAATCCAGGCTTTACTGCAGCCTTTCCCAAAACTTTGAAGCAAAGCAGGCTAGAGAAAGAGGGGCGAAAGCATGGGAAAGCCCCAAGAAGTGTGAGAACTGCTTCCCTAAGGCATTGATAGCCCATGTGTAAATGGCCATAGCTCCTTCAGACTCAGTACTTTTATCATCCAATTAATTGCAATAGGAGAATCAAATGTGTCCAGTCTCCCCCAAAGGGACCTGCACTGCAACCCTGTGCACATTTTTCTCAGTAGTAGATTTTTTTTGTTCAGTGGGTTTTATTGCCAGGTAACAGCACACAAATTTCAGCTTTAAACATGCCTAACTATGTCCATAGTTCATCATGATGTAAAACTGTGGCCATTTGAACATTCATGAGTGATGGAAAGAAAGTGCTGCCCATGCCTCTGATTCATAAATAAGAGCACTGTAGACCAGAGTTGTCAGACATACAGCCTATGGGCCTGAATCAGCCTGTCCAGGGCTCTTATCCAGCCCAGAAGCAACTGGTCATTACCTTTATCGCCAGATGACAGAGGCTGTGCATTTTGTCCCTGTATTGCTAATGCATAATGGGTAGTAGAATTGGGGGGGCAGGCATCAGCAAGATGATTTAAGGAAACACTGTAATAGTGTTAATGCTGTAAGCATGTTTGTATTTTGAGTAAAAAAAATATAATTAATTGGGTTCACCTGTGTCCTTTATAAAGTTTATATCTCTGGTACTTGGCATTACATTTTATGGAACACATTGCCTGACCCGACAAAGTCCCATTTATGTCCGATCCAGCCCGCATAACAAATGAGTGTGACACCCCTGCGTAGACATTATGTATTCATTGTATACAAATTGATTTTAGTCTGGTTCCTTCTATAAAAACACATCTGCTGAGCTGTAATTTGTGTGGATGTCAAGTGGAGTGGGATGATGTTTTTGTTGATTCATATTAATTGAATTTATTTGGGTATGACTGTTTACTGCTCTGGTTACAGTAGCAACAATTCAGCAACTGGGTCCATACCAACTGCGTTTTGAATGAAATACCAAGAATGCCCACTTTATCACTTTCCTTCCATATCATAAATCACCCACAGGGACATTAATCCTCTCTGAAAGAAGCAACTTTTATTTTACGAGGGTGTACCAAGCAGCATGTAGGAGGGAGAGCAAAAGGTTTTGCTGGATTGGCTTTTCAACACAGTGTGCACAATTGGCAATATGTTAGGCATGCGAAGTGCTGTTGAAAGGGATGCATGTTTAGAATTTGACAGGGCATTTAGGTCTCCTGGATTTCAAAGGGAATTAAGTGCACTTTAGCCTGCTTCGTCCCTTATGCTGGTGATGACATAGAGCCAGGCTGCACAGTTCTTTCATGAGTCCCCAAGCAATATGAGAAACTCCAGGTCACCATGCAGTTCCTCCCCACAGTGGTGTCACAGCTGCTAGAAACTGGGCCATTGCTGGGGTGGAGGCAAACTGTTGTGTGGGTGCATCTTTGGTAGCTTAGACTTCTCAAGTTACATGAACAGCATGAGAAGTGGCTCCCATGTCACCAGCATAGCCTAAGAAAAGGTTGTGGATTCTGTTTGTAGAGTGGGTGGTAGATCTTTTCTTCATGCTCTTTTCCTGACCGTGAGAGAAATCAAAGAGGACTTCTGGATGGGGGAAACAAGCTACTATTTCTGTCGGAGAAGAGGGGAGTGGGAGGGCTCAGTGGTAGAGCATCTGCTTTGCAAACAAAAGATCCCAGTGTCAATCCCTGGCATTTCCACTGAAAAATATCTCATGATGGGGAAAATGTCTTTTTGAGACTCTGGAGAGTCACTGTCAGTCAGAGATGATACTGGACACCTGATCCAAATGGCCTCCCAAGCGGGGGCTTTCTGTTTGGGGTTTGTTTTTTGTTTTTTTTTGGGGGGGGGGTTGCACTTACATGATTGGATCTCCCAGTATGTAATTTATCGGCAAAGTTTGGCCATCTATGTGCATGTGAAGATTTATGCATCCACAGAGGATTGTAATTGTGGAAGCATTTTTTTGCAACTCTTTGGCTGAGGACAGACTGGCAGTATGAAGCGTGAGGGAGACGGGGCAAAAAGACCTGGGCTAAGTTGTGCCGGGGATTCCCGGTTGCACTGCACCTACTGATGCAGGTGCATACCAGGGAGAAGGCGCAAGGGAGTGTTTGCACTGTTGGCCCACCCTTGGTGGAGGCACAGATGTAGGTGGCTTTTTTTTCACTCTGGTGACATGTGCATAGGCACAGCAGCAATTATCAATGTGGCTTGTTCGTGCAGCTTTTAGCATGCACACTTCCGGGAAGCAGGATCAACGTACTCTCCAGGGTTTGCTACGGCTTTCATCTGGTACTTTTTTAACACGGTAAGGAATCGTCATAGGATGGGTTGAGTACAGCTGGGGAACGCCTGACAGCTGTGGCTGTGTGAACTGGCCAATTTAATTATTTGTGAAATGTGCCTATATTGGACGAAATTGCCAGTTTTAACTCAGCCTTTGTATTTGCATTTAGAAACATAGAGTATAAAGTTCTCCATCATCTAGTTAGAAGCATATCATAAGCACTGTTATGTGCATATGATGATTTTGCAGAAATGCTGGAAGGAAAAGCAATATGAGGCACAACATTAAGGTTCCCAGGAACCTCAGCTTTCATTTTAACGTGGAAAATGATTTCCAGCACTTTTCACTGCAAAGTGTAAAAGTATGTGGGCATACATTAGGGTTGCCACGTCCGATTTTGTCCCCAGCAGGGGACTTTGGGGTGTGTTCCCTGAGGGGATGGGGTGCCCCCAAGGTGATTACATTACTTTGGGGAAGTCCTGCTCCAAGCCCCCACCCTCAAGAAAAATCGCTGGCAGCCACTCCTCTCCCAAACCACCTGCAAGATTTAAAGGGCCTGCCAACCAGGTGCGCAGGGCCAGTCCCCACCAGCTGGAAGCACTTAAAGGTCTCTTTAAGCACCCGCAGCCACCCCTTTCAGCTGGAGGGCCCTCTGAATCTCTCAAGAGAGGAGAGAGGGGGCTGGCTGAGGGTGTGTGGGCTTGGGGGCAGGGCTTGGGGTGGGGCTTCCCCACCAGCCAGCTGGCCGGCAGGTGAGTTGAAGCCCCCAAAAGTGGGTAAACCCCAGTCCAGAGGGGTTGGCATCTGTAGCATACATGGTGACATTTCAGAAGCTAGAGGAGTTGATAACTAGGATTTCTAGGAAAGGGTACTTCAGGGCCCCCACTTTTTTGTCCCTTCATATGGCTAATAGAAGTATGCAAAATGGCTAAAAAACTAAAGTAAATTATGCAAAATATAAACCTGTGTTTCAGTTGTTAATTTGTGTGGTCTTCAGAAATAAATTTTTTTTCTTGGTGCAATTTGTTTTGTTTTTTAGCACAGGCCACATGTAGCTCCGAAAATAGGGTACATCTATTTCTAATACGTATCATCTTATTAGTTTAGGTGCTGGACTTGCCTTTTGGGAAACTACTAACCTTGCTCACCTATAACAATCTACCAAAGTATGTCATTACAAATGGAAGGAAATTTGATGGTGTTGTAATGACAGCCCTTGAGGCTTGGGTGGTTATTTTTAATTATTATTGCATTTGCTATGTATTAGTGCTCAGCAATATGGAAGGTCATTTAGACTAGATGAGTAGAGAAAGGTGCGTCTTTAATTACTGAAGTCTTGCACATCCAACATAATGATAGGTTGGAAATGTAATTAGCGTTACATTTGGCACTACCACTGAGTGTATTTCAGGATTCATTAGCTCCTGGTACTTGTGATGCTGCACAGCTGATAATTTAAAATTAATGTTCAGAGAAAAGCAGGGTACATGAAAATCAACTGGAGAGCCTGAAAATCTGATGTCAGTGACTGAAATATCTGCTATTCTGAATTTCAAGGAGTCCACATTTTAGATGACTCAGTGCAATCCTAAACTGAGTTATACCTTTGTAAATCCATTGGGCTTAGAAGGGTGTGACACTGCTTAAGAACCAGTGATTGGAAGTGTTTTGGAACTGTGGCTATATTCTTTACCTGTGTTCCTGAGCATTTGCTCTCTGGGACATATCTACTGAATGTGGTCAAGTAATGGTGATTTATGTAGGTATGAAAGAAGCAGTAGGAAGAGGCCATGGTCTCTCACCCATACACATCCTCCCTACAGACCTGCCTTAATTTATTGGCTCATGTGATGCGTATTGCAAATGAAGAATGATGGGAGGGGATTGTTGAAGTAACAGGGAGCTCTATAGGGCAACTGGGGTCTTGAGGAAGGAGGATGTGTGATAGAGAGGACAAAGGTGGGCTGTGGATATTGCAGGGAAGAACAATTGTGATGGCAGCAACGGGCATGTAAGTGGAAGTGTAGTTGAACAGATATGGGAATTGTGGAGGAAGAGGAAGAATGCAACAGTCTTTTGACCCGTGGTCAAAAGCCATTGATGTAAACCACCAGAGGAGTATTTTTTTAAAAAGAAAGCAGTGTGTAATTCAGGGTATTTTGACAGACTTGAGATTCTGAAGAATCCATGGAAAGAATTATATGCAAAGAAAAAAGGAGGCTTGCCAAAGCAAGATAAAGAGCTCACTTCCTCAGAGTCTGGAATTTGTTTCCTCAGTTCATTGTGGGTGAACAATGCAGATGTTATATTCATATGTAGAAAAACAAGGGCTTAGAGCACAGTATAAAAGGCTACAGTACACAATAGGTTGTATTCATTTTTGTAAATCCCTTCCTCAGCTAAAACCACGTCTGACCATCAGCATGTCTCCAGCAATTCTCTGTTCAGATTAAATCCACTAAAACTATTGTGCCATATCTGTCATTAATAAAAAATATGTATTGGCTAGTACAGTGATTCCCAATCTTTTTGGTGACCCACAGATCCAAATTCCACATGGTCTGCAACCCACTTTTGGGTCTGGACTCTCAAGTTGGAAAACATTGAGCTGGTGTACATTTTTACATATCCATTTGAAGACAAATGTTTTTATGGACTTTAGTTGACATACTCGGGGGGCGTGATTTTAGCTTGGGAGGTGCACATTAAAAATATTGAAAACCTCTCCCCGATATTTTTTTTAATAACTCAGTAAAATTAATTGTTTCTGCAAATTTGGTGGTTATGTCCTCAAATGTTTGGATCACCAAACCTTTTTTTCCCTTCTCAGAATAAAAATGCTGAGCTTTTAAAATATATATATTTTACTGTAGACAAGCTTTAATTAATGGGCTAACCTACTTCTTCCTAACTTGTCCGGAGGTGGGTAAGAATTTAGGTAAGTGCAACTTGTGGCACTGTAGCTGTAACATTGGGTTGCATCCTGCCACTCCACTCAGCTAAGTGTGGAGCCTTCCTCCAGCACCAGGTCTGTTTATCCATAGAGGAAGCACTTCTTCCATCAGAGAAAGTATTGGGCTGAGGGAAGGTATCACACTAAGCTGAGCAGAGTGATAAGATACAACCCAATTTTAAAAAAATATATAATGTAAAAGAACTTCTATACTAGAGATATCAGGCACCATTAAATATATGTCTTCCATCACGATGGCTTAGATTTTGCCACTCCACTTGATTCTGAACTTCAGTGATACCTCAAGTAAGGAGAGTGATATCAGAAAGCAGAGAGGAAGAGAGATGATTGGGCCAGAGGACTTCTTACTAAGAGAGAGCCTCCCAAATGTCCTCTCTCTCTAAAAAAAAAATGCAATACAAAAAACCAAGTATGTTTACTGAGAAGTATGAGACAGTGACCGCTAGGAAACCCCTCTGTCTGATTTCCTTATCTGCTCTCCCTGATTAGGACAGAGGACCTGGGGCCCTGTGCTAAAAGGCATGCAGGATAGAGCTCAGCATACTGACAAAAGGAACCAGACAGCCTAGGTGGGGAGAAGGAGGAAGCCACAGTCAGAGAAGCTGGCCTGTGAGAAGTTGGGGAAAGCACTGCAGAGGAAGCAGGAGGTAACAGAAAGAGAAGAAGAAGCCAAGTGTTCCAGGGCAAGGGGGACCAAGGGAAGAAGGGACAGAGGAAGATAAGGAGAGAAAAAGGTAAAGCAAAGCAGTCCGAAGGAAGCACGGGCCTGGCATTTGGGTCTGTCATCACACTTTATGGACCATGTTTCCAAAGTAAAGCTGCCTGCACTGACTTGGGAAATTCCTGGAGGTTTAGAGGCAGTGCCTGCAGAGGTCAGAGTTTGGGGGAGAGAAGGAGCTCAGCGGGGATGTGAAGCCACAAGAGTTTGCCCTGTGAAGCTGCCATTTCCCCCAAGGGAACTGATGATCCCTGTAGTCCAGAGATCAGTTGCAATTCCAGAAGAGCTCCAGGCCTTACCTTAAGAATGGCAACCCTATTTCAAATATATTAGTAGCTTTCAATGAGTATCTTGAAAACTATGACTATGTTGTTCAAGTAGTTACCCCTTGAGTGCTCAAGCTTATGTTATATTGGCCCAATCAATTTAATGTAATGTTAATTTCAGCCTTGGCCTAATTTTGCCTCTCTTTATGCTAATGAGAATTTAACTGATAACATCCCAGAGAAACAGAGTTAATTAGGTACGTCCTTTAGGACTTTGAAAATCCTACTCTGCCTCATTCCTGACATATTGTAAATATTAATGATATTCTCACAGCATGGACAGGGCCACTGTTGTCTTTATCTTGCTGAAAGTATTTTAACTGGCTGGTTCAGCCTTTCATTGGCAGCTTCCACATGGCTAATTCTAACTAAGCCATCTTTAGAATCCCATCAACAGCAATATCTAGGCATGAGATTAACATGATTCATGGGTAAAGAGGTTAATGTATCCTTTGAAAGATTTTCTTCTCATAAAACAGGATTATTTGGTTATTTTGAATAATTATTTTGGTTGCAGCTCGCCTTTTAAGAAACTTTCAAGATGCTTCTCTCCTTCCACCCCCAAATACAACTGTGAACTAAAACATCCACACACAAAAATCAAAGTGAGGATTTTTTTTTTTTTAATGGTAGCAGTGGCAGCAAACAAAATGGTTATTAAAAGCCCAGGCAAGTAAGATTGATTCTTTCCAGGCACTTAAAGGACAACAGAGAAGGTGCCAAGTGGTTATCTCTGGGAAGATTATTCCCAACCAAGGTGCCTTCACCCAAAATTATTATAACCCCAGGGTATGTAGGTATGTGCATGTATGTATGTAATATAGCCCACTTTTCGCTTTTTCACATGCAGGTTGATCTCCGAGCCACTGATGTCAAGCTCATGCGCCAGCTGCTGCTCATCAACGAAAGCATTGAATCGATCAAGTGGATGATGGAAGAGAAAGGAGCCATCGCCAGCAGAGGCAGCAGCCTGAGTGGCAGCCTCTGCAGCCTACTGGAGAGTCAAGAGACCTCCTTGAGAGGCAGCTACAACAGTTTGCAGGACGGTAGTGACGGACTGGATGGCATCTCCGTGGGGAGTTATCTGGACACTTTGGCAGATGATGTCCCTGGGCGACACACCCCTTCAGACCTGGACCAGTTCAGTGACTCTTCTTTTATAGACGACTCACAGTCCCTACATAAACACCCCAAGATTGAGTCTGATGAGTACTACTGCTTTGGTTAATTAAAGAAGAAGATGCTTCATGAGGGACAAACATGCACTTGTATTTATGACTTTTCCATGCTGCTATTTGTGTTAAGCATTTTAAAAGCACCTTTATAAAGGACAACCTATTTTAAATCTGCTTTAGCTTTCTCTTTCGGTGTTGCTCCTAGATTCTTTTTCCCTCCTGAATGTTTTTTACCTTCTTAATTTATTGCTGTGATTCTTCTTCTCTTTTGTAATATCACTTTTTACAAATTTTTACAAAAATGAAGGTGAAGGAAATTAACTTGATCTTGAACACAAAGTGTGGGAATGAATTTTTATTGAATTTTTCATCTGAGTTACAATAAAACACTTCCTTTTATCTGTAGCTTGCAGTTAAAGTTTCCATTGGAAATAAAAATGTAAACTTTTTGACAGCTAAGTTAAAAGTAACTAAGGAAATCCCCTCACTGTGGAGGTTGGTAGATTTTTGATGTTCATGGGACAGAAGGAAAAAACACAGAATCCTCCAAACCCACATAAAACCACTGCATATTTTAGAAAATTCATACGATTCAGAGGGGGGAAATGATTTTGAGACTGTACTACTTCACAAAAAACCTCCTCACACACAGAAATGCAATACATCAGGGGAAAGGCTAAGCTAGAACCATATCCCCTGACATGCTTGCTTTCTACATGACTGATTTATAACACAGAATTTTTTAAAATGCAGTGTTCCGTGTGACACCTAAACCCAAGTTGTGCAAAAATACTTGCACAAGTTTTTAATGTATACATTGCTCTAATGTCAAATGTTTTCCCCACCCCCAAGAAGTTATGATGGCCCTGTCCACTTCCCTCCCTCAGAGGCAAGGCTTTCCCTCCATTTTCCTTTCCCTTTACAGGCTGAGCTGCCCTAGTAATGTGTTCTCTTCTTTGCTGAAGAACTCTGGCTGTCCCATCTGGTCACAGTATGATATTTTGGCTGTTGGCTCAGCTCAGGAACCTGAAGGAAGGATCAAGAGCCTGCTTTAACTTCAGCAACTTAAATGGCACTTGAGGCATTTTGAAATTCAAAAATAACAAAATATTTTACTTAACATAGAGGGGAAAGGTAAGGTGAAATTGAGGGTTCAGATTTCTGAGGTAAAACCAGTACATGCACAGACTTTAGTTCTTATGTTTCAGACTAATGAGAGTTTTTAAAGCTTCTCACAGTGACTTAAATCTTGACGTTGCGAGGCTTTTGTTACAGTGTTTTCCCCAAACACTCCAGTACACTTTCTTTGAGTATTCTCTGACTTTTTTGGTTTCCAGAAGGCTGGTACACTCCTTCCAGTACCTAAACCCTTTCTCTCAGAGCTCTCTTTGCCCAGCTACCTCACAGGGTGTCTGTTGTGGGGAGGGGAAGGGAAAGGAGTTTGTAAGCCATTCTGAGACTCCAAGTGAAGGGCGGGGTATAAATCCAATCTCATCCTCCTCCTCCTCCTCCTTCTATCACCGGTACTCGTATTTGAGTTTTTAACTGACTCTTAAGGTCTCTATAGGCAGTTTCTAACCACACCAGACCAGAGATCTCTGCACTCTTCAGAGCTAACTCCCTGCTTGACTGGGTAGGGAATTTTTCCTCTCACTAGATCTATCCCCTTTCCTTGGCCTGAATGGGAGTCTCCATCTAACTACCCACTCATCCTTGCCAACTTTCCCCAGTTCTCCTGTCTGTGTTATACTGCTTACGGTCAGGGCTGAATTCCAAACCTCTTCTCAGCTACGGCTGAAATCAGACAATCCTCCTCAGCATCCAGTTCAGAAGTCCTTCTCTACTCAACTGATGCTAACCAATCAGATTGCTGAGAGCAGCCTGTCACTCAAGGATCTCTGTTTCTGTGAAGAATTAACCCTTCACAGTCCTTAAGCTGTTTGTACAGCACTTCTAAGCTTTTTAAAAGTGCAGTCTGTCACAGCCTTGGCCTGCTCTAGAAAACTAGTTGCCCATATCAGCTCCACTAACAGAGCATTTGAGGGCCTGGTGCCCTATATACCCTCACTTCTGTTAGCCCTGTTTTTGCCCAGACTGCAGTTCTTAGGTGGCATAACTGGCTTTCAGTTATCTTCATCTCATTTGCAGCATACATTCAGCCAGACTTACAGGAAGCCTTACATTGTTTGTCTCAGTGACTTAAATAGAGAGAGAACATTCTCTTTCGTAGCTTTTAGATTCTTTCAGTCCCTCAGCAGGGAACCAGATATATCTTTGCTTGGAAAAAATATGGAGCAGCCAGCCTCTGAATTCCTCTGCTGAGCTCAGCACAGTAGTTCACCATAGCCATAGAGGGATACCTATGCAAAAGGAAAGTCTTAATTAGCAGGGCTGTGAGGTATCAATCAGCAGTGAATGGTGGCCTGTATCCCTTAGCCCAAATTGACAGTTGACCATCCAGAAGCTTTATAGGACAATTTGTTTCAACTGTCATTCCAAGTACTGGAATAGAAGTTAGTGGTGGTTTAGTGGTTAGAATGTCAGCTATGGATTGGGGAGACCCAGGTTGCTCTGCCATGAGAATAAAATAGAGGTGAGAACCACATACTGCAGCACACAAAGGAAAGATAATAGATCATGTTGGCTGGGACACTTCAGAAAAGTGCTTGATATGAACTGCTTTGTTGGGACATTTATGTTTTAACTGTTAATTGGTACAGGCCTTTGGGAAAGGGAAGATTAAAAATCTAATGTTTTTGAAGTTATGTATTGAAAGTTATTTCCTAAAAACAGAAACTTAAACTCTGCTAAAAGATAAAGACATTTCAAAGATGGCTGGGTAACCTAAACATCTATAGCCTTTTCAAAATTTACATCCTAGAATCACAGAGTTGGAAGGGACCTTCAGGGTCATCTAGTACAACCACCTGCACAATGCAGGAAATTCACAAATACCTCCCCCTCCATATCCTCCTGAACAATGCACCTGATCTATAGGTGAACACTGCTTTTGAAGACCTCCATTACAAGACATTTGGGGCTAACCCACGCAGAGTTACTCAAAAGTCATTGAAATCACAGGGATTAACTGAGTAACTCTGCAGAGGACTTCACTGTTAATCTACCAAGATCAAATGTCCTTAGACCACAGAGTTTTTTTAAAACCCTGTCCAATGTGTGTGGAATGATGTGCAACATTTCTAGTGCCATACTGGAAATACCACAAGTCTGCCACTTCCTAATCAGAACAGAGGAAGCTGCGGTGGCTCAAGTGGTTAAGGTGCTGAACTGCAGACTGGAAGGTTGGTAGTTCAGCAGTTCGAGGCCCGAGTGCCGCATGGCGGAGTGAGCTCCCGTCTCTGGTTCCAGCTCCTGCCAACCTAGCAGTTTGAAAGAAAGAAATTGCAAGTAGATGGGAAAGTAGCAGCGTTCTGTGTGCCTTGGCATTTAGTCATGCTGGCCACATGACCACAGAAATGCCTTTGGACAGTGCTGGCTCTTCAGCTTGGAAACGGAGATGAGCACCGCAACCTTAGAGTCAGATTCGACTGACTTTTGAGCAAGAGAACCTTTACTTTTACTAATCAGAAGAGAAGCAAGTCCTGGTGCCCTTAAGAGGGAGCTAGGGATGTGGGTTTGTATGTGGGTGTTAATAGAGCACAATAGCTCCTGGTGGGAGATATGAAGGAGGACTCCAAACTCTACTACCTATTTGTTTATTTATTAAAGTCTTTATATCCTTCACTTTTCTTCAATCAACCATGGTTTCTGTTCATTTGTAATTTATCATATTCAGTATCTTAGCCTTGTATAGGTCAAAGCAGTGGTATGGAATGGGATGGGTGGGTCCTACTTTATCTTTTCAACAACAATATAGGTTGAGAAAAAGTGATTGACCCAGTAAGCTTTGTGGCTGAGTGGGAATTTGAACCCAGGCCTTCCCAGTCTTAAGCCTAGTGCCCCGTTCATTATGCTAAACTGGCTCTTTCATTTCCTCTTGTCTTGTAATGGAAATCTTAAATGGCAAAATTGTGCTCACCAATGTTGTGTGCTCTTCCATACTACATTTTGTAAAACTTCCACACTCACTAAAAATTCCTAGCACCTCAGCACTGCTTTTTCCATGACTACCTGGTAGATGCACTGAAAGCACCAGCAGGCTCCTTCAGCCTTCATGCTATTTTTCCCTCATAGCTCACACAGGCTCTCCCAGTGTAATCTTGTAAGCACCCCCCCCCCCGCCGCCAGGTATCTCAGCATCCAGTAAGTCATGGACTTGTGACCCAGTTTCTGTGGGATCACAATTCACACTTTGGGAAACCAGGAAGGCAGATACCTTACAGGCCTGTATTACCAGAATGGTTTTGGCACGCAAAGCTGTTTTCATTCCTTTTGCTAGTGCCCCATGACTTCCCTACAGCAAGCTCCTTTCATCAGTTGGGAGAAGCTCTAGATTACAATAAAATTTCCTCAAAATATAACTACTTGACAAAACCACTGTGTCCTCTGCAACATCTGGCTGACAATAAAGGCAAAAGAAATGCCTCACATTTATTTAAGAGAACCACCCAGCTTCTGGAAGATCTCCAGTTTCACAAATGAATTTATTTAGGCACAAATCTACTCACTGATTGCTAATGCTGCCTTTAAAATTAGGTACTGTTGAGAATCGACCAAACCAAGCCCAAATATACTTATGAATGTTTAAACAGTAGATAAAAATAAAGGAAACACAAGATAAAGACATGCTTATTAAACTCTATATGGCAAGTCAAGATCTGATCTGAAAAAGAGTGTCTCTTTGGGACTTGAATACCTTGAAAGGGTGGGGATTTGGCACCACAGTATCTGTTATACAAAATGTTCAAACCTCTGGTATGTTATTTCTGGCTTTTTAGAAAACTGAGCTTCATGCTTTGAAAAGTCTGCAAGTGAAAAATAAGAAGTTATGTTCACCCATTTTCCATGTCTGTTTATTCTGAGGCAGACTGTAAATCACATACAACGGACATTGTAACTCCTTACGTATTGGAACACCAGTCAGTCCATACCTTCCTTAAATGAGGTCCAATTTATATACTGCTTCTTGGTCCGGCAAAGTCAGCATCCACATCGGACTATCTGTGTGGTGCACAGCTACCCCTCACTTTGAACTTCTTTACAGGTTCACGTGACATCCTAGACATAAAAGGGTAAAGGGCAGACATGTATCATCAAACATGTCGTGGGCATGTGCAAGGCAGACACATCAGTGATGATTCTCTGGCTCTTGTCCACATGTATTTGAGGATGTATTTCTTGTTTTTGTATGCTTATTATGGCCAACAGAGCCAGCATATTCACAATGCCACTAAAATGCCAAGCAGTTCAGACAATCCAGTGGCTCAAAGGACTTTACACTGAGCCATGTGTCTTAAGATTTCTTAGCAGAACATGAAGTACATGTTATCCTATAAAATACAGAGAACTAAATTGCTGAATATCTTTTGGAGATACAACTCCTCCTTTTATTCTCTATGTGTTTCCTGTTAACAAGGAATGTAAAAGAATACTATAAATATGTTAACCACATAATCATTCCACATTTACTGGGCCCATAGGAAATGCAAGAATATTCTGCCCCAAACAAATCACTGTTTTTCACCAATGCACTTAACCCTTGCCTTAGGCTGGATTTTTCAGTGGCCTTTGCATATTTAAGTAATTTTATTAGGTGGGGGGGTGCTCTTTTCCCCATTTTCAATGCTACAGATTAAATGGAGTGGGACTTTTTTGTTGTTGCAACACTTATGAACAAACAGAGTTTGGCGTAGGCCTTTTCAATGTGTTTGGTTTTCGATCTATCCAACAGGAAAATCCATTTCCATTTCAGCAACAGCACTGCATAGTATGAATAACTAAACAAGAAACTCAGTGAAATCCAAATCATGGGTTAAAATCCAATTCTCCAAGGCTACCTTAATCACTCTTAATTTTTTTTCTGTATTCCCAATAAATGATGCCAGTCTATTAATGTACTACCCAAGTCTATTAATGTACTGCTAACCAAAGGTGAGATGTAATAGCTGTACTTTAGAGTGATTTCCCCATCACTGGAAGAACTCACTACTGGAAGCCTGTTTCTTTCTTCAGTCAGAGGACATATGGTGACAACTAGCTATGGTTAAAGCAGCAGCCCAGCACTGGGCTCTTCTGCCTTGCAGTTTTTCCCAGCTTCAAACTCATGAGAGTGGCAACAACATCAAACTGACAAAACTGCCCTTAATTCCACATTAGTACATCCATAATAACAACATTTTCTTTGACTGGAGATTCACCAAAGCCCTCGGTCAGGGACAGGTTACAGGCCACATTAGAGAGTCTTCCTCCCTAAATCTGGGGTTGCCAGCTTCCAGGTTGGGCCTGGAGATCTCCAGACTATACAGATCAGTTGCCCTGGAGAAAATGGCAGCTTTGGAGGGTGGATGTTACGGCATCACCTCACTGCTCGGCTCCCTCCCATGCACAAACCCCACCCTTCCCAGGCTCCACCCCCAAATCTCCAGGAATTTCTCAGAACTGGCAATTTACCTGGATTCCCGCATGGCTTCATTCCAAGTCTCACTTATCCACGCCTCCCCCTACACTATTATGCATCACAGCCACTTTATCCCAAACTGAGGCACTGCCAAAGGGCTCTTTAACATTGAGAGTAATACTGCAAGTGTTTTCCCCATAAGTTCTTCCTACAACCCAAGACACATGGTACTGAATGCTTAAGGTACCTAACTGAAAGGTGATGCCCAGCAGGTTGCATCCACGTGTCATGGGATGTCATGCAAACAGCATTTCCATGGACCAAGAAAAATTAATTTGTGAATTATGGCTGTAGCACAATGATACAGCAATATCAAATATTGTGTGGATGCTTCCACTGTGGATTTTAAATAGCCATTTCCATTGGCTCCTGCATGGCTCCTGTGGGAGTGAGTTGGTGGACTGGATCTTCAGCCTTTGCTCTATGAAAAAGTGCTGTTAAATATTCAAGAATTTTCATACATATACAAGAATCAAGCGCCTCTGTATGTGGCACAACCATTTGCATCATTCTTTCCAGATATACAGGATTCCAGTGTAGTACTAATGTGGGCCATCTCTGGAATGCCTAGCAAGTCTCAAGGAAGAGCACGAGTGGGAAAATGTACTGGATTACTAGAGAGCAAATATGTCACTGCTGGAGTCCCAAAGAAGGGTAGCATGCTGCAAAAAGGAGATTTCTGGTCATACATTCCTTCTCCCATCACCCATGTTCCCATGTTATAGTGAAACCAGATAAAATCCATGTACATTATACACTTCATTTTTCTTTGGACACGCATCAAATCATTCTTACATTATATTCAGTGCATGTACAGCTGAACATGTGATGTGAACCCTGTTAGCCCAGCCGCCTTTTATCGGGCTATTTCTGGACTGTTTTTATGTTGTTATGAACCTGATGGTGTGCCAGCCAAGAGACTGTATAATAAAGCGCCATGGGGAAAAGCCCAGAGAGGAACACAGAAACCAGCCAAAGACTATGAGATGCTGGCTAAAGCCACTCCAGAGGGTCCCCATAGCTTGCTTGCCGGGTGTCACATACTACAGTCACAGGTTTACACTCAAACAAAAGACTCTCGCATACAGGCCAAACTCGCTGTCTTCAGTATAAAGGGATTAAACCCTCCTATGTGCCAAAGTACAAGGTCCTCATGGAGGATCCAAGTGAAGAGCCATTCTTCTTTGTTCCAACTTCCTCCTTTCCAGCACCCAGGTGACCACTGGTCAAGATAGCCACTAGCATTTGAAATTGACCCTTGCGACCAATCCCTAGCCAACAGGGAGTGTCTTCAGGTTTAAGCCGCCTGGCTTTCCACGCCCATCACTCAAGAGGTTTCAAAAACACACACATGCTTCTCAGAGCTCTCTCTCTGCCTCGCCTACCCCCCCCCACCAACGACCTCTCTATACCTGCTTTACCTCTTATGTCCAGCTTACTCTCCCCAATCCTCACCTCGCTTTAAGGCTCCAGTCTGCAGCTGGAGTAGCGCACGTGTGCTTAGCCGGCCTAATACGCGTGCTCCCCATTTTCCTTCCATACTCTTCCCCCCTCCTCAACCTCCTGCTGGAAGATTTTAAGGAGCTGCACATCAGAGGTAATTATTGCCCTCATCAATACCTGCTCATGCAAATGTGCTATTTATTTCTTGCCTGCTTTTATTTAGTCTCTTGTATGCCAGTGTGTGTGTGATTGTATGTGTTCTGCTGAATATTATTATACAGTAAACAAAATATTTATTTTACTCCTGTCTCTCGCCTCTTTACTGGGAAATAGTGTGCCAGCCCATCCTTCGTATACAAAGACCAAAGAATCCCAATATTAAAACCTGTCCCAAATGCTCTATTAATTATAGATCAGAGCATTTCGGCTAACAACCCCTCATTTATTCGGATCCCTGTTTTTATTTTGGAAAGCATAGTGCACATGCGTTGGGTCTTTCTTACAAAGAGGCTATGCATGTTCACTGTATCATGTGAGCAGGCCTTGCTGCCTGTAATCCTTCCAGAAGCTGTGCCAGTGGAATAAGGGGTATTATCTTCCTTTTCTCTCCATTTTTAGTTTTTCTAAGCAGACTGTGGGTAGCTTCTCTCTAGCAGCTGTCCTGGAAAACAAAGTGGAAACAGCTGCCCTTTTTTTCAAGAGAAGAGAAGGAAAAACCCTGCAACACTTTAAATGTGAATTCAGAACAAACTCAGATTGGAGCTTCTGGGGTAAGAGTCCAGGTTGGCAGTCTTTCAAATACTGCTCTATTCATACTCAGAATTAGTTGGTGATCAGACCTTACTCTAGAACAGACTGAAACCACATGTCTCAGAACTCTGGTTTGGTAGTCTGAAATAATATTTTAAAGGGTGAGATATTTTAACAAACAACTCCAGGTTTTCCTGGATGATGCTTCCATCCTTGACTCCTTCCAGTCTGGCTTCTGCCCTGGCTATGGGATGGAGACAGCTCTGGACGCCCTTACAGATGACCTCCATAGATACCTGGATCAAGGTGGGTCAGCGCTCCTGTTGTTATTAGCCCTGACAGCAGCGTTTGATATGGTCGACTACGATCTTACGACCCACCACCTTGGCAACCTAGAAGTTCAGGGGACTGCCTTGAAATGGTTTTCTTCCTTTCTCCATGGTCAGGGACAGAGGGTGGCGCTTGGTGAGAGGGTCTCCCCACAGTATCCACTAGAATGTGGAGTGCTGCAGGGGACCATCCTCTCACTAATGTTGTGCCCCCTCGCCCAGTTAGGCTGGAGTTATGGGTTGGGCTATCACCAATATGCTGATGACACCCAGCTCTATCTGTTAAGGGACAGCAATCCGTCTTCTGTCCCCAAAACGCTGGGTGAGGCTATGGAAGCTGTGGCTGGATGGTTGTGGCAGAGTCGGCTGAAGTTATTCCATCAAAGATGGAGGTCCTGTACCTGGACATGAATGTGGGCACCAGGCTTCCCACACTGGAAAGGGCACCTTTAGTGCCAGCCCAAACAGTGAGGAGCCTGAGAGTAACACTGGATGCCTCTTTGTCTATGGAGGCCCAGGTTGCCACAGTTGCCAGATCTGCATTCTTCCATCTTAGGCTGATCAGGCTACTGAAGCCATATCTTTCTCCCCAAGACCTAGCTATGGTGAGCCATGCAATAGTCATCTCCAGGCTTGATTACTGCAATTTGCTCTACACAGGCTTATCCCTGAGACTGATCCGGAAATTACAGCTGGTGCAAAACGCAGCAGCATACCTACTGACGTCGACACCTGTGTGGGCTCACATTTGGCATGTGCTTTGCCAGCTGCACTGGTTGCCAGTTGAGTACCAGATCCACTTCGAGGTGTTGGTAATAACCTTCAAAGCCTTATCCGGCCTGGGACCAACATATCTAAGGAACCGCCTCTTCCCATATACACCTCAAAGAACTTTACACTCTAGTAATCAACATCTCCTGGTGGTCCCTGGCCCAAAAGATGTCTGTCTAGCCCCAACCAGGGCCAGGGCCTTTTCTACCCTGGCCCCCACCTGGTAGAACATGCTCCCCATCAAGATCAGGGCCCTGCGGGATCTTATTAAGTTCCATAGGGCCTGCAAGATGGAGCTGTTCCACCAGGCTTTTGGTTGAGGCAGCAGGTGTTCACATTTGACCTCCCCGAGGTTGCTTTCTCCTACCTACAGGCCATCTGTCTGCCAGCAACCAGCCATATCTACCAGTATTAATGGGTCAGAATTTGCACCAGCAGCCATAACTACTGATTTTATATGCTTATAATGTAATGTTTTATTGTGTTTTAAACCTTGCTGTATTGTTTGAGATGATGTGACCCGTCCTGAGCCCACTCATGGGATGGGTGGGATACAAATACAATAAATAAATAAATATAAATAAACAGATGAATTTGTTTTACATTTTACATTATATTTTCACATACTGACATATTTTATTGGATGATTTTGTGTGGAGTTTTTAAACTAGCTTCAGCCCTAGAAGGAAGAGATGGCAATTTAAATAAGTAAACAATACTCTTTTCAGGGTCTTGCAGCCCTTGAATAAATATTAACTGATAACAATTTGGACAGAGGTTCATCCAGTTCCAGGGAAGTGGACAGTAGTTCTGTGTTGAACTTGGGCTTGACCTGAACTCTTTCATAGAAGTCCAGTCAAATTTTCATATAAAGCTTTCAATGCATCCATATTGGTAGTGTTAAGACTGAGTATTGTTTCAGGGATGAAGCTAAAGCTTTAGATGTTTACTGTACAGTTAAATAATTAAAGTCTGCTTTGTTTCACATTGATAATCAAAGAGCCGTGGGACAGAAATTTTAGCTATCCACTGGCAGATCTGAGCAGTCTGTCTCCAGAGATCTTGAATGTGAAGAAATATCTTGCTAGCAGAGGAATGTTGCCTTCCATGACAGTTTGTGTAGGTATATAGGCCTGCCTCTATCCTCATGCCAGTTTAAAAAAATTTCAACATGTGGTCTGGCCGTGGACCAACATGATTTGATTGGACTGTTGTTTTGTCGAATGCGTGCTGAACCATTTACAAATCCAAAAACTGCAGAAGCCTCAATTATAAAGTAAATTCAAAATGGCTGTGTGAATTCACTCTTGACTACAGCTCTGTAAAGTAATCAGTGGTCCCGGTCACATGCAGAATTTGCTGTGGGAGAGCCATGATTGCCAGGTGGATTATAAGGGCACAAGCTCACAGAAACATCTGGCCAGCATCGTGCACCCACCAACAACCTGTACTGTCCTCCCAAAGATGCGGAGTTAAAAAATACCTGCGAAAGTCCACTCTCAAATGATTTGCGACGGGCTGCAGACAGATTTGCTCTGTGTGATCGCTCTAGCATGCTCCTTTTGCCTCTGTGCTTCCTTGTTGGAGCGTGCCGGATATACGCACCCATGGGAAGAAACCCAGTACGCCGCCGTCACATCTGATCGCCTCGGGGCAGGTCAAATTGCAATGGCGCAAATAGCCATGCCTCCTCCCCACATTATCCGGCACGTGTGACCATGGGCACTGTATGTTAAAGCCAACATCTATCTCTCCATCAACAATTTGTATCCCAGTCCTTTAATCCCTGCAACAGTCCTGTGAGGTAAATGAGACTGAGCAAGAGTGACGGGCTCAAGATCACTCAGTGAGCTTTGTGACAGTGTGAAGATTTGGGAGAAGGTTTCAATCCTTTCTGAAACTCTAAGCACACAGAATACTTCAGGGAACTGATAACAAACTAGATTCCTGTTGTTGTATGCTAATTCAAAGTAGCTTTCAGTTGTAAATGGTATGGAAGCTTGTTATGCAATTTATACCTGCAGCACTACAACAGTCTGGAAGGTCCCTAAGGCTGCAGTCCAAAGCAAGTCCATTCAAAGTCCTACTCAGGCCAGTTCAATGAGGCTTACTCTTAGGAAAGTATCCTTAGGATTGCAGTGTCAAAGGAGAGATCAAGATAGGGTTGCCAGACCCTTGGTTGGGGCGAGGGTTCCCCCGATTTCAGGGACTCCAATCCACTGCCAGCCAGCACAGGAAGCACTACCCCAAACAGCCCCCTCCTGGGTCAATGTTGTTGGCATGATGACATCACCCGGAAGGGTCATCATCACTCTGGGCATGTCATGTGTCAAACGCTCTAGCATTTTGACCAAAGTGCTAGAATGCTGACACACATAGTGTCCAATGTGATAATGTCACTTCCAGGTGACATCATCATGGCATGCATGCTTCGTGTGCATGCAAGAAGATCCTGGGATGGACAGACCTAGGAGCCCCACACACACACTAAAAGCAAGGCAAGACCTGGCAAGCCTAGATCAAGAGCTCTTGAATTGTCAGTGGGTTCCTAGCAGACAGGATCCATAATTTACTTCTTCACATGGAGCTATTTGAGTCCTATTCTTAGGCCAATAAATCCATGACTGCTTTGATTGTTTTTCAGCCCCTACTGACCTTGAGCTAATCAAAAACAGTCAGTGACAATTATGTGACCAGTTTGTCTTCAGTTTGTCTACAGGTGGTGGTGGTGGTGGAAAGGGCCTTCAAGTCACAGACAATTTATGATAACTCCTCATGGGGTTTCAAGGCAAGAGATGTTCAGAGATGGATTGCCATTGCCTGCCTCTACGTAGCAACCCTGGACTTCCTTGGCAGTCTCCCACTCACATCCAAATACTACCAAGCCCTGATGAGATTGGGCTAGCGTGGGCCATCCAGGTCAGAGCTTGTTTATGGATAAAAAAGGCTTCATATCTGAACACTAGCTAGCCAAATCTTGTCTTGAATATTAACTCCTAAATGTATCTGGATGACAGGACTAAAATGAACTGGGTCAAATGAACTGTCAAAGGAATGTGAAGAACATGGTGTACTCTGGTGGCTCTTACTTTTCTGTTCATAGGCTTGCTCTGCAGGACTAGGAGTAAGCTTGGAATCCCAACCTTTCTGTGAGCTATTATTACTTGCACTTATGGATGTACATAGACTCAAAGGCCACTAAACCTGCCTTCCAGTTTCTGCGTCATGGCACCTAATCACTGACGGCAGACAGCAGTGTTGACATTACAGCAGCCAGTTGTTTATAAGCTAGGCAACTGTTGATTTTAACCAACAATCGGTCTAACCAGACTGTACCAAATTCTTTAAGGACACAAAAGTGATACTTTGTCATAAATACTCCAGGAAAGAATGTGCTAAAAATAGTGTGTTGGAGGCAGACTTCCAGAACAATTATTTATTTACAACTTGCATAAGCTTCAGAAATGATTTCTTCTATAATTTATTTTGATGTGTTTTTTTATGTTTTAAAATTTTGCGTTTTATTGGGGAAAACATGTGCATTACCATGAGCTCCTTATGGGAAGGCAGGATAAAAATATAAATATAGAATATTTATTTAGAGAATTTTTAGACATAATCAGATAATTTAAACGGTTTTAACTAACTAATGGTGTGGGTAAAGTTGTTTGGCAAGTGGCCAGTTAATGCAAGGAACACACCATCCAGGCATTAGCTTAACATGCTGGGATGACTGGCACGCTTTGAATAATCACTTAATGTGATCTTACTACTGTTGAATAATCACTTAATATGATCTTACTACTGTTAGGCTTTGTTAGGGTTGCCAGCTCTGGGTTAGGAAATCCCTGGAGACTTTTGGGTGGGACTTGGAGAAGGCAAGGTTTGGGGACAGGAGGGGAAGGGAAGGGAAGGGAAGGGAAGGGAAGGGAAGGGAAGGGAAGGGAAGGGAAGGGAAGGGAAGGACCTCAGCATGGTGCAATGTCTGTCCTCCAAAGCCACCATTTTCTCTAGGGGAACTGATCTCAGTCATCTGGAGGTCAGTTGTAAAAGCAGGAGACCAACAGGCACCTGGAGATTGGCAGCCCTTATACTGTGATCCTCATTGTGAAATGCTGATACCTGGTTTTGTGAGATGCTTTGGACAATGTATATTGCAGGCACATAAAGAAGCATTATGCCTTGTAATTGTCAGGGCAGTATAAAGCTTCTGGATTGGCTATGCCTGAAATAAATATAAGGATCCTGGCCCTTGCTTGGTTAGGGGTTGCATGCTGCATTTCAGTACCAGGTTCTTCCATAACATCCAGGTCTAGATTCAGGCATATGTACCTACAGACCGAGGGTAGTTCTGATAAATATGTTATAGCACTTGTCTCATAAACCTCCTTCGCTGCCGCTCTCTCTGTCTCTCTCTCTCTCTCTCTCTCTCTCTCTCTCTCTCTCTCTCTCTCTCTCTCTCTCTCTCTCTCATTCTTTTTCTCATAATTGGAGCCTAGTCATAGTCTGGGGTAGTGAGTGATGTTTTGTCTATTCTCTCTGTGTAAGTCACACTCTGACTTTATTCAGCACTGCTACATTGTTGCTCATTGTTCCTTTAAAAAACACTTAATCCTTTGGGATCAGTTCACTTAAGAACACATAAAATGAAACTAAATATAGTAAAATGTCCATAAGACATAGATTACAATATTTTCTGTTACATGGAAAAGATAAAAGGGGCAATAATTAAAGAATGGAAACTAATACTAACCCAAGTTAGAAATAGCTATATATCTGTCTTGGGTTACCTTTTCCCAGAGCAGTTTAAGAAGTGTTTCAATGTTATTATACCCTGAATTAAATTCAACAGGGATTGTCTCTCAGTGCAGCTGTTTTGATTCACTATGTGACTTCTAGTGATAGAAGTAGCAAAACTCAATGGTCTTGTGAGAGAATCATGAATGTGTTGTATTTTTGACTGAACATAAGAATTCTTGGCAGAGTTCTAGAATTCTGTTAAATCATCTAATTTTGTTAGCCTGCCTCCAGGTGGGACCTGGGGATCCCCTGGAATTACAGCTCATCTCCAGACTACAGAGATAAGTTTTCTTAAAGAAAATTGGTGCTTCAAAGTATGGACTATCACTGTGTACCCCACGAAGGTCCCTGTCCTCCCTAGGCTCCACCCCCAAATCTCGTGGAGTTTCCCAACCTGGATCTGGCAACCCTACTCCCCATACCCCACACCAGTGGCCAGGGGGGACCTGACAACCCTAAGTCACACACATATTTGGAATGGGAAAATCAGGTCACAACTTTATTTGTTATAGATTCTGTTAGTCTTGGTATGGCATGGGTGAATTATGACAGGAGCTGAGCCTGACAGTCCGGCTGCTGAAAGTAAACATCCCATCCATAGGAGGATCACTAATTAATGAAAAATTGGTACAAAATTGCAGAGGTCTCTGTTGTGCCTGCCACCAGCCATCTGGGGACATGGCCAACATGCCAACCTCGGGAGTGGTCGCTGTATTCCTTGCTCCCAGGGCCCCTTATCTGCCTGCTTTCCACCTAACCCTGTGGTATGTCCCCAGCCCAATGCCCTAGCACCTTCCAGGCAGCTGTGACAATAGAGACATGCAATTTGCAAATGAAAACAAGTTGTTTGCTGTGAGGAAGACAAAAACCCTAGGGGTCCCACAGCCAATCAAGTCTCTGCATCAAGTCGTTGTCTGGCCTAATTAAATGGCATCTGCCCTGTGGCCTTAGCAAAGGAAGCTAGTAAACATGAGTATAAAATACTGAATGAGAAGACAGGCAGGAAAAAGGAAGACTCTGGAATGCTGGGGCTGCCCTAGGCCACGACTCATTTTTATTATGGCAGCCCAGAGCAAAAAGGGCTTCCATCTCATCAGATATTGGGAGGAAGAATGGTATGTAATTATGTATATTATGCCACCCAATAGTAACTGTGAGACTATTTCTCATTTTTAAAAATCTGTAAATGCATTACTTCAAAAGCCTTCTTTTGGTGCAGAACACAAGGCTTACAGAAACCACAGGCTGAAGTCAGTGCATGAGTGTTCAAATATACCCAAGATATGTCAGTGAGTGTTAATGCACCACAGCACATGCATCTTTAGAGGAAAGTGCAAGTATCAGAGATGTCACCTGGCACAGACTAGTCTCTGAAAGTGATTTGTCAGCATACTACACATATTACAGGAATCACAGAATTCAAAAACTGCATAGAATTGTTATAAAAAGCTATAAAACTCATTCTAATCTTGTGTTATTTTTCAGTGAAATAATGTTAACAAGTAGACATTAACAGTCTGATACAAGTGGCATTTTGGAAAGACATGACTTCATTGATTATGCCAATATGCAGGTTGGTGATTTCCTGGAGGTTTGCTACTAGTGTTGTTCATTTCCTATGGGATTTCTCAGGAAATGCTCATTTACTTGTGAGCCTATCCTAGGTTCATTTAAGTGTTCTAACAATGTAATTATTGACCAGGTAATGAAGTCTGAATGGATGTTGGAATGTACAAAGCACAGAAGAACAGTATGAAGCACAGTCATCTAAGAACAAAGAACAATTCAACTCTTTTATTAAAGATCCATTTCCCTTCCGGGCAAACCATTTCAGCAGAATATGATAATAAAGGGCTTCCGTCAGACACACTTGACAAATTCGACACATTGTTGGATGGACGCCATGTTCTTAGAAAGAAATTCATAGCTTTCTTTTTTTCTTTTTTTTTGTCATTGAGATTTCTCACAACCAGTCCGGAAAAGTAGAGTATGCATGCTTCCATCAGTGGCCCATTATGTGATGTAAAGTTTCAGGGTACCTTGGCATGCACTCTGAGAAAAGAAAAAGTTATTCTATGGAAAAGGAAAAGATTTGAAGAAAAGAATTCACAGGGATGAACAAAGCATTTTGGTTGATTTGAGTGTTAGTTTGAGGAGTCCTGTTTTGTCCCTTCCTGAGTTCTTCTTCTAAAATTCCAACTTTGGGTAGTTTTTCTATGCTAGAATTACGATCGTTTTGCACTTTTTAAGCATCTTTTTAAAGGATGTCTTTTAAAGGATATTAATAAAATGCATTCTTTTATGGGAAGTGCTAAATAATCCTTTCTGTTTCTCAGAGTTGTGAACAGATTTGGCATTGCCATAATAAGAACATAAGAACAGCCCTGCTGGATCAGACCAACATTAGTAGAAATGTCAGCCAGCACTGATAGAAATACTGCTATAGAATGCAATAAGACATTTGGTATGAGACTCAGACTCCAGAGCCATCACACGCTCCAGCATCCCCTTTGTGTTTGAACTTGCCCAAGGAGAGCCTCAGAAAAGAATGGTGAGGGGAGGGGTTCTACTGCACCCTGTTCCTTCTTTCACCCCTGCCACTTGCCTTTCCCAATGCTTCTGAAGATAGGCCTGGCTCTTCCTCCCAGACTTTTACAGGGTTCACCTTTTAAAGGGTTCCCCTGAGGGAGGGACACTCCCAGGCTCAACCACTATCAGTTTCCCAGGGATGGGGTCTAGTGGAGTTGCAAGTTCCTCTACCTGTGGGCTACCTGTTGGGGTTCCCAGCCCTCCTGTGTCTCGCCCATGGTCTTCTTTAAAGGGCTGTTTCCTCCCTCTCAGCCTAATCTACCTCATAGGTTGTTGTGAGGATAAAATGTAGAAGAACAGAATGACGCAAGACATGGCAAGTCTTCATTGGGAAGTAAGGCAGGACATAAATGAAATAAACAGGACGAGTGATGAGGCTATCCTGTTGATTACTGGCTTGATTGGATTACTGATCAGCTCTGTATTGTCATGGACAGGCTAGGAGGGAAAGGAAAGTAAGGTTATTGTCCTGCAAACACTGGTAACTTATTTTGGCCTGGGTGTGAGAGTTCCCAGAGAGTCCTGGATTGAGGTGTGTGACAGCTTTCCCATGTGACAGCTTTCCCAGCTGCCTTATCCAGAGATACACATAGTGCTGACTGCACTTAGTCCTGATCATTATTCATTGATTTGGTACAAGATTGAGTCTTTTTTGCCTCAGTCTCCACAGTGCTCTGGGATCTTAGAGAGCTCCATGTAGTCATGCCTCTCAGCAGAGAGGGATCTGTGGGTAACAAAGGGGGTGACAATGACATCTCAAGTCACAGAAAAAAATAAAAGAAACAAAGACGGTGAAGTATTGAAAAAATAAGGTTGTGGTCAGATGTGCATTTTGCCATGGTTGGAAACGCTCCTATTTCATCCGTTGGTATTTGGCACTGAGTTGCTCAATCAGACATCCTAGTATAATCAGTTTTGCTGTGGGCTCAGCCCACTGTGTGATTAGATGGCATGTTCAGGCGAGTGGGTGTTGTTGTTTTGCCTTTTTGTGCACATGTACATAAATGAGGGATTGAACCCCTGTGTAAAGAGTTTTCCATGGAGTTCTCCATGGACTGGTTATGTGGTTATGTGTGTATCTCTAAGAAGGAAAAAAAATGGTGCTGAGCTTGGATGGACTGAGTGATCCATCCTGACAGCCTGAGTGCACACTTGAGAAATCAGACAAGGGAAAATCCATATGTGGCCCATTAGCAAGTGTTAGGACTGGACTTTCCCTTGTGTCTTTTAACTCTGTTTCTGTGGGGGGGCAGCACAGGATGACTTTGGGACCTCTGATTGTGCACTTTAGATCTATCAGGTATTTTCAGCTATGTCAGATCTAAAGGCACTTCTGACCGCGGCCTAGCACAAACAAAAAACCCCCAGACAATAGAAAAATGAGCTACTGATCAAACTTGGACAGGCAATCAAATAAGTCTAGTTATGCTTTCTTTCCACTATGGTCTAAAAGAAGCCATTCAAAACACTGCTATTTGAGTCAAACCTGAGAATTTCTTATGACCTGTTAATGATTGTCTTGAACTAGATGGCCTAGGGCAGCCCATTCTCAGCATATCTCGGAAACTAAGCAGGGCCAGCCCTAGTTAGAACTAGGACAGGAGACCACCAAAGAAGTCCAGGGTTACTACACAGAGGTAGGCAATGGCAAACCACCTTTGAACATCTCTTGTCTTGAAAGTAGGGTTGCCAGATCTCCCCTGAATGCTGAAACTCGCATCTGGTAGCTGAAAACCCATCTGACCAATACCAGGGAGAAAAATGCTGAGGGCTGGACTAGTGGGTAGAACACAGAGAGAACCACAAGTTCACCTCTGCAGCAAGGGATCAATTTGCTGCCTTGGGGACAGTAATTATTCACCCGCCTGTCTACATTGTTTGTAAAATGGGGATATTGATACTGAACTAGATAATCCCACAGGCACGTTGCAGTCAGGAACAAGTTAATAAGAGCAAACATGGACTTCCGGTCGGGGAAAATGGCGAATTGACACACTTTGCGAGTTGTGCAGAGTGTACTGCGGCATCTGACGACAGTCTGGGCTCTATTTGGCCCAGCGCAGCACTCTCAGGCGGGGGAGTGGCAAGCAAGCAGCGAAGCCTGAGGGGGGGTTGAGATCGGTGCGGATAAGCTTCGGAGGAAGCTTGTTTACACTTTGATCTCCCTCCGTGAAGAGGGCAGTTGCAAATCAACTCTACAGATGCCAGCCGGGCTGAGAATTCAGCATAAATTCGCCATCTACCGATCTCTTCATTATCTGATTAACATCGTTTACGGAAGAAGCACCGCGAAACCCGAAACTACAAGCAAGGTAACAAATATACGATTAAGCGCTTACCGGTTTAAAGAAGACTGTGATAAACGTACGGATAAGCGTTGAAACGCTTAAGGAACTATTCCGCTTGAATTAAAAGTAAAAAGAAAGCTTTCCGTTAGAGAAAAAGGCTGAAAAGAGACTTTGTTTTGCATTCCTGTGGTTATTCAAGTCTAAACGTTACGTAGTAGAAACGAAACTAACTGTGACTCTGTGATACAGGAAGTGGGCTAGAGTGGAGGTTTTCAGAGGCTGCTGTGTTTGAAGCGGATGGACATTTTATTATGTGACACCACCTTTACCGGAAGTTGGATTATAGAGACGGACAGGAGAACAGGAAGTTCGGAAGAAGCCTACTCTAGCCGGAAAACCATAGAGAAATTGCGCCCGACATTTTGGGGAGGACCAAAATTTAAAACGTTATTTTCAGGCCGAAAAAGTGTTTAAACAAGTTTTAAAGGTGGCGATTTGGCTTGAAGACTGCTAATATAAAGACTAACTAACATTGAAGTGGCCTCCAAGACGGATTTGCGAACAAGACCTAGAGCTGCTTCATCACCCAGCCCAAGAATGACTGCAAAGGAAAAAAAGAGTGGCAAGCAGCTATGGAGGCGATGGAAAAACGGATGACTGAAAATCTTGGAAAACAAATAGAATCACAGTTGCAACAACAATTGGAGCAAATAGAGCAAGTGCAAATTCAAGTACAGAAAAAAAATATGGAAGAATTGAAGGAACTGGTACTTGCAGAAGTGTCAGGGATTAAGAAAGATACAGAAGAACTCAAAAAGGAAGTCAAAAGTCTGGTGACAAAATCTGAAGATATGGAACAAAGGGTTAAAAAACCCTGTCAGAAAACGCAAGGCTGGAGACCATAATGGATTATAGGGCTACTCAGAATCATTTGAGATTGAGAGGGATAGAAGAAGAGGAGGATCAAGATTTACGGGCTCTAGTAATTAAGACATTGACAACTTACATAGGGGAAGACGAAGGAGATTTGGATGCAGACTTTGACTTGATTTACAGAGTAAACTCAGCCTATGCCAAAAGAAAGCAATTACCTAGAGATGTAATTGTTCAATTTGTGACAACAAAGATGAAGGAAGATGTTTTCAAGAAACAATTTACACAACCGTTGGAAATTAATGGAAAGAAAATAATAATTTTGAGAGAAATTCCGAGATCGATTCTACAAGACAGAAAGAAATTCAAGAAATTGACAGACAGATTAAAAGAAATGAATATCAGGTTCAGATGGGAGATTCCATATGGACTTACATTCATGTACAACTCGGTGAGATCAACTCTTAAAACAGAAGGAGACTTATATAGATTTAAAGCGAGCAATTTGGACGACTTTAAAGATATTTAATTCAACGCCATTATGGATTACAAATTTTTATCTTGGAACGTAAATGGACTAAATTCACCAGGTAAAAGAAGACTGGTGAATCATTGGCTGGAAAAACAAAAATGTAATATAATTTGTCTACAAGAAACACACATAAGAAAACAAGACGATAAATATCTGACTAATAAAAAATTGGGAGAAGAATTTCATTCTTCAGCATTTAATAAGAAAAAAGGAACAGTGATTTATATTTCAAAAGATTTGGATCCTAAACAAATTTTTTCCGACAAAGAAGGGAGATATGTAGGCGTGGAAATCTTTATGGACAGAAAAAAGACATTGCTTGTTAATATATATGCACCCAATGGTGCAAAAGAGACTTTCTTTAACGATTTGGCTAAAGAGTTGGAGTGTTTGAACTATGACCAAATTGTCCTGGCGGGAGACTTTAATGGTACAGTGAACAACACATTGGATAGAAAGTCCAAAGCAAGTGGTGAAATAGCTGGAAAGTTACCAAAAATTTTTTTCAATTGATGAAGCAAGAGAAATTAGAAGATGTTTGGAGGAAGTGGAATCCTAAGGTTAAGGACTATACGTTTTATTCGAATAGACATAACTCCTTTTCTCGAATTGACATGATTTGGATGTCAGAGGAGATGGCGCAAAAAACTTATAAAATACAAATTTTACCGAAAACTAATTCTGATCATAATCCCCTACTTTGGATATCTAAAGCAAAACCCAAACAGTTATTTTGGAGAATCAATGAAGATTTACTGGATCAAAAACAAATTAATGAAATTTTAAAAAAGGAAACGAAAAGTTTTTTTGAATTGAATTTGAATAAAGGAACGGATATACAAGTTGTATGGGATACATACAAAGCAGTAATGAGAGGTATGCTTATCTCTCTGAACTCCAAAGACAAAAAGCAAAAGATTCAGCAACAGAAAGATCTTCATGAAAAAATTCGACAAAAAGAAAGGGAATTAAAAAAAAGACCAGGGAAGAAGAAGATTATTAAGGAAATCCACTTCTTGCAAGACCAGTTGAATGTTCTTTTAAACAGAGAATTATATTGGAATCTGAAAAAATTACAGCAAAAAGCATTTGAGGGTGCAAACAAACCAGGAAAGTTTTTAGCATGGCAATTGAAAAATAGAAAAGAAAGAAACTTTATATCTAAGATTGTTGAAGATGGAAAGGATGTGATGAATCTGAATGGTATAAAAAGAGCTTTTTTTTAAATATTACGCCAAATTATTTCAAAAGAAAGGAATTGACCAACAGAGAATCAAGAAATATTTGGAGAAAATTGAAGTTCCAGAGCTGGGAAAACAAATTAAGGAATTACTAAATGGTTTAGTAACGAAAGAAGAAGTGACAATGGCGATAGAGGATGCAAAGTTGGGCAAAGCTCCAGGACCAGACGGCTTTACAGCAAAATTCTATAAGAAATTTAAAGAGGAGCTAACCCCTATTTTAGTACTTCTGTCGAATGAGATAAGACAGACTAAACGGATCCCAGATTCATGGAAAGAAGCAAACATTTCATTGATACCTAAAGAAGGTTTGGATTTGACTCAAGTAAAGAATTATAGGCCAATTTCGCTATTAAATAATGATTACAAACTATTTGCAAAAATACTTTCTGAGAGACTGAAAAAGTATTTGAAAGATACAATAAGCGGAAGAACAAGCTGGATTTTTACCAAATAGACAAATCAGAGACAATTTGAGAGTGGTGATAGATGCAATTGAATATTATGACAAGCATCCTGAAAAAGAAGTAGGATTCCTCTTCTTAGATGCGGAAAAAGCTTTTGACAATTTAAATTGGGAATTTATGCTACAAGTTATTGAAAAAATGGATATTGGACAGTCTTTCTTAAACATGATTGTGGCAATATATTCAGAACAAAAAGCGGCTTTGAATATAAATAAAGAAAGGACGGACTTCTTCCGAGTCCAAAAGGGAACGCGTCAAGGTTGCCCATTATCTCCGTTGCTGTTTATTTGGATATTGGAAATATTATTGACAGCGATAAGGAAAGACAATAGTATTGAAGGACTTACAGTGAAAGGCTTTGCCTACAAGTACAGGGCATTTGCAGATGACGTAATGTTTATGATTCAAGACCCAATTGAGAAAATACCACAATTGATGGAAAAAATTGAAGAGTTTGGGTCAGTTGCGGGATTTTATGTTAATAAAAGCAAAACCAAAGTGATGTGTAAAAACATGACGAAACAAAGACAAACAGAATTGCAAGAGAAAATTCAATGTGAAGTGGTCACAAAGACTAAATATCTTGGAATTGAATTAACCATGAAAAATATTGACTTGTTTAAAAACAATTATGAAAAGGTGTGGCATAAGATTCAACAAGATATGAAGAAATGGGACACTTTGAATTTATCACTGATGGGAAGAATCGCAACTGTAAAAATGAATGTTTTACCACGTTTGATGTTTTTGTTTCAGACTATTCCAATATTAAAACAAAGGAAGGTATTGGATATGTGGCAGAAAGAACTATCCAAATTCGTATGGGCAGGAAGAAAGCCAAGGATTAAAATGAAAATTTTATGTGATGCAAAAGAGAGAGGAGGCTTACAACTACCGAATTTAAGACTGTATTATGATGCCGTCTGTTTAACATGGTTGCAACAGTGGATTAATTTGGACAATAAGAAGCTATTGGCCCTGGAAGGACATGATAACAAATTCGGATGGCATGCATATTTATGGTATGGAAAAGAAAAAGTGGATAAATTTTTTAAACACCACTTTGTAAGACAATCACTGTTTGAGACATGGACGAGATATAGAAAATTCTTCTCAGAAGAAAGACCACTTTGGATTGTACCAGCGGAAGTAATTAATCCATATTCAAGAAACCAAGGACTAGATTGGCTACCTTATAAAAATCTTTTAAAATCTGAAGGGAAAAATTTTGTGTTAAAAGATAGATTTGATGTTGAATTTGAATATGATTGGTTGAAGTATAGACAGATTTATGATCTATTTAAGACCGATAAAAGAGAACATGGTTTTAGAGCAAAGAATATTGAAATTGAAACTGTATGGCTTGAAAAAGATAAAAAAATGATCTCTAAACTGTACAAGGTGTTATTGAAATGGTATACTGAGGATGAAGTTGTAAAGGAGCAAATGATAAAATGGGCTGTAAATGTTAATAATGAGATATTAATGACATCTTGGGAATATTTGTGGAAAAAATCAATGAAAATTTCAACGTGTGTAAATGTTAAAGAGAATTGCTATAAAATGATGTACAGATGGTATATGACGCCTAAAAAAATTGCTATTATAAATGAAAGTATGTCCAACAAATGTTGGAAATGTAAAAAACATGAGGGGTCTTTTTACCATATGTGGTGGACATGCGATAAGGCAGTAAAGTATTGGACAGAGATCCACAATGAGATACAAAAAATTTTGAAATGTACTTTTAAGAAAGACCCACAGATGTTATTGTTAGGTCTTAAAATGGAAGAAATAAATGTAGCCAAGAGAACACTGCTATGGTACTTGACTACAGCAGCAAGACTGACTTTTGCTCAATGTTGGAAACAAGATAAAGTACCTGAAACATGGGAATGGATTAAAAAGACGTTGTTTTTAGCAGAAATGGACAAATTAACAAGAAAATTAAACAACGAAGAAGATGAAACTTTTTTTGAAGACTGGAAAGACTTTCAAAAATACTTGTTGAAAAACTGGGACATTAAACGCGGTTTGATCTGCTTTGATAGTTATTAAGTGGAAAATGAAATAGAATTAGATTTCTGAATTGTTACCGTTTGCTAGAGAAAATAAGTTTAGGAATAATTGTAATAGAATAAGAGAGATATTAATGGGGTTGGAGCGGTGCGGGAAGTCTTGTTTGGGGGGGGAGAAGGGGAAATTAGAAAAATGGGTATGTAGGTTGGTTGAAAATGTTTGAACATGTGATATATCCAATAATAAATTGTATTTACCAAAAAAAATAAGAGCAAACATCTATTGCTTTCTAAAGAATAAAAATTAATTGGGAGGACAGGTTACATGCATGTGCTTCACATTTATATAGCACATATTTTCAGAGGGTACAACCACACATACCAGGAGCCCATCAGTGGGCAAGTGTAACACCTGAAATGCTTAATATGCACATTCACCAAACCATACAATTAGGGCCCTATTCACACAAAATGGTGCCCATGCATATCCCATCACAGGTAGTTCACATTACCATTAATGGATGCTGGGTACCAAAACATCTCCATTATAATTAACTCAAAAAATAAAAAATAAAAAAATGTGTGAGTTGTAAAAGGGACAGAAGTGATCTTAAGGGGGTGGTCTGTTTCACTTTTCCAGTACTGAAGAAAAATCTTTGAAAAGGAGATCTAACATTTTCCCTTGGCATAAGGGAAAGTGTGAGGCTGGCCTCCATATTTTATTCTTTAAAATTCATTTATTGTGATCATTTATATATGTAATCTAGCACTCTCAGCCAGTATTTGGTTCTTGAGGCAATTTACAATAAAAAATGTCCAAGGCAATACAACAGATGCAAATACTAATACTATCCTATTAAAACTGAGGAACAGACATTCATTAGAGAAAGCGCAAAATCAAATGCCTGTGTTGGACAGGTTTGCAGAACCACTCCAAGCAAGCTATAATACCCCCAACCCCTGTTAGATCCTATTCAGCAGAATGTGGGTTCATAGAACTACAGTCTTTTGGGATATATTTTTCTTGGCTTGACTTGGATTTGACAGAAATAGCAGTGAAGTGGCTGGCAACTAGACACAGGCCATTTTCTGTGATGGCATCTCCCCTTTGGAATACCTTCCCCCTTGGAATCCCCTCCTGGTTCCCAGGGCTGGCTCCAGGTGTCTGGGCGCCCTAGGCAGGACAGCCTGGGGCGCCCCCACTGGGGATGCCAACCTCCCAGTGGGGCCTGGAGACTGCGGGGCGGCGGCGGAGCACGGGCTTTCCTGGAAGCTCCACAGCTTCGGGGCCCCCAGGAAAGCCAGGGAAGGGGGCCGGGGGTCTAGCTGCCATCCCCTCCCTCCCAGCGTCGGCTTTCCCAGGGGTCCGTGACTGCGGGACCCCCAGGGAAGCCGGGAAGGGGGTGGGGGGTCTAGCTGCCACCCCCTCCCTCCCAGTGCCGGCTTTCCCAGGGGCTCCGCAGCTGTGGGACCCCTAGGGAAGCCGGGAAGGGGGCGGGGGTCTAGCCGCTGCCCCCTCCCTCCCAGCGCTGGTTTTCCCGGGGGCTCCATGGCTGCGGGACCCCCAGGGAAGCCAGGAAGGGGGCGGGGTCTAGCTGCCGCCCCCTCCCTCTCAGTGCCAGCTTTCCCGGGGGCTCCGTGGCTGCAGGACCCCCAGGGAAGCCGGGAAGGTGGCGGGGGGCCTAGCCGCTGCCCCCTCCCTCCCAGCGCCAGCTTTCCCGGGGGCTCCATGGCTGCGGGACCCCCAGGGAAGCTGGGAAGGGGGCGGGGTCTAGTGGGAGGGCTTCTGGTGCCCTGGCCCCACTGCTGGACCTCCTGATGGCACCTGGTATATTTTGGCCGCTGTGTGACAGAGTGTTGGACTGGATGGGCCATTGGCCTGATTCAACATTGGCTTCTCTTATGTTCTTATGTTCACTGCCCCCTCCCTCCCAGCACCAGCTTTCCTGGGGCTCCACGGCTGCGGGGGCCCCAGGGAAGCCGGGAAGGGGGCAGGGGTCTAGCGGCGGCTGCAGCAGGTGCCCGGTTAGGGCAGCAGGTGGGTGCTTTTCGGGGGGGAGTGGGGCACCATTTGGCACCCCTGAGGCCGGTGCGCCCTAGGCGAGCGCCTAGTTCGCCCAATGGGCGATCCGGCCATGCTGTTGCCTACTTTAATTCTATTCCTGGAGGAGCTTATTGGGGCTCTCAGGAAAGGCAAAAGGGAAATAGTGAGGAAGGGGGAAATTAGATGCCCCCTGCAAGTCCTTGAGGTCCCCTATCTGTCACATATCTAATTCTGAACCACACCATACAGGGCATCAATAGATCCACAAAACAAAGGTAAGGACATATATAGGGGATTCCTATACAAACCTACTGAAAGTTCCAAGTTGGGGAAAAGCCTAAGATCTAAAGAAAAAAAAATACACTGGGAGATTAAAAAACCCCCAAAATAATAGAAACAATACCTGAAACTTTAAGAAAAGAATTGTATTGAGTTCTCAGAGGGAGCAAGGTAAGCACAGCTACATTGCTGAGTCTTCCAAGCCTTGGTTTCTGTAAAGCAAAGCAATGGAGGTCATGGGGGTGGACTTGGAGGCCCAAACAGCTCTGAAAAGGGACCCATCCCCCTCCCTGTGATGCCCCTGATGGGGGGGATGGGCCAGGGAAGACTCATTACCCACACAACTCAGCCCAGTCTGGCAGCAGCAGCCATAAGAACATAAGAGAAGCCAATGTTGGATCAGGCCAATGGCCCATCCAGTCCAACACGCTGTCACACAGTGGCCAAAAATACCAGGTGCCATCAGGAGGTCCACCACTGGAGCCAGGACACTAGAAGTGCTCCCACTGTTGACCCCACCCCCCCAAGCACCAAGAATACAGAGCGTCACCTACCCCAGAGTTCCTATCCATACCTTGTGGCTAATAGCCATTGATGGACCTCTGCTCCATATGTTTATCTAATTCCCTCTTGAAGCCACTCCACAGCTGAGCCCAGGCTGCCAGCCATTACACATCTGGGCTCGACCTGGCCTGGCTTCAGCAGTAGAAATGCTAAGTCTGTCTCTCACAGAGTTTTGCCCAAATCCTTTGATATCACATCGTTGTCATGCCAGTAACATGACATTACTTATGAGTATTCAGTGGAAGTGATGTTGCACCAAGCCTGGTGGCAGCAGCCACTGTGCAACTTGGCTTTGCAGTGGTGACCAGTACATAGGTTTCCCAGCACCCAGGTCCCAATGGGGGCTCTCCTGCTTTTAAGGATTTTGATCCACTCCCAGCCAGCTGGCTGGTGGGGGAAACCCCACCGCCTAAAAGGGACATAGTTGTGCAATGTCCTCAATGTGATTATGTCACCCAGAAGTGACATCATCATGCCGCTAACATCAGGGGGATCATGCACTAATTTTTGGGCAAACTCTATGGTTTTAAAGGCAAAAACCATAGAGTTTTGCCCAGAAACTAGAGCATCATCCCTGACGTTGGTGACACAATGATGTGTGCACAGCAGAAAATCCCAGAAAGGTCCCAGGAGCCTCTGCCAGCTGCAAGTATGACCTGGCAACCCTACCACTACACTACTTGGTCCAATACACTGACAACTACCATGCCACTCAGCTCTGAATGGCTAAGCAATAGCCACCACATATCTGCTCAGTCTGGCCATGTCCAGGTTACAACTGGGCTTGGTGGGCTTTGCCTGGATCTGTGGTAGCCACTGTACAACTGGGTCTGGCCTGGTGGCAGCAGTCACCACACAACAGGGCCCAGTCTAGTGGTAATGATCACTATGTAATTTGGCCCCGCAGTGGTGCCACTACACCACTCAACCCAGCATGGCCGAGTAGCAGCCAGCATGTAACTCAGCCTAGCCCAGTGGTGGCCACCGTACAACTGTACTAGGCCTGGTCTAGTCCGGCAGCAGCCAGCATTCAGCTGGGTTAGAACCAGCCTGGCACCCACTTCACAGCTAGGCTAAGCCCAGTGCTGGCAGCCTCCACTCAATTGGGCTAGGTCCAGTCTGGCAGTGGTGACTCAGCCAGATTTTTCCCAGAGAGAGGCTGGCTGGGGGACTACACAGTAAGTGGCCTTGAGCTTTGTTATGGAAGAACCACAATATAGCAAATGTAATAAAATGCATGTAATTTAAAAAATATATATCTATTTCTATATAAAGAGTTGCTTTGTGTGTCCATTTCTGCAAGTGCATTTGGGCTAAGTGCCTGTGCTGAATTCCTCTTGTGTGCTGTTCTCCATTGTCCTGGATCTGTAGGCTGAATCTTTGCCATTTCTTAGAACAAAGTGCACACCTCAGCTCTGTGAATAATGTTCATTCATTGTCTTTGTTCAATCGTGCAAAGTTTGTGTTTTAATACTGAAATGAGTACCATTCTTTGGCTCATAAAATGCTTTGGAATTTGATTTTAAGCTACCAACTTCAGGCTCCATTTTGTCTTGCTTTGTTGGCATACTAGTGGCTGAGTTTTTCTTGTAACTCTTATTTCCTTTCCTATGGGATGCTGGTTCTTTGTGAAGATGCTACTTCGATCAAGTTGTTCTGGGAATAATTTACATCACGACAGCAAGAGCATAATATAGTAGATATTCAGTGCCATTCTAGGCAAACCTACTCAAAATCCTACTCAGGTCTATTCAACAGGGCTTACTCCCAGGAAAGTGTTCTTAGGATTGCTCTAACACTTTTCTTTCCTTCTCTAAAATTTCACACCATTAACACAAAATCTGTGATACTTTTTCTGGGATATATTTCACTTGATGTAGAAGGTCAGGGTTCTGAGATTCACAATTGCTCTTCATGTAAGCTATTAACTTATAAACAGAAGAAGCAGAGGTCATGTAGAATTTTTATTATTTAAGACCTCAGTCATATATACCTGATTACATCTCCTTCATATGTCAGATAAATATAACGTCAGCATCTTAACTGTTATTGAAGTATGTAGAGTACAATAAGTAAGCCCTTTTACTAAAAATAAAAGTGATATAATAATACCTGTTATTAAGATCAGAATTAACACAATACCATGAACAAGCTTTCAGGCTCTCCACAACACTTAATCAACCTGATCATCAAAAATGTTAACTTCTGTTACCTCTCTGATTAAAAATAATAGTAATTTTATCCCTAGTTATATTTAAAAAACAAAGGAAATCCTTAGGCTGTAACATTGAAGAAGGACCAAAGGTAGGCAGTGTAGTTGGAGGCTAGTTTGGTGTAGTGGTTAAGAGCAGCAGACTCTAATCTGGAGAACTGGGTTTGATTCCTCACTCCTTCACATGAAGCCACCTGGGTGTCCTTGGGTTAGTCACAGCTGTCTCAGAGCTCTCTCAGCCCCACCTACCTCACAGGGTGTCTTTTGTAGGGAGAGGAAGGGAAGGTGATTGTAAGCCGCTTTGAGACTCCTTCGGGTAATGTAGGGCAGGATATAAAACCAACTCTTCTTCCTCTAACATCGACATGAAACCACTGGATGAGATCATCTGAGAGGTGGACTGGGTTGTCACCAATATGTAGATGACACTGAGCTCTATCTCACAATTCCAGCGGATCCCAGGGAGTCATTAGAAACCCTGAACAGGAACCAGTGCCTGGAGGTAGTTCTGGAGAGGAGGAAGGCTAATAAACTGAAGCTTAATTTCAATAAAATAGAAGTGCTACTGGTGGGCAGAAAATCTCACCCAAGTTTTAAGATGTCACCCATTCTGGAGGGGGTTGCACTCCCATTGAAGGAACAAGGTGCATAGTCTGGGGGTGCTTTTGAACCTAGTCCTGCTGCTAGATAAGCAGGTGGTGACTGTGGCTAGGAGTACCTTTACCAGCTTTGTCTGGTTAGTCAGCTGCAGCCTTTCCTGGGCAGCAAAGATCTGGCCACTGTGGTGCATGTCCTGGTTGCATCTACATTAGATCACTGCAGTGCGCTCTGCGCAGGGCTGCCCTTGAGATGGGTTTAGAAACTTCAATTGGTACAGAACGCTGCAGCCAGAATGTTGACTGGAAAGGGTTTTAGGGACCTTAGTGTTCCTTCTAAGCTGAGTTAGTGTGAGCTAGCACACAGTTTTTTAGCCTCCGGCTCACATGTTTTTGTCTTAGCTCAGGAAGGACGACTCCAGAGCAAACTAATTGATGCAGTAGCCAAATTGCTTGCTCACAACTTTAATGCCAGTAGCTCACAAAATAGGATTTTTGCTCACAAGCCTCCACAGCTTAAAGGGAACATTGGCCCTGACCATATCATTCCAATCTAGACCCATCTACACTGGCCCCCATCTTTTTCTGGGCATAATTCAAGGTGCTAATCTTGACCTTCAAACCCCTATACAGTTTCAGACTGAAAGACTGCCTGCCTACTCCCTTATGAACCTGCCTGACCACTATGGTCATCTTCAGAGGCCCTATGTCAGGTGCCTTTGCCTTCTGAGAGTGGTCAGATTGCAACCTGGGAGAGGGTAGGGTTGTCACTTGTCAGGCATGACCTGACAATAAGCAAGAGATGGGGGAAGGCAGGTACTTAGTGCAAGAGGGGAGTGATCTTTGTCACCACCTGATAACACTACTTCTGGCGCTACCTAGAAGCACCAGCATCACACTGGGGTGAGGCTCTAGCATTCACCCCAAAATTATTCTATCCTAACAAGAAGGGTTGGCAGGAAGTGGCACATCAAAGACACTTGCTGGTGAGCGGGGGCGAGGGATGAAGGATTAGGAGAAACCCTGAGTAACCAAGGTTATGATAAGCATGATGGTGGCAGGTAGGGTATGTGGTTCACAAAGAACTTCTGGATGGTTGACAAGGATTTATCAACTAGGTTATGTGGTGGCAGCTAGGGTCAGTAAAAGTTGACATGTCACACTAGTAGGTAGACATGGGAATTGAGGTAGATAAAATTCTTATTAACTGTTATGAAACCCCTGCATCTCACCTGGACTACTTCTGTGTCCCATTGGTTGAGAACCACTGCTATAGCTGATAGCCACAGCCAGTTAGAGCAGACAGTTCTGATAGACCAATGGCCTGACACATAATATGCCAGCTTTGTATGTTCATGTGATGCATCTCTCTTGTGTATTCTGTCTCTGCAATGGCTCAACCACACATGGCAAGCCATGATTTAATATGCAGTCATCTCATCCTATATCACTTCTTCCATAATTTTAATGGAAATTTAGATTACAGTGATCCAAGAGCATGGAAATCAAGGGTGGGTGGGGAAAGCTGATGAATATATGAACCCAGCCCCTGTCTTGTGTACTTGTTTAATTTGTTCTGTATGGTATTAATTTGAAGACTGTGGTATAGCCATTAAAGCTGGAAATACAACATGGAAGCTTCTTTCTTAATTAAAGGGCCATCATTTGTATGTATCAGACTGTTATCTAAGAAATTTTATTACCTGAAACACAAGAATTATTTGATCCACACAATTCATTATTCATAGAGTAGAAATCATCAGCTACATTATTAAAGTCCCTCACCAATTAGTACAGGAATGGATTGTTAACAAATACAACATAACTCAACTTTAATTTTTGTGTGAGTGATATGGTATTCGTAAAAAACCTGATGAGACAACATGGCCTCGCAACAGCATATCATATTCCAGAGCCTTGATTAAAATTACTGCCATACTGTATTTTGATAAGCATGTGGTGTTAATCTACTTAATCAAAGGTTATGGGCACCTAAGTTTTCTTTGCTTCTAGAGGAAATTTTTTTTGCTTGAAGTCTCTACATCTCTATCAATAATTGGAAGACAATTTTTCATTAATTAAAGATAGGCCTCATCCTGCCGCTAAGGGGAGGGGAGATCCCTAAGGGGTCATTTAACTCTCATCAGCAACCAGCAGGTGCCATTAATATTAAAATACCTTGAGGCACCTGTTAAACATTTTTGTCTCTTAAAGTTTCTGGTTTCTTTGTAAGTATGCCAAATGTCTTCACCAGGAGCCCCCTGGGAAAATGACCAACTAGTGAGGGGGGGGTTTCCATGCATTTTCTCAGGATGAGATAAGGCAAGGACTTTGATCATTCTCAGTCAAGGTCTGATTCATTTTTTTTCAATTCCAACATAGTTCTGAATGACTGTCACTAGGCAAAACTGAGTGTCCATTACTTTGATGCATGTAATGTTAAAATATGCTGTAATGGTCTCCCTTCGAAATGGGAACTATTTCAATCATGAAAGCTTAACATGGAATTCTAATTGAATTTTGGATTGGGCAATGTTCATTGGGGCTGCCATTCACCCCAGTCTCTTCTGTTTAAATCTCCACTTCGTGAGTAACTGTTGCTTTCCATATAACGACATTTTTGGCTACAGCTCCACCCTGATAGTGTTCTACAGATGTCATGTAGGTAGGGAACTCACAGAACAATTGCCTCTTTCTTTCTCTTTTCATCTATGGAATGCACAAGAAAGATTGCTCAAGGTTCTATGATGAATACAGATAAAAATGCTGGGAGGGGAGATGAAAGGAGAAACAAGTATGTTGTTGGCACTGAATAAAATGAAGTAGAGGAGCAAAGCCTAGGACAAGGTTCAGTGCCCAGGTCTGTTGGGTGAGGGGCATAGAAATTGGCATACATTATCAGGGCCTGGAGATATAGAAGCGTTCATCCCATGAGAAAAGCCCATTACCACAGTATAATCTGTTCATGCTATTTCATAAAAATAGAAACTTCTGTGGTTCATGAGACTATATATATGCTTTAGAACTGGGGAGGGAAGCCTATGTTCCAAGGTTATGCCAGACCTAGAGCAATGATGCTGTGGCTTGATGAAATTCATGAAAGATTCAGAAACTGATATCTGCTATCTACCTCTCCCAATTTTTGTAATGGACAGCATTAACAAAACAGAAATCTCTCCATTAATGGTGGATATGGATGACATTTCCTAATCATGGTTCACCACTATGTACATTTCACATGAGCCCTAGTCAGAGATTCTAAAAGTGTGTAGAATCAACATGTGGAGAAAGAGCTATGGATTCTGGCAGCAAGTTCCACTGTTGATATTAATCTATTGATCAGCTGGGCACACAAAGTCTTCACATGTACAGGTATCATGTTCACACAATCTGGTATTCTAAAAAATGCAGGGTGCCAGATTGTGCATATAGAAGGTACACCCATGGGTTGTGTGTACACTACAGGAACCAGTATTTGTCATTCCAGTCCCCCACTCCCTTCATATGCTGTTTCTACATCGTTTTAGATCATCTGAATAGGGCTCATAAACTCTCATGATGAAGCAGCATGACCAAATGCAAAGGAAGAAAGGGCTTGTCTACCTAGAGCTGTATCAAAGTGGGATTTTCAGGAAGTACAGCCTTTCCCCCTTTAATTTTCCTTCTTTTAGACTATTTTTCTTCTTGTGAGGATAAATATTTTATCACTTCCTAGCTTTCCTGGATATTTGATAGAATCTTACATATTAACAGCATCATCTTATATTCCTCAGTGTCTTTCTGAAGGCATTTCTCATTTATGGATATACTTGGAACAGGCATAAGAGCATTTCCCTGTTTCAGTTACTTTCTTTTCTGTGAGTCACTCTGCCCTGACTTCTGCTTCTCCTGAGTTCTGCTTTAACTAGGACCAATTTTGCAAATTAGTTCTGACACTGGATGATGCAGCTTTCTGCTCTGTGAGTTTGTCGGTGTCTTTTGTCTGGCCCACTTTAGTGAGGTGCATATACAAAACACTTCAGAAATGATTGTATGATTGGGCGTTGCTCGTGGCATTGGTAAAATATCGCAGAACAAGAACAAGAATGCTGGTACATGCACAGGTAGCCAAGGGCCAGTCCCCATGCAGATAGTTAAATCCACACAGCCAGACCAGCCACAGTTGTAATTTACTGGCAGGACCCCCTGGTTTACCAAAATACCTTATTTTAAAAATTAACTTTGGGCAACCCTCCTAGTGCTGTCTGTACATGTACGGCTGTTACTAAATCTCAATGCACACACAAAACCTCCACAGCCCTGGAGTTGGGTGGCATGTGGGGCTGCCAGAACCCCCAATGTTGTCCAATCTTTTGGCAGTGGCACCAACCAAGTACAAAAGGAGGTGGAGGGAAGCTACACTGAAGCCAGCATCAGGAGGGGGGAAGTCAGAACATAGCAGTTGAGGGTACAGAGGGGACCCACATTTGTGGGGAGCTGGAGTCAGAGTGGGAAGCAGAGCAAGAGCTAGTGCTGAAGAAGAAGGAAGGCAGAGCCAGTGAGGAGAGGAGAGGACCCAGATCTAGCAACCAGGGACACAGGAGGCCAAGCCTCAGCTGCTAGCAAGGGGAAAGGGGGGGGGGTTGGATTTCTTTTCTCCCACAAGTCCTTGCAGGTCCCCCAACTCTCTTACCAAGTTTAGTTTTTCAGAATGCTTATCAATGCACTAAATAAATAAATGAACTTCACAAGAAAGTGACGCAATCATACATATTATTGCATTGTGCTGTTTGGCAATGTGCACAGGTGTGAACTGGTAATGTAGAGAGAGGTGAACAACTGAAATGAGGGTGCAGGTTTACAGGAGGACATATGACAATGCACAGCACTTGATACAGGATACAGACATTAAAAAGAAATGAAACAATGAAGGATTCTCAAGTCTTTGGTTCCATTTCAGAAACTAGATTCGGTAATTCAAAATTTCAAAACACAGGAAGAAATTGTGAAGAAATAATTTTGGAAGCCTTCATTTATTTCTGGAAATATGTAAACATACAGGAGAGCACAGCTAGGTATTGCATGTAATGTTGTATGTAATTATGACCATTTACATATTGCTGGAGGATAAAAGGTGCATTAAACTATCTGGTATGCATCAGTCATTTCACCAGTTGTCTCTAGTCATGGGTCATATGCAACCCTGTCTACCCAGGAACTGGCAGTTCTCTAAAAGTGCACTGATAGTCATATGTTTGTGTTTTTAAAAATATTTTAATTAAATTTTCATAGAACAACAACATTTTTCAACTTACAACAGAGCAGCAGAAATGGCACCCTTTTCTAGAGGCATCATTTTGACATAATTCAATGGCGAGATCTCAGATTCCACACCACTTTTATGAAATAATTAATTATATGTAAATGCTCATATTGAATTTTGATCAAACTGGATGGTCTTTATGCTTTGTCTTCAATATATACATTTGTTGCTGATTTATGGCTCCTTTCAGGATGTGGATATGGCTGTCTGGGTGTACCAGGTTCCCCACCCCACCCCCGACAGCATGTTTCAAGAAGACATTCTCTGGATCACTGATCTTTTCAATGTGACCCTTTCAAACATGGATGACTGATTTACTCTGTGACCATAAGTAACAGATATTGAACTGATGTTCTTTTCAGTTCTGTGAGTTGAAACTAACAGCGCAATCCTAAGCAGAGTTACACCCTTCTGAATCAACTGAAGTAAAGGAGTTGAGAAGGGTGTTGCTCTCTTTCTTATGACTGCACAATTAATAACTGTAGGCTTTCTTTGAATTTAATGGCTATTGTTTCTTAGATTTCAAAGGACATGGTTTTTTGGTTTGGGTTTTTTTTTTAAGCCATTATTACCAAACTTGTGGATGCTTGCCAGTAATGTATTAAATCCATACTTTAAATATGTGAGCTGGCTGATTTTTTGTTGCTGTTGAACTTCTCTAAGGTCATAGACATATTCTGGGAGTTTTGTGCTTCCCAGGCTTGCAGGGGCCTGATTTGAAATGTTGCCAAGGTATGTGGGGGTAAGGGTTTAGCCATTTCCCCAGTCTAACAGCTGGCTGCTATTTGGTTCACTGGGGAAAGGGACATGTCGTCATCAATGTTCCCTCTAAGTTGTGGAGTCTTGTGAGCAAAAATTCTACTTTTGTGAGCTCCTGGTATTAAAGTTGTGAGCAAGAGGGGAAAGGGTGGGAAAAAAACAAATGAAGATTTGTAAAAAAAAGAAAATTGATAAAACTAGTGCAAATTGATCATGGTGCACCCTAGGGTCATCTTCTATTTCTTGTCGGCGAGGTGCAGTGTCATAGGCTATGTTTAAAAGTAAAATGCATGTGTTTAAAAGTAAAATGATGGAGCCAAATTCAGTTGTCATGACAGTCATTTCAATGACCCTCTCTGCCCCTTTTTAATTTCAGCCCCATGTAAACATCAAAAATGAAGCGTGTTCAGTTGAGTGGTGCGCAAAAGAGAAAACGTGCAAAAGAGAATGAGCAAAAGCAGGGCTATTTTGGGGCAGGAACACACAGGAATGGAGTTCCAGCTGGCTCCTGAGTTGGCCACGCCCAGCAGGAACTCATTAGCATAATAGGCCACACCAAACAGCAGAAACTCATTAGGATTGCCTACATTAGGGGTATGTGGCCTAACATGCAAAGGAGTTCCTGCTACCAAAAAAAGCCCTGGGTTTTGACAACAAACAAGGTAAACAGAATAAGAAGCAAAAGGTGGGTGTGGCTGGATGACCACACTTCTGGTAGTGTGGGGTGTGGCCTAATATGCTAATGAGCTGTGCTGTCGTGGGTGTGGCCTACTATGCTAATGAGTTCCTGCTGTTGGGTGTGGCCTATTATGCCAATGAGTTCCTGCTGGGCTTTTTCTACAAAAAAAGCCCTGAGCAAAAGAATCTGTCTGTTGTAGCTAAGATAGTAAAGCAGATTTCTTCTTACAGACAGATTCTTCTTACAAACTGCAGAGAAAGATGATCCAGATCAAAACCAGTGTCAGTCTTCAGAGACAGGAAGTGAATCAAATCTATCTCCTTCATCAGAAACAGGCAGTGTTGGTGCAAGGCCAGATTTTCATGATGACGTTGCACATGATGAAGTGCCACAACCTGGACCTACTTCCACGACAAGATGTGTAAATGCTTTTGAACTGTCCAAGGAGTTTAGAGAACTGACCAAGGATGAAATTAACAAAGCTAAGGACCCAGGGTTGTGGGATGAATTTTATGGTGATGATGTGACTTACTGGGTTGCTTGTGGACCCAGTGAATGTCAACACCACAATGGGCCATTTGACAAATCGTGTTGCAATTTCATCAGTGGGAATCCAAAGAGATACCGTTCACAGAAGATATTTTTTGGAATAAAAGCCAATGGTGAACACTACAAGAGAGAATGGCTGTTTGTACTCCCCTTCAAAAGGATCAGTTTACTGTTTTGTTTGTAAACTATTCGCACCCAAATAGTCAACACATTTTGCTAGAAATGAGGGATTCAGTGACTGGCGAAACACTGCTGTAATTGACAACCATGAAAAAAGTACAACTCACCGAGATGCCACATTGACATATTGAACTTGGAAACAAGGCTTAGGCTTGACACAGCCACTGGAAAAACAAATTGAAGAGGAGTACAATTACTGGGAGAATGTGCTTCGGCGTGTTGTAGCAGTCATTTGCACACTGGCTGAACGAGGATTGGCATTCCAAAGAAAAGTGGAAAAAATTGGGTCTCTCAATAATGGGAATTATTTGGGGCTACTCGAATTGATAAGTCGATTTGACCCATTCTTGGCTGCTCACATATCACACTATGGCAACTGTGGAAAAGGCAACCCTTCATACCAGTCCAAAACGATATGTGAGGAACTTATTGAGTTAATGGCAAAGAAAGTGCACTCTGTCATCATTGACGAAATTAATGTTTCTGGTTACTTCAGTCTGTCTGTGGACTCAATGCCTGATCTTTTGCATGTTGACCAACTGAGCATAGTGCTCAGATACTTGAAAGATGGAAAGCCAGTTGAACGATTTATCACATTTTTGGAATTACAAATCCACACTGGTGAAGCTATGGCACAGCAGGTGTTGAAATACTTATATGATGATTGTAAATTGTATTTTGCTAAATGCAGAGGGCAGTCATACGACAATGCTGCCAACATGTGTAGACGTTACAATGGCATGCAGGAAAAACTTTTGGATGCAAATCAGTTTGCCATTTATGTACCCTGTGCAGCACATTCACTAAATTTAGCTGGACGAAGCGCTGTGGATTGCTGTCAAGTTGCAGTAGATTTCTTTTCCACTGTACAACTGCCCTACACATTCTTTTCAGCCTCAACTGCTCAGTGGAGAATTCTCAAAGACTGCATTGGAAATGAAAAAGTGTTGAAATCACTTTCAGACACCAGATGGAAAGTATATGCTGTGGCAACTGCAACAATTATCAACTCTTTCTTCAAGATTCTTGAAGCTTTGGAAGACTTATCAGATGACCAGTTGCAAAAAGGGAGGCAAGGAATATTGCAAACAGGATGCAAGAACTGGAATTTGTGTTCATGCTGAATTTTTGGAATGAAACTTTAGAAAAGTTTCATAGAACAAGTCAACTTCTTCAAAGTGAAAATGTGATCTTGCAAACATGTGCAGATTTGTATTCATCACTGGCAAAACAGCTGCACACATCAAGAGATGAGTTTGAGAGTTTTGAATCACTTGCAAAGGACATTTTCCCTGATGTACAAAGCAACTCAAACGCATAAGCATATAAGAAAGAGAATGCCCAACGATGGAAATGCACCAGAGGTCATTCTCAGTGCCAGAGACAAATTCCATATCTCCACTTTTTATGTAATTGTTGAAAAGTTAGAAATGGAAATGAAGAGGAGACGAAAGGTGTACAGTGAAATAGCAGACAGATACTCTTGTTTGACAAATGTTCCTAATGCCACCCAACAAGGTGCTAATTCCCAATTATTAGAAAGTGAAAGGTACTCAAAGACTTGTCAAACACTCACTGATGCTTATCCAGATGACATGAACAACACTTTGTCTGCAGAGCTTCAGCAGTTCCATTCATATGTTCTTCATAAGTTTAAACAACCAAGAAAACATCTTTCACTCACATGAAACTTTACAACACAATTACAGAAGAGAAACTAGAGAGTGCCTTTCCAAATGTTGAAATTCCCTTAAGAATATTTTTAACATTAATGGTCACCAACTGCACAACAGAGAGGTCTTTCTCACAACTGAAACATATAAAGAAACCCAAATAGATCATTTATGTTTCCAGAAAGAGTCAACTCACTGTGTATATTAACAATTGAAGCAGACATTCTGAGAAGTATTAATTTCGAGGATGTTATCAGTGATTTTGTGAAAATGAAATGTAGAAAAATGCCTTTCAGGTCATGGATGTTGGAACTTTGATACATTTAACTTGTGAAATATTAAAATAGATGTTGTATTGCATTTTTGTAGACCTTTATGTAGCCAAAGCTTGGCTTAGTTTGTATAGTATATTGTGTTATCATATGAATAAATTTTTGTATTGCTGCAACCTGCATTGTATATCTGGCCAGACTGGTCAACAACTAAAATGGACTGGGTCAGTGTGGAAAGGAGGGGGGCATCAAGACTGGTCAGTGCTTAGGGCACCAGTGAGCCTTAATCTGCCCCTGCCCCCAGACCATCAATCCAACAGGACTTTCCCCAGTGACCTTAATGGCCAGTCGCTCCAGATGTGAAGCACTGAGAGCTCTATGTAAATCTTTCTTTTTTTCAGACCACAACTAAAAGGTATGGCTGACAGGCAGCCGTTCCACACCTGTTCCACACAATCCAATAATGGAACACTTCTGTCATTGCCCAAATAAGGTAATTAAGGGCAATGCATTAAATCCTATTAGTTCCTTCCACTGAGTGAGGTTTTGCTTCATCAAAGGAAGGAATCTAACTCCAGCAGACAAAGCTTCCTCCTTTCTCTGGAGCAAGACACCTACCTCATGTTCAGCAGAGTCAATTCACATGACACTTCATAGAGCATCTGGAGCAAATGACAGAGATTTCTGCTCCAAATGTTTATAATCTAACTGATGCACATGTGTGCCTGTGTGTGTTGATGAAACACTAAGCTGATAAGGTTGTATGTGTATGGGTAGCATGATTCTTCTTGTGTGATGTATTTCACCCATGCACCAGTGTGCACACATACAACAGCCCCCCCCCCCCACCAAATAATCTTGATGCTGAGAAAGGGAAACAACCAAGAGTGAGGAAGATAGCACAGGATCAAATAGCACAAAAGCAGGGGGCTATGCATACTTGGGCTTCATGTCATTTGGAGATACTGACTGTTAAGAAATCTCCACAAGAAACACAGACAAGGCTTCCAATTAAATGTGTTCAGTGTCACAAAATCAGCGCGACCCAGTTTTGCTTATTTAAATCCCACTGAAATAAACAGGACGTGAGTGCACAGAACAGTGTGCAAGACTGCAGCCTTACTGGAGATGGTGTTTTGTTATCCTGACCCATTCATACCACCTTTGTGTCATAACTGATTACAATCTCATCGTCTTGGCACTGCTTTCTTCGCTGCATCCGTCATGCAAAAAGGGGGGAGTGGGAACTTAGCTGGCACCCAGCTACACTAATTCTCTTTTCCCTTCTTTGGGAACTGGATTTATAATAATCGTAGCTTTCCTGGAATTTAGCAATAAATCATCGCTTTCTTTATTTAACTGCATGATATAATGATAACTACTCTCTAGCCAGAGCAAGTATTAAAACCATAAAAGAACAGCATTTCTACAAGCCTTAGAGAAGGGTAATAAGAATGGCGCAGTTTGTTATTTTCAAGGAATGAAGGCTGTCTGGCACAGCTTCACTTAGAACAGGCTAAAGAATTGGCCTGCCTTCTTAAAGGGCTGGATTTCATTGCTGAGTGTCTCAGAAGAATTTGATCTAATGGGCAATAAAAAAGAGCAGGTGACATTGCTACTGGATCATGAAGAACACCATGTGCTCCACCAGATTTTATTGGTGATCCCATTAAAAAGTTTCTACCAGGATTTATATTTTAAAGAAAAATCGGAAACATTAAGGCATGGGCAGCAAACATTAAGGCAGGGACTGAGTACACTTTAGATTCCAAACGAGGTTTATTGTCAGTTCTTAGACACACATAAAAACTGGTGTAGTCCAGGTAGCCCAGGGACTGAACGAAGGCAGGCCTAGCAAATCTGAATCCAAGTGTGTTGTGCTGCATTCATTCTAAGCATTGCTTCCCACTGCAACCTCTCCCTAACCTGCATGTGCACATACTAGAAAGTTTTTCTAACCAAAAGAAACAACCTTGTTCTTTATTAAATGCAATACACCCAACCACACAAAAATTTAATTCTTACTGCACCAGGCTTTTTTAAAAAACCTACATAAAATATGTCCAGCTGCATGTCAAAATAAACTCTGAAACCATTGTAAAATTTTGTCCAAAGGTTCACCCATAGGGAAGAAAACATTTTAAATCAAAAATGGTGAGAGGTAGAGATATTCCAGACTTGAACAGTGCGTACCTCTTTAGGAAATGCCCTGTCCATGTCCAAGTATTTGTACTCTATAATTTTTATTCTTAAGTGGTGCCAAGTTTATTATAAGGTCTGGTGCCTAGGATGAGGTCTGGACACCCACCATAATCTTTCATGATCCCTAAGAATACAGAAGTAGGCAATTTCTGTTTAAAGACATGTACAATTATCAAAGCACACAGACTAATTTTGGGCACATTGCTCTCTGTCTACACTGATTAGCACTATAAAGAGTTGGTGGCATCTTATAAACAAATATGTATGGCACTCACATTGTCAGATTTATAACAAAATTATGTTATCCATATATGTATTTGTTTTCTCAAATTATATTGGACTTATATTACTAGTAGCAAAGCCTGTTGTAGAATCAATACAATGAGCTCTAGAAAGATGCCAGCCTTGCCCTCCCTGCCAAATGACAGCCTGTCTCTGCCCACCGCCAACTCAGCGGGCTTGGATGGGGGCGCGGTGGTAGGTGAGCATGGGGCCAGCTGAGGGAGAAGCCACGGCTCTGGCGCATCTTCAGCAGGGGAAGGGGTAGCAGGCAGAGACAGGAGGTCATGGCAGAGGGGAGACTTGAGGCAGTGACAGCTGCTCCGCTGGGCTTGGCACACAATCAGCAATGGCCTGCTCCCCTCACTGGCCGCTGGGGATGGAGACCTCGAATGGGCTCCATCAGACAGACCTTTGTGCTAGGCAAGGGGAAGGTAAGTGGGGCCGCAACTTGTGCCCCCAGGCCACCCACTCCACCCTAAGAAGTGGTGCTTACCAGGACAGGACGGGCTGGGAGTAGATTGACAGTGGCCGACCACAGAGAAGCTTTGGTGGTCTCCGGTTCCTGTTCATTTCCCCCTCTCTGTGTGGGAGGGGCACTGCTGTGGGTATTAGGTGTGTCAAGGCTGATTACTCCTCAGATGAGGAAGAGGCAGGGAGCAACCCAGCCTCCTCTGGAGTCAGCCCAGAAGAAGAACCCTCAATACCTGAGAAGGAAGAGTCCCCAGCAGCTGCACAGGAGGTGCAGCCAGAAGGAAAGGCTGATCCTGACCCTGGCCCAGCACCCCCAGCTGCAGACACCCCAAGGCCAGACTCCCTGCCTAGTTCTCCTGAGTGCCCCAGACGTAGGGCATGCCAGAGGCTGACTATGCAGGAGCGAAGAAGGAGTGCCAAACTTCAGCTCCTGCAGAGGCAGAGGGAAGAGCTGTAAGCTTTTGCAGACTCAACCCCAGGGAAAGAAGGACCTGCTCAAAAGCACTCTGTGCACCTGGTTCAACATGGCAGCAACTTTGCTCACTCAGACCTGCTCGTGTGCATGCGCGCGCAGCAGCAGCTCCTTGTCCTTGCAACCTGCAACCTTGACTTGACTTCCCGGCTCTTTGACTAGGGCTCTGTGACTGACCTTGATTCAGGACTGTGTTTACAAGCTTCCAGTGTGTGGTCTCTGTGGCAGCCAGCCAAGACAGCACAGGCACTATGCAAAGCGAGTGTCTGTCTGGTAGAGAAAAGGGAAGTAGAAAGCTGGGCAGGTTGGGTCAGGGGCAAGAGTTCTGTGCGACTGCTGCTGGGAGGGGGTGGCTGCGAGACTGCTCCAGTGACGGGGGAGGGAGAGGCAAGCAGGCTGGCCAATGAAAGGGGCCCTCCCGGCTTGGTTTCGATTTCTGTTTCCCGTGCAAGCAGCCCATTGAAGGCAGGAGGCCTTGAAGTATTTGTCCTGTCCATTGCCTCACACCTTGCTGAGCCTGAGATGCTGGCCACCACCTCCGCAGCCACTGGATCTGTACAGCATCGGACTGACAGGTCAGGGACCCAAAGGCTGTGGAAGCATGTGGAATATTCAGAAAAGAGTCACACAAAAACAGGATTATATATAAGGAGAGATTCTATCTGTTCCCCCCACCCAGTTCCAGAGGCTACTTAACTGGTTTGGTTGCCTGTGGAGGAGACAACACTAGAGTAAGATTACCATCCTGGAATTACAACTGATCTCCAGACAACAGAGAACAGTTACCCTGGAGAAAATGTCATCATATCCCTACTGAGCTCTACCCACCCAAAAACCCCTGCCGTCTCCAGGAACTGCCCCCATATCTGCAGGAATTAACCAAGCCGGAGTTGGCAACTCTATGTAGAAACTTATGGTGTTCTTGTAGGGTTTTTTTATTTAGAACTATAAAAAGTTATGGCAAAGAATTATTTAGATTCTGCTTCTTCATGTTACTTTAGGCCAAACCCAAAGGATAGCTCCAGGGCTCTTTTTGTAGCAGGAATTCTGTCCCGCCATGAGCTGCCACGGCTCTGTTGCGGGCTGTTCCCAGGCACCAACCAGCAGAACGAGAGAGCGGGGAGAGCTGCAGGAAGTGGCAGTGCCTCGCCACCCCCACATGGCACCGGCAACCTGGTTCGGCCCCTGGACCGACAGGAGCTGGGCTGAGAGATGGGGTCCGAGTGAGCTGCCACGACATGGAGTCATGGGGAGTGGTGGGCCGGGTCACCCCATCCACCCCACCACCGAGGAACAGCCCACCTCCGATGGCCCCAGCACCAGAGGCTTGGAGGTGGGAACGAGCCTGGTAGCTGGAGGGAAGCGCCAGGGGAGGCAGAGATGCGGGGGTGGCCCGTACCCATCCTGTGGCACCTGGGAGGGTATGGGCCGATGAAGGCACTGCCCAGACATGCCCATTGGCAACCCTGACGAAAGCATCCTGGGCCCCAACAATCCCCAGCGTGGGAACCCAGCTTACTTCACTCCAGGAGGATCGAAGAGTGACAGAAGGGGAAATGGGAACCAAGCTCTACAAGCCCTGCAAAGATGCTGACACCAGCTCCTAAGTGCCAGGGGAGGCAGGGTTTCCAACCTGAGCTTAAAGGAAGGAAGCCCCCAGCCAATGGAGCACAGAGCCCGAGGAGACAAGCAGCCAAGGAAGCCTATGGGGATCAAGAAAGGGTTGGAAGGATGGGCCAGGTGTTGGTGGAAGGGAATAAATGAGGGGTGGAAGCCTGAACCAGAGAGGAGACGAAAGGAGACTGAAGGGAGTTGCCTGCCAGCTGAGAGAGACTTGGAGGCCTCCCAGTGTGTGTGCTCCTGGTGGAGAGTAGGCAGCCAGTGGTGACGCAACCCTGGGCCCTCTCCTATATCTGAGGTTCCCGGCTGTACCTCTCTGGACATTCCTTTGGCCAACTGGGTCCTAGCTAAGTTTGCCCCCCCCCCCGCCCCAGGCTGGACGCGGAGCCTGACAAACTCCTTTGCATATTAGGCAACACACTCCTAATGTAGCCAATCCTCCAAGAGCTTACAGTAGCCCCTGTAAGAAATGCTCTGTAAGCTCTTGGAGGATTGGCTACATTAGGGGTGTGTCGCCTAATATGTAAAGGAGTTCCTGCTACAAAAAGAGCCCTGGATAGATCCATTCTACCAATTCCAAATCCACAACATCATTCAGTGTTTTTAAACTTTATAATACAGTGAAATTATACTTATGCTATCTAATAAGATCAAGTCCTTAACAGTCAAACAGCAACACTTGCCAACCTGGTGGAGCCTGGAGGTGACACCTGGACATCTCCTAGAATTACAACAGATTTGATTGAAACTGACAGAAATCAGTTCCCCTGGAGAAAATGGCCGCTTTGGAGGGTGAACTGCATGCTATTATATTAGGTCCCTCTCCTCCCTGCCCTCCCAAGGCTCTACCTCCAAATCCCCAGGAATTTTCCAGCCTAGAGTTGGCAACCCTATATACTGGCATTTTTAAATTAATACTCAAGTGGCCTGTCATCCTCTTGCATCCCATAATACATATGTATATGCCATCAAATTGCAACCAATTTATGGTAACCCAGCAAGGGGCTTTCAAGGCAAGTGATAAGCAGAGTTGGCTTGCCTTTGCCTTCCTTTGCAGAGTGTTTCTTGGTGGTCCTGTTGTTTTAAATTTTAATCTCTTGTATAACTGTATTTATTTAAATGTTATGATGTATTTATTGAATGCTGTAAACCCCCCTCAGCCGTATCTGGGAGAGGGCAGTGTAGAAATCCAATATAGTAGACATCTAGGTATTTGAAATAAGGTAAGGTGCTAGACTAGATGAACCTTGGTCTGATTCAGTAAGCAATGTTTATGTTGTGCACAAATAGCTTTCTACACAACCACATAGCTCCAAATGCAAAGCTTCATTTAAGCTTAAGTTATAGTGCTATCCTTGTTGCTGTTGCCACTTCACTGTAACTAGCACAGCTGGTGTGCAATGGACTTCAGCTGATCCTCACAGCAAAGGCTCAGGAGATTAATTCCCACATGGTTTCATACTGCAAAGATAGCGGTGCTGCTCTTCCTCGTACACTTGCTTTCCTTTAAGAGGGACAACAATGAAGAGCCTGCTGAACTTCTTTGAACTCAACTCCCAATGTTCCAAGCCTGAGTGAACGTGTCACCCCAACCCTGTTTGGGCGGTGAGTCGAATTGGGCTCGCCCGCGAAGCCAGATGGACACATTGTGGCTTCAGATGGTCCTCCGGGATCCGTTGCCCCCTGGCGACTCGCTAGATGAGCTGGTCGAGGATTGGAATAACCGACTCTCGGCGGCCATCAACAATATCGCTCCCAGACATCCTCTGTGCCCTCGACGGAGGCTGGCTCCTTGGTATACCCAGGAGTTGAGGCTGATGAAACAAGGGCTCAGACAACTAGAGAGACAGTGGCAGCGAGCTCGTGACAAAACGTCAAGAGCATCTTATCGAATGTTTATGAAGTTGTATGAGATGGCAACCAAGGCCGTGAAGAGGAAGTTTTACGTGGCTGAGATCGCATCTGCAAGCTCACGCCCAGCACAATTGTATAGAACGATTCGGTCTCTAACTGAGAGCAGACAAAATGTGAGGGAATTGGATATTGGCTGCGAGGCTTTTGCAAGCTATTTTGCAGATAAATTCTTGTCACTTTGCCACAACCTCCCAGCCACACCTGAGACAGTATCCAAACTTGAGACTCCATGCACATCTTCTGGTCCCACTCTGGATCACTTCAGACCTCTCAGCCTAGATGAAGTTGATAGGCTGATCTCAACTGTACGCCCAACCACCTGCAACCTTGACTCGTGCCCCTCTTGGCTAATTAAAGCTGGCCGAGAGGGGTTCCGAGGTTCCCTCAGGGATATTGTCAACAGGTCCCTATTAGAGGGCCTATTCCTTGGGGCTCTCAAGGAAGCAATGGTCCGTCCTCTCCTAAAAAAAACATCATTAGACTCGGCCGAATTGGCCAACTATCGGCCAGTCTCTAATTTGCCCTATTTGGGCAAATTAATAAAGAGGGCGGTGGTGTTGCAGCTGCAGGTCTACCTAGCTGACACTTCCATGCTAGACCCATTTCAGTCCGGCCTCCAGCCGGGCCACAAGACTGAGACAGCACTGGTCGCCCTCACAGATGACCTCTGAAGGCATCTGGATCGGGGTGGGACGGCGGTGCTCCTGTTGTTGGACCTGTTGGTGGCGTTCGATATGGTCGACCATCAGTTGCTCACCCACTGCCTCGCCAGCGTGGGGATTCGGGGCCTTGCCTTGCAATAGCTTGTCTCCTTTCTCCAAGGTCAGGGACAAAGGGTGGCGCTTGGGGAGAAGTTGTCCCAAAGGCACCCATTGGTTTGTGGAGTGCCCCAAGGGGCAGTTCTCTCCCCAATGTTGTTTAATATCTACATGCACCCCTTGCCCAGATTACCCGGAGGCATGGGCTAGGGTGTCACCAGTACGTGGATGACACCCAGCTCTATCTGTTGCTGGGTGGTCAGTCTGGCTCTAACCCGGAAGATCTGGACCGAGCGCTGCAGGATGTAGTGGGCTGGCTCAGGCTGAGTCACCTGAAACTGAATCTGATGAAGATGGAGGTCCTGTGCCTGAATCGGAGTGGTATGGGGTTAGGGATCCCTCTCCCGGCCTTCGGGGGGGCACCACTAGTGCCAGCACCGAGGGTCAGGAGTTTGGGAGTGCTCCTGGATGCTTCCTTGCCAATGGAGGCCCAGGTAGCAGCCACTGCCAAAGCAGCCTTTTACCACCTTCGGCTGATCAGGCAGTTGGTCCCCTTCCTTGAACGCAATGATCTGGCATCAGTGATCCATGCGATGGTCACCTTGAGGCTGGATTACTGCAATGCTCTCTACATGGGGCTGCCCGTGGGGCAACTCCGGAGGCTGCGGCTGGTGCAGAACGCAGCGGCCAGGCTGTTGATGGGACTTCCCATTCGGGAGCATATCCAACCTGTGCTAAAGCAGTTGCACTGGCTGCCAATAGCGTTCCGGATACACTTCAAGGTACTGGTTTTGACCTTTAAAGCCCTATATGCTCTAGGGCCTGCCTACCTGAGGGACTGCCTTTCCCTGCATGTTCCCCTGAGAGCACTGCATTCAGGGACCCAAAACTGTCTGGTCCCCCTTGGCCTACGAGACGCCAGGCTAATGACAACAAAAAACAGGGCGTTCTCCTTAGCTGCATCGAAGCTGTGGAATGAGCTCCCAGCTGAGATCCGAGCTCTATGGGATTTACAACAATTCCGTAGAGCAGTAAAGACCAAGCTCTTCCAGCAAGCATTCTAATGGGCTGCCACACCAGCAGCGCCACAATAACAGCAGTATAAGCACTTGATGTGCTTAGTATACTGGCACCAGCACTTTATATAACACACACACAGGGCCGGCTCGCCCACTAGGCGAGCTAGGCGCTCGCCTAGGGCGCCGGCCCTGCAGGGGCACCAAAATGCCCCCCCCCGTGAAAAGCCCCCGGCTGCCCAGCACCGACAGCCCTGGCTTTCCTGGGTGCCTCGCGGGTGCGAGGCGCCCAGAAAAGCCGCCGCCGCCGCTGGGAAGGAAGGAGCAGGCATTCAAAGCCCACCCCTTCCCTGGCTCTCCCGGGAGCCTCGCAGTTGTGAGGCACCCAGGAGAGCCGTGCCGCCACCGTCGCTGGGAGGGAAGGGGCGGGCGTTCGAAGCCCACCCCTTCCCCAGCTCTCCTGCACTGGGCCATCTCCAGGCCCCACCGGGAGGCTGGCATCCCCGGTGGGGTGGGCGCCCCAGGCTGTCCTGCCTAGGGCACCCAGACACCTGGGGCCGGCCCTGCACACACACGGAATGCCGCCTTATCTTATTGTATTTTAATTGTATTTTAATATAATTTAGTATGTATGTACTGTATTGTACTGTTTTTAGATGGAGTAATACTGTGTTTTAAATTGTATACCAGTTTTAACTGTTGTAACCCGCCCTGAGCTGCCTTGGCGGGAGGGCGGGATAAAAGCTTAATAAATAAATAAATAAATATATAAATAAATAAATATGGCTAACCCTCCACTGACCTTCACGTTTCATTCATCTGAGGTTTGTGGGGTAGTAGGCTTGTTTTACCTTCCCATCCTGCCATTCCACCATGACAGGGAATGGTTATGAAGTGTGCTGTACCTCAAAAACAAGGGACTAGGTCATCTTCTGTACTGATGTGCCTGAGAAACAGCCTTAAACTCTCCCTGCCTTTGGACCACTGGCATTCTGCCAGGAAAAAGTACAGAAACAAGAACTGCAAGATGAATCCTACCTTGAACAACGTCCCTCCAGCATTGCCCTGAAACACAATTCCACAGAGGCGCGGGCAGAAAGGGAGACCAAAATGGCCGTGGAAAGGGGCCACACCCCTCCTGCAGCCACATCCCACCTGCCACTATGCTACCCTTATCGCATGGAGGGACAAGGAGCCAGCTGTAGGGAATGGAGACACCACTGCACTTCCCCTTGCTCTCCGAACCCACCCAGGCCATCAGGGAAAAAGCAGGCACAACTGTGCTTCTCTTCTCCAGCCTCACTATGCCTCAGCGGGCACAGAGTTCAGATAGGTACTACTGTGCCTACTGCACCAGAACTGCAGTGGCAGGGTGAAGCCAGGCACTGCTGTGCCTGTGCCCTTCTCTAGCTGTACCTTGCCAGCATGGGTCAAAGTCAGGTGCTGCTGTGCCTGTACTCTTTGTTGCTGGCATGGGTGCTGCTGGGCCAGTGTGGGGGAATTCAAGTGCTGCTGGCATAAGGTGAAGCTGGGTACTATTTGGGGCTCTGACGTCCTGTGTAGGAAGAGGCATATGCACAGTGGCTCCTGACTTCACCCTACACTGGCAGTGCCTGTACTCCTCACCTGCCCAGCCAATTACAGTTGGCTCCATACTCCTAGCCACTTCACCTGAACTAACAGCCCCATATTTTACTGTATTATTGCCTCAAGAACTTATAAAGAGTGGGCCTGTCAAACAACCAGTTTCACCATTCCTGTGAGGAAATACCTTTAACTTAGCAGAGGCAGAGAGATCATGACTGCATGTAGAACACATCTGCCTTAACCCATGGTTGAGCTAGGCCAGCAAGTTAATTCACTTTGTCTTGGAAATATGGACATTTCTCAAAAAAAAGTATGAAAGATCCGACAAGTACTGGAATAAAAAAAAATGAAATCATCCTCTCTAATATCAAAGTAATCCAGCACTTTTCACTACGCCAGTAAAACACCCACAAGCAAGGCAGGAATCTTTATATACTGAGCGGATTCTCTCCCCAAATCCATGGTTTTAGTTTGAAACATTTTAAACTATTATTATGCATTGAAATTTCTTTTGTGAAAATGTATGGCAAATTTCTTGTTCTTCCTTTGTGGGAGATGTCATGTTTCTGCTATGGCTTATTTGCTGATGCAATAACAACTGACAAACCCCTCCCTCCCAAAAAGCCTCATTAATTTGTAAATTTAAAGATGAAAGGAAAAATAGCCCGACAAAAATTGAACATGCCCATTGCTCTTCAGGAGCCATGGGATGTTGAGGGCATGTGAAAAATGAACATGAGGGCTGTTTGTTCTGTCTCTAACAACTCTGAGAGATCAAGGAGTCTTTGAACTGTGAAAGCATCAGAAACCCAAACACCTGAGGGGCAGTAAAATTAGGGTTGGGAGATGTGTGTTGAGAGGCATGAATTTCTCAAATTCAATTTCACACACCCAACTATCCCACAAAGCACTGAGAGAAAGATGTAATATCCCACCCTGTGCTCAGGAAAGCGCCTTACTCACTTACCTCCTACCGTCAGGTCAGAGCAACTGCAGGGGTTCAGAGCTCATTTATTTCCAACAATTCCTTAAGCCCCACCCCCCTTGCCCATTCATCCTTCTCCTTAAAAATCTATTTATTTTTATCCTGTCCTTCTCCATGGAGCTCAGGGTAGTATCCATGTCCCCCACACCCTTACCTTATCCCAACCACAATCCTGTCAGATTGGTAAGGTGAGAGAGAGAGTAACTGGCCCATAGGCATCCAATGGGCATGGATTTGAACCATGTTCACCCAGGTCTTAGCCCCACACATTAACCACTACATGAGACTAGCATGTGAGACACACATATGACTCATATTCTGTTTAAGGTGAACAACAGTCACTAGTCTGGAATTTTTTATTTTAAAAAACATACATTTGGGATATTTAAAGCAGTCATCTGGAAAGCCTGAAGAATATTAGTTATGTTATAAAGAGCTATTGTTATGACAGATAGATAGATAGATAGATAGATAGATAGATAGATAGATAGATAGATAGATAGATAGATAGATAGATAGATAGATAGATATAAACATACAATTGGAGTTCATCCATACAATTGGAGTTCATCATATCACAAGCCAATATAAAACCAAGGAAGTAAATATTGCTTGCTTCTCTGTGTAGGCCATTTTCAGTGTAAGACAAAATCTTGGATCTCAACCTGTCTGTTCTTCCTCATTTCTAAAACTAGTCCATGACAACCTGAAGCCCCAAGATTTTGTCTCAAAGGGCAGCTGTCAACAATAACCATTTTCTCTCTCTCTTTCTCTTTTGGCATCTAAAATTCTCAGGGATTAGCCTAAGCTTTTGGGTACCAAAGAGTTTTAATTAAAAGTAGATTGACTAGATCAGTGAACTGAAACACAAAGTCCTTGTGTGCTAAAATAGATACCGAACTTCTTCCCCAGGAACCAAATTAAAATATTTCCATGATTACAGCTAACACTTAGACATTAAGTTCTGGGGTTTTATAATTTGGTCTAAGTACAGGAAATGCATTTATCTTTCATGACAGGCTAAAGCTATAATCATAATACTCTGAGTATTTCAGGCAGACTCTTGGGGCATGAGAATCTGGAGCCCGATTAAGGCAAACCTTACACTTCCTCTCTTTCCCAGCTCTCTGCTGCTTCAGTTCTCAATGAGAGAAGCATCATCATATAAAAACTGAGTTGCAGAGTTAAGTTCCCCTGAAGTACAGAGATAGACTAATGCTAAGGAAGGAAATGACTGCTAGACAAGTAAAACAGCAAGGAACTATACAAGATGTAGACGACCAGTTTATAATTGAAACTAATTTTTTTTAAAAAAAAAAAAACACCCCATTTCAGTCACAGGATTCATCTTGTCAGAACTTGCAGTAACATCCCATTTTCAGGTATTGAAGGACCATGGCCAAGAATATTTGGAGCCTCTAGATTAATTCTTCTGTGGGGCTGTACTTTGGAATATATTAAATATTAATGCCATTAACTGGAGTATTTTTAAACACAATCAGCACATATCTATTAAGAAAAAAATCATTCTGTAGCAAGCTAATTTCCTTTTTTTAAAAGAATTGAGTTTCATGAAGAAAATTCATGTAGCATTTGAGTGTTCAAAGCATTTAACATATGTGATCTCAGTACTTCTGACCATAATCATATACTGAAGGTATTTTTATTCCCATCAGCTAGCACCCACATGCTGGGAGGCTCTTAGAGAACTGTAAGATGGGAGGCAATCTTACCCTTCACAGTTCTGTAACTTCTCAGGCTTATTTCCTCTCTTGCCCTTTTACTCTCAGTGTCAGCATTCCAAACCTCTTTGAGCATATACAGTTTTCAACAAGCTGCTTTAAGGTTTCTTCCCTTTGATTAATGCACAAGTTTATTTTTGCATACCTAGGGAGTCCTCTACCTTTTTCTTATGCAGCATGGGTTCTTTACTACTAGAAGGAACTTTACTACTAGAAGCCACTTGACTACTAGAAGGAACAATACTGTGACCCAGCTGTATGAGGTAAGGTGTAGGCTTTAGCCCTTCAGAACTATGGCCCCGAATGCAAACTTTACTAAACCACATAGAATACCTTGGGAGCAATATCCCCTGTCTGGACAGTTCTGCCCTGAATTGTATTTCTTGGTCACTCTGGAAAGTGACAGAGAGATTCAATTCAGGAACTTACTTTATATGTACAGTTCTAAATATGAATCTTTATTCCTATACTTTAGACCATTATACTTGAAAGAATGTGCCTTTGCAGCTGTTTTCAGAAGTCCTGTGAGAAAAATGCATGTGTATTGGGACTAGAGCATTTGTGGCTACAAGAAACATCTGTTTTCCTATAGAATAAACTCCCCCCCCCCAGATTCCATGAAAAGTGTCACACTTGTTGGCCACTACAGTAGGATGGAATTTGGAAGAAGTTCATAGTATCACTCCCACTTGCTAGCTAATCATATGTACTTTAAAAAACAAAACTCTGAGAGCATAAACTCTGAAATACCAGAAATACCACTGGGGAAGAAAGTCATCTCACCAAAGTTCCATTGACTGAAAGAAGGAAAACAGACGTGTATGGTTGCAGTGTCTCCCAACACACTCTTGGAAGGTGTAGAGACGTGTGCAAAACAGCTTAGAGAAATGAAAGATATTCTCCATCTCTTTTTTTGACACATTTGCCAATCAGCTCTCCAACTGTTAGCCTCTCCTGGGTGAATACTACTGATCTGCCTAATGAAGCCTGAATTATGAATTCCAGCCTCCATCTTTCATAGGATAAATTCTCATTTTGCCCCACATAAGGAATGGCTTTTGCAGAATTTTGATGGTGTATGTGACAAAACTGGTTTCTCCATCATTCTTTTAAGAGGAGCACGGGCCTTTTAAAGATCTTTAAGGTTTAGGTTTACCAGTCAGCAAAAAGACTACAGCAGTAAGGAGCAGTTCAGGAATATAATAGCTTGAATGTTTGAGTTTGGCATGCAGTTTTGCTCAAGAGGTTAAACGCTATGCCATCATCTTATTGTTTATTTATTTCCTACCTTTTCTCTATGGAGTTCACAGCACTTCACGTTTTTCCATTTTATCTCCATAACAATTTCAAAGAAAGGCAGTGGTCCTATTATACTATGTATGTTCCTGATAGTTGCTACTTGGTAGCCAAGTGGTATAACAGCCCTAACAGCCCAGACAAGCCCAATCTTATCTTCAGCCAGTAACGCTAAGCAGGGCCTGTATTTGGATGGGAAACCAAACCACCAAGGAAGAACTGGAGCTGCTATGCAAAGAAGGTAATGGCAAATCACCTCTGCCCATGTCTTGCCTTGAAAACCCCATGGGGGACAATTTCACCGAGTCACCAAGAGATAGTTACGACTCAACAGTGCACTTTATCTTTTACCAAGTTCCAAAAGGCCTGCAAGATGGAGCTCATCAGCCAGGCCTTCATTTGAGGCAGCGGATATCCACTGGCCTCCCCCTTCCTTCCCCCTGTGAGTCACTGTTATGTGTCTGTTGAGGTATAATTTATTCTAAAGTACTAGTGTTTTATTTATTGTATGTATTTTGTTATTCTGTTTTTATGATATAAATCTGCACTCAGCAGATTCTTGTAGGCTGGAACCCACCCTGAGCCTGCTTTGTGGGGAGGACAGGATATAAATTGAAATAAATAAATAAACAAACATGGCAGATAGTTTTGATTTGGAGTCAGCATGCTCCTCAAGAAGATGAGGCTTGTGGAGTGTTTTCAGAAAGATGCATTTATGAATTTTTCATTACAGGACACTGCATCTCTTCCTATAATATTTGATGGTATTGATCGTATCTGCAAACAATTGATGAAGGCATCTAGAATGCTGACTACGGGCGTATGTCTACTGTGTATTTTCACACATGAATCTCCTTTTTAAATATCACAGAACAGAGGCGATCAATCCATCCTTGGAAGCTCAAAGACCCATATTTTGCTGTACCATGTGAAGTAGCCCTAAGATGCAAGACAGATTTGAATTCCTAGGTCCAAATACATCCAGTGTTGGACCAAGCTAACAAAAAGATCAGCTGAGCAATTATTCCCAAAGTTTTTAACTTTCCATAACCTACTTCCTCATTTCAGATCCTAGACTGCGGAATTTGAAGGACAGAGCAAGTAGCAGAAGATTTATTTTATGTTAGGCTCTTTTATAACCAAATGCTCTATTGTAGTACTAAATCTGGCAGATTTATACAGTCCCAGATTTTAACATTTACTTACAAAGGTCTTGTGTAACCTTTCATATTCTTATTACAATGTTGTCCTTAACAATGAGTTGGCAGATTCTGATGGCCTCCTACGATACATCTGACCTTTTCAGAATGCTGTATTTTGTATGTTAATCCTACTTTCCTCTACTTTGTTCTGAGGCTGTAAACAGAGCAGGGCAAATGACAGAGTGGGTATGTATTCAGCCAAGAAGACAGTTTAAAATTGCATATCCTGCCTGGTTTTTGGTCTGTACCATTATCCAAACTGGTTTAGCCAGGTAGGAGAAAGGTACCTGAAGTCAACAAATTTGGAACAGACTTATTGTAAAACCCCTTTAAATGCTGAAATCTGAAGGGGGAGAAAGTACTGGTTGCTTGTTCAGAACAGTACTAGTAGTATGTTTACTTATAATCTAACACCATTTTAGAAGAATTTTATATCTTATAAATTCTCCTATTGTTTCTATACATTTTGATATAAAATTCAATAGAAATAGTAGTATTGGATCTGTCCCTAGTTGGGAATGTATAGTCATAGGTTTGGATCCTGCCAAACAGTTCTGCAAGTGCAAGGGGGGATGATTTTCCTTGATTTCCCCTACCACTGTAGACTTGCATTCCCCTTTCATGCTGTTCCTGGGGGAACCCTGACCTTCAGGAATAGTATTTCAGTGGCAATTTTGGCTTCAGCAAAAGTGAGGAAAGTAGATAACTTATGCACAGTTGATGGAAATCCTTCCCTCAGTGGAGCTTTTCAATGGGATCCATGCCATAATAAATACTGTGATTGCAATTAGATTGATGTTAATGAAAATAAGGGGTATGATCAGTTAAAAGCTAGGATGAAAGGCAATAGATCTTCGTTTTTTTAGTTTTTTTCAAAGAAAACAATTATCAAATTTTGTCCCTAGTTTAACAGCATTAATACTTTTTGGAAAAAGGAAACCTATATTGGCTCAGATTAATCAATGGAGAGCTGTAATAGTCTGTTTTATAGTTTTATGTGAAATAACAGCTGGGAATAGAGATACTAAGAGCTGGAAATATATTTGAGAAAAGATATATAAATATATCTTAATTTCTACCCTGAGAGAGAACAGTTACAAAATGCTGAGCTCATGTGTTTCCTACCACACCAAAAAATTATCTAAGATTTAGCAGTAAGTGTTGGAAATTATGATAATGATTGAAGAAAATTTTAAACATTGCTGGAGGCTCTTTGATAAAGCTAAGGCATATTGGTGACAAGTAACTGGCTACATAAATATAAAATTGAAATATAATTTTGTTCTAGATTCTAAAATGTGTCATTGATTTACATAAAACAATCCATCTGAAGGAAACAAGAAATGCTTTTCTGTAGGATAATGGTAGCTAGCATTATGTAGATCAGATACTGGAAAACCATGGAAAGTCATAAACTAAGAAAATGGTGCAACTTTGAAATTTGGTGATTATGAGTAAAATTACTTCCTGGATTCAAGATCAAGAAGAGTCACAAAGGAATGATGGCTACTACAAAGAGGACTGGTTACATTTTTTAATTACTGGAATGCTAAATATGTCAGAACTAAAGGGAATCTAATCCTTTTGTGACACAAACTTGTTCTCTTTATATACAAGCAAGTAATCCATGAAACTCATGGGGGGAATCCCATCCTTCCCCGTGGCACTTGGTGGCAGCTCCCAGTCACCCCCTAACCTGCTTGCCCACCCACTTGCAGCATTGCTGCCTCCATCTGCCTGGCTCATGAGGTTGTGATAGAGAGGAATGGCCCACTCTTCCTCTCCCTTGCTCTCCTCCTTCTGCCTCTGTCTGCCTGGCTCATGTGGTGGAGGATGCTCCCACTCCTCCACCAACTGCCCACCTGTTGTGCCACCACCTTCACCTGCCTGGCTTATATGGCAGCAATAGAGGCTCTCACTCTTCCTCCACCACCTGTCTGCCTCCCTCAAAATGGAGCTCAAGATCTTGTAATGTCGCAGACCTGGGGATCCCTGGAATTACAGCTCATCTCTAGACTACAGAGATGTTCCCTTGGAGAACAGGGATGATTTGGAGGGTGGACCCTCTGGCATTGTACCCACTGAGGTCCCTGTCCTCCCCAGACTCCACCACCAAATATCCAGGAGTTTCCCAATCTGGGCATGGCAACCCTACTCTCCCACCCACCTCTGGTGGCCAGGGAGGACCTGGCAACTATAATCTCAGTCTTTTCCCCAAAACCTAGGAGTGTAGTAATCATGAGTTTAAAAATATGTCTGGCATAGGATAAGGTTTCCTTGAACCTGGGAAACAATATTTAGGTGGTCCTGATACCACATATACCAAGAAAAAATTACCCTTGGAGTCAGGACTTCTTTTCTCCATAGCCATAATCCCTGTCCTAAAGGCCAAAAACACATCTCCTAAAATTAATAAATTTTAAATACTACTGGGATCCTTTTTAGGAAATCTTGTCGAGAGGTGAAATGTGTTTAACCGAATCCCAGTTTTTGACTGTTGTAGATTGGCACCATTCTTGTCTCCTGTTTTTCCTTTAGTTTTATCTTCCTCTATTAAAATCCTGCCAACATAAATATTTTGAAAGCATTTGCTTTGTGATTTATGTAAATACTCTTGATAAAGAATCATGGGCTGGATTTTGTCTAGGCAAATTTATAGAGGAGGGGAGGAGAAAGAATAAGAATTGTCAGCTGCAGAAGCCATCATCATCTGGTATCACTTGGCTCACAGATAAAACCACGCTGTAAAATACAGCTTAGACCCCCTTTGCCATCTCCATCAAAAGATAAGCAGTTGGACCTAATAGATGCAAATCTTCAATCATTTTGTTCCTTTGAGGAACAAAGCAATATTATTGCCTGATTCTAGAGACACCAACATACACTAGTACAAATTAACCAGGATCAAAACCAGGTAACCATTCCTAAAAAGGTATCATCAACCAACCCATACAGGTCCCCTGATAAGAATATGAATCAATCTTTAGCCACCCTTCTAGTTTTAACTACCCAGTCTTTGACTCGTAAGGAGCCACATGTTCTAAGCCCAACAAAAGGGAAAATTCCTATCCCTCTTGAGCCAAAAATTATAATTAGCCCGAAGAATAACACCAAAGTTGCCAGCATTAGATACTTAAATAGCAAAAGAATTGACTAACTAGGACCTGTGGACTCCATATTTTGTGTTGGAATATTGCTGGCTGGGCCTTGACAATTTGTTGTAAAGGCACTAAAGCATTTATGGCCTTCCTTTGATATTCTACTCCTTCCAGAGACTTGGCTAATGGACGAACCTGTTTTTCCTGTTTACACTACTCTCTTTCAGAGAGGTACCATAGGCCCGGGGAGGGGGGGGTAGGCATCCAGAAGTGATCCATCCTGTTATCGACCAATCAGCCTTCTCTCTTCTCTAGGAAAACTATATTCTGCTTACTTACTAAGGAAGCTCCTGGATTGGATGGAATCAGAACCCATAGTGGGGCATGAACAGATAGGACTTAGGCGGGGTTCCTCAACATATGACCATTGCCTAGTTCTCTATCACCTGTCTAAGAAATATTCATCTTTTTTTTTGGGGGGGGGAGATTATAGGCAGCTTTTATTGACTATTGTTGTTGAGAAGGCCTGGTGATTAACTACCCAAAATCTAAAATCCTAGTTTTCACCAAGACCAGAAAATGGAACCCATCTCAATGGTCTATCAGCAGTTCCAATATTGAGCAAGTCAAGATCTTCTCCTGTTTAGGGATTCTGTTCTCAGCAGATCTGTCTTGGACCTCCCAATTTAGAACAGCACTTAATTAAGCAAAACCTTGCACAAGCACCATAAATAGGTCCTTCTATAATAAAGGAGGGAAGTATATTCCTGGAGCACTGCAAGTGTTTATTTTGAAAGTGGCTCCCTTCATTCTTTACAGCTCAGCTATTTGGATTAAAGCTATCTCTGATAATATTGACCAATCGCTAGCCCAGTTCTTAAGGAAAATATTGAATATTCCCTGCTGCATATCAAATGTCATATTACAGACAGAATTTAGTCAGATATCCATGGAAGCAAGAGTATGGCTATTTGTCTTCAAACTGAGATTAAAACAGCTCTTTGCTAAAGATGGTTTATTTAACTCAGGATACCCACAGATCAACTTGGATGAGAAACTGATGCAAGTTGGAATATCGATTGATGATATTTTTGAGATAGGCAAAACCAAAGCATTTTCTCTGATCAAAAATGAGTTCTGGAAATCAATCATAGCAGTTTGATTCAAAGAGCCTGAAGAGTATGCTTACCCCTATTTTCTGGCTTTTCTTACCCAAAATCTTTACCCCCCCCCATAAGTACCATTCCCATGTTATTGCAGAGCTTTTTTGTTTGCAAGACTGAACAATGGTTTTGCAAAGGAGATTTTTGAATAGGCCCTACACTGACCCTTGTGGCTTTAACAGGATTGATACATCCTTTCACGCCCTGCTGGAATGCAGATTTTTTTTTTTTTTTGAGATTATGAGGGATTACTACATTAAGCCTTTATTCAACCAATCTGTCCCCCTATACTCTGGAAAACCTGGCTCTTTTTCTCAATGATAATAATCCTAAAATCATTCTAGCAACTGCAAAATTTGTCTCAGTCCTTTAGTCCTTGCATCTAAAAAATAAGAAATAAGTGTCTTCTGCTGCTCAAGATTTGTGAATCAATGAGCTTCTAGGGGTACAAAAGGAAAGGAAAGGAAAACACAGCTCTCATATAAATAGAAGCTGCTTTTTGAGAAGCTCTGCAGCTTTTCTCTTCCAGCGCAGGAGGTACAGTTTCAGTCATCTCTTCATTCAATTATTGCAATTTTGACTGATGACTGGCATGTGTAAAATAAACAGCCATCACAGATTGAACTCCACAGACCCAGTTGGTATCACACCTCAAGCTAGCTCATATGTGATCCCACTGAAAGTTCCGGAGTGATAACATATCAAATTACACATACATGCATGTACAATTGACTTCATCTTGCCTTCTTATGACTTTTAACCAGCTGCCAGTGATATAAACTAGCTAGTTGCCAGTGGTAAACCACTACCTTTGTGGTTCAAGGCTAAAGGTAGCCTTTTCTCCTCACTGGGTTTTAGAGATCTAAATGGCAGAGTTGGGTTTGTTTGTTCGTTTGTTTGGTAGCTTCAATTTGTAATTTATTCTCTGACGGCAACCACTATAAATTTGTTCTCTGACAGCAAGCCTTCTGGGAACAGTACAATCTGAAACACCTCTTTGCCTAACAAAGAAACTATATACACCAGCAAAACACTTGTTTTATTCTTGCTTGATTTGGAGGCCTAGTCCCTTCTGTATCCTTTATGATGAAAAGTGGCAAGTAAACACAGGAGAATACTTGCCACCACCAACGGGCAAGCCTAGAGTTACATAAAGGGAAAATGTGGTGTTCATAGAAATATTTGGGGCTTTAAACGAAGTTGGAAGCATCGCTTGATAGGAGATTCAGTTTGACAGGACAGGACACTGGAAGTAGGAAGTAGGAAGGCAGAGGTTTATCCCAGGCCTAAGCTACCCTACCAAGGCCCCGTTCACACGGAGCATTTGCCCCGCTGAAGGCATGGGAGCCCCACGGACTTTCTGTGCGTGATCATACGAGCACATCTGGGAGACATAGCACTCCTGTGGCCAAGCCGCGGCTTCCCTCCAAAAACGCAGAGTAAAAAACTACTAGGGTCGAAGTACTAGTTTCCGGAAACCCCGGGGCAAAGGCTGGCGTCTGATCACGGGAGCGCCAGTATCCCACAGTTTCCAATGCCGGCCCATGTCCCGGGGTTTCCGGATGTTGTAAGTTTCCATGGGATGCACACCAACGCTGAATGAGGCATGCGCATATGCAAAACACCGGCAGCGGTCCGCTCTCCCCTAATGGCACATGCGCACTTCGCAACAGCATGGCTTGCGTGGTCTGCTATGCCGCTTTTTTGCCATGATGCAACAGCGTGGTGTGATCAGCACTTGGAACTGGAGTGTGGCAACTCGGTGGCCCGTGTGATCGGGCTACCGTGCCTTATTTTGCTCCGGGGCGAACTGCCACGCCTCCCCCCCACGTTTTCTGGCCCGTATGACCGGGGCCTAAGTAATGCAACAGTTGTCAGGGTAAGGAGAAAAAAATGTCCTGTCCCTTTAACAGAAGCGTAATGGGATATTGTTTACCAGTTGATGTTTCTTATCTCCATGCTATAAAAAGCTTCAACTGTCCATTTCCATGCAGTAATCCTCTGTTAAAGGGATAATATATTTTTTTTCCTTCAGGCTTTGGAAGCCCTGGCTCTTGGACTTGTTTAAGTTATACAACACAGCCTGTTTGAAATATGAATTGTGAAGGTGGTGTCACACAACAAGGAGTTCCTAAAATTAGCCTTTATCTGGCAGTGCCTCCTGTGTTCCTCGTGTCAGAGACCAGATGCACTTTCGATTCTATAAGATTTTATCCTGCTCCACTGTCCAAATTGCTCTTCTATGTGCTGCCGCAGTGTTTTTGTTACCTTTTTGGGTCACAGAATCGTTAGCCTGGGACCCCTGGGAGCTTTGTGGGTGGGGCAAGGGGACATGACATCATGTGATGCATCGTCCAGTATTACCATAGAACTTCCCAAGCGTTGACTGACACTGACATCACATCCAAGTTTTCACCCATCTGTGACACTGATGCATTGTGCCAATGCCATTTCAACCGTCTGCTTTTCTCCTGCCGGCTCCAACACAAGGGCAGGTGAGAGGAACCAGCTGCTGGGAGGTTGCCCACTGGAAGCAGGCAAATGGACAGCCTTGTTCATTTTTTAAAAATAAAACTGACTCCTGCAGCCATTGATTTCCAGTACAGAGAGTGCTGTTTCAGTAACATCCAATATGTGCTTTTCATTCCTGTTAGCATTTGGTCTCAAAGTTGGGTTCTGCAGCCCAAATGCTACCAGGCTTACAATCTTCTTACAAGTCCAGTGAGACTACACCAGGCTAGTGAAACAGAGAAGCTTGTCATCCCATTGGCTGATTTCCAGCACTCTCCAATGTGGGAATTGTTTCTTAGGAAATGGAGGTCAAGACAGCTGTTGTCAAGAGTTTTCCATTTCAGTATTTGCTAATGTGATTGATGCGACACGTGTGCCCACAGCCATCAGCTGAGCTGCCTGAGAAAAAGGCAACAAAATGACAGATAGCATGGCTTACAGTTTTAAGCAGACTTTCCTGTATATTCTAAACAACTAGCCTCAGCAAGCACAGAAATATGTTTAAAGCAACACACACACGTGATTAACTACATGTTCTCCATCTTTCCCTCCTCAGCTACTTTTTTGTGTAAATACATCTATTCTATTGTGCCTTCCTCACAAGTTCAGCTATCAGATGTCAATTCAGTAACCAGTTTGGCAGGGAGAGCAGTCAGAATGGCTTCTTCTTTCAATGGGGACCCTCTTCCACTACCCTCCACCAAGTACTGAATAAGTTAACAGGAGGGAATGTGATGCTTGATTTACATTTCTTTGGCTATGGGCTCACAGCGCAAGCTGATGAAACCCCATTTTATGAGCACAACTGAAGAAGTTTGTGCAGTAAAAGAAATGGCTGGTGAAATGAAAAACAGAAGGACGAGAAGCTGATATGTTCTCATATAGGGACAAAAATGTATATCACATACCTACCTCACAGGGTTGTTGTGAGAATAAAATGGAGGAGAAGACAACATCTCATTGAGAAATATGGTGCAAAAGGCCCAACTTCGTTATTTGCCGCTTTTGTCGATCTGAAGGCGGCTTTTGATTCCATCTCAAGAATAAAATTGTGGGCCAACTTAGAATCCTCTTCAATGGATAGGAGGTTGTTCATGCTATTACATGCCCTGCATGACAACACCCACTTGAGGGTTCAGCTAAATAGGAAGGGAAATTTATCAGACCCTATTTATACCTATAGGGGAGGTTGTTTACTGGCCCCTTTTTTGTTTAATTTTTACATAAATGATATTGTAAGTTATCTGGATTCACCTAGCTACACCACCCAAAATGACATCAACACCACATTTCTATCCTGCTATATGCAAACAGTGCCACCCTTTTAGCTAGAACACTTGTTGGCCTTAGAAGAGTTCTCAAGAGATTTGCAGATTTCTGCATAAAGAAGGAACTGGAAAGAAATTATCAAAAAACCAAAGTCATCGCCTTTGGACCAAGACAAAAGAAAAGGATTTGGACTGTCAACGCACATTCCCTTGAGCAGGTTTCCTGCTTTAAGTATTTAGGTATGGTCCTCCAATGTACAGGCGCCAAAAAAGCTCATTTATAACATGTAGCAACTCAAGGTGAAAGAACTGCGAATGCCATTCTTAAATTTTATTGTATGAAGGGGGCACATTACGTTCTAGTGGCCCAAAAACTCTTTCAAGCAAAGGCGGTTGCACAAATGCTTTATGGCACTTTCATTGGTCCTTCAGCCTGTAGCTTCACTTCCCTTGAGAGGGTCCAGACCAAATTTCTCAGAGCAGTTCTACAGATCCCAAGATGCGTGCCAAATGCATTATTATGACTAGAAATGGGCACTCTGAAAATGGAAGCCAAAATTATTCTGAGCTCACTCCACTATTGGCTTAAAATAAATTTCCAGCCAGTGGGGATAGCTCATTCAATCAAAATGGTTAAAATCAGTTCATAACAAACTACATGTTCTTGGTTTCTCTCTCCAAGAGATTCTGGCCATGTACTGGGATCAGGCAAAGTTAGCTCTTAAACAGAGAATAATGGACGTGGAGAGGCAGGCAGATCTTGGTAAATATCCCAACTTTGGAGTGCCTGAGCAAATTAGATACTGCCCGGTTCCTATGGACTACTTATTGCATTTAGACACCTATGAGTTTAGGAAAGCCTTTACGTTAGCTAGACGTGAGGCTCTCCCCTCTGCGGTTCTTGAGGGTAGATATAGAAGGGTCCCGTTTGACCAGAGGCTCTGCCAGTGTGATTCTGGGGAAGTAGTAATCATTGAACATATGATGCTTAGATACAACTGGTACAATAAAATCCGAGACAAATATATTACAACTTTTGTAAAAGAAACATCGGGCCAGACAGACTGGGAGTGTTGTAACCGATTGTTATCTGATGAAAATAGGATAATTACTGAATCTGTGCCTAAATTTTGGGTGGCATGCTACCGTATTAGAAAGGTGCAGCTAAATTTATAAAATTGTATTTGCCTTTTATATTTCTTACTGGATTTGTCAAATATTTTTATGGTTATATATATATATATATATATATATATATATATATATATATATACACACACACACACTAGGCGCAAAGCCCGTTGCCTGGCTCAATGCAACGGGCCCTAGCTGGTGTGTGGGGGGAGGCCCCCCCATCGTCCCGTGGCGGGGGGGGAGGCAGCGTCCACGGCACGCCTCTCCAGCGCTGGAGAGGCATTAGATGGAGGCCTTGTGGGGGTCGTGGGCTGCAGTAGCGGCCATCGGCTGGCATGGATCTGAAGCTTCCGGAGGCCTACCAGTGTGTGGGAGCCGCGGCTTTGGAGGGAGATCGCTGCGCGTGTGGCCGCGGAGGAAGCGGGTGTCACCTCTTTCCATGGGCGGCCGGAGGCGGGCTGTCCCATTGTCCTGGAGGGCGATTGGGGCCGGACACCGGAGGAAGCGGGGGCCGCTCCTCTGCAGGCGTGGCTGCAGGAGGGCAGGCCCACTGGGCTTGCGGGCGAGTCCCGGGGCGCGGCGTAGAAAGCAGCTGCCGCTTATCCTCCGGAGTGGCAGGAGCCGTGCGGGCCCGCTGGCCTGAAGCGCGAGTCAGGGCGTGCGGCGGCGTACAGCCGGGAGGATGGGCAGGGCAGGCAAAAGAGAGCCGGGTCCCGAGGTGGGCTCCGCCAGAGCAGCCATCCCTCCTGGCGTCTGCCGTGAGACTGGGGGCGTCAGGCTGCACGCTGTCTGCGTGGGCGGGCCTGCGCCCACGCAGGCAGCCAAGGCAGCCAATGGCAAGGGACTGCCTCTCTGACCGGCAGGTCCCTCGGCCAACTGATTATGGCGTGCATTTTCGCCATATAAGGGCAGACGAAAACTCAAATATATATAAGGAAAGATATATATATATAACTGCATTTTACCCAGATTTTTAAAACTCTGTATCCCGACATGTTATGGTTATGTTGGCTCTGTATCCCAATGTGTTATGGTTATGTTGGCTCACTGCCATAATAAATAAATAAATACTACTACTACTGGAGGAGGAGGAGGAGGAGGAAGAAGAAGAAGAAGGAGGAGGAGGAGGAGGAGGAGGAGGAGGAGCTTGGATTTATACCCCCCCCTTCAATCAGAGTCTCAGAGCGACTTACAAACTCCTTTCCCTTCCCCTCCCCACAACAGACACCCTGTGAGGTGGGTGAGGCTGAGAGAGCTCTTTCCAGAACTGTCCTTGAGAGAACAGCCCTGACAGAACTATGGCTTGCCCAAAGTCATCCAGCAGCTGCAAGTGGAGGCGTGGGGAATCAAACCCGGTTCTCCCAGATTGGAGTCCACACACTTAACCACTACACCAAACTGGCCCTCCTTGGGTCCCCATTGGGGAGAAAGGCAGGGTATAAATGAATTAAATAAAATACAGCTCAGAGGACTTTGAGGTGTGAACTCTCACACAACAGGATACTGTGGAACAAGGTTCATTATGGGATGAAGGTTTGCTGTTTATGACTCCAGTTCCAAAAACAGGAAAGACATGTGTATATGTGTGTGCGCGCATGCGCGCGCACGTGTAACAAGAAGCTGCCTTATACTGACCAGTGCTTGCCAGTCACTCTCCAGGGTCTCAGGCAGAGGTCTTTGCCTGCCCAGCAAAATGAGCTTCTTTGACTAGGTGCTGAAAGCCAGGGCTATCACAGCTAAAACATATGATTGATCAGTAGCCATGACCTCTTCCCTCAAGAATCTCCTCGTGTACGGTCCATAGGATATGCAAAGGGAGGTCTAGGAAACCAAGCATAGTCTTTGATATCTTTCTAGCTGACCTCCAGCATAGCCTCTGATCCCAAGACCCATCTTGTTATTCCCCTCAGACCAACTGAGGACTGCATACAAAGGACGGTAGGATGAATCGAAAAAAGAAGCTTTGGCAAAGACAGGGTAATGAACTCTTAAATCAGTCCCTTATTATTAGTATGATCTACAGCAATCATCAGGTGATGTTTAGCTTCATGCCATGAAAAGCTTTAGTTGTCCATTTCCTCACATTAAACCTCTATTAAAAGGGCAGGATGTGTTTTTGTTCCCCTGACCAGATGGCAACCTTGGCTTGGCTAACTTGCAGGCAAACCTAGCCCTGCAAGAATGGTGGTAAGTATTTTGTTCTCTGAACTACACAAACAAACAGATGACTAGCAACTATTTATTTACCCCGCCTCAAAAAAGGCTTTGTCTAGAACATATAAGGATTCCCCCCCAACCCCCTACTTATGTCTTTTCAGCTGTTTTTGGATCTAGCTCACTTCTGAATCAACTGGCTTATTGACTGAAAAGCAGCATGTCTCCTGATGGATCCTAGTGCATATGGTTGTCAGCTGGCCTGGAGGAAAATATCCTGTGCCTTTACTAGAGGTGAAAATGGGCCATTGAAGCTCATGAAATCTCATTCCACAGGAAAACATGGAAGAATTTAAAGATTTCTACTGCAAAAGATGTCATGTGATTTGACAACAACTGCTGGAAATTTTGCCACACACACAGAGTAGGTGGTTTGTCTTTGTCTCTTAAGTAACCAGGATGATTTTGCTTCTGGAGAGAGGAAGTTCTGATTAAATAAAGGGGAGATCAGTTCATCTCTTAGAGCTGAAAATTTGGGACAATCAAGCTTTTAATGACATGGAGGTAAATCACTTGTTAAATAATAGCCATATAAAGCCTCTATTATTTATTTATTTATGGTATTTTCTGTGTGTGTGCGTGAGCATTTGTGTGCGTGTACCTGAAAGTCATGGCAACCTCTGGTGACTTAGCTTCACGCCATGAAAAGCTTTACTTGTCCCTTTCCTCACATTAAATCTCTGTTAAAAGGCCAGGGGAGCATGGACAATATTCAGAGAGGAGGCTGAATAAAGTCTGCCCCTGCCTCCCAGCTCTGGTATTTCAAGGAGGTCTCCTATCCAAGTACTTGCCAGAGTTGGCCCTGCTTAGATTCCGGCCTCTATTATTTATTTACTTCATTGGTACCATCGATTTTAGGTGAAATCTCTACCCAAATTCCCCCCTCAGTGCCCCCAGATCTCCAGGAATTTTCCAGGTCAGAGTTGGTCACAGTCATCCTAAGGAAAGGGCATGTTACAAGGTTGTACCACGCACACAGGAATTATGCTTGGGCCCAGCTGGTAGCAAATTCATAGTATGGAGAGAGCAAGTAATGATTATCACATTCAGAGCTGAAGTCAGTTTGTCTGCAAATCACAGTAGTCTTGTACTAAAAAGGTAACTTAAAATACATAGACATAGAAGACTGCAGTTAGGGCTAATTGTAAGTGTAGACTGAGGCCCAAGAGTGGTATGTCAAAATCCCTATGACTCATTCATACCTATGGAAGAGTCCTGGTCTATTTGCTCTGCTCTGCACACCATCATCAGGCCATGCCTGATGCTTGTACTCCTTACTCACAAGCCTGTAATCATCCCTGCAATGACCTTTTCCAAAGCACTGACTCAGGGATGCTGTTGGAAGATACTATGAAGTTATATATGAAGGAATCAAAGACTGAAGGAATTTGAAAGAAAATATTATTGATGTTACAGCGTGATTTCTTGTCTGTTAACCTTACCTTTCAAAATACATTCTCCTCCAATGTGGCTTTCATTAGAGAAAAAATAGCTTTGAAGGGTGGACTCTGTCCGGGCCCCAGGGTCCCGGGACTCGGCCCGACCTCCCCAGCAAGGAACCTCCCACGGCAACCCCAGCCCTCCCACGTGCCTGGAATGACCCCAGCCCGGAGGGAGGCGATGATCATCCAGGCAACCAGAGCAGGGCACAGTGACAGAGCAGAGGCAGAGGCAGCCCATGCCGGCCCCCAGGAAGGAGATAGCGCCGGTTGGGCCCAGTGCCGAGACCGGGCCCCTCGGGAGGCTGCCAGGAATGACAGCGGGCCCCAGAAAGGCCCTCCCAGGCCGGTGCGACAACAGGTCGCAACTTCCGCCCCAACCGATGCCAACTCGGCGTCCCTGCTAAAGAAGGAAGGCGGGGCCAAGGGGGCGGGGAGACACAGCGGGGCTGATGGGGGTGCTGGGAGCGAGGCGGGAAGATAAAAGGCGGGGAAGAAGGGGTGCTGGGGAGGAAGAGTGTGCAGCTGGGAGCCATAGGAGAAGAGAGACCGACAAGCTGAGAGAGAGAAAACGAGAAGGGCGATTCCTGGGCATGCTGGCAGGATGACTCTAACCCCATTCCCTGGCGGTCTGAGGTGCCTCATTCCTCCCCCCCTTTTTGAGTACCCCCTATCACCAGGGCCGCCTCTCTTGCTGGGTCTCCGGACGCCACAGCTACTGGGGGACCAGGGTCTGCCTCACAGGCAAAGCGTGACAGACTCTATGGCACTGTACCCCACTGAGGTCCCTGTTTTCTCTAGGTGGGACCTCTAAATCTTCAGCAGTTTCCCAACCAAGAGCTGGCAACCCTTTCCCCCTGCCTCCTCACTGGTGGCCAGGGCGGATTTGGCAACCTTACTACTTTCTGTCTAAGTAGTTGTTTTAAGGCGTTTGTCAGAACAGGGTGTTTATAGTAAATGCTTAGGTTGCTTTAAGGCCAACACTCAGAACTCTGCTAAGAGAAGAGGTTCATTTCAGTCACGTGACAGAGAACCAGGCTGGAGCTGAGTGCAGCTGGGGCCTGGCCAGAGCTCGCCATTATGGCTCAGTGTTTCCGGTTGGTAGAAGCATTCTCTTATGCATACAAGAACTGAGAATGTCCATATTCCCGGTATCTGAATGTTGTATACCCAGGGAAGTCTGCACATGTGGTCAGGCCCGACCTTCGCCTCTAGAGACAATAGCCTGAATGGATCCTAGTGTGCACCTATCAGGAGGCTAGGATCCTGGGAGGGACCTATGGGTCCAGGGGTGCACTGTAAATATCCAATCACGGGTGTGGGGGGGTGTTTGGGTGTGGTGTCAGTTGGAAATATAAACCGGCCTATGAGCCAGCAAAGCATCTCTTGTTCTACGATCAACAATAAAGTACGAGCTGAATTCACTCTGCCATGCATCAGTCTCAGTACTTTATACTGAAAGTTTTACATCCTTGTGTACAAATATAGGAGAACTGAGTGCAGGCCCATAGCTACGTTGAATCATTTTGGGGTCCAGCCAACTTTCTGCCAGGGCCCCCCAGCTTACTACCCTGGGCAGGCCCCCAACTTATTCCTCCCACTGGCCACCACTGCAAGCCTCATACCCCCTCTCCTCTCCACTCTGTATCTCTTCTCTCCCATTGCGTCTCACTCTCTCTCCATGCCTCCAGCACCTTTGGAACATTGCATTTCTAAGAGAGGGGGCAGATAGTCAGAGAATCAACTGCAGCTGCCCTTTGAAAGACTCACAATCTGCTATTTTAAATCCTTTCTGCTATTTTAAATCTTTCCCATCAACCCTAAAACTTTGTTGGTCTTAAAGATGCCCCTGGCCTGGACTCAAAACTTTGTCTCTCACAGACACACCCCACACTGTGCATTTTGGTACATTCTTCTGCTCCTTACAGGAGCTGGGAAGGTCACAATGGCTTCGGCTTCTCCAGTCTCCTAAGTGAAAGTCTGAAACTCCTCCTCCTTTAGCTGCCTGGTACTTCGTCAGTGCAGCCAGTGTGGAGCTGGCTGGGGTGAAGGCGGAAGCACTCTGAGGAGATGGCAGGGAAACCTTGAGCCTCTGCAGCAGCCTAAGGAACCTCTGACCATGGAGAGTTCCTTGGAGAAGGTCAACACTGGCTTCGGCTGTTTTGAAGGGGCACAGGAGTGTCTGGTGCCAGCCTCGTGCGGAGGGGGGTCATGGCAAGGAATGATCCTGGGAGATCTTTAGCAAAACAAAACACACACTTGAAACTTTTCAGCCTCCATTTAGGGGGGAGTTACTTAAATTGCCTTTAATTAAATTAGCCAGTGCCCCCCAAGAAATTTAAATGCCCCCCAACTTAAAAAATCCTAGCTATGGGGCCTGAGTGCTTCTTTTTAGTGTGGCCAGAAGGTCTCATGCAAGATTATAGGTAATTTGTACTTGAAATGGGGGGGGGGAAATCCCCTGGACATGCATGCCTTTCATGCAGAGGGTCCAGAAAATTACAAGTTTAGAACTTGTGAGGGGAAAGAAGATTCCCCCACTCTGAGAACTCTCCAGTGTTATTCACCAGAGATCCTTTCCAATCTGAGCCTGGGAAAGGTCTCCTACCTTTGTAGTGAAGGGTGGTTTCTTATATATTAGCTTCCCATATGCCTAGCACTTCTGTGGGGAAAGAATGATGATGATGGCATCATTGAACTGAGGATGGAAACGACTTGTTAATAGTCTTTCCATAGCATCCATTTCAAACTTCCTTCAGAAATAGAGATTCTCGCCACATGCAGCTATGGATTTTATGTGCCTCTCAAGTAATCTATGGTAGATTAAGTAACATCATTCCTTTGATTAGGAAGGAACTTTTGAGTTCTCCTAAAAATGCTTCTGCTCAAATCTGGTCTTTCTGCCATGCAGAGGGGATGTTGGGGAGACGAATATTTTTACCATGTGAATCTCTCTTGTTTCTTTAAATAACATTGTGTGGAAATTAAAGTCACCCTTCTCTATAGCATCCACAGTCTATTCCTCTCCCCCTCCCCTTCAAGCTTTTTCTTCTTCATTTATTTACTTACTCATATTGTGCTGTCAACATACATAGCATTTTACAGAAGACAGATCCCCTGCCCTGCAGAGTTTACAGTCTAAAATGTAACATAAGAGAGGTAACAAGAGGAGATAAAAATGGAGCTACATAGGGGAAGATTATATCTTCACTCCAGTGGGTTAATATTAATTTAATGAGTTGTAATTCTCATATTACAAACTCCTTGTGTGTTTGGTCAACAGAATTCTATGCTTGAAAGTTAAGCATGTAGGAGCCCAATTCAGATCTAGACTGTGGTGCATGGGGACAAGAGGCTTAAGTTCCCATCATGGAACTCCCAGAATATTTCCGATCAACAGGATCTATGGTGAACGCACGGGGCACACAAGGAGTTTGTAATGTGTGAAGGGGGCTAAGATGTAGTGCTAAAGGCTTACAGAGGGTTTTGAGGGGGGACATGGAGGAAGTGGGAGAAACGGGAGAAGTAGCATCACACAGATGTTCTGAGTGGCAGTTAAGATTGTAGGAAGCAGCAACAGAGGAAGAGCAGAGCAATCTGAGGATACAGGAGACCTCTGCATAACCTTTGAGTATGGTGGAGTTGGTGGAACAAAAGTTATGGGCACAGAATTATCAGGATGTGAGAGTGGGGTGAGGGGCAAGACCATGGTAAATGTAAGGAGGAAGTGTTTGTGTTGGATCTAAGAATGAAAGTGAAACAAGGCGAATTTAAGAAGAGGTGTCACATCATTCTATGAGCTGAATGATTTTGGCATCAGATTGCTGGATAGAGGCGAGGAAGTCAAGGTGTGACAATGAAAGACCAGATCAGGAGATGGCAAGGGATAACCAGACTATGAAGAAGAGGGTTTTTTTACTAAGAAGACAGAGATGCAAATCCATATGTCATGAACTGTGTAAGACTGGGAGACAAGGCCTAGAGGCCTAGGCCTGTAGAGACCTGTGTGGGAGTGGAAAGTTGACAGCCTACAATCCCCATAATGCTTAGCAATGGTTGTAACCAATCAGAGTTCAGGAACTGTGTGAAGAGATTGGAATTTAAGCTTTGTGAACTGTGAAACTGTGTTCTTTTCTTCTGCAGTCTTGCTTCACACAGAGTAAAACTGAGGGGAATGGTCTGAAAGGAAGATCCCTCACTTGGGACAGAGTGAGTACAGACAGGCCTGGCATAAGAAGGCTGTGGGCCTTGAAGTAACCAGTTAGGAAGAAATAGGTAGTCACATTAGATTTGTTTATTTTGCCTTTAAACACTGTTATCTATTTTAAAGCACCTTGTGTTGTTTTCCTTGCCCCATTACTGTATTAATAAACCATTTGTATAATAGTTCTCTGCCTGGTCATCACACCTATGTTTCTCGGCTTAAAAGGGGAGTTTTGGATGGGCTTAGGAGGGTACTCTGGGCCTTCTCAAGGAACCCAAAGTCCAGAGTGGTGGCAACTGAAGGTGGCAACCCACTAGGGTCATGACACCATATTTTTTCAATAAAATATGCCCTGGCAACAGACAAAATATGGAAATCAAAAGAGAGGAAACAGATAAAAATAAAAACAAGGCTTTGTATCTGATCTTAAGGGTGAATGGTGTTGTCAACAGATATAGAGAGTGTACTTGTACAGGAAGGTTTGGGAGGGGGAAGTTGAGAGAGAAGAACAGAAGTTCAGTTTGAGACATATTGAATTGTGATGAGACATGTAAGGAGAAAGATGGGATCAAACAGATGAAAGATGAGAGATTTTTGATGGAGGGAGACTTCAAGGGCAGAGCGCTGGCTCAGGTGTCATCAACTATGTCTTCATCAGCTGCTGATCCTCCAAGTAAAATAATGATACATGAAATACAAATAAGGCTCCTATGCAGATACGAAATGTAAACACATCTTCTGTATATGAATAAATGGTTTGCTGCTATTTAAAGAAAACTAAAGACTATAGGGAAGTTATGAAAACCAGAATACATGTTAAATGCAAAGCATTACCAGTACTTTCCTCCATAGTATCTCTTTTACAAACTTGTTTGATTGTTAAGGTCATCTTTAGAAATCCCTCTGATAGTCCCATTGAAGGGAGGTGGGTCTTCAACTTGAATACACACTAGCAACCAAAATTATTTCTCTAGACTGCCCAAAGAACATATGATGAGCCCAGAAGAGACAGACAGCAAGTTTTTGTATTCACATGTTCTTCTTAGCTTTCTTTAGAACACATTCCCTTTAATTATGGATGTAATTATATCTCTGTAAGTTTTACAGCAGTTTGTTATGCTATAGAGATGTGCCAAATGAAAGAAAATAAGGCCCTACAGTGGAACCCTATGAGAACAGATTTCCATACAGCTGATTGCTGCTTTGCTAACATTTATTTTGTTTTCTTACTGGACATTATTTTTCCATCACCAGATAAGCAGCAGTCCTTAAAAGTTCAAAGCAATTTCAATTCATTTAAACCTAGTGTGTTTGGGAGATCACAACGAAAGGCTACTTCCATTCCCCGCCCCGCCCCCCAAAAAATGTTCAAAGATGATTAAGCAGCTGCTGTTATTTGCCTGAAGGGGTAGATCCATTCAAAAAGCACTTGCACAGCCCAGCACAACTCCACAGTTTCTATAGAACTAATTAACTAGGCCTGCCTGATGCTAATAATATCCTGTATACCTTTGTGTCTGGAGGCCATATCCTTCCTTATTATATAAAAGCGTAGTTGCATGGCAACATTCTATGCTTGGCAAAATCAGTTGGCTACCTGATCTGTCACTCAGAATGACTCCCTAGGCATTGGCTGCGTTGCCTGAGTTCTCTCCCACCAATGCAGCCTAGGCCACTCTTCTCTGATTGGGCCAGCGTTTCAAGGTCATTTGCATATGGAAGCTGATTGGACTTCACACCATTCTGCACCTCAACCCCCCCGCCCCCCATGAGACAGTTGGAACTGTCAGTTGCATATGCAACCTGATGTTTTCTGGGATAAAATATGTCCTCACCCACAACACATCACTTCCTCTTCAAAAGAAACAAACCCAATAACACAACCATGCCACATGACAAAAAAGATAGATCACACCACAAGCAGAATACCACAAGGCAAAAAATTATAGGAAAGGGTGCCTGTAGTCACACCATTACTGCCATAGATATGTTCATGAGAGTGCTTCAGAGGATGGTGTGCAAGTCCCAGGTTCATGTTATAAAAGCTGTCTGGGGGATTATGGACCATTCACAGACTTTCTACCTTAACATACCTCACAGGGTTGTTGTGTGTACCATATGGGGAAGAGGAGAATGATGTCAGCTGCTTTGGTTTCCACTGCAGGGAAAGACTGCCCTTTCCCTAGGCAGAGGCTGCGGCGGGTGGGGGGAGATGTCAACCTGAAGACAGACAGGCAGATAAAGGCCCCGGTCATACGGGCCAGAAAATGCGGGGGGGAGGTATGGCAGTTCACCCCGGAGCAAAATAAGGCATGGTAGCCTGATCACACGGGCCACCGGGTTGCCATGCTCCGGTGCCAAGCACCAATCACACAGCGCTGCTGCAGCGGGGCAAAAAAGCAGTGCAGCAGAGCAGGCAAGCCGGGCTGTAGCAAAGGGCGCATGTGCCGTTGGGGGGGGGCGCTGTCGGTGTCTTGCGTGTGCGCATGCATCATTCAGCATTGGTGCGCATCCCATGGAAACTTACATCTGGAAAACCCGGGACATGGGCTGGCATCAGAAGCCGCGGGATACTGGCGCTCCCGCGATCAGATGCCAGCCTTTGCCCCGGGGTTTCCGGAAACTAGTGCTTCGACCCTAGTAGTTTTTTACTCCATGTTTTCCACAGGAAGCTGCGGGTTGGCCATGGGAGTGCTACGCCTCCCAGATGTGCTGGTATGATCACGCACAGAAAGTCCTCAGGGCTACCATGCCTTCAGCGGGGCAAATGCTCTGTGTGAACGGGGCCAAAGATAGGCTGATGGTTACCATAGGCCCCACCCTCGAAACAAGCTGTTGCCAATCTCCAAGTGACAGCTGGAGCACTCTTAAAGCTCTGGTGCTAATTCAAAGTGCTGGGGATGTGCTGCGTTCTGGCAGGGGACGCTGTGAGTGTACAAAATGAATTATCAACAGTGTTTTGGAAAATTAGTGTTTTGGAAAATCTTTAGGAATTGTTTGGTCCATTTACCATGGGGCACCCATCCAAAGCCTCTGGCATTTTCTCACTCTGCTGGCATCAAAACCAATTTAAGGCAAAATAGAGATATGGAGACTTTTCCATCCTCCTTTGCATCAATCTGTCTTTGTTGGCAACCATTGGCCTGCCAGCATTCTCAGGGTGACTTCATGCCTCCTGAAAGGCATTACTTCATTAGTCCTGGCTACTTGCTCCTGTTCAGCAGGAGCCTCCCTACAGAAGCTGCCTGGGTAATTTTGGACCAGCCCCAGACTTTCTGCCTAACCTACGTTGCAGGGTTGCTGTACAGATCACAAACCAGAAGAGGAGAATGAAGTAAGCTGCTTTGCTCCCCACTAATGAGAAAGACAGAACTTTGCCTAGGAAGAGGCTGCTGAGAGGAGAAGATATAAAGTTGCCAACTTTAGGTATGGAAATTCCTGGAGATTTGACGGGTGGAGCCTGGAGAAGGTGAGGGTTGAGGAGGGGTGGGACCTCAGATAGGTACAGTGCCATAGACTCCACCCTCCAAACCAACCATCTCCTCCTGGGGAACCATTGTTGCCAATCTCCAGGGGACGGCTGGAGATCACTCAGAATTACAACTGTTCTCAGATGGCAGAGATCAGTTCCCCTGAAGAAAACGGTAAGCTCTGTGTCATTATACCCTGCTGAGATCACCACAGCAAATTGACACTGAGTGCCCAAGACCAGGGCACCTGCCCAGAGCCTCTTTCTAGAGCTCATTGTATGTATTTCCACATCAGGCCTTATTACTAGTGACTTATAAATGCAGATGTCCTGGAGTAACTAGGGTTGCCAAGTCTAACTTAGGAAATTCCTGGAGATTTAGTGGTAGTGTCAGTGTTTGGAAGAGGGAGATCAGCAGGGATATGATGTCATAAAGTCTACCTTTCAAAGCTACCATCTCCTCCACGGGAACTAGAGTTGCCAGCCACCAGCAGGAATCCAGGGAAGGGGCTTCGACATGGGAGACACCATTCGGCATGGTACTATGTCACTTCCAGGGAAACCTAGAAGTGATGTAACCCCTTTCTACGAATCACCTGAAATTCTATGGTAAAACGTTATTGCCAAATGTTGATTTTTAATTTTCTTTCCTTCTGCCAGCCATGAGAGTGCCAGTGGGCAATGAGAGCTGGGGACAGGAGATCTCCCACCCCTAGGCATCAAATGGCAAACCTAATGGAAACTGATCTCTGTAGTCTGGTGATCAGTTATAATTCCAGGAAAACTTCAGGCCCACCTGGAAGTTGACAAGCCTACAAGTAACAGCCCTCTGAACTCTTTTTATCTTGTTTTGTTTACACATTCCCGAGCTGGACCAAGAACTCCGAGCAAGGTTTCCCTCCCAAACAGCACTGTAGTTTCTGCTTAGAGGGGTTCAGAGTTCCAGAATCTGTCAGACAGAAAAAGTTAGCAAATGGTTGTCACTAAGAAGATATATACATTCTGCAGAAAGAAGGGGCCGACAGTACCCCTTCAGACTGCGAAATGCTCTCCTATCATTAAAAAATTAACATAATAACTTTTAAAAAATTAAAACCCGAGCCACATTGTCAGTAATAAATTAATACATCAAGAGAATAGGCTATATTAAAGCTTTCTCACTGAGGAGCTAGTTTCCATGCAGAGAATTTATATAAAATATGGGGGACCATTCAGAAATATGATCTTCCACCAGCATTCTGGGGTGAGAATGTCTAATCCTATAAGCTTGTTCTATAGGCTCTTAAATTTATTTATTTTTATTTGTTGGATTTATATCCTGCCCTCCCCACAAGCAAGCTCAGGGTGGGTGACAACAAAAGAGTTTACAGAACCATTAAAACAAATTATCACAGAAAATTAGTTAAAATAATTTAAAAGATGGCAAAACTATACAGTAATTTATAAGGTTCCAACAGTGCTAAATAAATGACGGGACAAAGAGTCACAACAGAAATGGCAGTAACAGCTCTTTACATGGGCAAATATAACAAGGCGATTTTCACCAAGGGAGGCCTGATGGTTGGGCGTCCACTGCCTCAACCAAAGGCCTGGCGGAACAGCTCCGTTTTACAGGGCCTTTGAAACTGTAATACATCTCACAGGGTCCTGATCTCATTCGGGAGAATGTTCCACCAGATGGGGCCAGGGCAGAAAGGGCCCTAGTCAGGAACAACCAGCTGATGTTGATCAGTAGAGCACAAGGCTCTCCAAGGGACATATGGGGAGAGATGGTCCCTTAGATATGTTGGTCCTAGGAATACCCCAGAATCCACAATTTAGTTATCAAGATATAACAACCCTGAGATTACATTCTGATTGCATAAACTAGTTGTAAGTGTCATGTTATGCCTGTGGAGTGGTCGTAGGGTATCTGAATTTACACTGAGTCCACAATAGCTTGGTTCTACTTCATGATGTGAAATGTCATGGCATGCATGTACTGTTGAGAGGACAATATCCAAGGACTTGATTTTCTGGAAGGGTTTGAGGTTATGTTTTTGGTATAGAAAACATTAGCAATGTGTTATGATTTTGTTTCTTGCTTTGCTTTTTGTATTTTTGAGATATGCAGTACAATCTTCTGAATTAAGTCCCACTGAATAAGCACACTGTAATTGTGTTTACAGCCTTAATATTACAAAAAGTCAAATATCTGGAACTGGCATAGTAATGTGTTGAGAGAAATCTATTGCTCATGCTTGGTTATTAGGTCAGAAATATGTAACTTGTTAGCTTTTGAAGACATTAAAGCACTGCTTCTCTTTCTGAACTGTTCTAGTTCTCTTCTTTGTAAAATGGAAAGCTAGGTCACTTGAGGGCCGGTCATTAGATTAAGGGAAGGTCTCATCAGTTACTGGGCTGGGTTTTTAAAGATTAAAATATCTTAGTTGCTCTCTAGAGTTAGGAATAATGTCCCCCCAAATACCTTTCTTCTTCTTTTTATGAGTTCATTCCCACATAACCTTCATCTTCATGATAATCACAGATGTTTCCATTACACTGTAAAGTTGGGTGCCCAAATGCCCAGTATCTCAAATAGGTTTTTTTCTTACAAGTTCTTTCAGATTTAAGTAAAGGTGAGGAGAGCATAATTCAGCGACCTCCAGAGTCCAGCTTTTGGATATGTGAAAGATTAGATTGCAAGCAAAGTGGTGGAATTAAGCAGACTTCACTGTAATTGTTTTTCTTATTTATGTATTACTATAACTATAGCAATGAAACCCAAATCATCATATTCCTCCGCTCTCCACTGCCTTTTTGTGGAAGCAACAGAACTTGTCCCTTTGGCATACATATCTAGCTCATGGTTGCACTTCATTGTCTTTAGCCATATGGCTTTTTTAATCATTACAATTTGGCATTCCAAATATTTATTGCTGTGAATCTACGGTTACAGTTTGAAAGGCATACCACACAGATACACTTTTCCTACCACCAAACTACTTTGAATGTGGGATAGGGTTGCAAACTTCTAGGTGGAAAGCTCCCAGAATTACAGCTGATCTCCCGACTACTAAGATCAGCTTCTCTGGAGAAAATGGTTGCTGTGAAGGGTGGACTCTATGCCATTATATGCTGCTGAGGATTCTCCCCTCTTCAAACACATGCCTCCCCATGCTCCACCCCCAAATCTCCAGGAATTCCCTAACCTTTAGTGGGCAACCCTAGCACCATGTAATGGCTCAAGCATTGGACTTATGGCTGGGAGTTCTCTGTTCAAATCCCCACTATACTATGAAACTTGCTGGATGATTTTGGGCCTGTCACTCTCTCTCTCTCTCAGTCTAACCTACGTCTAAGTAGGGTTGCCAGGTCTGAATGACAGGCCAGCGGGGGATTTAGCAGGACACTCTGGGAGAGGGGAGGGAAGAAGCACACAGTGCTTACGTCACCTCCAGATGACATTGAGGGGTGATGTTCTGGATTTTGGGCAAAACTCTATGGTATGAGGCTAATTCTAACATAGAGTTTTACCCCAAAACCAGAGTGTCACCCCCCTATGTCACTGATGTGCCTACGTCACTTCCGGGTGATGTAAGTAGGTCACGTTTGGGGTGGTAACTCTCCCCCACCAGCCAGCTGGCCGGTGCCGGGGGGAGCACTGGAAACGGGGATCCCCTGCGTGCTGGCAACCCTATCTCTATGGCTGCTGTGCGGATAAAATAAAGGAGGGCAAAGTGATATACACCTCCTTGGAGGAAGAGCAGACTTAAAAATGTATTAAATACATAATATTATTTCACTGCTAACGTAAATTCATATCAGAATTCTTCCCACTCTTGAATTTCATAGCTCAAAGTATTTTTATATCCAGCCCACAGGTGCCTTCAGTTGAAACTAGATGAGGTAATTAATTTACAAAGAGCAACTGGGCTGAAACTGTGTTTACTGAATTTTTTCATGACTGAGCACATAAAGCTCTCATTGTACAGGACATCATTGTCATCCAGTCAAAGTGAGTCAGAGACTGAATTTTTCAGGCCGCATGCCAACATCTCTGGTTAATTATTCCTTTATTCCTCCTTTGTGATAAGTTGTACTGTTCCTATGGCTGTAGTTTCAATTGTCCCCCTTATATGTCTTTTCACACTTACAGTGTTACAAAGGAATATCTACATGGCATGCACAAGAGACCAATTAGGAGCCTTTAGTGTGCTAACAGAATGAGACAGTCAAGGTTACACTACAGACAGAAGTGCCAGCAATAGCTGCAATTAATATTGCCCTCTCATTGTTTCCAGGAAAAAAATATTTATTTTTTTAAATAATCAGCACTTTCCCCTCTACTGGATTTCTGCCACAAGGAGTCTTTAGGCAATGGGGCAAAACTGAAGTTCACAACTTTGCTCCTAAACATACCTTTGGTTTTGTTTTTATGGCAAACATCAGCATCTAACTTATTGCTTGGAATCTAACACTGGTTTTCTTTCTACAATCCCCTCTTTTTTGCTCTCTGTCTTCAGTCTGTGGTCAAATCCTGGTACATCTCTATCTGTGATCACTGAAAAAGTCTGTCATTCTTTCCTCATCCCTCTTCTTGGCATTCACGTTTTCTTTCAGTTGAACCCTGACCTTGGATTTCCTGGATGTACCACTGGTCCAGAATTTGACCTGTGAACTAGAGAGCCCCACCCATGTCCTCAGATTCAGTCCTCTCTCTGCAAAAAAGATTTAACAGGGATGTTGTAAAGATTCCTGAGGTAATGTATTGAAAACATTCTGAACACTTGAATGGGCAATAAAAGACTTACTATTATTATTATGTAGTGGCTGAGTCTGTGAACAACAACAAAAAATATGTACATGCCACCTGCCCCTGTCATAAAAACCCAAGACACAGCAATTGGGTCAAACTCAGATGTATTAAATGTCTGAAATGCAGGAGCTAGTTTAGAAAATTCATTTTACCTTAATGTAGGGTATTCCTTTTATGATGGTTAAAGCTTGGTAAGGGTTTCCAGCTTCTTGCTTTGCATCAAGCAACTTGATGCCTTGGATCAGGATCATTGCTCTTCCTTGCTATTTATCACCCACACACCTTCAAGATAAACAGTGAAAGTTCTGTTAGCATCACGATTCCCTTTGCCAGTATGCCTGGGGGGTAGTGACCAGCTCACCACCCAAGGGTTGGCTTCCTAGCCCCGATCCCTTCACAATGCAATTAGTTGGTTTAAGAAAGTCTTCCTTCATTTACTTAGGGTATTTCTGTGCCACCTCTTCAGAGTCCTGCTTAAAAGCACATCAAAATACTAAAAACAAGCTTTTAGGAACAAGCCATTGTACATAAACAGGATAAAACTATTCATAAAACAGAAGCAGACCATGAAAAAGCTAGTAAGATAAAACTCATTTTAAAAAAGACTGGTGTCTAAAGAAAAGTAAAATAGATACCAGGTGAGCCTCGAGGAGGAGGGCATTCTAGACATGAGATGCCACCGCAGAAAATGCCCTGTCACTGGTTGCCACCCACCTCACCTCTGAAGAGAAGGACTTGAGAGGCAATTCATAATTAGTAGGCTTTACTACTCCAGAGATGGGGGGGGTCTCAGCAACTGTTCCCCTATGTCTCCTTTTCCCAAAGACCCAAGCTCAACCTGCTTACTATGACCAATTTACATGCCACAGCACAGAGTTGATAAAAAAGCTTACCTGCTGCTAGTCTAGTAGTGGAAACCAAAAAATTCCTCAGTCACCTTCTGCAACTGGCTCATCCCGTTCAGACAGCACAAGGTTGCTCTGTCGCCTCACCTCTGCATCATTCTTCATTCCTCTAAATGGTGGAAGCAATCCTATTCTCATGCATGGCAGGCAGGGGCAATGTTTTGCTCCAATTACATGTGCTTGAAAATTGTAGCTTATTCCAATCACAGCCAGATATTCACCAGCATCACAATGATATGTACAATTATTTTCTGGTTATGGCTTCTCAAATCTCTTCCATTAGTCTTCTTCTCCAATATAATGCAGGTCATTTTATTATTTATGTATTGGCTTCTTTTATACCCCACCTTTCTCCCTGCTGGGGACTCAAGGTAGTTTACATTGTTCTCCTCTCCTCTCTTTTATTCTTACAACAACCGTCTGAGGTAGACTTGGGTGGGTGGGTGTGGCTTGACCAAGGCTGTCCAGGAAGCTTCCATTACAGAGTGAAAATCTGAACCTTGGGTCTCCCAGATCCTAGCTTGACATGCTAACCACTACATCACTTTGTCCATGTCAGAAGTAATGCAAGTAAACCTCTTTGCAACTGAAGCAAATAAACTACTTGCATGAGCACTATTTGCACAGATAAGCCAAGTCCTCCTCTGGTCTGAATTTTGGCCAGTTGGTACCTGATTATAGTAATCTTTTAAAAATCTCTTCTCAGTCTTTTCCATTGTCTTTCCTTCCTTTACACAAACATCCTGTAAGTTTATGCCTCATCATTAGCCTTCTGATACTTTTTTCTTTTCCTTCAGCTACTCAGGGCTTGTCGCTATCTACTATTTTCACTTGAGGGACCATCACTGGCACAGAAACTTGAGGGGCCAACATTGGCACAGTCTGTTATGAAGTTATTGCCTAATGGTACCATTTGGGTGGTGATGATGCTACCACTCAGCAGTCTTCAAGCTTAGCATAGCCGTTCTGCAGATTTCCAGAGGATGTGTTCAACTGAACAAGCTCATGCATCTATAGTCATTACAGGGAGAGTAGATAGTACAGTGTCACAAACTGCTTCATCATCTATTGGTGGGGCTGTACCTAGATGCCACTGAGATGTGTGATGGGAGGCTTCTCACTCACTTGTGATAAGCAAAATTGAAAGTAAAGGTAGTGTAGTAAGCATGAGGATTCATTGTAGAAAACCCAGATTCAAATGAGCAACAGTTGTTGGGTGTTGTTGTGTATGTGCTGTCTCTCAGTTTCTCAGGGTAGTTGGAGGAGCTAAAACCAGACTACCATGTGCAAAAAGGGCAGAGGTAGAGAGCTTTCATGAGCTTGTAGTGACCTTGTAGAGGGGAAGGAACTGAAGAAAGAAAGGTTGGCCAGTTTCTGTGCTATGTCTGTACTGACCACAGTCTGTGTCCTATGGGAATTCCATAGGCTCTTAGACTAAATAAGACATTAAGGAATACAATTCCTAGGTAGATAGCCTATGCACATTTTCCTGGGAGAAGGCCTCAGGCTAAGAATTAGCTGCCAATTTATTGTCATTTTTTTCTTTTGCTGGCCCAAAGTATGGACCAACCTTACCTTCTAATAAAAGGCAGAGGGGGAAAGGGGGAAATAACTGTGTAGCATTTTTTTCCACAACTATAAAAGAAATAAGGAAAAGTGCAAGTGAAATAGCAGCATAATTTCCTTGTCCCTGATGGGTTTCAGGCTATGAACTGATTTCCATATGAGGCTTAAATGTGATGTGAAATTGCCAAAAACCAGCTATTAAATTGATTCTGGCATATGTGGCATTTTTTATAAAAGAGGAACTCAACAGCATTATGTCATTAAATGGAAAAAAGATTGTTTAATAAATTTTACTAAAAAATGCCTTTCTGACAGGTGGACTTTAAGGCATTTAATGGCATTCAAAGATGTGGTATGTATCATTGCAAAAAAAGGCCGTAAGTATGACACCCAGGATAGTTTAATGCTATAACCTAGTTATTAAGCTGCAAAATTATGGGCAAGTATTGACCATGCAACAGTTTGCTTTATCAGCCAGGGGAAACGCATTTCAAGGAACCCTGTCCCATGGGAAAATGGTATGTGGGCATTGATCAGCTCCCAAATGGGAAGGAGGGGATTTTCACATTCTCATCAGACTTTATATACATGGAGCATATTTCAGAATTGTGGCAAACATATTTCTGCAAACATAGAGAACACTGAATTCAAGACAGGCAGAGCAACTGGGGGGGGGAACCTCCTCAGCAGATCCTCTTCATATACATTATTATACATGCAATCCATGTGTTTGGATGTTTTAGGCAGGCAAAATCTGAAAGGTGCCCTACCTGGATAGCCCAGTTAGCCTGATATTGTCAGATCTCAAAAGCTAAGCAGGGCTGGCCTGGTCAGTATTTGGATGGGAGACCTCCAAGGAATACCAGGGTTATAAAATGGAGGAAGGCAGGTAAATTACTTCTGGATGTCTTTTGCCTTGAAAACCCCACAGAGTCACCATAAGTTGGCTGCAACAGCCAACAGCCATGTATATATATCTCTGAAGGGTAGCTGACCCAGCAAAGAAGCACCAAGGTCATTTCTTAAAACTGGTCTGCTAATATGGAACTTGATGCCATTTGAACTTGGACATCATGTGGGTCCAGCCAGGAGGCTGTGCTTTTTTTCTGAAAATAGCCACCATCTCCATATGAGAAGCTGGGTGAAGTTGTTTTATCCTACAGAAATGGAACCAATGAAAAGCAGTTCTAGCAGTGGACAGATTTCATTACTCTGGTGTTGTTTTGGTCTTGACTGTATTAGTGTAACACTGGCAGGAAAAGATCTGTCGCACCCTCCTTGCATCAAATGCAAGGAGCTACATGAGCTTATACCATTTGCCTGTGCCATCATGGCAACAGATGTTTAAGTTCAAGACGATCACTGTCTTCATATGGTGTATTAATTCAGCCATTACCTCAAGACTGTTATGTCATGTGGTAATTGGCTCCTTCCCAGCTTTGTATTTCAAATCTATCACTTCTCCTGAAAATGGAATCTCAAGACAGCTCCCAGAATATTCATTTTCTAAGCACATCCACGATACGCACAGCGATGAGCACTTGGCAACTTCTATTGAACAGGGAATACTTGAACTTTTCAATGCAAATTTCACTGACAAAACATGACCAGCATAAAACCAAGCAGAAAGCAAGCCAATTTAATAATGTGGTAAGGAAATTATTTAAATAAATTGGGCCTTCTTATATTCCAGTATAAATGTTAAAGGATTTTACTAACACAGCTTAAGCTGCTATGGTTCGATGTTTGTTTGTTGGTGTACTGATAGCTGTCTTTTCTGGCAATTGTCTTGCAGTGCAGTAGAACAAGACAGGACCTGCCCTCTGACCTACAAACTAAAAAGGCAAGATACAATAGGAGAGCAGGGAGAAGAAAAGGGAGATTGGCTTGATGCTGTCAGAATGACACTGGAATTTTTCTCTGGTTGGTGCTCTCTCATCAGTGTTCTTGCATGGATGGAGATGGGGTGACTATTTTGCATGTCTCTGGCTAGAGCTGCCAGACTTTGGGTGAGGCCTGCAGTTCTCCCAGAATTACATCCGATCTCCACACTACAGCGATCATTCCCCTGGAGAAAATGGCAGTTTCAGAGGGTGGGCTCTGTGGCAGCACATTTGTGCTAAGCTCCCTTCCTTCCCAAAATCCTGCCCTCCCCTGCCCCCAAATTTCCAGGAATTACCTAACCCAGAGTTGGAAACGCTACTTCAGATGCTTTCCAAAGGTCAGGCTGGGCTTCCTTTTACTTCTGAAGTCTCAGAGTTTGAGCAAAGTTCTTGTTAACAGGAGGAAAGAAGCAAGATTGCTACAGCTGTTCATTCTCAGTCTGAAGGCTGGGCCAGATCGATCTTCACCTTTATGATTGTATTTTAGTCCTTGAGTCATTGATAGAAACCAGACCATTCTTCCCTTCATTTCTGCAGTCTCAGGAAAGTGTTTTTTGCTGCTGCTTTTTGGTGGGGAGGAATCCTGCACTCAGAGACGAAATACATGTTATGATTTTTAAAGAGATGAGTCCAAGTTCCCAGGGTCCAACTCGGGTTTCTCGCAGCTACACAACAGCTATGGGGAAAGGCTTCTAAAAAAACACAACCTTCACCCAACTCTTTAAAAATCATAATGTATAGTTTGGCTCTCAGGTAACTTTACCCTCCCACAGTAGCTGCTTGTTGTGCCACCTTTCTTCCCAGTGCACTGCAACTTACTCGTGGTGCCAGTTCATTGCAGCTAAGGGTCTCCTGCAACTTGCCACCAGCACCCAGCAGCTCGCCCTTTCCCTGGGCCCAACATATGGCCTACTCCTGACAGAAGCTTGTCCTTTCCCTGGGCCCAGCATACGGCCTACTCCTGACAGAAGCTGGATGACAGACATTGGCAGGGCCCAAGAAGGGGTGTTAACTGTGAGGCCTGAGAGAGGGTTCACTACAACAGTTCTGTGCCAAGTGCAGAGACAGCTGGTGGGAGAGGGGACCATTATGACAGGGCCTTATTGGAGGCTGGAGCCATGCTGCACCCTGATGTCCCGGAAAGCAGTATGGCTGCACAGCACCCATTGTAGGTTGCTATCAGTCAGCCAGTTGCTATGGTTAGGTGACTGCTTCTTCCTTATTCCCTCAGCTTTGATTTCATATATGTTTTTTTCTCCAAAAATGGGGAGGGGAGACCACTGGGTGTTGTCCACAATTGGCAGAATCCCACTTAGCAAATTCTTTTTATAACACAAATAAAGCACAGCAAAGTGCTGAGTGTGTATGCAGTGCCTTGCCAACTCTTTGGATTAATATCCAATGCAGAGCAAAGGAAAGCCATTTACATTTTTTTCTAGTAATAGAATATATACTTTCCTCCTACTCTTACTCATTTTGATAACTCCACAGCAAGCCATGAAAGCCAACTGTTCAATTTAACCCATAAGTTTTGGGATAATTTCTCCATCTGCTATAATAGCATCCTCAAAATTTAGAAATATTCTTTCAAGAATATTGGCTTCTAGCCAATACCACACACTCTGCTCAGAGGAAAATCCTTCCAGCAGCAGAAAGGGGTTTCCTGTGAGGCATGAGGCTCTTGCTCTAGCAGAGCAGGCTTTTCTTCAGGTTCCTTGCATACATTTCATTTTCTATGGAGGTCTCAGTTGAAATTCCATTACAAATTGTCTCAAATAGTTAGATTTTTAGACAGTGTTTTTAGCAATTGAATTCCGTATTTTTGGTGGAGGGATAAATGTACAATGAGCACACTAGCCATTGTTCCCATTAATCTGTATCATTATGAGCCTTATTATGACTATGAGAAGGTCCGCTACAGATGTCATATTACTGATCTCCTAACCACAGGAATCTGAAATATGCTATAGGGTCACATACTTTCTACTTCCTCCTCTTTTCCATTTCCCAACAGGAATCTTCCCTTCCCTCCCTTTTTGAAATTAGCCACAACTGGTGTTACGTTTCCTTATTTTAACACTAAGCATGATTAGAGGCAACCAGAACCACTGTTGCCAACCTCCAGGTGGGGCCTGGAGATTTCCCAGAATTACAGCTTATCTCCACCCTGGAGAGAGCAGTTCCTCTGGAGAAAATGACTGCTTTTGAGGGTGGATTCTATGCCATTATACATTGGTGGTCTCTCTCCTTCTCAAACTGTTCCCCAAGTTCCACCCCTGAATCTCCAGGAATTTCCCAACCCAGAGCTGGCAACCCTAGGGGTCATCCTGGGGAAGAAGGAGGAAGGAGGGAGTGTGTGTCTCTTACATTCCCATGGTGCAATCCTAAGTATATCAGGAACAGTATATTGGCACTTGGCCGTGTTAAAGATTTTTAAAGTAACTAATCTGCATGTGATCTTGAATGTGTACCCTGAAAGTGGGAGTGCAATAAGGGAGATGTAAAAATACATAAAAATGTAGGCTTTGTTTCAAAGAAGGTTTTTATATAGTTAAATGTTTTATCCCTCCTATTTTTTCTTTTATTTTTCAAAAGCTTTTGGCTTTTTCAGAAAAGTATTCTGAAGGTTTTGTGTTTGCAAGACAGGATTCTGAACTTTTCTGCACAGAAACAAAAAGTGTTGCTTTAAGGAAAACTTGACACACTGCTCTTTAGTGCAGTTATGAAAAGATTAGCTCTACATTTTTTGGAAATATTATAGAACTCTAATATGATGGAAACAGTATTCTAAGTGATAATGGGATGTGATAGCAATGACTTCCGTGCCGTCTTAAAATAGTCCATTGTGAGGTATGATATACTTGCCAGGTGATCAAATTATCTAACTCAATGATAGGGACCGGAAACTTGGTAATCCAGCTGTACCAGAAGGTAGACTTGTAGAACATGATCCTATCATTTTGGATTTGTGCCATTTTTATCACTATAAAATGGGACAGGCCCATGATCCACAGCAGGCTTTGAATCTAGTAATGTTTGGCAAAGCAAACAGGAAAGTGGTGGGAAAACAAATGAGTGAAATATTTATGACATGTTAAAGGCAAAAGGCCAAAACATCCACTTACATAAGTATGACTTCTCCTTTGATTCTCCCTTTATCTACCTGTCTACCTCATTTTTATCCCACTGTTCCTCCAAGAAACTCAGGGCTACCTACATGGTTCTCCCCTCTATTTATTTTCACAACAGATCCTCAAGGAAGGATATAATAAGAGAGAGTGACTAGTTCAAAGTCATCTATGGAGCTTTTTGGCTGAGTGGAGATTTGAAACTGGATGTCCCAAGTTCTAATCCAAGCATCTTCTTAATTAAGCAGTATCTACTAAGTAAATATTGACAAGTTTCTAAGTTAAAGGAGGCTGGGTAACAATTGATATTTCCAGAGGGTAGCAAAAACAAGTGAAGAAAAAGAATCTTGTAGGTAAGTCTGCCATTCCACATCTACTCTTTTAAAATTATAGCAAAAAATTGATTTCCCTGTCATGGCATATAGTGCGGGACTATGAAATCTCATTTATTAAGATAGTTTACAAATGTGTCTGCCTGTATAGTTTGTGAATCTTCTAGAAGATTTCTCCTATGGCCAAGTAAAGGAATAGCGGGACTCTGGAAGAATGCATTTATCTTGCCTTGTGAGCTCTTCAAAGATGATTGATATTTGGGGAGTTCTGCTGGCTTAACGCTCGATCTTTTCTACCTTTACAGTAGGAGTTCCAGCCCCTTGAACCATTTCTCCTCCTCCAGCATAATAGCTATTCATCAATCATATTTAGAAGAAAAAGGATCATTGCCCTTTTTTCTTTGGGGATAGGTCTGGAAATGGGGAGTTTCTAGAACTATTTCTAGAACTATTATCATGACCTTGGGCCTCATTAGTTAATTGGAGCCAGTTTGCTGTCCAAGACAGCATTTCATCATTTCATGCAATCACTTGCAATACCTGGAAAAGCTGTCAAATAGCAAGAAAAATATATTTTTATGAGGTGACATCTTTTGCCTGACTGTAGCTGGAAATCTGATCTGCACCCCTGAGGCGCTCTCTCTCTCTCTCTCTCTCTCTCTCTCTCTCTCACTCTCTCTCTCTCTCTCTCTCTCTCTCTCCCTCTCCCCCTCCCACCAAGTTGAAACCAATTTATGGCAATCTCATAGGGTTTTCAAGGCAAGACACATTCAGAGCTAGTTTGCCATTACCTGCTGTTATGTACCAACCCTAGACATTCCTAGTAGTCTGCCACCCAAGTGCTAACCAGGACTGATCCTGCTTACCTCCAAGAACTGATGAGATCATGCTAGCCCAGGCTATCCAGGTTAGGGCACGCACATTGATGATGGTTTAACATAATGGGCATCTGACTAACTCTTTTTTGTTTGTTTCCATTTTTGTTTCCTTTCCATTTTAATGTTATTCTTTCTCTATACTAATATGCATGTTTGTTTTCTTCATTATATCTGTTAGTTGTTCCAGTGGAAAATATATTTCTGACTGTAACGTTTTCCTCATTGCATTCATTATCCTTGTACTCAAAGAGCCAAACTTCAAGCAGGCCAGAATAAGGGAACCACCATTTTATAGACAATTAACATTCTCTTTTGTATAGCAGACAGAGGCAGATATTTGGGAACCAAGGAAGCAAGTGTGCATAAGTAGTATGAATACGGCACCTTTATATATGAGTCTACTGATTCACACTGAAAAGTGGGGGGGGGACTCTTTTTCAAATAAAAAATGGAACAAGCAAGTAAGGGAAATGAAAACTGGGTTCCTTCCATGTCTTGCTGTGATCTGTTGTTTGAATGTTTTTCTACCAGCCAAGATCTAACCTCAAAAGTGAGCTAGGCTGATCAAAAACCAGTGCAGTGAGAGAAGATACGGTAGGGGCAGGGTTTGGTTCCCCTCACTCACTTGCTCTGTTTTTGTGTGAAAAGAGGCACATCCTCCCTTCCTGTACACAATCAGCTGGAAAGCTGATGTTATATATCAGAGAAACAGCATGGAGGGAACCAGCATTTTAAAATAGCTCTACTCCCCATGGCTGCTTTTAAGGAACATTGAAGACATCAAGAGATCTTAAGAGAGAGAAGAAGAAAAGAGATTGGATTTATACCCCACCCTTCACTACCCAAAGGTGTCTCAGAGCGGCTTACAAACTCCTTTCCCTTCCCCTCCCCACAACAGACACCCTGTGAGGCAGGTGGGGCTGAGAGAGCTCTTGACAGAAACTGCTCTTTTTTCAAGAACAGCTGTGCCAGAGCTATGGCTTGCCCAAGGTCATCCAGCCAGGTGCAAGTGGAGGAGTGGGGAATCAAACCCGGTTCTCCCAGATTAGAGTCTGCGCATTTAACCACTACACCAAACTGGCTCTCCAGTTTGCTCTTAGAGCCATCCTCATCTCTGCTGTCTTGCATTTCATTTTATTTGGCCATTATCTGTCTTTCTTGTGTTACTGATTGTTGTGCATACACACATTGTAACAGCATAGAAGAAGCTGCCTGACTTCCAGAGAAATAAGTGTGGTATTTGCCCGCGATGCCATTTGCCTGTCTGCCAGTAAACTGTTTCTAGCTAGCAGCAGCACTGCCTAGTGCCATGGAGAGGCAAGTGTGACATTTATGTGTCTCCCTGCCCCCCCCCCCCGGGCCTGCACTGCTGGCTTCATGTATGCCTGTGTGTGCAAGCAAAATGACTGCAAGCAGAATAGCAAGCAAACAGGAGTCAAATCAAAGCCCTCCCACAAAGCCAGTGAGTTGCCGCCAGTGTGATGAGTCTAAAAGCTTTGCAAAGATGCACCTTATCTTTGGTGGCACGAGGTGTCTTTAACTCTGTTGATTGGGAAATATTGTTGTCAGTTGTTTATCTGCCAAGTCACTGTCTCCTTGTTATCCTACAAACAATCAAAAACTCGAATAATAACTTGATTTGAAAATGTTTCCTGATATTCTGTCATTTTAAATTCAGGATGGTCACGATAACAGTGTTGAACAAAGAAATATTTAGAGTTCAGTTAATATCCAAATGGTGGTGGTGAAAAGTGCCATCAAATTGCAGTTGGCTTATGGCGACCCCATAGGGTTTTCAAGGCAAGAGATGTCTAGAAGTGGTTTGCCATTGCCTGCCTCTGCATCACAACCCTGGACTTCTTTGGTGGTCTCCCATCCAAATACTAACCAGGGCCTGTCAAAAGGTCACTTAGCCCAAACCGTCCAAATGCCTTTTGTTACAGGCCTGCAATTTAAAACTACAAAAACCTGGGGTGTGACTGTCCACACACCAGTCTGGTAGCCTGCCACCAGCCCCTTTTTACTAACCCAATAGTCAGAAGCCAAAGGGCAAAGCTTCCAACCCTCCTGGGTCTCAGTCAGAAAGTCCACCCTGTGAGGTTGGCTCACAGAAGGAGTTTCTCACAAAAGACAAGTTGCTCTTGTAGGTGGTCTGCCATTCAAGGCGATATATTTAAATTGAAAACTGTGAACACAAATAACCACAAAAGTAAATTAAATATATAATTAAGGTGCAAGATTACTTCAAACCAGAACAATACACTATGAGGATAAAATAAGAAAGCTAGAAATTTAAAGGCTAGCTAAAACTGTTACACATGGGTTCCAAGTCATAAGATATTACCCATCCTCAGATGGTAGTTCCAATCATCCAAAGTGGCTCTTCTCCGAGTCACCACAGGCCACAGCTGAATGGCCCATGCAAGCAAGTGTCCAACATAGCCAAAAGTGAGTGAGAAGATGTCTACGTGACCAGGTCTCAAGTAACCATTATCAAGCTGAGAATAAACTGGAATCATGGTCTTTGCACCAATAAGGTCTCTTTGTGATGACACCTAGCCAAAGAGTTAGACCAACAATTGAACAGCTGATCTAAGTGGTGGCCTGACCTGGGAGGAAGGCACAGAGTCAGTCTGCAGCTAGGCTCAGCCCCATGGTAACTGAGAGCCAGTTTGGTGTAGTGGTTACGAGTGCGGACTCTAAACTGGGAGAACCGGGTTTGATTCCCCACTCTTCCACATGCAGGTGCTGGTTTGACCTTGGGTCAGTCATAAGTTCTTTCAGAGCTGTTCACTCAAGGGCAGTTCTCAAGAGAGCTCTCTCAGCCCCACCTACCTCACAAAGTGTCTGTTGTGGGGAAGTAGGGTTACCAGCCTCCAGGTAGGGCCTGGGGATCTCCCACTTTTACAGCTCATCTCCACCTGACAGAGATCAGCTCCCCTGGAGAAAATGGCTGCTTTGAAGGTGGACCCTATGGCATTGTGTCATGCTGAGGCCCCTCCCCTTCCCAAACCCCACCCTCTCCTGGATCCACCCCCAAAGTCTCCAGGTATTTTCCAGCCCAGATCTGGCAACCCTATGGGGAAGGGAAAGAAGAATGTAAGCCACTCTGAGACACCTTCAGGTAGTGAAGGGCAGGGTATAAATTCAATCTCTTCTTCTTTTTCCCCACAGGTGCAAATCAGGGCCTAATTGGAAGGAATGCAGCTAATTGGGGAAGACAGTACGGAGCTTCCCAGCATCCCATTGCAGCTGTGTTATCTACACTTCACAAGGTCACTGTGTTCTCTCTCAGCAAGGTAATTTTGAACTCTGTTTAACTCACAAATAGGCCTCATCTGAAGCCTGAACCAAACTTTGAATCATAACAGAATTTTAAGGGCACCAAAGTCCTTTACAGGGCCAGCCCTGCTTAGCTTCTGAGATCTAGCCTGGGTCATCCAAGTTAGGGCAATATCTAATGCCCATACATAATAAAAATAATGCTGTTTTTATTAGTAATATCTCTACTTATACCCAGTTCATTTTGTACCAGAAAAGTCTCAAAATATGCTTATGATAGTCTGCATTTTCATTATTGGTTTGGCTTATCATCCTACTGAGCAGCACCATCCTAGCCCCAAACTGGAGGAGAGATTTACTGTTACAATAGCCCCTTCCTGGATAAGATTTCCACCACTCCTTCCCAATCCCAAACAGTAAGGTGTTGTGGATGCATATAATAGTAATACACATATTAATATATGAGCTGAATATGCATTTCCCTTTGTTTCTGATCAGTCAAGGTAAGTATTGTAATGCTCCACTGTGCTCCATTCCAATCAAACATGTAAGCCGTAGGGAAATGGCAGGTTGTGTTATATTAAAGAAGCAATGGTAAATATATAACATTCCATGCAAACAGTTGTTGCCAAGGTGACAATATAAACTCAAATAAACTCAAACACACTCTATGAAATGTTATTAGATTTCTGGTTCAAGATATCTGAGCTGTGTGGGAGAGAGACAACAGGACATTGGGAACTCTTTAAAAACTGTTGTGTAAACAGTATTGAACATAAACCATTGTAGGTAGTTGCTACACAAAAACCCAAAATCTCAAGGCCAGAGACCACATGGATAGTACTCATGGAGCAATGTGAAACCCTGTATATTTATTTGTCTTTTATTTTTTCATCATTGGGAGTATGACAATTACTGTTGTGATGGTTATACAGATAGACTCTGGAATTAACTCCAGGAAGGGAATTAACTCCATCAAATATACTTTTTCCAGCTGAAACAGTTCTTTTACAATTGAGAGATCCCTGCTGGCAAGCTGCTGTTACCATGACATGGAGTCAGGTGTTGGAGAACCAGTCCTTTAAATATGACGTTATACCACATCACCTTATCAAACGGACATGTTCACATCTGAAGCTCCCTCTAAGAAAAGAAAAATTAGAACGAAGATTATCTGGAAAATCCCTTCGTAGCAAGAAGTCTCCTCACACACATACCCCAAATGATATTCATTTGGCTTTTTCAATGTGAATAAAAATCGTGGGCATGTCTACCACCAACCTTTACACTGGTTTAATTGTCATGGCTCCTTTTCTTGAGGAAGCAAAGGACCTTAAACAGAGAATTTGCCATATTCGCATAATATTGTGCTTTCCAAAGTTCTTGATGATCAAGCCATTATAGAATCAGGTAGTTTATATTTGTAGCAGTTGTTGTTGTTCAGTCGCACAGTCGAATCTGACTCTTTGCGACCCCATGGACCAGATTACACTAAAATATATTTGTGTCAACTGGTACAAACCAGTCATTGACTGCCTCTCTAGGAGCAATAGTAAATGTGTGTATACCTGCTTAGAGGTGTGTTCTATATGTATGTGTATACATACGGTTGTGGTGCAGGTTCTTCTTGTAGACTATGTGGTACAATTGTTCTGGGACAATTGTATTCACATTCCCACTCAGCTATAAAGGTGATACCTGGATGATCTCCCTGCTGATCCAACCTGTTGTAAAAAGAAAAAAAACTCCAGGTATGTCACCTCTACAAGGAAACTGAAACACAACTTGATAACAATTTCTTATAAATATGATCAAAAGCTTGTGGATGAAACCATTAATATCCCACTTCTAAAAATGCTCCAATGATAGTCACAATTTTGATACTCAAACCTGCTCTGGAGAAGCAAACTGGAAAGTTTATTCAACAACCACCGACATGGTATCTCTCAAAAAATCCAAATGTAGGCATAAAAGTTATATATGCGCCCATCTTAGTCATGGTACCATATGTAGTAAACATGCTGGGAAAGGCCATTTTCAGGTTTAGGTCCTTACTTTGCAATCTCTTACATTGTATCTTTCCTTGTTTTCATATCTTTTGCAAAGGTCTGAGCACCAATTATCTGGTATCCTATCTCTGCCCCAGGATGCTTTATTGATGTGTCTCTTTCCTTAAAAAAAAAAAAAGTTCTGCTCCCCTGCAAAGCTAAGACACTTTCAAATATTAACAGAAGCTCACAACTCAACAAGTTCACAAAAATGTTTTGACAAATTTGAATAACTTGAATACAGGAAATTATATTTCTGTTATCGGATAGGACATCTCAAACTATACTATACCTGAGTCATATGCACAGTCACAGTTCAAAGGCTATAACTGCATCTTGATTTAGCCATTTTCCACAGCACAAAAACATGATTTTTTGCTCAGTTCAATACTCCTCTAACCGAAATCAATCTGGGGAAAATGTGGAGACTGCACTGTGAAGAGAAAACCATGCTGTATTTAAATCACAGGAAAATTGTTACCTCTTTGAAAGGACCTTTCTAACCCATTTCTGCAAAGTCAGACATCCATCACTTCAACATTAAAAACTCAAACTCATGGTAAGGAGCAGAGAGCATTCGAAGTGGGTGTGCTCAAGTCTCTCAAGCATTAGAACCCAATTTCTCTCTTTCCCTTCCATTCCCAACTAATAGACTGTGTGGTATATTTTCACCTTCCAAAGTGCCTCCTTCATTCACTGAGGCCACACTCTCTGACCTAGTACACATCCCCAAACTAGTATTTTTGTAACCACGAGTACCTGACAAGAATTTTTTTTCCTTGCAAATTCTTTTCCAGCTGTGGAAGAAAAATAACTCTCACCTTTAATTTGCAAATTGTTGCCAAGACTTCATCACATCTGTTTCCAGTCTAAAATGGGGGTTTCTTCTTTCCTGCTAAACTAGAGATTCTAGTTTTCTTTCTATTTATGGTAGTACAATGTTCTCTCATATCATAAAATTCAGAGCAATAACCAACAGTTGAGCACACTGCAACTATAAAATGCACTAGCTGGTGTTACTGAAAATATTTAAAATATGAAGAAAACATTCAGATTATGAATAAAAATTTTTAAAAATTCAGATTACATGCAAATATCTATAGATGTAATGCATTCATATCCCATCCTTCCCCAGACACAAAATGCTGAGCATGGAAAGAGGATTTTATCTGGTGGGATGGGCAGTACAGGAGGAGGTGGTCCTTCCAAGCCCCCCCACACACACACACACGTTCCTGGATGTAAGGGGCTTAATGGTAAGAACTGGCACTTTGGATTATGCCCATAATGATGCCATTCAGCTAACAATTCATCAAACAGACTGGGTGGAATTTCCTTTCCCAAAAGGTAATCCCCAAACGAGATGATAATTATTTTTTTAAGTAATAGGGAATGGTTAATAAATATGTTCTTACGGCATTTATTATTTTATTTAAAGTCCACCTTTCTCTCTGAGATTCAAGATGGATTATAGGATATAAAATGACACAATGCTTATTCTTCATTTGAATGGTCCAGTTAAGATTGACTGATATCCTTTTTTGCCAGATTTATCTCCTGACTTCTTCTGTTCACCTTGTGGGTCACCACATGTTATGCCTCTCTGTGTACTAATTAACTTATTTAATTATGAAGCTGTACTTTGTGCATTTGTCAGATTATTATACAGTAAAGGTCATCTGTGTGAATGCATAATTAATATTTCTGTATAGCCCCTACTTTTCTCATTGTTTTGTCTAATATTTATAGCAAATATCTCTGCTAAAATTGGAAAAACCAACACAGATCAGCACAGTTTTGTTTTCAGAAATGTAATATTAAACTCTCATAATCTTCGGGCTCCATGAAAGCAACATGCTCTAAACGTGTCATTGTGGTATAGCAATCATTCACAAATGAATTGTCTTGTCCACACACAAAAGGAATGATTGATATACCACAATATTAAAAGGGTATGCCAACCTCCATGTGGGACCTGGGTATCCCCTGGCATTACAGATCTTCTCCAGACTACAGAAATCAGTTCCCCTAGAGAAAATTGCTGCTTTGGAGGGTGGACTCTGTGCCATTGTACCTCACTGAAGTCCCTGTCCTCCCCAGGCTCCATCCCAAAATCTCCAGGACTTTTCCAATCTGGATCTGGCAACCTTAATATTAAACCATGTGTAGATGTAGCCAGTGATAAAAGCAGATGATATATGAAGCAAATAAAAATACAAAGATCATAGGGAATTTAAAATTGCAAAAACCAAGCAGACCTAAAGCATAAAGTTCTTTTAATAAAACAACAATAACTGAACTCCAGGCAGCTTCAGCAATGCCAGTTTAGACCACAGTTTTGGCCTGTATTTTCTTAGTTGCCAATGCATAAAGAGAAACCATGTGAGTTACATGTGTCAGGCACTAAGTAAATCATTTTCTATACCTCTGAGCTCAAGTTTAAGCAGGTAGTGAAACAAAGAAATAAATGAAAGCTTAGCCTTCTTTTATGGTTTCTCAGAATTTAGGATGTGTTGTCTCTTTTTTCTCCCTCTCCTGACAAACAGGGAAGGCTGCTTTAAAAGTAGTCAATACCCACCCTGATTATTACCTAGAATGGGAGTATATGAGTTAGCATTTGTCTTGAAAGACTTAATTTCTGTGTCTTGATCTGGAATATGAGCAGGAAGATTATGATCTGTCTCTGGAGGAGACCAGTTTCAAAGAGAGCAAGAAGTTCATTTGGTTTGGGTTACAGTCAGGGCGAGCCCTTTCATTATGCATAGCACTGGCATTTACAATATGTCATTGTATAGTTTTACAAATCCTGCCCCATAATAAACCTTCAGTCATAATCCAGTGAAAGTGTATATAATGATGATATATTTCAGGACAAAGCAAATGAACAAAAGAAGACAAGAGGTACAGATCCCCCACAATTAATTTTAGTTTGCCATTTCAAATGCGACCAATTCTTACAGTTAAACAAAACAAACAAAAACCACTAGTTCATAAAGTTCATTGTACTGTAACTAATCACTCTTGGTCACTTCTTTCTCTATAAATCCATCATTCTGTCTAAACATCATTCTTTATTAAGCTAACTAGCCTGTACCCGTGCTTTGCTACAGTATTTAAGTTCCATAAATCCAGTTATAATACTGATTATGTGAAATTTGAAATGTGACATTTGTTATAGGAATTCTAGTGGAGAACATTGTAGTATAAGAAATGAAGTGAGACATACATACTTTTTTTCTCTACTGAAGGACCTCTCTCTAGACCACATTGGTGGTTCTGCCCTCAGGTGCTAGGATCATCAGGCTGCTTGATGAGCTCACTCTGGAGCAGGCCACATAGAACTGTCCGTTTGAGAAGCAGTCGTCTCTTAAGTCAACTCCTGCTACCTTCCACGAAAGTGATGGCCTCTCTACTTGTGTTCCTGGATTGTTTTGGTCATATGGAGACTGTGTTGTCCTGAGCATCTCAGGGTGATCTTGCCGGTACCTGGTCTGTACAGCTCAGTGCACTGCCACATTTGCCACATTTCTAAGTTGCCTCCTCCTTGTAGCGTTGGTGTATCTGGCTCAACATTTGCCAGGAGCTTTCTTGGGAGCAGTAAGAGGTGAGAGGTGTGAGGGGGAGTTGGTGTGAGAGAGTGGTGATATGGTGGACATTTCTTCAGGTTCGTGAAGGAGGCATGCATCAAAATGGCTCCTAGAAAAGTCCTTTACTATCTCCCCATAAACAGTCATACTCTGGCCCTGCTCCTACACCTGACAGACACCAGCCTGTCTGGTGTTGGGGGAATTGTATTTAAAGGCACCGGGGAGGCTGGGCCAGCAGCAATGCTAAGGCAATACTGCTGAGTATTGTATTTTACTTCAACACAATTGATAATGGCAGACACCAAATGACAGATATCAATTTACCAAATGCCTCCTGCCACACTGTTGACAGTTTCTGGAGGAAGCAATGGACAAAGCAATGTCCATTGCTGGTGCTGCTGAGTCGGGTGGTCTGCAGCACCAACTTGGAGCACCACAGAGGCCACTCACCTTAGTTTGCTCAAGAGCTTTTCAACTTCCATTGTATTTTACTTCAACACAATTGATAATTGCTGACACTAATCAATGAACAGTCTTGCACAACAGAATTTCTGCATGTGAAAAGGCTTAATGTGCCCATTTGTGTCGCAAAATACTTCCTCCTATGTGCTCACCCCCATCAATACATATGTAGGTAACCAACATTTATAGTTTTTGAAATATTTTTGAGCTACTCTATGGAGCAGCTCAAACAAGACAGCTCTTGTAGGGTTTCCAGGTCCTATCTTTCTGCTGGCAGGGGATCCAAGGGTCCTGTCCAGCATGCATGGTGCAATGACATCACCCAGAAGTGACATCATCATGTCACTGACATTGGGGTGATACTCTAGTTTTTGGGCAAAACTCTATGGTTTATAGCTGCTTTTACCGTAGAGTTTTGCCCCAAAACTATCACCCTCTGATGTTGGCAGTGCAATGATGTCATTTCCAGGTGATGTCATCGCACTGCTTTTTGGGGTATTTGGGGGTGGGGAGGAGCCCACATAATTGTGGGAAACCCCTCCTGGACCAGGGCCCTGACAACCCTATGCTCTTTTCCTCCTGGGCAGTGAGTGGGTAGATGAGTGCTGGTAACTGAGACAACACTATTTGTGAGATTACAGGCCACAACTTTATTTTGGTTACAGCTGCAAAGGTTTGGCTTGGCATAGGGCAATGGATCCAAGGCATCAAGTGACCCACCTGCTACTCAATGTGCCTGCCTGCTGAAGGGAAGAACTTGGGATGGCAAATATATGAGAACACCCTGGCACAAGAAAATGTGTAATCCCACTGTCACCTGGGGATGAGGAGAAGCCAGGAGCCCCCAAGCTGGGCATGCCTCCATAACCCAAGCCCTCAAAGCTTCTTAATGGGGCCCCCACCCACGATGATGGGTACACAGGATCAGTCTTCCCCCCAAAAGATCCTGCCCAATGCCAAAACTGTCTAGCAAGTTGTTACAAAGAGAATTAGAGAAAAAAACAGCTCTGACAATAGTTATAGAGAACAAAGCACAATAATGAGAACCTTAACAAACCCATTAGAACAAAACAACAGAGGGTCGGGTGGGAAAGCAGCAGCAGAAGAATGTGGCCTAGGCCCCTGGGAGGGCTGAATTTAAAGTGGACAGGCACCACCTCTGATCCACCATCAGGGATGACCCAGGCTGCTTCCCACTGGCCAGCCAAAGAGGAGAAAGTGCAAAGGGGGCAAGCGAGCCACATGGCCCTGGGATCCTAGACAAAATGGCACCTGGCCCAGCAAACTTCCCCCCTTGTGGTGCACAAATGGGCCCTCCAGTAATTTGGAGACCCACTCTTCTTGATCATAAATTATGTCATGCGTCCAATTGGTGGAAGAGATTACCAGAAATAACTCTAGATTTCATTTTCTTCTGCAAAACACACTGATTTGGGGTGGGTGTGCATGATGTCCTTTGGGTAGCTAATCTTGAACATGTTACACTTCTGTCTATATATACTGATGAAACAAATTAAGATGCATCAGAATGTCATACTGGAATAGTCATCCATTCCTTGGAGCCAGATGTCATGGCTATTGGCAGTCTAAACTGTAGAACTCAACGCTTATTTTCGCCATGAATGGTGAAAGTTGGAAAGCAGATCAAGCACTGTATCCATATATGTTTTAACATACCAGAAGAAAATGTGGCAAACACATTTCAGTGTTTATATGACTTTCCTTTGTCATTGTAGATGTGTGAGACAGTACATCGACAGTACTTGATATTACTCCTGTGCTCTCTCACACTCTCTCCAAGATAGACAGGAATATAGGACATTTGTTATTAATTTTATTCTTTTAAAAACAACCTTTGCTTTGACTTCTGCCCTAGATTCAGTGTCAGGAATGTAGATATTCCAGTCACTTTAGGCTAAGTTAGGCTCTTAGTGTGAGCCTTCAGCAAGTCATCTCAACATCAAGATTTATTAGTTTCTGCAAGTGTGCTACTTATTCTAAATTTAGCCAGAGGTTTCTCAGGAGGTTTTTGTATGCGAGTTTAGTTTCTGATTCTGCAATAACTGCTAAGGTATATTTTAAAGCATATTTCCAGGTTTGAACTCTTTAGTTAAGTCACCAGTAGATGCAAAGCTGAACTGGTGACTCGATTCAAGCTGCTCCCCTGAAAGGAACAAGTGCTGGGATGGACAATATCCACATGCCGTTCTCAAAGCATTGCAGTACAGCATTTGAACAGCCATTTACATTCATTACAAAATGAGATTACAACCTCCAAACAGCAGAGCACATTGGTGTGCTCACATCTTATAGGATGCCTCAGTACCCACATCGTTGCTTCACGGTCACTATGGACAGTATGTAGTCATAACTCTGTATGATATTGGGGTGTTAACACTATCTGGATGTCATTGAATTCTGTGTAACCCTGCAATCACTGCTATAAAGGTAACCCAAATTATTTGTCTTTGTGAGCTCCAACCAATATGCACATATTTGGTTACTCATGGATTTCAGTGGGATTGAGAGGAATGCTTGGTGAGTTCAGAGAATACAGAGGATAGTTCAGTACTCAGATTACAGGAAGAAATTTTCCTTTTGTGATATCCCCCCACCAGCTACTGTTTTGGAAGGCTGCAGTGGGGAGCAGTACATAGTTTGGCTACCATTCATTGAGGACCTCCTACCTTCTACCTCCTACAAAGCCATTAGGATGGTTTTGGACATGACACAATACAGCCAAGTATGAATGAAGTCCAGCAATGTGGGAAGATGTACGTCCTCCCTAAGCAACATCCTGTGTGAACTGTACCTCCTCAGCAGAGATACAAATATTTCTGGAGTTTGGGAATATACAGAACCTGGAGTCTCTTGTGCATCCACTCTGTGTCTCATCGAAAAATAAACGGGACGAAAGACAACTAACAAATCATGAGATGCAGAAATTGTTCAACAAAAGACAATGAGAAAAACACCGGGGTGTGTGTGGATTCTTTGCCTGCCCTTTATTTGTTCAGCATGACAGTTTAACACAGACATTTCTAATACACTGCTATTATGTAACATGGAGACAGTTTGCCTAATACCTCTGTTGGAAAGGTTTATGTAATATATTAAATCACAGCATACGTCATTGGCCTTGTGTACATCAGTCTATTTTGAGCATAGGAATGCATTCCTTTTTAAAATATCCCCTCAGTTCTTTGTAATACAAAAGTACGTGAAGAAATGCTATATAAACATATGCCATTAGGGAAATTTGACAGATACCAGGGCCTTTTCTGGGACAATGCATTTGAGAGAAAAATCATATAAACACTTTATCGGGTACTTCTCAATAGAAGCAGTAGAACAAATCTAGAGTCCAGTGGCATCTTTAAGACCAACAAAGGTTTATTCAAGGTATGAGCTTCCATGTGCAAAGCACACTTTTTCAAATACAATGGAATGGGAGGTAAGGTTCAAACTTATAGATGGCTGAACAGCAGTTTGAACCTTCCATTCCATTGTATTTGAAAAAGTGTGCTTTGCACATGGAAGCCCATACCTTGAATAAATGTTTGTTGCTCTTAAAGGTGCCACTGGACTCTAGATTTGTTCTAGTGCTTCAGACCAACACAGCTGACTACCTGGATCTATCAACTTAGAAGGAACACTGGTCCCAATATAGGTGATCAAAAACGTGGAGTTCTCAGTTGGGTAGTATAATTGTGACTGCCTGTAACAAATCATGGACAGGTTAGAATGCCCCAAGTATTGGATGAAAAAACTGGGAGAAGAGAGCAGGGCACAAACTGATAGTCTAGTTAAAGTACTTCTATCTCAACCTGGTAACTGCAAGTAGTGGAGTGAGAGTCACATGAGAAAACATCCTGGGCATTCCAGTCTTAACATTAAAAGGCAGTCAGAAGATTTACCACTGGCAGCACACAGAGAACCTCTTCTGCCAAATGAAAGCTCTTTAGCAAGAGAAGAAGGATGTGGCCTTATTCGGTAGTTTGCACTTGCTCATACAAAAATAAATTGAATCCAGCAACATAACTATTTCATGTTTGTCCATAAATCTCTGCAAGGAAATATGACAGAATGAGGAAACAGATCTATTTTGGGACACCATGCTGCCAACTTTAAGCAGTCTTTAGTTGCTGTAGATTTTCCGGGTTGTGTGGCCGTGGTCTTGGTATTGTAGGACCTGATGTTTCACCAGTAGCTGTGACTGGCATCCTCAGAGGTATAACAAAGAAAGATGGAGTACTCTGTATGTCAAGGTGAGCAGAAAAATGGTAGGCAAGTAATTTATTTCTACCCTGGAAGGTGGGGTAGGGCTGAGTCAATTATCTTGTGTAGTTCTTCAGGCTATGAACATGCTAATGGAGAAGCTTTCCTGAGGAGGTTCTTTTGTCTATGGATTGTTTCCTGAGGATGTTTGAGGAGGTTCTTTTATGTGTGGAATGGCTATTGAAACTCTAAACTTATCTGTAGTGCTATCGCCAGCTGTAGAGCATTTTGTGTTTTTCAGGACAGGAAACCATGCCCTATTTATTTTAAACTCTCTTATTTCCTGTTGAAATTGTGTTTATGTTTTTGAATTTCAATGGCTTTCCTGTGTAATCTGACACGGTAATTGGAAGTGTTGTCCAGTCTTTGTAGAAAGATTTGTCTAGTCTGTCTATGGCCCCAGTCTCCAAATTTACATATTAACAGATGGGGCCATGTTGAGAATTAGATATATTTGATTGCTGTGATTTTTAGACTGGTCTGTGCTTTCAGTGACATATGGCATAAGCCACCTTCAGCAGAAATTGGAAAGATGAAATATAAATGTTTTCAAATGAATAAATACACTGATAATATTAACTGAGGTCTTGGTGACACATATGCAGCAATATTCTGGGAAAGTACATTTGTGTGTCTCTGACAGGAAGGCTGTTTATGATTAGAAGACAAGCCGGGTATGAGATTTTGATCCATGTCATCAGTGTGTGGGTGGGTGGGGAGTGTAATTGTGTAAAGCTTTCTCTGTAGCAAATTTACACTGGAGTCCCAAGGACACTTTCCTGAGAGTAAGCACCATTAAATAATTTCAGGACTTACTTATGAGTAGGCTTGCTTGGGATTCTTCTTTTGGGTTGTCAGGACAAAGAGCTAGAGGAAGCTGTGAAAGGCAAGTGGGAAAGAAAATTGAAAAAAGGGGACCTGGTTTTTGAGGAAAGGGGTTTTTTCTTCCCCCCTGGGGAACCTGTTGCTGTTGTTTGACAGTGGATTTTTGTAAGTAAATACACGTTTGTTGAGATCTTTGATGTGGGCTGAACATGCTGCTTATGTTAAAAGCCAGACACTGAAGACTGGATGAGTATCCCTTCTTCCCAGTGACCCACATGTCTGATTTGTTCCTTTGCCTGAAGCCATGTTGGCTAAAAAAGCCAGATACCCTTTTCTCTCTACACAGCATCTTATACTAGTTGCATTGCATTGGCTGCCATGCCAGAATCTTGGGTTTTTTCCACAGTTGTATGATAAAAGCACAGACATCATATTCTGTGCAATGCTAAATTTTAAAGGAGTACAATCAGAAGACAAGATAGAATTACAACAGAGGCCCATTTTGGCCAGAGCTCTGTTATATCATACAAGAGTGTCAAATGGGGGGTGGGTTTTGGCTCGGACTCAGAACTCAGATTTAGACACATTAATTTTGGGGTGAGAGCAGTGTTTAAGAAGCCCATGGATTTAAGAACTGTTTAAAGTGCAGAAGACCTGGGGAAGTCTGGTCAACATTATCAGACACCTACTATCTTTCTTTCAGTGATAAGTTCTGTCACCATGGAATCAGCAAATGTAAGAGATGAAGGATGGTGGGGGCATGGTGGACAGCCAGTGGCAATGGCATGTTTTACCATAGAATTTCTGGTGATTTGTAGAGAGGTGTGTCTTCAATTCCATTTCCCCCTGGAAGTTATGTTATACTGGTGGCCTGGTGGCCATTTGAGCTTCAGCCACAGATGGGAGCTGTGGATGGGAGCTGTGGATGGGGGTTAATTCTTAGCAGTGTATGGCAGTACTACTTTTAGATCTATTATTATATGTGATGTTATAGGCCACACCCAGTCTCAAAGCTTGGTATCCTGGACATTAGTGCAATCCTCTAATAATTCCATTTTAATATAGGTGTTGCAAATGCCTTCTATAAAGGTATCACACTTGCTGCCACTTGAGTTATTTATGTTTTTATTTGGGGGAATATATCCCCTGCTAATAGTAAACTGCTGATGGTGTAGCCCTCTATTCTGCAAAGGGCCCAAATGCCAGCAAGAACTAATTCTGTAGGCTACTTGCTCCACTACAAAAAGCAGGCCTCAAACTGATTGCCAACCTCCAGGTGGGGCCTGGGGATATCCCACTTTTACAACTGATCTCCAGCTGACAGAGGTCAGCTCCTCTGGAGAAAATGGCTGTTTTGAAGGGTGGACTCTCTGGCATTGTATCATGCTAAGACCCCCATCCTCCCCCAACCCCTGCCCTCTCCTGGATCCACCCCCAAAGTTTCCAGGTATTTTCCAACCCAGACCTGGCAACCCTATCACAAACACAGCCTAAAACGACCCCACAGCTTTTTGATTGCTTAACTCTTCCTCTTCTACATTCATTGTGAGATAGAAGAACCACCACCACTCTGGTCCAAACCTACCAAATTAAAACTTCCCTAAGTGACAAAGCATTTGGGCCTCTTTGCTCCAGTGGGAGATGGAGTAATGTTACATAACATGACATCATTTCCAGTTGTGGCCAGAAGTGATGTCACAGCTCTCTAGAAACTCCCTGATTTGGGGAATTCCTAGAGCACTTCCAGGTACAATCAGAAATGATGTAGACCATGCTGGGAAAGACTGAAGGTCAAAGAAGAAGGGGACAGCAAAGGATGAGATGGTTAAACAGTGTCATCGATGCAACGAACATGAAATTGAGCAAACTTCAGTGGACAGCGGAAGACAGGAGGGCCTGGCGTAATCTGGTCCATGGGGTCGTGAAGAGTCGGACTCGACTGTGCGACTGAACAACAACAATAACAACCAGCACTTCACTCCCCCAATGTTGCTCCCACTGGATCAAGCAACAGCAGCGGAAGCCTCAACCAGGCAATCTTGTAAGCCTACAGAGAATGTCTTGTTCATAGGACATGCAATAAAACTATGTCCCACTGCTAGGATAGGGCCGGTATGAGCAAGTAGGAAGACCTGTTCTTGAATGGTCTAATTGTTTGGTAAGGCCTCCCTATATGCTGCCAAGAAGATGTGCAGTGTGTGTCAGCAAAGGGTCCCATTGGTTCCATGAGTAAAGAGAATCCTTCCTAGCCCAAATATTTGAATATGGATGGCAATGAAATTAAACATTTCTTTGTGTTCTTTTAAGTTGCTTAGTCTGTGTTGCTGGTGCTAAGTTTACCTGACATTTGGTTGACATAGAATTGGGCATAAAAATGGCGGCAAGAAGGAATGGACAGGCTAATCTCCAGAGTAGAATTTGTCAAATCTACTTTTCAACTGCTAAATTAAGGATATTGCTGCAAATTGAACTACAGTCACTTTCATGGCAGCCAGTTAGTCAAATGTGCAGGGCAAGAGTGCAAAATGGCTGAAAGGGGAAGTATCTTACAACACATCTTTTAGGCTCAAAAAAATCAAGAGGTGGAATACTTGTTTCAGTGTAGAAACTTTATCTGCGAGCATCAGGTTTTTCCTAAGAGAAATATCAACTGCTTGGCTGTATATCATTTTAAATTGTTTATTTTTGTACCTTTGAGAGATTATTCCAGAAACCAATATATTTCCCCTTTTCAAAAATTGTTTCATGATATTCCAGTAATATTACCTGTCTCTTAATTTTATTCTGTTGCCCTTGATTAAAACTTTTGATATCACTGCTTTTTTGTGTTATAAAAATTCCAGACACTTTAGTAATGGGAAGAAAAACATTTCCTCCCTCAATCGTAGTACCAGAAACTACACCCTCTTATTAGACAATTATAAACATATACCTTGCTAGTGAAGTATTTACCAGATGGCAGGAATGCCACTAAAAACAGGGTGTTACTGTGTATGCTTCGGAAGAGAGATGGACACTAGATTTGGCCCACTTTCCTATTCAAACCCATACCTACACTAAAGCAGCCAAAGGAGAAAAAAAATCTTCCTTCTGCCACCACTCACACCTACTGGCTTAGGGTCTTGCCCTCAATTTGGGTGCCTCTAGAAGCTTGAAGTAATACTGAGAATTTGGATAGAAAGTTTATTGAAGGGAATATTACAAATACCAGGGTTGGGAGTTTGCAAACTCAAGCAGCCAAATAATACCAAGTATTTATGTAAAGCCCAACAGAACTACCAAGAGAGCGTGTGTTAGGAGATGAACTTTGAAAATGCTTTTATTTGTTATTTTTTGACCTGCATGCACACCAGGAATGGTTCCAGCAAGTGTCTTTGCTTTGGGAGAATGTATGCTTGAGTTAATGTGACTCTCTGTATAAGAGGAGGTACCACACAGCCTGTACTTCCATGCAAATGAGGTCACAGACATGCCTTGCACATACTTACCCAGGAGGCCTTGGGAACAAGAAGCCTCTATATTAGCATCCCTATTAGCATCTCCATTACGGTCCTTCAACAGAATGTAGAAACAACAGCCTTTCCACCATTGGGAGAATCTCTACCTCTCACGTAACCCACAGGATGTTTAACCCACACGTGTGAAGTTCGCCACCTGAGAATGGCCAGATCCATCTACATACCTAAAGGTTTCCATGCCAACCCATCTTAGCACCTTGACCAAAAACCTCCCTTGTAGAAAGGTGTAGACTTTCAGTATTGCCCCACCTTAGTAGGAGGGAACCCCCACATCCTTTAGCCAATGGTATAGGGATGGGATGGACCCAGAGACACCCCAAGCCAGCCCCTATACTAGCTGATAAAAAACTGAGGTGCAGCCTTTGTTTAGCAGGACAAGCTTGCTCCCCTTACCAACAAGATAACTTAAGGTAACTTGCTGTGCTTACTTGGAGTCGCGACCAAGTAGCCCTCACATCTGTTAGCTGGCTCTAACTGTGTGTAGTAAACGCAAGAACATCTTAGTTAGAAACAATCCTTGTTCCTGAACTGTGGAAGGTTGAGACTACTGGAACAGATAAGTATATGCTTCCCCCCCCCAAGCATACCTTTGGTTTAAGACCCCAAATATTGTTTTCCATTTCTACTGCAACTAAAGGAACTTGAATGTATGTGTGTGTGAACCTGTTTTTGTATGCCTGTAAATAATAAGAACATTCAGTAAAGAGAATCTTGATTCAAATTAAGAGACCTTGTCAAGTGTTTACTTTTGGGAAAAAGGGCTCTCTGGCGCGAAGCTTGCTTTCTCTGTATAAATTGGCAAAAAGACCTCAATAAGTTAGTCAGCCACTGCGTAGATAAGCAGTCCGGCTAACACGTGTAAGAGGGACAAAATTCTCTGGGCCCTGGTCACCCATGGGGCTCATGGAAACAGGCAAGACACGTGTGACTTTTTCATATGATGTTCAGGTTGGTTCTGGATGATGTGAGGAGACCCTGAGATAATTGTTGTTTGGGGACCCATCATGGCTCTCATCAACCCTGTCACCTAATAGAAGAACCCATTTAAAAAGGCAGTCATTCCAGGTATACAAAGACAGCACAAGTTAGTCAAGACTCAGTTCAAGATGGGGAGGTGAAACAGCAAGGAGATAATATTCATGAGAAGGCTATAGATCCAAGTAAAGCTTTAATTCCCAAGGTAGGGGTCAGAAAGCCTTGAGCAACAGGTAATAAATATCATAATCTGGAAAAGGGGGCAAAAGCCAGAGATTCATAATATGTAAATAGCGCTCCACCATACAGAGGATGGGTAGTCCTGGGCAGTTAACATTTGCTTTGGGGCAGATTCTGGCTACAATTAATGAACAAACAGCCAGATCCAAAAGCAAAATACACTTTACTTTCCATGCCTGGAAACAGGTATGAACAGGTATGAAAATGACTTATTGAAGGGGATGAGAGATGTCAGTACTTTCTCTGTGTTGTCCACCATTGCTCATTTGCTGGTTTGTTGCTGTTCATCACCATATTCATCCTTGGTTTGTTTTCTTCTTACAGGTCTGTTCAGTGGCAGAAACTGCCATTCTTTCCTCAGAAAGAAGGGTTCAAGAAGCTAGGCATCCAGTTCTCTGTTTCTCTGGATGCAGTAGAATACTGGTCCCAAAGTCCTAAATGGCTTCAGTCTGGGTACTTGAAGGACTACTTTCTCTGGTCCAGCCTGCCAGTTAAGATCCTCTTCACAAGCCCCTTTCTCTGTATACCCACCTTCAGAGGTGAGGTGTGTGGTGACCAGAGATTGGGCTTTTTCAGTGGTTGCCTTTGGAATTCCATCTCCTTTAAGATTGAATCTTACTGTCCTTTAGGCAGTAGGACGAACACTTGTTTTTAGCCAGGCTTTTATCTGAGAGGATCTGCCTTTTGGTCTCTTTTTTGTGGTCTATTTCTAGTTCCGGTCTGATAGCTGTTTTATTTTATCTATTTATTTTACTGAAAACATTTCTATGCCACCTTTTAGGGTTCCCAGAGTGGTGAACATTAAAACACTAAAACATTTCAAACATTAAAAAGCATTTAAAATACATATACAATATGTATGTATGCATAATATTTAAAACAATTTAAAACTATATTTTACACACATAAAAACATACAAACAAGGAAGAGGGCTAATAAGAATTAGAGAACTTAAAAAAACCACAAAAAAACAGTCTTCACCAACTGGTGAAAGGTGGGGAAACAGACAAATCTCCCTTGGGGCAAAGTTTTGACATCACAACCAAGAAGGCCCTTTCTTGGGTTGCTGCCTGTCTAGCCTCAGATGGTGGGGAAACCTAAAGCAGAGCCTCAGAAGATGACCAGAGTGGTTATTTCATACATGAGTAAACAGTCCTTCAGGTATGCTGGCCCCAAACCATAAAGGGCTGTAAAACTCAATACCAGCACCTTGACTTGGATCTGAAAGTGAACTGGGAACCAGTGCAGACAGAATAAGTAAGAGTGATATGGTCCCTATGACCCACTCAAGTAAACATTCCAGTTCATTCTGTCCCAATTGTAGTTTCCAGGCAGGCTTCAAGGGCAGCACCACATAGACATCATTGCAGCAATCTAATCTAGATGTTCCCAGGGACCCTTGAGGGACCCTGTAGCTATAGACCATGGGATTGCACAACAGAGTTGCACTCACCCTGTCCATCTCCCAGAGCAGTTCACTCATCAGGATGACCAAGACAAGACAGTATCAGTCCCATAACCAGGCCTGAAAACAGACTGGAGAGGACCCAAGCAATTAGCTTCATTCAGGAGTCCCTAAAGTTGTCCAGCCCCCACTCATTCAGTCACCTTGCTCAAGGACATTTGAGACTGGGCAGTAGTTATTCAACTCTTATGGTTCCAGAGTAGTTATCTTTAGGAGTGAACACACTACTGCCCACTTCAAGGCAGGGGTGACCAGTCCACTGTTCCCTCTAAGCTGAGTTAGTGTGAGCTAGCTCACAGTTTTTTAGCCTCCGGCTCACACATTTTTGCCTTAGCTCAAGATGGATGGCTCCAGAGCAAACTAATTTATGCAGTAGCCAAATTGCTCACTCACAACTTTAATGCCAGTAGCTCACAAAGTGGAATTTTTGCTCACAAGACTCCACAGCTTAGATGGAGCACTGCTCCTTCTTTCAGGGAGGCATTTACTGTCTCCCGGATCCAGTCTTCCAGCCTCTTCCACAGCAGATTTAAGCAGCCAGCTCATACAAGCAGGTAATAGGTCTCAAATTCCAGTCCATATCCTTATACTGAAAAAGCTGGACAAGTAAGCACCCTGGCAACATGCAGTTCTGTCACTGCTAATGTAGAGTCTAAGCTGGAACTGTTGCTAGAGATTTTACCCACAAAGTGTTAAGCAAAATAACCAGAGGAGTCTACCTCCTCCCATAGGCCAGAACCGAGTAGTTGCTGACCAACCAGCAGAGTTCCACAGGTCCACAATGTGTGAATACGGGGTAATGAAGAAATATTATTTATTTGCCACTATCACCTCCATGAAATGAAAGTAGCTTTCTTTGCAGAACACCACCGTCCCTTTCTGACCATTTACCATTATTCCCTATAGGGAAGGGGGGGAATGAAGTGGCTGTTTTTCAACCAGATGATAGCAAAATTGTAGTGGAGTGAGTACTGCCTATCCACTAAAAAAACCCCAAGTTTCAAGCAAATTGGACCAAGGGATCAATTCTACAGGCCCCTGAACAAGGTGCCCCCAGCCACTGTAATTGCACTCTCATTATTCCCTATGGAGGAACTGGGGAGTGGGGCTGGAATGGCTGTTTTTCAACCAAACAACACCAACATTGCTGCCTGTCCAATAAAGAACCCCCAAGTTCCAAGCTATTTGAACCAGGAGTCAAATTCTATTTCCTCCAACAAGGAGATCTCAGCTCTCCATTTTCTCAGCCACAGTACTTGTAAAGCAGAAAAAGGTTTCACCCCCAGAAAGGTAGGAAGGACAGACCACTGCAGCTCTCTGAGGCTTGTCGCCAAAGGTGATTGGCAGGAAGTACTCTTGCTCCTTTCTTGCCAGGATATGATTGAAAGAGAGAAATGCCATAACCTGGGAAATTAGTAGAATCAAAAACATGAACACATGCTGTTGCCAACAAGAAGCAACCAAAGACAAAACTGACACAGATTATTCTAGGAAGGGGGTTTCATAATGCTTAAGACTCTTGGATTTGTGTTACCACTCTGGAAAATCATTGCAATGAACCAAAGCAGCAATTCCTTCTATATCTCAAGCTCAGGATGTACTCCCCTAGTCTGGGCTAGTTGTCACCAATCTTGAGTATGGGAGCAAGCAAATCATGAAGTCCTCTTTTTCCTCTCACCTGGTCACCAGGCATCTCTCCCATGAAAGCATGGGAAACATCCTGTGAGAGCAAAAGGATTTGTAAGATGGCTTCCCATTTCCTGATAGGAGGTCACCTGACACCAGTATCAGCAAAAGTGCTACCATTTTTGTTCCTTTTCAGTTGGCCAGAACCACTTCTCAAGAGAAATCACTCCAAATGGCTCTGCAGGATCTGATGCCCCCTGGCAGATCATTGGATGAGCTTGTGGAGGACTGGCATAGTCGGCTCTCTGCAGCCATCGACAAGATCACTCCCCGGCACCCTCTGTGCCCTCGCTCCAGGCTCACTCCCTGGTCTACCCAGGAGTTGCGGCTTATGAAGAGGGAGCTAAAGGGACAGCTTATGAAGAGGGGCTAGAGAGACAGTGGTGTCATGTTCGAGATGAAGCTACAAGAGCATCCTATAGGACGTTTATGACATCCTATGAGATGGCAGTCAAAGCTGCTAAAAGAGAGTTCTGTATGGCCACAATTGCATCTGTGAGCAGCCCAATTGTTTAGAATGATTCGGTCAATAACAGCTCTGCCACAGGGTAGACCAAACGCTAGGGGATTGGACATTGGCTGTGAGTCATTTGCGAGCTGTTTTGCGGATAAAGTCTTGGCACTCCGCCGCAACCTCCTCCCCACAGTTGAAACAGTGAGTGAGTGAACTCGAGAACCCTTGTGCGTCTTCGATCCCAGCTTTGGATCATTTCAGTCCACTCAGTCTGGAGGAAGTTGACAGATTGCTCACAGCTGTACACCCATCCATGTGCAGCCTTGACCCGTGCCCTTCCTGGCTTATTAAAGTGGGCCATGAAGGGTTTCAAGGTGCCCTTAGGGAGATTATCAACAAGTCCCTCTCTGAGGGGCAGTTCCCAGGGGCACTCAAGGAAGCAATGGTCCGCCCTCTCCTGAAAAACAAATCTCTGGACCTGGCTGAAATGGCTAACTATCGGCTGGTCTCCAATTTGCCCTATTTGGGCAAACTAATTGAGAGGGCGGTGGCGATACAGTTGCAGGACTTCTGGGATGACATTTCCATATTAGGCCCCTTCTAGTCTTGATTCCGCCCAGCGAAGACAGAGGTCCTGTGTCTGGGTCAGGGTGGTTCAGGGGTGGGGATCCTGCTCCGTTAGTGCCAACGTTGGAGGTTAGGAGACTGGGAGTGCTCCTAGATCCCTTCTTGACAATGGAGGCCCAGGTAGCTAAGTCAGCCTTCTACCATCTTCGGCTCATTCAGCAGTTGGTTCCCTTCCTTGATTGTGATGACCTGGCGACAGTGATCCATGTGACGGTCACCTTGAGACTAGACTACTGTAATGCTCTCTACATAGGGCTGCCCTTGTCACAAATCTGGAAGCTGCGGCTAGTGCAGAATGCCGCAGCCAGGCAGTTGGTGGGCCTCCCTCATTGGGAGCACATCCAGCCTGTGCTAAAGTCACTGCGCTGTCTGCCAATAGCATACCAAATTCGCTTCAAGGTGCTGGTACTTACCTTTAAAGCCCTATATAGCCAGGGTCCAGCATATCTGAGGGACCGCCTTTCCCCATATATACCCCAGAGAGCACTATGGTTGGGGTCACAACATTGATTAATTATTTCAGGCCCCAAGGATGCCAGGCTCGTGGCCACCAGGGCCAGGGCCTTCTCAGTGGCAGCTCTTACTAGTGGAATGAGCTCCCAAAAGAGATCAGGGCCCTGCAGGACCTTTTACAGTTTCATAGGGTCTGCAAGATGGAGCTCTTCCACCAGGCTTTTAATTAGGAGCCGCTCACCACCACCACCAACTACCACCATCTGAACATCTATGGTATAGGCCTGGCCCTAGTGTGGAGACAGAGCCATGTCTCTGCAGGAGGCCAGAAGATCACTGAATTGGAAACTCTGGTAGTAGATTTTAGAGCGTGCCGTTTAATTTAATGAATGAAAGACCAGCATTGTGAGCACTTTAAATGTATGACTGTTTTAATCTGCTTTTAAATGTTTTATGTAGACTAGATACATTGTACCAACCACTGTAAGCCGCCCTGAGCCCATTCGCGGGGAGGGCGGGGTATAAATACAATAAATAAATAATTAATTAGTTAAATAAATAAAAAGCAGCTTCACCAGAACAAACGATGCTGTTGCTCATGTGCTGGTCAGTAGGTGGGCATCATTTCAAGAGGGAAATTAGATAACCTTTCATTTTTGCTCAGAAGAGTGCCTGCCAGATGACCAATGGCATCCTGCAAGTCAAAAGTACTGTGGGGATTCAGGAAATGCTAGGAGGGAGCAGACACAACCTGACTGCCATCCCTCTTATGTGTCTTGCAGTCCTTGGGAAGAAGGAGTACTCGAAAGACCACCTTCCCACGTAAAGGCATGCAAAATCTCCCTTCATCCCAGCTTTTAGATAATACTTTTGCACCTACTCTGGCAAAGCAGTTAGAGAGAAGATGGCTAGACAGACAAGCTGAGGTGTCAGGTATTATTACGCCATATTCACAAAATTAAGAGAATCTGCAAGAGAACTGTAGCCTACCTTTAGCTTATTTTGATAGCACGTGGCAGGGAATATTCTCCAGTGTGCATGCCACAAAATATAATTATTTTGAGGCCTTGGTCTGTCCCAAACTGGGCATGAGCCATATGGAAGAAAGGACTTTCCTGTGGCTCTGTGCTCTAGTACATAGTGCTGCAAGAACTGCACTCTCAGAAGAATGGACTGAGGCCACTGACAGAAGCCATGACCCTCTGCAAAAATTTTGCACCTGGCGGCTAGTGCAGAATGGTAGCCAGACTTCTGATTAAACTGGAACACCTCTTACAGAGCAGTCTGAAACAGGTCTACTCAGGTTTATTCAGTAAGGTTTACTCCCAGGAAAGTGTCTTTAGGATTATACCATCAAGTACATGGGTATTATAGCTGATTGCTAGTTTGATTTTAATCAGAGTAATCAAATAAAACCTTTTAGATGGCAATCCTAAAGACACTTTCCTGGGATTAAGCCCCACTAAATGACATGAGATTTACTTCTGGGTAGACTTGCTTAGGATTCCTCCCATAGTCAAGTAGAATGGTGCCCAAATTTCATATAACATTTAAAAAATTGGTAATTATTTTTAAAATAAGACTCTACAAAAACAATAGGTAGAAGACACCAATTAAAAAAAGATTATTCCTTCTCTTTCATGAACAAGGAATATATGGGTAACATAATGTGAAACTGAATAACAGTGGATCTAAGGTTGATATAATTGGCTCTGGAATATCCAGTAGAGAAAAACAATTCATTTTTATTATCCAACATGCACTATGTACCTTATGCTAATCCTGAGAAGGGATATCATTTCAGCCACCCATAGTTGGGAAATATCCCCAAAATGATAATTTGAAGACAATGCTAATGTTTATGAGCTTTGAAAAAAGAGGAGAACATAGAGAGCACATACTGGCCAGATATTATTGACTGCAGCTCCTCTTTTTGTATCTGTAATTCTGATCTAAGCAAATGTGAGCTGACTCATGAGGTAAAAATTTCTTCAGGGGGAAGCAAAATTAAATGTCTAGTTAAGAAGAGATCAAAATGTACAACACAGAAATGGCAAGACATTGATTCCTTTATGTGTTTGGGAAGTAACCCCGTAGCCAGAAATTTTTCATGGGAGGGCCAAAAGGGGGCAGTTTAGCTAATATAATTAACAGATTCAGTTACTGAGGTTAATTCAGTTAAGGTCTCTCTTGCTTGAAAGCCAGTCAAATGTGACTCTAGGGGCGGTGCTCACCTCCACTTCCAAGCTGAAGAGCTAGAGCTGTCCAAAGATGTTTCTGTGGTCATGTAGCCAGCATGACTAAATGCCGAGGTGCATGGAATGCTGTTATCTTCCTACCAAAGCAGTACCTATTTATCTACATGCAATTTCTTGCTTTTAGACTGCTAGGTTGGCAGGAGCTGGGGCCAGAGATGGGAGCTCACTCTGTCCTGTGGCACTAGGGTCTCGAACTGTCGAACTACAGACCTTCCAGTCTGCAGCTCAGTGTCTTAACTTTCTGAGCGGAGCTAATTAACAAAGCTAATTCCGTTATCTGTCCCAGGGGCGGCTGCTGCTGCTGCAAAGTGCACATCACTGGGCAAAGGTGGCCCAGGCACTTTGCACATGCTCAGAGGCCAGCTGGCTGGTTCCCCCTGCCCAGGGCTGGGGGCAGTGCCAGCAGTGCCAGGCACACACTTCTTCCCCACCCATTCTCACTCACGCTGCCAGGCAGGCATCAACCAGCTAGCTGTTCTTGCCGCTTGCCTTCTGACCAGCAGCCTCAGGCTCCCTCCACCTCCTGGGGGAAGGGAGGGGGGACTACTTACTTAATGGTAATTCTTGAATTGGGCAAAAGGCCTCAGAAGGCTTTAGAAAACTTTCAGCTGAGAAATCCAAGAAATCTTTTTAAAAAATCTGTAACTGTCTTGTAGCTTTACAGTGAACAATTTATATCAATTGACATACTATGTCCTTGTGGGATATCTAATCACCAGCCTGCTTCGGTTCCAAGCTAAACGCAGGGAATTAGCAGGGTAAAGGCCTGCCATGGTTTTTGGAACATCTGCTGTGGCTGCCTTTGTGGCAGGTCTCTTCCTGCATTCTATTTATGCATTTATTTACATTATTTACAGTTATCCTTTCTCACTGAGACTCAAGGCACATCACACAATATAAATAAATGCAATCAATAGGATAGTACAACAATAAGCAATGTAATAGGACTGGGATTGCAGAAATTTGAAACACAGCTGTTGTCTGAACAAAGCCTAAGTATGAAACATGATATGTTGAATGATGCTGAATATGGCATTACATAAGTAGAAACATAATACATTTTGTCTGACCAGTCTGATATCATGTAGCCCTCTTTCCTCTACAAAAACACCCTCCTGAACAGTTATGTCTTACGATTTGCAGAATGCCAGGAGTTTGGGAGCCTTTGTGACCTCCTCAGGCAGGCCACTTCAGAAGTTGAGGGACACTACAGAGGAATCCTGTATACTGGCATTTGCGGATTTTGCCCATTTTCAGGATGGCACCTGCAGAAAGCCCTCCTCAGATGCATGGAGATATCATGACACAATAAAGGTGGGAATAGCTGAGCTGTGACATTCTGCACCAATTGGAGTCTCCAGGTGGATTTTGAGGGGAGACCTATGTAGAGTGCATTATAGTAGTCTAGTCTTGGTGTTATCATGACATGGATCCAGGTGGCCATATTGGCCAAGTCAAGGTAGGGGGCCACTTCTGGGTGAGACTGAAATGATAAAAAGTTTGTGTGTGTGTGTGTAATAGCTTTAACTTGGTCCTCCAGCAGTAATGCTGGATCCAGTATAACTTCTAGTCTCTTAACCAAATCATCAATGGTCAGCTGTATCCCATCAAAGTGGGAAGCATCATGTTGTTCAAGCTATTCAGGAGACTATGTCATAAAGAACATGTTTGCTGGTTTTCTCCAGTTCCCGTGACTTTCAGAATACTTTGAAGGGTTTGCTACATGTCCTTCTGGTAATCTTCCTGTAGCACTTGACTAGAAGCTATTGGAAGTACAATGATGAACAGGGTCAAGGGCAGGCAACCTCTAGCAGTGATTGCCAACAGTGGCATGCCAGCATGCATGGATAGTTTTCGGCCCAGTGGACTGAGGTGAGTCCCTAAGGCACTGCAAGCATTTCTGAGGCTCTGTGTAATCCCAGTATATCTGGTCTAGAACAACCTTCATTCATTTCTCCAACACCCTATTTGTTTACCAGCTGGACAAACATCTTCACAGATGGACGTTCTGGTTCTTATCTCAAACAGGTTAGCTACCCTTTGACTAAATGTGTCTTCATAAGTAAACATATATCAATTTATTCAGAATAAACAATCTAAGTAACTCCAGGCCCAACTGAGTCCTTCATAGTAGCTTTCCTAGCCAGCTTACCCTGAACCATAAGTAAAGCCTGGTCTTGAACTGCTCCAGTCCGGTGCCCTGGAACGATAAACAAAGCATGAAGTATTCATCAGGAGTCCATTTCAAAGTGCTGTGCTAGACAATTTAGAGCCAGCAACATTCTGCCTATTTAACAGCTTGCGTCCAGTTCCCAGGCATTGCTGTTTGCAAACCACTTATTGAGTCTTCTATGCGTCTCTGAAAAATTATAGGAAGCTTTTCATCCTCCAAGATGTTTAGGGTTGCCAACCTCCAGGTAGTGGCTGGAGATTTCCTGGGATTAATACTGGCCTCCAGGTGACAGAGAAAAAATGGCCACTTTGGAAGGTGCATTCTAGGGCATTATATGCCAGTGCTGCCCCTCCCTGCCCCTCCCCAAACCCAACTCTCATCAGGTTCCACTCCCCAAGTCTCCCCGCTTGGAGCTGGCAACCCTGCCTGAGAGGTTTGATCCAGTAACCCGTTTATCAAGGCTGTATTTTGTATTGTCCATGGCAGTTGTTTAAGTGGTTATTTGTAACATAAACACAAGAAGCTCTTTGGGTGGAGGGTTATTATTCAATTTTGCCATGGGGTAAATTAAGACTTCCCTAATCCAAATTCAAACCTGTAGTATTAGATTGAACAATGCACTGTGAAAGCAGTTCTAAACTGTTTTCAACTAGTTATGTGGCTTGTGTGCCAAATAGTTAATTACAGTGTTTGGGTAAGAGGGAAGGGATCCCAATGCAGTAATTATACAGAATTAAGGAAACTGTAACATTCAGAGCTTCCCAGAAAACTCAAAAGGTTGAAGGGGACCAACAGAAGAGGCCTAGTCTACATGTTGAGCGGAATAAGACAGCATTCCTAAGAACACTGACCCAGGAGTAAGTCCATTGAATACAATGGGAATTACTTCACAGCAAACAAGGATAGGGTTGCATTTCAAGGTAGGAATGAATAAAGTAGTAGAATTCTGAACTGGTAGAATGGATTGTACCACTAGATTGTAACTTGAGAGGGGAGGGTATATTTTTTGAATGTTAAAAAATTTTATGCAGATAGGAAACTAGCACAACAGGCACTGAACTGGATTATGAATTTTGTCTCTGTTTTTTTACATGGATGAATATTCAAAAATAGCATTGCAGGCCAAAGTGGTATTGGTTATCTATCCCTTAATTATGTATATAATGTCAGAGTTGGGACCCTGGAGATGCAGGTAGATGGACATGAAGGAGGTCATATGGCACATGATTCAAGGAAATGGGCTGTACTTCTAAGAACTGCACAGAAAGGAATTCTTCCAGATAAGGTTTCTCCTTTTACTTAAGCAGTGCAGTGGGGAGACACAACTCCTGAAATTCTGTCTTTTGTGTTAGCTCTTTCATTCTAATGTGAATGCTCTATTTTCAGCATTGGGTTAATTGATCCTCATTGTTACCAATGCCTGCAGAGCTCGTGCTATTTTAGACCTCATTTTTTTCTGTTTTAGGTTATGCAGTGGCAATATGGGTCAGCCCCGCTGAGGTGCTTTTACTTTAAAGCTGATGATGGCAGAATCTGGCCACAGCATCCCATCATACTTTTGCCTGACTCATAACCCTTAATTAAAGGGAGCGTTTCTATTTTGGGTGCCTCCAAAGGTGAGCTGAGCAGAAGTCCGTACCTGAAGAATATAAGCGAACAGAAACCTTTTTACAAAGCAAAAGCTCAGTAAACTTCTGAGCCAGAGGCTTTGCGCGCGGGAGGGGGGTTAAGGTAGATACCATTCAGTTGTCAGTGAAATCTAAAACTACACCTTTCCATTTAATACAACTTAATCTGGAGTTACATTGGCGATGGGAGATCAGAGTGGGAAATGGATACATTGTGTGGTCTAAAAATAATCTAAAAGTCAATATTTAACAATACAGTTAAATATTTCAAGGAAGGTAATAATCAGATCTGAGCGGAAACCTCTAAGGAGCTTTAGTGCACAATCAGTCCACAAAACATAATTGCCCAGGATGGCCAGTGAATGTGTGGTCACCAGCAACACTCCAAGGTTTGCTACTAAAAATGGTGCTCTTTGCAAAGTCACAGGTCTTAACCCCAAGAATGGAACTGTGACCCTCTGAGTACAATTGAGGGATTGTAATTACCTAGACAGCATAATAAAAAATAGAGACATCACCCTGCCAACAAAAGTCCGCATAGTCAAAGTGATGATATTCCTAGTAGTAATATATGGTTGTGAGAGCTGGACCATAAGGAAGGCCGAGTGCCAAAGAATAGATGCTTTCGAATTATGGTGCTGAAAAAAACTCTTGAGAGTCTCTTGGACTACAAGGAGATCACATCAGTCAATCCTAAGAGAAATCAACCCTGACTGTTCCCTGGAAGGTCAGATACTGAAGCTGAAGCTCAAATACTTTGACCACCAAATGAGAAAGGAGCACTCACTGGAGAAGACCCTGATGCTAGGAAAGACTGAAGGTCAAAGAAGAAGGGGACGGCAAAGGATGAGATGGTTAGATAGTGTTATCGATGCAATGAATATGAAATTGAGCAAACTCCAGAGGATGGCAGAAGACAGGAGGGCCTGGCGTGATGTGGTCCATGGAGTCATGAAGAGTTGGACTTGACTCAGGGCCAGCTTGCTCACTGGGTGAACTAGATGTTTGCCTAGAGCGCGCTGGCCCTTAGGAGCGCCAAAAGACCCCCGTCCCCCGCCAAAAGCCCCACCCCAACCCCCCGCCCCTTCCCCTGGCTTGCTGGCATGCCCTGCAACTGTGGGGTGCACCAGCAAGCCGGCACTCAGACGGAAGGGACAGGGGTTTAAACCCACACCCCTTCCCTGGCTTGCTGGCGCGCCCCAGCGGTGGGTGAGAGGGGGAAGGAGGAGGAGGAGGGGAGCCCTCCCTCACCCTGGGGAGCCCCGGCGGTGGAGGGGGGCCCCAGAAGGTAGCCCCGCCTAGGGCACCAAAAAACCTCTGGCCAGCCCTGACTTGACTGTGTGACTGAATAACAACAACAACAAATTACCAGTTAGATTGTGACCTTTTCCCTCTGTTAAAATAATGAAATTAAATGTGCCATTTAGTGACGTACATTTATAAATAGGGATGTCAGCCTCCAGGATTCCCAGAATTGCAGCTCATTTCCGGACTACAGAGATCGGTTCCCCTGGAGAAAACGGCTGCTTTGGAGGATGGACCCTGTGGCATTGTGCCCCACTGAGTTCCCTGCCCTCCCCATGCTCCATCCTTAAATCACCAGGAGTTTTCCAGCCTGTAACTGGCAATGGCCAGTGGTGGGCAGGGGGGGGGGGGAGGCTTGGCAACAATACTTATAAAACTGTACTAGGGGATTGATGTGGCAGACAGACATGGGGAGGGGAATGGACGCTGGATTTCTGCAGTAGATTCTAGAGTCTGCAAGTTTGGGGGAAAGCTGTTGGGAGGACTTTCCAGATGATGAAAATAGCCTGGAAGGTATCTCGAATGAAACTTTTCACTGTCTTTCATTAGGCCTGCAGGGCTGAAGTCTGATGTGCTTGTGGGTCATTGGTATCAATAGAGATCAATGTGTCAGGCAGAGGCCCTAATGATGTGCCAATATAGGTGTCTGAAATCAGTGGTGTGCCTCAGCATGCCAGGCTCCAGAGTCCAGGGCTTTCCTAACAAGGGTGACCCTGACTGAGACGTACCAGATTGGTTCCAGTGGATATCTGGCAAAACAATCCTAGAGACCCATGTTTCTCTAGAGGGTTTGCCCATCTCTAGGTGGATCACATGACCTTCTACAAGCCTAGCTGCTTATTGTTCGGGAAGGCATTCTGTCCTTTCAAACTGGGCATCTGCCTCAGTAAAGAAATCCCTTGGCAGCACTTTTGCTCCTGCTTCCGACTGCAGCCAGAGTACATCTCCCCCTGCCCACACTCCCAGGATTGGGTGTGTCCTAGGATTACCAGCCTCCAAGTGTGGGCTGGAGTTCTTCTGGAATTACAACGGATCTCTGGCCTACAGCGGTCAGTCTCCCTGGAGAAAATGGCAGCATTGAGGGGGACATCTATGGCATCATCACATCCCTGCTGACCTCCCTTCTCTTCCCAGACCCTGACCTCCCCAAGTACTTTCCCCACATCTCCAGGAATTTCCCAAACTGGAGTTGACAACCCTAGTCTGTCCTATACAGATAAACCACAATAATGTGACATAATCATTTTATTCTGTGAGTGGAGGTGCCATTTTTTACATTATGGGTATTATGCTGATCATATGGATATGGAGGTCTCCTGCCATTGCAACCCACGCTTCCTACCGCCTCTCCTTCAGGCAGCAGGAGAACAAAAAATTAAATTGTGGTGGGCACACATAACATGATATCACTTCTGGGGAAAACCCAGAAGTGATATCACGTTGCTCTGCTTTTACCATAGAATTTCTGGCAATTCCTAGGAAGGTGTGACTTCACTTCCAGTTTCCCTTGGAAGTGATATAGTATTGCACCTGAGGGCAGTGCCCCCGCCATGTCCCCACTCCCCCATCTCCAATTGGCTGGCAATCCTCTGTCTCAATGATGTTTAAAGAATAACCAAACAATTTAGCCTCTCAGACACCGTAAATGTGATGTAATGGATGCGAGGGTTATATGGACTTCCCTTGGAGAACAATCCTTCATGTAACTTCAATGAAACTTTTAATTTATCTGTTCTTGCTTCAATATGTACAGCACTTTTGGTAGAATCTGATAAAGATCAGGTTGTTCCTTTCAAAAACAACTCCCTCACTGCTGGTATTTTTGCCTCTGGAGTGAAACATACCACCTCTCCCCTCCTCCCTCCTTTCCTCCCTTCCTTCTGCTGCACCGGAAAACTAGTTACAGTTTAAAGGGGCCTATATTTGTATGGCTGGGGGCCACTGCTGTTGTTTAATTAGTGCTGCTCTGCATTTATAGAGTATTGCTTTATTGGCCTTCCCTCACTTATTCCCACATTGGCTTGCAGCTCAGGGGTGGTTCACACAAGACCTCAGTATCCACAGCCTCAAGGTTCTCACACCCTTTCAGTATCATGCATGCAGAATTCAGTATGAGCTGGGCTCTGAAGTACTGTATTTGTAGTAGGTAGATTTATGAGCAGGATCTGCTTTCAGAATAATATATGTTGTGACGGTTCATGAAGATATTTTCAGAGGGTAACTGTGTTGGCCTGCAGTAGAAGAACTAGATTCAAGTCCAGCTGCCCCTTAGAAACCAACAACAGGATCTTTTTTTCTTTTAAAGACTTGTGTTAGTTTTTATCTTTGGTTCTAAAAATGCTCAATATATTTTTTTTAAAGAAACCAACAAGATTTTGGGAGCATACATTTTCAAGAGTTGAAGCTCCCTTCATCAGATACGAGTTGGAATTGAGATCCCGGTGTCCTTATGTCCCAGTCAGAAGGTGAGAGGTGTGTTGCAAAGAAAGGAGTCAGGATGCAGAGGTACGAAGTGGAATGTAATCAGCTTGCTTAGAGCAGTGTCAGTCCACGGTCACGTATGTCAGAAAAGTGGGAAAGCTGCTCAGACCTTAGTTCTACAACTGGTGTAACAAACAGCTCCCTGTGTACTTAACGGGGATTTTTCCATGCCAAGACAACCCCTGTTTTGTCAGTGGATTTTGTTTACACAGTAAAAATTACTCATTAGCATGTGGATACTGGTCTGTACAAACACCTGCTGTTTGCAATGGCTCAAGATATTTTTTGCAGAGGATTAAACAAGATGTCCATTGTAATATATTTTGAGAATTTCAGCACTTGGCAAATAATATGAATGTATGGACAGGTGGGAGACTAACACACACCAGTCTTGTTCAAATGAGAGGAAGTACATGCCAGTTGACATTCACTACCCAACCAATGAAACAACTGAGCCAAATATGCATGGGGGCGTTATCAGGCGACATCACTTCTGGGAAAAACCTGAAAGTGACATCACACAATTACCCAATGATGATTCCCCTCCCCTTTTTTCCTCCCACCAGCTGCAAAGTTGTGGTGGAAAATGAGAACTAAGGGATTAACCACCATCCAGTGGGGAAATGGCCAGACTGGTTTAGGATAAAGTTTCTGTCTGTTATCCTAGAAATAACTGTTTTATTTCCCCCAAATTCTGTTGGATGTGAATCATGACAGAAAGTGGCTGATGGTGTTATTTATTTAACCATCACGTCCAGCAGTCAGAGGTAGACCATGATAAACTATGAGTATGTATGGGATAAGAATGCTGGGCCTAAGGATTTTTAGACATTACAGGAACTGCAGGGTTTGGTGTCTCCAAATGTGTACAAGCGGCCTGAAAGTGATTTCTGTAAAGCCTTGGCCTTTAGACTTGTTTGAACTTGGACTCTGATTCCTGGGCACACAACTTTGCAGTGAATAGCTTGCTATTGATTATTCATGCGTGATCCGTGGATGTTGAGTTAGCACAGCCAGAATTGATTCTTATCACCAGAGAAAGTTTTAGCCCTTCAAACTATACAGGAGGGAATTGGAAGACAGGTCATTAACTCAATTTGAACTCTGAAGAAATAGATTATCAGTTCTTAGTTCTGGTCAGTCTCTATGTCTACTTTTGTTCTTCCAACAGTACACAAAGGAGGTTTAAAAGAAACTTCTCCTGGGAGAGCTGCTAAACAATAATGCTCAGTCTGAAGTGTCTTTGTTACCCGGAGGCAATGCTTGTATACTAGAAGATCCATGAGCTGAAGGGAGTTCATGAAGCAGTTCCCTTACCATATTCACCAAACCTTTCCATACATTTTATTCCTGGGGTCAGTGGATCCTCACAACCCACACAAAGCAGCACTGGGGATTGCCCCTTCTCCTCCAACAGGACCATCCCATCATTGGAAACACTTGTAAGCAAAGCCATTATTTTTTTACCATTTGGCATGGCTTAGGGCTGCACCATTTGGTTGATCAGTGGGATTAAAAATTTCGGAACATTGTTTAAGTTGATTGATAGGGATCGAAAACAAAACAGCCAATATTATAATAAAAACTGTGTACGACTATATGGTGTGACCTCATTTCAAATACTATGTGCAGTTCTGGTTGCCGTATCTCAAAAAGAAGACTGTAGAGCTGGGGGGAAAGTACAGAAAGGGGGCAGCCAAGACAATTAAGAGGTTAGAGCACCTCTCCTATGAGTAAAGTCTGAAGAGTCTGGGACTTTTCAACTTGAGAACATAAATAACTAAGCAGGAACATGCTAGAACTTTTCCTCTGTTTCCCAAAATAGACCTTGGTGGCATCCAATGAAGCTGAAGGGCAGTAGATTCAGGGCAGCCAAAAAGAAATACTTCTTTATTCAGTGAGTGATTAAAATGTGGAATTTGTTGCCAGAGGATGTAGTGATGACTACAGACATAGGCAGTTTTAAAGGGGACAAGATGCATGGAAAATAAGGCTATCAGTGGTTGCTAGTCCATTGGGAAGAAAATGGGATATAAATATCTAAATAAATAATGATTTTAATGAAGTGCAAATGAAAACTACCATCTTAGAGGATGCAGTTATATCATTCAGGTATGGAATACCTTTAATAAAGTGGTATTCACTTGTGGGACATGCGTATCATGTAAAATAAAGGTCTTATTTCTGATTATTAGATTACATCTAAATGCATTTGCTCCTGAATAAATTCATTTGCACAACCATTCAATTAAGACTTTTTAATCTAGTCACTGTCCTGCCAAGCAGTGTTGTCCCAACTGGAAATTCTGTGCACAAAATCTTCATGTTATAATTTACATCCTTTATGCATCTAATATATGTACAATGTTGATTTATTGATGCACATAGAACACTAAAATATGTATACCATTTATGCTAATATTTCAGTGCAAGTGAGCAAAATGGTGTGGCAATAATCACAGATTCAGTTCTCACAAGGGAGAAATGACTGAAATGAGAATTTTGGAGCTGAAACACAAACTAGTTAAAAATTTCTATATAATTCTGCCTCTGTGCCCTCTTTGACACAGAGCTATGCCTCTCCTGATATATTCTTCCATGTTCTATTTACTATTGCAGAATCATAATACCATCACATTGATTCTCTTCATTCCAAAAGTTCTCTTATTATTGATGGTGTCTTTTAGATCTAAGTACTCAAGATTCCCAGTTTTGATTTGGAGGCTTCTAGCAATACAGTATAATTGATTTGTTTAGTCTACAAATGCTTAACATTAAGTATCCTGTGTGTGTTTTCAGTCTCTTAAAAAGGCAGTCAATTTTAGGTAGCTTTTTCCAGTGATGACACTTTCATGGTAAGCAGAATGAGCATCAAGGGATGCTTTGGAGTGGAATACATGGAGGAAGACCACAGTCATCTCCAGAACAGTATATATTTTCCAGTCGGGAACAGAGTTATGTACCAATCTGATGAACCAAGAGACAGCAAAATGACCTCCTGGAGTGATGCCTTCTGTCGCTTGTGCCTGGTTTAAATCCACAAGCCAATGCAAGGAACAAGTTTATGGATTGGTATCATCTGCAAAAGAACCAAAGCTTAGTTCTCTACTGCTCTCTAGTGCTCAGTATGAAAAACACATGTTTAAAGCTCAATGAGGCAAGTGTGGTTCTTTTCCTGTAGTTAATTTTTGAGGACTCATATATGGGCCATGCACAGTTCCTCAGACTGTGTCCACTCACAGACCAGAAGTCTTGGTCATCTCTGAATGTCTATTAAAAAGATCAAACACAAGGAAGAAAATTAGGGTACATCCAAGCTGAGAAAGAAAGGAATTTCTTGTCAAAAACTACTGATGCTAGTTGGGTAATGACTGTGATGAAGAATCAGTCTCTACTCTATACTCGATAGCCTATCCTATAATTCAAATTCAATGTCACTTGTTTTGGGATAGCAATCGCATACATTCACAATGGAAAATATTGATATCCTTATTGCTGGAAGCTGGTGAAGACACCTGTCAGCCAATGTGGTTTTTCTGACATATTCACGTAAGCACTTGCTTTCTAATGACATCCTAGGATCTCAGATTGTTTTAAAAATTGTTCTCCTTGGATTCAGAGAATCCAGTTCATATTTTGCCTGCACAGTTATAGCAGAGATAAATGTAGAATGGCCCTCAGGTCACTGACAGCACCATCCTAAGCAGACTTACACCCTTCTAAGTCCACTGAAGTCAGTGTATCTGAATTTTTAAGCAATTATAGGAATCCATACGATTCGTATTTCAAGTGATCAATCTTTGCAACATATCCTTTCTGTGGAGTGTGTCTGTGTGTACACCTTTAAGTGAGCCCCCAAGAGCTAGTTTCTGTTTCCTCCCTAAAAACCTGTATAGGTTTTGTATACCTGTATAGTGTTTGTCTCAGTATTCTTCATATATGTGTTGTTATCCTCCCAGTTGGAAGCAATAAAGAGATGTTTTATTGAAGCCACCATAGTCTCTAGTGTGCTGGGTAGAGATTGTGCGGGTCTGAAGTGTGATCCAATAGGTAAGCTTACCGCTGTCCACTACATCTTAGAGAATATCACACTATTTGTATTGTATCGATTGATGCTGAAAGCGAGTTCAGGATGATTAAACATTTGCACCTACTTACTCAGCTGTCTCAAGGTATCTCAGCTTTCAGTCTTGGTGTTCAGCAGCTTGCATGGACCTCCTGCACATTCATTCAACTCAGTGACATATGTAAAGTAGCAGCTGGCAGAGCACAGATGAGAAAATGATTCAAAATCAAGAAAAAGAAGTGCCTGAAGAGGCAAGTTCAAATGCAGCCTTGGTATCATCACATTTGAGATGCATTTATGTAGATGACAGAAACTGTAGCTCATCAGTAGTTAAGATCTGAGAGGCTTCTTTTTTTTAAAAGGTGCCAAGAGCCAGCTTAAGATGGGCAGTAGACAGCAGTGAGCACGGTCTCTGTTTTATACATGTATGTGATCAGTGGTTATCTTGTAACCTCCGCTTTAAAGCCTGTGCCCTGAAACTATTTTGTACTTCAGATTATTTTGAAACTTAAACTTCAAATGAATGTATGGCTGTATTGTTTTACAAAGCAAACAGTAGCACTTCTCACATACAGACTGCATTATTAAACTTGCAGTAAAGTTTGCTTTGGTTAATAAGTTCAGCTTCTAGTTAATAAATAGCGAATGTTAGACTGTTCTATTACAGCAACTGTAAGTACTTGCTGAACTGAGGTATCATAGATGTGCTCTTTGCTAGTTCGTAAAGCACATGTACCAGCTGCAAAGGGAATCCCCCAGCTCCAAGCTAAACCAGGTATGGCAAGTGCAACCAGGCAACCAGGTTTTTAATTTTGGAATTTTCCTCATGCAAGGTATAATTTTAAAAACTTGCCATTTTCTCACATGGAATGCGTTCCAGCTGCAACTCTTTCCTACTCAGTGACAATATTGTCTTTACTTTCTGAGTCTGGAAGCCACTTAACACAATTTCTCCAACCAGAAGGAGTCTTTTCCCAATAGCTGTCAGCATTGCTGTGGAGACTGCTCATGTGAACACAGTGATCTGGAGTGATCAGTTTTCAAGGTCCCTTCAGTTTTTCCCAGGGGCCTTCAGTAAAGGAGCAGGTACTTAGTGCTATAGGGAGGTTGCTTAGTAATGAGAACAGGTGTTTCATCACATGCTTGTGGTATGAATTCTTCTATCTACTCACCATTCATTTAACTTCCTTTCCCCTGTATTTATAAATTCATAATGCTGTAATCATCTCTAGGCTGTAAGCAGCTCTATGCTGCATCATATTAGGACTTTCCTATAGTACCATGTCCATAATTAACAACAGTAATAGCTGTAAAAATCATGTGGGCAGCCATGGTGAGCCATGTAAACCAGATAAATGCAACCATTTGAGAACATAAGAGAAACCATGTTGGATCAGGCCAATGGCCATCCAGTCCAACACTCTGTGTCACATAGTGGCCAAAACCCAGGTGCCATCAGGTCCACCAGCAGCCCCAGAGCTCCAGAAGGCATCCCACTGTTGCCCCCCAAGTACCAAAAATATGAAACATAACTGCCCCAGACATAGTGTTCCATCTATACCTTGTGGCTAATAGTTACTGATGGATCTCTGCTCCATGTTTATCTAATCCTCCCTTGAAGCTTTCTATGTTTGTAGCCGCCGCCACTTATTGTGCCCCTGAATTCCATTTGTTAATTACTCTTTGGGTGAAATACTTCCTTTTATCTATTCTAAGCCTACTCAGGCCTGTAGTCAGGATTTTGTAATTCAGGGGGTGGCTTAAATAAGTCAGGGGGGCACTGACATCACAAAATTAAAAATTAAATTAAATTAAAATTTTAAAAACTCATGCTCACCAGTTGGAGCACGGAGGTATTCACCCCCCATTCACTCCCATCCCATGGGCAGTAGACAGCCCATTCACACCATGGCTCATCGACATCATCATTTGGTCTGCCATGGGAATCTGGGCACCCAAAGGTGGCAGCGATCCAAAGAGCAGCTTGCAACACATCAAAAGCATGTGATAGGAGCGCAGACATGTGCCAGTTTTGCTGGATGAAAGTCAGGGGGCCTTGGTAGGAAGTCGGGACCCCCCAAAATGCCCCACTGTAGCTACGGGCCTGAGTTTACTGCTCATTAATTTCATGGAGTGCCCATGAGTTCTTGTATTTTGAAAAAGGGAGAAAAGTACTTCCTCTACCTTCTCTAAACCATGTATAATTTTGTAAACCTCTGTCATGTCACCCCTCAATCTGTTTCTTCAAGCTGAAGAGCCCTAACCTCTTTAACCTTTCTTCATAGGGAAGGTGTTCCATCCTCTTAATAATTTTAGTTGCCCTTTTCTGCACCTTTTCCAATGCTATAATATCTGTTTTGAGGTGCGGTGACCAGAATGGTACACAATATTCCAAATGAGGCTACTCCATAGATTTACACAGTAGCATTATGATACTGGTTGATTTGTTTTCAATCCCCTTCCTAATAATCCCCAGCACAGTATTTGTCTTTTTTATTGCAGTCACACACTGAGTCAAGATTTTCAGTGAGTTATCTAGCACTACTCCAAGATCTTTCTCCTGGTCAGTTACCACCAGTTTGGAACATCAACGTAAATTTATAATTAAGATTTTTGGCTCCAATGTGCATTACTTTGCACTTGCCCACATTAAACATATGCCACATTGACACCCACATGCACAGCTTTGAAAGATCCATCTGGAGCACCTCACAGTCCTCCCTGGTTCTCACTGCCCTGAATAACTTAGAGTCATCCTCAGATTATCCACTTTACTGATTTCTCCCAACTCTATATAATTAATGAACCAGCTAAAAAGCACAGGACCGAGTACTGAGCCCTGCAGTACCCCACTGCTTACCTCCTTCCACTGTGAAAACTGCCCATTTATACTGAATCTGTTTACTGTTAACCAGTTTTTAATTCACAAGAGGCTTTGTCCTCTTATCCCATGACTGCTGAGTTTACTTAGGAGCCTTTGATGAGGAACTTTATCAAAAGTTTTCTGGAAGTCTAGGTAAACAACATCTACTGGGTAACCCTTGTCTGCATATTCATTCACTGCTTCAAAGAGTTTGGTGTAGTGGTTAAGTGTGCAAACTTTAATCTAGGAGAACCAGGTTTGATTCCCCAGTCCTCCACATGCAGCTGCTAGATGACCTTGGGCAAGCCATAGTTGTCAGAGCTGTTCTTCAAAAGAGCAGTTCTGTCAGAGCTCTCTCAGCCCCATCTACTTCACAGGGTGACTGTTGTGGGGAGGGGAAGGGAGATTGTAGGCCACTCTGAGACTCTTGCGTGAAGGGAGGGGTACAAATCCAATCTCTTCTTCTTCTTATAAAAGGTGAGACAATATCTTCCCTTATAAAATTCATGCTTATTCTTCCTCAATAACTTTTGTTCATCAATGTGCCTACTAATTCTATCGACGTTAGATTGACCAGCCTGTAATTTCCTGGATCTCCTCTAGAACCATTTTTAAAGATGGGGGTTACATTGGCTCTTTGGGAATGAAGGCAGATTTTAGGGACTGCATATTTTTGTCAGGAGTTCCACAAGTTCACATTTGAGTTGTTTTAGAACTCTTGAATGTATGCCATCTGGGCCTGGTGATTTGTTACTTTTTAATTTGTTCATCAGTTGTAGGACCTCATCTCTCATCACCTCAGTCTGACCAAGGTCATTTGACACCCCTCCTGAAATCAGTGGTTCTGGAGTGGGCAAGCAACTCCCATCTTCCACAGTGAAGACAAATGCATTCAGCTTCTCTGCCATTTCTCTGTCATCCTTTAGTAATCCTTGGTCATCCAATAGCCTCACTACCTCTCTGGCTGGTCTTCTGCTACTAATGTATCTGAAGAAATTTCTATTGTTGGTCTTATTGTTGAGAGGCAGTTTGGTGTAGTGGTTCAGTGCGTGGACTCTAATCTGGGAGAACCGGGTTTGATTCCCCACCCCTCCACTTGCACCTGCTGATGTGACCTTGGGTCAGTCACAAGCTCTGGCACAGCTGTTCTCTCAAGCACAGTTTCTGTCAGAGGTTCTCTCAGCCCCACCTACCTCACAGGGCGTCTGTTGTGGGGAGGGGAAGGGAAAGGAGTTTGTAAGTCACTCTGAGACGCCTTTGGGCAGTGAAGGGCAGGGTATAAGTCCAAATTCTTCTTCTTCTTCTTCTTCTTCTTCTTATGTTTTGTGCAATATGTGAGATTAACATAGTTAGCCATAAACTGCAGTGGACAACACTGGCATTGTTGCCCCACTTTACAGATGGGATGAACGACTCTGCAAGACAATAATGACACTGAACATTTCCTTTTGTCACCACCAATAGCTTCACATTTATTGAACTAAATTTGCATGAGACAAGAAGGCAGTAATAAAATATCTGTACACTACATCTGTTAACAAATATAGAGTATCTCAAGTGCCGGCACATACTCTAATGAGGATATATCACACTTTAAGATGTAAGTGCAGACAACAACATAATTCAACACTGATTTTTCCAGTTATTGTACTTTACCCAAGCAGCATGTGAAAGTAAGTATGATACCAAGAACTTTTTTTCTAATCAACCAATATGCACTGAGGTACCTTTCTAGAACACCTAAAGAAAATCCTTACTGTATTTAGGTCTCAGTCTGAAGAAAAGCTGTTTCACATTCTTCTTTTTTTAAAAAAATAACTGAGCAGCAACCATTAAATGACTATCCTGAATATTTAAGAATGTTTTTAAATAATAGGAAAGACCTCATGAAAATAGAGCATTAACAGAAGAACACCAGTGCTCTCAAGATCCATGAAGCCATCTTTCTAAGCCATCATCTTTTTTTTTTTTTACTTCAAAGGATTTCAACTTCCTTCAACAAATTAAAAAGAAACCACTGTGCTTCAGGCATAAAATCCAAAATTTCAGCAGGAAAATGGAATTTGCAAAAACTAACATATTGGTTAGATTTCATAATTTATCTTGGAAAAGTTCCTTTTGCTTATGGAATTCTTAATCAAGTGTTCTTTAGGAAATATTTTTACCAAGGAAAAAGAGGCTAGGGGACAGGTTCTGCAAGATCCCCAAACCTTTTCTTTTGTGGGTTGGTTCCCTGCCATTCTTAACTCAGTTTGGGCTCATTTTTAAAAACAACATTGCTTCCTAGTAATAATGATGGAACCACAAACCACTCAAATTTCTGTGTCATGGAGGCTAAACAAAGCTAGTTCTAAGTGAGAGCAATACTTCTTGGTTTGGCATTGCCCTCACTCTGAAGCAGCTTTATCTGTCTTCAGCAAGGCTTGTAATGGAGTGTTCCTGCCACTGCCTGAATGATACATGTGGAGAAGTCATCCAGTACCACAGAGAGTAGACACCATTGTGCTGGATGGACAAATGGACTAACCAGGTATAAGACAGCTTTGTATGTTAGTATTCATGCAGCTACAATATACAGTGCAGCTGTTTCACTACCCTCCTTAGAGGCATCTATATCAGACCCCACTTGTATTCTATAATGTTTGTTTTGTTCGTTGTTGCCTTCAAGATTCTAGTTCTACTCACTGGACGTTGTTCCCACAGAGACACGTCTTATTCATTGGGTTGGTTTACTCAGAACTGGACATACATGACACTAAATTACAAAATGAAAAACGACCCTCTCCCCAACTGAGGCAATGACCGCAACAAGAGGCTTTCTAGTATTTGTCCAGAGTAATTCTAATAAAGCTTATAAATACATTTCCAAGTGGAGCAGTGATCGGGAACAGAATTTAGACTAAGGTACTGCCTCACCAGCTAATTACAGGATATTCATATATACCACAAATTAAAAAAAAAACAGCAGGCACAGACAGACAGCCATCTGAATCTCTGAAACCTCAGCCTGGCTGTGCCCTAGTGGTTTCCCTGCTCCCCTTAGTTAGTTGTGACCCCACTACCTCCCTGGCTGGTCTTCTGCTACTTTGTCTTTGACATTTGTCTTGAAAAAACACAAGGGTTTTTGTGTAGGCATGTGGTAACTACAGTAGACTTTTGCACACATAAATCCTCCCTGAAGATGGCCTCAGTTCCAATACCTGGTATTTCCAGCTAAAGGATCTTAGACAACAGGATTTAGAATTGGAAAGGACACATATCAAAGGCCCTGGAAAACCTTAAGTTCTCTGTTTGAAGAGGTGATGAAATAGACTGTATGCTTGCTTTCTCAGGGTTGTCAAATAATAGCATGAACAGGGGCTTTGGTATCATTACCGTTGCCTTTATATTAGCATTCTGGAATTAAATGCAATCACATTACCGTCTTCTTTCTCTACAGCCCTGCATTTTGAAAAAGAAAAAAAACTTGCTGAGTTGGATCCTACAGCTATTTCTGCCAGCACATGAACCAGGGCAGGGGGAGGGAAATTCTTCTGCAGATCCCCACATTGTACCCATTGTGGTTCCTGGAAGTTCCCTGCATCCAAGGGCAGCATTTGGAGGGGCAAGAGAAACTTCAGGGGGAATTGCATTCCCCAAATGGAGCTCTGCAAGGATTGTTGGATCCAGCCCAATATTTTCCTTAGCAACTCTCAAGTCAGTTGAGGACACAGAAGACAGGTGGGGGTGGATCCTACTGTTATCCTCCTACACCACTGAGCCAGATTTGAAGCTCTCCTCCAGTTTAAGTGGCTCTTCAGCATTCTAAACATTTTTATCAAGTATCAACAGCCACAGAAAGTATCTTGTCAATTCAGGTTCAGTGTTTGGCGCATGACTCTTAGCAGTAGCAAAATTTAATCAGACTTTTAAAAAAATGTTTGAGAGATTTGTCTGTTTTTGGAAGTCAACACTGTGGTCAATTGATACTTACAAAGTAGCCAAATTGAAAGATTGACAAAGCTGATTATTTTAAACACAGAATTTTAAAATAGAAATAGCTTCCTATGCTTCCACATTACCAAAAATTTCTTTGAATGTTTTCCCTCTTTTTATTCAGTTCCGTTCCTACAGTAATTTTATTATTGCTGCTCAAATTCCTGTCATTGTTCTACACTAGAGAAGTCAGTCAGTATAGTTTGATGGTAAGACAATATTTCTACTGTGTATAAAAATAAGATCATTTGTTATTCTTCATTCATGATGTCAAACAGCCCGCCAGCTGCAAATAGCAAGAGACACTACATAAAACATTTCCATTCCCTTTGCTACATGGAATGTGGATAGGATAACTGCGCCGACCCTAAATCTTTGTAGAGAGAGATCAGGAGAGAACAGTGAGTGTGACAGTTCCTTTTGTCCTTTTTAAAATAGCCACAGCTTCTTCGTGAGTGACTCCTTCCAAACTCTGCCCGTTGACAGCAATGATCTGATCCCCTCTCTTCAGACGTCCATCTTCTGCTGCTGCACCCTGCAATGACAGAGTAACCAAATATTGGCTCACAAAAGGGTTCACTAGATCACCTGACTGGAAGCTTCTCATATAGCATTAAAAAAAAGGAGTCACCAGCAATGTGACTCTAAGCAGGTATTAGTGGGCTTAGAAGAGCAGGACTTGGTCTACAATCGCATGGCAAGCAAAACAGATTGATTCTAAAAAGATTTTTTGCCCCAATAATTGAAAAGTTAAAATGTTAAAAGGGTCACTGTTGTACACTTGCCACTAGTGAGTATCTGTGGCCCCCTAAATGGTCAGACAGCACATGATGCTACAACACTATTAAAACTGAGTAATCTCAAAGCAATCACTGCCTTGATAGAAGACTGTCTAGCAGTCTAACAAAGGGTAAATGAGATATGTATAATAACAACAATGCTATTTGGGGGTATTGAATTCACACCTCATAAATTGAAATTAACTTGGGGGGGGGAATATACTGTGATGGTATGTCTTTTCCATCCCAACTGCAGCTTGAGATAAGTATTTTAATAACCAAAAAGGCATATGAAAAAAAGCGCAAACATTTTCGCCCCCAGAAACTCTTCCCCAGTTTTCAAAGTAGTTGAGCAGTGATGCTAACTAGGGGTGCGCATTCAACAAATACCTGAAAAATATCAGTATTTTTAAGTCAGTTACTAAATGGGGCTCAGTTTTGGCTATCCAAAATGGCCAAGCCCTGGAAATCCCAATAGCCAAAAATAGCTTAATTTCAAGGGCATTTAAAGGGCTCATGGTCCTTTTAAATGCCTTCTCCAAGCTGTGCAACATTGCAGTGAGTTCATCCAGAAGGAATATCAGTGGGTAAAGACTTTTTTGTTTTGTTTGCTGTTTCCTAACTAACTCTTATTAGTCTTCCTCACTGTTAGTGTATTTTTCTGTGCTTGTGTGTTTATATTTTTCTGTGTTTATGTTTATATTAAATTTTGATTTAATTGTTTTAAATATTTCATACATATTTGTATTTTAAGTGCTTTTTAAAGTCTGAAAAATTTTAATATTTTAATGCTTGAAATGTTTTAATGTTCATCGCTTTGGGTGGAATTCATTCTGAATTGGGTGGAAAGGTGGCATTAAAATGTTTTAAATAAATAAATAAAATATTAAATAGAGAAGGATTCTTTTATAAAACAATCAGGTAGGCATTTTTGGCAGTAGATAAATAGGTACCACTTCAGTGGGAAGGTAACAGCGTTCCGTGCGCCTTGGTGTTTAGTCATGCCGGCCACATGACCACGGAAATGTCTTCGGACAGCGCTGGCTCTTCGGCTTTGAAACGGAGATGAGCACTGCAACCCTACAGTCGGATTCGACTGGCTTTCGAGCAAGGGAACCTTTACCTTTTAATGGCCAGTGAATTTAAGGCCTAAGTGTCTTCATTACCACTTTAAAGCTGACATGGTGGCAGTACATGGTTTTTTAAAAAAGGTTTTAAAACTTGGTTGGCTACAGGAGGGAAAAAGTACTAGGAAAGTGGGCTGGAAAGGGTCTCAAGAGAATGCAAACAGTGTGTGCAAACACAGACCTTATAAAGGAACAGAGGGTGAATACCATGGGATTCATATCAGGCAAATGGTGTATACCTCCTGCTGAAAAAGGAACTAAAGATCAGAAGGAAAAGCCTTGAGATTGCAGGAGTAAATGACACAGCACATACAAGGCCATGTAAACAGGACAAGGAAGCTGGGGCATAAGAGCAGCAGATTGCATAGAAAACAGCAAACTTCAGATGACTATTCAGTGACTAGATTCGGCATAATTTAAGGGATAACAGGATGACATTACTGAAAGAGAAACTCTCAATAAGTCAAAGACCTGCATCTGAAATGCTAATATGAAATACTAATAATATCATTTCATACTGACACATACCTTTGCAAATACCGTCTTAACATAAATGGGCAGATCCCCATGAGGGCTTCCATAACCTCCCACAATACTAAAGCCCAACCCATCAGGTCCTCGGTCCAGAGTGATGGTTTTATACTGTGGAGGCCTGTAATACAAGAAAGAAACTGATCTTCCCATGTGTTCAAAGTCTAACACAATCATTTTAAAGTATTTCATTATTAACATACCAAATAGGCATTTAAACATTGAGGCATATGGGTGCTCAAGCATCACAATTCCACTATGTATCTGAAACAGTTTGTTCAGTTAATCAGCTCAACTCAGACAGTCTTGTGCTATCTTTGTCTTCAATCAACATAAATGTATTTTTTTCCACAGCCTAAAGTGGAGGAGGGTTGGGTCTCCTTCCAACTACAAGTTGTAAGTACTAAACTGCAAATAAAACATATTTCCCAGTGCAGCAAATCCTTCTCTTTCTTTTTTCTTTCTTTTCTTACTTCCCCTGCACTCCCAGTACAATTCTCTTGAGTTATCTTCCATTTAAAATACTAGTCAACATGACCAGCTGCTCTAGAGCACTGGTTCCCAAAGTGGGCAATATCGCCCCCTGGGGGGCGCTGGAATGATCCAGGTTGGCGGTAGGAGCTTGGGTGCAGTTGGGGGCCGCTGAATAAAAATAAGGGGGTGGTGGAAGCATAAAGAAAGAAGAGTCCAGAACCTATCTAAAGCAGACTTTTCCCGCCTTCTCCTGATCTTTCCTGGTATCAGGGAGGGAAGGGGTCCCCACAGCCAATCACAGCCATGCATTTGCAAACTGCAAATGCATGTGCACCCTTGTAAGACTGGTGTTGCTGCTGGGCTATTGTGTGGTGATTCCTGCTGGCCTCTGGCTTCAGGCCAACAACATATTTCTTTACTTACAACAACATCTTTCTATACTATGTGAAAATTTGTAACTGCATCTTTTTGTCCACTTCTTGAAAGTATATTTCCAGGGGAGGCGCTGAGTAATTTTTTTTTCTGAAAAGGGGGCGGTAGGCCAAATAAGTTTGGGAACCTCTGCTCTAGAGTGTGTGTGAGTATGGGTTTTCACTGGGAAATGGTAAAAAGGTAATCTCCAATTCTCCCAGGGCTGCAGTCTCAATCCCACCCTCCCACCTTTCCAGTAGAGATGGGAGAACTGAGAATAAATTTCACTTTGTTCAGCCCTCAGTGCAAGAATTATAGATAAGTTGTAGAGTCATTTTGTTCTGTGCAGATTTCAAATAGATTATCTTACAGTGGTTCTAGCAGCAATGACAACTCAACAGACTTGAGTTTAAGATTCTCATTGGGAATATATGTACTCACCCCAAATCATCTTGGAAGATATTGCTTGATGTTAGTCCAGCAAATGAAAGACTAGAAGGTGGTGGATCTTGCTGCTGGCCGGTTATGACACTGACATCTCCGCCAGCTACCACCTGTGGATTAATTTTAAATATTGAAGCAAGCAGACAGTGTATCATATGAAACGGCATGGAGAACAGCAGCATAATCCCAAGAGCTCCATCAAACATTAAAAAAGAAAGGAAGGAGACGGAGGAGATCATGGAATGCCAGTGACTTGTGTTTCCAATGTTCACATTTGTGTTTTGTAACATCCAAAGTGGTGATTGTGCATTTTCCCCATAGTGAGATGCACGAACAGATACATATGGAGCTTGCATAAGAAAAAGATGCAAGTCCCTACTTCAGATGTTGACCAGGGGCTCAGGCTTCCATATGTAAATTATGTAAAATGCAGATCCATTTCCCTATGGAGCAAACAATATAAAATGGGGGGGGGTATAACCCAGTGATGTTTTACAAACCAAATTATTTATGACTCAAGCAAGACTAATAGTGTCTTGCTTTAGACACCAGCAGGGATGCTCCTCTGAAAGTGAACAGGCTTTTGTAGCAGTAGATATAAAGGTTATGGATTAACGAACTAAATGCTTTAAGCATCTGTGCCTTCTTTTGTTAATTCCATCAAATGCACCTATAGACTGTATAGTTTTAGAAAATGCCACTAGACCTTTTTGCTTTTCCCCTTAAGTCTGATTCTGATTATTTTCTTGTTTGGGTGAATAAAGGTTTGTTTGTGTATTCTGGGTGTTTTACTGCAATCAGAACTTTGAGAGTACTCTGCTAGGCTGAGTACAAATATACTAATAAATAAAGATTGGTGTGTTATTTTCTGCTGTTGGGTTTGCTCATGTTCCATGCCTTTGCTCCTCACATCATTCATATACTCAGAATTCAGTGCTTATTTTACTATTTGGCCTTCCCACCAATACTTCAGAAGGTTTGCCTTTTAAAAATATATTCAAGTGCCCCAGAAATTTGTCTAATTAAATCTTCATTTTCTTCTTTTGAGGAAGGGGAGAGGTTTCTGGAGTCACAGTAAGTCAATATTTTGCTACAATCAAGAAGGTTGTGACAGACAGGTCCAGTTCCACCTCTCTCAGAGTTCAGCCAATGAGAACTGACAGAATGCTGGAGGAAAGTTAACAGTAGGGGTGTGCACACAAACAAAAAAATCGGTATTTGGGGGGTTTGAGAATACCAAATTAAAAAAAAATCAGTATATACCTGTCAGCTGATATATCCACCTGTCAGCTGACCCTTTTAAATGGGAGAGAGGCACTCAACCCCTCTGTTTCACGCCCCCCCCCAGAGCCAGGAAGAGCGAAACCAAGGAGTGAAGTCTTCCTCCCATTTAAAAGGATTGGCGCACAGGCAAACCCCGCCATGCTGATCCTTTTAAATGGAAGGCAGGCATTTGACCCCTTTGTCTTGTTCTCCCTGGCTCCAGAACCAGGAAGAGCAAAACCAAGCTTCCCACCCATTTAAAAGGATTAGTGCATGCCCCAGAGCGGAGGAGAGCAAAACCGAGGGGTTGAATGCCTCCCTCCCTTCCCCTCCCCAACCAGCCCACCATGGGGTGGGAGCAGCTGGGGAAGGGAAGATGGATCAGGGAGGCATGTTTAAATGCCCCCCTTCCCTTCCCCAGCTGGCCCACTGTGGTGGGGCAGCTGTGGAAGGAAGACAGATTGGGGAGGTATGCCTTGCCTTCCCTGGGATGGGATTGAGTCCGTGAGTAAAAGAGCCTAAGTCAGAAGCTGACTGTAAGAAATATAATTTGTAACTGATAAGCCTGGAAGAAAGAAGAGAGGAAGCAAAAGTTCAAATGCTAATAAACATTGTATCCATGTGCCTATAGCACTCCACCATTGTTTAAAAGTTCTAAATAAAAGTTAACTCCTTTTTCTTCATTCCTGACGACTGAAGTAGAATTTTCACAGGGGAAGAAACTACACACAAAGCAGTCCTTGGTGCATATATCTCTGTGTGTTTATCTATAAAGGTAAATGTTTCCCTTGCTCGAGAGCTAGTCGAATCCGACCCTAGGGGGGTGGTGCTCATCTCCATTTTCAAGCCGAAGAGCCAACGCTGTCTGAAGACATTTCCATGGTCATGTGACTGGCATGACTAAATGCTGAGGCACACAGAACACTGTTACCTTCCCACCAAAGCGGTGCATATTTATCTACTTGCAGTTTCTTGCTTCCGAACTGCTAGGTTGGCAGGAGCTGGGACCAGAGATGGGAGCTCACTCCATCACACGATACTAGGGTCTTGAACTGCCAAACTACAGTCTGCAGCTCAGCATCTTAACTTCTGAGCCACCGCGGTCCCATATATATGTGTGTGTGTGTATATATATATATATGAGAAAGGGAAGAAATATTTAGTTCCCTAACCCAAAAGATCTGGAAAATATCTGGATGATGAGTAGTTGAAAAGTTAAGTGGGCTCCTCTGTCTGGTGGTGCCTCTGGGAAAATGAGTGGGGACCTGGTAGGTAAAAGGGGTCAGAGCTCTTACAGAAATAAATAGGGACAAGATGGGTGTTGAATGTGTCTGCCTAACCTACCTGCACCTCTGAGTCTGGGAGGGGTTGCGTTTGAGTGGCAGTCACAATGAGTTTCTATCCAACTTAACAAGAGAAGGCTGTACTTCAGGTGAATGCAACTGCACAGTTGGCTCACCACTCAAAATACACACCTCTGGATTCACCCTTAATAGATTGCTCTGTAGGGCCGTGGTGGCTCAGATGTTAAGAAGCTGAGCTGCAGACCACAAGGTCTGTAGCTCAGCAGTTCGAGACCTTAGTGCTGTGAGATGGGGTGAGCTCCTGTCTCTGGCCCCAGCTCCTGCCAACCTAGCAGTTCGAAAGCAAGAAATTGCAAGTAGATATATAGGGAAGGTAACAACGTTCCATGCACCTCGGCATTTAGTCATGCCAGCCACATGACCATGGAGGTCTTTGGACAGTGCTAGAAACGGAGATGAGCACCACCCCCTAGAGTTGGATTCAACTGGCTTTCAAGCAAGGAAAACTTTTACCTTTACTTTTATTGTTCTGTATGTTATATAAAGGCTAACCACTAAGGAGATGATTATGAGGAAAATGGGTCACATCTGTAAAGCCTCTGCCTGTACCTCTGGTTTTCAGAATGTCTGATTCCTTTAGGACCTCTGGGTGGCAGTGGAACTCATTTCCAACTTTCAGGCAGAATGCATGTGAAGATTTATGATATTTATTCACTCACTTGCTTTATTTATGTTTCACCTTCCTCTCCAGTAGAGACCCAAAGTGGCTTAGACTGGTCACCCAGCATGCTTCCATGGCAGAGTGGGGATTTGAACGTGGGTCTCCCAAATTCTAGTCTGACACTCTAATGACCAGTGTTCCCTCTAAGCTGAGTTAGTGTGAGCTAGCTCACAGTTTTTTAGCCTCTGGCTCACAGATTTTTGTCTTAGCTCAGGAAAGATGGCTCCAGAGCCAATTAATTGATGCAGGAGCCAAATCGCTCACTCACAACTTTAATGCCAGTAGCTCACAAAGTAGATTTTTTGCTCACAAGACTCCATAACTTAGAGGGAGCATTGCTAATGACTACATAGTGCTGGTTCCCTACATGCCAGTGTCAAGTATGACTTGCAGGTGTGACAAAATTAAATGGCCCAGGCTGCAGTCCTAGCCATATGCGCAGGTGGGAAAGAAGCAGCACTTCTGCAGCCAGAGGCTTTGCAAATTTAATGCAGCTGATCACACAGCAGAATAGACACACGTTTAAAAAAGACCAGATGATCAACTGCTATAAACACTTTCAGAATAACTCCAGTGGTGTTCTCCCCATCATGAATATGGCTGCCTGCAACTGTAGCCCAATGCTACAGGGTGATTATAAGCATCCAGTTGTTAATATATGTGTCCTTGTATGTGTAAACTGCAGCCAATGAAATTAAAATCTTCTCCGACATTAGTAGATCTCCAGTCTTGAAAACAAATCAGGAATCAAAGTTTTGAGAAGTACCATAGGCAAGACTGTCTTTTTTACCTGTATTTCAATAGTGCCCAAAGCATTTTTTAGCAAGCTGACAGCCTGGGAATGTGTCATGCCTTCTGTGGATGTTCCAGAAATGCTAACAATCCTGTCCCCGACCTGGAATATCAACAAGCAGGAGAAATGAAATATCAGTATTACTAGGTAACACTTCAAGGACATTAGTGAAGAAAGACCTTTATTTCTTGTCTGTATTACAATGCAGACTTCAAACCACTTCTTTAGCACAGGTAAAGCACCACAGCTTCATCTACAGCAGCAGAAAAATTCTAGCTCACATTTCCCTGCACTGAATAAACTGTGATGGCAGCACTGCTGTGGCTATACCATCACACAAAAAAGTCTCTAAACTTGCTCTTCCCTTGTTCCTTCCAAAGAATACCAGGGCCAAGGCAGACTATCAAGCCACTTCTCTGAACATCCTCCATGCCCTAGTAGGAATCACCAAAGATTGCCATGACTTCCAGGCACAGGCGCATGCACACACACATACACACACACACACACATGCACGCACACATATATATATGCAAAAATACCAAAAAGGAAGGCTATAAATGAAACAATTAAATAAATAAATAGGAGGGAATTTGCTCCTATCTTCATGGTGCTAAACAGTAGGAAGGCTGGGGTATAAGAGGTCACCCCTTAAAAGGACAGCATTTTTATCATTCAAGTGGTAACACAGACTGGTTCTGTCTAATTGCTCTTCTGCGGAGCTCTCAGCAGTCCTCATGCAGTCTTCACTGAGGTCTGTACCTTTAACATGAGATATGCTGCACCCAGGCCTATCCCTATTTGTAAACTGCTCTGAGCCTAGGAAAGGCAGTACAGAAATAGCATACATAAATAAATTATCAGAGGATGAGGGCATTTTGTTACTTGATTAACATGCAGGTAAAACAACAACAACACCTTGATCTATCCATGCTCATCACTTGAAGTTCAAACATTTTGTTGTTAATTTTTAACAGTCTCTCTACTTACCCTCAGCTTCTGGGTCTGAGCTGCAACTCCATTCGGGTGCATCATTGCTATGAAGATAGGAACATCACCAAGAGGGCTTCCTACTCCTCCAGCAATGCTAATTCCCAAGGAATCTGAAGGGCCCTGTTACAGCAAATTTAAGAAAGCAAACAACAAAAAACCAGTTATATTCTTTTTGACCAATATTAAACATGCCAAGATTTTTGAGCAAGATCAATATCTGGCTGGTAAACCTGGGGACATAAACCAAACTCACTAAGTCCCTCTTCCAGAGGGTTCAATGTATACAAAATGCAATTATTGTTACTCTGTATAACATAGACACTAGAATCATCCATTGTGTCCAAGATTATTGTTCTTAGGACCAGGCTTAAGGCTTTTCATACTACAACTGCACTGAGTGGGAAACCTCATTCATAAACCTAAAGGATGCAGTGATCTTACTTCAAATACTCACAGTCTAAGTGAGACAACCAAATACACACACACATGAGAAATATGTGGTGTCATCAACCAGTGTTAAAAGTATTTGTAACAATATCACATCTGTTTTGGTATACTGATGTAAAGGGATGTGATCCAGGGCTTTTTTCTGGGGGAATGCATAGGAACAGAATTCTGGAACCTCTTTGACAAAATTCTTTAAAAAATGTATACAGATTGAAAACTTCATTTCCCTCCTGAGAGTTCTGGCACCTCTTTTAAAAAAACAAAAAAAGCCCTGATGTGATCCGTGTCCAAGACAGCAATTCCAAACATACAAATACTGACATTTCTATGGAATTCGTCAGGCAAATGAACTGTTCTTCACATCCATTAAACTTTTTAAAAAACTTAATGAATTCGGGGGGGGGGAGCTGGGCCACATTTCAGTTTCAGATGGTTTACATTTTCTTTCTCAATGGCCTAAACTTTTGAGTCCGTCCGATCAACACCAGAAAAGGAAGAACTAATATAAAAATATGCTCATCAGTACACTGCAAGCCACAATTCCCAATGCTTTTTCCTTCTGGAAGTTACAGTGCTAGAGCTATATAAAGAAAAATCATGCTCCCTCTAGTGTACTGTTACACTAACAATTTGAGACTACAGCATTAAACCGGGTGTTTAGATTTACTTAGTTCCACAGAACACAAGGAAGGGAAGGTGATTAATCATGCCTTTTGTTACGAATAATAACTGAACAATCCATTGTACCAATTTAAAACATTGAATAAAGGTTATTTCTCCCAGTTAATCTCTCGCCTGTTAAAAAATATTATCTCAGATAAATAAAAAAAGTCACATTTAAAAAAACTCTGAAAAAGTAACCTATATAACTGAAATAATGAAGATAGTTTCAGAGAGTAGCCATGTTGGTCTGCAATAGAACAGCTAGGTTCAATAGAGGAGGGGCTGTGGCTCACTGGAAGAGCATCTGCTTGGCATGCACAAGGTCCCAGATTCAATCCCTGGCATCTCCAGCTAAAGGAGCAGGCAGTAGGTGATGTGAAAGGCCTGAGACCTTGGAGAGCTACTGCCAGTCTGAGTAGACAATATTGACCATGATGGGCTGATTCAGTATAATGCAGTTTTTTATATGTTCATATGTGAGCCCAGTAGCCCTGTACAGAGACCAACAAGATTTTCAGGGTATAAGCTACCAAGTGGTATCTGGCAAAGGGAGATTTGACTCTTGAAACCTCATACCCTGCAAATCTTGTTGGTCTCTAAGGCACTACTGGACTCGAATCTAGCTGAAATAGTGAAGTAACTTCAGTAACGTACATAACGAACTTAAAGTAAGTTGCATAACAAAACTTTCTGAATGTCAAGCCAGTAATACCAGTCCTAAATATCAGGTGAAGAAAATAAGTAGGAACAGGATACACTTGCCAGTCTTTATTATGTCAGAAAATGGTTGCTGCTTCTTGTCCTATCCACTAAGCATCCGTAGACAGGACAAGAGTTTAAATGACAGGAAAGCATACTGAGAGTCTATATGTGAGAATCTTCCTAGCAAGACCAGCAATCCTGGTTACCTAATGAGGCCATGAACAGTGCAGTCCTAAACATAATTATACCCCTCAAAGCCAAACTGGCTTTAGTGGACCAAGAAGGGTGTAACTCTGCCTAAGACTGCACTGGAAATCTCATTCCTGGGACGACCTGAACGCCAGGCTGGGCAGGTACCCGCTGGAAGTGCTTTTAGTGGGTATTCAATTTTAGGGAAGGCATAGATAAGACACAGAGCATATTCCAACTCTTCCAATGTTATTTAGTTCATAGCTACCAAAATTATATTGAGCACGAGCCTTGAGTCTGGGTGATGAATCATGCATCTGACACAGCAAAGTATGAGACTATAGGCAATCATCTGCTAAGTGAAAAGGTTTTATTAATGTGGGTATGGAAAGTTTAAAAACCAAAAGAAAAACACACACAAGGCAGAGCTTTCTCACAATTATATGTCGAGTAACAATTTCCTAGTTGTTCCTGAAGTGTGTGTGTGTGTGTGTGCTGAGGGAGAGATATGCACTTCTGTATCAAATGGTAATGTAATGTTTAATGCTAAACAACAGTCAGAACAGTACGGTGCTCTAAAGCAGCTAGGAGATAAAAGAATTGCTATCGAATCTTTGGTGTCTGCAGAAATGCAAACTACCTCCTTATTCCTGTAAATCCACACATTGCAACACTGTCTTAAAAACCTTGAAAATGCCCTAAAAGTTTACTACTCCATAAAGATGTTTACCAGCTCACATATCTCTCTCACAGCTGCATGTTCCTGGGCAACTGGATGGCAGGATATTCTGCCCAATTAATATTTTTTGAAGAGGAGAGAGGAGATCACTTTTGTAAAATCAGCTATCACGAAAAATGTACAGTTTGAGGATTTAGATTTGCAATTCTTAGTAAACAAATCTACCATATTTAACTGAAAAATAATCTAGTGAAGTGCTTTTAGATCATTAGCTTCAGCAGTAATAAAACAAAACCTCTAATTAAAGTCTTCTAATGAAAAACTAGCTTGAATGATTTAGGATATAATCCTGCTTCTGTTGAATAGCCAATAACAAGCTGTCTCCTGTTGGAAATTTTTGGAAATGTTCCACTTACCTTTTTATTTCAACCGTTCTTAATCCCTGTATTTCAGATGCCACTTTTTAAAAAAGAAAGAAGAATCAGTATTAGTGTGGTTTTTCATTTCAATCCTTAATTTTCCATGTAGATCAAAACTATGTAATTTCAAAATTAAACAGGAATCCAGTGGCACCTTATGGCAGGATAAGCTTTTGTGAGTCAGGGCTTGCTTCCTTTGATGCACTGAAATGTACATACCTTTAAGAAGATGCATTTATATTAAAAGCGACAGCTTCAGGCATCAAATATAGTGAATTCCATTAACCTTTAAGGTGCTACTGAACTCCTCCTTAATTCTGCTGTTATTGATGAACACAGCTACCCTTATGAAGTTGCATATTGCCTGGGAGTTGCCTGGGAAGGGCGGGATATAAATGTAACAAACAAACAAGTACTGGGAAAAGAGTACATTACAGCAGATTAAAGATCTTGTAGTAAGATTCTGGACAACTGGTAAGCTGTGGAGTTTTGTGAGCAAAAATTCTACTTTGTGAGCTACTGGCATTAAAGTTATGAGCAAGCGATTAGGCTACTGCATCAATTAGTTTGCACTGGAGCCATCCTTCCTGAGCTAAGAAAAAAATGTGTGAGCCAGAGGCTAAAAAATTGTGAGCTAGCTCACACTAACTCAGCTTAGAGGGAACACTGCTGGTAATCCATTTAAAAATGGATAAGGTTGGTTCTGAGAAATTCAGGATGATGTCCTTGCCCTCTGTGTTAATCATTATTTAAGGACATTGGTCCTTGTAATGAAAAGGCAGGCAGCAGGAATTCCTGGACAGCTTAGAAAACACTCGGGAACGGTATGGATAGCCATTGCATACATGTCCACATTTTGTATTCCACCACAGTGTCTTGCAGTGTAGTCTTAAGAAGAATTACGTCCTTCTAAACCGATGAATTTCAATGGATTTAGAATGTTTTGTAAATTGCAACTCCTCTTAGGACTGCATTGCTGGCCTACAAGCTTTACAGGTGTGTTTGAACTTGACCTAGGCTTGTATTGCTTCAGATGATACAACTGAAAAGCCACAACATGCATCCCTTGCCCAACACCCCCCACCATGTATTCAACTGAACAGCACAAAACATAGGCACAACTTTTAGCCATAAAAAGCAACTGAAACTTACATGAATTCTTCTTCAAAGTGCTTTCATAACTTTCACCTGGGTTGGATCCAGAACCTGGGAAACTGAATGAGGACAGGCTGCCACTTCCCTCACTGACCTTAAAAGGTTGCATAAAGGAGAATTACTCCAAGTCCTTGAGCTTATTTTGACATTATCTAATTCTCAGAAATTACTCAAAATGGTATTGCAAAACCACTAGCCTACATTTTCAAAAATTGTTATAGTCTTTGCAACAATGAGAGTAAGAGCAATCTGACTGGTAGAAAAAGATTATATATCAAATCAAAGAATTGGCTTTTTAAAATAAATTTCTTTCCATAACTTAGCAACCCTAAACAGGTCTACTCAAAAGTAAATACCATTTTATTCAGTGGAACCACTGAGAGTGAGTGTGGGGTAGAGGTTGCAAGTATTGGATTAGTCTCTGGGAGATCCAGGTTCAAATCCGCACTCACACCATGGAAGCTTTCTGGGTGAGCTTGGGCTAGTCACACTCTCTGAGCCTAATCTACCTCACAGGGTTATTGTGAGGATCATACGGAGGAGAGATGAATGATGTACACTGCTTTAGGTCTCCAATGCGGAATTAAATAAATAAAATAACTAAGGCTGTTGTCACACACATTAAATAATCCACTTTCAATGCACTTTCCAACTGGATTTTGCCATGTGAACTGGCAAAATCCAGTTGGAAAGTGCATTGAAAGTGGATTGAAACTGGATTATTTAGTGCGTGTGACTGCAGCCCCTGTCCCAGGAAGGTGTTCTTAAGACTACAGCCGAAATCAGAGTTTTCAGCAGCTACCTTGCCTTGACATAGAAACTAAGAGGAAGATCAAGCAAGTCCCCTATACAAGTTGACCCATTAAGCATACCAGCCTCCTACACATAGAACTCGCTATGCAGAAAGACTGCTGATTGTAAAAGGAGGGGTCAGCAGCAGGAGACTACTATGCGCAGAACTGTCCATACAGGAGGGCATAGGAAGGTTGTGGTTGGGAACTGGATCATCCTGTAAACCAGAGGTGTCAAACTCATTTGTTACAAGGGCAGGATCTGACATAAATGTCACTTTGTCAGGCCGGGCCATGTGTGCCATGAAAGATAATGCCAGGTACCAGAGATAGAAACTGTATAAAGGACAGCATCTGGTAAGCTCCAAGCTGGTGTATCCTCACTGCAAGGCCCCATGGGCTGGGAGGGGGGTACAAAGGAACACCCACATGGGTGGACTAGAGAGGCAGTAGTGCAGTGCTGGGCAGATGCTCCCACAATGCTTGACTGCTGCAGACGAGGTTGTTCTTCTGTGCTGAAGCCACAATGTTGTGGTTCTGCCCACTCCCTCCCCAGCACTCCCTCCCTTGCATCAGTTGTTCGTGGGCTGCATAAGAGCCCTGGATGGGCTGGATCCGGCCCCTGGGCCTTATGTTTGACACCCCTGCTCTAAATGTTTAGTTGTGCCATACAAGCATCACTAAACATTTTCATTCCTTTGGTTGATGTACATTGCCTTTTATCATTTGGTGAGCATGGCCATCTACTATACAATACCTTTAAGGATCCAAGACATTAAAAAACATAAACTAGGATAAACCCAATATAAAAATTGGTATATGAAACAAATGTTTTTATATTTTCTTGGCTGTAGATTTTATTCTTCTCTGATAAGGCGGTAGCAAAATCACTGCTGCTGCTGCAAATTCAATTCCCCTTTATTTGCTTATATAATTTAATAGCGCTTGTGATGGTTCCAAATGAAGCCATTGCAAGCAGTTACAAACCTGGCTGCTCTGAGACGTTCTCCTCTCCGAATGGAATGGGCCTGCCTTTATTCTTCCAACTTCTAGTCTGACTGTACCTAATGAGCACTAGAGAGCAGGCATTATTTATAAGACACAGATTCCTTAACCTAGGATCATTAAAGGCATCTCTTAGTTCATGGCAAGATTAAGAGCTCATTCAGACAACCATTGGCCAGTAATTCTGTACGTACTGGAGACTGTGAATGAGTTCTAAAAGCAAGAAGGAAAATGCTGATTTCACTTTCTCCAGGAGCTCATGGACATGGAAAAAGATGTCTAGAGAAGTAAGTTCATAATACTGTATGAGTTGAATTTTACACTGTGAACCATTGGCAAACTACCATCTAGACAAGTCATGGCAAAAATTACACTTCTAGTTCACCCTAGTGCTTCAGATGGCAGAAGCATTTATCTACCTACATCTGACTGGGCATGTATGACGAATCAATCTACTTCAGTGGCGAAAGCCACAGCTGATCAGTCCATTTTCATAGGTGTTTCCCATAAGTTATCAAAACCTGATTCAGAAAATACAGTAACACCAACTTCTGCCATCTGCCAGTACTGCATATTTTGAGCCCAAAACAACATTGCATTAGCCCCTCCCTTAGAAAGGAACATCTGTTGTTTGTGTCCTGAGTGATTCCAATATATACAGCTCAACTCTCAGCACAATCCTATGAAGAGTTACTCCAGTCAAAGGCCACTGAGGTCAACAGTCTTTGACTACCATAACTCTGCACGGGATTATGCTCTTATAATATAGCTAACGGTCGTCCTATCTAGAGGTATCACGTGCACAATCCCAAGACTGTTTGTTCCCAGCTCATGGGAGGGAATTTGATGCATGCCCACCACTTAAAATGGAACACTAACATTGGCCGGCAGGAACATGGAAAAAACAGTAGCGAATCATTGTTGGTTGTGCAATGATACTATGAACACCTTTTAATGTACAATATGGGAAATTCAAAAGTTGTCACCATGTTAAATGTAACAAAAGAACAAAATGTTCTCAAATTGAAGAGAACCTCAGTAGTAGTGCTTTGGTGTGTCTCTATAATGACCTCAAGTAATACAACTCAAATAATCAAGGGGAGGGGAGGTTCAACCAGTAGAGAGTCTGGTTCCATCTCCAAATTAATGCAGTAGGGTTTTATCCATAATGCTATCGTTACCTTTAACAAAGCAGCAACTGCTTCCTGATTAGCATTTCGAACATCTTCTCCATTCACCATCAATATCTGGTCTCCTTGCATCAATCTCCCATCCAAGTCTGCTATTCCTCCCTTGACAATGTCTGACACAAACACCCCAGTGTCATTTCTGCAAATGTAATATTGATGTATATTAGGCATGTGAGCGTATTAATTACATGTCTACTTGGTTAAGAATGAGTTGTTTTTGTTTTGTGTTTTTTAAAAATCTAAGTAGAACTGTGCTCACACCATGATGTTCTAACTCTTCTCTGTCTTGTAGCCCTCCACACATATGCACAATTAAACAAGACAGCTTCTTGTACACACACCCTGGCTGCATTGCTGTGGTTCAGTGAGAGGGGAAATGCTCATCTAGCTGTATGAAAACTACTGCCTTTCAGAAAATTATAGTGAACTACAGCAAGGCAACCACAGTATCTCACAAAATTTTTCCCTCCATTACTACCCCATACCAAATAATTATGTATAAAAAATACATCACTATTGATCATTTCAGACCATTAGCATTTCAAACATCTTCTCTGTTCACCATTTAAAAACAGTGGGGTGGATCCAAAGGTGCTCCTCCCCCAGCTAGTGGAAAGAGAATTCTGTTGGCAGAGGAGGGAGAGGTAATGTTTGGAGATTCCTGGGGTAGACTTTACCCCTACACTGCTAATGTAGGTCTCATAAGTTCCAGTAACTTTAAAAATCCTACCAAAGCTGATACTGGTAATTTTTATTTACATTTTTAAGTTGCAAGTGCACTCTACTGCAACACAAATAACAATTTTTAATTTTTAAATTTTAAATTAGAAAATAAAAAATACAGAAAAATAGACTTAAATTGTTTATTTTTTTTATGGCACTGGAATTCTGTGACAAGACAACAAAATATATAAAACTCTTTCCTTTCGAGGAAGCCAATTTTTAATCATGGGTTACTCTAGTCAGACACCCTGGAGTTCCTCTTTGGTGTTAGAACCAAAGTTAGAGGGTTGCATCTAGCAGGGTGAGGTTGAAGTAGAGCATCTGCATTTACAAATCTGAAATTCTGTTTTGCACAAAATTCCCTGTTGTAATTGGAAGACCATGACAGAGGACCCCAAAATATAATGGAACCAATGAATACCAAAGGAGAAGAACTGAGGGGATCCACACTTCCCTCTTCATATACCAAGCCCACAAATGGGGCAGTGAATTAGATTTCCTATGGGTGAGTAGGGTTTAAAGCTAGGTCAAAATCCAACTCTTTTCTGCTTTTGATCATGCTGGGAACCTAACATGGACAGGTCCAATGAAGACAATTCTTGTCTCATGCAGCCATGTCCTCTGCCTCTGGCAGAAACCTTAAGTCAGAGTCATACCACAGGATTGAAAACTCTATGTACCTACCTTTTTCCAACAATACTTAAACCAAGACCTTTGCCTGGCTTCTTTTGTAGCTCTATGCTAAGCACATCATACATATCTTCTTCCTTATATTGAGCTTCGTCCCTATAAACAGTTAGTTGGACTTTTTGAGGTGTCTGTCTGAGAACATTTATAGCTTCATCGTGTGTTGCATTCCTTAGGTCAATTCCATTTACCTGGAATGTAATCAGATGTCAAAACTTTCCTGAGTTTAAGAGAACAGACAGCGTGTATTTAATTAAGTCTTCCCCACTCTTCCACCAACCTCTTTAAATACA